>JAJHPC010000014.1:10201780-11527300 GCA_024447665.1 Juncus inflexus | reverse complement strand
TGCAGATTAAATGATTTTTATCAAATGGCGGTTGGAATGACAAATGGAGCTTCCAGTCCAGTTGCGAAAAAAGACGCACCACGTAAAGCATCTTTAAGAAAGAGAGCATAAAAACTTGAATTATTATTTTTTTGTTTAAATATTAATTAGGACTAGATTTTAGACTAGTTTCTCTATTAATTTCTGGTTATCCAATTTTTGTTTGTAGCTAATTTTAAAAGTTTTTGTCTGAATTTTGTTTTAATACTTCCTGTTATTTTAAAAAAACTTCTTTCTTTTTACAAGATAATAATTTTTTTTTGGTTGATCAGAGCAGATTGAATTGTTAAGTTCATTTGAGAAACATTTATGAATAATTCAATAATAATTAATATTATTTTCTTGCGAACGAAATGCTTATCAGTTTTCAGCTGTATAAATGAAAAACGCATCATTTTAGTGTGCAGTAAATTAAGTTTCATAATATTTAAAATTTCATATTTAATTAGTATATGATGTATATTTCTTTCACTTGCTAGTGTTTATTCATATTTTAATGGTATATGTTGGAAAAAAACTATACATACAGCGTTTCGAATAAACTTGCATAAGACCTAAGAACCACTAATTAAATCAACTCGGCACAATTTTTGTTTTTACCTTTTTCTTGATATACTACCATTGGATGTATGTTTATTCCAGCCAACTGTTTTTTTTATTTCATATTCTAGGTGGTCTTTACTGTTTACTGAACATATGCAATTGGCTGTAAGCGTTGGAATATAACCGAAAATAATCTTTTCTTATGATTTAAATGAATTTTGGTTGTGACTATTTATAACCAAATCAAGCAACAACATAATTCAATCATAAATCATTACCTAATTTTGGTGCCATTTTAGTTAGAGCCAGTAAAAAATGACAATTTTGGTATGTAAAAGTTAAAACAATTGTTAATTTTTTTTTGAAAATTAGACCTCAGGTTTAACCTGAGAGTCTGCAGTTTATATTGTTAATTCACGCGAGAAGTAGAAAAACAATCAGTTTCTCCACATTAGTTCGACTTTCACAAAGCAAAAAAACTGATACCCTTACATAATTTTTTCATAATACGTACACTTCTCATTCTCTCACAAAGAAAAAAACTGATATACTCGACATAATTTGTTCATAATACACACATTTCTCATTCTCTCAAATTGTTCTTGGAAGAGAAAAACTACAAAATAAAAGACATTGAAACTCAACACAACTTTTTAATCACAAGTCAAAATGACAGAACGTGTGTGCTACAATGAAGAATCGCCAATCATGTCCATGGCCGGCATGTTTCTTCTCCAAAACTCGACGTCCAAATTTCTCAGTATGGAAACTTATCAGAGTCTCAGAAATATTCCTGAATTGAGAGAATACATAACGGGCCACAATGGAGATATGTATATGCACGCATTTTTGCCTCATCTTTTGCTAGTGCTTGTACTTGTTGTTGTTGTTTCTCGTGTGCTGCACGTTTGTCTTCGTTTTCTCAAGCAGCCGCTCATTGTCTGTCAAGTGATTGTAAGGATTCCTTTCTTTCCAATGAATTATTTAGAGAGAATTTTCATAGAATAAAATTAAATTCATTTTACTTTTCCTTTTCTTGAAATCAAGTTTGTTGCCACGTATATGTTCAATTTTATATTCATATTAGTGGTTCAAAATTCAAATGCCACGCCAAAGGGCTCATACATAGCGTAAAAGTTGATTGCATTGCGCAATAGACCCAAATACTTTCAAATCTCATTTAGCACTTGATAATGAAAATGGACAATAAGCCTTCTCTATTTAATCAAATTCAAATCACACCTAGCTAGTTTGATAGCAATTTAATGAAAACCAAATAGAATTTGAGAGATAAAAGTTAAAAAATCAGATAACATTAGTAGAGAACTATTATACTATAACTCGAAAAAGGGATAACGTAAGTATGATGTACTAACTAAAGTTTTTATTTCTTTGTTAAAGGCGGGTATTCTCATCTTCTCTTTTTTGCCTAAACCGAGCCTTAATAAAATGATTGTGAGCGACAAACACATTGACACTGATAATACGCTAGTCGACTTGTCGAAGAGTAGGGTGGAGAATGTCATTGGATTTATCGGCGTAATATTCAACTTATTTATGGTTGGAGTTAAGATGGACCCTTCCACAGTTTGGAGCACTGGAATGAAAAAACCGATCATCATTGGCTTATCTAGTCTGTTCGTTTCCATCGCGGTTACTTCCTTAATTTCCGTCGCCTTCCACAACCACCTCAAGCCTTTTTACAAAAAGAACGATCTCTATATCGTTTTCATGTTGTATCTATTTTCTTCGAGTTACTTCCCTTGCGTGGCTGATGTCCTTACTGAGTTGGGACTCTTAAACAGCGAGCTTGGACGCATGGCACTGTCATGCTCTGTAGCACAGGCCTTTGCTGGTTGGACATTCCAACTTGCATTCACTCTTATCTTACAGGGCTACCAAGACTGGCGTTTGGTCTTAAGGACGTTCGTGTCTGTTTTAGTTATTGTTTCTTTTATAATGCTTGCAATCCGGCCATACGCACGGTTGATTGTTCGTACTACAAGCCCTAATGGTCGTGTCAGGTATGTGACTCTTGAACTATATTAGAGCATGAGCATGATGTAAAATATTTGAAAGACTCAAAGACAAAAAGAAGAAACAAACAAAATGAAACAACACAAATATCCAACATCTAAATTTGTAACATCAATTTACTAACAACTAAACATGATACATTATTCATGATCTTGACACCAATGTGCAACAGCGGCACGCACGTGTTCATGATAGTGCTTGCAGTATTCGTGTTAGCGTGGGCTAGCGACTTATTAGGTACTGTAGCTACTGATGCAGCTGTTGTAATGGGATTAGCACTACCAAAAGGGCCGCCTCTTGGAACGGCTCTGATCGAGCGAGTGGACTTGGTGGCTTCAGAGTTGCTACTCCCCATCATATTCTTGAAAGAAGGACTCCTCATCAATTGGGCAGCAGTTAGGAAAAACCTAATCCTTTGGTTTTGGGTTGAGGTTGTACTGCTAGTCTCTTTTATAACTAGGACTGTTGCCACGATGGCTGCTGCCGTTTATTGTGGTATGTCACTTAAAAAGGGATTCCTCTTGGGGCTCATTATGAATTTCAGAGGCTTGGTGGAAGTACTCACGTACATGCGCTTCGTAGGCCTAAAGGTAAGCTATTTAATGGAAACTACCATATACTTTTAAACAAGCAAAATTATACGAACTATGACATCTTTGTACGATGACATGTCAACAGTTGCTTGACAAAACAACATTTGGTATGGTGGTCCTATCGACTATCACAATTACGGGACTATGCACACCGCTAGTATCAATCTACTACAAGCCGCTGAGAGGTAGAAAGAAAATGGGAAGTCTCACAGTAGAACATCTTTGTTCTTATACCGAGTTCCGTGTGATGGCCTGCTTTTATGATGACAAGCCTGTTCCTGCTTTACTTGACTTTCTTGAATCGTCCTCTCCTGAACAATTGTCGACTTGCTTATATTCTCTCCATATTGTAAAGCTAGAAGGCCGTGCTGCATCTACCCTTATATCCCACCGCAACAAGAACGGCTTCAGCGCAGAACAAATGGACCATGTACACAACTACTTCTTAACTTTTGGCCAGGTGCAAACTTACACATATTACATTTGATTTAGATTATTTTCCCATACTTCCATATTGCGCCGTTTTCATTTGTTTCGAATGATTTAAAGCTTGATCTTATAATTATGAGCAGAACAAAAAAGGTTTTGATGTTCTGCCATTCACCTCTATCGCGCCGCTAAATACCATGCACCAGGATGCTTGTGCACTCATTCTTGAAAGGAACATCGCATTTGTAGTTGTACCTTTCCCAAAGATAAATTCCATGGCCGATGTTGAGGCAAATTCGGCTATGCGTGGTCTTGTTCCCCTGGTTCTTGAACAGGTGATTCTCCAAATATGTTCTGTTCTCTTTTCATATCGTCAAGACTAAAAAATAAAAATAATAAATTTGTTTTTTCAGTTTATTGGCCATTGTTTAAAATGGAAAGCATGCAACCATAATAAACCCCTATAGCTTAATTCTTCCATTTAGCATTATCCTTTTCATTTGACAAAATATTTAACCATGCCTATATTCAAAATTGCTAAGTGTTAAGAATAAAAGAACAGCATCTGTCTAACAACTCTGGAAAAGATGATACTCATCATACACTTAAGTTGGACAAGGCAAGAGAATGTGTTGCTGCTGCAACTAATTAAATGAAAGTCACCGCATTCAAAGTCTAAAAATAATGTTTTTTTTCATGCTTGAACTACTTAAATTGCAGGCACCGTGCTCAGTAGGCATATTGGTTTATCATGGTTTGACAATGGTTACAATGCCTACACAATACTGGAAGTACCATGTAGGAGTACTTTTTTGGGGCGGTCCAGATGACAGAGAGGCCATTTCCATTGCATGCCGTTTAGCACACCACCCTCAAGTTTCTCTTCAGATCGTGCGCTTCTGCACGTTTAGTGAGACAGAAAGCCATCAACAAAACGATAATGATGAAGAGATACTACATGACAATGCAGCGATTGACAAATTAAGAGCAGAGAATAATGGAAACACAGGTGTTGTGATCAATGAAATTAGCACGAGGAACTTGGAAGAAGTGTTTTTAGTTATACGTAACTTAGGAGATCAAAACTATGATTTGATCATAGTTGGTCGGAAGCAGAATAGCTCGTCAATGCTGGGAGACAGGCTGAACGAATGGATGCAGTTTCGAGAGCTCGGAGTAGTAGGTGACATGCTTGCCACAGACGTTTCTGGTACGTCAGACGTGCTCGTTGTGCAACAACAGAGCTCTAGTTGAGATAAATTGAACATTTCTTGTCTAGCGGGTTTCTTTTCGATTCGGATATTTTTGAAATTGATTTGGAGAAATAGAAGCATGTGCATGTTGGGCCTCTCACATCACAAACAGGTAGATTTTAAATTTAGTGATTAGAAAATATAATAAAAATATTAATTTATGCTAATTTTAATTAATTTTTTTTTACAAGATGTGACACCGGCATTTTTTCCCTTCTTGTTGGAATTTCAGTCCACAACACAGTGTTTGCTCACCTAGAGAGTTTTGGCCATGGGTTTGCTAGGAAGCCATGTTTTTTGAAGAATCGAAAAACTAGTGTTCTCTTTCAGCTTAGGATCTCATGGCTTCATACTCAAAAGTCAAAACCATGGAATCCATCATAAACCTTTTTCGTCGCTTTTGAAAACTCCACTCTTGGTGGATTTTTTGAATAGAATTCTATGAATTGGAGCAAATATTCTATTATTCTACATTTTTTTTTCTAATTACGACCAAATGCAATTAGTAAAATATAATACAGCGAATCAATTCTATATGATATATATAATGTTTATATGAAAAGACATAATAGAGTTTGTTGTCTTTCCGTTTATTTATTATACATTTTTAGCATTGTATATTTTTTGAATGACAATATACATTTGTATTTGTAAGCAATATATCTTTTTAAATGCTCATTAATTATACTTTTCTGTATATTCATTATATCTTTCTCATCATTGGCGGTGTTAGCGGAACAAAAATTGATAGCACATATCTGATCATAATTTTGGTTATTAATTTCACAAATTAATGCGTTATTCAATTATATTACTCTCTCTAATTAATTTTCAAATAGAGAAAAACTTCAAAATAATTCAAATGAATGATAACCATGCTTATATTGAATCATTTTTATTTACTTTTATTAAGGTTTGTTTCTTCATTTTGTTAGAGGAATAAATGCAAATATATAATATAATCAGTTCATGATTTGCTCTTATTAATATTACCTTAATAGAGAAGATTATTTTCGGTATTTTAGTGTAAAAAAATATCACTATAGACAAAAGTTCTTATCTACAGATAACGTTATATATCCTTCATTTATTCTAATCTAAACACGTCCTTTACTAACACACATACGCTTCAAGTCCAACTTCCTCTTGTTACTATTTTTCAAGAAGCATTAATTCTAGTATTAAAACTTGAGTTTTCTAGTATTAAATTAAGGGATAATTATTGCCATACATAAGTATGGATAAGTATATGGACGTATATAAATGTTGCTTGTCTAGAAACCACGGTTGTGACTACTTGTTAATTTAACTAAATCAAGCAACAGACATAAGGAATATCATGAAATATGCCTAATTTTGGTATCATTTCAGTTGAGCCAGTCAAACATACCAGTTTCTGTACGTATAACAATCGTTAATATGGAGTCGAAAAATAATCAATTCTTCCACATTAGTTCACTTTTACAACGACAATAGACTGATACTTGGCATAATTATATTGTTCTTCATTCATACACTTCTCATTCTCTCAAATTGTTCTTGAAATAGGAAGAACTACAATAAAGAATTAAAACTCCACATAACTTCTTTACTGTCACTAAAGCTCACAAGTCCCAATGGGGGAACTCGCTTGTTACAATGAAGGGATTCAAATCATGTCCATGGCCGGTATGGAGCTTTTTCAAAACTTAACGTCCCGATTTCTCGGAAGTGAAACTTATCAGAGTCTCGAAAACATTCCTGAAATGAGTGTATATATAAGGGGTACTACCCATGTCAACCCAAAGCAGTTTGGAGGTTTGAACATAGCCGCACTTTTGCCTCATCTATTGTTGACGATTGTACTTGTCGTCGTTGTATCTCGTGTGCTACATTTCTGTCTCCGTTTTCTGAAGCAGCCTCTCATCGTTTGTCAAGTGATCGTAAGGACATCTTTTTGTTCACAATTCAATTCATCTTACTCTTTTTCTTGAATAATCAAGTTTGCATCCACATTTATTGAACTTAATATTCATGTTAGTGCTCATAGCTAGCCTAGAAGTTGAGTCATTGCCCAATTTATCACATGTGCTAGGTTCAAATTTCATGAAAGTGAGATAACGAAATCTCCTCCATTCAATCAAATTTGAATCACCTTGATATTCAGATAGTTTGATGAAAAATGAAATATAATTTGAAAGAGAAGACCAGATTAAATTACAAGAAAACTACTATTTGCTATAAATCTTGCAAAAGAAAAACTGAAGATATGTCTTACTAACATTTTCCTATTTTCGTTAAAGGCGGGCATTCTCATCTTCTCTCTGTTGCCTAGACCAAGCAGTAATGACCCGATTATAAGCGACAACAATGTGGGCACTTATTCTATGTTGTTCGAACCCGCCATGAAAAGACTAGAGAATGCCTTTGGATATATCGGCGTAGTGCTCTACTTTTTTATGGTTGGAGTCAAGATGGACCCTTCTACCGTTTGGAGCACTGGAAAGAAAAGACCGATCATCATTGGCTTATCTAGTCTGTTCGCTTCAATTGCAGTTACACTCTTAATTTCCCTTGTCTTCCACAACCATCTTGAGCCTTTTTACAAGAAACAGAACTATATCTATGTCATTTTCGAGCTGTATCTATATTGTTCAACTTACTTCCCGTGCGTGGCTGAAGTCCTGACTGAGTTGGGTCTCTTAAACAGCGAGCTTGGACGCATGGCACTATCATGCACTGTAGCACAAGCTTTCGTTGGGTGGACATTCCAACTTGCATTCACTGTTATCACGCAGGGTAAAAATAACTGGCGTATTGGTTTGTACACATTCATGTCTGCTTTAGCTATTGTGTTTTTTATAATGCTGGTTATCCGGCCATGCGCACAATGGATTGTTCGTGTTTCAACCCCCAATGGTCGTATTAGGTACGTGCCTAATTGAATTATATATTTTTTTTTTGAGGCAAACTTGTGCCTAATTGAATTATATGTCTTGAGTACTAAGTAAAATGTTTGGAAGGTCAATTCAACTACCAAAAAAAGCAATACAAAGTTTATATACACACTCATGAAAAATACAAGAACTTGCATAACATAACATACTACAAAACATGTGTTTAGTTTTAAAGATGAGAAGTTCACAGTTAGCCTTTATCTAGTTCTTTATCATACACTTCACATATTATTTTTGATGAATATATGCTTAACATATTTTGAGTACAATCTAACATTTAAACATGATCTATTTGTATGATCGATCTTCACACCAATATGCAACAGCCACGTGCACATGTTCATGATAGTGTTTACAGTAGTCGTGGTAGCGTTTGTCAGCGACATATTAGGTACTGTCGTTACTGACGGAGCAGTTATCATGGGCTTGGCGCTGCCAAAAGGGCCGCCTCTTGGGTCGGCTCTGATTGAACGAGTGGACTTGGTGTCTACAGAGTTGTTCCTCCCTATCATCTTAGTGAAAGAGCTGGGATACCTCATCAGTTGGGAAGGAGTGAAGAAAAACCTAATCCTTTGGTTTTGGGTGGAGGTTGTTCTGCTACTCTCTTTTATATTCAGGACTGTTGCGACGATGGCTGCTGCAGTGTATTGTAATATGTCAGTTAAAAATGGCTTCCTGCTAGGCCTCATCATGAACTTCAGAGGTTTAGTGGAAGTGATGACATGCATGCGCTTCATAGGCCTAGGGGTATATATGCAATGAAAACTATCATAGTATCATATACATTTGTATGAGCAAAATTATTTGAACTATTCTTATTCTTATGACCATATCTTGTACAATGGAATGTTAACAGCTGCTAGACTCGGCAACATTTACGATGGTGGTTGTGTCAACTGTTTCAATAACGTCAATTTGCGCGCCACTAGTGTCGATCTATTACAAGCCATTGAGCGGTAAAAAACAAATGGGATATTTGACGGTACAACGTCTGTGGTCCAACGCGGAACTTCGAGTGATGACGTGCTTCTATAATGACAAGCCTGTTCCTGCTATACTTCACCTTCTTGAATCCTGCACTCCTGAACAGAGCTCCACTTGCATATATGCTCTCCATCTGGTAAAGCTACAAGGTCGTGCTGCATCCACCCTTATATCCCATCGCAACAAAAAGGGCATCATTAACCCGGAACAAATGGACCATGTACACAACTACTTCTTAACTTTTGGCGAGGTGCAAAATTTACATACATTATATTTGATTTGGATTACTTCTCCTTCCTTCCATCTTGTCCCCTTGTTATTTGTTTCAATAATTTAAATCTTATATTCTTGCTAACTTTTTTAATTCATGAGCAGAACAAAAAAAGTGTTGTTGTTTTGCCATTCACCTCTATTGCGCCGGTCAAAACAATGCACCAGGATGCTTGTACACTCATTCTTGAAAGGAACATCGCATTTGTAGTTGTACCTTTCCCAAAGATAAATTCCATGGCCGATGTTGAGACTAGTTTTACTATGCGCAGTCTTGTTCCACTGCTTCTTGAACAGGTGTGATGCCCCAAAATCTTTATGTTGTTATCTTTGCATATCGTCAAGACTGAAAAAAATAAATTTGTTTTCTCTTTGTTGGGGCATGGAACATATAACAGAGACTTAGCTTAATTTTTCTTTGAGTATTATCCATTTCTCAACAAAATATTTAAATATTATCCAAATGCGTATATTCAAGTCTTTTTTTTCGAAGTATTAAGAGTATCCAAATGCGTATATTCAAATCTTGAAGTATTAAGAGTAATAAAGAACTAGTCTCTTTTCTACCAACTCATAAAAAATGATCGTTGTACAGTTAGACATGGCAAGATAATGTGTTGCACCTTCCATAATATAAAGAAGGATTTTGTTTTCTCATGCTTTAACTAATGAAATTGCAGGCACCGTGCTCAGTAGGCATATTGGTTTATCATGGAATGACAACCATTACAATGCCTAAAAAGGATTGGAAATATCGCGTATGTGTGCTTTTCTGGGGTGGGCCAGATGATAGAGAGGTCATTTCCGTTGCATGCCGTTTAGCACGCCACCATCAAGTCTACCTTGAGGTCTTGCGCTTCTGTGCATCCAGTGAGACTGAAAGCCATGAACAAAATGTCAATGACTTTGGAGAGATTGCACATGACGATGCAGTGATTCGCAAATTGCAAGCGGAAAATATTGAAAGCACACGTGTGGTAGTCAATGAAATCCATGTGAGGAACTTGGAAGAAGTGTTGTTAATGATGCGTAACTTAGGAGATCAAAACTATGATTTGATCATAGTTGGTCGGAGACAAAATAACTCAGCAATGCCAGGAGAAGACGGGCTGAGTGGATGGACGCAATTTCCAGAGCTCGGAGTGATGGGAGACATGCTTGCCACGGACATCTCCGGTACATCAAACTTGCTTATTGTGCAACAAAATAGCTCTAGTTGAGATACTTTGAAGAGACATAGTAAGTTCATGGATATTGTTTTATTGATAAAAAATTGACATTAGATTTAGTATTAGATATTTTTGCAGTAGCATCATGTACTTTTTGCTTGTTACATAGTAAAAACTATGATTTTCTTTTAAAATTATTTTGTAGTACCTTGAATTATTATACTTCAAGTTGTCCAAAATACTTAAAATATGTTGTAATGATAGTAGGGTATGAGATATCAAATTTTTTCTTTTCATATTATATCAAGTTTATTTTTCTTTCAACTATAGATTTGTGTTTCTTAGATTTTGGATTCTTGATAAAAATCATTTATTTTACAGCATTAGTTAAAATTCTGTTGCTTAAGAGAAAGCGCAAGGATTTAGTTTAATAAAAAAATTCCTCTATATCTGTAAGTTACGCTCATCATTTCGATTCAGTGTTGTGATATCCTTCAATAATAACTTTCATATTTCAATTTTGTTATTGTTGTGATAAACTCATTATTTATTCTAAACTCCATTGTCCAAACACTCGAGGCTTCAATATGAACTTCACTCGTGCTTTTGTTATTGCCCTAAAGATACTGCTCTGCCTTGGCCAGCTTCTCTAGCAATTCCATGTAGACCCAATACATATAAATAAACAAGTGGAGGTTAATTACAGAAAAAACTATGTAAGACAAAGTTTTAGATCTAATGTTATAATCACAAGATTTCTATGAAACAATTCTTCAAATACCTTGGGTGCAGAAGGTTAACCAAGATATTTTAGATGTTAATGATACAACAAACTTTTATTTTTGAGATAATCCAGAGAGCTTAAATATCTCCCGCGTAATCAAGAAACTTTTTTAATGAATAATCGAATCAAGAGATTAGGTAAAGAAGCAAACACACACAATCATTTTACGTGGTAGGTTTCCTCTATATCCACGGGCGGATGCACCCACTCAACAAATGCACTATCAAAGTAGAATGCCGTACTACTTCTTTTGCCTAAACACTCATTTTAGCACAAGCGAACAACTTAGCCTATATTTGATGCATGTTGAGCCAAATGTTAGCTCAAAATAAGGCTCAAAACTCAAGCAATAATAGGCCAACAAATAACAACGAATGATAACACATGGTTTTTTTAATATTATCATACATATGTAAAAACTAAGCTAGTACGACCTGAAAATTGAAACTTGATCAAAGTTACAAGAATTTAAGACATGAATTATTCTAAGAAATTTGAGTTTTGGTACTAACATTTTTTTGGATAAAATAGTAATCTAGAAGTAAATCGTGAACAATGCTGATGTTGATAAAGACGTTGAACCAACATCCTGTTTCTTCCAGACAGCTCTTTATTGACCATGTACCCAGTAAAATTCAAACTGCTTTCTATTACCATTTTTAGAAAAATAATCTGTTGCTCCACATTGGTTACATAACTAATATTGTGTGACACTACAACATTGTACAATAAATTAATGTGGTTCATGCTCAAACCATTTGTTCATGCACTCGCCGGTGTCGAATTGTTCTTGGTAGACCAGAAAGGAATAAACGCACAGAAAAGCTTATTAAGCGCACATGCCGTAACAGGAAGCATGTCTGTTCAGGCGGAAGAACTCACCTGTTACAATGAAGGGATACAAATCGTGTCCATGAATGGTCATCTGGAGCTTTTCCGAAACTCGACTATTGCATTTATTGGTGACGAAACTTATCAGTCTCAGAAAGTTCCCCAGATTGACTGATTGTTTAAATAGCAATAGCAATTTCGACTTGAGGCCTCTGGGAGGTTTGTATATAGACGCTTTGTCGCCTCATTATGGACAAAAATTATGCACAATTTGGTGTATCATTGAGTATATCACAAAAGACAAAGCTGAAGCTAATGTTTTCTTTATTCATTAAAGGTGGGCATTATCATCTTCTCGTTTGTGCATATAACTAGCCCTGATGACTTGTTAATGTGCGACAACAGTGTTGACAATTATACTATGTTTCTCGATCCTACCAGGTTCAGAGTGGAGGCTGTCATTGGATCCACCGGCGTAGTGTTCAACTTGTTTATCATTGGAGTCAAGATGGACCTTGGCTCATTTTGGCACACAGGAAAGAGGAAACCAATCATTATTGGCTTATTTAGTCTACTTATTCCCCTCGCATTGACGCTCTCGATTTCCTTCCTCCTCTTTGATCGACGCAAGTCTATTTTCCATACGAAGAAAAACCCCATTTATATTTTTCTTTGTGTACCCGTTTTGCTCGAGTTACGTTCCTGGGTTGACATCCTGTCTGAGTTGGGACTCTTAAACTGAAAGCTTGGATGCTTGGCGCTGTCATGCTCTATGGTACAAGCCATGGTTGGGTGGATAGTGCTCTTTTCATTCTCAACTATCGTTCAGGGCCAACATAACTGGCTTTTCGGCTTGGGCGCGCTACTGTCACTTTTAACTCTTGTAGCTTTTATAATACTAGTAATCCGCCCATATGCACTATGGATTATTTGTAGTACACCACTCGACGGTCGTGTTAGGTACATGTTATTAACTTGTGAAGATACTTTTATGTTATTTTTTTAATGCTCTTTTCTTCTCATCCATGTTGAGTGAGTGTGAGGGGCTTTATGAATGGACCGAGTCTCCGGAGCGCTTGGGGTGATAGGGGACATACTTGCTGCAGACTTTTCCGGAACAGCAAATGTGCTTGTTGTGCAACAACATAGATTAGATTGATATAGATCAGATGAAGATATATTAAACAGGCACATCAAGAATTTTTGCCTTAGATGGAGTCCTTTGCGTGTGTAGTAACTATCAAGCAGATTTTGTTGCAAATATGAACTGACATTATGCTAATATATTAGTAAGTTAATACTTTAGTTAATAATAAGTTCTTCTCGAGTGAGGAATATTTTGAAAAAAAAGAAAAAGAAATAGTCCAATGTAATTTGTGGGATTTAAACCCCAAATTGGAGATTTGTTGGACAGATTTATTTTTTATATAGTAGTTTGTACAATGTGGTTTCTTTACTTTTGGAAATTTAAGACATGAATTATTCTATGATATTTGACTTACACAACTTTTGGTACCACTATGTTTTGGATAAGATATTAATCTGGAAGTAAATCATACAAACAATGCTAATGTTGATAAAGACGTTGAGCCAAGATGCTGTTTCTTTCAGATAGCTCTTTTGTTGGCCATGTACCCAGTAACATTCATACTGCTTTCTATTACCATTTTTAGAAAAATAATCTGTTGCTTTACATTGCTTACATAACTAATACTGTGCGCACTACAGCATTGTACAACAAATTAATGTGGTTGATACTCACCATTTGTTCATATACTCATCATTCTTAAATTGTTCTTGGTAGACCAGAAAGTAATTAATGTATACCACAAAAACTCTTTATCACAAGTTGTAATGGGAAGTACCTCTGTTCAAGAACGCGCCTGCTACAATGAAGGGATGCAATTCATGTCCATGAACGGTCAACTCAAGCTCTTCCGAAACTTGACTATCGCATTTCTCAGCAAGGAAACTCATCAGAGTATCAGAAAGTTCCCTGAATTGACTGATTACATAAACATCAATATAAATATCGACTCAAGGACTCCAGAAGGAGGTCTGCACATAAATGCTTTGTTACCTCATTTGTTGATGGTGATTGTCCTTGTTGTCGTTGTATCTCGTGTGCTCCATTTCCTTTTCCGATACATCAAGCAGCCACTCATCGTCTGCCAAATGATTGTAAGGACTCTCTTAAATGACATTTTTAAAGCCAATGCAAGAATATTTTCAAATATTTCAGGATTTAGATATAGAAACTCGCCTATTGCTGTATCATTGATTATATCACAAAAAAAAGAAGCTGAAGCTAACAGTTTCTTTATTCACTAAAGGCGGGCATTATCATCTTCTCGTTTGTGAATAGACCTAGCCCCGATAACTTGTTAATGCGTAGTGTTGACAGTTATACTATGTTACTCGATCCTACCAAGCGCAGAGTGCAGGATGTCATTGGATCTACCGGCATAGTGTTCAACTTGTTTATCATTGGAGTCAAGATGGACGTTGGCTCATTTTGGCGTGCAGGAAAGAAGAAACCGCTCCTTATTGGCTTATCTAGTCTACTTATTCCCCTCGCATTGACGCTCTCGATTTCCTTCCTCCTCTTCAATCGACTCAAGCCTATTTTCCATACAAAGAAGAACCCATTTATATTTTTCTTGGTGTACCCGTTTTGCTCGAGTTACTTTCCTGGGTTGGCAGACATCCTGTCTGAGTTGGGACTTCTAAACAGTAAGCTTGGACGCTTGGCGCTGTCATGCTCTATGGTACAAGCCATGTTTGGGTGGATAGTGCTCTTTTCATTCTCGACTATCGTTCAGGGCAAAGATAACTTGCTTTACGGCTTGGGCGCGCTACTGGCTCTTTTAGCTCTTGTGGCTTTTATAATACTAGTAATCCGCCCATATGCACTATGGATTATTCGTATTACACCACACGACGGTCGTGTTAGGTACATGTTATTTACTTGTGATATACTTTTATGTTGTTTTCTAATGTTCTTTGCTTCTCAAACACAACAGATAGTGTGTCTAATTTAACTAGTATTGTATTAGAAAGTATGACCAAAAGATTGGAACTCCAAAAGGAGGAACACAAAATTTATATATGTGCCCATGACAAATGCTGGAACCTGCATAACATATTATGTTGTTGAATTCTTTATTTTGTATGCCACGTCTAGAGTACAATTTAACATTTATACGTGATATTTTACGCATGATCTTGACTGGATGTGCAACAGCAATGCACACTTGTTGATGATCGTGCTTGCAGTGTTTGTGGCAGCGTGGTCCTGCGACTTGTTAGGTACTGTATATACTGACGGGCCAGTTATCATGGGATTGACACTTCCAAACGGGCCGCCGCTTGGGAAGGCTCTAATCGAACGGGTGGACTCGGTGGCCTCAGAATTGTTTCTACCCATCATCTTCATGAAAGAGGGGCACAATTTCAATTGGGAAGGACTGAAACAAAACCTAATCCTTTGGTTCTGGTTAGAGGTTATAGTGCTAGTCGCTTTTGTAACCAGGATTGTTGTAACGGTAGTCGCTGCTGTGTATTGTTGTGACATGTCAGTTAAAAATGGTCTCCTCTTGGGTCTCATCATGAACTTCAGAGGCTTAATTGAAATGCTCACGTTCATCCGCTTCGTAAACATAGAGGTACTTACGTTATGGAGACTATCATATTCTTTTGGCTTGAAACATTAATGAAGACATTTCCCTAGGGCAAGTATCATATATATCCTTCTTAAAGTAAGCCAAATATCTTAAATGTAATGACCATTTTGTAAATGACATGCATGTCAACAGGTGATTGACAAAACAACGTTTACCATATTGGTCTTGTCAACTATACCAATAGCGGTACTATGTGCTCCCTTGGTCTCGATCTTCTACAAGCCTTTGGGCCCAAAAAAGCAAATCGGTCGTCGGACGGTACAAGGTCTGTCGACTGATGCTGAGCTCCGTGTGATGACATGTTTTTATGATGACAAACCTGTTCCTGATTTGCTTGACTTCCTTGAAGCCGCTTCTCCCGAATTTAGCTCCATTTGTATACATGCTCTTAAACTTGTAGAGCTACAAGCCTGTGCTTCAGCTAGCCTTATTTCGCATCGAAACCAGAAGGGCTTCCTTAACCTGGCACAAATGGACCCGGCACACAACCGCTTCTTAATGTTTCAACAGGTGCGACCTTAAATTACGACTTAGAATACTTTCAATCGTACATATTTATCTAACTGAACGAACTTATCTTGAAGTAAATTCTTCAAATCTAAGATAACAGGATTAATTGTTTCCTAAGGCAGCATAGATTATAGGCAATATTTTTCGCTAATTCTATTAATTCACAAGCAGATAAAAAGAGGAGTTGCCGTTCTACCATACACCTCCATCGCCCCACTCAGGACCATACACCAGGACGTTTGCGCCCTTGTTTTGGAAAGAAACATTGCATTTGTGATTGTTCCTTTTCCAAAGGCAAATTCCATAGCTGGTTTGGAGGCTAACACTGCTATGCACAATCTTGTTCCCATGGTTCTTCAAGAGGTAATGGACCTACGCCTTCTGTTCTCTCAATTTTCGTCGTCGATTTTTTTTTTCCTGCAGTTTCTATTTAAGCTGAATAAGCTAGATGAAGCATTGCTATCTTTAAGCTGAATATTGATATCTCATCCTTGAACTAACGAAAATGCAGGCACAATGCTCAGTGGGCATATTGGTCTATAATGGAATTACAAGGCTTCCAACGCCTATACATTCTAAGTATCACGTTGGGGTGATTTTTTGGGGTGGACCAGATGATAGAGAGGCAATTTCAATTGCACGCCGTATGGCACGACACTCAAAAGTCCGTCTTGATATATTTCGCTTCTTCTCATCCAGTGACATTGATGGCTGCCAACAAGAAGACATTGCCGGAGAGATCGCACTTGATGACATGAAAATTAGCAAATTACAAGTAGATAATACCGGCAATAATCGCGTGGCTGTTAGTGAGATTCGCATAGAAAACTTGGAACAATTGGTTTTAGTAATACATAATTTAGCATATGGAAAGTATGATCTGCTTATAGTTGGGCGTAGGCAGATGAACTCATCCAGGTTGAGTGTGTGTGAGGGGCTTCATGAATGGACTGATTCTCCAGAGCTTGGAGTGATAGGGGACATACTTGCTACAGATTTTTCCGGAACCGCAAACGTGCTTGTCGTGCAACAACATGGATCAGATTGAGATAGATCAGATTTAAGATATTTGAACGGGTGTAGTAAGGATCAGGTAGATTTGGTTGTAAACATACTTGACATTGTGTTTATATGTTAGTAAGTTAATGTGTCACAGCCCAAAATCATTATGCACAACACATACTTATATACATCATCATTTCCCCACAAAAACGTCATTTGGACTCTATGATGTCATAATTTTTTAATTATACCCCCCTATAATGTTATGATTTTTGTATTTACTTCTCTTATAATGTCATATTTTTTGTATTTATACTCCCTATAATATCATTGTGACCTATATGACGCTTTTGTTGGTAAATGAGTGGACACTATAAATGCCCTCATATTTTATTATCTGACTTTTCTAACACTCAGCCAATATTCCCAGGTAGCGCTTGAGGTAGGAGGTGATGATATACACAGATTCTTTTGAAAGCGTAGCAGAGACACTAGTATATATTTTTTATCTAGTACTTTTAGTTGTATTTATGGCTTGTAGTTATTGTTTTTAGTTTTTACATTGTGAGATCTGGTTTTTATTGTTTTGGCTCTGTGATGAGGGAGCGAGTTTGTGGGGAAATGAGGGAGCGAGTTGTAGTTTTCCATAAAATATTATCCACTACTATAGCTACTACCATACTGGAACGACAATATTACACTTCTACAAAATACTGTCACCAATCATAAGTATTGTTTACTACAAAAATTATTACTTTTATAATATACGCGGTACTACTGAAAATATACATATAAGTATATTTAAAGCTATGATAAGGTTGGCAACCATACGAGACCTACCCATAGACTGCAATCTCGGATCTACTTAGATAAATCAGTCTATCTGCACCTCTGCTACACGAGAGTGGTGTCTCCAACTTTGCCACAGTGGAAACACGCCCTCTCTTAATCACTTAAGGAGACCGTACTGTCACGTCTAACAGTTTGCAAGTATCGGGAGCGACCCAAAAATTGATCTCTGGTACCATGACTACCAAAATTATTCGTACAAGTATCTTCCTCATCCATGCATATATAAATAATATTTTCTACCACTACCATTTATACCACAAGATCTACCATTTACTACATATTTCTACTGAAAATGACTGAATATATATAATATAGTAAAAATAAAATAAATAACTAAATAATTAGGGGCCTTGCAGATACTACCATTAAAACTGTCTCGGAATAAATTTTCTAACGACTACAAGAACATCGAAAACGGATACTGAATGAAGAAGTTATGAATATTTTACTGAATCTAATTCTATTGATCAGACACAATCGGTCTAAAACTGAACAATTTAACTGAAAGCAACTACAACTACCTTCTGAATAAAAATAAAATAAAATAATTAAATACTCAGTCATGTATTTTATCTTGGCCTAATTGCTTATTAATCAAACTATTAATTAATTAGATCATTATAAGTAGAAGATCTAATTCATTTTAAATTTACTAAACAAGACCCAACTCCACAATTAAAATTTAGCCTCATTATGAACTACTTATTCTCAGCCCTGCAAGTATTACAATCCACTCCATTAAATTCAGCCCAACCTCATAATTAAATATTTATTTTTCAGACCATAAATAAATTCTGCCCATCAGATTTTAATTAAAGCTCTTATTGGATATTTATTTAATTGATATTAAACCCAACATAGAACCCGACCCGTATTCAACCTGTTAAGATCCAAATCCGACCTGATAAGATAAGCACTCCTTTCTCCCTCCTTCCTCTTTCGTTTATTCTGCTTCTCCAAACCGAACCTATACACAACCTCCGATAGAAAAGGGTTTTATTTGTGTCTCCACTTGTGCGAGCTTCCTCTCTGCTCGCTCTCTCGAATTTTTTTTTGTTTCTCGAATGAGGAATATTTTGTAAATAAAGAAAGAAAAATACTCACCACCATTTTTGTAAGATAGGGAGAGGGGAAATAACACTACTACACTATAGGCGAAGAGTTGGGATCACACGTGGGTGTGATGAGTAGGAATATATGGAAATAAAGGAATCAATGAATCTTCACCAACTTGCTACGCAGGATGCTAAAATCTAGAACAAGCTAGCCTAAGGGAGTCGTTGCTTCTGATGGCGGGACTAGGAGTTTTAGGTTAGGATTTTTAGAGGCTGTCTAACTGACTATTTATGTATTTTCTCGTCATTTTTCTTTTTTATGATCTATGTATCTCTAAAGTTCTTCTTTTTTATTTTATTAAATAAAAATACTCAGTGGACAATCGCTTACCGGGACTAAAAAAAGAAAGAAAGAGAAATGCAATTGATGGGATTTCAATCCCAAAATGAAGATTTGTTGGGCATATTTATTTTTTATTTAGTAGTTTGTATAATGTGTTTTTTTATTTTTGGAAATTTCTCAAAATTTTTTGCAAATGTTAAGAATGGACATCAAATTTTAGAGTTCGGAGACCCTGCCTTTGTTGAAGCGGCATCCAACTTTCTTATTTTAGTTTGAAGATGAGTTCTAAAATAAAGGAAGATGCATGAATTGATTAATTTTTTAAAGGGAAATCTGAAAGCGCGATGTGCTTTAGCATATCTAGAATGCGAAAGAAGTTTATAAATACTATCTGTATTTTAATATATTATTTTTTTATATATCGTTTTCATTATTTTAACGTATATACTATTTATTTTATTACATCAGTGTACTATTTACAAAAAATGAATCTTATATATTGTTTATTTATTTATTTTATATATTGTTTCTCGCTTCTGTATTTCATTTTTTGCGTCGTGCTGCACGACAAAAAATCGCCGTCGTGTAATATCAAATCTTTTTTAATATGATTAGAAGACAAAAATATAATACAATAGCTTAATTCGCTTCCAAAAAATACTTAACACAATTAAGTTCATGGTAAATGCTTCATGAACTGTTAATTGGGCCATACCATTGGCTTTTATATCTAAAGGTTCCTAATAACAAAAAGCATGGAGCATGGACTGGACCCCAAATTTCAAATTAAAAAACTAAGATTTTATCCTTCATAAAACTCTTTCTTAAGGAAAAAAAAACCAAAACAACAAGTTCAATCTTAAAAACATCAAAATATCAAAATTTCATCATCCCTACAAAGTTTAAATTATCCACTACAAGTTACTGCCCATGGAAATTGAAAATTTCATGATCCCTATATATCAAACTTTTTACTATTTAGTAATTTACCCCTATATTTCAAATTATTTACTATTTAGTAATTTATCATGTATAATCCAACAAAATAGGAAATTAAAATTTCAAAGATCAAATAATTTTGCACCGTTAGGCTGGTGATGATTTAATTAGTTTGGCTGCTCCTACCACCTACCAACCACCACAAAAGGCCATGATCATGAATGGTCTACACTTGTCATTTTCATTCCATACGGTCAAGCTTGTATACTTCTTTACATTACAAGACTTCAAAGTTCAATCCACTTTTTATTTTTGAAAAAAAATAAAAATACAATATAAAGGCCTTCCTTGCCAACAAACTCTAAAATGCAACCAACCAGAATTCCAACCAAACCAACCACTGGTTGTTGTCAAGTCAGGGATTAAATCTTTGAATCAAAATGGTTGATTATTATTATATTTTTATAAACTTATTTGAAGTTCATATGTTTTTTTTTTCTATCTTGTTTGAATAATTCATTCACTGCTGATTTAATTTAAGGAAAAATAAAAGAAAGCGAGCTAACAACCTCGCACGAGTTGGTCAGCCCTCGTTCCTCAAAACTTACCCCCAATTCCATTCTATTTTCTATTGGTGGCTGACAATATTGACTAGACGTTCTACGCATTAAATGGATAGACTGAACGATTTTTACTTATTTAGATAGCATTGAAAAATGTAAGTACTTATATTAATATTAATTTTTAATAAGCAATTCTTTCAAATTCCAAGTCATAATATTTCTTCGAAAATATAGTATAATAAGTATAAGTGATGTGAAATAAAACTGTAAACATCACATCAATAATTATATATAAAGTAAATATATATATATATATATATATATATATATATATATATATATATATATATATATATATATATATATATATATATATATATTGTCAAATTAAGCAGATTTTTAAGTCAATTAGAATTATATAAATTGATAGATATGTAATGATGGTAACAAAAATATATATTGATTTTAATAATTGAACTCGATAAATAAATAAATACAATAAAATATTATGAAAAATAACCATTTCTTAATGACAAAAAAGTAAGCGAGTGTCGTTCGTTTTAATACACCACGATTGGGTATCGTTTTAACGCACCATGATTGGGTATCATTTTAACACAACACGATTGGGTGTCGTTTTAATGCACCACTGTTGGATGTCATTTAGTAATTAATAATACTAGATAGATTTAGTAATTAATAATATATCATGCCAAAATTACATGTCATTTTAACGCACCATCAATCTGGAGGTGACACGTGAAGAAATATGAGAAGAAATGTACGATTGATCCAGTTAAATGAGTTGTTTAGGATAACTCTCATGATAGTAACCATATCATATACACCGGGTTTTTCATTATATAATACTATTTTGAAATATTTGTATATGATTTCAATGAACTATCTATTATAATACATTTTTCATATTTATATATGTTTTTGTCACATTTATATATTATTTTTTATCCTAACCTGCACCTTATTTTTTCTAACACACACACACACACACATATATGTATATAATTTGGTCATTTATATATAATTATTTATATTAATGTATTGTTTTTATATTCTTGTACATATTATTTCGATGCCTCTATATTGTTTTTGAAAAAAAAAACTATATACATTTAAAAAAAATAAAAAATATATATATATATATATATTATTTTGTCATATACGTATTATTCTTACCATAGTAAAATTGAAAAAAAGAAGAAGAAGAAAGAACATTAATCTAAAATTCCAACCCAACCAAACCAAGCATATGTAAATGTAATTAGATTCAAGCCCAGGCATCGAATGCTAGACCGGGTTCAGAGTGGGTAGTTGGATTGCTATAAGAATGCGACTCAGGAAGAGGTTTGGTTTAGTTTTCTCGTGTGTATCGCCCCTTCTCCTCTATATTACTAATTCATTCGTTCTGATTTTCAGATTCATTCCTTGTTCTCCTTCTGCTTCTGAGAGTGATTTATTCGAGTAAGTGTTTTTGGGTCACTCATGTTTAGATTGTTTTTCATTGTTTTT
This sequence comes from Juncus inflexus, assembly GCA_024447665.1. Taxonomy (NCBI): domain Eukaryota; kingdom Viridiplantae; phylum Streptophyta; class Magnoliopsida; order Poales; family Juncaceae; genus Juncus; species Juncus inflexus. The sequence continues at coordinate 11,504,955 of JAJHPC010000014.1, read as the reverse complement.
TGTAATGGGTTTTAGATTGTTTTTCATTGTTTTTTGTAATGGTGGTTTAGTGCGGTCATTTGGTGGGTGTGCGCGGATCGTGAGTCCGCATTTGTGATCTTTGCGTGTAGTTTTTGGGCCATTTAGATCTGTTGGTTGAGTGATTGATTGGTGTGGTTTGAATTTGGATGAATTGGATCATGGGTCTGTGATCTGATCTGAACTTGTGGAATTCAGAATTGAGCTGACTTTTAGCTGATCCGAGCTTCGGTTTAGGATTTGGGTACTGATAGGTTGCACTTAATTTGTAGATCTTCCATTTATTATCCAGGATTTAATTTTATATTTTCGTTTTGAGGGGAGAAATGGCTTTTTCTGAAATTGGTATTAATTCAAAGTGTCGTTTTCTCATGGAAAATTCTGAATTGAATTAGCATTACTTGAAATTCAAGTTTCTTAAAATTGAAGGAAATTACTGAATTTAGTTCACCAAATTTAAACGATATAATTGTTTTTTTTTTTGGGTTTTACCTACCACTAGTAGTAGTTAGTTAGTTGTGACTCACCTAACAGATTAGTAGTCAAAGTTTGCGTCTTTTCATGGAAAAATTAATATACTTTAGAAAAAAAGATGAGATTTTTAAAGTTTGGCTGTGTCTGTTATGCTTGTCACAATCAATTAATTTCATAATTCACAGAATTTAAGAGAAATTTGTTCTTTGTTTATTATCAGATCTGAAAAACTTTGTTTTCTATTTATGGATTTTATTTTGCATGTAACACTGAAGTATGCTCCGATTAAGTCACTAGAAGTCTATTACATAAGCATTTTATCAAAATTCGCAAACTAATAATGCTAAATCATTAAACAAATTTAAATAATTCATTATTAAATTAAATTTGCAGGTTTAATTAATTGAAACTCGGTTCATCATGTCGACTGGTCAGCTTTTCTCCAAAACCACACAGGCCTTGTTTTACAACTACAAGCAGCTTCCCATTCAAAGAATGCTCGATTTCGACTTTCTTTGCGGTAAAAAAATTCTCTAATTTTGACAAAATATAGAAAAAAAATGATATTTCAATTTTAATCCCCAAATTTTATTGACAATTTGAGGGTAAAATTGCTGATAAATTGGGTATATTGAGGCCCAATTCCTCAATTGAGAGTTAATTGGGGGCAAATTAGCTTACATTGGAGGTTTAATTTTGCTAAATTAGGGTTTAACAATTTTGCTTGTATCTAATTTTTATATTTTATTTATTTAGGGAGAGAAACGCCTTCAGTCGCTGGAATAATAAATCCCGGCTCTGAAGGATTCCAGAAGCTTTTCTTCGGCCAAGAAGAAATCGCCATTCCTGTTCACTCAACGTAATATTAAATCATTAAAATATTCACATTTTTTATTTCATAACTTAATTAATTCATAATTATTTATTTTATTTCTATTTATAGCATTGAAGCGGCTTGTGTAGCTCACCCAACCGCCGACGTGTTCATCAACTTCGCCTCATTTAGAAGGTAAAAAACTTTCTTTATACTCTCATTTTTAACATTTATTAAATAATTAATTATTAATTTTTGAGGGGTTTTTGTGTAAATTTACAGTGCGGCTGCTTCGTCCATGTCAGCATTGAAACAGCCCACAATTAGGGTTGTGGCGATTATCGCTGAAGGAGTTCCTGAATCTGACACCAAACAGCTCATCGCTTTTGCTAAATCAAACAACAAGGTAATTAATATCATGAAATTGAGATTTAATAATGTAAGTAATGTTGTAAAATTGCAATGTAGTACGGTAATGAATGTTCTAAAAGTGCAATGTAATGAGGTGATTAATATTATAATTGGGGAATTAGGTAATTAATGTTATAAAATTGCAATACAATAAGGTAATTAATATTATAGTTGGAGACCAATTTGGGTTTAAATTGACATGAATTATGTTTATATTTAAATTAATTACGTAATTGAGTGCTAGCTAAGCCTTAATTTCCCCCAAATCCGTTAAATTGAACCAACTTTAAGGATTAATTACATGATATAGAAGCATAATTGCATAATTTTTAGGATTAATTAATATGAAATTAATAATTATTTTTTATTAATATTTATTAACAGGTGATAATTGGGCCGGCGACAGTTGGTGGAGTCCAAGCTGGCGCGTTCAAAATCGGCGATACAGCTGGCACGATTGATAATATTATTCAGTGCAAGCTTTACAGGCCTGGATCCGTTGGATTTGTCTCTAAATCGGTAATTATTTAATCAATTATTAATTAATTTTTAAAAGTGGAAAGTTAAAAGTTAGGGTTTTGTTTATAAATTTCCTGATATAAATTGCATTGTGTACAAGTTTGTGATTTCCGTGTTTTTTGTAATTTCCAATAATATAGGGGCTTTTTTTGCTATTTTGGAATAATGTAGTGGCTTTTTTTGTAAATTTCTCATAAAATATATGTTTTTTTTGTATATTTATGAAAAATTATTACTAAATAATTTTTTTTTTTAATAACAGGGAGGGATGTCAAATGAGATGTACAACACAATCGCACGTGTGACTGACGGAATTTACGAAGGTACTTTACTTTATATTATATTATATTTTGCCACGTGTCAAAACCATTTATTTTTCTTGCTTTTTAGATGGTTTTTTCCTTTTTTGGTATTAAATTAATCAGAAAAATTGATGTATTTCAGGCATTGCGATTGGTGGAGATGTTTTCCCGGGCTCGACTTTATCTGATCATGTCCTTCGTTTCAATAATATCCCTCAGGTGAATAATCTATTTATATATTTTCTGATTATAAAAATGTGAGTTTAGTTTCAACCACAAATAGATGAAAAATATGTCATTTATTTAAGTATGTGATACACCATATTTCATAATATTTCGAATTTTACATCCCTATCATCACCATATGACTTTTGAACCGTTAATTTTTGTCCATATTTTAATGACGTGTGATGTGTGTGAAGATATGCAGTTTGAAATATTATGAAATTTAATATACGGCATAGTTAAACGATTTATTTTTTCACCTAAATTTTGGTTCAAAGTTCAATCCCTAAATTTTGCAATTAATTATCAGTATAACAAACATATACAACTGGCTGTGTACTCATCTAAAACATCATAATTTCACATATTCCCTACAATATCATAATTATGATGTTTTGCAGGGACACATGTGAAATTTCGCCTATACAATAAACATGTAATAATAATAATGATGATGATAATAATAATTCCATTTTTTTTCTATCTGAATCCATTTCAATAATAATAATAATAATAATAATAATAATAATAATAATAATAATAATAATAATAATAATAATAATAATAATAATAATAATTCCAGTTATTTTTAAATCAGACTTTATTGTTATTTTTATAATAATAATAATAATAATAATAATAATAATAATAATAATAATAATAATAATAATAATAATAATAATAATAATAATAATAATAATAATAATAATAATAATAATAATAATAAATAAATAAATAAATAAATAAAATAAAATAATACTAATACTAATAATAACAATACCAACAACAACTGATTGCGTTATTATTTTAACATTTTAGGTGAAGATGATGGTGGTGCTTGGGGAGCTGGGAGGCCAGGACGAGTACTCTTTAGTGGACGCATTAAAGGAAGGCAAAGTGAACAAACCGGTCGTCGCCTGGGTCAGTGGCACTTGCGCTAGGCTCTTCAAGTCTGAAGTCCAGTTCGGCCACGCTGTAAGTTTCTTTTTTTTTACTATTTTATTTTATATTTTTTTATTTGTATGGTAATAGTGTGTGTTGTGTTGGTTCTGGTTTGGTGAACTACTGGTTGAGTTGAGGTTGGATTTTGGTTGGATGGAATGTGAGTTGGTTAAGGCAAACTTGGTTTTAGAGTTTAGGGTTTAGTTGTTGTGTGGGCTAGGGGTACTTGTGATCGCTTTTTCAAATCCGAAGTCCATTTCGGCCACGCTTTACGTATTATTTTATTCGAAAGATTTTTATTGCTATATTTTAGTTCCATTTTGGTCACGTATAGGCTAGAGGATCAGTTTTGACTGACGGTAAATTGAGGTTAGGTTTGGTTAAATTGGATCTTAATTGCTTGAATTGATGATTAGTTGAGACAAATTTGTATTAAGTTGGAGTTAGCTATGCAATTTAGGGTAACTACCGCTTTAATTAATGTTTTAGATCACGAGTTACTTGCGCAATTCGCTAAATCGCTATGTTGGCAACTTAATTTGATGTATTTCTTATTACAATTATTAACATTTTATTATAACTATTAAAAATAGGGAGCGAAAAGTGGTGGTGACATGGAATCAGCCCAAGGCAAGAACCAGGCTCTGAAGGACGCCGGAGCGGTCGTGCCCGATTCATACGAAGCTTTCGAGGACGCCATCAAACAAACCTTCCAAAAACTCGTACGCAAATTTTTCAAAAACACCCCTGTATTCTCTCAAATTTATAAAAAAAAGCCCTCATTTTGAAATGTTGAAAAAACCCTGGTTTTAATTTTTCATTTTCTGAAAGAGGGATTTTAGTTTTACATTTTTTTTTAAATTCCCCATTTATTATTTCCGCTCAATCCAAAATCCTTCATACTTCTGAAATTATGAAAATGTGTAGAATAAAATTAAATTGTTGATACTATTTTTTTTTAATTCCCCATTTATTATCTCCCCTCATTCCGAAATCCTTCATCTTAATTTAATTTTCCGCAGAAACTATGGAAGTGCGTTACAATAAAATTAAATCGTTGATACTATTTTTACTTTGTTTCTAAATTCCCCATTTCTTATTCCCCCCATTTCAAAATCCTTCGTCCATATTTAATTTTTCGTAAAGAATACAAATACATACATAATAAATAATTAATGTATTGATTTTTTTTTTTCAAAATTTAAAAAGGTTGAGGAAGGTAAGATCCCGGCGGTGTGCGAAGTGACTCCGCCTCCGATCCCGGAAGATCTTAACATCGCCATCAAGAGTGGCAAAGTGCGTGCGCCCACCCACATCATCTCCACCATCTCTGACGACCGAGGTTCCTTTCTTTTGTTATATAATTCATGTATTTTAATAATTATTATTTTAATTAGGATGATTTGTTTGGAAGGATAATATTTTTGGCCGATTTTGCGAAGGTGAAAAATAACTCTATTATTTAGGAAATTATAGGAATATTTATGTACTTTTAAATAGAGCGATTTGCAAAAAAGCTCTTGAATTATGTTTAAATTGCAAAAAGATCCCCTGTATTATTGGAAATTGCAAAAAGAACCCTCTATTCCTTAGGAAATTTTAGGGGCCCTTTTACAATTTCCTCAATAATAAAGGGGTTCCCTTTGCAATTTCGAATATTAAAGGGGTTTTTATGCAATTTAAGCACAATGCATTCTTTTTATCGGTAATTTACCCTTATACGGTTATTTCATACTGTTTGTGTTTCTACCGATTGAAATTTAAGCTATTTTGGCCCTGTTCTTTTTGTAAGATTAATTTTGGGAATTTTGTGCAGGAGAGGAGCCGTGCTATGCTGGAGTGCCGATGTCGACGATCATCGAGAGAGGTTACGGAGTCGGTGATGTCATCTCGCTTTTGTGGTTCAAACGCAGTCTCCCTCGTTACTGCACTCAGTTCATCGAGGTTTGTTCGCCTTTAATAAAACAATTACAAAATTGTATTCTATACATAATATTAACTTCAAATTATGTACGGTTAAAAGTATACGACTAGTTGTTAAAACAATAGTTAAATAAATACGCACTCGATTCATGGAGTGCATTACTAATTTCAATTATTAATGACGATAAATTACATGGATGGGTGATATCTATGGATTTGATAATGATCAACAAAATAATAGTGTGTGGTATGTGATTTGCCAGATATGCATAATGCTATGTGCCTCTTACAGTTCGTCTGGCCTCAAATAAATACATACTTCAAATTATAAAATTATTTATAAAAAAATAATTAAATATATAATATGGTTTGACAGATATGCATAATGTTGTGTGCTGACCACGGCCCGTGTGTCTCCGGCGCTCACAATTCCATCGTCACCGCGAGGGCCGGGAAAGATCTCGTCTCCAGTTTGGTCTCAGGTACTTAGTTTTTTCGTATCACCAAATGTTTTCTATTGCGTCAAATATTTTTGGTTTTGTTACCTTCTGTAAAATAAATATACGTGAGATTTGATCTGGTGCTTGGAAAAATGAGAAATGAAAAATTGAAATTAATGTGGTGCAGGATTGCTGACGATCGGACCGAGGTTCGGTGGTGCGATTGATGATGCGGCTAGATACTTCAAGGACGCATGTGACAGGGTAAAATGGAACTATATATATATTTTTTGCTTCGTAAAATGGAACTATATATATTATTATTAGATATATTATTTAGTTTTTGACCTAGCATTTTGTTTTTGTAATGTAAATTTCAGAATCTGACTCCTTATGAGTTTGTTGAAGGCATGAAGAAGAAGGGCATCCGTGTTCCTGGTATTGGTCATAGGTAACCTCTCACCTCTTTTGATTTAATATTTAAAATCATAATCGAATTAGAAATTTATAATTTGAAGTGTAACATGCATCTCCCTCTCTACTAAACCGTAAAGTCTCTCTCTCTCTCTCTAAATATTTTCTTTGCTCTTTATACCGTTTAATAAAGACCATGATGGCAACATGAAAGGGTCTATACTACAAATATTACTTTAATTACTTATACTTGCTTTAAATATCACTTCTTATTACAGGATAAAGAGTAGAGACAACAGGGACAAGCGAGTCCAGCTCCTGCAACAATACGCTCACACCCACTTTCCGGCCACCAAGTACATGGAATACGCCGTCAAAGTCGAAACCTACACGCTCTCCAAGGCCAACAATTTAGTCCTCAATGTCTACGGTGCAATCGGTTCTTTGTTTCTTGATTTGCTTGCGGGCTCCGGAATGCTAAAAAATTATTGTAGTTCTCTGTGGAGAAGTGGGTGTTGGTTGGCGTATTGTTGCAAGAGCTGGACTCGTTTGTCTCTGTTGTCTCTGTTTTTTATTGTTGTCTCTGTTTTTTATCCTGTGATTTGAACTCATAACCTCTTGTATCTCAACCAAGATACTCAACCACTGGACCAGGACATCATATGTCCTGGTTAATTAATAGAAACTTGATGACATGGTCTCTAGTGCAAATATTACTTCTTTTATTAATGATTTCTAACATTTGCAGGATAAAGAGCAGAGACAACAGAGACAAGCGAGTCCAACTCCTCCAACAATATGCTCACACCCACTTTCCGGCCACCAAGTACATGGAATACGCCGTCAAGGTCGAAACCTACACGCTCTCCAAGGCCAACAATTTAGTCCTCAATGTTGACGGTGCAATCGGTTCTCTTTTCCTCGATTTGCTCGCCGGGTCCGGAATGTTCTCTAAGCCGGAGATCGATGAGATTGTTGAAATTGGATACCTCAATGGGCTTTTCGTTCTCGCCCGCTCAATTGGGCTTATCGGGTACATTTTTGTATTTTTTGCTTACTTAACATTTAAAAAAGTCTTAAACTAAATTTGGTTAATAGTTTACCTTAACCCTTCGAAAACATCAAAATGTCATATTTACCCCTCTAATAAAATGCAAATATAGAAAGATCAAATTTCGATGTTTCAAATGTAAATTATTACTCACATACTAAACATGTGTCCAAATCAAACCAATGGAGCGGGCGAGAACGAAAAGCCCATTCAAATACCCAATTTCTACAATCTCAATAATTTGGGCTTTTCGTGCTTGCTAGGTCGATTGGGCTTATCGGGTACGTGTTTATTAGCCTAATTATTTAACATTTGAAAAAGAGAAAAAAAGAAAAAAAGATTCTGTTTCATGCTAAAATTGTGTAAAAGCACCTCCATTATTGGAAATTGCAAAAAGGACCTTTATATTCTTGAGTACTCTGCAAACAAAAATCCTACCGTTTGTTAACATTTAACATAACACCGTTGGTTAACTCATCTTAACCGCTCTAGCTAATATCTTTGTTTGGATAAAATTAATTTTATTTCAAGAACTGACAAAATTAGTAATGAAGGGGCGTTTTTGCAATTTAAGCATAATATAGGTTTTTTTTTTTTTTTTTTTTCAAAAATTTCCTTTTAAATATCGAAATGTGGCATATAAGGTAATAATGCTAGTGCTGTTTCAATATGGTCTTTTTGAGTAATTTAAAATAGCAATTCAATTGATTTGAAAATGAAAATGTTCTAATAATTTTTTTGTATAATTGTGACAAAACAGGCATACATTCGATCAGAAGAGGCTAAAGCAGCCGTTGTACCGTCACCCATGGGAAGACGTGCTCTACACCAAATAAGACAACAAAACGGAACCCTAAATTTTAATGAAATGAAAACCCTAAATTTCTACGAGTTATCAAACATGTATTATTTTTTATTTTTTATCGCGTCATTTTATTCTTGTAAGATTCATAAATCGCACGGATCTTAAAGCTAGGGGGATTAATTTTTGTTGTTTTATGTTTATTTGAGAAATGATTGTGTTTAAGATTGTAATATTGAGACTTTTCGAATGATGGTAATTTGGATTTCGTTGTTATTATTAGAACATTACTTTAGTTTTGCTTCTCATTTCATTTCATTTCGGTATGTATGCGACTTGAATGATTGAGGCATTGGTTTTCTTTTAGTAGACTACAAAAATCAAACATTAATTTATAGAGTATTTAACTGAAGATGGTTTATCTAAATTGTTAACACGTATATAAAGAAAATAAAAAACACTAAGAAGAAGATAAGCAGGTGAAACACAAAATCGGTGCAGAAATGAAAAAAGGGTATAAAAGTATCTTTGGAAAAACTGATGTATTTGCACATGCAATAGTGGAATGATTATAAATTAAAATCTAAGCATTAAATTATTAGGTTAAAAACATCATACAATTTTGCATTTTCTTTCACCAATACAGATCACTAAATTGGAATATTTCATCATACCAAATAAGCAAAAAGTAAATCATGCGGCTATAATTAAGTGGATCTTTTGACTTTTGAGGCTAAGCACATAACTCAGCCCTATGAATTCTACATTTCTACTATATTTACTCGTATAACCATAGACTCACTGAAAATATAATGCATAGAATTTTTTCATCACGTTAATTATATCTCTAAATCCATGCATTCCATACTCTCTCGCTCAAAACGGAAATAAATATTTCCCTCTAAATATCTCAGCCTCCATTGATACTCAAGCCTTTCGTTTCCTCTTCTCCTCTCTTCCTTTCAGTTTGTCATATCTCTCTGCTCTTCTCCTCTCTTCCTTTCGTTTCCACTTTCAAAAATGAAGCGTCTCTCACACATGCCTTCATTGTTTGTTCTTCTCTTCTTCTTTGTATCTCTCTCTCGACAAAACACCGTCGAATCGGCTGACGTGGTGCAAAGTATATATGTAAGCTTGTACGGCCATGGAAATTACAAGAGTATTCAAGAGGCGATAGATTCTGTTCCATACGGAAATAATCAGTGGATTAGGATTCATGTCGAGCAAGGCGTGTATAAGTACGATATTTCTTTCTCCATTTTTTTTTCTGAAAAATAATTGAGTTCGATTGAACTGTATAAATTTTTATTATTTCATTTTCTAGTTTGACTCGAGAGATCAAGTACTTGTTTGATAATTTTTTGTTCATACAAATATGTGGGAAAAGAATCATATTTTAGGTAAAATTTGAAGATATTATGAGATGAGAAATGTAAATTATATTTTTCATGTTTTATTTGATTATACATGATATATATTTTCAATTTGTAAGGGATCTAAGTAATATTTTGATATTTATTTGGATGCACATGTTATTGTGTGTAACGTTTTTATGGAAACATCATTCAAATAATCTGTAAAGATATACCTTTCCAACTAACCATATACTTTCCTGTTACAAAATGATACACTAGATATTAGAACTTTATTTCCTAAGGATTTTCTTTAAAACGCAAATCAAAAGTATTATTTATTAACGAAAAATATTGTGAGATATCTATTGAAGAGAAATTGTGTTTACAAATATATTATCATAATAATTGCACAAAACTTGCATTTTAACATAGAAAAATTAATTTATTGTATTCTTAATTATGTGAGCTAACCAAATTTGACAGAGAAAAAGTGGTAATCCCCAAATATAAAGACTTCATATTGTTAGAAGGCCAAGGGTCGAGTCAAACATCGATAGAATGGGGTGATTACGCAAATGATGGAAATAAAGATACAACCGAAAGCAGCGCGACTTTCGCCTGTTATGCTTCTAACTTCATGGCTAGAGATATCTCATTCAAGGTTTAATTTAATATTTCTCAACTTTTAACATAGTAATGAAAAATTGTACGGATAACCCTATTTTTGTATTTTAATGATCTAAGTACAGAATCATCTACTTATGCTTAAAAAATTAATAATTAGTTTTACATGTTATAATTATGTAGAATACATACGATGGAGGTTCACAGAGAGCGCAAGCAGTTGCAGCGTTGGTATTCGGAGATAAATCGTCATTCTATCGATGCGGATTTTATAGCATTCAAGATACATTGTGCGATATGTGGGGGAGACATTATTATGAGAATTGTTTCATCGAAGGGTCGCTCGATTTCATCTTTGGCCAAGGCCAGTCCATTTTTCAGGTGAATAAATTTTAGATTTTTGTTTCTTGAAACAAAATGTCCTTTACAAAGGTACTACAAAAGATAAGAAGTTTTGAACCCGTTAGCTCTATGATTTAATGTTGTAATAACACGATAAAAGATAATAATCAATGTTAAATTTATTATTTAACACATCATAAATATCACTTATCATCAATACCATAGTAATTTTTTTTTACCAGAACGAAGAATATTCATCCATCTTTTTCGGCCAAATCCTTCTTTCGTTAGGCCTGCATTCAAGTCATTTATTGATTCATCTTTGTTCTTTTTATATAGGGATGCACTATATCAATTAGAGATGACTCAATACAAGGGACCGGTTATGTGACGGCCCATGGAAGAGAAAATTCCAGCGACTGGACCGGTTTCGTGTTCAAGTCGTGCACCATTACTGGCTCATCATGGACTTATCTAGGTAGAGCTTGGCGGCCTTATGCTCGTGTTATCTTTTACGACACGTACATGCCAAATATTATTGTTCCTCAAGGTTGGGACGCTTGGAACGCCAACCATGACGTGTAAGTCTCTCTCTCTCTCTGCGTGTTAGATGTATGTACTGATGATATTTTAACAAAAATACTACGCAACATAACCGAACATGACGACAGTACGATATAGAGTCCATGCAAATATTTATTTTTTAATTAGCTATGCACAGTTGTAATATTTGTACTATATATCTTATTATGCTGTAATGATGATTTTCGATCATGTTCTTATCATGCCTTTTGGTCATGTTTGATAGCATTTTTAATTATTTATATCTAGTTTAGTACCATATTTATATACCGATGAGTGATGTCCGTGTAAAAAATATACATAATGTTTCTCTTGCGATTATTTTCAGATGGGATATTACATTTGTGGAGAGCAGTAATAAAGGGCCAGGGTCGAACACTGCAAGACGAGTACAATGGATGAAATATTTGTCTGATAAAGACCTCAAAAATTTTCTCAGCCTTGCATATATTGATTCGGATGGATGGATGGAAGCGCAACCGAGATAACATCTCGTACAATTCGCGTCCTAGTGGCGTTTTGGTAATTCATGCATGGCAGTTTGTAACTTAGGTTAGGGTTTAGTTCTGACAAACAAAAAATGAAATAAGCAGCGAGGTTTATGATCAATTCTAGTTGCAGTGATTTAAGACCTCCTTTTTTTGTGTATTTTGATTTTTCAATGTGTACTTGTAAGAGTACATGTAAGAGAAGAATTAACCAAGCCATTAATTGAACCTAAGGCATGTTTTTTTCTTCTACAATTTTCTTGAGATATATAATTTTTTCAGTGTGGCAATTAAATTATTATTCCATAACAATGATGATTTGAGTCTGCGAAACAATCAATAATTCTTAGGCCAAATTTCACATGGACCCCTACAAAACATCATAATTTCATGTATAACCCTACAAAAATAGAAATATCATAAATACCCTGCAAAATCACTCAAATATAATGGATTGCTTACAAAACAACAAACTCTTTTCATGAAACAAATTTCAATAAATGGATTGTCACATCATGATGTTAAGATCATCGCAGTTGACGGACATCTTCATGAGGGAGTTATCGAAACGCGTCATCGGATTCTTCACGTTCATCTTTTGGAACGACATGTCGCATTGTTGTACGGCCGCCTGACCTACATGACATTGATTTGGACAATCGATTTCGTCTGTCCATCATTGGCACCAATAGCCCTTAATGAGACTCCAATCAAGTCAATGATGTTGGTATAGAGCATTCCACACGTTTTGAGCGCACTGCTGACATTTGGAGGAGACGTGCTAACGAATTTCACTGTCTTTCCCTGTGCAGCACTGGCACGCTTGGAAACCGCACGGAGGTGCATTTCAAGGGCGGCCTTGGCATTTTATGACCGGGTACGAGCTGACATATTTGCTTGAGCTAGAGGTGCAGAGCTTTGGGTCGTGCGTGCGGCTACAGACTGAGGAGACAGCCGGGTTGATAGGCGAGCCGGCGAGTGACCAAATCGGGTAGGACAAAAGGATGTAAAAAAACATTTGTGTTAATCGCTTCATGGTGACGGCCTCCTTTTTTCGATTGAAATGCTGGTTTTCTTGAAATGCTGATGATGTTTGTCTTAATCGTTGTGTTTCTTAAGATGTCTGAGTGATCTCGCTCTTCCGGTGCTGAAAGAGACTTAGAGAGAGAAGAAGAGATGATTGTCGGATGGGAGAGGGGTGGTATTTAAGAGAGGATTTGAGGAGGTTCTAAATTTGGTTAGATTGACAATGTGAGTTGTCAAAAGAATTTGGTAGCACTAACTACTAACCGTGAGTTTTCTAACAATGGCTCGTTAGAGCTAAATTTTTTTTCTCAGCATTGCATATATCGATTCGGATGGTTCGATGGAAGCGCAACCGAGTAACATTTCGTAAAATTTGCGCCTCAGTGGAATTTTGCTAATTTATGCATGGTAGTTTGTAACGTCTCAGTGTAAATAAAACCATCAATAATTCATAATAAGCCATCACGACGAGTCTTCAATCCATTCTTTTCTTAATTTGGGAATGATCACAAATTATTTAAAAGAAAATATTAATCTCATATGGACTGGAGAAAATGATCTCACAAGATAAAAATGGATAACTGGATAAATTATGGGATCCCTTCCCAAATCCAAATAATAATGGACGATTTCCTATATACCCAATAAAAATTTCAATATAGCATACAACTTCATAAATTTTAGAAACAAAAAACATTTACGTCATGTCATGGGCTTAAACATCGTCATGTCATATTTTATACCATTTTCAGTTATCTATTATATCTTCATATATAATTTATCCAAAAATATCACTTTTTGTGTATTAATATATTTTTATATATTAATATGTTTTTTATAACTTCATTATTATATTTTTTTAATTTTGACAATAAAAATAATAAATAAGGCGGTAATACATATGAGCTTAAAAAGACTACAGCTGAATAATAAAATAATCCTTTCTTCTTCCTTTTGACACTCTCACTCAAGTCAAAACCAAAACAAAAAAAGAAAGGGAAATAAACAATCATAACAATGGAAGAAGATCTCATCCAAGTCCGCCGTGATCCACCATCATCTCCGATCGCCGTCATCACCATCAACCGCCCCAAATCTCTCAACTCCCTCACCAGGTCCACTTTTTTTTTGTTTTGAGAAAATTCGGAGAGGGCTTGCAATCCCCCTTCCAAATGCTTTCCATTAAAAAAGGTGAATTATTCACAACTATTATCCTAAACTATGTGCATGAACAGGTCCATGATAGTCAGCTTAGCTCGCATAATCCGGCATCTTGATTCCGACCCGACAGTCTCCGTCCTCATCCTCACCGGCGCCGGCGACAGGTTGTCCCTTAATTCGTGGATAAATTGCAACAATTCCGACTTAATTTGATCCCAAATCAAAGCAAAGACACAAAAAATACAAACTTGGACTAAAACCAATGTTCTTCCATACGAAAGTCACATCTTGTCACGAATTGTCACTTAATTTGTGACAACTTCCAAACAATTTGTAACAATTCGGACTTAATTTGACAACTTTCCAGGCCCAAATCAAACCAAAGACACAAAAAAGAAAACTTGGACTAAAAGCGATGTTCTTTCATACAGGTCGTTCTGCTCCGGCGTGGATTTGACTTCGGCCGAGGAGGTTTTCAAAGGGGACGTTAAAGATCCATTGACGGATCCGGTGAAACAGATTGAGGTTTGCAAGAAGCCTGTGATTGGAGCGATTAATGGATATGCGATTACTGCTGGATTTGAAATTGCTCTTGCTTGTGATATTTTGGTGGCTGGAAAAGATGCCAAGTTTATTGATACTCATGCCAAGTAAGATCAAAATTGTTGGTTTTGTTTGGAAAGATTTGGGATTGAGATTGAATTTTAGCCTAATTTTGCATAAAAAAGTTTAAATTTCTGCAATCGGAGTTCAATTTGATATGTTTTAGTGTCAATTTAGTAATTCTTTAGCCTTATTTTGCTTCAAAAAAGGCTTATGATTTGAGCTATTAAGTTCAATTTGATGTGTGATTTCTGATTTGAGATCGCACTTGCTTGTGATGTGTTGGTGGCTGGGAGGGATGCGAAGTTTATTGATACTCATGCCAAGTAAATTTTTTTTTTGTTGAGGAAATTTGGGATTGAGATTGAAATTGGTTGATTGAGGACTTAATTGTGCTGTGAATCTTCATTTTAGCCTAATTTCGCATCAAAAGAATTGCAATTTCTGTAATTGAACTTTAATTTGAACGTATTTTAGCCTCAATTTAGTAATTCTTTTGCCTTATTTTGCTTCAAAAAACTAGCAGTTTCTTTTATCAAACTTTAATTTGACGTATTTTAGCTTCAATTTACCATCAATTGTTCATTAAAGCACCAAAAATAGCTACAAATAAACCAAAAATAGCTAAAAATTCAAATAATTTCTTTCAAATTCGAAATCAATCCAAGTAATTAAACTTTTTTCAATTTATCAAATCAGATTTGGGATTTTTCCTTCATGGGGCCTCTCGCAAAAACTCTCTCGAGTAATCGGACCAAACAGAGCGCGCCAGGTGTCGCTCACAGCTTCGCCCGTGTCAGCAGAAACGGCCGAAAAATGGGGATTGGTGAATATTTTAGTCGAGAAAAATAATCAGGTTTTGGAAAAAGCGAAGGAAATCGCAGAACAAATCGTGAGGAATAATCAAGATTTAGTCTTGAAGTATAAATCGGTGATTAATGATGGGTTTAAGCTTGATTTGGGAAGCGCTCTTGCTCTTGAAAAGGTAATTTGAATTTTGAATTTTTCAAATTGTAATAAATTGTTTTTATTATTTTGAAAATTCAGAGGGTCATATATAGAAACTTGCCTAAAAATGAGTAGTTGTATAGTTGTATAAAGTTATTGGTTATAATGAAATTAGATTAATTTTTGATAAATTGTATTACGAAAAATTGATTACCTCTTTTATACTGAATTTTTTTAAAATTTGATTCATATGATTTTCTGAAATTAATTATTGTTTTTGTACGATATTTAGGAAAGAGCGCATAGCTATTATGATGGAATGACCAAGGACCAATTCGCGATGATGCAGAAATTTATTCAAGGCCGAAGCTCAAAACCTAAACCAAAACTTTAGACAACTCATGAAAAATGTGTAATGAAACAAAGAAGAAACCTAAATCAGAACTTTGGACACGTCATGAAGTTGTGTAATAAATCAGAAAGAGAAAAACTAGTTTAGGATGATGGAATTGTGTAATAAGAAAGAATGTTGGATGCTTTAAACCCTAAATTAAATTGTGTTTATTTGAAAGCTTAATGAGATGAAAATAAATGAATAATATATTTTCTTTGTTGTTGCGAGAATATTGTCTCCTGTAATTATTTTTTTAATATATTGGAAGTAGGATTTTGTCTTTTAAGTAAATAAAAAAATATATTTATAAGAACATAATAAGTAGGCTTAATAGGATTTTTATACGGCGAAGTGACTCTTTAACAGACTAATTTAAGTTGTAAACTTCTTGGTTAGTAATATTGACAGTAATAAATTACAAAACAGAACAACTAATAGAAAAAAAATGCAAAATATACGGTATAGGATTTTTTTTTTCAAAATAAGTAATAGAATTCTGAATTTTAAAACTATTTAAGATAATATTTATATATTAATTTATTGTTTCATATAAAAGAAGTTTTCTCCTATTATCATTTCCCATTTCAAGTGGCCAAAATACATCACTAGATATTTTCCTAATATGTCCCAAATATTTACCACTCTTTCATTGTTGCATTAAATTGGAGTCTCTTTCATTTCCTCTCCATTTTATCCTCTCAAAAACAGAGAGAAAAGAAAACCACCATGAGAGCTCTTCTTCTCTCAAGCTCTCCCTCTCTCTCCTTCTCCTCTCGCCTCCCTTCCACTTCTCCATTTCCTACAGTTTCTACAAGATTTCAGAGCTTCCAGTTTCATTGCTCTGTCAACCCACCAAATACGGTCTCACTCAAATCATTACTCTTTACGAATAATCATTAATTCAGGTAAAATTAATAAGGAATTGAGTTTTTGTGAAACAATTTGTAGGTGGGTGTTGTGAGAACGGAATACAAACCTGGATTGTTTGACGATTTGCTCCTCAATTTCTTCAGAGAGAAGATGGTCCAGGTGATTTTTCATTTTCGTTATTATTTTGAAATATAAGGTGTAGATAGCTTAATTGAGGTAAAATCATAAAATGAGGCTTAATTGCATAATGGGAGTTAATAAAAGCTTAATTGGTCCTTAATTTCAATACATCCAGAGCCATTTATGAAGAAAAGAAAGAACCTTATTATCATTTTTTATTTATTTGAAGATGAAATAAAAAATATAAATCAAATGATGAAAAGTTGTAGGAGGCAAATTGGGATTCGGAAAAAGAAGGATATGATGGTTTAATTGAAATTGCAAATCAACTCATGAAAGGAAAAACTCGACATGAAACTGAACAATCTGCTGTATATATCTCTCTCTCCCCTCTCTCTCCTCTCTCTCTAAAAAAATATATGATTTTTCTGATTTATTTTGAAAAATATTTAGGTGAGAGTGATTAAATCCTTGTTTCCAGAATGGTTACTTATCCTTTTTAAGAAGATTTTCATACCGATTTATGATGGAAAACTAGCTTCTCTTATGGTAGGTACGTTGATTAAATAATATTATAATATTCTGAAATTATTTACCGACAGCTAAGTTAATTTGATTGATTTCTTTATTTTGTTTAGCAAGAGCAACTGCAATATCATGCAAGTGGTTAATGGGTCCTTGTTATGTAAATTCAATTACTCTTCCAAATGGAGACTCCAGTTCCAGTGGGGTAATAAAATAATAAATTATAATCCTTGTGTTAAAAGTTACAAATTTTTTTTTTCTTGGTAAGAAATATTCCTAGTGTGAAAATTTTGTCATTTTTTTGGTTTTTAAATTTGTAGGTGTTTGTGGAAAAGTGTAAATATTTGGAAGAAAGCAAATGTATTGGAATTTGTATAAACACATGCAAGCTACCAACTCAGGTTTGATTAAATACAATTTTTGAGTTGATTAAAAAACTTCAATTTTGCAACTAAGAGTAAATTAACCCTCAATTTTTCTTCTTAAAGTTGACCTAATTTGGTTTCATCAAATAACACCAAATTATCCATTTAAAGCTCGATATGTATATTTTTTCTTAATTTATTCCTAATTGTGCAACTGAATAACCAAAAAAAAAAAAAAGCCAACCAATGAACATAGGATAATTGGTACCAATTTTCATATTTTGTGCTTGGTTGGTACGTAAAATTTGAGAAATAATTTATTTTAACTTTATCTTTTTTTTTCAGACATTTTTCAAAGAATACATGGGCGTTGATTTATACATGGAACCAAAATTCGAAGACTATAGTTGCCAAGTATATTATTTCCCCATTTATCATTCTAATATTTCATTTTTTTAGTAGTTTTTTTTTTCATTTTTGCCATTAACAAATTTACAAAATTATTGTATTTTTGTGCAGTTTAATTTCGGTGTACCGCCTCCAACTCTAGCCAATGACAAAGCTCTAAACGAACCTTGTTTGGAAATTTGTACAATTAAAAATAATGCAAAAGAAATCCGCCATAGAAAATCTGACACGGTTCAATGCTCACAATTTTAACATTTTTTGTCCTACCCGATTAATTTGTAATTAATTTGCACAATTATATAGTACAAAAAATTGTTATATATATATATAATAAAAACGATGCATGGTAAGAAATACGGATTTTTTGGTATGAGAAATATAGTTTAGTGATAAGAGATTGGTAAATCTAGAAGAGAAAATAAGTGAAATCATTCATATATCGATTCAATATCATGTTACAAGGAAAAATTACATATTACATTCAATAATATGCAAGTAAAAGGTGTGTTAGATCAAAATTTTAATTTACAACTAAATATTCCGATCTGAATTCGATTATTTTTCTCCTTATCGAAACCTAATACCCCTTTCCCTATGTATCAAAATTGATCAAAAACCAAGTATATGGCTCTTCACATAATATTATTAAGATCGTCGCAATTAATCGACATTTTCAAAAGCGATCCGTCGAAATGCATGACCGGATTCTTAACCTTCATCTTTTGAAAAGACATATCGCATTGTTGCACTGCTTGCCTGATTTGCATCAGACCGATGTTGACCATCAATTTAGTCTGTTGATCATCTGCGCCAATCGCTCTCGTCGAAACCCCGATCAAATCGATAATATTTCCGTACAAGCTCATGCAATCTCTCAAAGCTCCGGCAATCGCCGGAGGAGATTTTCCGGCGAGCTTGGCCGCCTTCTCTTTGGCGGCGCTAGCTCTGCGAGAAGTCGCAAGGAGATGCATTTCGAGCACCGTTTTGGCGTTGATTGAGGTGAGAGGATATGAGCCGGCGAAACGGACGGTGGTTGAGGTGCAAAGGTTTGGATCGTGCGTGCTGCTACAAACAGCGGTGACGGCTAGTTCAGCTGGTGAGATAGCGAGGGTTAAGAGAGGGAAAGAGACCGTGAGGAAAAGAATCGAGAGAGGAATGGTATTCATGGTTGTTGGTTGTTTTCTATCTCTTGTTTTGAGTTGAGAAGAAAGGAAGGGAAGTTCTTTCTTGTAGAGAGATAGAAATGGAGATGGAATGAAAGGAGAGGAGAAGAAGGTGGTATTTATGAGGGGATGAAGACGGTTTGAGATAGGTGGTTTAGTTTCGATTATGAACAATGATGAGTTGCCTTAGCTTGGCAGTTTTTCTATTTTCTGAAAATTTGAGACAATGATGAGTTGTTAAACATTCATGAGTTGTCTTGGTAAGAGGTGACAGTTTGTGCCTGAAATTTTAATGTGTTTTGGGCAAAAATATCAAAAAGATGACCTAGGATAATTTGGTTATTGAGAGTTTGTATATTTGAAGGCTTTTAAAATGATAATTGTTTAGTTGTACAACATAAATTAACAATCCAAAGGAGAGAAAGTATTGAAGTATTGAAAGAATATATCTCAGAGAAGTAAAAAGCTATATTGGATATATAAAAAGACATATTAGACAAAAATTATATACTGCATATGTGAACATTTTTAATACATGATAAATAAATTGGCCTGCCTATAATGGTTGAAGTTTTGTGATCTATTGAGATTTAGTTTGTCGTAGTATAATATTAAAGTCAAGTGATCTGCTAATACATGATGATTAATAAATGTATATTAATGCAATACTGAAGTTTAATGATCTAATATCATGATATAATGTTAAAGTTTGGTGACATTGTGTCGTAATTGATCTTAAAATGAGTTTTGGATACGCCTACACTACATGGATTTCAAGTGTTACTTTCTTCAAGAAAATGATGAAAAACTGTGACAAAAAAAATTAAACGACAACAAGGGACAGTCGTTTATTTGGTCAGATTTTAAAGTTTAGCGGTCTAAGGTAAAATTTTACCCTTTAATATAATTGGACTTTTCTTATTTATGTGAACAAGAACTTGATACTGCATGACGGACTTTTTCGTCGCATAACATGACGCGAAAAAATAGTATATAGAAAGAATAAACAATATATAAAATTAAATAAACAATTTTATATACGATTTAATTTTTATAAAGACAATGTACAATATATACATAAAATAATAATCACAATATATAGAAAATAAAATGTATATAAAAAATAGAAAAAAATAGTATATCATTGTATTTTGAGCATACTTAAGCTTGTCATGTTTCCAGATTTTCCATGAGAATATACACCATATATTCCATTTCTAGTATATGTGATACTTTTGATGTTTTTCTATTTTGAAAGGGAATAATTTCATGATATTTTGAAATGTCACAAAGGCATGCATTAAAGTAGTCCTTTTTACCCTTCAATTTGAAGTTGTTACGTTTTGAAAGGGTATATATACATAATTTTTTGTTTATCTCGATCAAAATCTAGGCAATCAATTTCATCATTTTTTTGATGAAATGTGGTAGGCTTATAATCCTAAAGCGCAGATTGCTTGTATTAATTAAAAAAAAGCAGTAAAATTACATTACAATTAGGAAAGATTTATAATAGAAAATTAGGAGTGTCAAAATTTGATATAAACAAAAATGATGATCATGAACAGATTTTTAATGAGCACAATATTGGCATTTCGTGAAAAAAATGATTGTGCTCTCAACCAATCAAAATTATAAAATCCCAAATTAAGAGGCACCAATGATTTATCCATGCAAGGTTTTTTTTTTCCTGATCAAAATGTTACAATTTCTTAAAAGCGAATTTCATATGTATCCTTTCAAATTTCAAAGTATCACTCCAAGGTGAAAATATTAAAGAGAGAAATTAGAGGGATTTTATTTCGTAGCACATATGCCTTAAATTAAACCATTTTAAGTTTGATTTTACAGTTAAAAGATAATTGATTAAACAAAGAGAGATAAAAAAAAGATAATTGAACGTTGTTTTTTTCGTAGCACAGGGAATTGAACGTTGTTTTTTTTATCTCTCTTTGTTTAATCAATTATCTTTTAACTGTAAAATCAAACTTAAAATGGTTTAAGTTTGATTTTACAGTGCTGCACAGGGAATTGAACGTTGATTTTAAGTTTGATTTTACAGTTAAAAGATAATTGATTGTATTAATTCAATGATCCTCTTACAAATAAAACACTAAAAGCAAACTCTTTTCACAAACAAATTTCAAAAAACCAATCGTCACATCATGTTGTTAAGATCATCGCAGTTGACGGACATCTTCATGAGAGAGTTATCAAAACGCGCCATCGGATTCTTCATTTTCATCATTTGGAACGACATATCACATTGTTGTATGGACTGCCTAACCTGCATGACATTGATTTGGACCATCGATTTCGTCTGTGCATCATTGGCACCAATAGCCCTTAAACAGACTCCAATCAAGTCGATGATGTTGCTATAGAGGTGTCCACAGGCTCTAAGCGCACTGCTGACATTTGGAGGAGACGTTCTAGCAAATTTCACAGCCTTTCCCTGTGCAGCACTGGCACGCTTGGAAATCGCACAGAGGTGCATTTGAAGTACGGCATTGGCATTTATGACCGGGTACGAGCCGGCATATTTGCTTGAGCTGGAGGTGCAAAGGTTTGGGTCGTGCGTGCGGCTGCAGACTGAGGAGACAGCCGGATTGGCACGCGAGCCTGCGAGAGACCAAATCGGGTAGGACAAAAGGAGGTAAAGAACGATTTGTGTGGATCGCTTCATGGTGACGGCCTCCTTTTCTCGATTGAAATGCGGGTTTTTTGAAATGCTGATGATCTTTGTCTTAATTGTTGTGTTTCTTGAGATGTCTGAGCGATCTCGCTCTTCCGGTGCTGAAAGAGACTCAGAGAGAGAAGATGAGATGATTTGTGAGATGGGAGAGGGGTGGCATTTAAGAGAGGATTTGAGGAGGTTCTAAATTTGGTAGATTGACAATTGTGAGTTGCCAAAATAATTTGCTAATACTAACCGTCAGTTTTCTAACAATGGCGTGTGAGCTAATAGAATTTGTGTAACAGCAAGACAAATAACCTAAAGTTGACTGATGTTAGTTTAGTCATTTCATAAGTTTTTTTTAGCAGATTGTTACAATTTGTTTTTTTTTAATAAACACGAAGAGCTTGGTATCTCTGGGTAATTCTTTTGACCAAAGTTCAGTTACAAATCAACAATGACAATAGTTTAGTTTCGTAGCGATAAAAAGAAAAGGACCGGGCCAATAGTCTTAAAAACAAAATAATAGTTCAAATAATGATACAACTGTCTTTTCTTAAAACAAAAAATATTTGCTTCACGCGCTTAAACATCACATTATAATGTTATACTATTTTCAATTCTTCATTATAACTTTGTATAAAATTAATTGAAAAAAAATATTCTGTATATCAATATACCTTTTTTATATGTTTATTCTATTTTTTTAGATATCAATATATCTTTTTGTAACTCCGTTATAACTTTTTGAAATTCCGACAATACTGGATAACAAAGAAGCCGATGGTGCGTATCAAAAGCGAATTTCATATTTATCCTTTCAAAATTTTGAAGTATCACTCCAAAATGAAAAATATGAAAGAGAGATTTAGAGGGATTTCATTTGGGAGCACACATCTTCATTAAACCATTGTAAGTCTGATTCTAAAGGCTCGTAGTTTGTTAATGTTAGAAAGATAATTGATGAAATACATGTCTTAATTAAACCATTTTAAGTATCATAGCTTGCTAATATCAGAAAGATAATTGATTAAACAAAGAGAGATAAAACAAAAATAACTGTCATGCCCCCAAAACCGAACGCGGCCGCCGTATATATCTAAAATAAATTAGAAATATACAAAGCGTATTTCCACTTTTGAGTCGTCCAAAATGTCATCTTTGCTTTGATTTCTATATCGGCCTTCAACCTGGGCCGAAAAAATAAAATAAATGATTGTGAGATTTAACTCAGTAGCCGGGTATATTAACTCGACGCAGTTTCTCCATGAATAATCGAATTATTTAATATATTATACAATTCCATTTAAATAACAATAATAACAACAATAACAACAACAACAACAACAACAGCAACAACAACAATAATAATAATAATAATAATAATAATAATAATAATAATAATAATAATAATAACAACAACAACAACAACAACAACAACAACAACAACAACAACAACAACAACAACATCATCAACAACAACAACAACAACAACAACAACAACAACAACAATAATAATAATAATAATAATAATAATAATAATAATAATAATAATAATAATAATAATAATAATAATAATAATAATAATGACGAAAATATTTTTAAATTAATTTAATATTTTTAATAAATTATTCTTGTGCGCTCTCGAGACCTCTTACTTGCCTCGAGAAGATCTCTTACTGTCTTTTGACACACTACTCCTCTAATCCTTTTTATCTACTCCGAAACCTCTTACTTGGCTCGGAGGAGCCTCTTACTTACCCTTAACACTCTAATTAATTATTATTTGCGAAAAAATAGTATAGAGAAATAATAAACAGTAAATAAAATTAAATAAATAATTATATAAATGATTTATTTTTTTAGAGACAATATATAATATATACGTAAAATAATAAACATAACATATAGAAAATAAAATGTATATTAAAAAGCAGAATAACAGTATATTGTCGTGTTTTGGGCATGCTCAAACTCGTCGTATTTTCAAATTTTCTATGAGAATATACACCATATATTTCCATTTTTAGTATATGTGATACTTTTGATGTTTTTCTATTTTGAAAAGGAATAATTTCATGATATTTTGAAATGACACAAGGGTATGCATTAAATTAGTCCTTTTTACCCGTCAATTTGAAGTTATGTTTTGAAAGAGTATATATACATAACTTTTTGTTTCTCTCAATCAAATCTAGGCAATCAATTTCATTATTTTTTTATGAAATGTGGTAGGCTTATAATCGTACGCGCAGATTGCTTGCATTAATTGAACAAAGCAGTAAAATTACATTACAATTTAGAAAGCTTTATAATAGAAAATTATGAGTGTCTAAATTTGATATAAACAAAAATGATGATCATGAACAAATTTTTAATGAGCACAATATTGACATTTCGTGAAAAAAATGATTGTGCTCAACCAATCAAAGTTATGAACTCCCAAATTAGGGGCACCAATGATTTATCCATGCAAGTTTTTTTTTTCCTGAGCAAAATGTTACCATTTCTTAAAAGCGAATTTCATATTTATCCATTTTAAGCCTGATTTTACAGTTGCAAAGATAATTGATTAAACAAAGAGAAATAAAAAAACAACGTCGAATTTGATTGTATTAATTCAATGATCCTCTTGCAAAAAAACACTAAAAACAAACTCTTTTCACAAAACAAATTTCAAAAAACCGATCGTCACATCATGTTGTTAAGATCATCGCAGTTGACGGACATCTTCATGAGGGAGTTATCAAAACGCGCCATCGGATTCTTCACATTCATCTTTTGGAACGACATGTCGCATTGTTGTATGGACTGCCTTACCTGCATGACATTGATTTGGACCATCGATTTCGTCTGCCCATCATTGGCACCAATAGCCCTTAAACAGACTCCAATCAAGTCGATAATGTTGCTATAGAGGTGTCCACAGGCTCTAAGCGCACTGCTGACATTTGGAGGAGACGTGCTAGCGAACTTCACAGCCTTTCCCTGTGCAGCACTGGCACGCTTGGAAATCGCACGGAGCTGCATTTCAAGGACGGACTTGGCATTTTTGACAGGGTACGAGCTGGCATATTTGCTTGAGCTGGAGGTGCAAAGGTTTGGGTCGTGCGTGCGGCTGCAGACTAAGGAGACAGCCGGATTGGCAGGCGAGCCTGCGAGAGACCAAATCGGGTAGGACAAAAGGAGGTAAAGAACGATTTGTGTGGATCGCTTCATGGCGACGGCCTCCTTTTCTCGATTGAAATGCGGGTTTTTTGAAATGCTGATGATCTTTGTCTTAATTGTTGTGTTTCTTGAGATGTCTGAGTGATCTCGCTCTTCCGGTGCTGAAAGAGACTCAGAGAGAGAAGGTGAGATGATTTGTGGGATAGGAGAGGGGTGGCATTTAAGCGAGGATTTGAGGAGGTTCTAAATTTGGTTAGACAATTGTGAGTTGTTGAAAGCATTCGGTAGTACTAACCGTGAGTTTTCTAACAATGGCATGTGTGAGCTAATAAAATGTGTGTTACAACACGATAAATAACGAAAGTTGACTGAGGTTATTTTGGTCATTTCATGAGTTTTCGACATTTTTAAACCTTTATGTAAAATTTTTACTATTAAAATGTTTATGCTTAAAAAAAAGAATATAGCAACTTTTGTAGCTGAAACATTTATTATATTCCAATTTATGAATTTTTAACAAAAATAATGGTGTGTTATTTGGAAACTTTTGCATACATAAAGCTTGAAGCAACAAAATATTTCAATAGATTTTTATAGTTTTACCATGTTGGGGGCCATTTAAAGAAGGGAAATGTGAAAACACCACCCGCATACATACCCAAAATGCGATGGAATTTATATATACTGTTTTTTCTGCTTTTCAATATATTATTTTTTGTCCTACAAACTGTTTCATATATATATTGTTTTTTGGCTCTATATATTTATTGCACAAAATTAATCTTATATACTATTTTTTAATTTTATATATTATTTATTATCTCTATATATTGTTTTTTCGTGAAAAAAAACGAAAGTAGTACTGCATAACCCCCGTCGTGTAGCTAGCATCAGGTCCCTTTAAAGAAAGAGGTTTTTATGATGTAAATTATAATAAGGATTTAGATGAAAAGTCTATACATTTGCCAATTTTTATTTTTATATGTGGTCAACAAACAATAATCTGTTAATCCGTTGGTTGATTAAGAAAGTGTGTTGTGATTGCCAACATGAGCTGAAAATTTTTTGGGCATTCTTGCTTTCTATTAGAGACGGCCTAATTTTCTTTGAATTTTTACTTCAAATTTTAGGATAGATTTATTTCTTAGTATAAGCTGTCTTTTGATATAGTTTGTATATATTTAGAAACTTAATGTAAATATTATATTAGGGGAATCCGAAACCACAACGGGTAAACCATGGCCAAAAAGCTATATTTTGTTTCTTCCGCTTTTTAATATATTTTTTGTTTTCTATATATTATTTTCATTATTATAGGCATCTACTATTTTACGGCCTCTAAAAATATGAATATTATGTATTGTTGGTTTCATTTATATAATATTTATCGCCTATATATATTATCGTGCAGCACGACGGGAAAGCACGTCGTGCAGCATCATGTCTCTATTAAAAAATAGGAACCAAATACAAACCATCGGCTTATTTGTCATCCTGAATCACCGAATTTCAGAAAGATATAACAAAATTACAAAATTATGTATTGATTATAAAAATGTAGAATGGACAAATAAAAATGTATATTAATATATAAAATGTATTTTTTTCAATTACTTCATAATTCTATACAATGTAACTGAAAATAGTATAAAAATATAATATAGTGATGTTTAGATGATATTTAAGCGGGTGATATGAAGACGTTTTCCTAAAAAAAATATATGAAAAGTTTATATTTGGAAGAAACAAACCCCCTCTCAAAACAATTTGGGAGTTTGTAGCGGGTTAGTGATTTTTAAGGAATTTTAAACAGGATGGGTGGAGGACTATGTATCATCCTATACTACATGGCTTTCCTTCTCGTACTATTTTAATTTTAGTTTTTTCTTCCGTTTCTCTCTATTTTCTTTTTTCTTTTTCTCCTCATTTTCACTTTCATTTTAGTTTCCTAAAAATGATAGCGAAGAGACAGGGAAATAGGGTTTTTAAATTATTTGAAATTAAGTCCCCCAACTGATGTAATTTAATCTTGGTCATTTCCTTATGTATGCCTTTCTCATTAGTTTTTTCCTTTACTTGAGAGAGAGAAAGAGAAATAGAAATAGGGAGGTTCTCCATATTCTTAATATATTAAAATTTTATTTTATCTATGGATCTTATGATAAATTTTAAAACTTAACAAAAATAGTCGTCTTAAATTTTTGGTATAATGTGACATTCTAGGTCAGTTTTGTGTATGTCATAGTTTATGGAGAGGCAATAGTTACTAGTTTTTAGAGAATTTCAAAAGAAAGAAGAGACAAGTAAAAAAAACACAATTCTCAAATTCAATTCTAAATCAGTGATTCTCTTCCAAATATACATCAACACTCTTCCCCCCCAACAAATTTCCCATAAACAACCATCCCACACAAATCACATAATGTTGTTAAGATCATCGCAGTTAGTAGACATTTTAAAGAGCGAATTATTGAAGCGCGACATCGGGTTCTTCGCGCCCAACTTCTGGAACGTCATATCACATTGCTGCACCGCCTGCCTGATTTCCATCAACATGAGGTTCACCATCTGTTTAGTCTGTCCATCATTGGCATCGATCGCCCTACTTGAGACCCCAATCAAGTCGATGATGTTGCCATACAAACCTGTACAAGCTCTCAGAGCAATAGCAGTAGAAAGTGGATATTTCCCTGCAAGTTTAGCAGCCTTTCTTTTTGCTGCACTAGCACGTTTGGCAGTCGCGCGTAGTTGCATTTCAAGAACGGACTTAGCGCTGATGGATGAAAAGGAGTATGTATGGGCAAAGCGGGTTGAGGTGGAAGTGCAGAGAGCAGGGGCGTGAGTACGACTGCAGATTGAAGAAACGACATTTCCAGCTTGTGAGTATCTAGCGAAAGAGTAGAGCGGGAAGGACGAGAGCAGGAAAAAAACGAGTTGTGTCATTTTAGTCATGATGATGATTTGACGATGCGAGTTTGCTTGGAGTTGAGTGATCTTCCTCTGCGAAAGCGGAAGAGAATCGGAATTGAATAGGAGATGGATTGAAAGGAGTGCAAAGAGGGTTGGTACTTATGGAAAGTGTTAAGAGAAAGGGGTTGAGTAACATGGGTAAAATTGTCTTGTGGAACTACCAGTAGTTTTGGTAAGAGTTGTTCATTTTATCAAAAACAACAATGAGGCCTAAACTTGGCATGTGACAGGTAATTAAATGTTGTGAAGATTGA
This sequence comes from Juncus inflexus, assembly GCA_024447665.1. Taxonomy (NCBI): domain Eukaryota; kingdom Viridiplantae; phylum Streptophyta; class Magnoliopsida; order Poales; family Juncaceae; genus Juncus; species Juncus inflexus. Next base: position 11,476,577 of record JAJHPC010000014.1, on the reverse strand, counting down.
ATGTTGACTACTAGAGGTTATTGGGGCTCTTCACAACTTTGTTTTTGTTGAAATTTTGACCCTTACAACAAGACTATAATAAACTTGAACAACATAAAAACAGACTTCTAGGATCAAGTCCAACAAGCCCATAGACTATGGCAACTATTAGGCCAAAGGCCCAGAAACAACCCTCTCTCTCTATATATACTATAATTGTAAGCACTAAAATTATGATGTAAAAACATATTTTCTGAGTAATTAAAGTATGAAACTAACGGTGTTAACTCTAAAATAACGGTTAGAATTTTTTTTGCAATTTTAGCAATAATGCAGGAGCTTTTCTGCACTTCGGGCATAATGTAGTGGCTTTTTGCAAATTTCCATAAATATATATTGAAAACAGATAAAACAATATATAAAGCAAAAAAAATATAAAAAGGAAAATAATATATATATAATATATATATATATATATATATATATATATATATATATATATATATATATATAACCATTAAAACAGTTTATATACGTGTTAAAATATAATATACAAATATTAAAAGCATTACAAAAAAATTTCAAAACATGATGAACGAAACAGTATATAATGATATATTGATATACATGGTTAGTCTCAACTTGAGTCAATTCAGTTAAATCTAAACTCTTATCTCAATTTTTTTTTGCCACATGTCAGTATACTGATTGGTCCTGTATTGGGATATATTACCCAATCGTACTGAAACTAAAATATAAGAAAAAAGAAACTTTGAGGTGTGAAGAACATGTTTTGTTTTTAATTTTCAGGTGAAAATTATCTGAAGTTCCTTCCAATTTCACGAGTATCTGATTTTAAGGCCTCTTGATTTTTCCAACTTTCAAGTTACCAATGAATCACATAATTTACTGGCAGATATACTGCTGTTGCTGCATTAAATGAAAATTTAATCAATATGCATGGACAATAATACCTAGGTAATATATATCACTGTCAAATAAGATTATTTTTTGTATACCATTTCTTCAAAACATAGCCAATTTTAAATAATATATAGTTTCAAACTTATGTATGCCATTCTTTGATTTCAATATGTTATATTAAAATGTGACGGGGAAAAAGTTTCAGGTTTCAGATTGGAGAAGTTTATTTCACATTTCAAGTCAAGGCCTTAGCAGAAAAAATGGACTTAGAAAAATTAGACTAGGACACTTTAATCAAATTTCATAATCAAACTGTCATGAAAGAGGAAAAAAGTAGGTGGGGCTTAGACTTTTTATAAAACCTGAATTATATGTCACTATCAAAATTCATATTGATTTTTGAAGTCAAGCTACTCCCTTTCACTCTAGAAACAATATTCGAGTGAGAGAATTTCATATATACCCTTCTAGAAAAATATATCAATTTTTACCCTTAAATTCAAGATATATCATATGTATCGCCCTAAATCGTAAACATCAAATTAATTCTTCCAAATCTAAAATATATCATTCAACCTTTTAAAACTTTTTATGGACAAAAATATCCTTCTTCGTAAAAGCAAAGAATAAAAAACATTTTATCTGAAATAAGAAAATCACCTTTCCATTTTACCTTGCTTGCACAACGCTGACAGACAGTTGATTCAACGAAAATGGCGATTTTTCCGAGTTAGACAATAGAGAAGACGATTCTGAACTATTACTTTTCGTGCCGGATCCTTTTATGTCAATAAAAGGCGGTTGAGTCGGAACCGGAAACTGGTTCCAGTCTTTGTTTAACATCTCCACAACTTTCCACATTGGCGGTCTAAGATTCGGTGAGGCTTGTGTGCATAATAAACCGACATGAAATACTTTAATCGCCTCGGTTTCGCTACATTGGTCTTTGAGGGCTGGGTCTAACATCTCAATTAGGGTTTTTGAATTGAAGTGTTGCCATATCTATTTGGAGAAAATATGAGTGTTATGTTTAATAGTAGGATCAAATATTTTGATCAATTTAATAATATTTCTATCAGTTATTAATATGTACAATTGAGTTCGTATCTGACAAGCTGCTTTAGTTGTTCAAAAGAAAAGAAAATAAGTAATAAGAAGCATAGATATATTTCATTTTTATTAAGGGTAAAACTTGCCAGTGAAATGAGAGAATGACCATCTGTTGATGTGGCAACAGAATTGTGGCTTTTTCGCCCCGTAATTATTTCCAACACAAGTATGCCGTAACTATAAATATCTGCCTTTTCTGTCAACTGTCCATGTACTATATATTCTGGCGCCATATAACCACTAAATGTCAAAAAAATAACGTTAAATTAGTGTACAAAAAATAAAATTTAACTAATATTAAACTAACTAAACATACAAAGTTCCGGCGAGACCAGTACTGAGATGGCTCTGACCCTCAGTGAAGCAACGCGCTAAACCAAAATCTGCTATCTTAGGCTTGAAATTTTCGTCTAGTAATATATTGCTAGCTTTTATATCTCTATGTATTATTCGAATTTCTGACTCGCTGTGGAGATATGACAAACCTTCTGCCGTACCGAGAATAATTCCGAATCGCCTCTCCCAATCCAACGAGTTCTTCTTGAATGCATCTGTCGATTTAAACATTTAAATTTATATAAAAACAATATCAAGCTTCAATTAAACCTCAATTTAACCACATTTTATGACTAATTGATTCTGAAAAAACAGAAAATAAGACTAAACAACCCACAAAAACCAATTTAATTCTGAAAAACCAATTTAATTTGCAAATTTTAAATATAAATATCAATAATTGGATTTCCTCACCAAATAAGAAATTGTCAAGGCTAGTATTGCTTAAATACTCATAAACCAAGAGACTTTCTGGACCTTCAACACTACAACCGAGCAGCTTCGCTAAATGCTTGTGCTGGACCTGACTCACCAGACGAACCTCATTAAAGAACTGCTCAACCCATTGTTTCGTGTTGAAAAATAGTCTTTTTACTGCTATTTCCTTTCCATCTGACATAACCCCCTAATTAAATTAAACAAAAAAATATTTAATAATATAGTATTTTTTTTTATAATGTAAGTGTTGTAAGAAAGTTTTTATCAAAAAAATGTTTAATATACCTTGTAGACGGAACCGTATCCTCCTTGGCCGAGTTTGTTTATTTGATTGAAATTGTCCGTTGCGTTTTTTAAATCTTCGTATTTAAAACTGAGATTTGAAGCGGAAATTGATCGAATAATTTCGCTTGAACCATCGGTATCTGTGATGAATTTTAAGTGTCATAAATTAAACATAGTTTAATAAGTAAATATATCAAATTATATAATGATCAAATCGAAAAAGAGAATAATTTATTAACAGTATATACCGCGAGTAGAATTAGATTTAGATCTCCAATGAGCCCACAAAATAAAAATGCCTATGGCTGCCAGAACTGCAATTATAGAAGCTAGCGCAACGATTACCTTTCGCCGCGCTGAAAAGAAACAATAAATAATTAAAAAATATAAAAAATGTGCAATAAGGTGTTATTTCTTTCTTGGATTTTAGTGTTATTTCAAATGGTGAATTAACACAAAATTAGGTTAAATTGAGCCAAAATTTAGGATTAATTTTGCAAATATATTTAAAATTTAGTCTTAATTATTGCAATTAGAATGACATTTTTATCTATTTGAATTTAACTATTCAACCATCTTATTTTATTTAATAGAATCTCACTAGACAATTCACCTCATTAAACCATTAAAAAACCAACTACATGAATCAAATTAATTACTTGATGATCCAGAACTGCCTGATGAATCCGACAAATAAAACGGATCGGTCGAGTACCGAACAAAACAACCGGCATTCATGGCCATAGCATCTGTTGCCGGTACACACTTCAAAACATTTTGTCTCGCGTTTGATAAACACTCTATGCATCCACTCTCATTCAGAGTTTTCCAACATTGAGCCATGCCGTATACTTTCGTATTTGTTGCCACGTCAGCACTGCCTATCTGATTTGTACAAGAGAAAAGGGAAATAGTTTAGACTAAATAATATGGTTTATTTAATGATAGATGTAGGACTTTAGAGCCTACTCTTTTCTAGAATATATTGAAATGGTAAGAAACAAAACTAAACAATTGGGAATTTAAAAAAAAAACCTACAATATTTTTTATAGATAGTTTGAAAAAATTCTTTATCTTTAGATACTTCATTTTGAGCCCTTTTATGTTGCAGTGCAAACATAACTTGCACCCAATTAAATTTCTTTTGGACCACAATGTCTAATTAAACTTTTTTGCATTTTATTTTGTTCAACATGAGACAGCAAATAAATAAGAATCAAATAAAAAATAAAATAAATTCAAAATTCACCTGATAAAACCCCATACTTGCATTCGAAGCCTTTTCCGTCAAATTCTTTACCAAAACCTCTGTAACATTCTTAAACCCCGCTCCATTGTAACTCAAATTACCACACGTAAAATTATCCGACAAATCAACCGCCTCCGTAAAAAAATCCGAGTCCGAATACCTCAAAAAACAACCGTCAAGATAAATTCTTGCGTTGGTTGAAGGCAAACAATGCGGCAACTTCACACGACTTTCTGCGTAGCATAACTGACAATCAGTCATTGAAAGATAATTGAAGCACTGACCAAGACCGTAAACTTGAGGAGACAAAATTGTGTTGTTTCCAGTTACGGCAGAACCGAATCCGGTTTTGGTTATGTTTTCATAGATTATTTCCATGGTGGAAACGAAATTCACGTCGAATTGTTGGGCGTTTGAGCTTTGGTTTGAGCTGCATATTGTGTTGAAGATTGTAGGAGAGTTGTTGTTGGAGACAGAGAGGGAGAGGAGAGAGAGGAGGAAGGAGAGGAAGAGAGAGAGTTTTGTTGAGTGCATGATTATTTGGTTTGTTTTTTGGTGATGCTTTTTTTTGGATTTGTATGTGAATTATATGAGTTTGGTTTTGTGAAGAAGAAATGAAAAGGAGGTTTTGTTTTGTATATGCGTCTCTTCTCTCTCTATTATCTGTATGTTGACTAGAGAGATCATTTTCATTTGTTTCAAAGGCATTCCTTTCTTTCATTTTCTGTGACATTCTTTCTTTCTTTTGATCCAAAATGTCAAGAGCACCTGTCCGGTTGATTTTATTTGAAGTGGGAATGGCTAGTGCTTGATTCGGGCAATTTTGCAAAAATGTCCTCTTTTTGGGGAAAAAAAATGTTGAATAAAATCCAGCAAGTCACAGACCAAAGTTTTTGGTCCCGTCTAAATTGGGATCATAGTATATCTTATATGCCATATTCCCAATTTGGAAGGTAAATTTACATAGTTATATTTCATAACATGCAGTAGTTTTAAAAATTGTAAAATATAGTTGTTGTAAAATATAAGCTTTGGATTTTTCTTTGCAATTTTCAAAATTGTTCAAATTCTTTGTTGTGAAATAATCTTTGAACATTTTATTTTCTAGAAAGGTGGCTAAAACTTTTGACAAGCTCTTTTAGAACTGTGAAAATCTCAAATACCACAAGAAACATGTGTAGCTATAAAGTGTTACTATGAGAACTTTTTCAAATATTATGGTTACAATCAAAATATTATATAAAGAGAACTTTTTCAAAGCACCCTAACTTTTCTGAATATTCTAATTTTTTTTGGCTTTTAAGTTTTTAGTCCATATAAAATAACTTGAAAGAAATTTGACGGGTGTATTTTGTGTTAAACAAACAGTTGGATTGTTAACTATTATCTTTGTAAGATGTATAAAAAAAATTAAATTTAGTTTAGAACACGGTTTTAAGAATCCCCGATTCCGGTTCAGCCGATTCGAATCAGAATTGGTAAGCTCCGATTCGATTAATATCCGATTCTCACAATTATATAAAATTCATATTTATATACAAATTGATTTGAATTTTCATTTGATTCAACCGATTTGATTTGATTGAGCCGATTCTAAGTTGCTATCCTGAAAAACCGACTCTGGTTCCGATTCCGATTTTCCAAATACTGCTTTGGAGATATTAAAAGTGAGAATTTAAAATATTAAGATTTTTTAAAATTCTGAATAAAATAGGTTTTTTCTGAAAAAATTAAATATTATTCTTTCAAAGAAGTCACTGCCACTGGTATAAAACAAGTACCAAAATATGTTGAGGCCCACTTTTTGTGATAAGTCACTGTATAGTATAATATTGGTCAAAACAAAGAACTGTCTTGTTTAAGCAAGAATAAAAAGCACTCTTTTCTCATTGATTGGTCCATTTGTCACCTTCATTCAAAGGGTAGGCAATTATCTTCTTCTTTTTTCGACAATAAAAAGGGTTGGCAATTACCAAACTATGCATGGTCAATAAATGCTCAATAATTGATAATTAGAAAATTTGTAAATAGAAATCCTAATTTTACCTACGATATTATTTTTTTAATTTTATATTTAATTTATTATTTTGGCTTGAAAAAATAAAATTTGAAAATGGGTTGGCATATCAACCAGGCATTGTCAATAAATGCGCAACAATTGCTTATTAGAGAATTTTGTAAGAAAATCTCTAATGTTACACAAAATAATATATTTTATATTCCATAATTTTATTTATTATTTTAGGTTTAAACCTAAAATATTTAGGGTGTTATTAAAATATTATTTATTTAAACCATATTATTCTTTTTAAATGTTAGGGTGTTATTATTTATTTAAACCATATTATTTATTTAAACAACATGCTTATTTATGGTGTTATTAAAATCTCTAATGTTACACAAAATAATATATTTTGTTATTCCATAATTTTATTTATTATTTTAGGTTTAAACCTAAAACTTTAGGGTGTTATTAAAATATTTTCTCTCGATAATTTTTGAGCCTCCATTTTTCAGCCCGTTTGTATAATTATGGGCCCATGAACCCAATAAAATGTATTTAATAATTTGGGCCTTTTTGGGCGTTCATTTTTTCTATAGAAATTGAGAAGCATCGATCGAGAGAGAGAGAGAGATTATTACAATTCTTCTCTTTTCTACAGTAATTCGATTCTAACTATAAATTGTGAGAGCTCATCAATGGCGGGCAAGTCTGGACTGAGAGACGACGATGGCTCTTTGGTATTACCTCTTCCATTTTCTTTCTTGCTGAATTGTGTTTCGTTAAGCTAATTCGTGCTGAGTCGTATTAATTTGTGATTTGTTTCGATTCAGTGCGAATTATTCACGGTGAGGTTTTGTTTTCTTTTTTTAATTTCAGGATTTTCAAGGGTTTTTGAGCAAATTGGATGGATGGGACGACTTAATGAATGAGAAGAATCGAAATTTGTATGGTCAATCTGGCAAGAGCAGAGAGCTGGTATATGGCATTATATTTAAAACTATTTGAAAAATGTTTTGTTTCAATTTTGAATTTAAAAGGTTGGAAATTTAATCAAGGTTTACTTGGAATTTATTTGTGCCTAAATTTCTGATTATTTCTGTAATTTTGGCCCATACAATACTAAGTACAATTTACTCTAACCCTAATGTAAGTATCTCAAAACCCCAAAAACCCAAAGCCCTAATTCATATGTTTCATTTGTGGGATATTTAAGTTTTATAAGGTTACAAAAGAATAAATCAATCTTTTTTTCCTCTCATTTGTTGAAGGGCTCTTCAAGTAACAATATGAAGAATCTCGGAGATAAAAATATTTCCAAAAACGCCCCTGAAAGAACTCTTAGTTACAAATATCCATCCTTTTCAGATGAAGAAGTAATTCCTGACGCAAATTCTGAAAAAGAACTCGTAAGTTTCTTAGCCTTTTATTTCCTTTTGGTACTTGTATAAAAATATTACCAGATAGACCATTTTAGGTTTTTTTTTTTTTAACATAAGATGTATGATCATATTTGGGTGTTAAGCATAAATATAAAAAAGTAATTTTGTTTAAATTCATTCTTCTCCTTATTATATATGCAAATTTGATTGTTAAGATTACATTTTAGCCCCTCTAATTATAATTTTTTAATTATTTAGGGTAATGAGTATTTTAAGCAGAAGAAATATAATGAAGCGATAGATTGCTATTCGAGAAGTATCGGATTAAATCCGACAGCTGTCGCTTTTGCAAATCGAGCCATGGCTTATCTCAAGCTCAAGAAGTAAATTTCAAACTATATTATTTTTTGCATTTATTTCATGAGATTATTTTAAAAAAAAAAAAGAAATTTTCTTAAGAGTTACTTTTTATTTTTTCCGTAATTTAAAAAAAATCAGATTCACATTAGTTTTAATTATGCATAACAATGGTTCTTTTTAAGGTATTTTTCATAAGAATATTTGACCCCCTAAATAAAATTTAGGAATAATACAAGTCAAATTTGTGAAAAATCATGCATAAATTGAACAGGGGACGCCTCTATATGTCAACATACAATTGGGGCTTTTTTGTAATTTCCTAAAGAATAGAGGGGCTTTCTTTACAATTTCCAATAATAAACGATTTTTTTTCCAATTTTATCATAATGTAGAGACTTTTTTGCAAATATCTGGAATAACGAACTTTTTAAAATGGTTATTTCTTAAATGTTTTGTAGATATGAAGAAGCAGAGAGAGACTGTACTGAAGCATTGAATTTAGACGATCGATACATTAAAGCATATTCGCGCCGATCTACTGCTAGAAAAGAATTGAAAAAACACAAACAAGCCTTTGAAGGTACTTCAAGTATTAATTTTTAATTAATTATGTATTTATTTATTTTTAAATTTCACTTGTACCAAAAAAATGTCATTTTTGTTGTTTTTGAAATACAAGACAACCTATATTATGTTATGTTATTTCTGATTTCTGATTTTTATCATATGTTTTTATTTTTTTAAATAACTTTTTTTCTCAAAATTGTATAATTTATGTAATTGTATTTACAGATGCTGAGTTTGCGGTGAGTCTTGAGCCGAACACTCAAGAGCTAAGAAAACAATTTGATGACATTAAATCTTTATATTTAAAGGTAACTTAAAGAGATTTTAAACCGACCTCTTATACCCCTTTTTTCCTATTAGATTTTCTCTCTTTTTTTTAACTAATTTTATTTGTGTTGTTTCATTCAGGAAATCGGAAAGAATGTTTCTTCACAGAGCAAGAGTTCTAATCCAGAAATTCAAAAACAAAGCCAAAAAGCAACAATTACAAGTGTCACGGTACCATTATATTATATATATCTTTATTAAATTCAAGCGTACTTTATTTAGTGGTACAAGTGAAATAACATTTAGTTGTGCTGTTAGGCCTTAATTAAGCTTCAGTTGTGCAATTTGGCTTCATTTATGTCTCAAATTAACCCAGTTTATTTAACCTTAGATTTTTTTATAGATCTTTAAACAGTAATTGATATGCCTTTTTTTTATTTTAAAGTATAAATATATTCGTATTTTGATCCATAAACATTGTTATTTGTGTAATTTCTTTATGAATTATTTGTGTGAAATACTTTTAGGGCAGTGATGTAAAACCGCTCGATTCTCCATTGATTTCTGTAAAAGATACTAGCGAACCCAAAGATACTACTAGTAAGGTATACATATTAATTTATATTTTTCATTATTTTGTTAAATTATTATATTTATTATTATTGTGAGTATATTGAAAATTATTATTATTATTTTTCATTAAAATCAGATTACTCAAACTGGCACGATCAAGAGAAACAACAAAACGGAAATAGAAGATCTGGCATCACGAGCTGTTTCTCATTTCACATCAAAAAATACCAAAAATATAATAAATATACCGAAATCCGCTTATGAATTTGAAGTCTCTTGGAAAGCTCTGTCCAAAGACCCGCTTCAACAATCTCATTTACTGAAGGTCTTTATCTAGAATTTAATTATTGGTTTAATTGAGCTTTAATTAGGTAAATTTTTATATTTTATAGGTATTCGTTATATTTTAATTAGGTAAATAATTTGAAAATTGTGACATAATATAGCATTAGTTGGAAATGTTTTTTCGTATATTTTTTAGGTATTCGTGATACTTTAAGGTTAAATTGCAGTAAATTAGGTTAAATTGTGATATTCTAGATTAATTTTTATGATATTTTGGGCTAAAATTTGGTTAATCATGTTAAATTTTGGCTAATTGAACAATTTGGGGGAAATCATCATTATTGGTACTACAATTCAGAATCTTGTCTAACGTACCAACAGTTTTCCATATTTTATATGTTGTTCTACTTTAGTAAATCATTTTTAAATACGTGCAGATGATTGAACCTTCCTCTCTTCCACAAATATTCAAAAACGCACTTTCTCCATCATTTCTAATTGACATTGTCAAATGCACCGCCACATTTTTTCGGTATTTCTACTTTTTTTGTTCTTTATTGTTATTATTACTGCATTTTTTTTTTTTTTAAGTAAATTTTTTTTTTGTGTGTTTTTTATGAAGGGAAGAGACAGAATTGGCAGTGAATATATTGGATAATTTGTGCAAAGTACCGCGATTTGACATGATATCAATGTGCATTCCTCCCTCTGATCGTACCGGTCCATACCTCTTTTATTTCTTGTATTTTTATATCCCCATGAAATTACGATAATATTGAATGTTTTAAGTCTCTTATAAATTCTATTTTTGATGATTTGATTTGTTTCAGAACTAAAGCAGATATGGAATGATGTATTTTGTGGAGAAGGTATATCAGCAAGTCAGGGTAAAACATTGATTGGGCTTCGACCGAAATATTTGCATCAAGAATGAATATATATATATATATATATATATATATATATATATATATATATATATATATATATATATATATATATATATATTTCTTTTTTCCTTTTTTGAGAGTATTGAGTTTTTAGTTCTATATATTAAACAAGAAAGTCCAAGTCGACTGTTTCAGATATATCATACATGGGCATGAAATTAATGCATTAATGTGGATAGCTCTTTATTCTTAAATTAAGAATATTATAGTGAGCTGTTTTTTATTGGAAGTGAAATTTTTTTTAGTAGGAGAGATCTCATAACTGATTGAATCTCTCTAAATAGTGACTCATCATCACTGTACTACTAACAATGCCGCATATATTGCCTCAAAATTGAAAATCCAATTATTACAGATTTAATGATCCAAAAAAGTGGAGGAAAAAAAAATAAGAATCAACAACAGAGCATAATTCAACAACAGAGCATAATTCATCAGCAACAATATTACACATTACATTAGCAGAAATTTTAAATGTCATAATAAACTTATTTTTGACAAAAAAAGAAATGAAATTAAAGCAAGTAGAATAATTATTAAATGTCTACAGGGATTAAACTCGCCTCATGTTCTTAATAAAGTCAAATTATTACATGGGTGCATAATATAATAATAACACTAATGATTATAATAAGAGAGTACACAAAAAGGAGGTATCGTTTCTGTAAATTTTAAGAAAACGAATGTAATGTTGAATAATCACATTGAATCAAGATCTTTCAAGGGAAATGATACGGGGAAGAAGAAGCCTGCCAGCACCTCAATTTTCAGATTACAATTAGCCTGCAAGAAAAAAAAATGATAGCAATATATAAAAATGCTTTGAATTGCCAAAATTCATGACCTAGTAAAAATTCATGGAATTACAGATTAATCAATATGATTCTTCTAAAATAAAAGTGAAGAGAAAAAAATATAAAGTAGACAATGGATTGGGGTAAATCCTGAAGAAAGATATATATTAATTGCGTTATGGCCAGTATAAAATTGATTGAAAAGAAAAATGAAATTTAGGTTACCTTGAGTTATACGAACATCAGAGATATAAGCTATCTTAGACCAATTTTCTCCTGTATTCTTCCGGTACAGCCGTTCGAACTCAGGCGTACAATCGAAGATCTGCAAGCCTCGCAATGAGCGTGGTAGCTCCGGAAGTGATTTGAGCTTCTTTGCATTCCGAATACACAACTCTTGGAGCACGGTGAAGTCCCGAAGGCAGGCAGGAAGGAACTCCAAATGTGAACAATCATGCAGAAGAATCGCTCTGAGGGAGGTTCTATTATGCAACAGGAAAAACTCGGGTAACGGATGCAACTGCAAATCACCATCTATCCATAGTTGTTGAACTGAAGTGACGTTTCTTAAAGGATGACAGAGCAGCAATGATGCACAATCTACCCTAAGATAAGTTACCGAAAGAGTGTTATCCTCATCCTTTGAAAATTCTCGTTCGGCTTTAGTTACCGGCTTCTCCTCCAGTACTTCCCCAACAAGCAACTTTGGACACTTGGAGATATTCAAATTATTGACAGATTTCAGTCCAACCATAAAACTCCATGATGCCAAGTCAGCACAATTTCTGATTGTGAGTGATTCGAGATCTCTCAATTCTCGGATTTCAGAACGGTTCTTAGCTGAAGAGTTGTTGTTCGAAATTGAAAGCATAATGCCTTGGTTGTTGTCAGATTTCAGATATCTATTAACTGATGAAAGATTTGGACAATCAGCAATATATATTTTTTTAAGAGAAGTTAGACCATATAAATTCTCCACAGATTTTAGCTCATCGCATGCTTCTATATTTAATTTCTTCAATGCACTGGAACTCCCCTGATCGTTCTCTATTTGAAGTGCAACCACTTCCAGTTTGGAACATTTCTCAAGTGCCAACCGTTGTAGAGAAACAGGAACATGTAAATCATCCAATGATTTTAGCTTTCCGCATTTTTGTATCTGTAGAGATTTCAGGGATATGAGACCAATGAGTCCAGCATCAGGAAAACGAACTAGCTCTTTGCATTCAATTATTTCCAATTCTTCTAGGGCTGTCATTATTTTTTGTTGCTGGAACAACCCTTCAGCAAGTGACCTCAAATTTGGACAGTTACTAATTACTAATGAAGAGAGAGATGATGACGCTATAAGTGAAGTACTCTCACTATCTAGCCAAAACATGGGAAGAGCAACTAATCCTACACCTTTGATTTTTAATTTTTGAAGGCTAAGAGGCACATGAGGTATTTGCACCAGGAACGGTAAATTTATAAGTTGAAGGAATTTGAGAAAACAAAAGCAACCTAGATGAGAAAGTTGTGACATACCACCGCAATCAATAAATGAGAGAGATACAAGATATTTCGGACATCCAATTTCGAGCCAACATGGCGGCCTCAAACCCGCATAGCCTTGAATGGTCAATTCATTGAGATTAGATGGTGGTTCCAAGAAATTAGCCAGTTGTGCATCCGACTCTGACCTAGAATTATCCCGTATTGGTGAACCATTACTCATCCATTCTAATGTCAATGCGTATAAACGTTTCTTGTCGGTCAACCTGGCTTCTCGGGCTTCTTCAAAGTTTTTTACAATTTCAAGACCCGTAATATTTAGCGAAGAATTAAGATTGTTCATATTAGTTAGCTCATTTAGCTTGTATCCATCCTCATCTTTGAGAGTGAATATACCAATTTCTTGAAGTAATTTCAGCCTTCCTATCCCTGGAAAGAAAGCTGATAACCATTTTCTATTATGAGCTAGGTCTTTAATGTAAAAATGTCTAAGCTTCAGGAGCTTAAAAAAAGCTCCGTGCATGGTTAGTTCACTGTAAATAGGGTTATGCTTGCCGGCAAAAGCATTTTCAATACCGCGCAATTTAAGATATATCACTTGCAAGTGGTAAAGCTTTCTAAAACAATTGGGTATTCGTTGTAGGGTGTCAGAGTAACTGTAAATATCAACATAACGTAGATGTAGTAAATCAGCATTAACGACTGAGAGATCATCCATTTCACTCCAATGTAATTTCAATACACGCAAATTGATCAAACGTTTGAAAAATTTGTTCAGAGTAGGAGGGAATTGCTCATTCCAATCAAAATTCTCCATGATTAGGGTTTGTAAGTTCCTAGGAGGACACATGTCCGCAAGAACAGAAACATCCTTAGATTTTATGAATAAATGCCGAATAGTTTCCGGAACTTCTTTCAAGTTAATATTATTCACCCCCAAACATTCTCCCTTCGAGACAATACGAGCCATTTGATGCATGCAGTCATGCATGACATAACGCTTACGCCTATCCGAGAACTCATCGTTCACCATTATTAAGAAAGATTTTCTTACCAAAATGTTAAAGTAATCCTTCCTGACATCTTCGGGTTGTTCATATCCATATTGAGATTGTGGAATCATCCCTAAAGCCACCCACATGCCAACTAACTCTTCTTCAGTATACCAATAATCTTCAGGAAATATACTACAAAACCTAAAACAACTTTGTACCTTGGTAGGGAGGTTTTGGTAGCTTAATTTTAACACGTTCAATACTTTATTATTATTCATCGTTAAATTCATAGCATTACTATTCAGTATGTGTATCCAATAGCCTAACTCTAGGTTACCGTTTAATACACCCCCAACAACTTTTATAAGTAATGGCACACCGCCAAGTTTCTCTGCTACATCCATAATAACAGGTTGCAACTGACTATAGTCTGCACGGTTAAAACCAACAAAGGCATGTTTATCCAAAAGAAGAGCAGACGTTTCCATATCTAAACCTTTCAAATTATGGTGCAAGTGCTCGGGTCCTTCCATCATATCTCTTGCCATTTTTGCAACAGAATCCATTCGAGTTGTCAAAATGATCTTGCTTCCAGATTTGCCAGATTGAAGTGGAACAACCAATTTTTTCCAACAATCCGTCTTTTTATCATCCCACACATCATCCAATACAAGCAAGAACCTCTTAAGAGAAAGCTCTTTTTTGACTTCCTCTTGGAGTACGCTCAGACTTTGTTCAGATGATCGGACAATCTTCCCTAAAATTGTGGATACTTCAAATGTATTAGAAACACAAATCCATATTTTTTTTGAGAAATATTCTTTCACATTCTTATCATTATAGAGATCCTGTGCAAGTGATGTCTTGCCTATTCCACCAATACCAACAATTGCAAGAATAGAGACAGAGCTTTCCGATTTCGATTCTTCACCTGGTCTCGAGCTCAACAACCATTTTTTTAACTCTTCTTTTTCCTCTGCACGCCCAAAGAGAATTTTCTCACTCGGCAAAAAACCGGTCTCCCTATCTCTAGCAATCTCAGCACGCTTATCGTCTCGAAAAGCACGTTGCTCCAAATTTTCAAAATGCTGCACAAACTCCCCGGCACGTGCACCAACTTTGTCCAACTCCTTCACAACCTTCCGCAACTTTTTAAGAATGGGGTCATCTTTAAAGGCGCGTTTATTCTTCATGGTGCATTTGGATATGAAGGTAGTGCAACACATTTTCACCCCTTTAGAATCAGATTCATTGCCTAGTTGCACCTCAGTAAGGCCGGTTTTTTCATCCTCCGATTTGAACTGTTTTTCAAGGTTTTGATACTCGATATCATCGAGTAAGTTATCAGCCGCATCGACAGCATCTCTGAGCTGCCACATCCAGGTAGTCAAGCCATCATCCATCTCATCGAGAGTAACGTCAGCTTTCTCGGCAGCCGATAGGGCGGCTTTGATTCTTGGCAAAGCTTCCTTAAGTTTCTCCACTTCTTCGTTCATGCTGGACTGAGTTATCCGATCTTTCACTTTCTCGGTAATGTAGGCATACGCTGTTCCAACGAGCTTGCCAATGATTGCCCCTGCGAGCACTTCCGTAACAACCACCATTCTTTCTATCTGCTAAACAAGAAAAACATAACATCAAAGTAATTCTTGATTATGGAATAACATAATCATATGAAGAAATAGATAGAATATGAACCAACAAATTTGTTGCATGTCTTTGCTTTAAAATATGGTCATAAAAATTCATCACAGGCTACATGAGAGCCTCCCAGGATGCTAAAGCTTATATTTTTCATATGCTTCTCTTTTGTTCATTTCATGTACTTTTTGTTGGGGGTATTTTTTTTTTCAAAACCCACAATATTTTCCAAATATTTTGAAAACCCTCTATATTTGTAAATTCTAAAAAAATCTCTTATAAAGTGGATTGAATATTGGGACCTGATCTGTCATCTAAATTCTTTCTTTTAAAATTTTTTATTATATATAAGTTAAAATAATAAGCAAAAAAAATCAAGAAATAATAAACAAAAATAAATATTGCTTTATTATATAATAATTTATCAAAAAATAGTACTTCCTCCATTTTAATATTTTGACTATTATTTATTTATTATTTAATAATAATTAAGATAAAATATTTTCCATTATAATAAAAGAAAATTTTGAAAAAATAATATTTTATCATAAGCTATTATAACTTATAAGATTAATTTTCTCTTTTATTCATTAATATTTTAAATTTGATAGAATTAAATATGGAAAATAAGAAATGTATGAGTGATGAAAATTACTTTCGTCCAAATATAAATCTAACATTAAAGAACCCCCCAACTTTTCGGAAAATTATAAAAAAACTCTCACTTTTTAGATTTCCCCAAAAATCTAAATATCCATTGAATTTTTTTAGACCAAAATTCCCCCATTAAATTTTTTTTATTTTCCTTGAAACCAAAATAATAAATAATTTATATTTTACATTGAATATAAATAAATGAGAATTAAAATATAACAATTAATAATAAATAGCAAAAAACAAATAATAAAAAACATATAAGAAATAATAAATAATAAATATAAATAATAAATAATAAAGAAAAAATAATATATTACATCAAATAAAATTATAATTTACTTACAAATAAGAGAAAAAAATTATATAATACAGGAAAATTTGTTAAAAAAAAAAAGCCCCTTCAATATATCTAAATTATAAAAGAGCCTCTAGATTATTGGAAATTGCAAAAAACCCTGAATTATTGCCAAAATTGCATAAAAACCTCTACCAATAGATTAAAGTTAACACCGTTAGATTTAATAGTTTAATAACTCCAAAAATATTTTTTAAATATTAATTATTATTTTTATTCAAGGAAAAAAAATCTTGAAAAATTATTTTAAGAAAATATTTTTCAGAAATCTGTTCTTAATTATTTTTTTTAGAATTTTATTTTCAGAAAAATATCTTTTTTAGAAAAATGTTTTTAAGAGATATAAATTTTTAGAACATTTTAAAAAAAATAATGTATTAAAAAAATATTTTCTTTAAGGAAAATATTCTTTTTAGAAAAATATGTTTTTTTCAAAAAAGAAAAATTTCTTAAAAAATACTCTCCTGAATCATTTTTTTATATACCAAAATGTTAATTAATAGTTAAAAAGTATTTTTTTAAGTGCTTAAACTATTAAAACTAATGGTGTTTCAAACTAACATTAGGGATTTTTTTTTCAATTTTAGCAAAAATGCAGGGTCTTATATGCAATTTCCAATATTGTAGAGACTTTTTTGCAATTTAGACGTAATTCAGGGTCTTTGTTGCAGATATCTCAATAATACAGTATCGTAAATAAATTAATGCATATCACAAAGCATTGTCAAAATTATATCATAAAATATTATTTAATTGAATAAAATCAAATATGAAAAGAATTCAAGAGGAGCATTTGGGTCAGAAAAGGTTTAATGAATAGAATTGTTAAACTTAACTTTCTTAAGGTGGGGTAGGTATAAAATAGCTCAACACAGTTTATGCTAAAACTGTTTATAAAAATAAAATAAAAGAGAGAAACAGAGGAAATGAGGATCAAAGACCTGCTTGTCTAGTGGCCTTTTCACATGATAAAATTATATCAAAGATTTCTTAAACGTTGGACTTTAATATATATATATATATATATAAGCAAAAAAAAAGAAAAATGAAATGAAATGGAACTTTCTCTCTTATCTATCTGTGTCTCTTTCTCCAAGTTAAACCACAAAAGAAAAAAAGAAAAAGAAAAAGAAAAAGGAAAATAAAACCCTTTTCTCAATAGGGAGAGATAGGGTGAGCAGAGATAAGGAAAGAACAGGAACTGGAAGAGAAGACGCGAGTCGAATGGAGCTTGCCTCATCATCGGATCTTGTGTATCGTAAAAGGAAAGATCGCCCTAATCGTAAATCTTGAGCTTTTCAAGGTATTAACTTGGAGTTACTCATTAAACTCGATATTATGTCCTCCTCCATTGCTATTAGAATCGATTAAGCTCGGAACTGTGTAAACCCTACTTTTCTGGGGATGGATAGAAATTGGGCGGAGAGATAGAGAAACGGATTTTTCAATGGAAATAGTGGTACGAAGCATCGAATTCATGGTGTAGCAGCCATCTCTTGAGTTTGGCCATGGGAAGAGAGTTAGGGAGAAGGTGATGAGGAAACGAGGAGGAGAAGAATGAGAGAATTAAGTGAATTTACTTAATAATGGGCTGAGTTTTATTTCGAGTTTGGGCTGAGAATTATTAAGTTGGGTATTTATTAGGCGTTGGGTAACAAATTTGGGGAAATAGAGGGGCAGTAGATAATTTTCCTTCTTTTTATTCATGATCAGTGAAATCTCCGTATATTTTTTTTTTATCTGTGCATTTTATAATTACTTTTTTTTTGTGAATGTGTGTCATACTTTAATCTAGTTAGATGTCCTCAATTTTTACGACTCTGTTTTACCTTTCATAAGACTGGTTTGAGAACCACGTTAAAAAATGATGAGTTGAAAATTGAAATTATCCGAGCAAAAAAGAAGATTTTACCTTGTTTGTGTAGCACAAACGTTTAGATCCGACTAATTTCCTTATGAATCCAACAAGAATAATGCAAGAACCTGTAGATAAAACAATAATATTACAAACTGAACTACTCTTTATAAAAATTGCAAAGAGAAAGAACTCATACCTGCTTCTTTTCACCAAGAAGAGTCGAACCAACCTTTGTACCGACACAATTCACACAGGAATCTGTAAATCAAAAGGAAATATCTCAAACATGTAAAAAAAGAAGAAAAACATTTGTAACAAAGTGTCAACAGATAAAGATTACGAGTTTTGAGAGAAGAGAGAAACTCCCACTGATTCAACCAACAGGGAAGAGAGTTTGCAATGGATAGAGCGAATGTGTGGGTATAGAGAAAGATGCTTGCAGCTCAAAAGATAAGAAAAGATTTTTTTTTCTTTTTATTGACTGAAGACTTGGCCTCTCCTTGATCAATAATTTGAGATAGTCAGTCAGTGTCAGCAGTTAACACTATGCAATTTGTATCATGAGAGAAATAAAAAAATGAGCAATTATTAGGAATGCTACATATCATGTTCTGTGCGTACCATCGTTCATATGGTGGAGATGAGCAAAAAAATCTCTAGTTTGAAACAATGTTTGATTAGTTTCATTTTTCAGCTTCAAATATTTCTTTTTCAACATACGAAATTACTGTTTCCGAATTTCCTGACAGTTTATTTGTTCATAAGAACTCATTAATGACTATGGAATTATAAGAGTTTAGCCACCAAAGTAGAGATTTTTGACGAAGAAAATGAAAAATCAGAGTGCTTATAAAATTGAACATATTTTTTAGTTAATTAATCATTACAAACTTGTAACGTTTCAGGGTCCACAATCTGCTCAAAATTGTGTTTAAACTAGGAGTCTAGAATTAAATGTGGTTAATTGCGCAATTGGGGGAAATCATCATCGTTCGTACCAGTAGAAACTAAAAGTATTTTCCATATTTTATAGGTCATTTTATTTCTTCAAAAAAACATATTTATAATATAATATAGATCTATTTCTAAAAAATTTACCTCTCACCAGAATGAGCCACGTTAGTATATTTAATGCTGGCCCTTGGATCACATCTAGGATTATATTCACGCATGTAACAAAGTTAAGCAGTAGAACTCTCATTTCTACGTCTCTCACTCTCTCTCTCAAATTTCTTTCGCTTCTTACTATTCCCCTCTCTGACACAAACAAGCAGGGACACTTCAGCTTCTATGAGGTGACTGTTGATTTAGTTCCCCAGATTTTGCTCGATTTCATGGAAACAAAAGAAACTGAAACCCTGCTATCAATGCTGTGCGTGTGCCCCGCCTCAATTAATGTTCTCCAGACCAAATCCGAGAATCTGAACAATAATGTGAGTCTGATTTGAGTCAGGACTCAGATTTACTTAAAGGATAGAGTTGTAGGAACAAAAGTAAGATACCAAATTTCGATAGATTAATTTAATTTCACAATCTAAATTAAGTTACTGCTATTTTTAATCTCATCTAATAAAGCTAGATTCTTTTCTCTATAAATTCCTGAGATTATAGTGAAAAGTTCAAGCAGTATGCAGAACCGAGAGTACGCAACATATATGAATGCACCTAATTTGGGGAAAATTATGGTAGTCTTCCTGAACTGGATTCAGCGCAGGAAAAGGGTATGTTAAATGAATTTTGGACGAATGAAAAAAACCTAGTTAAAATGCAGTCTGTATTAGTTGAGCTTAAGCTCCAATTAGAATATGGAAAGTATGCATCTTAAAATAACTAATGAAAATTAACTGTAAAAAAGCTGATTCTGGGATTGATTTTTATAAACCAACAGATTGCATCAGCCCTTGCAAATCCATTGGTTCAAAAACAGGTTAAATGAATGAGGCTGGAGTAGAAGGTTAGTATCAACAATATTTATTTATTTATTCATTCATACATTCATTCATTTATTTTATAATTGAAATTATAAAACTCAATTATATGCTTTTAACTTTGGTTACTTATCTATCTTAATTAATTAAATTATGTTAGGATGCATGAGGAGGTGGGGGTCTAAAGGATCAGTTCTTCAGAAAATGAAATAGAGGTTAGTTAAGGCTTAAATTTTTATATTTTTATTAATTTATTAATACTCATGGTCTAATTTAAATTCAAACCCTATTTTAGTCATAAAACCTGACGAATCAAAAGACTGGTAGAATTAGCATAAAACTCAAAAAAAAAAAAATTAATGTGACCTACAATTATATTTTGTTTAATATATTGGTCCATTAGGACTCCAAATTTATAAAAATAATTAGTTATAATTCGTAATTAGTTGTAGTACATATTAAGACTACAAATTTATAAAAATAATTAGTTATAATTTGTAATTAGTTATAGTTCAGGTATTTTGTTGGTTCCATGTGATACTTTGACACAATTTCACATTTGGTGTAAGATATGTTTCAAGTGTAATTCTCTTATAAACTTAGACACATAACATTAATACATGATGAGAAACAATTAGTTCATTCGTTCGAAACAGAGTATCCTAATGTATGATGTAATCCATGTTTTGATTACAACGTTTTAATTTTATTTTAATTGGAGTTCAGCATTTTCGTGTATAGAATTAAAATAAAATGTGTTATGATATTGTAAATATTTACCTTTAAATAGAATCATATTACTCAAGTTACTTATTCAACAAGACTATAAAACAGCTTTGTTTTATTGCAGAATCATTAACCTCCACAAAGTAATTTGTTACAAAGAAAGCATGCCTACAAAAGAGAAATTGCTCAAAATTCTTAACAAAAAAAAGTTGTCAGTCAATTAATCTTATTCCGGTGAATTTGGTGACTTCTATTCTTTTTTTAAATTTCTTCAATATCTTTTCATTTAGGATTTTTGTTTTACCATTTTTACTGTTCTATGTGGATTATGGACTATAATTACGAATAAAATGATCTGAATTTGAATACCTCAAAGCAAAGGAGCTTATATTGTTTTTCTTATTATTTCTCTTACCTAGATTTCGTTACAGTTTTATTCTTTTGATTTTAAATTATTACAAGTTAATTCCTTTTTCTTACATCCCTAATTGAGCACTTTCTTTATGTTTGCATTAGAACATATCCTGAGATAACATCATGTAAAAGTTGGTTGTCATGTGTTCTTTTATTGTTGATATTTTGAACCTCTGTAGTGTAATCTAATTTTAACTTTACTATAGTATTGTGGCATAATATGATATTTTGGCTAGGGTTTGTAGTCTGAGGTGAAGATCATGTCTTCTTGATTGGATATTGTAATATGTATTTTTATACACATTTTTAGGGTTTTTATCATGAAAAATTCGTCAATAAATCACATAAATTGTATGAAAAATATTTAAAGCAATAAAAATTATATGTGAAACTCTTAATGCACTTTTGTGTGATTTTTCATGTAAAAAGACTGAGAAAACGATATTTGGAGACCTCAACAAACAGTCAACTCCAAATGACGGACCAATTTGCAAAACATGGGCCAAAGATGGCCGAAATTTCGACAAATCTTTGCGAAAACCCCACACACGATTCTTCAAAATTCTTACAACCCTTATCCGACAACTATCCGAGCCAAGACCTTCAAAATCCACAAAAAGATGAAAAGTCAAAGCCGGGAAATCGCCGAGTTGACCAAAAGTCAACTTTTCCAAAAGGGGTCAAACTGGATGTCAAATCGTAGAGCGCGACGATACGAATCCAACGGTACAGACCTTGCGAAAAAAGACCTTCTAGAACCCCCAGAAATTGCGATACAAGATTTGGCCTAACCAGACTACCAGCCAACCAGACAGTGATACGTGGCAGTTCAGTTGAAAGAGATGACACGTGGCTACACGTGATTGGTTGATACAGATAACAAACTGACAAAAGTCAGTACGAGATTAAAATTCCAGCCAATAAGGTAGCGACACGTGACAGATTCCATTCGAAAATAACCAACGAGGCGATGACACGTAGCTGGTTAGTTGAGGCTGGTTTCAGACGAGACACGTGTTGATCTGTGATTGGGGAGCATCACTGATGCTACTGACAAAAGTCAGTACGAGAATCAACGGTCAGCCAATCACGTCGTGACACGTGATTCCACGCGGTTTATCCAACTCAACGCACGATCGAATCTCTCCGGTGCCCACGTGACTGGACGCCTCCGTTTGATCAGCAACGAGTGTAACGAGTCTTACTGGACGGGCCAGTAGGAAGGAATGGAGAAGAAAGTTCACGCGTTTTCTGATGCGTCAGTACGAGGTTCCGTGACAGCCAATGAATGTACCCAGAAAATTGCATCCAAGCTGAATTTGTATAGAAAAGAAGAAATGGTGCTATTTACCCCCCAAATTGCTACCCAAAACGGAATCCGGATCAAACTAAATTGTTTAGTCTCACCATCCTAATTCTAAATTTTTTCTAGGGTAAAGTTCACTATAAAAAGGACCCCATCTTCTCTCTAAAAAAAAAAAGGACACATCCACACAACCATTCAATCCTCCATTCTTACATCACCATACACCATTTTTCATCTCTTCCACCATTTTCAACTCTATTATTTTCTTTACCATTAATGTCAACAAACTTCAAAACTCCAATTTTTGAGGATTGAGAGAGAGGATAGAATTTTAGAGAAGAAAGAAGTGCTTGAACTAGAAGGTGAAGGTGATAAATCAATCAAGAAGGAGAGAAATCGAGAACGATTCACTTCTTTAGGGTTTGATTTGATTCTTCTTTTTCTTCTTTTTTTTCTATTCTTTTATTTGGATTTTAATTTCGTTGCAAATATGATTTATTTCATGGACATGAGTGAGTAATTTTAAGGATAGGGAAAGACTTTTTGTGCAGCATTGATGATGAAATCTTGAGAAAACTTTGCATTTATTATAGTATTTTTAAAATTAAATCTTGAAATATTTTTATGAGATTTAAAGTTAAATTATTTAGAAGGATGATTTGATGTTAAATATTTATAAAGATTCTTAGAGATTTGTTTGAATATATTTGACTTGGAAAAGTTATCCTTATTCAAATAAGGGTTGATTCAATTATAAGAACACTTAAAAATAGAAGTTTTGGAAAGAAATTAATTAAACCTTGCTTATAAATACTATATAATTAATTTGCTATCATTTGTGATTAGTGATTCTCAAGTTACACAAATTGTCCTAGTTCCCTATTATTTCTCTTTTATCTTTTAAGAAAAGAAAATTTTGTTTTTAATTTTATCTCTCGTGAAATTCTTTCTATTTAGAACAACAACAACAATTTTTCAAAACACAACACTAAATTTAAAGTGAGAATTGAACGTTAAAATATTTAAGGCCTTGTTTCCTTGTGTTCGACATCCTAAACTCAAATTTCACTTATACACTTTGTTGATGAATTAGGAAACTTATAAATATCTTTGTTAACACGTGATTACAATAACGACACGTTTTCACGTTGTTACAGATATATGTATAGTTTTGGGTTGCCTAGGGTTGAAATTGCAGGAGTTTTATTATGGTTATTCTATAATGGTTATTGTTAAAACAACATAGAATGCATGGTATAATATCACATGAATAACGCTACCTTTAATTTGCTTTAGTACAAATATTGTTGTGCAAACTATGATGCCACTTCACACACACTCACCTGTTCTGTGCAATCAGATCGATGTTACTCTCTCCCCTCCTCCCAAGCTCCATCTTTCTCTCTCATTTTTCCCGTCAAGATAAATTCATCCTTAGGGTCGCTGACTCGAAACTCCATCATCAACCTCATCTTAAATACCTACTAGAGGAAGGAGGTGGGCTGAATAATTGATATGTCATTATAGACTGTGGGCCGTAAAGATTAATGGACTGCACAGATGAAGGAGCTCGGCTGAGGAATTTTAAATATCTGGCTTATAAGTAAGCTGGCTGATAGGCCTTTTATTTTAGAATTATAGGCATAAATAAAATGTACTCAATATTTTGTGCATTTATTTTTTTGGCAGAATTAAGAAACATCTATAGAGTGAGCGAGCTTACAAATATTATTCAAATAAACTCATTTTTTTGAAATATAAAAAAATTATGGTGTTATTAAAATATTTTCTCTTGATAATTTTTGAGTGGCCATTTTTCAGCCTGTTTGTATAAAAATGTATTTAGTATTTTGTGCTTTTGGGTCTTTTTGGGCCTTTATTTTTTCTATAGAAATTGAGAAGAACCGCGAGAGAGAGAGAGAGAGAGCGCTTATTACAATTCTTCTCTTTTTCTACAGCATTTTGATTCTAATTTCTGAAAGCTCATCAATGGCGGGCAAGTCTGGACTGAGAGACGACGATCATCGCTCTTTGGTATTACCTCTTCCCTTTTCTTTCTTAATGAACAATGTTTCGTTAAGCTAATTCGTGCTGAGTTGTAGTAATTTGTGACTTGTTTAGATTCAGTGCTAATTATTCACTGTGAGGTTTTGTTTTCTTTTTTTAATTTCAGGATTTTCAAGGGTTTCTGAGCAAATTGGATGGATGGGATGATGTATTGAATGAAAAGGATCGAAATTTGAATGGTCAATCTGGCAAAAGCAAAGAGCTGGTATATAGCATTATATACAAAATTACTTGAAAAATGTTTTGTTTCAAATTAAAATTTAAAAGGTTGGAAATCTGATTTAATCAAGGTTTACTTGGAATTTATTTGTGCCTAAAATTCTGATTATTTCTGTAATTTTGGCCGATACAATACTAGTACAATTTACTCCAACCCTAATGTAAGTATCCCTAAACCCTAAAATCCCAAAGCCCTAATTCATATATTTCATTTGTGGGATATTTAAGTTTTATAAGGTTGTAAGTGAATAAATCAATCTTTTTTTCCTTTCGTTTGTTGAAGGGCTGTTCAAGTAACACTATGAAGAATCACAGAGATAAAAATATTTCCAAAAATGCCCCTGAAAGAACTCTTAAACAAAAATATTTTTTCAAATGCCCCTTGAAGGTACTTAAGTATTAATTTTTAATTAATTATATCTTTTTCTTTTTATTAAAATTTCACTTGTACATAAAACATATTTTTGTGATTCTATTTATAGATGCTGAGTTTGCTGTGAGTCTAGAGCCGAACACTCAGGAGCTAAGGAAACAATTTGATGACATTAAATCCTTATATTTAAAGGTAACTCAAAAAGAAATCATAATATAAAATTGACCACTTTTTCCCCGTCTTTATTTATTTCTGTAGATTATTTGAACAATTAATGGTTCTAAGCTTTGATATGACTATTTCTTAACGATTATTTTTATTTATTTTTGCTCTCTGTTTCGTTATAGGAAATCGGAAAGAACTTTGTCACGGTACCATTATATTATATCTTTATTAAATTCAGGCGTACTTTACTGAGTGGTACAAGTGAAATGACATTTAGTTGTGTTATTAAGCCTTAATTTAGCTTCAGTTGTCGAACTTAGCTTCATTTAAGTCTCAAATTAACCTTCACTCGTGCGATTTGGTCTCGTAATTCAACCCACTTTATTTAACCTTAAATTTTTTTATAGACATTTAAACAGTAAATGATATTCGTAGTGTTGTTGCCTTTTTTATTTTAAAGTATAAATATATTCGTATTTTGATCCATAAACATTCTTATTTGTGTAATCTTCTTATGAATTATTTGTATGAAATATTTTTAGGGCAGTGATGCAAAAACTCCTAGCTCTCCATTGATTTCTGTAAAAGATACTAGCGAACCCAAAGATACTAGTAAGGTATAAAGATTAATTTATATTTTTCATTATTTTGTTAAATTATTATATTTATTATTATTGTTATTATATTGAAAATTATTATTATTATTTTTTTCATTAAAATCAAATTACTCAAACTGGCACGATCAAGAGAAACAACAAATCGGAAATAGAAGATCTGGCATCACGAGCTGTTTTTCATTTCACATCAAAAAATACAAAAAATATAATAAATATACCGAAATCCGCTTATGAATTTGAAGTCTCTTGGAAAGCTCTGTCCAATGACCCACTTCAACAATCTCATTTATTGAAGGTCTTTATCTAGAACTTAAATATTGGTTAAATTGAGGTTTAATTAGGTAAATTTTTATATTTTATAGGTATTCGTGATATTTTAATTTGGTAAATAATTTGAAAATTTTGACTTGTATATTTTATAGGTATTTGTGATACTTTAGGTTAAATTGCAGTAAATTAGGTTAAATTGTGATATTCTAGATTAATTTTTATGATATTTTGGGCTAAAATTTGGTTAATCATGTTAAATTTTGGTTAAATTGAACAATTTGGGGGAAATCGTCATTATTGGTACTACAATTCAGAATCTTGTCTGACGTACCAACTGTTCAAAATATTCTCCATATTTTATATGTTGTTCTAATTTAATAAATCATTTTTAAATACGAGCAGATGATTGAACCTTCCTCTCTTCCACAAATATTCAAAAACGCACTTTCTCCATCATTTCTAATTGACATTGTCAAATGCACTTCCACATTTTTCCGGTATTTCTACTTTTTTTTTGTTCTTTATTGTTGTTATTATTACTGCATTTTATTTTGTTTTAAGTAAATTTATTATTTTTTTTTTGTGTTTTTTATGAAGGGAAGAGACAGAATTGGCAGTGAATATATTGGATAATTTGTGCAAAGTATCGCGATTTGACATGATATCAATGTGCATTCCTCCCTCTGATCGTACCGGTCCGTACCTCCTTTATTTCTTGTATTATTATATCCTCATGAAAATTCGATAATATTGAAAGTTGTCTCTTATAATTCTATTTTTGATGATTTGATTTGCTTCAGAAATGAAGCGGATATGGAATGAAGTATTTTGTGGAGAGGGAATATCGGCAAGTCAGGCTGAAACATTGACTAGGCTTCGACGGAAATATTTGCATCAAGAATGAATATATATGTTTCTTTTTTCTTTTTTGAGAGTATAGTTTTTAATTTTTAGTTCTGTATATTAAATAGGCAAGTCCAAGTTGACTGTTTCAGATATATCATACATGGACAGGAAATTGATGCATTAATGTGGATCAATCCTTTGTTCTTAAATTAAGAATATTATAATGAGCTTGTTTTTTTATTGGAAGTGTGATTTTTTTGAGTAGGAGAGATCTCATAACCGATCGAATTAATCCCCCGTATAGACTGAGTTCCCTTTGGAATTCGGGAGGGGGGCCACGTAGTCATTTATTTTTCACCGCCCGATAGTAATACGTGTTTTTACTTGGACTGTTAATTTGTTTTACCGTTCGGTGAATTTGTGCGCAAAATAAATCGCGTGCCGGATTTAGTGCGAAATGCTGCCCCCCACCCCCCCTTTCTCCCTCTCTCTGTCTCTCTCCCCGGATGCCAAACGAGCAGGTTGATCGGACCGTTAAAGCTTCTCCACCGTCTCCACTCTTTCCGCCTCATCATCTCCCTCTGCCTCCGCCTCCGCCTGCAGAACTGGACCGGTGGAACTCTCTCCAGTTCCAGTCGAGTGCAACCATTGCTTCCTTCCTTCCAACCTTATATGAAACTTCGCTGCTTCTCCTCTCGCTCCTCTTCCCTGTCCGTCTCCTCTCTCTCTCCCTTATCTCCCCTCCTTCCGGCTGCCGCACGCCATCTCTAATTGTCTTCATCCCCACCTTAGCTTTCTTCTTTTCCATGTGTGATTTCCCTGATAGATCGGAGATGAAGGTAGTGAAGGTAGAGGAGAGGGTGGGAGGCGAGATGGAGGCGGAGGTTGAGGGTCCCAAGGATGAAATCTTACGGTTGGGTAATTGGTTCATTAGTTAGTTCTGCGTATTCTAATTTGGAATTTTGACCAAAAAAAATTATGGGGGAGGGAGGTCTCAAGCTGATGAACTTATTTTGTGCGATTTTAAATCTGGAGTTTGAGTTTGAATCTTGTTGTTGCAATCGAGCTAATTATGGCGATGGATTTGAAGCTGTTGTTTGAAGCGTTGGCAAACGAAACGCGAATGAAACAGGGAAAGGAGGCACAGTGGTTTCGATTTCCATTTTCGAGGCGGCGCTTTGTCTCCTTATACTGGTCGGACACTTGTTAAGAGGAGAATAAATGGGCTTTCTCTCTCACTCTCGAGGAAATTTATCTTTTGTCAACTGTTTATTGTGAAGTGTGATTAACTCATGAAAATTGAGCCTAGCTTCTTTTTATTAATTGATGTTTTGATATTTGTGTGGATTTTTTTTGTTGATTGTTTTGTTTTTTGTGATTGATCTGTGGAAATTGAAGGGGAAAGAGATTTTTTTTTTTTTTTAATCAAATTCGTTTTAATTTGACTGATTATGTTCTTCTTCTTTTTTTAGTTACTGTGTTGTTTGCATGAAGGTGGAAAGTTATTTTGTTAAGTATTTTATTTCGAGTATTGATTAACTTAAAAAAATTAAGCTGTAATAAAAGCTCCCGTCTTAATAAAAACTCTTGTCTGGCTTCTTCTTTATATTAATTAATTTAATTCTGCTTATTATAATTCTATATTGCTAATCTAATTATTATGAATTAAGGCTAATTACCACTCTAATTAATCTTAATCTTCATGTATTATTTATTTACTCAAATCATTTTTTGTAATTCACAGATAGATGAAAATGTTCAACGACAAATAATAAACCACATATCTTGCATCCCAATATCATTCGCTTCAAAGAGGTAAATAAAACACTATTATTTCTCAGTTTAAACAATTTTATTTATTTTTTTAATTTTATAGAATTTTTAGGTTATTTTTAACTCGCACACATTTAGCAATTGTGGTGGAATATGCGTCTCATGATAAATCACTTCAAGAGGGGAAATTAGCTCCAGTTGTTTTACTGAAATTTGCATAGGCAGTTTTAGCTGCACCTTTAGTTCCAGAAAAAGTCAAGGTATGCGATTTTACAAATATGTCCTTGTAAAAATCCAGAATATTAAATGTACCCTTAAGATGTTGTAAATATCAGGCTTGTCCTTATAAAGTTTAAAATATATCAGATTTATTATCGACAATTCTGCCCTTTTGTTTCAAGATATATCGAATTATCCCGTCGATAGTTCGAAAAAAAATTCAATTTGTCTTAATATTATTCTGCCTGAAAAGGGTAATTTTATAATTTCCAGTCTTTGGTGGTTTAAATTAAAAATGGGAACTTGGAGAACTTGAAGGGTACATTTGATAATTTTGAGGTTTTGGAAGGAATTTTGTACTTGCAGTTAAGTTTGATGTTTACTCCTCATAATTTAACTTGCCCGAATATCCAAAACAATAGATAATCAGTTTGTATTTTCAAATGAAGTATTATTTATGCCTTTGTTACGTAATTTCACAGGACCCATTCGTAAATATAGCACCAAAGAAACCAAACTCAAAGAGCTGTGCAATAGAGGCTTGAAAAGCTCGAGAGGCGCACTCAAAAAGCCCTTTATGAACTTTCACGTAAGTTTATCCTCTCTTTCTTTTGGCATAATTACATTTGTGACCTTTTAAGGCATCAAAATTCCATATATACCGTTGCAGTTGTGAAAATATATCATGGGTATTGTGTACCATGTATTATATATATGGAGGTATCAGTTTTGACCATGACCTAATTTCTTCCAAAAATATCCAATTCTCATTCATGCATAAAACTATTTAATTATTTGTATAATGCAAAATTTTAAAAGAGCATGATTTATAATTTTCTCATTTGTACAATTGTTGTATTTTATTATTAAAAAAGATTCCTTCAAAATATTAATTTGTGCTCTACATACTCTGTAGAATTTTATATTATATTCAAGTTAAATAGAAAACATGTCTAACCATAACATAGTATTAGCACACACATGAAAATATTTTTAATAATATTGTTTTTGCAGGATGAAAATGTTCTGTTGCATTTGGAACAATGGTGGCGATCTTTTATGGTATCTTTGTAATTTGCATTTTGGTCCCTGAAGTTTTCCTTTTTCTTAATGAGAGACCTTGAAAAGTTGAAACTTTATACGGAGGATATTTTTTAGGGGAAAATATGCAAATATTCTCTTAGTAATTTTACTATATATTTTTTACAATTGTGAAGGGGATATTTTAAAAAAAGTTATGGCTTTTCTACATCACAAATAGATGTATGTTTTCTCTCCATTTTTTTTTTCAATATTTATTAAACTTTTTGGGCTGCTAATTTTTTTTTTTTAATACATATTCAAGCAATTAAAAGCTTTACTTTACAAGAGCTGTGAGTTGAAAGTTGAAACAATATCAATGCTTTTTTTTATGGAAATACGCCCTCCTTTGGTTCTCTATTTGCTTCTGGGAAATCGTCGTCTACCTCGTATTATTACTATGTAAATAGTTACATATATTTAGCTGGCTCTTCATAAATTGCTAATGCAAATAGGATTCGCCAAAATGAATGAATTGCAGCGGGAGGATGTTCCAACTGGAGCCAAATATGAAAAAAATGAGAGCACAAGTCATGAAGATGAATTCATAATGATGGTTTGAAAACTTGTAAATTTGAAAAAAAATCAACTCATAATGGTTCAATTATAGAATAATAATAAACTATATAAAAATATACTATGTTAGTCGTTTGGTAAATATTTTAAATTCCTTCATTTTTTTAAATGATGAAATGTGAGAAAAGAGCAAGTGTATATTCTTTTGATTATGTTTTGTTCATTACATTTCGAGAGATATAACATACTTGATAATATGCACATATCTTGATAATATGCACGTATCATGTCTAAATTGAGGAAAACGAAGATAAATTAACAAAATTTCATAAGTCGCAGCGAAGCGCAGGAAGTTTCCTAGTCTCTCTAAATAGTGGCTCATCATCATTGTACTAACAATGCCGCATATATTGCCTCAATATTGAAAATCCAATTATCACTGATTTAATGATCCAAAAAAATGGAGGAAAAAAAAATAAGAACCAACAACAGAGCATAATCCATCAGCAACAATTTTACACATTACATTAGCAGAAATTTTAAATGTCACAATACACTTATTTTTGACAAAAAAAGAAATGAAATTAAAGCAAGTAGAATAATTATTAAATGTCTACAGGGATTAAACTCGCCTGGTGTTCTTAATAAAGTCAAATTATTACATGGATACATAATATAATAATAACAATAATGATTATAATAAGAGAGTACATAAAAAGGAGATATTGTTTCCGTAAATTTTAAGAAAAATAATGTAAAGGTGAAGAATCACATTGAATAAAGATCTTTCGAGCGAAATGATATGAGGAAGAAGAACCTGTCAGCACCTCAATTTTCAGATTACTGTCGGTCTGCAAGAAAAAAAATGATAGCAATATATAAAAATGCTTTGAACTGCCAAAATTCATGACCTAGTAAAAATTCATGGAATTACAGATTAATCAATATGATTCTTCTAAAATAAAAGTGAAGAGAAAAAAAATATAAAGTAGGCAATGGATTGGGATAAATCCTGAAGAAAGATATATATTAATAGCGTTATGGCCAGTATAAAATTGATTGAAAAGAAACATGAAATTTAGGTTACCTTGAGTTATACAAACATCAGAGATATAAGCTATCTTAGACCAATTTTCTCCTGTATTCTTCCGGTACAGCCGTTCGAACTCAGACGTACAACCCAAGATCCTCAAGCTTCGCAATGAGCGTGGTAGCTCCGGCAGTGATTTGAGCTTCTTTTCATCCAAAATAAGCAACCCTTGGAGCACGGTGAGGTCCCGAAGGCAGGCAGGAAGGAACTCCAAATGTGAACAATCACTCAGAACAATAGTTATGAGGGAGGTTCTATTATGCAACAGGAAAAACTCGGGTAAAGGATGCAACTGCGAATCACCATTTATCGATAGTCGTTGAACTGAAGTGAGGTTTCTTAAAGGATGACAGAGCAGCAATGATGCACAGTCTACATCAAGATTAATTACCGAAAGAGTGTTATCCTCATCCGTTGAAAATTCTCGTTCGGCTTTAGTTACCGGCTTCTCCTCCCGTGCTTCCCCAACAAGCAACTTTGGACACATGGAGATATCCAACCAATATACAGATTTCAGTCCAACCATAAAACTCCATGATGCCAGGTCAGCACAATTTTTTATTGTGAGTGATTCGAGATCTCTCAATTCTCGGATTTCAGAACGGTTCTTTGCTGAAGAGTTGTTGTTCGAAATTGAAGGCATAATGCCTTGGTTGTTGTCAGATTTCAGATATCTATTAACTGATGAAAGATTTGGACAATCAGCAATATATATTTTTTTAAGAGAAGTTAGACCATATAAATTCTCCACAGATTTTAGCTCATCGCATGCTTCTATATTTAAGTTCTTCAATGCACTAGAACCCCCCTGATCGTTCTCTATTTGAAGTGCAACCACTTCCAGTTTGGAACATTTCTCAAGTGCCAACCGTTGTAGAGAAGCAAGAACATGTAAATCATCCAATGATTTTAGCTTTCCGCATTTTCTTATCTTTAAATTTTCAAGGCTATCCAATTTAAGCGAGTAAATCCCTTGTGATAGTGACGTAACGTTCAGTTCGATTAAATGTAAAATTGAGAGAGATGTGAGGCCGCATAGTAGATTATGCAACACACCTTCTACTGGGCCTGAAATAATAAGCTTGTTGAGTGACGGGGGCAAGAGGTTGTCAGGCATTGAAGGTATTATTTGTGGTGATTGATTGAATTGGATCCATAGAGATTTGAGGGATATGAGACCGATGAGTCCAGCATCAGGAAAATGAACTAGCTCTTTGCATTCAGTTATTTCCAATTCTTCTAGGGCTGTCATCATGTTTTGTTGCTGGAACAGCCCTTCAGCAAGTGACCTCAAATTTGGACAGTTACTAATTACCAATGAAGAGAGAGATGATGACGCTATAAGTGAAGTACTCTCACTATCTAGCAAAAGTGTGGGAAGAGAAACTAATCCTACACCATGAATTTCCAATTTTTCAAGGCTAAGAGGCACGGGAGGCATTTGCATCAGTAACGGTAAATTTATAAGTCGAAGGAATTTGAGAAAACGAAAGCAACCTAGATGAGGAAGTTGTGACATACCACCGCAATAAATAAATGAGAGAGATACAAGAAATTTTGGACATCCAATTTCGACCCAACATGGCGGCCTCAAACCCGCATAACCTTGAATGGTCAATTCATTGAGATTAGATGGTGGTTCCAAGAAATTAGCCAGTTGTGCATCCGACTCTGACCTAGAATTATCCCCTATTGGTGAACCATTACTCATCCAATTTAATGTCAATGAGTATAAACGTTTCTTGTCCGTCAATCTGGCTTCTCTGGCTTCTTCATAGTTTTTTACAATTTCAAGACCCACAATATTTAGCGAAGAATTAAGATTGTTCATATTAGTTAGCTCGTTTAGCTTGTATCCATCCTCATCTTTGAGAGTGAATATACCAATTTCTTGAAGTAATTTCAGCCTTCCTATCCCTGGAAAGAAAGGTGATAACCATTTTATATTATCAGGATCTTTAATGTAAAAATGTCTAAGCTTCAGGAGCTTAAAAAAAGCTCCATGCATGATTATTTCACTGTAAATAGGGTTATGCTCGCCGGCAAAAGCATTTTCAATACCCAACAATTCAAGATATATCACTTGCAAGTGGTAAAGCTTTCTAAAACAATTGGGTATTCGTTGTAGGGTGGGAGAGTTATTGTAAATATCAACATAACGTAGATGTAGTAAATCAGCATTAACGACTGAGAGATCATCCATTTTATGCCAATGTAATTTCAATACACGCAAATTGATCAAACGTTTGAAGAATTTGTTCAGAGTAGGAGGGAATTCTTCATGCGAATAATAATTCACCATGATTAGGGTTTGTAAGTTTCTAGGAGGACACATGTCAGCAAGAACAGAAACATCGTTAGATTTCATGAATAAATGCCGAATAGTTTCCGGAACTTCTTTCAAGTTAATATTATTCACCCCCAAACATTCTCCCTTCGAGACAATACAAGCCATTTGATGCATGCAGTCGTGCATGACATAACGCTTACGCCCATCATAGAACTCACCGTTCACTATTATTAAGAAAGATTTTTTTACCAAAATGTTAAAGTAATCATTCCCGATATCTTCGGGTTGTTCATATCCATTTTGAGATTGTGGAATCATCCCTAAAGCCACCCACATGCCAACTAACTCTTCTTCAGTATAATCATAATCTTCAGGAAATATACTACAAAACCGAAAACAACTTTGTACCTTGGTAGGGAGGTTTTGGTAGCTTAATTTTAACACGTTCAATACTTTCTTATCATCCATTGTTAAATTCATAGCATTACTATTCAGTATGTGTCTCCAATGGCCTAAATCTAGCTTAGAGTTTAATACACCCCCCACAGCTTTTATAAGTAATGGCACACCGCCAAGTTTCTCTGCTACATCCATAATAACAGGTTGCAACTGACTATAGTCTGCACGGTTAAAACCAACAAACGCATGTTTATCCAAGAGAAGAGTAGACGTTTCCATATCCAAACCTTTCAAATTATGTTGCAGATACTCGGATCCTTCCATCACATCTCTTGCCATTTTTGCAACAGAATCCATTCGAGTTGTCAAAATGATCTTGCTTCCAGATTTGCCAGATTGAAGCGGCTCAACTAATTTTTTCCAACAATCCGGGTTTTCATCATACCACACATCATCCAACACAAGTAAGAACCTCTCAGGAGAAAGCTTTTTTATAACATCCTTTTGGAGTGTGCTCAGACTTTTTCCAGATGATTCGACAATTTTCCCTAAAATTGTAGGTACATCAAATGTATTTGAAACACAAACCCATATTGTTTCCGAGAAATATTCTTTCACATTCTTATCATTGTAGAGATCCTGTGCAAGTGATGTCTTGCCTATTCCACCAACACCAACAATTGCAAGAATCGAGACAGAGCTTTCCGATTTCGATTCTTCACCTGATCTCGAGCTCAACAACCATTTTGTTAACTCTTCTTTTTCCTCTACACGCCCAAATAGAATTTTCTCAGTCGGCAAAAAGCCGGTCTCCCTATCTCTAGCAATCTCAGCACGCTTATTGTCTCGAGATGCACATTGTTCCGAAAGCGCAACAAGTTGAACGAACTCTCCAACACGGGCAGCAACTCCATCCAACTCCTTCACAACCTCCCTCAACCTCACAAGAATGGGGTCATCTATTAAGGCGCGCTTTATCTTCATGGTGTATTTGGATATGAAGTCAGTGTAACGCCTTTTCTTCCCTTTCTCAGTAAGGCCGGTGTTATCATCCTCCGATTCGAACTGTTCGTCAAGCTCTTGATACTCGATATCATCGAGTAAGTTATCAGCCGCATCGACAGCATCTCTGAGCTGCCACATCCAAGCAGTCAGGCCAGGATCCATCTCGTCGAGAGTAACCCCAACTTTTTCTGCAGCCAAGAGAACGGCTTGGATTTTTGGCAAATCTTTCTCGAGTTTGTCGAGTTCTGCGTTCATGCTAGACCGGGTTACCTGATCTTTCACTTTCTCGGTAATGTAGGCATACGCTGTTCCAACGAGCTTGCCAATGATTGCCCCTGCAAGCACTTCCGTAACAACCACCATTCTTTCTATCTGCTAAACAAGAAAAACATATCATCAAATAAATTCTTGATTATTTATTAAGCAACATTATGGAATAACAGAATCATATGAAGAAATATATAGAATGTGAACCAACAAATTTGTTGCATGTCTTTGCTTTAAAATATGGTCATAAAAATTCCTCACAGGTTACATGAGAGCTTCCCAGGATGCTAAAGCTTATATTTTTCATATGCTTCTCTTTTGTTGATTTCATGTACTTATTGTTAGGGGTATTTTTTTTGAAAACCCACAACATTTTCCAAATATTTTGAAAACCCTCTATATTTGTAAATTCTAAAAAAATCTCTTATAAAGTGGATTGAGTATTGGGACCTGATATGTCACGACGCACTGTAGCACGCTGAAATCATTTTGTTATAAACCAAAATTACATCAGAATTGTTTTGTAATTTTAGCAAAAATACTGGGTCTTATATGCAATTTCCAATATTGCAGAGAGACGTTTTTGCAATTTAGACGTAATTCAGGGTCTTTATTGCAAATATCTCTATAATACAGTATCATAAATAAATTAATGCGACTTAAAATAATATCACAAAGTATTGTCAAAATTAAATCATAAAATATTATTTAATTGAATAAAATCAAATATGAAAAGAATTAAAGAGAAGCATTTGGGTCAGAAAAGGTTTAATGAATGGAATTGTTAAACTTAACTTTCTTAAGGTGGGGTAGGTATAAAAAACTCAACACAATTTATGTTATAACTGTTAATAAAAATAAAATAAACGAGAGAAACAGAGGAAATGAAGGTAAGACTTTAATATATATCAAATTACTTAAACGGTGGACTTTAATATATATATATATGCAAAAAAATGAAACGAAGCTCTCTCCCTTTCTCCAAAAGAAAAAGAAAAATAAAACCCTTTTCTCAATAGGGAGCGATAGGGCGAGTAGAGAGAAGGCTCGAACAGGAACTGGAAGAGAAGACGCGAGTCCAACGGAGCTTGGGTCGTCGGACTTCTTCACCGGATCTTGTGTATCGGAAAAGGAGAGATCGCCCTAATCGTAAATCTTTCGATATTATGTCCTCCTCTATTGCTATTAGAATCGATTAAGCTCGGAATTGTGTAAACCCTACTTTTTGGGGTGAATGGAAATTGAGCGGAGAGATAGAGAAACAGATTTTTGAGTTGAGAGGCCGCTCAATAGTGGTACGAGCATCAAATTCAGCCATCTATTGAGTTCGGCCATGGGAAGAGAGTTAAGGAGAAGTGGGTTCGGTTTGATGCTGAGGAGGAAACGAGAAGGAAAAGAGATGGAGACGGATTAAGTGAATTTAGTTAAAAATCTGATGGGCCCAAATTTATTAATGGGCTGATGAGAATTATTAAGTGAATTTTAAGTTGGGTATTTATTTGGAGTTGAGCTATGTTTAAATATTTAAAAATTGAATTAGACCTTTTACTCATAATGATCTAATTAATTAATAGTTGGATCAATAAGAAATTGAGGGGTTCTTGATGATTTTCAGAAGAGTTGAGGGTTTTTTGAAAAACTTCCAAACTTAATACCGTAGATGGTAAAAAAAAAACAATCCATTTCATAAGGAGTTATAATGGAATCTAAAAATGAGGTTCTCTTAAATATTCAGAAAACTAGTACATGTTTTGAAAGTTTCCCTTTTTATGATATCTTACCAGAAATATGTTCTAGTTTCTAATAGAAATATGTTCAACATTCTAATAGAAATAAATAGCAATATATTTACAAAATCTTGATTTTAAAACATCAAGAATAAAAAAATCCAACTCTCAAAACATGCAATCACCACCGCATATATTTTATCATATGCTAATCTAGTTGTAAATTCTTAAAGTTTCCAAGCTAAGGACTCTGATTTACCTTTTTTTGGTATAGTTTGGACCCATATTAAAATATTGAGTAGAATTCTTAAGAACAGAAAAGGAATAAATACCCGCTTTTTGTAGATCAACTTCGATCAAATCAATTCTTTCCTAATTTTCTTAAAGATCCAACAAGAATAATAATTTAAATTCGATCAAGCACTTACTCTAATTTTCTTCTTGATCCAACAAGAACGGTAACTTAGCTAAATAATTGTTGAAGAGAGTGGGAGGAAGCATTAAGGAAGATTGGTACAATAATAGAAGAATAAGAACAAAAGAGGAAAACAAATAATGGGATGCGTGGTGGTGGGCAGACAGATACTCCGTGTGGCTTAAAAGAAATGATATAATCTTTAAAGGTGAGAAAAGATCGATCACCAAAATAATGAGGAACATCAACCGCAGCGCAAGCACTTGGCTAAATAATTGTTGAAGAGAGTTGGAGGCAACGAAAGGATAGGAAATAATAAAAGAGTAAAACTAGAGTTCAATTCAGTAAGGAGACACATCTCTATTATGTAATTCAAATTTGTGGAACAACTTGTAATAGGTTCTAATATATGCATGTGATGGAGTAATCTTGTGTATAAGGACTTGCACTCATAGGGGGGTAGGAACTGCAAATTAAGGGAGGATATGTAAAAAGTTTATCAATAAGCAATGAAAATGAGCTTTGACCACATTTTCACTCAAAAAAAAGAAGTGTAACTTAGATCAGATTGATTCTTTGTACTTGTACTAATTTCCTTAAAGATCCAACAAGAACTATAAATTAGATCTGATCAAGTCTTTGCACTTATGCTAGTTTTCTTCTCGATCCAACAAGAATAATAACTTCGACCCGATCAAATCTTTGCACTTATGTTAATTTTCTTCTAAATCCAATAAGAATAATTATTTAGATCCGATTAATTTTTTGTACTTATGCTAATTTTATTAAAGATCCAACAAGAATAACAACTTAGATCCAATCAATTTTTTACACTTATGCTAATTTTCTTTTAGAGCCAACAAGAATAATAACTTAGATTAGATCCGATCAATTCTTTACTTGTTAATTTTCTTCTAGATCTAGTAAGAACAATAATTTAGATCATATTAAATTTTTGTACTTATGCTAATTTCCTTAAAGACCCAACAAAAACAGTAACTTAAATCCGATGAATTCTTTGTACTTATGCTAATTTTCTTCTAGATCCAGAAAGAATAACAACTTAAGATCTAATCAATTAATTCTTTGTACTGATGCTAATTTCTTAACAGATCTAACAAGAATAATGCACGAGGATAATATCAGAAGATTCACAACCTTGTAGATAAAATAATTATGTTACAAATGAATCTACTCGTTAGAAAAATTGCAAAAAAGAGAACTCGTACCTATTTATTTTCGCAAGAAAGCGTCGAACAATCTTTTATGCCAACACGATTCTCACAGACTGATCTGCAGATCAAACAAATTGTCTCAGATATATGGAGAAAAGAAAAAAAAAAATAGCTGTAATGAATTACCAGAAGAGAGTAAAGATTTAAAAGTTATACACAGGAGAAAAGCTCCCACTGATTCAACTGAGAAAAGTTCTAGATCAGCAAGGGTGTGTATTGTGCGTGTGTGTATGTCTGTGTGATTAAGAGATAGATTGTATCAACTTGAAGACACGGAATGATTTATTTTTGACTTGGAGTCTTCTCTAGGTCGTTGCATAGTGACATGTTTTGGCTGTTTGCCTTCTCTCTATTCTGTACAAATCATTGGTGGATATCTTTAGGTAATCAGTCAGTCTTAGCCATATATGTAATTTGTATTGTATCATACAAAAGAAAATAAAAAGATATATAAATTCATTTAAGAATGTGAACATATCAAGTTGCTCTGCGGGACCTTGTCCGTGTGCGAGTTCATTTATGAGATATAGTTTTCTTTTTTAGTTTGAAAACGTAAAGTTAATTTGTAACTAAATATTGGACTATTTTTGTAAATAATAAATATTGGATTAGTTTTATATTTCAGCTTCTATTATTTCTTTTTCAAACATATGAATTTATCCTTCCAGAATTTCTGGCCAGTTTATTTATGTGAAATTTTTCAAAAAACCCCCTAACTTCTTTGGTATTTATCAAAAACTCCCTAACTTTTCAAACTCTTCAAAAACTCCCTATAAAGCAAGCTGAATTATTTTTTTGCCCCCTATCAAATTAACTTTAATTTTTTTCATCCAATATGAATTTTAAAAGACCAAAATGTCCATCATACATTGTTTTCATACTTTATTATATTTAATTAAAAGTATAAATAAATAAAACTATTTTTGAATATAATATTTCACGTTTTATTTTGACGATATTTTATGATGCATGAATTTTTATTTTCTGGTATTATATTACAAAAAAATTTCCTTTTTTATTATCCTACATTTAGATTATAATTTTCTTTTACGTAAAAAAGAGCACCACTAAAATAGCCTAGTGGTAAGATATCAATAGTGCTGATCCTAATATTTTAATTGCCCTAGTCTGACTTGTAATCTACTCTAAAATGTTACCTAAAATGTAGCTCCCACAATAGAATATGCAAAGAAAAACAAAAGAACAAAAGTTAATTTATACTTTCTAGTATATACTTGTATCATCTATTATTGCTAAGGACAAGAAATAAACAAAATATTTTTTATAAATTCTATAAAAACAAAATGCTTTTATAAATAAAAAATTAAGAAAATTATAACTTAAAAAAAAAGCAGAGTTTTGAACTAGAATGAAATATTGGAACTGGGCTTTTGGACTCTCTCTCCTTGTTTCTCTTTATTTCTTTGGTTAAAGTCAGAAAGAGAGGGCAGAGTATTAATTTCACTCCAGTGTTTGTATTTCCAGTGCTTTTAACATAAACAGGAAAAGGCTAACTTGCAGAGGTTGCAAAATGCAACACATTCTCCAGTTTTACGAAAATGGAGGTCTGAACGGGACAACGTTGCTTTTGTAAATCTCTCTCCGTACTGGGCTGGATAGCTCTGATATGAACCTTTATTTTTTCCATAACACATGGACCTTATATGATCTGTAAATTAAAATGTTTGGCCCGGCCCAGTGGATGTCCTAGCCTACAGACTTATTGGACTTGTGGGTGGGCCGGGTCTGGATACCAACCCCATCATATCACAGGTGAAGGTTCGAATCTCGCTTCTAGCAGTATTAATTTAAAAGAAAATAAAAATCAAACGATCATTTGTAATACTTTTTTAAAAATAAAAATAAAAATAAGTGCTGGAGATTTCTTTCCATTACATACTGAGTAGTGTGTGTGACAATTAGAGAACCAAATATAACTGTTTTAATGATATAAGAAGGTGAAGAAAAAAAATAAAAAATAAATAAGAAACAACCACACTGCTTAAATTCACCAGCAACAATCTTAAATGTCACAATACATTTTTTTCCCAAAAAAAAGAAAAGAAAATATCAAACTAGCATGGCTTTCTCCCATCATTGGAAGAATTTGACCATGACAGTAATAATAGCAAGAAAAAATTACATTTTATATTTTGATTAAAGCAACAATTAGAGTAATTACATGGAAAATATATTACCATGCATAATAATGTAATAATAACAATAATGATAATAAGAGAGGACACGGAAAGGAGATATCTTTCTGTAAATTTTAAGGAAGAAACAGAATCTTGCACAATCACAATTGAATTATATAACACAATCTTTAGACTTTAGAGGGAATGATACGAGGTAGAAGAAACATCCCATTCCCAGCACATAAATTTTCAGATCAATGGTTAAAAGATTGACTACCCTGCAAGGTAAAAAAATGATGGCGATATGTAAGAATGCTTTGAATTACCAAAATTCATGACCAACTATAAAGTGATTGTATTACAGGTTAATCAACATGATTCTTCTAAAATAAAAGCAAAGAGTAAGATAAAGCACGACGGTTGATTGGATTTGAGCACAAAATTGATTGAAAATAAACAAGAATTTAGATTACCTTCACTTATGCTAACTTCAGAGATGTTAGCTATCTTAGACCAATTTTCTCCTGTATTGTTCTCGTACAGCTGTTCTAGCTCAGACGTACAACCGCGTATGCTCAAGGTTTGCAGTGAGGATGGTAGTTCCGGCAGTGATTGGAGCTTCGGTACATTCCAAATATCCAACTTCTTGAGCATGGTGAGGTCCTGAAGGCAGTCAGGAAGGGTCTCCAAAGATGAACAATGGGACAGCTCAAGACATGTGAGGGAGGTTCTGTTTTGCAACAAGAAAAATTCAGGTAAAGATAGTAATTGCGAGCAATCATCTATCGTTAGATGCTGAACTGAAGTGATGTTCCTTAGAGGAGGTAAGAGTAGCAAAGAAGCACAATCTAAATAAATTTCAGCTACCGAGAGAGTGTTAACTTCATCCGTTAAAAATCTTTGGCCATCAATAGTTGTCAGATCCTCCAGTGCCCCAACAAGCAGCTTTGGACACTCGAAGATGTTCAAACGATGTATAGATTTGATTGCAAACATAAAATCCAAAGATGCTAGCGCAGCACAACGCCATATGTCGAGTTCTTTGAGATTTCTAAATTCTCGGATTTCATAATTGTTCTTAATTGAAGAGTAGTTAGCCACTGAAGGCAGAGTGCCCTGGGTGTTATCAAAATTCAACCATCTAATTGATGCAAGATTTGGACAATCAACAATTTTTAAGCTTTTAAGAGAAGTGGGGACACATAAGTTATCCACTGATACTAGCTCATCACATGAACTTATTTTTATTTCTCTTAATGCAACGGATCTTCCCTGATCCTCCTCTATTTGAAATGCAACCACTTCAAGCTTGGAACATTTTTCAATTACTAAGCTTTCAAAAGAAGTGACGACACATAAATTATTCATTGATACCAGCTCATCAAATGAGCTTCTTTTTAATTCCTTCAATGCAATGGTATTTCTCTGAACCTCCTCTATCTGAAATGCGACCACTTCAAGCTTAGGACATTCTTTAATTACTAAGCTTTTAAGAGATGTGAGGACACATAAATTATCCACTGATACTAGCTCATCACATGAACTTATTTTTAATTCCTTTAATGCAATGGTATTTCCCTGATCCTCCTCTATTTGAAATGCAACCACTTCAAGCTTGGAACATTTTTTAATTACTAACTTCTTGAGAGAAGCAGGAACATGCAAATCTTCCAATGATTTCAACTCTTGGCATCCACTTATTTCGATATATTCAAGAGCAACCAACTTTAACCAATAATTCTCCAATGAAAGCGGTGTAACGTTCAGTTTGATTAAACTCAACTTCTCAAGAGATGTGAGGCCTTTATTTGGCAGCACACCTTCAATTTGGCCAGAAATAGTAAGACTCATAAGTGACAAAGGCAATAGGGTGTTAGGCATTGAAGTAATAATTTCCGGTGTTCGCATGCATTGGATCCACAAAGATTTGAGAGATATGAGACCGGTGAGACCAATATCAGGAAAACGAGCTAGGTTTTTGCATCTACCGATTTCTAGATATTCTAGGCCTGTCAACCGGTTTTGTTGTTGGAACAAACCATCAGCAAGTGACCTCAATTTTGGACAATCATAAATGACCAACGAAAAGAGAGATGATGACGCTACAAGTGAAGTACACTCACTAACTAGCCAAAGTGTGGGAAAAGAAACTAATCCCACGTCACTGATTTTTAATCTTTCAAGGCTAAGAGGCAACGGGGGCATTT
This sequence comes from Juncus inflexus, assembly GCA_024447665.1. NCBI lineage: Eukaryota > Viridiplantae > Streptophyta > Magnoliopsida > Poales > Juncaceae > Juncus > Juncus inflexus. The sequence goes on along the minus strand of JAJHPC010000014.1, from coordinate 11,432,783 downwards.
GCTTCAATAATGGTAAATTTTTAAGTACAAGGCATTTGATAAAACAAAAACAACCTAAAGGAGCAAGTTGTGACATACCACTGCAATCGATAATTGAGAGAGATACAAGATACTTTGGGCATCCAATTTCGACCCAACATGGCAGCCTCAAACCCTCATAACCTTTAATGGTCAATGCATCAACATTACATGGTGGTTTCATGAAGTCAGACAATTGCGTATCTGATTCTCTCCTACGATTATCCCCTAATGATGAATCATTGCTTGTCCATTCTAAATTCAATGAGCACAAACGTTTCTTTTCGTTCAACTTGGCATCTTTGGCTTCTTCATAATTTCTTACAGTTTCAAGACCTGTGATCTTTAGCGAGGAATTAAGGTTGTTCATATTCTTTAGCTCGCTTAGCTTGTAACCATCCTCGTCTTTAAGAGTGAATGTATCGATTTCTTGAAGTGATGTCAGTCTCCCTATTCTTGGAAAAAAGACAGGCGACCATTCGTCATAGTTACTATTTTTAATGAGAAATTGCCTGAGCTTTCGGAGTTTCAAAAATGATCTTTGTATGCTTATTTCACCGGAAATAGGGGTATTTTGATCAGCAAAAGCATTTCTAAGACCGAACAACCCAAGATGTAACACTTGCAAATGGTAAAGCTTTTCAAAATAGTTAGGCATGCGATGCAGGGTACGAGATTTAGTATAAATATCAACATAACGTAGATGATATAAATCGGCATTAATGGCCGAGAGGTCATGCATTCCATACCAATGTAATTTTAACACATGCAAATTGGTTAAGCGTTTAAAAAATTGGCTCATGGTGGGAGGAAGTTCCTCATCCATATCAAGATTCTCCATGATTAGAGTTTGTAAGTTTTTAGGAGGACACATGTCCGCAAGAGTAGAAACATTCTTAGATTTAATGAATAAATGCCGAATAGTTTCCGGAATTTCTTTCAAGATAACATTACTCACTCCCAAACATTCTCCCTTAGAGACAATGGAAGCTATATGATGCATACAGTCGTGCATGACATAACGCTTAAGCTGCTGGGGATTTTCTAAGAAAGATTTTCTTACCCATATGTTATAGTACCCATTCATGGGATCTTCTAAGAAAGATTTTCTTACCAATATGTTAAAGTACTCATTCCCGGTATCTTCTGGTTGTATATGTCCATTTTGAGATTGTAGAATCATCCCTAAAGCTACCCACATGGCTACTAACTCCCTTTTGGTATAACGGTAATCTTCAGGAAATATGCTACAGAACCTAAAGCAATTTTGTAATGGGATTGGGAGGTTTTGGTAACTCAATTTCAAAACATTCACAACTTTATTCTCGTTCATTTTCAAATTCATAGCATTACTATTCAGTATACTTATCCAGTGCCCATAATCTAGGTAAGAATTTAATACCCCTCCCACAGCTTTTAAAAGTAGCGGCACACCTCCAAGTCTCTTTGTTATCTCTATAACAATAGGCTGCAAATGATGATAGGTTGCACGATTAACACCTGCAAATGCATGTTTATCCAAAATAAGAGAGGACATTTCATTGTCTAAACCTTTCAAATTATGTTCCAGGTGCTTAGATCCTTCTATCACATCTCTGGCCATCTTTGCAACAGAACCCATTCGAGTTGTCAAAATGATCTTGCTTCCATATTCGCCAGATTGAAGTGGCATAACTAATTTTTTCCAACGATCCCGGTTTTCATCATCCCACACATCATCCAACACAAGCAAGAACTTCTCGCCAGAAAGCTTTTTTTTAACTTCCTCTTGGAGTATGCTCAGACTTTGTCCAGATGATTGGACAATCTTTCCTAAAATTGTGTGTACATCAAATGTATTCGAGACACAAATCCATATTCGTTTCGAGAAATATTCATTCACATTCTTGTCATTATAGATATCTTGTGCAAGTGATGTCTTGCCTATTCCACCAACACCAACAATTGCAAGAACCGAAACATTGCTTTTAAATTTTGATTCTTCACCTGATCTCGAGCTCAACAACCATTTTATTAGCTCTTCTTTTTCTTCTACACGCCCAAATAGAATTTCCTCAATCGGCAAAAAGCCAGTCTCCCTATCTCTAGCAATCTCAGCATGCTTATCATGTCGAGAAGCACGCTGCTCCAAAAGCGCAACAAGTTGAACGAACTCACCAACACATGCCGCAACTTCATCCAACTGCTTCACAATCTCCTTCAGCCTCACAAGAATTGGATCATCTATTAAGGCGTATTTCATATTTTTCATGGTGCATTTGGATACAAAAGCAGTGCAACACATTTTCACCCCTTCAATATCTAACTCAGAGTCTTGTTGCACCTCAGTAACGCCCCTTTTTTCATCATCCGACTCAAACTCCTTCTCAAGTTTTCGATACTCGATGTCATCGAGTAAGTTGTCAGCTGCATCGACAGCGTCTCTGAGCTGCCACATCCAGGCAGCCAAGCCTGAATCCATCTCATCAAGAGTAATGCCAGCTTTCTCGGCAGCCGACAAAATGGCCTGAATTTTTGGCAGACCTTTCTTGAGTTTGTCCACTTCATCATTCATGCTAGACCGGGTTAGCCGATCTTTCACTTTGTTGGAAATGTAGTCAAACCCTGTTCGAATAAGGCTGTTAATGGTTGCCCCTGCAAGCACACTCGTAACAACCACCATTCTTACTATCTGTTGAAGCAAAACATCACATCAAAAAAATACTTGGTTATTAAGCAACATTATTGAATAAAAGAATCAAATGAAGAACTAGATAGAAAAAGAACCAATAAATTCGTTGCATCTCTTTGTTTTAAAAGATAATCATATCAATTCTAAACAATGGTATAGTCTACCTTCTTCATGCACATCTCTTTTCTGGATTTCCTGCACATGGTGATGATTTTAACGTAAAATCTAGCTCAACTTTTATTTTGGATTAAAAAAAACTCATTCAAGTTTTTAAGGTTCCCATATTAAATTTTATTCAATTTAAGGTAATAAATACATCAATCAAGGCACACATAAACAAAATAATTAATATTTTACTATATAATAGTTTATGATAAAATATATTTTTTGTCTTTTTTTTTTGTATTTTGACTATTATATTAATTTATGATTTAAATATTATTGATATGATAAATATTTTGCCGTTATGTTAAGTGAAAATTGTCAAAAAAATAATATTTTATCGTAAACTATTATATTGTAATATATTATTTTTTTTCTTAATTTATGTCTTGATTTTTCTTGATTTATTATTTTAAAATTAACAAAATTAAATATGGAAAACAAAAAATTATAGAATATATGTGATGCATTTTGGTCCTAAATTAAATATGATAAAAGATATATCCCGATGTGTGATACGAATAACACGAAATGTTCTAATAGCGGTAACGAACATATCTCGGTTTTAAAATTTAATAAGAAATGTAACTTTGAAGGGATCTTTTTTGTGTGTGTGAAGGTGCTCATATGGGAAAAACTGTATGGAGAGCAAAAAGACAACACAACGCGACCCATATCTGGGGTGGAGGCAACCCTAGCGGCGCCTCCACCTCGTCCCTCCCCGTCGTCTCCAGCCCCTCTTCACTTTCCCCATTTCCCCTACTCCCTCCCCAATCCTTAGAATACCAATATCCCCTTCTTTTTCTCCATTTTCCGAACCCTAGTGCATCCAATCCTTTAACGTAGAACCCTCAATCGAGACCCTTTCTTCGCTAGACTGCTGGGCGGCGCCGAAACCCTAACCTAGTGGGTGGTGGCAGCACCAATACCTAATGCGGTACTGATGGTGTGCGGTTGATATGGCAAGAAAGAGGACCTTTGGATCTCACAAAGACCAGGCCCCACAAACCGCCTATGTGGCGGCACTACTGAGATGAATCGTCGCTAGAATGATGAGAACTCGGTGTGGGTTAGCAATCTGTTTGAGGATATGGGTGACTCAAGCCATGAGCTGTTTGGGACATTTGGTCCAGTGTGCTGGGCGAAGACTGGCATGAGCAGAGAGTTCATGTCTTTAATGTCGATAGGTAGCAAGAAGCCTAGAATTAGTTTTTACGCTTTGAAAGTTAGTGTACTTTGTATCTCACTCATTATGTAATCTCTTTTAATTTATTTTAATGAATTTGAACGGTTCGCAATTTGCGACCGTTCCTTCCAAAAAAAATGGAAGGTGCTCATATACTAATCTAGTTGCATGTTCCTAATTTTCCAAGCTAAGGGACTTGTATAATCGTATTAGCCTTTTCAGGACTGGTTTGAGAACCCACAGTAAACAAATGAGTACCAATCTTAGAGCAAAAACAGAATAATTACCTGCTTTGAGAAACACAAATCAGATCCGATCAAGTACTAATTTCTGTACGGATCCAATAAGTATAAGGCAAGATCCTGTAAATAAAACAATAATGTTACAAATTGATCTATTCTTCAGAAAAATTGCAAAGAAAGAGAGAGATCACACCTGCTTTTTTCAGCAGGAAGGGTTGATTAATTGTTGGTACTAACACGATTCACACGTGAATCTGTAGATCAAATTAAAAGGAAATATCTCAGAGATATACAAAAAAAGAGGAAAAAACTGTATTAAAATGTCAGCGGAAAAGATTTGAAGGTTACCACAGAGAATAGAGCAGCTTCAGCTGATTGAGCAAAGAAAAGAGTTAGAATGAGAGAGTTTGTCTGTGAAAGAGAGAGATTCTTGAAGCTTGAAAGAGATGAAGAAAACTTTTTTTTTTTTCATTTTTTTGGATTATAGTCTTTGACTGTAAGGAGGGAAAGAGCATTGAGAGTCGATATCGAGGTATTGCATGTGACATGAGGACTTTTATTTGTGTTTCCTTTCCTCTCCCTTTTGAAAGAGTTTGAATTTGAATTGCAAGTCTTATATATACTCAAAAGGCTTTGCATGTGACATGAGGTCTTTCATTTGTGTTTCCTTTCCTCTCCCATTTGAAAGAGTTTTAAGTATTATATACACTCAAAGGGCTGACAAACTATATGGGTCGCAAAGATGAATGAGCCTTGTAAAACCAGACTGTGCATGGAAGAAAGATGTGGGCTGAAATTAAAAAAAAAAATTGAAGTATATCAAGCTTTGGTGATAATTATCGTGACTGAGAAAAGAAGTGAAAATAATAATTTCACTAAGATCATATCCTCACTTCGCTGGATTAACTTAATTACTTATTTACATTTTTATAGTGTGAAATAACTGAACGAAAACAGGATAACGCGATATCACTATATATAGCTATATATTTATTTGTTATAAAACTGAAAACAATAAATATAAAATTGAAAACAATAAATAATATTATCTTATTATTTGTTATAGTTTTATTGATTTCTATATAGTACTGCTTTATGCTAGTTATAAAATAGTATATATTATAATAAAATATTTTATAAGTACTGTAAATGGCATAAAATAATTACATAATTAATTAAAGAATATGTTGATAATTATGTAGGTGCACAAGTGTGTACTCGTAACATAATTTTTATTGTACGTTATGCAGCACGCTCAAAACTTCGGTCGTGATTTATCAGCACCCATAATTGAAATGCATTCACATATAAACAGAATAATTGTGAATTTTACCAAATTTATTCATAATTATATGGATGATCATTGACTTGTTTATTTACATATATATATATATATAATATAATTTTGATAGTCTGAACTAATATAATCTGAACTAAGTCAATTATTTCTACTTTGATTAATATTTATGGTCAGATCAATATATCTAAGTAAAATTAACCATAATAGATTTCCCCCTATTATCATTTTGTTTCAAGTGACGAAGTGGATTTATTTACTTGTAATTTTGAAATAGCTCAAAAACAAACTTATTTTGTTTCAAGTAATAATTTTTATTCTGCAATTTGCTAAATTAAAAATAGTAATCAAACAAAATAGGAGTTATGTTTTGAAATATCTAAGAACAAATTTATCTACGACAATAACATTATTTATAGTAAGAGTTGTAATGACATTTGAGCATCACAATAACTCCAACATAAAATTTATTTATAGTAAGAATTCAAACAATAAACTGAAAATAATCTATGTAGCCTTAATATGAGTAAAAAATTACAATAAATACCTAAACCAATAGGATTGTAAAAAAATAAATAATATTTATCTTGGTCTATAAGAAAATCAATTTGTTGTTTCCTGGTGTTTATTTCTTTATCTTGACCAATGAGCTTCACAATCTAAAAAGACTTTAAATGTGAAGAGAGGAATAAGAATGGCATATGAAATAGAAATGGAAAAGACTTTAAATGTGAAGAGAGGAATAAGATGAGATTAGTGATGAAAATTAAAGAGAAATATTTAACATGAGTTATAAAACCAATTATTACTCTAGGCATTAAAGACAATAATTATTCAAGAGACTTAATTTTCTGCACCAATTATTAAGAGTAAAAATAGGAATTTGTATGCTTATTGAACCAACAAAACATTAAAATTAATCTAGTGTGTTTATTTCATATCTAAAAGTCGCAAATAAAATAATGATGATGGCGTGACTTCTTAAGATAGCTTAAAAATAAGTGTAAAATAACTATCATATAAATAATTACAAAAATATATGAGACTCATGAAATCAAGACTCGAATCAACGATTGAGATGTAAACGTTGGGGTTAATTCAATAGCTAAGATTATTTAGATGATGTTGCATTTTGAGAAATCACAAAAATAGATGAAAAATAAAGGATTGGGATTAATTATTTTGTATGGTGCCATCAGTTACAGATAAAATGTTGTAGCAAGCTGATAATTATGATTTGGAAACAATTCTTAGAAAATAAAATCATATTTGTTCACAAAAAGGCCTGAATAACCTCTATTAACCATTTTAAACCTGATTTTTTGTGTGCAGTGTACAAAAAGTCATTTACAAATTAAAATACTTGTGTTGAAAATTGTTTGGTCTACATATGTAATTTGTATATGCAGTATATCATTATGTTTTTTAAAGATGCAATATTGAGACATAATATGATATACACAATAACAAATTATAGTTGCAAAAATAGTGTAAGTAAATTCAAAATTCATGCATATTGTCTTTATTTCTTTTGCATATGTTCTGTTTTTTAATTAAAAAAAGCCAAATGTGACATATAAATAATAAGATCCATGTATGACTTTATTCTGTGTATGTAATAATTAAATACAACTAAGAACTAACTAACTAATCACAATCAATCAAACCCCTGGTTCTAAATAATTGACAAGGAGTTGATTAATTAATTAACACTTCACTAAAAATGCTTTCATCAAACTAGTGAAAAGCTGGTTGCACATTTCTCATGTGCTTAACAAGTTATGCTACAACATCATATTTTTCTTCATATTGGGGTCCATAAGCGAATTATGGGGAAGAAATTGAAAAGAAGGTTTAAAACGTGCGCCTTTGATATTACCACGTCACATTTCCATTTGTTTGAAGGGGCTGGTAACAGTCTCCAAAAAGGGTCTTGGGAATTTGCTTCTCTTGAAGGAGCCTTTTTCATGCTTTCTATTAGAAATCATTGGATATATGTGCAATTAATATGAATTGGAAAAAAAATTGAAATGTGGAAATTTGCTTCTCTCGAAAGAGCCTGTTTCGTGCTTTCTATTAGAAATCATCGGATATATTTGTAGTTAATATGAATTGGAAAAAAAATTGAAATGACAAATATTTCAATTACTAGGTATTGAGAAAAATGTCAAACAAATAAAGATGAAATGTAAATTCCCAATATAATTAAATAAAATAAGAATACAAGACATATTCTTGTGATTAAATTTCAAACTAATAGAGTCCAGCAGAGATCGCTCAGCAAAACATCAATCGGAGAAGTTTCTGCTAGTGATGATTTTTTATCTTTTCTTCTTCTTTGGACAGTAATTAAGTATCTTCTTTCTTTCTTTTTCTTCTAGTCTTCTTGTAATATTCAAAAAAAAAATTTATTTTTTAATCAATAGAATCTCAGTACGGTAATTCACCGCCTGAAGTTTCAAAAAAAAAAAAAAAACTAACAGAGTCAGTTTCAATTTAGATACCAGCTACTTTAATATCACGGATAATAAATCTAATGATTCCTAATAATATAACTAGAAATACTTATTTTCTTTTAAAAAAAATTAATGAAAACACTTGAGTGTGGGAACACCCACCTCAAGATTTGCCTTAAAAAAATAACTAGAAACAAATTTCTTAGATAGAAACAGTATTCAGTAACTCCTCCGGAAATTTTATTTTTTGCTTGAAAGAAGAAGATATATGCAAAAAAAATCATAATCCATTTTGACTTGAAATATAAAATAATATACTTTTTATTTTTTCCAAATGAATCATAATGTCGTAAAATTAATTCATGCTTTACAAGTCAGAGTGATTTTATAGAAGTTATTAATGTGTAAATATTTTAAAACAAAAGAAAAGAGCTATTTTTTGCAAAATAAAAACAGAACTACAATAACACTTCCCGTCAAGTAATTTTAAGATATTTGTGATCAACTATGTGTATGTATATATTTCAGTCTTAATACAAATTTTTGTTTGTAACATACCAATAGATTTTTGATAAGATATGCTAATCATAGTCCTTCAAGATGTACTAACGGGCAACTAAACTTCCCCATTTTTCTCACATGGAGAAAATATCCCCTCACCTTCCCTCCTGCCTCAACGATCTATAAAACCATCCAAAACAGAGACAGCCTAAACTCAGAATCACCAATGGTTTTCATCTCTCACTCTCAAGCCTCATCAATGGACACATGGCCAAAACTCTCATTCCAGTCACCGGTTTCTTCCCACTCAGACTTAGAAAGCGCTCCGTCTCCAGCGAGACGGCCAAAGAAGAGAGGCCGAAAACCGGCCGATGGCCGTGATGAGCCGCTGGACCACGTTGAAGCCGAGCGGCAACGGCGCGAGAGACTCAATCAGAAGTTTTACGCACTTCGTTCTGCCGTGCCTAACGTGTCCCGCATGGACAAGGCATCTCTCCTTGCTGACGCCGCAACTTACATCATAACTCTCCAAACCCAAATCAAGTCTCTCGATTCAGAGAAATCCGAGCTTGAATCCCAACTGATTCTAATCCGAAACAATCGAAACGGAAGTAGAGAAACCGAGATTGGATTTGGGGAGTTGGAATTGGAGGTGAGGTTGATCGGAGAAGATGAAGCGATGGTGAGAGTTCAGTCTGGCAAGTGGGGCCATCCCGTTGCGAAACTCATGAGAGCTTTCATGGAGTTGAATTTGGAGGTTAGAAGCGCTGGAATGTCGACCGTTGGAGATGTCGTGATACAGCAGGCGACCGTTGGGATTCTGACGTGTGTTTATACGGCCGAGCAGCTTAAAACGGCATTGTTCAGCCGGTTGAGCTGTTTAGTTTAGAGATCATTTTGTACATTATAACGCGCTGACGGCCGAAAGGAGGATTTATTTTATAGCTTCTAATATGTGATATGTTTGAATTGAGGCGTTTTTAGATCTTGAACTAAATTGGCATGTAATGTTTGTTAGATTTAGATTAGCTTAAGTACCAACATAAATATAATTCATGATTAGTTGGTTGTTAGTGTAGTTCTTCTAAGTTAGAGGTGAGAATATAGTAAATTAATCACTGAAGAGTGGGATCTTCACCGAATTACTTTTTGATGTTTTGTTGTATGGTAGTTTTAAGATTTTTCAAAGTCTGAAAGTTTGTTTGTGTAATTTTTTAAACAAAATTTGTGTTTTCTTTTATGTTTCTTTCTAAACATTGTATGGAAAAGAAATTCCCTAATCGAAATTTAATTGTAAAATTTGAAGTAATTGAAACTTTTATGCTATCACATTAATCATTAGTCATAGCAATAGTATTTGCAATTGCTTTTTCGAAAGGGACCTCATACAATTTAGCCGAAAAATGAAAAGAGTATATGAATGCAACCCCCCTTTTTCACACAAAAAATTAAGAAAAATAAATAAATTATTTTGAAAAAAATGATTTTATTTCTCGGGTCGCCCCATTAACGACTGTCCAACAAAATAATTTGTACAATAAGTTTTGGGTTCAATAAGTTTACACAGCAGCAATCCACAACAGAATTCACTGCAGGACGCCTAGTTGGCGGCTTCTCATCAGTAATATTTTGCCATGCCAGCAAAGAAAGAGAAACAATAATAATTATGTTGGACGGACAGTTAAGATAACACATTAGAGACCTGGACCCGTTTATATGCAGAGCGGACCCATTAACCTACCCAGCTGCAAGAACCTTTTGTTCTTCTTCATTCGTCATTTTCTATTTTTGTCCCCTCAACTATCGAACTAGGTCATTTTTTGTCCCTCAACTTTTTATTTATCCAATTTTAGCCTCTCAATTATTCAATAAGTATATTTTTGTCCTTCCATTCTTTAAGTGTTTATATGTCCGTTAAATTTGACACGTAAGTAATGACATGGCATTAGTAACGTGACAAATGTTTGATAAAAAAAAAAAATTCATTAATTCCCCTATTTTCTTAAAATATGATTTTTATTAAAAAATGTATATTTTTTATGCATGTTTATTTATTAAATAAAAACTAACACGTTATTGTGTATGCGTTAAGAATATATGTCACATCATTGCTTACGTATCATATTTAATGGACATAAGCAATTAACAAATGAAAGGACCAAAAACTCATATATTAAATAGTTAAGGGACTAAAATTGCATCATAAAAAAATTGAGAGACAAAAAATAAGCCAATTCAATCGTTGAGAGAGCAAAATTGAACTTTTTTCTTTTTGTATCTTTCCGTTTCTCCACTTAGAATCGATTCCATTGCCTTTGGCCTCTTAGATCTGATTTTTCATATTTCCTCTTCACTTCTCTCTTCTTGTGCTCGTGAGAATCATGCTTTGGTCAATTTTAGAAAAAATAGGAGTTCATGTATGATTCCCTAAAGAAATCGCCTAAATCCAAAGTATGATTCCCTTCTTGACATGAGAAATTTGAAGTATTATTCAGTTCTCTCTTCTGAATTGGTTGAGATTGATTGGATGTTTTTGAACGCGAGTTCTTTGCTCACTTCTCTTTTCTTTTGAATTATCATGAGAATTTTTTTTATGCTGCAGCAGGCGAAATGCCAGTATTGAGATTTTCATTTCTTAAAAATTTGAAGTTCTTTACAATAAGAAAAAAAGTAGAAAACAGAAACTAAGAAAGCTACATGAAAGCCGAAGCTTTATGATTATAAAGAGGGAATGAACACATATCCCTTTTTGTCCTTAACTCTATAGTATTCACTCCATTTGTTTGTCTGCTGAGCAATTTCTTCCAAGATCACCTCCTTCATCGGTGTTTTTTGTGAGAAGATGAGTCGGTTGCGTGCTTTCCAGATGGACCAATACGTACTTAACCAATCTGTGTCCCATGCTCATCGCGCCTCCTTGTTCTTACCGAAGCTCAACATTCTCCAGAAAACCGTAATGCCGATGGCCAAGTCGGAATCGAGCCCTTTATGGAACCATATTTGCCGAGCAAAATCGCAATGAAGAAAGAGATGTGCGGCGGTTTCTGTGACATGTTGTCTGCACATGGTGCATTCAACTTGATTCGGCCAACCCCTTTTGATCAGGTTATCTTGGGTCATTAGACGACCTAGAGACATTTGCCATCCGAAAAACCGGACTTTTTCGGGGTACTTAATTTTCCAAAGCCTCACATTTTCTTTGGAAGTAGTATGTGCCAAATGTAGTAATTTGTAAGCAGATTTAGTTGTGAAATCCCCCGAGATCTTTCATCTCCACCTCGACTTATTCCTTTGAGAGGTTGGGTTTATGAGGACTAAAACCAAGAAAATGTCTTGTGCTTCTTTCCATATTCTCTCATCACTCGAGATTAAGAGCTCTTGAAAGTTAATTGCACCTCCTAGCACTTGGGTCATCGTCAGCCTATCATTTCTTATTATTCCATAGATCACCGGAAAGTGTGATTTTAGTGAGCTTTGAGTGCTCAAATGTCATTCCAAAAATTAATGCTGGTTCAATTACCCAATTCATAAGAAATTGATAAGTTGAAGATTGGCAAGAGAGCAGCCAATTGCATGAGAAAAAAAGAGAGAGATTGTGAAGTAGTCTTAAGATCACTGGGATCTTCAAGGCCATAAAGAAGCAATAGGGTATAGGCCCATTGGCTACTCGGATTCAATTTCCAAACCCAAGTCATTTGAGGCGGAGAGAAATATTTTGTTTTTTAATTGATACGATTCCCGCCCCTCCATTTTCTTTCGAGAGACAAAATCAATCCCAAGCAACAAGACAATGACCTCCTGAGCATTTGTTGTCACCTCTCCATAGAAAAGCTCTCACGAGTCTATTAATCTCATTAACGAGCCACATAGAAAAGAGAAGAACACATCATGAGAAATTTGTCTCATTGAAATTGTGGAGTACTACAAAATAGAATTAAACTAGTTAGTTTCACAAATTAACGAATAACACAAATTCAAATTATAGAATTAGAGATAATTTACACTAATTATTTAGTTTTAGAAATTAATGAATAACACAAATAAAAATTACATTAATTATTTTTTTCCTTCTTCCATTTCTGCTTCTATTCCAGCAAAGTCCAGACTAGAGAGAGACGGAAGGGAAAAGACATCAAAACGGGTTGACTAACTTAACGGGTTTGCTTGTCTTGAACTTTAACAATTTTTTCGATTTTGTTCTGATGACGTGGACAAATTAGGGCCGCCCAGCTAGGCGTCCTGCAGTGAATCCTGTTGTGGATTTATTCCTGCTGTGTAGAGTTATTGTTTTGGGTAAGCTTCAAATAACCCCCTAAATTTTCTCAATAGAACAAATAACACGCGTAACTTTTCAGATTTTCAAATAAACCCGCATAATCAACATTTCATTTTTAAAAAAACTCCTCAATCTACTCTTCCATTTATTATTAGTTTTTTTTTAATTTCTATTTTACCCCCTTTATGTTAAAATATTTTTCTTAAAAAGTTTTTGGAGGTTAATTTAATTTTCTTTTTACTGAGGGTCATTGGTGAAAATAAAACCCCCATTCACAACTACAAGCATCTCTTCTTCACGCACGAAGCTTGACTAAATTTATTGGGGGGCTAAAAAAAAATTCCTCCCTATAGATTGATACTGTACAAAATTTTTGGGGCGGACCAAATGCATAAAAATACATGTATTTCAATTTTTTTCCACTAAAACACTACTGATATATACTACTCCGTCAAAATTTTAGAAGAACCATACCCTCCATGCAGTCTCTATTAAGCTCCGTTTATGCTCTTCTTTCGTTCTCTCTCTGAGGGAGAAGTTCATTACTGGATAAAGAGACTAAGACTGCTGTGAGCTCCAAAAAACGAAGGAAGACTGAAAAGCCCATTATAAGAAGGCCAATACTTATAAAGCCGATCCTCTTGGCAAAAGATTGTAATGAACCTACTATCATACTTTTATTCTAATTAAACTGCGGATACCCAGACCAGGGATCTAATTCTCAAAAAAAAAAAAAAGGCCAATATTATAATTATTTATTGGGCCGGCCCATTCAGTTTAATACAACTTATTTGCAATTGCAAGCTTTGCTTTCTTCTTTCTCTTTTCTCTTTGTTTCAGTCAGAAGGTATTATTACTGGATAAGAGACTGAGAAATGGCAAGCTCGAGCTCGTCTCTAATGGCGGCCGTTAAACCCCTCTCTTCCTCTCCCCTCCAACCGCGATTTAATCAAAACCCTCCCAGAACCCTTCTTCGCCTCCCTCTCCTCTCCAGTTCTCCTTTGTAGTCCCTCTCTCTCGCTCTGTCTGTTGTGTTTCTTTGACTTGAATTAACTGGTTACTTTTTCGTATTGAAGGAAGCACAGAAGCGTGGGAGTATCTAATTCAAGACAAGGCGTCTGGTCTATTAGGTATGACCTCTCTTTGAATCCGTTTTATTTCTGAATGATTTTAACTTTTGGGCCCCTTGAAATTTTAACCTTTAGGCGTTAGGGTTTATGATTAAGGTCCAGGGTTTAGGTTTAAGCCTTAGTACTAAACCTGAATTATATAATTAACTGATTAAGGGTAAATTGGAGAAAAATGGATAATTGGGGGTTACTCAAATTGTGGAACTTGATTGGTGATTAATATAATGTTAATATGATTGGATTAATGTTTGGAAACAGGGATGATTTGATGATGTCAGCGCCGATGGTAATAGAGGCGAATAGTAAGGCTAAGGAGAAGGGCCCGCCTCCGATGGTTATTGAAAGATTCCAAGGCGTCATTGACCAACTTTTTCACCATGTAATTTTCATTTCTTCTATTATATTATTTTTATTATCTTTTTTAGGGTTTAGGGTTTACATGTATATGGGTGACAAAAAATGTCAAATTTATCCTTCTAAAGATGCAAATGTCAATTTTACAGCCTCCTTACTGAAAATTATCAAATTTATCCATCTAAAATTTGAACTGGTGAATTCGAGATTTTGAGTTTTAGAAGGGTAAATTTCGTAGATTTCTGTTTTACAACACTTCATGCTTTTGAGGTTTGATTTTTTTTATTTTTCAAATTCATAATTTTTTAAAATATTTTTAGAGGATAATTCGTTTTGGTGGGCCCTTGGAAGATGACGTGGCGAATGTAATTGTTTCTCAGCTTCTTTATCTCGACGCACTTGATCATACCAAGGTCTCTTTCTTACTCCAATTTTATTTTAATTATCTTATTTTGAATTATTATTGTTATTCGATTTACTTATTTATGGCGTAGGGTTCTTATACCAACCAAAAAAATTTCAAAATTCTAAAATTAACTCAACATGATTGAAAATAAAGTTGAAATTGGGTTAGTTATGGAATTTCAACGTTTTTTTTGGGTTAATTTGAGAATCTTACGTATGTTTAGTTATTTAATATTCTAATTTACTTGTTTATAATTCTTGTGTAGGATATTGTTATGTACATTAACTCTCCAGGCGGGTCCGTCACAGCCGGTACACAAATTTTACTCTTTATTATTGTACTTTATTGAAAAAAGTTTGTTAATTTTTCTTTTTTGATTTATCTTGATTTTTATTTTATTTTATTTTAAAGGCATGGCGATTTTTGATACGATGAAACATATAAGAGCTGATGTTTCTACTGTCTGTGTTGGCCTTGCTGCCAGGTAATAGTAATAGTAATAGTAATAGTAATAGTAATAGTAATAGTAATAGTAATAGTAGTAGTAGTAGTAGTAATAATAATAATAATAATAATAATAATAATCTATTATTTATCTATTGTTTTATTTTATTATTTGGGCAGTATGGCGGGATTCCTTCTTGCTGCTGGTACCAAAGGTAATTAAAATTACCAAAATATATATATATATATATATATATATATATATATATATATATATATATTTTTCTATTTTTTTATTTAATATTTGAATATATAACATATATATAGATATATATTTTATTTTATTTTTAAGATTAAATAAATATAGGAAAGCGGTTCAGTTTGCCCAATGCAAGAATAATGATTCATCAGCCGACAGGTGGCGCTCAAGGCGCTCAAACCGACTTGGAAATTCAAGTAATTTTTTTATTAATTTATATTTTACATATAGAAAAATAAGATGTAAACATTTAAAATAATAGATAAATAATTTGCGAATGTGTCTTTACATGTTATTTATCATTATTTATATATTGTTTCAGTATTAGTAAGGGATTTGTTTAACTGAAAGGTCAAGTTTAAGGAGTTTTTTTTCTTCTAAACTTTAAAACTAAGGAGGGTTTTGGAAAACAAAAAGTTAAAACTTAAAAGTACGAACCTTTTTTATCATTCCAAAAGCTAAAAGTTCTCTCTAATAAATTTAAAAAAAAAAATAGACGGATTTTGAAAAATTTCACTTCGTGCATTTATTCATATATTAACTTTGAAATTTCATCTAAATAAAGAGTTACATCACAGTGCAGTACTTTGATACTTCGTCATTCAAAATCGCAAGATACGAATTGAATGTTAGTTTATCCATCCTAATTAATTGATTAATTAATTATTCAGGTTAATGAGGTGATGCATCACAGTGCGGTTCTGACAGGCTATTTATCATATCAAACAGGCCAACCGATGCAAAAAGTAGCAGAAGATACAGATCGTGATTTCTTCATGAGCGCCAAAGAAGCCAAAGAGTACGGCCTCATCGATGACATCATCACCAACCCTTTGAAGGCGATTAGAGCAAAGTCGGCCTAGAATTTGAAATGATTGCGCCATTTTGCAATTTGAAAGAATTTTATGTATTTGAGTGAGTGAGAGATTGTTTGCTTGGTGGAATTATCTAGTGTAGACTTTAGTTATTTTGTAATGAAGATTTTGTATGGATATTTTGGATTATTTGTATTTTTTTATTATTCCGAAATTTATTTGCGCGCTTCTTATGCTCTATAAGTTGTTTTAGGATACTTGTACTGGTTTTAGTATATTTACGTATATAATGGTTTACTATTACTATTATATATTGTTATATAACATTCATATTTTTTTCTGATAACATCCTATGTGCTGTTTTTATGAAGTCATCCACCATTAAAAACTGCTTTACTACACCCGTCATTTTATTAACTTGGTATACAAGCAATATTTACAGACATATACCGTTTTTATTCTATGAAATATGTACCATTTTTTTAAATCTCAAAAAAAAAAAAAAAAAAAATATGTACCATTTTCATAGAACTTGTATATCATTTTTATAGATATATCCATGACCGTTACAAAATTTGTTTCCATAAATATATTAATATATACTATTCTGTAAAATACATACTGTTTTTACAGAAATGTATTTTATTATTAAATGTATATACTATTATAGTGTTAATATATACTACTAAGAAATTAAACTAGTAACATGAAAAGAAATTGAGTAAGCCCATAACCAAATAGTACATATTAAAGGCCCATTGATTGTATTTTCTCTTTCAGCTCACAAAGGAGTGGAGGACACAAACAAGAGTTGAGATTATTCTAGCATCGAATTGAGATTGCGTCTCTCTTTCCAGAACGGGAATCTAAGTAAGGTCGTGTCATCACCAGAGTAATTTATCTAGTTTTTACATTTTTTTTAAGAGTTTTGTGTCTGTTTGCGTTTTATCAGGTTTAGATTTGTGGGGATCTTTGGATTGGTTAGGTTTTTGGTAATTCGAAATCCGAATTTATGAATCTTATAGTGGTTGTTTGAAATTTTTGTAAAGAATTTGTTGGTAAAGATTTAAATTGGGAGCTTTTTCTAAGAAATTCTGAATTTGGGTTCTCGTTGATTTTTTTTGTAATTCAGAATTGTTGTTAGTTTGAAATTATAGTGGTTTATTGAACTATGTATAAGGAGATTTGGAGAACTCTGATTTAAATTATTACTACCTAAATCTCTCATAATATGAAACAAAATCTTTAATTGGGTGTATATTTGACCAATATAAGACTATAATATAATTTGGGCAAGTAAAAATGAAAATCAAATAACTACCAAATTAGACAATTGAGCCGGTTCTAATTGAACAAGGAAAACATCCTTGAAATTAGAAAATTGAGCAGGATTTTAATGGGTATTTATGTTTTTAAGACTTAATTAATCTTCTGATTTCAGACAAGAAAGAATAGAAATGGCTGGTGGCAAAATTGCACATGCAACCCTAAAGGGCCCAAGCGTAGTTAAGGAAATATGCATCGGTTTAACGCTCGGTCTTTTTGCTGGCGGTTTGTGGAAAATGCATCATTGGAACGAGCAGAGAAAAACTCGTGCTTTTTATGACATGTTAGAAAAGGGTGAGATTAGTGTTGTTGCTTCAGAGGAAGAGTAAAACCCTAATTTGAATGGTTGTGAGTTTTGAGTTTTTGATTTTTGGTTGGTTGGTTAAAAAAATGTTGTGACTGGATTTTGAAACATGTAATATTATATATGAATAATCTATTTTGTTCTTGGATGTGGAGATTAGGTGAAGACCAAATCAATTGATAATTGCATTATTGAAATAAATTTTGGAACCTTAATATAATCATTTTATATTTGACGATTGAAATATGTAATAGTTTTTAACAATTTGGATAGATTCAGATTCCTCAGGAAAACCCTAAACCTTAATTGGTAGGGTTTACGTTTTCTCGATGGATTGTTTTGGTTGGTTAATAAATTGTTGTGATTGGATTTTGAATTTGCAATATTCGTTTTGAACCATTTTTTAGATAGGGTTGAGACCTATCGTCAATGGACGATTGCATTAATAAAAAAATTATTTTCAAACTTCAATAGTTAACGATTTACGCTTTTTAGGTAAAAATATTATTTATGTTCTAGATAATAGATAAGAATTTTTGTATAATAGATAAGATTTTTGAATTGTGGGGTTGAATGGCTTTGGTTTTCAACATTATTCAGTCAACTGCAGTTGATTGGTTTCAATATCAAAATTGTCTGCCATTAGAAGCTGATTTAATTACCAACTTTCGTAACAAACCTTGTCCTTTTTATATTTTATATTTGGGAAATCTTTCAAAGATTCTTCAACTTTCCTGAATAATGAAAAAACTTTTATAATTTCCTCCTTCAGTTATCCGCAGCTCAATTTATATTTTTCTATCATGTTAGGCAGCACAAACATACAGGCCTAATTGGGTAAAGTACCACCTGGAAATGCTTTTTTTATGAATTTCCTACGTTAGTGGATGTTGGAATCTTTTAATTTTTTTCCTTCAAAAAATAATAATAAAGATTCTTAAAATTTGTTGGGCAGCACCAACTCTTTTTTTTTCTTTGTTTGAAATAAATTTAAAATTATATATATATATTTCTGAAGTAGGCATAAATTACTAGTGCCTTCTGTTTTATAATTTTATATTTCCAACATAAGTGGAGGTAGGAATCTTAAGTTTTCTTTAAACATCAGACAAAAAGAAGTCCAAGTCCCAGCACATCTTTTTTCAATTTAGCCCTCTTTTCAAGAAAATTATACAAAAAATGTTTCATTTAAATATATAAAATATAAAATTTCATTTTCATATTTGCCTTAACTTTTGTAAGTTGAGGGCTAAATTGTAAATTGAAAACATTCACAAATATTTGATTGTAATTGAGGTGTTTTGTTTTGAAAAACTCCAATATATTATTCTTTAGTTCCCTTTTAGTAGGTAGTAACAAACCTAACAACCCCCAATTATTTGGGGATATTTATATAAAAACCATATATTTTCTAAATATTTTATGAAATCCCCTATATTTTTGAAAAATAGGATTCAGTCCTTGACATGGATATAATTTTTTTCTGAATTATATATTGATTTTATAATAAAAATTGTCTAAAAATATATAACATGTTTAGCGAGTCAATGATTTTTCTTCCTTAATTTAGAATAAAATAGCTCTTCTATTAAAAAGAAACCATTAATCGTAGTTGATTAATTCGTTCTGACAAGTCACCAAAGAATGAGAATTAATTGATATATGATTTTTTTTTCGACATCGTGCCTGTAGACCTCACTCAACACACTCACACACCCTCTCTCATCTGATTTTTATCCACCAAAGCCCGTGGTTAATTGATATATGATTATTCTAAGTATAGTAGCTATTGGGGAATTGATACTCAAATATTTTTATAATAACTAAGTATAGTAGCAGTAGTTTATTATTATACTTGTTAATTACTTTTTTCTCGTTGTAGAATGATCAGAATATTTTATTTTTCTTGAAGTTCCAAGGCAGAATTCTAATTTAGTTTTCCTTGAAAATTTCGTGGAAAAGTTCATTTCTGTCTTTGAATTTTTGTTCCTTTTTTAATGAAGCTTGTGAACACCCAAGTTTTAGGCCTTAATGATACTCAAGTATTTTTATAATAACAAAGTATAGTAGCAGTAGTTTATTATTATACTTGTTAATTACTTGTTTCTCGTTGTAGAATGATCAGAATATTTTATTTTTCTTGAAGTTCCAAGGCAGAATTCTAATTTATTTTTCCTAGAAAATTTCGAGGAAAAGTTCATTTCTGTCTTTGAATTTTTGTTCCTTTTTTAATCAAGCTTGTGAACTTCCAAGTTTTAGGCCTTAATGTTCAGAATTTTATAATTACCGAATTTACTAAGAGCCCGTTTGGATCCTGTTTGAAATTACTAAAGAAATTAGATTTTTTGTAGCTCACTTTTTTATAATTGCACCTACAATTTTAGTTTTAGATGAAAAAAGTTGAAATTACTATAATTACAATTTTCATATTCAAATTAATGTAATTAAGATATATAATTTTTTATATTATTTAGTTATTAAATCAAATATCATATGAAACTTATTTCTTTTGCCTGTAATTATATTTTTATGTCATTTAAATAAATATTCTTATTTTTTAGAATAAAACCTCTTAAAAATCATATTTTTGATAGCACAAATTAATATGTTAGAAATAAATCAAGTCTAAAATATCATATCAAATATAATCATTAAGTTAACAATCTTCATTTTTTTTTTATGGAAAAATGGGGTATCAAGTTGTCCCCTTGTTTCAATTAAATGAACCGTATAGAAAAATGAATCTTGGTATCTTGGCGATTAAATACAAGTTCTTACCACTAAGCACGCCTACATACAAGTTCTTACCACTAATCACCAACAACAAACCTAACTACCTCTCAAAATACCAATAGAAAAATTACAACGAGTTAATCCACGATTCTACACTTGCCCTAATCTAGAGAAGCAAGACTCCATGTGCTGCACTTCACCCAGAAATTGTTCAATTTTTTTTTTCTTTTTTTTAAAGGAAATCGGTTTCGTCAAGTTTCTCCTTATTTAAGTTAAAGATGAAAGTCTCCCAATTGTCCGCATTGCCGGCACCCGTTATCAACTAAATTCCCCAGCAGTTAAGTACCTTTTCCCAAATTCTTCTTGCAAAAATGCATTCAAAAAAGAGATGCCGCAATGTTTCCGAGGAGGAAGTTGGGCAGCACACACATAAACCTAGACCATAGCCTCCGCGTTTTAGCCAATTATCACCGGTTAAAACCTTGTTATGTAAATTCAACCACACCAATACTTATAGTTTAGTGGGAATCCGCCATTTCCAGACCGGAGATGCCGTCGGCGCTTTGATACCTCTGTTGGCCAAAAGAGAGTAAATTTTAGATATGGGAGCTTAGTCCGCTTGGATCCCAAGATTTCCCAAGTATCCTCTGAAGAAGAAAGGGTGAAATGGTAACAAGATCTTCTAGTAATAGAAGTTCCTCCTCTGCCTGAAATATCTTCATGTAACGATAGATTCAAATTTCCATTCTCATACACCTCGGCAACCGTGAGTTTTTTATTCTCTGAAAACGAGAAGAGAGCAGGGAAATCTTTTGCAAGGGGAATAGTGCGTTTGGCTCCAGAAGCTAGTATTTAAGCCATTGCCAACCTTCGAGTTCACCAAATTAATAAAGAGAGGCAAAAGCCCCATCACGTCCTTCCAAAAGAAAGAAATGGAGTGTCAGTTCGTGAAATTGAGGAGAAAAGTTGGTGGACCGTATTTGCTTCTAGCAATTAAGGTCCAGATCTTCTTGTATACCGTATTCCACCACCATTTTAGAAGAAGACATAAATTATGTAACTTCAAATCTTTTAGTCCCGCTCCTCCATTTAATTTGGGTGTGATCATAAGATCCCAATTGGCCAGATGAAAACCTGAATCGCTATTTCTTGTCCAAAAAATCTTCATTTTTAGTCTTGCATTTTTTCCGTAAGACATAAAGACGGAAATTTATAGTTTTGAAAGAAAGTTAAATTACCGGGTATGGATTTGCGTGAAAATTCAAACTTTTATTTCCGTAGTTGAATCAAATATCATAATTCAAACATTCAAAAAATCTTAATTATAATACATGTACTTTTTAATTATCCTACTTATTATTAGCCAAACTACCCCTAAATTAGTAAGAAAACTTAAGTCGAAAACAAGAATTTATATTCTGAAAATATGAAAAGTTTGGAGATTTCAGTATAACAAAAGGTTCTAAAAAACTTCACGAGTCATAATAAGAACTCATGAGTCATAACTCAAATGAATTAATTATTTTCTTTAAATTTCAAGTACTTTCATGTTTTCTTTGAAATCAAGGTGGCGATCGACAAAATGGAAGAAGAGTGAAAGAAATGAGTTATTTGAACCGAACAAAAGTGGAAGAAAATAAAATAAATAGGTGGAAGAGTGAAAATTTCTTCTTCCATGGGGGGTAGAAGATCTTTCTTCCATGAAATAAGTCAAATTTAAGACAGAAATACATTTTTTTTTCCACCTTGAATTGATATGATGCTACCAATTAATGTTACGTCTCTCTCTCTCTCTTATTTATTTTCAAATATTTTTTTTGTAGAAAAAATAAGGATGAAAAAATCATCAATTCTCAATAATAATTTCATGAAATTATATATTTAAAATATGAAGATAATTATGCTGATTTTTCTCTATCTAAAGATATCCACCTACCATATATTTCTTTTGTTATTCATTTTTTTCATCTCTTTTGTCATGCATATATATTTAATAAATCAAACAAATTATTTCTATTTTATTTATTTAAAAAAAATATTTTCTTTTAGGTTGAATAATAATAATTAAATCAATTAAAAAAAGTATGATTAGAATAAGGATATTGTAGTAATTAGATATTATTTATATATTTTAAGCCAACTTATTAGTTCATGGATGTTGCCGAATGATGTTAGAATAAAATAAAATAATCGCTCTTCCACTTTTTCGTTATTTCACTATTCCATCTTTCACCGAACAAGCCCATAAGGAATAGCCCTGAAAACTACAATAAACAGTGTATAACATATAACATGTGCAAAAATAAACAGCTCTTTTTTTTTTTGGGTTTCTTTTCCATTTCAGCTGGCAAAACGGTTTGGGGTCCAAACACTGGAACAAACAGTTTATGTTCAGATTTTAGAATTACACCACCTTTTCCTCATTTCATTTGCTTGATTTCATCCTAGTTAAAAAACTTAAAGGCAATTTTGTTTTTGTGGTCCTGAATTTCTTCAACTGTTGAGATTTTTACTAATTGGACCACTAACCGTTTCCAACCAACCCTTTTAGCTTTTGATGAATCCCACACACTCATAACACACACTGACGCGCCCACAAAATTCCATTAAATCCACACACTTGCACATAACACAATCATCATAAGTCTTTTTTGTATTAGTATTTCTATCATCCTTTTTTCAAGACTCAAACCTACTGTTAGTAGATTGAGGCCAATGTCTCATAACATAGTTAATTAAGTACAAATCACAATATATCAAAAGTTGTGAGTTCGAATCACAGAGGCATAAAAAATAGAAATAAGATAAAGAATCATCTTCATTTAATAAAAAAAATTGTTAGTAAATTAATAGACTTACTAAATATTGTACTAAATATATTTGTATTGTGAGTCAAACTTAAGATCTCTCTCAAATTTCGAAGGGTGCACATCCTTTGAGCTAGCAAGTGTTGGTAATATTTTTGTCATGTTAACTGTGGAAATTTTGAAATATCAATTTTCTTTATTTGAAACCGGATTTAAGCTTCAAAATGAACTTAAGTAAAAATAAGAAAATCAATGGTATAATGCATTTTTTTTTTCTTCACAAGTTACAATTGCAATATTAAAATTTATAAAATTTAAATAAGTGTTGATTTGTTGCAAATACAAGGATTAGTATTAAGTTTATAAATTACAAAGTTAAGTTGCAACAAGTATTGGATACATTCAAGACGGCAAGTTTGGCTCATTACTTGCATCTCACTTGTGTTTGACTCAAGAAAAACTCGATAATAACTTTGACTCAAGTCGAGTTTGAGTTGGACTCAACTCAATCAAAATAAACTCAAAACTATTTTAATGTTTTGTCCCGTTTTATTTTATAAAACAGTGGTCCAACTGATCACCCCTATATTGAGAATTCAAGCAAGCCGAGTCGAGTTTTGATTCGAGTCATTGAATTTGATAAGGAAATCTTATTTTAAGCCGATATCAAGTTGAGTCAAGCTTGTTTGAATTAAAATCAAGTCAAGTTCGAGTTAGACTTTATGACTCAAAATTCTATCGTAATTTCAAACCAAATCAACTCAAGTCAAATACGAACTAGGCCCAGCTCGTTCAAACACAACTTGATTGACGCCCTAGGTACATTTATCTATTGTCCTAGATACATTTATCCCTTGAAATACTGAAACTTATCAATTTTTTTTATCTTTCTAAGTGAAGGACAAGACTCAAGGTCGGTAAGAAGCCGGTGTTCATCAAAGGACCCGATAGTCGAGAACTTAGTTTAGACTTATTAGAACATAAGTTTTAAATAAACACCAAAAAATTAGTTGTAAATGAAAAAATATATAACGTTTTTTATTAATATAAAGCCTATAATTATTAAAAAATCAATATTTTAATTTTCTAAATTAATAAACACCAAAATGCAACCAGCCCATAGAGCTCTAACTATACGGGCAGAGGTATGGGTTGGCGTACCAACGTACTCTGTGCGACTGCAGTCCCAAGACGCTTCACTTCACAAAGCTCACAGAGAAAAGAGACAGAGAGAAGAATAGAGAATAGATAGGAGAGAGAGGGAGCAAAAGCAGCGGAGAATACGGTGGAGATGCAGTAGGAAAGCCAATGAGAAACAGACACCAGTCAGAATGTCATGTCGGAAGGTAAATTCTGATGTGACTGCTATAAAACCGGGAGGCCCCTCTTTCTCTACCTCTCTCTCTCTGCCTCTCCTTCCAACAGCTCCTCCCTCACCCTCCCATCTCCTTCTTGTCTTCTCTATTCTCTCTTGTGCATCTCTTTGTTATGTAGCTCTCAATGTGGTTTGTTTGTTGTTCCTCCTATAAATGTTTGTATATTTAAAATGGGGTATGTGAAGTGAGTTGTATTTATTTGAATCTTTATAAGAATTTTAGTAAGTTCAAATCTTATTAAAGGAAATGAGTACTGTAGTATTTTTGTTAGCATTTTTGCTAGGTATTTTATTTCATAATAAATATATTTTATTGGTTAGTGACATTTTATTAGTTAGAAGAAACATATTCTTTGTTGTTGCTGTAATGTTTGTTACGTATCGGCCAATTTCGAAAATTAATATATTTTTGTCTGCAATTAACTGTGTATCAGAATTTTAATTTGTACATAACTAAAAATATATATTTTATCAATGTTAATAACAATCTTCATTTTTTACTAGCAAAGTACGATATTTAGCTAGCATACTCAAAAAATAAATTGCCAAAAATGATCATTTATGTATGAAAATAAGTCTTTAACATGTTCAAAAAGAGGCATCAATGAGCTTTTAGGAGAAAATTTTCTCTATATAAAAAAATCTTTCGATCAACATGAAAAACTACATGTATAAAAAAGAAAATTGATCATTTTTAAGAACGTATTCCCAATATTTTAAAATACTAATATGCTATTAATTAAAAAAATTCAAATATTAAATACAATAATTATAGATATTTAAAATCACTAGCAAAAAATTCTTTTACTCGGGACCGACAAAATAAAAAAATTATATTTGTTTCATTTTTGTTCTTAACCTTAATATAACACAAGTTTCCACATGAGGAATGTTCACGTGAGAACCAAACTCAAAACTTACCACTTTGCATAAAGACCTTGCATGCACGTGCGAGCCCTTCTCCTCCCCTTCCCTTCCACTGTTCACTGTTCATCCTTTTTCTTTTTCTGTACCAATCATTTTTTATTTTATTGTTCTTTTCCAAACCAAAATGCATTTTTAAAGCTTATTATTCTCTCCCCTGTATACTTGTTAATTTATTATACTCAATAGTTATGTACGAACGTGAGATTATTTTGTATTTTTTACTGTTCCTTTTTGACTTTTCTGTAGCAATCATTTCTAATTTAATTGCTTTCTTCCAACTAAAGTGCATTTTAATTTTATAAATCCTACTATTTTCTTCTCTGTATACATGTTAATTTATTATCATATACACTTACTATAGTTATGTACGTACGTGAGCTTATTTTATATTTTATACTATTCCTTTTTTCCTTTTGTGTAGCAATCATTTATTTATATTAATTGTTCTTTCCAACAAAAATGCATTGTTTAAATTAAAAAAAATGCATTATTTAAGCCTATTATTCTCTTCCCTGTATACTTGTGAATTTATTATCTAACTTGTTATAAATGTTCGTACGTGGGTTTGTTTAGTATTTTATACTATTCCTTTTTTTTTCCTTTTCTGTAGCAATCATTTTTTTATTATATTTTTGAACAAAATAGGCATTTTACAATCATATATTTTCTTCCCAAAATATGCATTTTAGAATCATATATACTCTTCCCTGTATGCTTATTGAGTTAATATTATACTTCTTACTATATACCTCAGCTCAATTTATGTTTTATAATTTATCTTATTTTATATGGGTAATTTATCTTATTTTATATGGGTATTTGCATAGGTTTCCTGCCATAGTTTGTTACTTTATGAATGTACCCTTCCTCTCTTTAGTTCTATCCATGCACATCTTTTCACGAAGGTGGGTGTGAAATTCTTTTGTTAAATATTAGTGATAAAAAATACAGTTTAAATTATAAAATTAATGTGCATATATTTTCCCATATGACATGAAAACTAAAGATGATATATTTGAAGCTAATAAATAATAACTCAAAACTTTTTCATAGATAAAATATGTTGAACTATTGCAATTATATTATGATATTATAAATATACATCTCCTGAATAATTCATAAATTTTTCACTAACAATTTTACTTTTACTTAAGTCTCGCATAATTTCGTAATTTACATATTTATGGAATCCGAATATATACAACTAATGAATTAATTACTTAATTTTTGTTTTTACTAAATTATAAGTAGCATTTTCACATGAACTCTTTTACTTCAACTTACTTCATAACTTGTTTTACACCTAATATTGATTATTACAAAAAAATAACACATTATTATTTTATGTCCTTTATTAATATGTATATTATAGAATTTTGTCCTGCAAGATATTTAATTAATATCATTGGTGCTTTTTGATTCGAAATAGTGAGGAGTCCGAAAAAATTTATTTATACCTTGGATATATGAAAATTTATTTGTAATGATTAAAATGCTTAAATTTTATTATTTTGCAATAATATAATACATCAATTTTTTATGTATCATCCGGCAAAAATTTTAGGGCCAATAACACAATTTTAATATGTCTTTTGATAAAAATATATAATTTAAAAAAAGTGTGAGCATACAATTGAAATATTTACAAAAAAAAAAAGAAAAACCAAAATGCATATGATATAATATTATGTATTCTTTTTCACATCTTTGTCTTTCTGATTTTTCATCATATCTAAAAATTTATTTAGATTTAAACTTATTATTCATAGGTTGAAATAATACTAAATAATGTTAAAGGTGTTTGTTGAAATTTAAATTTGTAATCTGGTCTGAAAATTAAGTTCGAAAATAACAAAATGTTTGAGCTAGTAAATTTTGGTCGGATCAAAGAAAGCTAACATCTACACATGTTTAATATGTCCACCACAAATATAATTCTTTCCAAGGGCTCATCTGAATAAGAAACCCTAAAAACAAATAAGAAAAGAAAAAGATATTAATCAATGTATAAGACTAAGAGTACACTTCCCTCTTTACTTTGTGATCTGTTTGAAGCTGTGCATTTCAGCAGTAGAAATGGCTGCTCATCGCTCCCCTTAATTCTCTCTTCCAATTCGAATTGAAACAGAAAAAAACTCTTTTCTTTCTTCTCCTCTCTCTTTGAAGAGATTAAAAACAAAACCTCTGATTTTTTTTTTCCATGGAGGATCTATACAGCATCCATCCAGGCATCTCTAGAGCTGCATCAACGGCTCAGGATTCACCGGAATCGGCAGGTGCTGCAGATCTAAGCCATATGATCAAAGCTCAGATCGCCAGCCACCCGCGCTACCCTTCTCTTCTTTCTGCTTACATCGAATGCCGCAAGGTTTGTAATTAATTAATTTATAAATCAATATTTTTTTAATAAAAACAAGTAATTTTGATGTAATTTTGCTTTTGATTTGATTTTTTGAAGGTTGGGGCACCGCCTGAAATGGCGGCGATGCTTGAAGAGGTTGCGAGAGATCAGTGTGTAGGTTCGAATTACGCTTCTGAGATTGGAGCGGATCCAGAGCTCGATGAATTCATGGTAGGTTTAAAATTCTTGTAATTATGATGTTTTGATTTGATGATTTTTGTTTCTTATTTTCATTTTTAGTTGTTGTTGCACTAGTTCATCTTTTTCTTTCTAATTTTTTGTTGTTTTTTTTTGTTTTTTTGAGATTCTTATTAAATTTTTTTGTTCTTTTCAAAATTTACCGAGCTAAACCTAGCTATTACAAAAAATCTTCACTTTGTTAGTAACTTTTATGTGTTTCTTTTCCATGTAACCTAAATTAAAAGGCTATTTTTTGTTGAAGTTCTAAATAGGCTCCTTTTGATTTGTTTCTATAGGGTGATAAATCTCGTCAAATATCATGATAATTAAAGCAAAATCATGATGGAAAAAATCACAAAATGTCTTCTATTAACATGTTATCAACATTTATATATTCGTGTTTTATTTTCTTTCTTTTTGATGTAGGAATCGTACTGTAGAGTGCTGGTAAGATACAAAGAGGAACTGTCAAAACCATTTGATGAAGCAGCTTCATTTCTAAGCAGTATAGAGACACAACTAAGTCACCTTTGTAACAATAATAATGAAACCAAACAAGGCGGCTGCACCACAAGTACCACCACCACCTCCACCGGACCTTCAGGTTTAATTTACTTATGTGATTGTTGGAAGTACAGTAATGATATTATTTCTTTATTTTATTTGCTTATGTATGTACAAATATGATTATATTATGTGTACATCTTTTGATTTCTTGGTGAGTATTGCTTGCTTTGCGATGGGACGTGAAGAAAGAGAGAGGGTAATGAGAAGTCAAATCGTGTCCATGCAAATGGGTTACAGGTTGTCAGAACGGAGGGGAATAGGTTGAGAGAGAAAGAGAGATAAAGTTTGCCTAGTTCATAGGGTTAAGTCTAGTTTGGGTTCTTTTTGTTTGCATCTTTTTATTTTCTCTCTTTTTTTCATTCTTTTTCATTATATTATTATACCTTTTCCTCTTTTCTACTTTTTAAGTTTTCACAGAAATGAGTTTGAGAAAAAATGTGCATTATTTTACAATAGAACCTTGTTCTAGTTTTCAGGATTTAACATTTTGATTAGAAGTTGAATAAAAATGTGTTGATATTGGATTTATTAGAAGAAAACTTTACTTGACCATATATATATATATGTTTGATCTTTATGTGTTGCATGTAAATATGGTCTGATGAACTTTCCATTCGTAAGCTCATTTTTAAAATTGAATTTTATGTACAGACTCTTCTCATTTTTTTTATTTTTATTTCCATCTATTTTTCTTGTAAATTGTTATATTAATTTTGTATTATCTCTGTTTTAGTAAAAAATAATTGGTTTTAATTTATTATTTATGTACATTGTCTATTTTGAACTTAAATAGAGAAGATCAACTTGGTTAGAAATAAATGTATGGATCAATATAACATATTTGGTTTAATACATTTGCATTTTTTTTGAAAATTCAGAAGTACTTAAAGTTCACATAATTTTCACTGAAATAGTATTTTTGGTTGCATTAATGATGTCTGCTTTTGCAAATTGGTGAAAAAGGTGAATAGTGGGCATTCATTTAGTAAAATTCAGGTTTCTAGTAGCTTATTAAATGCATGTACTCACCATATTTCACATATTTTTTGTCTACATTTGTTCTTTTGGTACTTATGGGTATAGGCAAAAATGAGTTTATCTTTTAGTGCAGTGGTTTCTTTGAAGGAAACAATTTGCTCTATTTTGTGGAAATTTAATTGGAAGAAATTGATTTGAGTCTTTTGATTACTAATACTAATTTAGGATTCTTGTATATTTTGTAAGTGTACTAATTATTTTGACCATCAAATATTTAAAATAATAATAGGTGTTTTAATTATATAAATAACTCTCTTAATCACTTCTTTCGGTGTGATTAATTACTCAACTAATCCAAAGCTTCTCCACTAGACAGCAAAAATAAAAAGGGGAAAAAAATACATAAAATTAAGGTTTAGTTAGATAATTATTTTTCCTTCTTTTAATTGTGCACTTGTTTTAAGACCTCTCTTTTTAAAAAATCATACTAAAGCCAAATTTAGCAATTTGGCAACAAAAAATAATAAGGGGGTAAATGAAGAAAAATAAAGATTGAATTTAGATAACCATCTTTGTTATAATTCGATGCCTATTTGTAACTTTCTTTTATTTTTTAATTTCGTCATAAAGACGAACTAGCTGGGTCGTCGGAAGAAGAGCCTATCTTTGGTGAAACAGACGAGGGATCTGAGCTACATGATTTCGGATCCGGATCCACGACCCGTTTAGCTGATAATGAACTCAAAGAGATGCTTTTGAAGAAATACAGTGGATATTTGAGCCATTTAAGGAAGGAATTTTTGAAGAAACGGAAGAAAGGGAAATTGCCGCGAGATGCTCGGTCGACTTTACTCGAGTGGTGGACTTCACACTACCGCTGGCCCTACCCTACGGTATTTTTATTCATATTTTTTCTAAGTTTGAACTTCAAAAATTTTATCTTTTGCGATGAAACTTTTGAGGTGAATCAATATGTGACCACATTTTCTCATTCTTTTAGTTAGCTTTTGGCATGTAGCCTGGTATTATTCATATTTGTCTTGAGTTTTACTTCTTTTTTTATTGTTTGTGACAAATTTTTGAGGCAAACCAAATCGAGCACATGTTCTCACTTCGTTGCTAACGTTCCTTTTGTGCGTAGTTTGTTTACATAATTGAAAATGGACCAAGGTCAAAGTAGATTACATTGAGGATTAGATATGACAGTTTTCCTGATTAATAAGTCAAAATTAGGTTAAAGTTATACTTATTAGTTCACAGTGGCTTAAAAATTTGACTCACCAACATATCCATTACAAAAGGATGAAAAATTAAGGTTATACAATATTTTTTTTATTTGTGTCAGGAAGAGGATAAGGTGAGGCTTGCCGCAATGACTGGACTCGACCCGAAACAAATTAACAATTGGTTCATAAATCAGAGAAAAAGGCATTGGAAACCGTCAGAAGATATGCGGTATGCTTTAATGGAAGGCGTCACTGCCGGTTCGAGCGGTACAACCACTCTCTATTTTGATACCGGTACGGTCGGTCCGTGAGGAAAAAAAGAAGAAATTAGGGTTTAATTTTAATTAATTATTATTTTGGGTAACTAACATGTTATTGTTATATAGCTGCATGTAATGGTAATTAACATCCCCTCCATTGTGATGATGGTGATTGTGATGTGTATATGGTTTATTTCGGACCAGAAAGTGTAGTAAAAATTTGTAAAAGTACGTCTTATCGGACTTTCTAATTTTTATCATTTGATATTTTTTCATAATTTATTATTTGGTTTTTTGTTAATATATTGGAGAAAATGAGGGTAAAGAGGCAAAATTTGGAGACATGAAGTCTTGCCTCAAAACTCATGCTAATGTTGTGAAAGTGACAAATCGCTCGATTGGCGGCGAAGTGGGAATTGGGGATTGTTCGGCTATTAAACGAACGATTATGTTAATATAAATTATCATATTTTAATTATAAAATTATGAAGTTGCATCATAAATTAAATATGTTAAAGTAACACTATAATTTTTTAGTCATCTACTAGAAGTTAGTCGTTGTTCGTTGTTTGAATAGCAAGTCGTACGAAGAGTAAGAATTAAATTCTAATTTAGACACGAAGAGTCAATAAATATTATTTTTTGGGTTTTTTTAGAAAAATTGGACTAAGTCTCATAAAAATCTGCCTAAATCATGCTCAAATCAGGCACGATTTTTCAAAAAGATTTTGCTAAATCCAGTCGTTTTTCTAAAGATTTGATACTAATTGAAAATTAATCGGGTCAAATCGAAAATTTTTGCAATACTGACTCGTGCTCACACCTTGACTATCTATAGCTAGTTATATTCTTTCAAGCAACAATAAAATAGAAATGGGCCTTGGGCCATATTTTAATACTAGTTATATTGTTTCTTAATTAACATAAAATATAAATGAATCAATACATTATACAAGAGATAACTTCGTCTAAAAGGATTTATGGTTCCAATATATGTTGCCCATGCCTCAACGATGCCAAATCAGTAGAACTATTCTCCCGCCACTTCTTTGTACTTCCAATCTGGACCACCATCCAATCAATATTTCACCAGGTTGCTCACCGGCCTTTTGATGGCTTCCGACAAATTTTCAAATCCGACAAATTCATCAGAAGAACTAATTGCCCTTGCCTTCTCGTGAATTTGGAAAGAAAGATGCAATAGAACCTTCGAGACGAAGCCTTACCAAATAACATCCTAACACAACAGATTGTGCAAGAAATCCACCTGTGTAGAGCGGCTTATCACCCGTAGTCGTAGGACTTTCCTTAGGCTTTTTTGTCTACTTTATTTCTTTTGCATAAATTTTGGGATTGACAATTCTCCTCAACCTCTATAATATTTTTTTTTAAGCCTCCTCAATTTTTTATCACTCTTCTTTCTTCTTTTTTACATTTTGTAAATTACTTTTCTATCTTTTTTATTGTAAATTTCTATTATAATTAATAAAATCGGAAGTAGGACTTTGATCCTATTTCTGTGGATAAAAAAAAAATAAACAAATGGGCCTTGGGCCATATTTTAGTACAAATCATCAGAATATTCGTGAGAAGTTCAGGGATATTTTGGTATTTCACCTAAAAACTTTTTTTTAATAATAATAATAATAATAATAATAATAATAATAATAATAATAATAATAATAATAATAATTATTATTATTATTATTATAAAACTGCATTAAAGCAACACAAAATTAAAGATTTAAAAAAATTATCATAAAAGATTATCCTCCACATAAAATTGAAGTATAATAACATCTTTAAATGTATACCCTATAGTAACAATTACACATCATGACCAATCATTCCATTCAATTTTTACCTTATATACTCTTTAACTTTTCTACTAATTTAAGTGTCATACGTGCGACATTCGTCTGTCTCTGGATTATCCTTACAGTAAGTTTCTAACGGATCAGAATCTTTCTTTTTGTCCCTTGCATGGCTGGCAGCTGCGCTCAGCTCCTCCACTTCGTCCCAAGCCGCAGCACACTCACCAGCTTCCGCGTTCTCACCGCATGCTTCCTCGGCCTTTTTTATGCTCTCTGAGATGTCTGGTGGAGTTGATGGAGAGCTAGCCATCAGTACTGGCCTGCGGTTAGTGTTAGAATGCCACATGGCGAGATAACTCGGTTTTGCAAGGTTGGTTCTGGTTGTGGTGGTTTTGGGGCTTGTTAGGGTTAGGGTTGGAACAATTGTTGATGCCATTTTTTGGTTAAAGAGATGGTCAAAATAGGGTTTGGGGCTTGAGATATGGTTGGAGAAGGAATTGAGGGGTTCTTATTGCCAAGTACTTCGAATTTTATCTTGTATTGGACACAATGGTGTGGGGCTGTAAATGAAACTTGTCGAGATATTTTTGTGCGAGGAAAATGATATTTTTGTTGTCAAATAGGAACTTTTTGTGTACGTGAATTCGAGCTAGAAGATCTTTATGGTGGATTTTTTAAACTCAAATCAATTTGAACACAAATACTCACAAATCTTAATAAAATTGTAATTATAAAAAAGTATGTAAAAATTCTAAATACTTGCTTTTGTTTATATATTTTTCTTAAAAGGACATGTAATAGTATAATCATGTATATGTATATTTCTCTTTTTTACATGAGGAATATTTTATAAAGAAAAAAAAATTCTTTCACTCAAGTTATAATGCATATGAGTTTTAATCTTCCATTCTTTATTATCTCAGTTAAAATACTCAGCCTACGAAATCAATTGTCATGTAGATTTATCTTTAGCCTAACATTATGTTATTTTCTTATTATAGTTATCATTAACAGGTATATTATGTTCCAAATACTAAAATTCATAGTGATCTCGATTATATTATTTAATTTTTTACATAATTTTTTTCTCTATACATTCCTACGTAAAAATCTAGTGTAGAGTTTGACCAAAGTTTTGAACTCACAAAAAATTGTCAATTTTATAGAAGTTCTAGCTAGGATCCTATACCAAACTATGACTTTAGAGGTAATAAACAAGTTTTAAGAGAGGCAATGACACAAGTTAACACTCTTGCTAACGCTAATTGCTAGCTAAGTGATAAGATATCTATCAACTTTGAGAAAATTTTCAAATTCGAAATCCAACGAATACAATCTTGTATAACACATATTTATCAATGTCTCTCAACCAAAAAAACAAGCTTATTATCTTAATCCTAAGATCAATGCAATCCAAATTCTCACATATGACTTGCCTTCACATATTAAAATATTAAATTGGGACCCAATGGTGCACGATAAATTTTTTGGCTAAAAAATAGTATATAGAATAAAAAAGCATATAAAATAAAAAACAACAATATATCCTAAAGTAATATATAAAAATTTTAAAATAATATTTATAAAAATCATTAAAAAATTATTTTTTGTGTTATATATATTGTTTGGGAAATTACAAAAAAATTCCTATCTTTTCTGAATATTAAAAAAAACCCCCTATATTTTCATTTATTACAAATAACCCCCTGCCAGATGTGTTTTGTTTACAAATACCCCCATACTCTCTTTTTTCCATACATTTCATGGTTAAATTTTAAAAAATGACAAAAACGCCCTCAATTCTTTTATAACATTTTCATAACAATATTTTTCTCAATTCATATATATTGATGTGAATGAATCAAATTCATGGTTGTTTGTATTGTGGTTTATTGTGATTTAAAATATTAAATATTAAATATTAAGTTAACTTAAAATGAAACTATTTATTTGAAAAAGAAACATAAAATGTAAAAATTATATAGCATTTTGATATTAATAGATATGATATTAATAATAAAAAAAATATTTTTATTTGAGCTTATATTACTCAACCGAATATTTTATTATGTATGAAAATAGAATATTATGAGAATAATATATAATATTTTTGAGAAAATAAAAAATATTTTATGCATTATATAGTATTTTGAGAATGATTTTATGGGATAAAGAATGAGATGTGAAGTGAAAGTGGATACAGCCGTACTTATATTTTATGTTTTTCTTTTCAAATAAATAGTTGTGTTTTAAGTTAACTTAATATTTAATATTTAGTATTTTAAATCACAATAGACCACAATACATATAAGGATGCATTTGATTCATTCACATCAATATATTTGAATTGAGAAAAATATTATTAAGAAAATATTATAAAAGAATTGAGGGCATTTTGGTCACTTTTAAAAGTTTAACCATTAAAATGGATGGAAAAAGAAGATACGGGGGTATTTGTAAACAAAACACATATGACAGAGGGTTATTTGCAATAAACGAAAATATAGGGAGTTATTTGTAATATTCAGAAAAAATAGGGGTTTTTTTTGTAAATTTCTCGTATTGTTTTATATATACTGTAGGAAAAAAATGCCGTCATGATAGACGAGGCCACTCCTTCATATTTCTCTTAAAAATATGCATGTTGACATATGACAGGTGGTTATTTGTAATAAACGAAAATATAGGGAGTTATTTGTAATATAAAAAAAAAAAAGGAAATTTTTTGTAAATTTCTCTTATTGTTTTATATATACTGTAGAAAAAAAAAGCTCTCATGATACACGAGGCCAATCCTTCATATTTCTCTTAAAAATATGCATGTTGAATTGATATTTTCTTGTATTATTTTTTTTGTTGCAAGATATTTTCTTGTATTATTATAAACTCATAATACAATATACTAAAAACTCCATATAATGTCAAAAGATATTTAGAAAAAGCGATTTTTTTCATAACATGCATACCGTGTTGAAAGCTTCTATTTCTACACATTATTTTTTCACATCGTATTGGATGAAATATTGACAATATAAGAAAAATTAAAAATAACAAATTTGTTTAATATTTTTCTTATGTCACTGCATGCGTAAGAGAGAGGAGACAAAAGATAAATTCTCTCTCTGTGGGTTGAGTTGAGTGAGCTTAAAAATATGAAAATCAATCTATCTTTTATCTTTAGCCTTTCAAAACATTAAATACCAGATCAATTTTTTATTCTGCATAGTTGTTATTGCATTACCCTTTTTCTCTTTTTTTTTTCCTATTTTGCAGACATTACATCCTTAATATAATATGAAAGTGGGACATAAAGAGTTTTCTCCGTTTTTAAAAAATATATCAAATCAATATTTTTTCTCAATTTGTAAATTTATGAAATTCTACTCTTTTTTTAATGTATGCAATATACTCTTTCAGAAACCAACTTATCAAAATAGAATATTAAAAGGCCAAACACCACATCTATCTACCCTTTTAAGACGCCAATATTGGTCTTACTTATCCTAGTGTATACTTGAGATACCAATATAATAAATCTTTTATTTGCAACATAAATTTTTTTATTAACTCACAGAAATATCTCCATAGTGATCCATTTAACCTTATTTTCTCGAGTACATGCTCACGTGGATTTTCATGAAATGAAACAGCCAATAGTTTAATTGAAAGAATTAAAAAGAAAATCTCTGAATTAACCTGAAAATAAAATAAAAGAGTCACAAGTGAAAAGAAAATTAATCTGTATTTTATTTCAGCATTAATTTTAAATCTGATTTCTAAAATTTGTGCATTAGCTCATTTATAAATTATAATAGAAACAATCCATAATTTTAATACTCAAAAGTTTCACACAAATCCAAATAATATAATTCCATAAAGATTAAAGCCTCACATAAATAAATAAAAACTTAAAAAACACAAACAAAAATTAAAAAACCCTACAACAATAAAACCAACCTAAAAGAAAACATAATAATCAAAACAAAACATAACAAACAAGCCACACAACACAAATTATCAAACTAAACCAAACAAAACAACTAAGCACCAACTATTACCAAACCCTAAAATTTCTTCCAAACCTCCAAGTAGATATATTATATCACAACATATTTTCCTTCTTTTCACTCAATAGATTTCATCAGCAGTTGCACCGATTTGTCTGCCATTAAATGCAGGCAA
The DNA here is from genome assembly GCA_024447665.1 of Juncus inflexus. NCBI lineage: Eukaryota > Viridiplantae > Streptophyta > Magnoliopsida > Poales > Juncaceae > Juncus > Juncus inflexus. The sequence continues at coordinate 11,395,486 of JAJHPC010000014.1, read as the reverse complement.
CCACGGGTTTATAAACAGGTCGGGAATTTTCTCAAATGGGTCGGGAATTTCTTCAATATCCATTTTGACTCCACTTACCACTTCAACAAGAGATAGATACATATTGGCCGATTTAAGCCGTTCCGTCAATTGCGCCATCTCAGCCCTAATTGCGGAATTCTGCAATTCCGTCTCGTTGTACCGCTCCGCAATCAAATTGGCCTGCAATTCGAATTGTTTATTCTCGTTTTGAAGCCTCGATATTTCGGTGATTAATTCTTCCATATGTTGCTGCTTTTTCATGCGAGACCGTCTCGCCGATTCGCGATTTGAGACCATGCGTTTCCTCTTGCGATCGTCAGGAACCACTGAGGGCAAATTGGCCATTTTGGGTTGTTGGTTTTGGATCTGGTGTTGATTGGAGATCAATTTGGGGGTTTTGGGTGTTAAAATTGGGAACTTAAGTGAGAAATTAAGAGAAACACAAGGGTAAAATCAGAAAAAATTAGGAAAATTGACGGTTGATTCTTATAAATTAGTTCATGAGAGATCGTAGAACCAGTACAAGAAAGAAACCGAGAAAGAATGGAGAAGACAGAAACAAATACGGTGAAGAGTGCAGATTTTCATAAGGTCTAGAAAGATATTTGTCCAAGAAAATAGTTCATAAAGAAAGCTATAAATATAGATCAAATCTATGCAATCGGTTTGTGGGTCTGTCGAAAATTAACAGAAAAACGTTTGAGAAGATTGGGTTTTGCGGATTTGGGGAATAATTTGGTTTTTGATGAAGTTGGGGGATGAATTGAGACAGTGAAATTCGGAGAGTTGTTGTATTTATCTCAAATTGGGGTGATTGGTTTGATCAAGTCAAAGCTAATCCAAACCCAAGTTTATCAACAGAAATTAAGAATCTAGAAATTGGAAGATAGAAGCAAAGTTTGCTTGATTGATTGATTGATTGATTGAGAGAGAGAGAAAGAGGAATTGGGGGAGGAAGGTTTGATAAAGATGAAATTGAGGGAATTTTATAGAGGAAGTGAAGGGTAATTTGGGGATTTGGAATCCTTGTACAAAGGGAAGAAATTAATGGTGGATTTAATTTTTTGGACAATTATTAAACGTGTATTAATTAAGAAATTTCTTGGTAGGTGGGTTTTCAATTAATTTTTGTAGTGTTGTTATGGAACTCAAATTTGTGTTATAATAGGTCGTTAGTAATTAGTATTGTAGCAATATAAATTTTTTTTTGAAGGAAAATAGCAATATAATTCATAGAGTAATTTTGATGAAATGATAAAGAAAATATATATTAAGTGTTATAGTTTTGTAAAATAATTTTGTGTTGTGTTATTTTAGTTTGTACTAGTTTTGATCTAAATGTAATGGTTAGTGTTCGAATTGTTATGTTGAGTTTTTTTAGTGTGGATTATTATTGCTAATAAAATTACAGTATATCACTAATTATTTCTAGAGAATCTTCTCAAAGATTGAATCATATCATGTTGGAGTCATATATTAAAAAAATTTGGGCATATTACTTCATTTTTTTCCTATCATTATTATCAAAATTTAAATCCCAACTATTTTTTTTTTGAGGGAGTAAGTAGGCAAATTGTCTACTAAGACTTTGATTAATTAAAATAAAAAGCTACAAAAGTTCGGATTCATAATCCTTTTCATCACTTAGTATAACTTTTCGAAGATAAAATAAATAACATAAAAATTAGCTAAAATTTGCACTAACAATAATCTAAAATAAATTTAGGTAAAAGTCATCAAATTTTGCATTTCGAAATATCTTTGCTATATCACATAAAATTTTAGTTCTCATTGTGCTCGAGCCATTCCTCTTCTTGCTCCCAGTCTTCTTCCAAATTTATCCCTTCGTCTAGTCACTCAGTATTTCGCAACCTTCTGAATCTCAACTATTATTTGAGATTGATATAATCTCATTTGCTACAAAAAAATATGAATAATGACAGTTATAAAAATCACATTTCACTAAATATACTCTTTCATCCATGCTTTATTTACATAAAATAAAATTTGCCTTCTAACTTGTTGATATGTCTTCTACTATTAGATTAAAGAGATGAATATAATAATTAAAAGAATTTAAAACTAGAACAAGTATGGGAGATGCAAACCATTTTTCTTCTCCATAAATTAATTTGACCATAAAGCATTTTTTTGACAAAAGTCACAAAATCATTTCGAGGGAAGGCACTTCGAAAATTCCAACCGATATATACAGCTGGTTTACATAAAAACACCAAAATATATTCATAAATGACAGCTAGTTGTTTATTGTTTTTTTAATTTCATATACATCTCTATAATATCTCAAAATATCACATTCGCCCTTTCCTAAAAATCACCATTTTCATAAAATCAATGGTTTTGTTAAGAAAAACTATAAACGATGGTTTACTTAATTCTCTTAATGGAATAGGGGCTCATATGCCTTTGATTAGATAAAATCAATGGTTAAATAATATATAAAAATTAGAGTAAAATAATATGCATAACAAATTTCAATTTATGCCGCAATAAAGAACTATAATTCTGTTAATTAATGGTTGTCAAACTTATAATTGGCGAGTTTAAGAATAATGAAAAATGAAGGAGGAATTTGTGATTCTTTTTTCCCAAACCATCAACTGAGTTGTCAAATTAAAGGCCGATTGCACAACACTTTATTTTCCTTTCTTTTCTTCTTCAAAGTTTTTTGGGGTGGTTGATTGGATAAGACTAAACAGAATATTCTTTAGGCATATTCCCCAAAATGCCCTCCAAATTAGTTTATAATTATCTTTAAACAATACCCGAAATTATCACCACAAATTAGTTATCTTTGAGCACTTTTTCCTCCTAAATATCATCAAATCGTTGAATCTAAATTAGGGTTCTCAAGTGAATAGCAAACTCGAGACTTAAACAACAATGAATTTGTTTTACATCACCTAACAAAAATTTGCAAAATTGAAAACATAATTCTATTACATCTATTAGATTAAATTAATTTCATAATCACAAACAAATGAGAAAGAGTTTGACATATAGAGGAAACTTAACTTTGTTTTAGGAACAAAAAAAAACCTCAGAATACTTACTACAAAAGTTGTTATGTTTTCTCTTTAAGTTGGAAATTAATATCTTATAAACACACCGCATCTTGTAGCGACGGGGATGGGATATAAGGGCGGGCACTCTTGAACGAGAGGGAGCGACATTCGTATCCCTACTGTGCCAAAGTATAACGGTACAGGATGGATTTATATGAGAGATGACATTTTGATTAAGTTTGGTACTAGTTAAATTTAGCTTTCTCCAATCCCACATGATAAATCAATATTTGTGCACAAATTGAAAACATATGATATAAAAAAAGAGACTGTTTCTCTGTATGCAACAATACTTTATTCTCAATGATATCCAAAAAGAATGATATTGATATTTATAAATTTCATGCCAACAACCATGCAAAGGTTATGATTATGTTAGGTAGTTCCACAACCAAAATTAAAATGTTGATATTCACAATTTCATTGTTGCTAAATTTACATCACATCAAAAAGATGATTTTTTTTTGCATAAAAGGAATGCTAAACCACAACTACTGTTGCATGCCTTCTGCGTGATGGACTTTTCTTTAAGTTGTAAAATAATATATATAGGATTGAAAAAATATTCAAAAAAGTATGTAATTTTTTTTTATACACAAATGGAAGTTAAAATTATAAAATTTATCGCAAATTTTCCATTCAGTCTCTTCACTAAGTGATATTAATTTCCGATGTTTTTTTCAATTAGCCCCTTCACTTTAAATGATATTGGTCTTGGACGTTCCTTTACAAATGAGCCCTTTCACTTTAAATTATAAAATTTATCACAATATTGTAAACAAATGTATTTTAAGTTCTCCATCCGTTTGGTTTTCCTTCGCCAGCATACTATCACAAAACCAATATACTTGCATATGAATTATAGTATTTTGTATATAAGAAAATTAAAGTATGCCTCGAAAGTATATTTTGAATTCTCTTAATTGGACAATGAGTTTAATAAAAAATAAAAAAAATGAAGGATGGATTTGTATATGAAAGTCACAGATAATTTATATATGAATCAAAATTTGATGTAAAGGATTTCAAACTCTTTCAATTAGACAATGAGTTTACGAACAATAAAAAAAATGAAGGATGAATTGTGATTTTTTTTGTTTTCACAAACCAGCAAATGAGTTGGAAATAAAGGTTGATCGCACAGTTCAATTTTCATTCATTTCATTCTCATTTTTTTCAAATTTTTGGGGTCGTAAATTTGATAAAGATTAAACAGAATATTCTTAGCATATTTTTAAAAGTGCTCTCCAAATCAGTTTATGTTTTCTTTCTAATTAAGTCTTATTTTCACCAATTACCCATCACGTAGTTTCTCTATCAGCAATAAAAACTAAGCAATCATATTAATAATATCAACGTATATATATGTCAAATATAAACTGATTACATTCATAAAATGAAAAGAGATTTCACAGGCAAAATTTTGTCCTACTCTTCGTTATGTCCATCCCCATGTAAATTTAATTTCATTAATTTAATTCTCAAACTGAGACCATTATAAATTAGAAAAATAAGAAATAAAAAAAACTAGATTTCACTAAAAAGAAAGAAAATATAAGAAAATTTATTTACGTATAAAAAATAATTGTAGTTACTATGTTTATTATATGAAATAACTAATATAATTGGGAAATACATGATTTCAACAGGAAATGGACGTTGTAAACGTGATTATTCTGAAACTTGCTATTATGTATAAGCGGATCCTAGTATTATTGATCACCTCAAACCCAACCAAATAGAGGTTTGTCGGTTAAAGAACAAGAAGCTTCTTTTTTATGTTGATTTGTGAATTCCCCAATCTTATTTCTCACTCTCCACATTAAAGCTCCAACATTAAAGTATTCCTTAAAAGCAATCTCCATTTATCAAATGCGATTTCTTATATGTCGAGGTGCCATGTGAGAAAGGTTTAGCTAGAAGCCTGAAAAAAGGAGAAGAAAAAATAAGATTTTTTTAGAACGGCCCTTCTCATTTTTTATGCAAAAAAAATAAATACCCCAAACCTTTCAAATATCTTACAAAAGACTTATTTTCCTTACCGATTAATTTCCTCCAATTTCTCAATAATTGATTTTGCACAAATAGACATGAGATAGACAAATTCTCCCTATGAAATGATACCGATATTTACAAATTTCATGGGGACATTACATAAAGGTTATGTTTAGGTTAGGCAACAATATCATGCTTATGTTCTAACTACACAATAAAATATCAATGGATGTTATTATTGATCACAACTTTATCATTCTTGCAAAATGTACATCACACCAAAGATGTGAATAGTTTTACAAAAGGAAGGTGCTAATAAGAATATAACCTGCGCTGCATATATGGCAGCTTTAACTTATATACAACCATCAATATGAAACTTTTAAGATACAATTAAACTAGTTCCATTCCAATTTAATATGAGCTAATATACATGGGCCCCTGTCAAATTCCCCACTTGTCCCTCTTTCACTGTCAAACGGGCCCGGTTTGACACCTTTTTAATTTAATAAAATCAAAAAGACATATGGGTCCCGTTTGACAGTATCACATTTGCATATTGGAGGGGGGGATTTTTAGAGGGGGCCATATAAACTTTTCCATTTAATATATAAAAGTTTTACTGACATTTTCAAAAGAGATCTGATACATCGGATCATGCTTTGCAAAAATATATAGTACTTCAGAGTCCAATTTTTAGCGCAGAGAGCAACAGATCAAGAATTTCAAAACCCGGTTATTTTAGTTATGCTACTCATATCATTAAAACAAGAAAATTTAAAAGAATGAGAATGCATTAAAACACGGACAATGTGATATCACGACGACATTGTAGTATGCCGGATCATGACGGAACGGTATATATATTGTTTTTGTACTTTTATATATTATTTTGCCATTTTATGTATTGTTTTATCATGTTATATACTGTTTTCATTCTTTATGTATTTTTTACTTTTAAAATTTATATATACAGTTCTAACCTACTATTTTGATTTTTATATACTATTTTCATTTTTTATGTATATATTGTTATTAGAAAATAAATTATATATATTGTTATTATACCGTAATAAGCTGTCTATATATACTGTTATCGTGATCTGACCTGCTATAGTGCCGACGTGACCTATCACGTCCCTTAAAACAATACAAGTATTTAGAAATCTTAGAAAGTATAAAAAAAGACATAAGATTTATAACCACCACCTATAAGCAACAAAAGCAAATAAGTAAAAAGAAAATAGCAATAATAATAAATAATTGAACAAAATATCACTATAAATAAATAAAATCCAACAACCAAAAATCAACGTTTCAACTCAATTGAGTGTGCATGGAAACCGATGCAACTGACGCCTCAACAACAAAAATCACTTATTTAAAACTGATGCAAGCATGCCGCGATGTCGAACGGCCGCAGCTCCGCACCGTCGAATGCCAGGTTGACACCTGACAGCCAGGGATGGAGCCAGGATTTCAACTTAGGGGGGGTAGAACTAGGATGATATCAGGACTATCGCAAAATATTTTAATATTTTTTTTATTAGTACACCATAATTTTTTAATAAACTTGTCTAATCACTAATATAAAATTTGTCTAAATTTTTTTATATAATTAAGTGTTAAAAGTAAAATTTTGTTATTTTGTTTGTTCCGATCTAGTAAAATTAAGCAACTATCCAACTCTTGCTAGCTCAATGGTAGCTACATCGGTAAACTTTAGTTATTCAAGTCGTGGTAAAGACATTTTGCACATTTGGCTAGCCTCTCAACTCATTAGTAGTGAGTTTGGGTCTAGAAAAAATATTGAGCTACTGATCTAACAAGATATATTAGAATTTCAGAAACATAACAAATTCATATAATAGTTAAATGATATACAAATATGACACATGAGAAAAAATGATATCACATGCATGATATAAATTATCTTGTTTTTTATTTATAAGAGTCAAATGTGTCCTATAACTCTATTGGAGGTGTTGACTCTTCTGTGATTGGTCGAGTCATCGCTTCGTAAACCGGCATCAATACATATGATTTGTTGAAACCGGTTCCAATGCATATGACGTCGTAAAATAATATTACAAAGCTTAATAGAATAGAGCAGAAAAAAAAGGATAGAATTTAATGCGAATGCGCGATTTTTTGTCAGCCGCACTTCCGTCCCCACTCTCGAGTCACAAGTCGTAACCTCTTAAGTCTGGATTCTTGTAACTAGCTTCATTCTAGTTACGGGATGTTATTGTTATTAGAATTTGTATTATTATTCTTATTATTTTGCTATTAATATTATAATATAATATATTATTATTAGTTAGCTAGCTATAGTTAAATGATGACATGTATGAGCTTATTCATGACAAAAACAAATTAAGCCATCAGGTATTCATCAATGAGACTACACATTACCGAAACAAGAAGCAAATCTGATAAAAACTTAAAGAACAGAAAAATTCAAGTCTGATAAACAGGAAATTGAAATGTTACAGCCTAATAAAGTTAAACATGGAACATTAATTAAAATAATATAATGAAGCAGCAGTTGATACTAATCCATAAAAAATGAGCAACTAAAAAAGTGTAGGTACAAACCAAGAATGCCCATTTAAGGGGCAATCGAGCTTTTCCGTTGATCGATCCTCAATGTTGTATCTATACAAGTGAGTATAACTATCAGTAGCATCACTATCTTCATCATAATGGTGTTCCTCATCTAAGAAGTATATACAATTTTCTTTAAATCCTGGAAAGTCAGTTGCCGTACAAGCGAGGGACTGCACTTTGCCTATAAAAAAAATCTGATCGCCTATGTTACTAATTTTGACCCACACAGGTCCGTCCTTTCCATTCTCAGCATCCAACATATATATGTTGAAAGTAAATCTAGTATTTTCGTCATTTGGACATTTGTCGACTATATAAAGAATCTCAGTCGGTGAGGCTGACTGAACAAAACAAAGATCATAGTACCCATCTTGTTTAGTTGATGGTATCTTATATGATAAGTTTTGGGTGGTGATGTCTATTGCCATCGTAACGTCAGTTTTGTTATCAGTTCTCAAGAGTTTTCCTTTGTAGATTGTATAACAACCCGACCTAAAATAATTGTCAGAACATTCCATATAAGCCCACTTCTCGTCTCCAGGTTGACAAAAAGCAACCATGTGTTTCCCAGCATGTGGCTCTGTCTCTGTAGTACCATATAAATAACCCGATACAACCACATATTCCTTGAGTTGAATTGGATTTGGACCAACCCACAATATAAGTAAATTCTTTAGATTTGTATGTGGTAGACACACCTCATCATTAGTAATAGGGTTGATGAGAGACATTTCGTCTTTTCTAGGGCAATATGCAAATATTTTATTGTAGAAGAGCAGTGATTTGCCACGGGATGGCGGGCAATGGATATCATAGATTTTACCAGACAAGATTGAGTAGACGCGGATATCTTCTTTGTTAGGGTCATCATTTATACAATCTTGCTCCAAAAGCAAGGGGAATTGAGGAGGCGCATCTGATGCAGAGACAGAGTAGCGCCATGTTTTACAGACGCTTCTAAATCTTATAAAATCAGACGAAACTGGATGAAATTCGTCGGAATCAGAGAGACAGGGAAGTTTTTTAGAGATGAGATGCAGAAGATCAGGAAGGAGGTCGGACCAATCCCTTTCGTTGTTATCGATCTTCTCTAAAACCATGGTCATGAGAGGAGAGGAGATGAGATGAATTTAATTTGTGCCGATTTTATGGTTTTGGAGTCAATAAATAAAGTAATGATGTGGCAAATATGGAAGGTGTTTAATATGGAATGTACTTCATACTTAGTATGGTGATTTATTTCTTAAACGGAAAGAGCCAAATTTTAGGTAATACAGTAAAGAAATGATAGGTCGAAGTCCATATGATATATTGGTATGTTATGTTGCTTATAGAAATAGAAAGACCATGTAAATCATATACCAGTACTAGGAAATGGAAATAATATCATGCTTGAATTCTTCATGAAAACTGAAGGTTTATAGCTGGGCAAGTTTGAAAATTTTAACTGGGGCAGTTGTGCTTGGAGATGAGGAGAGAGAGAGAGGGAAGGTGGCAGAAGAGACAGAATGAAGAATGGAGGTGATGATGAAGAGAAGGATGAGGCAAGTGAGGCAGGGAGAGCTTTAGCTTTAGCTTCTGCGACGAACGAAAGAAAGATGTTTCTGGTGCTCAAGTTTTAGTGCAGTTTTTTTTTCTTGTTCTTCAGAGAATTTACTATTGAAAACAATTCAAATATTAAATTTACCCTTTTTGTACAATCGTATTACTTAAAAACAAAAGTAATAATATTTAACTCTTACAGATAGGGGTTTCAAATGTCAATAGTGAGGGTAATATCCGAACCGAACTGGTACATCCAACAAAATATCTAGATTCAAATAAGAAAATTCAGATCTGCTCATAATCCTTAGAAACTGGATCCATTTTTACGGATGCGAATTTAGATATGAGACTTCAGATGTTAAGTCCAGACTCCTATAATATCTGGACCGTATTCGGAATTGGATAAAATCTTTTCTGGTACTGATCCGGAAAAAAATATGAGCATGGACATGATACTAACATTATCTGAACTAGATCCAAACCGTTGACGTCTCTGACGACAATACATTTGTCTTACAAATCCCGTTGGTTGTTACTCAGATTAAAACATAGACACATCTTCACCTCCACCCACTCTTTCTTTATGGCTAAGAGACTCAGAGAGAACTTTGAAATACTTTTGTTATCACTTTACTTTAGTAAATCATGGCGGTGAAATACAGCTCTAACAAAACATTTCATTAATAAGTGTAAACTACTTGTTATAAGTTTATAACAAATTATGAGAGTGAGATCAACAGTTGAGTATCCACAATAATTAGCATTAGTTTCCTCCAATTTCTCATTTTCAATTAATTTTGCACAATCGGAAAACATATAAAAAAGGAGGTAGACAAATTCCTTAGATGAAAGAAAACTCATATTTATAAATTTCATGTGACAACCACGCAAATGTTATGCTAAGGTTAGGTAACATTAATATTTTCGAACTATCACAATATTATTATTGATCATAACTTGATCATTCATTTTTAACATTACACCAAAGAGGTGAGTAGTTTTAGAAAGAAGGTATGCTAATGTGCAACGGCTGCTGCATGCAGTTTGTGTGATGCCCTTTTCTTTGAGCTGTAGAACAATATATATTTTCAATTTTCAGCAAAAATATACAATAGATACTGATTGTAGAATTTACTGCTTGTCAAAGAGACTGTTATCACAATGAATCATTTCTCCTAAATAAGTTATGCAATATTACAATGATATAATTTTTTAAAATTCAACATGCAAATAAAGCATGAGGTATCTCATAATGCCACTAAATCTATATAGTTTAGTTTTGAATTGTGACTAAGATTTAATCAATCAGATAAGCTTAAAAAGAATAAGAGTGTGTAAAACAAAATGCAAGATTTTAAGTCTCAAAAAGTATAAAAAACATAGAAGAATTTAACCTCTATAACCATTTGTAAAAAGAAATTAAACAATAATAAAAATAAGTAATTAAAAAAAAAGAATGAGACATAGTTATCATCTATAAAGTTCTCTTAAAATAGAGATTGTAATACGCATAATAGTAATATTACAACGTGTTATATATGATTCTAAATCTCTCAATAATCTCTTTTCTTTTTGGTATTGTTGTTTAGGAAATATTTATGCTATAGAAACAAATATTTAAAGAATATTTAGGCAATAGAAGGAGGTGGATTGTTTCCATCATTGCATTGTATATTAAGTAATTGTATCTTTAATTTAGATAATTTATTTTGGTAATTAGTCATGGTTCTCTCCTATATAAAAAGTCTTTTAACTATTATAATAGTATCCCAATTCTTAAAATGTAGTCTCTCAATTGAATAAACGTTTTCTCTCTTTTTCTCTAGTTATTTCTCTCATGAGTTTTCTTTTTCTACATCCACATTCTCCCCATTACCCTAACACAACGAATAATTGAGATTTGTCTCCTATTCTTCACAAATTGTTGTGTCTCTGACCCGATTTGAGGGCTCATATCAGAATTAAATAAAACAAGAAGGGCTGAAATGAAAAAAATTCTCATTAGAAGTATGTTTCCGAAAGGATTAAAAACATGTGAATGACTTTGTTAATTCCCCAAAATTTCCACAAAAGATAATTACTACATTTTCAGAAAACATTTTTTCTGATTAATACCAACTTTTCATATCTAATTCAACTATTTTTTTTTCTAATTAATAGCAATTATTCATATTTGTTTCCAAGAAGAACAATAGTTTCAGAAAGCACCCGGCGATATCGAACGGCCGCAGCCCTGCACCGTCGAATACCAAATTGACACCTGGCAGCACCACATCCTAGCTTTCCGTGTCCTCGGAGTCTTGCTTGGCGGATAATGAGTTGTTGACTGGGTTTGGTAAAGATTTAAGTTATCATATTTGCAATTTTTCATGCTTTCACAAGGTTATTGCCCGATGTAACTGAGACATTTTGAACATAATGCTAGTAAAGAATCTCAATAAACAATCATCCAATGCAGTCTAAACTTGTATAATTGGCGGTTATATGAAGAATATTAAAGAATCTCAATAAATAAACTATGTTACGTTACTCAAATCATCAGATAAAACTAAAAAGAACAATGTATAAATACAATACAAGCTTTTATAAATCTCAGAAAGTTTCAAAAAAGATAGAAGAATTTTAACCACCTATAAGCAACAAAAGCAAAAAACCAAAACAAAATAACAATAAATTAATGATTGAAAAAACGTCACTCAACACTTCAATTCATCTCACGGGGCCTTTGTTGCTGTTGTAGTGTGCACGGAAACCGAGGCAGCCGACGCCTCGGCAACCAGCAAGACAGGCTGGCGGGCCTGCAAGCACACGGCTATATCAAACGGCCGCAGCTCTGCGCCGTCGAATACCAAATTGACACCTGGCAGCACCACGTCCTTGCTTTTTAGACGTTGAAACAGAAGCTAAAGCTCGAACTAATATTGAATTACCCAAAAAGAGTGTATTTCGCATCAAGATTGAAGGTTTATAACTAAAGAAGTGAGGAGATGTTATCTGGGGCAGTTGTGCATGGAGATGAGGTGAGAGAGAGAGGGAATGTGGATGAAGAGAAGAATGGAGGTGAGGTTTCGGTTGAGAAGAAGAAAGGAAAGATGTTCTGTTGCTCAAGTTTAATGGAGTTCTTTTTTTCTTCTTTTTCTTGAGAGAATTTCCCTTCTAAAAACTCAATATATCATACTTACTCTTCCAACAAAGATAAATATTAAAATTTATCCTTGTAATCGTATCAAGTTTGTCCAATCCTATTACTTCAAACAAAATCAATCATATTTAACTCTTACAAATCTATAAATGTAACTATTTGAACAAAGGTACTCTCCCCTTTGTTCTTACTCAAATTAAAACATTGACACCTCTTCACCGTCACTCCATTTTCGTTTATGGCTGAGAGAGTGTAAGAGAAACTTGAGATATTTTCATAATCATTTTTATTTTAGTAAATCATGGCGGTTATGAACATCACTAAGAATACATTTCATCAATAAGTGTAAACTACTTGTTATAAGTTTATAACAAATTATGAGAGTGCAATCAACGGTTGAGTATCCACAATAGTTAACTTTAGTTTCCTTCAATTTCTCATTTAAAATTGAGTTTGCACAAACACAAAACATATAAAAAGGAGGTAGACAAATTCCTTAGATGAAAGAAAACTTATATTTATAAATTTCATGTGACAACCACATAAATGTTAGGTTAGGTAACATTACTATGTTCTAACTATCACAATAAAAATATGAATATTATTATTGATCATAACTTAATCATTCTTGTTAAATTAACATCACCAAAGAGGTGGATAGTTTTAAAAAGAAGGTATGCTAATACTTAATGGCTGGTGCATGCAGCTTGTGTGTGCTCTTTTCTTTGAGTTGTAGAACAATATATATTTTTCGGAAACAATATACAATATATAATAGTTGTAGTATTTACTACTAGTCAAAAAGACTGTTATCACAATGAATCATTTCTCCTATAAATTTATGCAATATTTTAATACGTATCTAATTTTTAGTTAATTTTAAAATTCAACATGCTGTTATGTTAATGGAGAGAATATTGATGTATAGTAAGAGAACTCATGAGAGAAATAATAATTAGAGAAGAAGAGAGAAATTGTTTATTTAATTGGAAACTACATTGTAAGAATTGTGATACTATTACAATAGCTAAATGACTCTTTATATAGGAGAGAGACATGATTAATTACCAAAATAAATTGCCTAAATTAAAGATATAATTACCTAATATACAATATAAGGATGAAAACAATCCACCTCATTTCATTGCCTAAATATTGCCTAAATATTTATTTCTATAGTCTAAATATTTCCTAAACAACAATACCAAAAAGGAAAGAGATTTAGAGTCATACATAACAATCTCCACCTTGACTCAAAATCTCACTCATGACTCAAAGTCGCAATAACAACATATCCAAAATGAGCTCCACCTTAATGCACCAATCCACTTTGTCGCTCCACATGAGGCCGTCTCCTTGTACCGAGAACTCACAAGACTCCAATTCGTTGACCGCAACCAAGCATACACAAAATTGAAGTATCCATACCTCATAGGAGATCCAACACGACCCTTACCAAAGCATCTTCCCGGCTCGCCTTAACCGATGTATCATCGTCAAAATCATAATGCTCCAAGTTACGTTGAGTAATTTCACCTAGTTGACCGGGAATAGCAAACTCCACCTTCTTTGTGATCGTCTCACCATCCTCAAAAGCCGGATCAAACAATCGCTCCCTTACCCGTAACATAACTGGATCAAAAGTCACGTCTCTCAAAACAAGTAGTTCCACAACCGGACACCACAAATGATATGCCTTCACACCTAAAGTATATCCCAAGAAGAATACATTTCTTCTCCTCATACTCGAGTATCCATTAAATAACTTGTGCATAAACGGGATATACAAATACCACTAAGTAGTATTAAAATGGTTTCTGTTGAGAACTCCTTGCCTGAGTCCACCCCAAAAATATGCTCTCGAGTAGTTTCCAATCAGCCACGCCATTATGTTGTCGAGAGCGAACAATCATGCAATACTGAACAATACTTATAAAATGATCACAAATTTGTCCCCACAAATCCAAATAGATATCTTCCAAAATTTCCTTTGTGCGATGAACGGCTGTACTAGAGCTGAGTCTCCTCCGTTTACCATAAACGAAATATTCACAACTCATGCTTTCTGGTATTCTGGCCACACAGTAGATCCCTCGTGCTCAAAACTGTCACCCCGCATCAAATCGTAAACCCTGCCCTTCTAACTGAGGCAGAGAAGGCGACGACGAACGAGCCTAAAACTGCGCCAACTTCCCGAAATAACTTTCCGGTACTCTGGACTTCCAAAATATAACACACCAATATTTTGGCCACACAGTAGATCCCTCGTACTCAAAATTGTCACCCAGCATATAATCATAAATTCCGACCTTCTAACTGAGGCAGAGAAGGTGACGATGAACGAGCCTAAAACTGCGCCAACTTCCCGAAATAACTTTCCGGTACTCTGGACTTCCAGAATATATAACACACCAGTCATTCTAGCCTTCATCGATGTAATAGCTCATCTAGATACCTTGAGGACTCCACCTTCACATCGAAACTTACAACAGATATCTCCGAGAACGTCTAATGAGATCAAATGGACAGCCTGGCCCTGCATCTTGATCAAATAGACAACCCCGTCCTGCATCTTGATCTCAATCGTGCTAACACCTGCAACGCAACATAGATGATCGTCTCCCAAAAAAACATCTCTACTAGACGCCTCATATGTGGTGAACCACTCTCGATTCGGGATCATCTGATTTGAATTACCCGAACCCAACCAATTCTTCTCATATCTCTCCTTCTCATTCGCCACAAAAAGTACCTCAACTTTACCGAATTTAGTCTCGTAAGCTTCTTCCGATAGAACACCGTTATCTGCCTCCTGCTTCTCTTTGAGCTTGTAACAGTCGGCCTTAAGGTGTCCCGTCTTCTTGCAATAGTTGCTCATCAGGTTCTTGTACTTGAATTGCGAATGAGTCTTCTCTAATGTTGCATCTCTCTCCTTAGGTCTTCTCCTCTCCACAAACAACCCGATCTCTTGATGACTACTTTCAACCATGGGCAAGTCATAGTCGATGCTAGACTTGACTAATAAGTTACTCTTGACATCATTAATGGCAAGTAATTCTCTGGTATGAAACATATGCAGCATGCACAAGAACACCACGATTTTATCCTCTTCTTCCTTCTTATTATCGATTCGCTCCACATTATTAAAGAAACTGATATTTCCCAAAATATGGACCTTAACTGGCATACCTTCTGACATGTTCAAAGAGTGGAATCGCTGCTTCAAACATAACCGGTTGATAACTAATTTCTCCATGTAGATGTCTTCTAACTTCTTCCATGCGCCAACTGATGTAGCCTCCATGAAAATTTCTTCAAGAGTCGAGTTGCTTAAATAAAACTGAATTGTCGAAAGGGCTCTATCATCCATAATCTCCTCAACATCGCCCTTCATCTCCTTCGGTCGCCCAAAATTCGTCATGCTATCATATTTCTCAGTATCAGATTTAGTCGACATAACCGCACTTGAATTCATGATAGAACAAGACGGTATACTTGACTTACGGAAGCACAAAGATTATCGTAACATAGCTCTGGTACCAATTTGTTAGGGTAATGGGGAGAATATTGATGTATAGTAAGAGAACTCATGAGAGAAATAATAACTAGAGAAGAAGAGAGAAATTGTTTATTCAATTGGAAACTACATTGTAAGAATTATGATACTATTACAATAGCTAAATGGCTCTTTATATAGGAGAGAGACATGACTAATTACTAAAATAAGTTGCCTAAATTAAAGATATAATTACCTAATATACAATATAAGGATGAAAACAATCCACCTCATTTCATTGTCTAAATATTGCCTAAATATTTATTTCTATAGTCTAAATATTTCCTAAACAACAATACCAAAAAGGAAAGAGATTTAGAGTCATACATAACACATGCAAATAAAACAAAGAGGCCTCTCATAAAATGGAAGTTTTCTAACAGTCTCAAAAAGTATAAAAAACATAGAAGAATATCACCACCTATAAACATTTGTAAAAAGAAATTAAATAATAACAAAAATAAGTAACTAAAAAAAGAATGAGACATAATTTATCAACTAAAAATCAATCTGAAAAAAGAGATTATAATACGCATAATAGTAACATTACAACGAATAATTGAGATTCGTCTCCTATACTTCACATAGATATCTTTAAAAAACGAGCAGAAACATGTTAATGACTTTCCCAAAATTCCCATAAAAGATAATTTACTAAGTTTCAGAATGCCTTGTTTTTCCCAATTAATAACAATATTTTCGTATTCATTCCATACTATCTTGTACATTTGTTTTTCTAATTAATAATAACTACTCATATTTTTTCCTAAAAAGAAAAATAGTAACTATAGTTTAACTTTTTTCTAATTTCACAACCAATTTCGGATTTACTCTGAACCCAACAAGATAGAGGTTTATCAGCGTAAGAACCAACAGAGTTTTCCTTTACTTTGATTTTAGAATTCCCAATCTTATTTCTCAATTTCCACTCCAAGGCTCTATATGTGTTTTTGCCATCCAAAAACACCTCGAAGTTAGGCATTTAATAAATACTCTCTTTTTTTCCAAATGTGATTGCTTCTACATCGAGGTGTCATGTGAGAAGAATTTAGTTAGAAGACTAGAAGGAGATGTCCCTTATAATTTCTTTTGCAAAATTAAATCTCTTTAATTAAGAAGCATACTCTCAAAACTTTTGAAAAAAAAACTCTGTGGATTAGTTTCCTCCAATTTCCCATTGTAAATTGATTTTGGACAAAAAGAAAACATATGAATTCTCTTGTATTCAAGGTTACTGATATTTATATCGGGGCAATTGAACACAAAGGCAATGTTAGGTTAGGTAGCACTAGTATGCTCTATGTTCAGAGTACACAATAAAATATATATGAATGCTATTATTGGTCACAACTTTGGCGTTCTTGTAAAATGAATATCACACCAAACCAAATAGGCGAATATCTTTACAAAATAAAAAAGGTATGCTAATGTGAATGGATGTTGCACATCTTCTACATGGCTTTTTCATTCAAGTCGTAAATAACATTTTTTGAAACTACAAAGAACAATCATTTATTCTTCGGAGACCAATTTTTACTGCAAAGAGCGACAACAAACAACCAACACGAAATAATTTTAAAGCCCAGATATGCTAGTTATGTTAAATCAGTCAAATAAAACTAAAACAAACAAGGATGTATAAAAACAATACAAGTTTATTAGAAATCTCAGAAAGTATAAAAAAAGACACAAGATTTATAACCACCTATAAGCAACAAAAGCAAAAACGTAAAAAAAAATAGTAATAATAATAATAAATAATTGCAAAAAAAAAAACATCACTATAAATAAATTAAAAACCAAACAAACAAAACTCAACATTCCAAATCAACTCACGAGGCCTTTGCCGTGTGCGCGGAAACCGAGGCAGCCGACGCCTCGGCAACAAGCAAGACAGGCTGGCGGGCCTGCAAGCACGCGGCGATATCGAACAACCTCAGCTCCGCGCCGTCGAATACCAAATTGACACCTGGCAGCACCACGTCCTTGCTTTCTGTATCTTCGGATTCTTGTTGTTTGGCTGATGATGATGAGTTGGTGAGTGGATTGGGTGGGTTTGAAGGTGGTGGTGTTGAGTCTTCTGTGATTGGTCGGGTCATTGCTTCGTAAACTGGAGCTAGTGCGTATGACCTGTTGAAGAGTAATAATGATATAGTTGATAAGGGGAATTTGCAAAAAGAACCCTGTGTTATCAGAATTTGCAAGAAGAACTTTATTTAAGTTCAAAATTTATTTAATCTTAATAATAATATAAGGGAATTTTGCGTAAAGAACCCTGTGTTATGGCTAAATTGCAAAAAAAGCACCTTTATTCTTAAGAAATTTTCAATTTGGAAAAACAAAGGGGCTAAATAGTTTAAGGGAATTTAGTGAAAAGATCCCCGTCTTATTAGAATTTTAAAAAATGCCCCTCTATTTTTTAGAAATTAAAATTTTAGGTTCCTTAAAAAAAATTAAATTTTAGAATTTACCGTTAGTTAATGGTTAGTGTAGAAATTTAAGCTGAACTAACGGTAGGGGCTAAATTTTGAATTGTAAAGTATACGGAGGCTAAATAATATATAAATATATTATTTATTTCAAGTACATCTAAAAAAACCCGGTAGGGACTAAATATTGAATTGCTAAGTATAGAGGGGCTAAATAACAAAATAAATTAACGGTAGGGACTCAATTTCAAATTTCCAAAAAAAGGATGGACTATATAGCAAATAATATAATAATTAAACCACCTTAAAATATTTCCGTCGAAACTGACGACCTCGGTCCGACACCTCTGCCTCCTATTCACCCTCAGCCTCTCATGCTCATTCACACCACCTCCCTGCTGAGCTGGCATTCCGGAATCTTCTAGAAGCGGGCTCCACCTCCCACTTGCGTAACTCACCATCTGACGCCCCTTTTTCCCCATTTCCTTTTCTTTTTCTTTTTCCTTTTCTTTTTCGGCTCTCTGATATAACAGCTTTGCCACTGGGCCTGTGGCTTGGTACTCGTTGCACATTTCGCGTAATTTTTTACATAAGTTTTGCATTGCGTCGTGATGAGATGTGAATTTATCGTCGTTTTGTAAAATTTGTGTTTTGATGATATTATCGCGTATTTTCTCGCATAATTTAGGGTTGAATAACGGCACCCCAAATTCCAACCCTAATGGCACCCACTCATATTTATTATTTTCATCATCATTATTATTATTTTCTGATATTTTATGGAGTCTAATGAGGCGTAAATACCCTAGAGTGCTCAAACCAGATAAACTCTCAAAAAACGAGGACAGATTCGTAATTTCGCGCGGCAGAATCTCGTCAGAATCCGTCAGAGGCAGAGCCACATCCATAGTCACAATCCTTCCGGAAGCATCCAGATCCTCCTTACTCAACGGCTGGACCAAAACCGCCGAGCTTTTCAACATAGAGTTCAAATAATGCAACAACAAACTCCCTTTTACCAAATTGCCCTCAAACTTGCCGCCCAAGTTTCCTGTCAAACCGTTCAAATCCCAAGACCAAATTAGGGCTTTTTGACAGCCTGAAAGCGGGGCCGGCAAAGTCCTGAGTCTCTGACCTTTCATTAAAACAACAGATAATGGTCCACACGCACCAGTTGTATACAAAACGAGCTTCATCCATGGAGTCACAGAAGAATAACAAGGCGGACCGAAATGGACAGGTCCAGTTGGACTTGGCAACACAGATAAAGAAGGCAGTGGCACCATCGAAATTATCACATCATAATCCCTGTTGAATAATCTCTCTAACGTTACAGGCGTTAGAGTCGCTAAACTCTCGCATCTCAAAATATCCACTTTGTAATTCCTCGTTTTGACACTTTCTGTTTCGCTGTTTGTGATTTCCGGATTTGGGGAGGGTATTTGGGTAATTGTGCCGCCGGATTTGATGCACTGGAGAAGGCAGCGAAGGCTGAAGGCGTGGTTGGCAAAATCTTGGAGCTCGCCTTCGAATTTTGAGGTTTCTAAAGAGGCTAAATCGGTTATGAGAGATGAGATGCACGAGTCGCCGAGTTTTCCCGCTTCGTAGAGAGTTACGGCATGCTGTTTTAGACCTAGAGAGAGAGAGAGAGAGAGATTAATGGATAATTAGGGAGGTTAATTAAGTTATGGGATAAATGGGCATTAGTCCATGTGCTTAAATTGGATTGGGGTTTAGTACTTGTATTATTGATTTTTTAACATCCCAACCCTAAACCAGAGTGCCAAATCCCGTTTTTCATTTCAGGAGGGATTTGGAACTCCAAACTGGGTCAGTGATAAAATAAGTTTAAAATCAGGTTATTTTTGCGTACTTGAAAAATCTAGGTAAATTTTCATATCTAACCCCCAAATTTCCCATCCAAAACGACTTTATTTTCAACATATTTCCATCACTAACATAAAAAAAGAAATTATTCCAAATATTCACAAACCCTAAAACCCTAAACCCACCTGGCGAAATCGAGCCCATCATGAGATACGAGGTCACATTCGCGTCCACCACAAGCCCGACATGTGGCGCTCCGCCAACCACCCTCCTCTGTTCCTCACCAACTTGCACTTTCTCCCTCTCCCTCTCCCTCTCCTCCCCCACGCTCCCATTCGACTCCTCACCGTCGCTCAAAATGTTGGAATACGAAGTGGGCGCTGAGCTGGCGGGGTCGCGGAGGGCGGAGCTGGGATCGAGGAGCTTCTCGGCCCAGCCCAGCCGGCACGCGAACGAGGCCGCCGACTGGAGCTGGGTTAAATCCGCTTGCAGCGTCGACGCCAGCTCCGCCACCGTCGCGTTTTCACTCAGGACCACAAACACGTGGTACAATAATCTGAAGAAGAAGAAGAAGGAAGACAAGGGAAAATTGTGAGAAATTGAATTGTCACTAATTGCGAAAGAGACCCTGAATTACTGGAAATTAATTGCAAAAAATATATAGAGTATGGCTAAACGTAAGCAAAATGAAAATTAATCTACAACATATTCAAAACATATATATATTCCATCCGTACGGTTGAAATTTGAATTTTGCTTACGTATGCTATTTAGCATCTCCCATATATATATATATATATATATATATATATATATATATATATATATATATATATGGGAGATGCTAAATAGCATACGTAAGCAAAATTCAAATTTCAACCGTACGGATGGAATATATATAATTTCAAGAAATTCAAAATTTGGTCCCTAATGTTACTAAGCAGTTTCCATCCAGGGGTAAAATTCTTATCAACTGAACTACTTGAAAATATAGGGTTTTTTGTGCAATTTCCCATCTCTTCCTTCTTCAGATTACTGTAACACGTGTTTATGGTCCTGAGCGAAAATACATGGTACAGTAATCTGGGAAAATGGGAAGAGAAAGAAGATGGGCAAATTAGCGTAAAAGACCCTGTGTTGTGAGAAATTGCAAAAGAGACCCTAGGTTATTGAAAGTTGGGAAGAAAAAGAAGCATTTTCACTTAGTACCACAAACATGTCGTACAGTAATTTGGAAAAAGGAAGGAGTTTTTTGTTAGAAAATTTTGGTTGGGAATTTGATGGTAATAAGGGAAAAATGGGTCTTTAGCTTTGTTTAAAAAAAGGGAAATTAGCAAAAAGGACCCTGAGTTATGATGAAATTGCAAAAAAAGATCTTAGATTACTGAAAATTTGCATAAAAAGGGCCACTGCATTGCATTATAATGAAAGGGGGGCAGTTTTTTTGCAATATAGGTAATAATGCAGGGGGTGTTTTGCAAATTTTTAATAGTAAAATAATGTGAAGTAAAATAAGAAGAACATACTCTTCAATTGGGTCTTCGTACTGCTGCTCCCTGTTTGAGACAAAGCCTTCAAGCCTGGAAACTGAATTTAATGCACACAAAAATTCACAAATATAATACGTAACAAATAAAATAGTAAAAATAAAAACACATTTAAACTGAGATTTCAGCACACTTTATTTGACTTATTTGTTGCTTTTTACGCTTTTTCTTGGCTTCTTTTCCATTAAATTGAAGTTTTACGAAAACAATCATAAAACAAAAAAGAACTCAATAATTAATTTATTTTTTTGGTATGAAAAATTAGGGTTTGGTACCTTTGAACCGATCGTCAGGATAAACCGGTACGTCGAAATAAACCAAGCCTCTTTTATGAAGTGCTTTAATTATATCCGGTTCAAAAAGTACATATGAATTTGCCTCTTCTTTGCATATCTTGTCAATTGTCGCCGTTTCCTCGTCCGTTAATTTCTACCCACAAAAAAATATAAAAATAATAATAATTACATTTAGTCAATTCATGCTAATTTGGGGCAAATTAAGGACAATTGAAGCGTACATCAGACCAAATTACCCAACTGAGTATTGTGTTCGGTTATTTTGAAAAGAATTGAGGCTTAATAGGGACATATAGGGCTTAATTAGGTTAACTAACAATCATATAAATGGCTTAATTTTCCACTAATAACTTTTATTTGTAATAATTAATAAAATTTGAGGTGCAAAATTACGAATCCAACCTTGAATTCTTCGATAGTGAAATTGACGAGACAAACGCCCCACCAGGGCTCGATTGAAAAGTCAACAGGCTGAGCTGGCAGCATCTCTTTGGCTATCGACTTGTTGAGCTTCCACATTATTTTCTGCCAAAACGTACATGTTAGATCAATTATATCTAAAAAATGCATATAAAATATTTTTAAAAAACAAAAAAAGAATGTTATTTGTCGATAAAATATTGTATGCACCAATACCTCATTTTTTGTCTATAGTGTCAATATACCATTGTATTTAATTAATTAATTATGTTATATTATTTATTTATTTATTACTATTATTATTATTATTATTATTTATTAATTACCTTCGATATGCATTTATCCATAATATCAGTGAACTCATTTCCCCAAAACATCCAAAGTTATTTTTAAAAATATATAAAAAAAAAATTAAACTGTTCTCTCCCAATATAATGGTTTACGACTTTACGTATCAATATATTAATTTTTCTCTATAGTGCCAATATAGCATTTTATTTATTTATTTACTAATTATTAATATTTATTAATTTATTAATTTAAATACCTTGGATCTGCATTTATTCATGATATCAATGAACTCATTCCGTCCTATTCCGGTGAGTCTCAAAGCATCAGCCGCACTGAAGTTGGGGATGCTGTCGTACGGTTGCTCTGCCACAATTCTAACACCAATTATAATCAATTCTCAACAAAAATAAATGTCTTTTATAATAATAATAATAATAATAATAATAATAATATTTACATAATTTTAATGAACTGCAGACTCCCAGGTATAACCTGGGGTCTATACTCTAATCATAAAAAAATAATAATCATCATATATTGGACCAACACGTGAAATGATGATGAAAATATTGGATGTATTACAGGAGAGACAAGAGTTTGTATTTATGTAAAAACACCTTTGAGTTGTATGATTTTTGTAATAATCAAAAAAAGGTGTATAAAAACAAATAATAATATATTTGGCCAACAAGTAATGATGATGAAAATAATGTATATGTTATATTAGATCGAGAAAATACCAAAAAAAGGAAAAGAAGAATTGTTTTAGTAAAAGGAAAGAAAAAGTAGAATAAATATATAACTAAATGAATAAAATAGTACCGTTTTTCATAACTTCAAAAAGCATGTCGCAATAATATCTGAAAGGCGAAACCCTCATAACTCGACACACATATTCCGCTAAATGATACGGAAATAACTGCACAAAATAAAAAGAAACATTAAAAAATAACTTATTTAAACAACTGAGGCATAAATAATTAGGGTTAATTGAAGGAATAAATAAACAAATGATAATAATAATAATAATAATAATAATAATAATAATAATAATAATAATAATAATAATAATAATAATAATAATAATAATAAAAATAAAAATAATGCATACAGCAAGATTTCTGCGTAAATAACGCATCATATCTTCATAATATTCTCCTTCTTTGCATACTTTACGCGCGAAACACAAATTCCACTGCAGTCTTTTCTTTATACAATATTCTACAATCCTACATTCATAAAATAATTTCAACCCTTAATATATACACGATATAAAGAGAAAATATATTGCATAAAATTCAATTCTTTTTCTTTTCAGTGTGGTTTATTTGGAGTTTCAGAATGATGAAGCATGTAAAAAAAACTCACATTAGTCAAATCACCCTAATCATTCCAATCGATTTCGAAAGATGACAAACTATTGTTTTCCAAGTTTCAACAAAGTAGGGGCTTTTTGTAATTAAAGCATAAAGCAGGATCCTTTTTGCAAATTTCTCAAAATAAAAAATTACCGTCTATGCCATTCTTCTTTAGTAGAAAGGGCGACTTGAAGCCTTTTAGGAAGATTCTCAAAAGGGCATTCTTCCCTTATTGATTTGACTATCAATTGGTCCTCCACTGTTCCTGCCATCCTTTGCATGAGAGAGAGAGAGAGAGAGAGAGAGAGAGAGAGAGACCTACAGAGGATATAAAACAAAGGAGAATAACATATCAGATTTGAATGAAACATGGTTCATGATGATAAAATATAAGTTAAATTGAGGCCAAGTTTTTGTCTTTCATTGCAAGTTCAGGTAAATTTAGTCAGAATTGGGTCAAATTGAGGCTCCGTTGCACAATTGAGGGTAAATTGAGGCTCATTTGAAGAAATAAGGATCAATTGAGACCAAACTGGCTTAAATTGGGGCTCACAGTTAGCTTAATTCAAGCCATTATTTAACTGACTAATAGTCTCAAACTAACTAATAACTAACCACATCAACCTGAGAATCAATAAAACATCTATTTAACTAAAACCCCACAGAATTACAGAATTTCAGCTCATTGGTCAAATCAAGCCTAAAACCCTAGTCATTGAACATACAACTGTACTCAAAAAATCACCAAGTACCACTCCTCAAAAAACAAAGAAAAATCAACCAAATTGAGCTTGAAAATACCAGATCAACGGACTGAAATCGGTTGTGAGAATGGGAAATTGAGATTCTAACCGAGTGTGAAGAAGATTCAGATTTCGCGCGCTCTCAGCAAACGAGATCCAAAAAGAAACAGAAAAGAGAAGAAAAAAGAATAAAAAGGAGGAACTGTAAATACTAGGCCAAATCTCATATGTACCCCTGCAAAACCTCATAATTTTGCGTATACCCCTATCAAAAGTGAAATATCGTTGATACCCCTTTATTAAAAATAAACTAAAATGATTCAATATAAATTATTATCGTATTTACATAGAGTTAAAAAATCGAAAAAAATAAAAAAATAGCATTATTTTTAACACTAAATATATCATAGGGGCATCGATGATATTTGAGTAATTTGTAGGAGTATTGATGATATTTCACCTTTTGTAGGGGCATATATGAAATTATGATGTTTTGTAGGGGTACATGTACAAATTTGGCCTAAATACTGAAGACTAAAGACTGGAAAATATCATGTATGCCCTTATGAATCTGGTAAATATTCCTCCTTTAATATTCTTTTGCTTCAAAAGTTCAAAGGAAAAAGGGAATTATAAAATGGCTGGACCTTTTTTAAAAGAGACAGAATAAGAAAAGTATATGTAATAAAATTATTTTTCATGAATTTTATTTTTTTCAAAGTACACATGGTATTTTATAATTTTTCGAGGGAAGAAATAATATTTCTGCATTTATTGGGCTGCCTGAAAGGCTTAAATAAGAACCCATTTATTTTAATCCCTTTCCTTAAATAAGAAAGCCTACAAATCTTTTACATAGTAGTGGACCATGTTACCTCTTTATTTACTTTTCTGGGCTCAATTACAAATCCTGATTTTATTTTTGCAAAACAATAATAATCCTCAGTGAAATGCAAAAAGAAAAATTAGATATTGTTTTGAATCCTATATATATTGTATATTGTTTACAAGTCTTAACACAAAGCAAAGGCTACCATTTCATGCAAACTGCTTTGTGTTATGTAAATTCAGCAAGAATGATTAAGATTTGATCAATAATAGCATTCATACTTTTATTTTAATTTAAGACATTCATATATTTATTGTGATGGTTAGAACATAGTAATGTTACCTGAACTAAGCACGACATTTGTGTGATTGTCACATGATTTTTTTATTGATTTAATTTGTCAAATGAAATTTATAAATATCAGTTCTATTTCAAATTAAGAATTTGTCCACTGCTTTTTAATATATGTTTTCTGTTTGTGCAAAATTAATTTCGAGTGAGATATAGGAGGAAACTAATGTTAACTATTTTTAAGTCAATGGAATCTATATACTTGGCCGGGGTCAGTGGACTTGTCTATAGATCATTTCATCGTGTACAAACTAGGCCAATTGTACACAAAAGTTTTAATATCCACTTGAATATGACATAATTTGTATATACAAATTACTTTGAGGACTGAAAATTCTCCGATCAGCGGCGGCAGAAAGAGAAAGGAAAGAGGAAGTCTGGCGAGATGCAGACAAATTATTTTGAGATTTTGTATTAGCAAATTTATGAAAATTTTAAGGTTTAATTGATGATATATATAAACTTTTTTTAGCATAAATAAAACTTCTTTTTAGAATAAACTTTGATGTTAGTATACAATTAGATATAGATAAGTAAATACTATATACTATCATGGAATTGGATGCTCTATAATATCAATCTAACAAAGAATTGTAATTTCTGATATTTCAATATTTTAATTTTTCACCCACATATTTAAAATTCAACTATAGTAATCAAGGTCCAAAAAACACCATTTCATATATTATATGAAATATAATTGCCCATTACTAAACTCCATTGAACTTGAGCACCAAAAAATATCTTTCCTTCCTTCTTATCCTTCTCTTAATCATCACCTCCATTCTTCTCTCCGTCTCTTCTGCCACCTTCCCTCTCTCTCTCGCCTCATCTCCATGCACAACTGCCCCACCTAAGGTCTTCAAACTTGCCCAGCTATAAACCTTCCATTTTCATGCTGAATTCCCTCTTTTTTTTGTCAATTTGGCATTCGACGGCGTGCGACCGTTCGATATCGCGGCATGCTTGCAGGTCCACCAGCCTGTCTTGCTTGTTGCTGAGGCATCAGCTGCCTCTATTTCCGTACAAACGGCAAAAGCCTAGTGATTTGATTTGGAATGTTGGTTGATTTTTTATTTAGTTATAGCGAGCTTTTTTAAAAGGTATATATATCTTTATCTCACTCTCTCAAACACAGACATACACGAATAAACAAAAGAAAATGGATTATTTGGTATATAAATATGAAATCAGTACGGAAAATGGTTGTATGGAGTCATTTTTTGTAATATTAGGAGAAGGTGCTTTCTGAAACTATTCTTCTTCTTGGAAACAAATATGAATAATTGCTATTAATTAGAAAAAAAGTATATAAAAAAATAATTGAATTAAATATGAAAAGTTGGTATTAATCCGAAAAAAATGTTTTCTGAAACTGTAGTAATTATCTTTTGTGGAAATTTTAGGGAATTAACAAAGTCATTCACATGTTTTTTATTCCTTCTGAAACATACCTCTAATGAGTATGTTTTTCATTTCAGCCCCTCTTGTTTTATTTAGTTCTGATATGAGCCCTCAAATCAGGTCAGAGACACAACTATTTGTGAAGAATAGGAGACGAATCTCAATTATTCATTGTAATATTACTATTATGCGTATTATAATCTCTGTTTTAAGATTACTTTTTAGATGATTGTCTCATTCTTTTTTTAATTACTTATTTTCATTATTATTTAATTTCCTTTTACAAATGGTTATAGGTGGTTATATTCTTCTATGTTTTTTATACTTGTTGAGACTGTTAAAAAATTGCATTTTGTTTTCACACATTCTTATTCTTTTTATGCTTATCAGACTGATTAAATCTTAGTCACAATTCAAAAAAACTAAACTATAGATTTAGTGGCATTATGAGATACTTCATGCTTTATTTGAATGTTGAATTTTAAAATCAACTAAAAATTAGATCATAGTAAAATATTGCATAATTTATTTAGGAGAAATGATTCATTGTGATAACAGCCTCTTTGACAAGCAGTAAATACTACAACCAGTATCTATTGTATATTGTTTCTGAAAAAAATATATTGTTCTACAGCTGAAAGAAAAGGGCATCACACAAACTGCACGCAACAACCATTGTGCATTAGCATACCTTCCTTTTAAAACTATTCACAACTTTGGTGTGATGTTAACTTTGGTGTGATGTTAACTTAACAAGAATGATTAAGTTATGATCAGTAATAATATTGCTATTTTTAATTTGATAGTTCGAACATATTAATTTTACCTAACCTTAGCATAGCATTTGCGTGGTTGTCCCATGAAATGTATAAATATCAGTTTTCTTTCATCTAAGGAATTTGTCTACCTCCTTTTTATATGTTTTCTGTTTGTGCGAAATTAATTTAAAATGAGAAATTGAAGGAAACTAATGCTAATTATTGTGGATACTCAACCGTTGAGCTCACTCTCATAATTTGTTATAAACTTATAACATGTAGTTTACACTTATTAATGAAATACTTTCTTAGGGCTGTGCTTCACGGCCATGATTTACTGAAGTAAAAGTGATAACAAAAATATTTCAAGGTTCTCTCACAGTCTCTTAGCCATAAAGGAAAAGTAAGTGAAGGTGAAGATGTGTCTATGTTTTAATTTGAGTAAGAATCAACGAGATTCTTAAGACAAATATATTGTTGTGAGCGATGTCAACGGTTTGGATCTGGTTCGGATAGTGTTATTATCATATCCATAATCATACTTTTTTCCGAACCGGGATCCATATAAGGTTTTATCCGGTTCCGATTATGGTTCATATATTATACAGATCCAGACCTAATATTTGAAGTCTGATATCCGAGTTCATTTCCGTAAAAATAGATCCAGTTTCCATTGGTTTCTGAGCGAATCTGAATTTTTTTTATTTGAATCTAGATATGTTATCGGATATAATATACCGGTTCGGTTCTGATAGTACCCACATTTGACACCCCTTGTAATATTTGTAAGAGTTGAATATGATTACTTTTGTTTTTAATACTATTGCACTCTCATCGTCCTTCTGCCACCTTCCCTCTCTCTCTCTCTCTCTCTCTCTCTCTCTCTCTCTCTCTCTCTCTCGCCTCATCTCCATGCACACACCTGCCCCAGTTAACATCTCCTCACTTCTCTAGCTATAAACCTTCAATTTTCATGCGAAGTTCCCTTTTTTGTGTAATTCAATATTAGTTCGAGCTTTGGCTTCTGTTTCAACATCTAGATGTAGAACTCAGTCCTGTTATACTTCTGAAAACAATGAATTGTGTATGAGAGATTGCGAATTTGAAGACGTAAATCAGGTATGTAAAATCATTGACGATTTGTTAAGGTTTAGGGTTACATGCACAAACTTTCGTACCGGTTTTTCAAATGGGTCGGTACGCATGATTTTGTTAATTACTTATGAAAAAATGTTGGAAATTTTAGCGAACATAACACAGTTTGAAATGATGGTGGAGTTTCTGGAAGAAATGGGGAAATTAGGGGTTTTGTCCATGGAAAGTTTCAAAATCGCGATTCAGTCCTTCGCTTCGGCTCGCAAAATGAAAAGTGTTTGTGGGTTTTTAAACTCAAGAAAAGATTTGGTTTTGATGTGAAATGGAGACTTTTAATTGTTTATTAAGTCATTTGGCTGAAAAAAAGCGTATTAAAGAAGCACACAAACTGTTGGATGAAATGTCGGATCGATATAAATCTAATATAGAGACTTATATAATATTCTTATATGGTTGATGTAAAGTTAAAAACATGGTCAAAGGGGGCCAGGTTTGGAATGAGATGTTTGAAATTGGTTTCAAACCCGATTTAATTACCTATAATATCATGATTCAAGGTTTGCTTTTTTTTGGTCAAAGGAGAAATGAGGCAATGAAATTATTTGAATTTATGAAATTAAACGGACCTAGCCCTAACTTATGCACTTATGGTATTATAATTGGTGATTTGTGTAAAAGAGGAAAAAGAGATTTAGCAATTAGGGTTTTTGAAGAAATGAGAGAAATGGGTTCCGAACCGAATTTGGGGATTTATTTGTGTTTAATTATGGGTTTTGGAAATATTAATAAAATGGATAAAGTTTTAAGTTTATTAGATGAAATGACCAAAATGGTTTTACTACCCGATTCACGAATTTTTAATTTGTTAATTAAATTAATGATGAGTCGAAATAAAATAGATGAAGTGAATGTTTTTTATAAAATGATGCTAAATAAAGGAGTTGAGCCACAATTTATACATACAATATGATCATGAAATTTTATTTTGTAAAGAATTACGAAATGGGCTGTGAAATTTGGTGCGAAATAAAAAAATAAAGGTTTTTGTCCTGATATAAATTCATACACGGTTTTTATAAGGGGGCATTTAATGCATGGAAGATTAGAAGTGGCAGAAAAATATATCTTGGAAATGGGTAAAAAGGGCATGAAAATGCCTCAAATTGATTATAATAAATTTGCTAATGATTTTTCGACGGTTGGAAAGCCTGAAAAATTGCGTGAATTGGCGGAAAAAAATGAGATTTGATGGGAATTGAGAGGCATTTAATGTATTGAATAATTGGGATGAGAGAATCAAAACTAGGGTTAGAAAAAAGGGCTTCAAAAGCAATTTATAGGTAATAAATTCCATGGTATTATGTTTTTTTTATTATTTATAAACTAAGCGAAGTATTTTCTTATGAAGGAGATGAAAATGCGAATTAAAGATTTGAGTTGTTTTTTTGTTGCTGCTTCTATTTTTTTTTTTTTTTGCCCAATTGTATGACTAAATATTTTGTATAGGAAATGAATTTCTAAAATTGGAAACTATTGAAGGTAAATTTACCATTTTATGTGTTAATTTGTTGTTCCAAATAAAATATTTTTCTGTCATTATTATTATCACTATTCCTCATTAATTTGTATCATTAACAAGGGTTAAGAAAATACTTCATTAGTTCTTTTATTAATTATGAATTTGTGATAACAATTTTTTCTTTGGAATAATTAAATGTGCACCCCATCAAATCATCGGATTATCACGTATAATTGTGGATGCTTATCAGGTCCTTTTTCTTAATTTTTTTTTTTTTTTGCGTCTCCCTTTTCTTAATTATTGAAAAAACAAAACATGGTATTCTCCGTAAGTTGTAAATGCTCTAATTATCCTATTTCTCGCATATAATTTACATGATGATCTTTCTATTTCTAACATAGCATATTAATATATATCATTTAGACTTGAGCAACTGGTCATTTCGTTATGTGTTACCTAAAATTTGGCTCTTTCCTTTTTAAAAATAAATCACAATACTAATGAAGAGAAAAGCGACAACCTCATTCCAGATTAAGTACAAAGATATTCCATATTAAACACCTTCATATTTCTATTAAAAAAAAACACTTTCTATATTTGTTGAAACATCATTACTTTATTATTGATTCCCAAACCCTGAAATCGCCACAAATCAAATTCCTCTCCTCTCATGGCCATGGTTTTAGAGACGAGCGACAACAGCGAAAGGGATTGGTCCGACCTTCTTTCCGATCTTCTGCATCTCATCTCTAAAAAACTTCCTTGTCTCTCTGATTCCAACGAATTTCAAATAGTTTCATCTGACTTAATCCAATTTCGAAGTGTCTGTAAAGCATGGTGCTCCTCCGTCCCTGCATCTGATTCGCCTCCTCAATTCCCCTTGCTTTTGGAAGAATACTATTCAGTTAATGAACCCAACAAGGAAAATCACCATGTCTACTCACTCTTTTCTGCTAAAATCTATGATATCCATTGTCTGCCATCCCGTGGCAAAGCGCTATGAAAGGTAATTCCTATGGCTATATGTTTGCATATTGCCCTTGGAAAGATGATATCTCTATTGTTAACCTAGTTACGAAGAATGAGGTGCGTTTACCGCCTACACATCTTGAGGATTCATATCCATTGTGGATTAGTTCACATCCAACTCGAAGCGAGGAATATGTGGTTGCAACGGGGTGTGTGTATAACGCTACAAAAACCAAGCCATGTGTTAAGAAGAACATGGTTGCTTTTTGTCGACCTGGGGATGAAAAGTGGGTTTATATGGAATGTTCTAAAAGTTATTTCATGTCGGAGTGTATAATCTACAAAGGAAATTACCTAAGCATTGATATTTATACTGGGGTTACGATGGCAACAGACATCGCTCAGCGTCACCAGAACCAGAAGAGTACTATAATCCTTATTTTATTCACTCAACCTCATTGACTGAGATTCTTTATATAGTTGATAAGTGTTCTAATGATGAAAATAAGACTAAATTTTCTTTCAACATATATATGTTGGATGTTGAAAATGGAAATGACGGACCTGCATGGGTCAAAATTAGTTCGATAGGTGATCAAATTTTTTTTCTAGGCAAAGTGTCAGCACTCTCTTATAGGACAACTGACTTTTCAGGATTTAAAGGGAATTGTATCTACTGCTTAGATGAGGAACATCATTATGATGAAATTGATTATCATAGTCATACCACTACTCACTTATATCGGTATAATATAGAGGATCGATCCACGGAAAAACTGCATTGCCCTTTAAATGGCAGCAGAACTTGGTTTGTACCTACACTGATTTAGTAGTTCATTGTATCAACAACTCTAAATGCTTTATTATTAAGATTTTTAGGTATTATTATTTTAATCAGTGTTTCTATGTTTTACCTCGTCAGGTTATTATAACGTTTAAATTTCCTCCTGTTTGATTAAAACCTAATCAGAGATTTGATGACTAAGATCTGATCAGTGAGTTGATTAAATTATAGAATTTTATTAGATTGGTTCTTCACTTTCAATTCTAATCATCATGAGAAAAAAAAGATTAATAAATATAATTTTTTTTCCTTGGGGGTTCAGATGTATCATACTTTGTTATTGGTGGTTTTCATTAAATTAATTAATTATGCAACGTTTATCAATATCATACGTGTCCCTCTAATTAGTGGTTGTGCACCATATTAGCTTGAGATCTCAGATTAATTCCCTACTTACATGCCTTTATGGGAAAAATGAAAAAAAAATGAAAACATGTAGAATCCTCCAAGATTGATAGTGTTTTTTGGATATTTTATATACTGTTTTTAGATTTATATGTTTTTTTGGATTTGAATTTTATATATTGTTTTCAGATATCTCATATACTCTATTTTTCGTAAATACATACTGTTTTGATATTTAAAAGAAAGTCTTGTTGCACGACGGGAAATTTTTGTCACACACATATCAGATCCTAAACAGAATTATGAGACTGAAGCCTGTTGGCCTGCTGCATTGGCTACATAATCAGAACAAATCACGAATGATTTCTCCTCATAATTGTATTTAATTGCAAGAAGGAAAGGATTCAAGAAGTACATCCTATAGTATCGTGAGAAATCATAAAATTTTAACAATGTATTGTAGCATCAGAAGGTTGACTCAAATTGCTGGTATCTAATTTGTTCCAAGCAAAATGTCTGAGCCAACCCTGCATAATGGAATTTTTTAGGCCAAGTTACACGTTTTGAAGAAATATTAATACTATTCATAAGGAACAGTTCAGACATCAGGCATTTGTTAATCAATGAGACTGGTCTTACATAAACAAGAAGCAAGTTCGAACAAAATTTCAAGCCTGATAAATAAGAAATTGAAATGTTACAACCTAATAAGGTGAAACTTAGGAATATTAATTAAAATTATAACAAAGCACTCGATCCGTTATTCATACTAATACATAGGAAATGAGATACTAAATTAGTGTAGGTACAGACCAAATTTTCTTATTGAAAGGCAATCGAGTTTTTCAGTCGATTGATCCACTATATTGTACCGATACAAGTTACTATAACTATCATTAGAATCGCTATCTTCATTATGACGATATTCTTGATTTAAGAAGTAGATACAATTCCCTTTAAATCACGAAAAGTTAGTTGCCGTACAAGCGAGGTCCTGCACACTGCCTAGAAAAAACATTTGATCATCTATGCTACTAACTTTGACCCATAGGGGGCCGTCCTCATCTTCAGCATCCAACATATATATGTTGAAAGTAAATTTTTTTCTATCATCATCATCACCAAATTTATTGACTAAATAAAGAATCTCAGTCAATTAGGACGAATGAACAAAATAGTGATGTTCAGAGTACTCTTCATGTTCGACTGACAATATATTATACACTTGGACCTGAAAAAATAAGTACTAGAACATTCCATATAAGCCCACTTTTCATCTCCAGGTCGACAAAAAGCAATCATGCTTTTCCAAACAGGTTTTTCGGTTTCTGTAGCGTCATATAAATACCCCGCTGCAACCACATATTCCTCACTTCGAACTGGATATGAACCAATCCACAACGGATATGGATGCTTAAGATGTGTAGGCGGTAAACTCCTCTCATTCCTAATAATTGGGTTGACAATAGAGATATCATCTTCTGTAAGGCGACGCGCAAATAAATAGCCGGAGAAATTACCCATCCATAGCACTTTGCTATGGAATAGCGGGCAATGAATATCACAGGTTTTACCAGACAAGAGTGAGTAGACGTGATGTAAATGTGAGATTCTACTCGGCATTTATTCGGAAAATGTGGAAAGTATTATGTAGATATATCCTATATAACATACAAAATATCAGTGTAAGATCTCGATTTTGTAGGGTTGGAATTCTTACATTTTTCAAGGTACAAACTAAAATCAACCATTTGAGTCATTTAACCTTTTGATTCTACAATAAATACTGTTAAAATTTTATAATTCTTATGACTATATAGTAAATGTAAAATAGCCAAATTGACAAATCCCTTGACAAAAATAGGCCGAATTGGCAAATCCTATGATTTAGATTCCTCAATTTGTGTCATATGTGTTGTTATAACAACTTTATGTGTAGATGAAGTTAATGAGTTTTTATGTCCCATTGGGTAAGCAACTTGAGTTCAATTTCCCTCTCTTCAAGACCATTGCATTTTTTATTTACATCCCCAATTCTTCCTTATAATTGATATGCCACCTGTGCTGATTTTGAGCAATTGAACATGTAAACTTTGAAGGGAAATGTACAATCATTCCCGTTAAATTATTCCTATTATCACTCCGGTCAATGGTCAATCTTTGATCGGTACTTGTAGAATTGTATATATTGTTTCTGTATTTTATATAAATTGTTTTGTGTTACATATGTAATATATTGTTTCCATATATATTGTTTTGTATGTTTTTATATATTATCTTTTCTATATATTATTTTCAGAATATATATTTCATATAAAAAATTTTTTATATATTATTTTTCTATTTTTATAAACTCTTTATCGAGTGTATGTGTTTTTTTTATCTATGCACTGCTTGAATATAATGTATAAACTAACATAAATGAAGAAGGTTTCTAAAGGAGGTTTTGTAGAATCTTAGCCAGTAAAAGGTAGAAAACGCGGGTATATTTCACGTGTACCTCAGTTTACAAACTAACAGCATATACTTGATGGCATTTGAGGTTTTGTAGAGGTATGAAATTCGGCCAAGATTCTTAAAGGTTTATATTTGTATCGATAAATACATAGAGATATTCTGTTTTATGAAGGATGTTTTGTTTTAATAAAGCAGTATCTCTAATGGTCTTTTCTTAAAAGAAAAGGAGTACGCATAGGATCTAGATCCAAAATAATATATGACTTTATTTTTTATTAATCAAGTTGGTTTTGAAAGTTGATACCAAAACCTAGAATCTAGCAAAACTAAATTTTACAATGCCAATGAAAATTTTAGTTTTTTTTTTTTCAACTCTAGCAGGCAGGTAACACGCCGAACGACATAACTACTGAATAAATATACGAAGTTTTCTAATATTACTAGTGGTTGTAGAACTATTAACTGAGAAGACACAAAATAAAAAATTACATTCACTCAAAAATATATTTACTTCGAATTTCAAGCCCCCTGATTTCTGAAGAACCGATCAGTTCAAAATAATCAAATATGAAATTTGGAGATTCATGCCAATTTCCATCATGTACATAGTTGTATTGAGTTATATATTGCAACAGAACCAGAAGTACACCAAGAACGTCAAATTCTGAATTAAATTCTCTAAACCTAAATTAAGGATTCAAAATGAAGAAATATCTTTTTTTTTTATCCATCACTTTTTTCCATCTTTATGTCCTATTATAATAGGCCAATTTGGAAAATCCTATGATATAATATTCTAAATTGGCAAATCCTGTGATCTAGACTATTCAATTTGTGCCTCATGTGTTGTTATAAGCAACTTTAAGTGTAGATAATTTTTATGTCCCATTGTGTAAGCAACTTGAGTTACTTTTCCCTCTCTTCAACAAAGTTGCAGTTTTTTATTTACAAATTCCTTGTAAATTAACCCAAAAAATAAGTATTACAACTCACATGTGACTCTGTGCTTGTGTAGCCTTTGCAGTTAAGCAATTATACATTGATCAACTAAAAAAGTTAATTAGTTTTCTTAACAGATAATACTAATGTGGCTTATTTCTAACCATGAGTAAGTCAAATGTTATAAGGTCAAACATTAAGATGAGGTATTTATATTTGTAGTGCTTTCTTATATAAGATTCTGCTTTTATTATTTGAGAGGAAAAAGTAATGTACGACTAGTCAATTAGTTGAGTTTAAAGGCTTGATTTGATTCCATAACTCAGGATCTAATATATAATGCCAATGGATAAGTTGCTTGATTGGTTGTTTCAAATCTGATTGTTCGATTATTAAGTCAATTCAATTCAGATTGCTTAATCGTTCATTTGGTCCCTTATGTTTAATAAATGTTAATATATATTTTATGCGAGACAGAATAAAAAGAATATGATACTCGGATTCTAAAGATATTAAGATACAAAATCGAAAATTATATTCATTCGAGATACTTCAAATTTCAAATATCTTGATTTTTGAAGAACTGATCAATTCAAATTCAAAATAATCAAATTTAAAATTTAAAGATTCATTCCATCATTTACACAATCAAAACTGAGTAGTATATATTGCACCAGAAGTACAACAAGAATGAGTTCTGAATTAAAATGTTTGTTTCTAATCCTAATATTTTTCATCTTTTTTCAAATTGAAATGGGAATATTTCATGAAGATATTTGAATGACAATATGTGGGCCCGACAGTTCTTCATCTCGCTCCACGTCGTGAATTAACGGCTCCTCTCTTCTTGAACTTAAATACTGAAATTTTAATGAAAAAGTCCAATTTAATTGAAATTGAAAAATAATTTACATCAGTTATAATGCAGCAAATATATTTTCTTCTTGAATAAAAATATCTTTGCCCAACAAAATTCTAGTTTTCCAACAGTGCAAATTCGTCCTAAATTCTTGAAAGTGAAAAACAAAATACAAAAAGGACCTGTCCAAAAATGGACTTCTTAGTTCCGAAAAGAATCTTTTATAAAACTATTTAAAAAAAAAGTGCAATTTGCATTCTTATTTCTTTTATTTTAAAAAAGAAAAAGATATGAACCTGTTGCTCTAATTGGTACTGGCGTTGCCCGCGTTGAATGGCTGAGATCAAACGAAGCACGCAAAAGAACGGCAATAAAATTCCACTTGCTCTTAATAAAAACATCTGTGAAAATAAATTAAATAAATAATTAAATAAATAAAATACTGTGATATACTACTTATTAAGATTGAAATTATATCATAAATTACTTACGATTAGAAGACTAAACGCATATTGATCAGTTCCAATTGACAGCACAACGGTTAAATGTCTCAACAGTAGCAGTACAGCAAGCTGATAAGCAAAAAAATAAAACAAAAAAACAATCAACATTTTTTCACAAATGGCTATTTATTTTCATTGTTTAAGAAAAATTACTAACAATTATGGCAGCAGAACGACAACAAGTAGCTCCTCTGTTAGAAGAAGCAGAGCATTCTGCATAGTCTGAATTTGATAATTCTACGATTTCATTGCGCGGCTCGTAATTCGGCCTTGGCACCTCCAAACTTCCCCTATTTTACATTAAATAAATAAATTAATGTCGTAAAAGATGGTCTAAAGTTGATTCTACGTAAAAACGTTATTGACTTCAAATTTATCATGAAATATTATAAAATCTTTCAAAATATTATAACATTATTGAGATACAATATTATAAAATATATTAGGAGTAATATAAAGGCATTTGGGTTATTTCTAATTAAACAAATTATGGAACCAATTTCAACTACTACTATTTATCAACTTCTGTTATTTTTATCAACCCACAAGTGGGTTTGATCTCAAAAAATATATATATATTATTTTATTGTTTTTTGTAAGTAGGAAATTTTAAAAGATAAACACAAAATAGGCCCTACTATATCCACCCATACAATGAATGATACAAGATTAACACAACAAGGAATAATTGGCCACATGATGGAATTAAATTAATGATAATGAAAGTGTGGAGCCCACATTCTGACATTCCTTTTTCTCTTTCTTTTCGTTTTCACAAAAATGAATAAAGAGAAATACAATTAATATTTTTGTGTCAGTCACTTGTCACTTTTGTCAGAGTTTTCAAATTTGAAAGGCAACAAAGATTGGACCCATCTTGGATTGAGAGAAAGAGGATTGTGATAATTTCATAAGAGCCCATATAAAATTTTGAATTAGTAAAAAAAAATTATTGTGCTATATTGAGATATAGCTTTACCATCATTTATTTAAAGGACTTTTAAGATAATTTTAGGTTTTCGAGGGGCAGAAATGAAATATTGTTGTTATTACCTGATAGTGACTGCCATGTCAACAAGTTGGGCCTTCTTTGGTGGAGCAATATAATCTGGCTCAAAATTCTGTAAAAAAGTGAACAAAAAAATTAATGTTATATTCTTTTGAGAAAAAACTTGAGGTTGGATGATATAATTTGTTAATTAAGACCAAGATTATAAAACACTAATTCAATTTAGTACATGATTTTTAAAAAAATTATAAAACAGAGTATCATACCAAAAAGTATTGAAAATAACAAACTTTAAATATTTATGCAAAGATAATAAAAAAAAAAGAGTAGAATTACATTAAAAATCATGTAATAAAAAATTTAAAATAAAAATAATGAAAATTCTTATCAAAAGAATATAATTACATGAAAAACAGAGCAATCATACCCAAAATTACATGAACAAAAAAATAGTAGAATTATATGAAGAGAAACAAAAATACAAAAAAAATTGAAGTACTATTTTTTAACAACATAACCGAAATAAATCAAGTTTAATACCTGAAGGCAAATTTCACAAAGAGTGCTTCCTTTTTCATCACACCATCTCTGTATGCAATATCTATGCGCAAACTACAATAAATAACACACAAATACTTCAATTTTCATCAAAATAATATACTTTAAACTCAACAAAAGTTCATAATTTCAGCTTTCTCTCTTTTTTTTTCCTTTCCACAGAACAATTTTCTCTTTTTATCTATGAAAATTTGAATGAAATTAAATTAATTACCTTGAGAGAACCAGAGCAAGAACAGGGTGACTCCATTGAAGTGGAGCTTTGAAGCTCTTCCTCATGGCAAATCCTACACTGACATGAAGAAGATGCAAACTCATCATCTTCCACAAGTAATCTCACTTCTTGGTCTTCTTCTTCTTCTTCTCTTTTTGATTCATCTTGCTTGTTTTCAAATTCAAGTTTGAATTCCATTCTTTTCTCTCTTTCTCTCTCTGTTTTTCTTTGGTTGGCTGTTTAAATAAGGAGAGTGGAATGAGAAAATGATATCATTACCATCATAAAATTAGATAATGACATATATGTCATTATGTCCCTAACTTTTGTGAATTGGAAGAAGATTTATCAGATTGGGTTCGTGTCAATTTGGTGTCACATTATGACAAATTACAGCCAATTTAAACATCACTATTGATGTTTTTAATGCGCAAATAGGGAGGGTATTTTTACTAGATGGCATTTTTTTTGCTTTATTTTGGACGGAAAACATATTTTTCAAACTTGGAAAAGGGTTAATATTGTTATAAAAAGAACTTTAGAAAAAAAAAATGCTGCACAATATGATCAAAAATATATGATGGCAATCCGACAAAATTTATAGCCAAATATTACAACTCAGGATAGCTAATTAAATTATAATATTTAAACTATAGACATTTTATCGTTGTCTTCATATTCGTTTGCCATGCTTTGTAGGATTTTAATTTTTCATATTTTTGATCATGCTTTGTAGGGTTTTTCATATTTACACTGTATACTTTTAAGAACGTATTATTGATACTTCATGTTTTTGTTTAGAGTCTTATTTACTCAAGAAGTCCAACTACAGACAGTTGAGATAAATTATTTGTCATAATTATATGTGGACAACGAATTATAAATTTGCTACAATAAATTACTATTAGTATATAAACAGTTTCGTGATTATTTTGAGTTATTGATGGATACATACCAAAATTTCTTTCTAAAAGGGCCTTGAAAAAGACACAAAAGATTTCAATTTGGATTGGATAAAGATAAAATCAAGACAAAAAATTTGACCAATTAATAATAGGTACAAATTTTCCATCTGCTACAAAATAATCGAAGAATTTTGAAAAACATAGAAGCTTTTTTTACTGGGACGTGTCAAACATATATTGGCGTGATTTGTAGTCAAAGTCCAAATATATTGGCCAACTTCCAACTGTTTTGTAGGCTTATTTAGAAAAATTAAATAAAATGTAATGAAATAAAATAAAATAAAAAATAAAATAAAATAGAGAAATAGAGATTTTCATATATTGAAGCAAGAGTAGAATTATTCTTCCTTCAAGCATAATTATTCACTCTTACAAAAAGCATAATTATTCAAAAGAAAATCTTGTGAAAACATGGCAGCGCCTAATTAACATAGACGCGTTAAGTAAATAGTTAGCTAATTAATGTGGTGAGTTTGATTAAAATTATGCTACCTAGTTACTTAATTTGGTGAATACGATTAAAATTATGTGTTGGCCAGCTACAAACAGCTCCAAAACCAGCTAATAAAAACATAATATACCATTTATATGTAATACAAAGTGCAACCCACTCATCTTTAGGTCCCTTCTAAAATAAATATCTTTCCACTATGGTCCTATGGACCATTTAATATTTTCATTTAGACCCCTTTATGTTGTTAACAAACTGGTCAATGTCTATATATACAATATATATACATGCAGGATTCCTTTATAACTATACAATATATATACATGCAAGATTCCTTTATAACTCTCTAGTAATCAACAAATTTCAAAAAAAGGATGTTTGGACAGTTATTAGAACGATGGGGAAAATGGCATCTTTGTAAAAGAAAAAACACCCTACAATATAAAAGAAAATACAAATTATGTCCATATTTCCAAAGGAAAATCTGCGCAAAAGCTTGAGCACGTCCAAAACACGATGATATATTATTTTTTTTATTTTTCAATATATTTTTTGTTTTCTATATATTGTTTTCATTATTATATGTATATACTGTTTATTGCCTATAAAAAATAAATTTTATATATTGTTTATTTTATTTTATATACTATTTATTGCTTATGTATATTGTTTTCCTCGTCGTATTGCACACTTCTCTTTGCATAAAACATGGTTTACTTCTTCTCATCCTTTTTATAAAAAACATTCTTTCTTAAAAAGTTATTCCAGCTCCTTCTTGTTCCATAAATTTTTATGTCTTTAAAACTAGTATTGGAACTAGAGACACAAACCGAATTTAATTTTTTAAGTTTCAAAATTTAAAATGTTGCAACAATATTCTATTCATATTGAAGTTCACCCAATTTTGGATTTCCCAAAAAGGAGAATATCAAAGCCGACATGCATTACTTCTGATTAAAAAACATTTTGATAAAATAGAAGATTTCAAATATAGTCTCAGTCCGATTTGAACAACAGAGTTGAATTGGACTTTGAATATTCTGATTCTATTACAGCCCCTTAATATTTAACTCGCAATGGAATGTGAGACATGGTATAAATTCCATGAACTATACAAAATAATATACAAGTCGTTTTATGTCGCATTTATAAACTATACAATGAATGACGGTCCAATATTCATCATACTTGTATTAGCTAGGTGTTTAATTTAAAATCACATGTTTGATTAACAATTAAAACATTTGGATTAGATGGCTAAGTTTGGAGCCTACAGCCGCCCCTCCCCTCTTTTTATATTCTTTTTATATCTATCTTTGTTTTGACAGATGTTAGCTTTTTAGTGCTTATCCTCACCATAATTTTAAATATACCCCTATAAATTATAATAGTATAATATCTACTCATAATATTGAATGACGGGATTTCTCATTATGCAGGATGACGCGAAAAAATGGTACATATAGATAATATACAAATTCATTTTTTTAACAATATGTAGAATTCAAGCTTACATTAAAAAATATATAAAATCAATAAATAGTATATATGTAAAACAATGAAAAATAATATATTGAAAAAAATATATATTGAAAAATGAAAAAAATAATATACCGTCGTGTTTTGGACGTTCTAAAATCTGTAGTGTTTTTAGATTTCCCCAAGTGAAATTATTCAAAAAATAGAATGCTCATATAGTCATATCACATATTTCTCATTCATACATGAAACAAATGTAGAGAAATATGAACATGAAATGTTATGACATAATATTTTCCCATTCTAGGGACGTCTGTGATATTTTATGGTTTTACAAAGGTGGACATGAGAATCTCCCTGTTAAATATGAAACTGAAAGAAACTTTGATTGAATCTTGCTTCTTGTTGTTGCGTAAGCTTTTTTGTACCTAATCCATATCGCACAAGTGTCATACTAATTAATAATCGAAATTATAATAAATTAATAATGTTGAAAATAAAATAAAAAACTAATAAACGTTTGAAACGTTACGTCGACTTAGCGAAAATGACTCGTTAGATATTGTAAGATTGCCTCAAAAAAAGAAAATGACTCGTCAGATAAGTATCAGACATAAAAACACACGTATGACATATAACCCACATAACCAATACGTGATGTTTATGTTTGAAAAAATATATCTGAATAGTTAAGATGGGTCACTGAATACCATATTGCAAATTATAAATATATTTTATGGTAAAATTAAGTCGGGTCGAAGTTGAACCCAAAATCAGTTCAATTGTATTCTTGATTTTGGTGAAGAACTAAGTTAATTTCAGTTAAATATATAGCTACTGTGTTAGGATAACATCGGTTTCAGACTATTTCAAATTTGGTCTGTTTCAAATTTTGGATACCTAAATTCAAATATGCATGATATAAATTAAATCTGACTTAGGATATTGACTTGAAGCAAAAAGAATTAGGATATTGACTTTTTAAAATATGTCAATGGATTATTTTGAATTTTTACTTTGTCAATTTAATCATTCTATCCATTAATGGAGATTGAAGTTGGTTATAAAGTGGGAGGTGGGCATCAAATAAAGCATGTGGGTGTTAGACTGCACTTGTCAAACCAACTCAGAAATCCTCGATTGGAATTCCATCTCAAACCAATTTGTTTATTTGATTAGTTTCAATTGTTTGTTTTGCTTTAAAGATATATCATGATATCAGAACAAAATAAAAGTAATAAAGAAATAAAAAAGAGTGACAAAAAAATGAACTGAAAAAAAAGGTAGATCTGACTCTGAAAACCTCTAATGAGACCTAGGAAAAGAAAGCCTGGTAAATAAATCCGGGAAAAGAAATAACAATTTTGTGTTTGTTTAAAGAACTGTCAATTCAAACTTAAAACTTACTTAACATATAAAATATAATTTATTAATATCAATAATGTTAAAACATAAGTTAGGTAACCAATTATTTGGCTCTTTAATATTCTTTTTTGTTGTTCAAATTTGGTTAGCTACTTAACTGACGTATTCATTAAGTTAAACTTTATTAAAGAAATTATTGTACAAAATTTAGGTATTGAAAATTAGCTATAATTTAACTTGACACCTCCTCAATCATCAGCTTCCTCGTTTTTCTCCTGAGTGAACTTAACCCAACTTTGTTTTCTAAATAATCTTTCAAAGTAAAATGTTTTATGTCTACACAAAAATGGTTTTTGATGAACTACAAAAGATTTATTTAAAATACAGAAGACAATTAGCAGATCTTAAAAAAAACTAAAAATAGTAAATACAAAGATAATTAGCATGTCTTTTGCTATGTCAACCCAAAAAAACATGATATGGAATACAAAATGCATGAAGTTTATGTATTTAATACTGTTTATATTTCTTAGTAACAGTTGATTTGAGCTTGATGAGCCAACTAGCTAGGTTGTTTATGTTTGTTGCAAGGTTAAAGCAAATGATTTAAGATATTGGAAGAAACCAAAGGTGGTATTAATTTCTTAAACTAAGAGAAGATTATAGTATGAATCTGAAGCCATATCATGTTGGGGACCAATCAAGGCTACCAACACTATGGGAAGATTACAGTATGAATCTGATGTCATATAATTAATTTCACAGAATGAATCAACAACATTTTGTACTGCCAATGAATCTCAACATATATATTTTTATCATCTGGCCTCATTTTGGTACAAATCACTAGGGATCAGAGGTTTATTTGAGGAGATTATACAAGAGAACTACAAGAAAGGTTAGTAATTGGAGTACTGGTATGATTAGGAGGATTGAAGATGTATGTTTATTAAGATAATAATAATTAAAGATTCTTGAGGTTAAATATAGTTAGAAAAATGAGAGATTGAATACGTTAATATATTTTTCTTGATTGTTCTTGTCTAAATTGAGCGTCTAAATAGTTTTTGTGCTGACCTAACTGCTCTGATTTATTTATTTAATATATTTTAATTTATGTACTTTATACAAAGATAATAACACAAACTTCTGTTGTTTTACTTGAAAAGGAATATAACGCAGTGTATGTATTTATGCATAAATAGT
This sequence comes from Juncus inflexus, assembly GCA_024447665.1. Lineage (NCBI taxonomy): Eukaryota > Viridiplantae > Streptophyta > Magnoliopsida > Poales > Juncaceae > Juncus > Juncus inflexus. The sequence goes on along the minus strand of JAJHPC010000014.1, from coordinate 11,350,501 downwards.
ATGCAGCTTATCATTTGACACCATAGTGGAAAAATTGGTTGAAAAAGCTGAATGCTCATGTGTTCATTAAATTAAATTAAAATTATAAAAAGATGCACCAAATTCCAATTAGGTGTTGAAAATTAGTTAGCTATAATTGAACTTGACAACTCAATTATCATCCTCCTTGTCTACAACCAGTCAACCAGACTCAACTTAATCCGACATTTTTCCTTTTGGGGCCTGCTAGCATGATTTAGTTGTTGAGTTTAATTTTTGGGCCCTTTCAATGATTTTTAATAAATTATCATTTTATTATGTCGTCAACTTTTTTAACACTGATCCACAAAACAAAGTACTGGCATCAAATCTCTGTAATTTTTTATAAGTATTGTTTCTTTCAAAGTGAAAATGTTTTCTGCATGCGCAAAAATGATTTCTGATGAAAATTTGTTATGTTGGAGCGATACCGTCCGGTACCGCCAAAATCCGGATCGAAAATTATGTGAATCAAAACCGTAACATAATAGCGGAAGCGTACCTCTAGTCCATGCTTTAGTACCGGATAAGAAGATGAAGCCTTATCAATTTATTTTGAATGAAGTACACCGAAATATGCAAATAGGGTCTTCCAAATACTTCATGAACGTCAATTGAGATTCCTTTGTTTTCTTTTCTCTTTTGGTCTCTCCCTCTCTCTTCTTAATGCGGCAGATGAGAGAATGACTTTTTTTCATGTGTATTGGGGACCAAATTGCTTATATATCCAAATAAGCACCCTTTCATGAAGAGACACCATTTGGCTCCTAATGTGGACTTTTCCATTTCAGCCCATCATAAAAATAGAAACACACCACCCACAATTCTACACATCAAAAGCCACACCCTAATTTGACACATTAATACTTAATAAAATTAACTAAACTTGATCACTTTATTATAAGTATATTTGACAGTAATATTATACACAAATATTATACATATAAGTCTAACGTTGAATTAATGATCCAACATGTTAAAAAGAAAAAAAATACAAAAGATAATTAGCAGGTCTTGTGCCATGTCATACAAAAAAAAATACTGGAAAAAGAAGTAAAGCAAATCAAAATTCATGAACTAGTAAGTAGTTGATAGAACTCTAAAATCATGATATGTAATTATAAAATGCGTGATTACCTAGACAAACTAAATAGGCTCAAACGTAACCTTAAAGAATGCTCAAAGGACATTAATAAAGGGTGGAACTCAAGCCTCTCAAAGGCTAATGGATAACCCAACTAATAGATAAAGTTGAGGAAAATAGGCCACTGACTATTATCGAATTTACTCTGAGGCTCAATATGAAAGAAATCATACATGAGCTCGCAAACACAAGTGAAATAAAATGGCAACAAAAAGTATTATGTCGATGGCTCAAACTTGACGATAAAAATGCAACCTACTTTCACGCACTTGCATCAAGTAAACAAAAACAAAATTTCATCTCATCAATCAAAACGTCCACAGAATCTGACCAAGTGTTAAGAGGGCTCAAGTGATATTCTTTATGCCTTTCAAACACACTACAACCAAATTCTTGGTTACCACCAGCCAACAACTCAGCCAACAAACTCGTCCATTGACCTCTCCTTCTTAGAAAATATTCAAAACGAAATATAATCTCTAGCCGCACCATTTACGGAAAAACCTTGTTGTCGATGTCCTTAAAACAATGTTAGCAAGGGTAAACCCCCTTATGACCCAACACCACATCATCGCACCAAAGAATGATCTCAGAAATTTGCTCCGCCACATCATCACACTAATACCTGGGCATCGATTTGCTGAAACGTGTGGAAATAACGAAACCAAAGAATATTCACGCCGAGCCGGGCATCTCCAACAATTACATACCAACTTAACAGCAATGAGGCAGAATTATGGACAAACCACTACAACCGCCTAATTCAGTAGAGTAGTCTAGTCTTGTCTTATTTTTTTTAATTTGATAGCTCTACTCGCCTGTGAGTGAGTGAATCAGTTAGATAGAAATGAAAAGTTTACTTTTCCACTATTTTGATCCAAAGTTGCAACCTGTCAGACAACTAACATGTATCAAAAACTCTTTTTACATTTTATTTAATATGATGAAATTTCAAGTAGGCAATCGCCTGCTCTAGCTCCAAAAAAAAATTGTAAAATGCGTGAACTATCATTTTAGTCAAAAAATAATGCATGAAATATGAATTCATTAACTAGAGTAGTTGTTTTAGAACTCTAATAGCATGATAAATGAACTCAATTATATGAGTAACAACTGGTTTTGTATGAGCCAGTTGTTGTATATGTTTCGTAGCAAGGATAACAAAAATGATTTAAGATTTATGAGAAAACTAAAGGTAAGATTTATATCTTAAAATATAGTAAATAATGCAAGAATACTGCAAACTAAAATTGGTATGAAGTTCTCAATAATTGAGGCTTTTCCAAAAATCTCTTGAGACAAATTAAGCATGAAAATCTTAAAATTTGAAAAAAGAAAAGATTATTTTCAAAAATTATAGTTAATATAGAAATTTCCTTCCATATTTTTAAATAGAATATATTTAGCATTTATTATGTTCTAATTCATCTAAGAAAAATACTTATTTTTCCCCCAAAAAATTTCCCAGAGTGTTGAAAAGACATTAGTACTCCTTCACGTGCTGCTGCGAGAGACGTGGTTCTGGAAATAGGGTACATGGAGGAGCTACCAAAAATATTGCGATTCGAAACAATTTTACCAAAATGCTTTTAGTGAAAGGAGATAAATATAGAGGCTAAGTTCAAGAATGTACTGGAATGTACGAGAAAGGAAAAATTGAACCAATTGATATGACAATTTCCGATTAATCGACGCAATAAAGGGTTTGACTAGAGAAATGTAACTTATCAAGTTTATTAATTTTGTATTATTTTACTTTTTAATTTTGGGTAATGATAAAAAAGAGATGTTTTACAATATTTGCACAAAGTGCAATAATATTTTTTAATGGAAAGTGCAATGATAATCTATATTACATTTTATTTTTCGTTCTTCTTTTGTTGTGATGAATTTGTTTTGCCGATTGGCTTCTCAAACAAATTTTATTGTTTTAGTTTTTGTTCATTTCATATTAATTGAAATGAATCAACTGGTCTTCCCCAAAATTAAGCAAAATATCCCTTTGTAACTGGTTGCCGAATTTTGACATTTCATGAAACAAGTATATTTCCCTCAGATCTCTATATTATTTCTAAATAATATATTTTTTTAAAGTCTTTTTCCATTTTATCATTGTGATGACATTATTATCCAAGATATAATGTTGACAATGCTGGGAAGAGAAGTCAGCAAATCAAAATTCGTGACCTAGCAAGTAGTTGATAGAACTCTAAAAGCATGGTATGTAATGTACAATGAATGAACTATCATTTTAGTCCAAAAAAAAAACATGAACTATGAATTGATTAACTAGTAATTAGTAGCTGTTCTAGAACTCTCTAAAAGCATGATAAGGAATACAAAATGCATGAACGTTCATATATATGAGTAAGAACTAACAACTGGTTTTGTATATGAGTCAATTGTTGTATATGTTTTGTCGCAAAGATAATAGAAATGATTTAAGATTTTGGAGAAAACCAAAGGTAAACATTATATCTTAAATATAGTCGGTAATACAAGAATATTGTAATCTAAAATTGGTATGAAATCGTCGATATAGTTAAGGCTTTTTCAAAAATCTCTTAAGCCCAATTAAGCTTAAGAAACTAAAAATTTGAAAAAAGAAAATATTTTTTTTATAAATTATAGTTAGTATCCAAATTTCTTCTGATACCTTTTGAAATATAGAATATACTTAGACTTTATTATGTTCTAATTTATCTAAAAAAAATAAGTATTTTTCCCATAAAAATCTCACAGATCGCTTGTTATGCTGCTAAAGTGTTGAACAAGGCGGTTGCCCTCTTAGTTTCTATTAAGATTTTTTGCTGATTGGGCCGTAGTTCACATATATATTCCGTATAGACCCGGTCACCCCGACAGTGGTTTTCTATGTTGTGGGAATCAAGTTTTTACGGGAGAGTAATTTTATTTGCTGCACAATGATTTCCCGCAAAATGTTCGGTCGAAGAATCAAGTTATTGGTGTAGTGACAATTTGATGGAATTAGTTAGAATTTACCTGCGGGCCTGGTGACACTGAAAATACATAAAGCAAAAGAAGCTATATTGACCATTCCAACAAACAACACGCATGGCAGCTTAAAAAAAAACATGCAAGGCAGCATGGCTTCATGAGTACATAAATTAAAGAAAAAGACAATATCGACCATTCCAACAAGGCAACAAACTAACATGCAGCATGACGGGAAGAAATTCTAGTAAGGCTTGGCCTGGGTGCAAATACAAACCGCCCGACTTTAAAGAAGAAAGGGTAAGGTGTAAGAGCGTAACAAAAACGAACCAACGTCTACTATGTCATACCTATTCTATGTAGTTTAACAGATTTTCATTCTTTTAGTTAGTTTTGTGTAACAACTCGACTAAAATAGCATTTCAAGCAAAAAAAGATCGATTAAAATGAGATTTTTTTTTACCATAAAAAATAATAATTCAACAGTTGTCACTGGTTTGAAAATAATTCAATATCTACCATTTCCGCCACTACTAGTGACGGAACAGATGAATTTTCATCTATTCCGCTAAACATGATTAATTAGTGAAAAGATTAGTATTCCACCACTACCGTGGCGGAACACACTAGTGGCGGAACATGTTAAATTAATTTTTTAGGATTTTTAACAGTAAAACATGGCTAATTATCCTAAAAATTGAAGATTTAGCTTGTTCCGTCACATACAAAACAAAAACAAAAACAAAATTGAAGACAACAATAAGTATGAGCAAGTTTTTTTTCATAAATTGAATGGGAAATAAATGGCTTAGTGGATGCGGGAATATTTTGGGGCTAAAGTAGTGCAATCAATAAATTTTAGGATTTATCATTATGAAATAATTACATATAATTAAAAAAACAATTATACAAATAATTTTTAAAATAACTTTTAATTTTAATTTTGATTGATGATGTATATTTTCTCTATTAAATATCATTATGAACTCATGCAGCAAGCAAAATCCGTGAGGGACAACCATTGTCTACTATGTCATACCTATATAGTTTAGCAGCTTTTCATTCTTCTAATTTTGTTTTGTGTGTGCCTGCGGTCTTTATTAGACGAAGAAAATTATTTCGGGTGGACTAAAATGAAGGCCCGGAAGCCTTTGTGGGCTTTATTAATATGAGAGGTCAGGCCCAAACGTAGACCACGATTTGTTATATCAGCCCGTTACTCCAGAGCGAAGCGAAGTGATAAGGGATTTTTTTTTGCCATAAAAAAAAATTATTCAAGAGTTGCCACTGGTTTGAAAATAATTCAATATCTGTCATTTCCGCCACTACTAGTGGCGGAACACATCTTGTTCCGCTACTAGTAGTGGCGGAATAGATGAACAGATGAATTTTCATCTGTTCCGCTAATCAGGATTAATTAGCGAAAAAATATGTGTTTCGCCACTACTAGTGGCGGAACACACTTGTTCCGCCACTAGTAGTGGGGGGTCAGGTTAATCTTATTTTTTTAGGGTTTCTAACAGTAAAAAATGGCTAATTACCCTAAAAATTTAAGATTTAGCCTGTTCCGCCACTATCTGTGGCGGAACAGATGAAAAAAATATGTTCCGCCACAGGTAGTGGCGGAACAATACCCATTTTTTTTTCCACTCTCTGACTGGAGAAACGCAAAAAAAAACACCATGTTCCGCCACTAGTAGTGGCGAAACAAGTAATTTTTTATTTATTTATTTTTAAATTTCAATCCGTTAAACTAAAAAAAAACTCGATAAGCCTGTTCCGCCACTACTAGTGACGGAACAGTTTTTTTTTATTTTTATTTTTGGTTAAATTTCAACCCGTTAAACTCAAAAAAAATCCGTTAAGCCTGTTCCGCCACTAGTAGTGACGGAACAGACATATACATATATAAACGTACCCCTCGTTTCAACCCGTTAAAAATAAAAAAAATCCGATTTCCGACGGGTTGAAAAGAGGGACAATTTTTTGGGCGATTTTGGTGCCAAAAAAACCGAAAATTAGTGGAGATTAAAGGAGAAAGGAGGAAATAGGAGGAAGAAGAAAAAAGAAAGGTAATTGATTTGGTTTTATTTTGAGTTTAGATTTAGTTTGAAATAGGTTAGATTTGATTGAAATTAGAGTGAAATAGGTTTGAATCGATTGAAATTAGGGTGAAATAGGTTTGAATTGATTGAAGTTAGGTTGATTTGAATGATTTGTTTGAATTTATTTGTTTGAAATAATTTATTGAAATTAGGGTTTGAATTTTTGTTTAAAAATGGTGAAATAGGTGAAGTAGAAGAAGAAGAAGGTGAAGTAGAAGAAGGTGAAGGGGAAGGAGAAGGTGAAGAAGAAGGAAGAAATTTATTGGTATGTATATTTTATTTAATATTTTTATTTAAAAAATTATGAAAATAATTAATTAAAAAATATCGGTTATTAAATAATTATTTATTTTATGTAGTATTTTTATTGAAAAAATTATGCGAATAATTAATAAAAAAATTTCAGTTATTAAATAATTATTTATTTTATGTAGTATTTTTATTTAAAAAATTATGAAAATAATTAATAAAAAAATTTCGGTTATTAAATAATTATTTATTTTATGTAGTATTTTTATTTAAAAAATTATGAATATTAAATAGTTATTTATTTTATGTAGTATTTTAAAAACAAAATTAGAAGAAGATGTCATTTGGAGCCGGTTCAAGTAAGGGTCTGGCAGACAAGGGGAAGACCCCGATGGTTGAGCCCGAACACCCGACATATCGGGAACTGAACGCTTTACAAAATAGTAACCGAACGAAATATTTCCAGGAAGAAATGCCGGATTTTTTACCGGGGAATTATCGGTTCAGGCAGCATTCCACATCGGTGCCATGGAACGATCAGTACGAACCGTATTTTCTGAATGTGTGCTTGTTACAAACGCTGAAGATCGTTCACATTCCCATCGAGGCTACAATGATAAGTACTCTGCAAGAGCGGTGGAGACCGAAAACGCATACATTCCATATGCCATACGGGGAAATGACCATCACGTTGGATGATGTGTCATGTTTATTGGGGATGCAGGTTGACGGTGTTCCGGTGTGCGTAAATACCGGAAATATTAACTGGACAGACATAGCGACAGAACTGCTCGGGAAAATCCCACCGTCGGATATGTTCAGAGGCAACAAAAGAAAAAGCCGGATTTTAGTTTACAAGAGATGGTTCGCGGCCAATTTTTCGGATTTGGAAGATGACACCCCCCACCTCCCCTAAGCGTTCAGCAATACCGCCGGACTTATATGATAGCATTCTTCGCGGACGTACTATTTACCGACACGAATGGAGATTCATATTCCCTCATGCCCTTAGTTTATTTAGGAGATATGGATAATTTACACCAGTGGACATTCGGTAGTGCGGTTCTCGGTTATCTGTATCAAGAGTTGTGTAAAAGTACCGGTCCGGCTAGGAAAAACATGGGGGGTTACGTCTTGCTGTTACAATTATGGGCATGGATGCATTTTCCCGCTTTTCGGCCGAATGTTGCCTTGACCCCCGAGGGATTAATTAATTACGATAATCCGGATTATAACGATACAGTTGGAATGCTATTTACGGGTGCTACCCGGAGAGACGATAGGCTGTATAATCATCTACTGACAAGCCGGGACTTGTTCAACAGTCAGCCAGCAAATGCGGTCGATTGGGCACCGTACGAAAAATATCGTCCGAGACTGCCACCCATTTGTGGTGAAGAGAGAGAGAGATATGCTTACTCTCTGTGCCGTTAATCTACATGTGGATTGTCGAGCGTGTTCGCCCTTAGAGGGTGATGCGACAGTTCGGGCATCGGCAGAAAATCCCCCCTACATCCTCGTATGATGAAGAATTGCACGACTTGCAACACGGCCGCGGAGAAAATTGGCCGGGTATTCACGAGAAGTGGTTGGATATCTGGGAGAACAAATGGGCACGAGACCCGAGAAAGACACAGCCATACGATGCCAGCGAAACCGCCGAATACATGAGTTGGTATCACGGTGCGTCTGATCTGATAGTCCAATCGCAGATTCCGCACGGTTCAAGATCATACCGCCCTATTGTTCCGGACAAAAGAGAAGCGGTAAATATTTTTTATATATTTTTTTCGTAATATTTTCCATAATTTTTTTCAAGTTAAAAGAAATAAATATTTTTCTAAAGGCAAGGAGCATGGCGGATGTTGTCGACATCGGATTCGAGGTGTTGAGCAGGATTGGTTCCATGAGTATATCCGACGCCAAGAAAAAAATGAAGAAGTTGTTACGATGCACGAAGAACTCAATGGAGATCCTAAATGAATTTCCGGGGGGGGGGGATAGATGGTCTGTTCTACATGAGGCAGAGGGAGAAGAAGAAGGAGGAGAAGAGGAAGGTGGAGAAGACGTCAGTCAACTCACTCAGACTCCTCATATGATGACTCAAGCGGCGCGGAAGAAGAGAATAGCCCGCAAAGATCGTTAGGGTTTATTATTTTTGTGTTTAATAATTTATTATGTTGGAGTATGTTAGGGTTTGTATATTATTTTTCATAATTTATTATGTTGGAGTCTTTTATTATGTTTGGATTATATTTGTGTGTTATTTAGACTATATTTTATTTGAATTATGTTTTGTTTGATCGCATTACATTGACATGTCAAATCCAAATTACCTATTAATATTTTATTTGAGTTTAACGGGTTGAAATTAAAAAATAAAAAAACCATGTTCCGTCACTGATAGTGACGGAATCACTAGTAGTGGCGGAACATATTTTTTTTTTGCTTTTCTCCGGTCAGAGAATGGGAAAAAAAATGGGTATTGTTCCGCCACTACCTATGGTGGAACATGTTTTTTTTATCTGTTCCGCCACATAGTGGCGGAACACGCTAATATTAAATTTTTAGAAACCCTAAAAAAATAAGATTAACTTGTTCCGCCACTATCAGTGGCGGTGGAGGAACAAAGATTTTTTCGCTAATTAATCCTGATCTCATCTGTGAAACTGACAGATATTGAATTATTTTCAACAACCGTTGAATTATTTTTTTTTTATGGCAAAAAAAAAATGGAGATAAGGATCAAAGACTACACAGTACACGCGTTCCCCCATCTGTTTCCTACTCTCTTCCCAAATCAAATCGTATTCTCCGATAGCGCCTGCTCCTCCTCCACCCCTCCGACGGCCATCTTCCCTTCTCTCTCATTCAGCAATCTGACCAGAATATGGATTCAATCCGTATACCACCCCGCTACCGTTATCCTGATCCTGTACACAAGATCGGCACGCTCACCTATGAACAGCAATGGTCTCTCTCTCTCTCTCTCACTCTCTGTGTGTGTTTGCGCATCTCGTTATTATCCACAATTTATGCCCTAATTGGGTCTGTTTTTTATCCTCCGTTAGGTCTTGATTGTCAGCTGTTTTGTGTATTGGATTGCAGGGACCTGTCGGACCGAATTTCCCTCACATTGCTCGGTTTGGGCGTGAGAGACGGCAAGGCATTTAGGAAACGTCGTATTGTTAACTCCTTCATGCAAATATACTCTGTTCGGATCCTCGATGCAAGCAAGGAAGAGCTGGACCAGATCTGTGGCCGCATTGTGGCCGGTATGGTCGTCATCTTTGACCGCCTGATGGACAAAGCTACACCTCATGACATTGATGCAGAGGTCTCTCTCTCTCTCTCTCTCTCTCTCTCTCTAACATATTTTTCACTCTGGTCTGCAGGGTTACATTAGGTTGACTGGCCCGAAGTATCCCCTAGATGGGATATGTGACCTCATGTTCAACCCTAGGCTGTTCAGGAAGGACAAGCCTGAACATTTCTTCCACCCTCGTAGGGGTATTAATCTCAATAAATGGGGGTGGCCGATAGGCGATGTGATGATACCAGCCCTTGATCGACCAGACCTCTATGGGAAGGTTCTACTGGCGCAGAGAGGCAAAATGAATCGATTGAATGAATTATGTTCCGACGTGATTCACACCACTTGTGGGCCCGTGGAGGTGACTCACGCTACTTTTGAGGACGCAGCGGATTCGTTTCTGACGATAAAACTTGTCGAGTGGCGCGGCGATGGTGATGCGGCCAATGTTTACGGGAGGATTGTAACGTCAGATACGCTTATGGGTGGTGAACATCGGGCTAGGAGTGTAGCTTTTGACCTGAAGAGGGACGAGTGTGTCAGGGTTAAACCGGAGCAGTACATAAGCGTACATAGGCCTGTGACAATAGTTCCCATGGGTCATAAGCTCATAGTCGAAGTAAGGCTCTTTCACAACGATTTGCATTCAGCGACAGATAAGGATAAGCTTGTAGTGATTGCGAATGGGGTTTGCTCATTTATGGCTCAAAGTGCGGAAACTATGGATCTACCTGTGGATGCTCCACCTGAGCCTGACGACGATTCTTCATCCGTGGACGACGATTCATCATCCGTGGACGACGATTCATCATCCGTGGACGAAGATTCATCATCATCCCTGGACGAGGATCAAGCTGCGCATCAGAAACTGGCAACTGAGGATCAAGCTGCGCATCAGAAACCGGCAACTGAGGATCAAGCTGCGCATCAGAAACCGGCACCTGAGGATCAAGCTGCGCATCAGAAACCGTTCCATCTAGGTGCGCCTCAGACAATAACTGGGGAATGGGGTACGATTGAAGTTATGGCGTATTGGCTACCTTGCTGGTGCCGCCACTACAGTCAACGTATGTTTACATTTTATATCACCTATTCATCTTGTTTAACACCCAGTCATTTACATTTCATCACCTATTCATCTTGTTTCATGTTCCATTCACATGCATTTTTTATCACCTATTCATCTTGTTTAACACCCTGTTTAATGTTCCATTCATATACTTTTCATCACCTATTCATCTTGTTTCATGTTCAGTATAAATTAATTACACAATTTTGCCCTTTTCTTCTATTTACATGCAGTTGATAAAGAAGACGATCATCCACCATTCCAACCTACTGAAGAAGCATGAAGACAATTTAATATCAATATAGTTTTTTTTTTGTTTTGAGTTCGTGTTGATTGTAATAATCTTCCAAGGCTTGATGTTTCCCGCCCTTTACGGCCTCCACAGACACGTCATCCCTATGGGTGTCTTTGTAATTTTGAAGGGATCTAAATTTACAAAGGCACCCCCTAGGCACGTCTTTGGAAGGCCCTTGAGGCGTGAAATTGATGTTTTGGTAAATTGATGTTGGTAAAATTGATGTTTTGGTAAAATTCAGCGGTAAATTTTAAATTTCAAATTTCGAATGTGTAATAGCTCATTCTTGAGGTACCTATGTGTCAAAGGCTTAAAAAAAGACTAAATAGTGCATTGAAACGTTTGTTAGACCGATAAAAATCCTACTTGTTCGATAAAAAACTATCAATAAATTGTGTATAAATTAGTAATTTTGTATTTTATGATGGTATTAATAAGCTACATGATTATAATGTTCACTTTCAGAGCTTTGTTGGGAAGCGTAAGCAACCACTGTGCACAGAACGTTAAGTGCCCTGTTCTTATTGTTAAAAGGCTTAAACACTAAATTCGAATTTTTCATTTTCATTTTTTTCAACTTTTTTTTTTCTTATTGACAGTTTGTTTATGTAAATATTTTTGGATTGTGCACAAAAGTATATGATGGAAAGAAATAATGTTGGGGGTCTTATTGTAATAAACTTGTTTTGAGTGATGGAGATTCCATTGATTTTTGAAGGATGTTGTACTTGTGCATTCGTTTCCGTTGACATGAAATTTTATTTTATTGGTTTTCTTTCATTTTTATGTTAGATTTACAATTATGGGAGTTCAAACTTCAAATCTTAGTACCAACATTTGCTCCAGTATGTCCAACAAAAATCAGTGATAATACTCGCAACAGAAACATGGAAATAATGGTGGATATAAATATTCTATTTCACGATATTTTATCAGAATAATCAACTATTTTACCAGCATTATAATTATATAAATCAAAATACTACTTGCATTAAATACTTTATAAAGAACAATTAAAAACAAAACAAGAGAATTTCAAAACTGAAATATCAGATGAGATCCAACCGAAATCCAACATTTTCAACAGAGTAAAAACTCTTAAACAGACCAAAACCATAAACAGAATTCAAGTCTCAACTCAACTAAAAAGCAACACAACATTCTACATGATAATAATAATAATAATTCTAAGTTTTCAAAAGATAGCAGTGGGCTTCTTGTTGTGCTTCCTTGAGTACCTCAGATTCCTCAGAAATTTGGGGTCCATCTGCAAAATTGCATTAAAAAAATGTTCAGTTTAGTAATTTGATAATTATTATACATGAACATGTGAAAAATAAACAAGGAATCACACACTTGGCAGAATTATACTTTTTATGAAATTGAAATATTAAATTGCATGAATTTAACTTGGTATGAAGAGATGAAAGAACTAAAGAGGTTTGGATTGAAAAACAGTAGGGAAATATAAGTTATAATTCTAATTTTTCATAAACCATATATGCATATAACAACCACTTTTAAGTTACATTGCTTAACAATTATCAGTAAAATAAATAAGATTAATCGAACATCTTTCATTCTATTCTGATTAGATTATGATTTAAATAATGCGATTCAGAGTGGAAAAGTTCCAAGAATATAAAGATGCAAATTTTCAAAAAAGTATCCATAAAACAATAATTAAAATTCAATATTATCATTACTTGTTTGCACTAACCAAACAAAGTAACTTAAATAAAACTAACTCAATCTAAGTCTACTTAATATATAGATCTATACACACAAAACAACTTAAAAAATCATAAGAAAAAATATATAACTTACCCCTTTGGTGGAGGTCTGGCGATGGCGCTTGGCCTTCTTGATCCCGTTCTTGTGCGCCTTGTAACTCTGGTTGTGCGCCGTGTGATTCTTCGACTTGGCCATTTCTTCTTCAACAAAAACGACCCACAAAAGATAATCAGTTCAGTACTCAAACCCACAACAAAATACCCAAAACCCAAAACCAAAAGAAGATGAAAATCAATGAATTGAGAGAGAAAAACGAACCAGGAAAGAGCAGAAGGAAGGAAGACGGCGCAGAGTGGAAATAGGGTTAGGGTTTTGTAGAGATGTGGATTCTGTTGGTTTTATAGTTAATATAGTTCTTATGTGAAGTTACTATAATAGCCTTGTTGTATTTCTTTTGAGGCCATTTTATTTTCTGTTGTTTTTGTAAAAGCCCATGGGCTTTACAACTAATTATATTCTATATTTTTTTTAATAAAGTCTTTCATAGTTTACCGAAATTATTTTTCGGCTTAGAAAATACAACTTCTTTGAAAGATATATTACTTATACAGAGATTTGAGGAAAATATACTTATTTTCCTGAAATGTTAAAATTTGGTAACATGTGTTTATAATTAGTATTTTTCTGAAGTGAAATTATGATTATACCCTTGATGTATTTCTTTTGAGGCTCGTTTATTTTATGTTTGTTTTTTAAAATCCCACGGGTGGCCTTTAATGAGTCAGTCGAGCATCAAGTACTATGCATTCGGAGTATTGATTAAGATCTTTTTCAGTGTTTTCGTTTGAATGAACATGAAAGATCAACTTTTTGTCTCTATAGTCAGGTAAAATCTGATCTAGTTTCATGGGAGGGGGAATGAGAGGGTCAACTTATCAAGGTCCAAAATCTAAATAGAGATTCCATGCCCGTTATTTTATGACAGTTGACAGATGTAAATTTTAAATTCATAACATACGGTTGCATAATTTATAAAGAATAACTAAAATACTCTTAAATATGTATTTAACATTTAGATTCTAATATTAATATTTTTTATATATTTAGGCTTATTTGTTGGACCTCTTCATTAACTGATCTGGCGATCTCAGGAAGTTACGGTTTTCTTATTACGAGTACGACGCTCAAATTTCTACTACAAATTACATCATGATTTGCTTAGCAGCTAAATAACGAGTTAATCAAATATAAACCAACAATAGTCCGCCACATCATCATTTTACAATGCTAATGAAACAAAGTAGCTTCTGATTGGTAGATTCAACAGTTCACTTCTTCCCTGTCGTGGTTTTTTATAAAACAAACCCTCATTTCTTCTTTTTTTAAGTTTTAATCCGTTCAATTTCTTCTCTGAAGAAAAAAAAGCCCCTAATTCTTTTTTCTATAATTAATTTTAGATTGGATCAGAAATTGGCAGTTCTTAATCAAATCTTCAATTTCATTTCACTAATCGGTGCGTTGAATTTAATCTACTCGGCAACTTTTATTTCCTTTTTTCAGAGAATTTTTTTTAACGATTTTATTAGTTTCTTGTGCGTTGGGATTACGCCACGCGTTGGTCTGGGATCCGATGTCTATATAAGTTTGATTAATTTGCGTAATTCAATTCAATTTGTGCAGAATCAGACTGATGGGATCAGATAATCAATCAAAGATGTTTGGATCAACCAATGGTGCGTGCTGTTCTTATGAATCTTTAGTTAACCGATTCTTTAATTTCTCTTTCTGTTCTGTTTGTTATCTTTAAGAGAATTCATCTGAAAATGTAATTCAATGGAGAATTCCAATTGTCTATTTTGATGATAATGGCAATCGTATAACTGATAAAAATGCATAAATTAAGCAAATTTGGATTTGCTGATTTATTTTTGTATTATCTCAAGATAATTCATCACAAATTCACATCAATGCATAATGCCGATCATATAATTTGATAAAAAACACACAATTTAGCATATTAATTATGTCATATTCCTTTTACTGGTAACTCGATTGAATCACTGCATAGTAATGCAGTATTCAATTCAATTCAGTTATATGTAATGTTAGTTATTTCTTCTGATTCAATCTTCATTTTCCAATGAACATATTTTTCTATTCTGTACACAATTCTACATTCTAAAAAAGTTTCATTCTTTTGTGCATCAATTAATAAATTTTTATGATTTTGGTTTTTCCTTCCAGCATTTGGGCCTAGTTCAGGCAATATATTCGGATCCCGATCCACTTTCGGTCAAACAAATCCAAACCCGTTTGGACCCGCCTCTTCTTCTCCTTTTAATGGTTAGTTAGTTCTCTCAATATATTTTTCTTACATAAACTTAATCATGAATTAATCATCTTTGATTGTATTTTTTTCTCTACAGGTTCTTCTTCAAATTTCGGGCAAAACACAGGAACTTTTGGATCCAATATCCCGTCTAACAACACCAGTTCAAATTCAAGTTCAAGCTCAGCTTTTGTTTTTGGATCCTCATTTGCTTTTGGTCGCTCCGTTTCTTCTCCTGGTTCTCTCTCTCTCTCTCCTCTCTCTCTCTCCAAAAAACAAAAATATTGAAATTCTCGATCTAATAATTATATATTTTTTTTATTTTTAGCTACAGGTGGAGAGACGGGTCAAAAGGGTGGGAGTAGAAAAGCGGCTTACAGAAAAACTCCAAATGAAGGAGAAACTAATTGCGAAAATTGAATTGATTGTTGGAATCCCTGTTTATCAAGACTCGTCTCATGAGGAGTTGAGATGGGACGATTATCAGAGAGGCGATAAAGGTTTTTATTTTACTTCTTTTGCATTTATTTTATTTATCGTTTGTTTCATTTTTTCTTGGTTTATGTTCTGTTTGAGTGCGCTAACAATTATTGTCGTGTCTTTTTGTAGGTGGAAAAATAGCTCCTTCAAGTCCGTTTGGTACCAATCAATCAAGCCCTTTTGGTACCAATCATCAAAAATATGCAGCACTATTCAAAACATATATCGGAATAATAGTTTGATGATACATGATGACAATGATATATTATTCTGATTCCTGTGAAAATTAATCCACAACATATTCACAACATATTTATTACATCCATACGGTTGAAATTTGAATTTTTACTTTTTATAACCACTTTACGAGTATTTTAAAAAAATATATGTTTGAACATATGAATGTTTTTTAGCATCTATATCTATATATATATATCTATATATATATATATATATATATATATATATATATATATATATGTCGGAAGTTAGAGAGAGATAGGAAAGAAAATAGGGGGCGATCATATTAATGGAGATCTCCATTTCATAATTATTTGGGATATTCATTTTGGTCCATATATTAACAAATAGACCAAACCAATCAGATCCTACCACACAAGCATTCGAGGCTTGGTTTATATCCGACCTTAAAACACCCCACCTTATTACATCCATTTGATCAAAATCAAACGGTCCACAATTAAAATACGGACGGGGCTTTATCAGGGCTCACGTTTCAACTCCAAAATCTTATAGATTTGAGTTTGTAACGGAACCTGATTGCACTGTAGTTGTTACAAACAAGAGTTTCAAAGACAAGACCCGTGCCGAGGCATTGAAATTTGAGCCCCCTACCGTGCCAACGAATTAATAACTTTCTAAATTGTGGCAGATCTATTGAATGATTAATACACAAAATAGTTCGTTAAATGGACAACACGTCTATGCTGGGCACAGAGGATTAGAGTCAACGGAATCTTGTTTTCTCGAGTTGAGTTGAAAGTTGAAACTCATCCCTAATTCTACCGTCCTAACAGATATTATTATTAACAAGCTTCTACCTGCAATCTGGAGAGAGATCATGATGATGTCACTCGCCAGATCAGTGCAAACTGTAAATTGTTGTTGATAGATCCTCCGTTCCATTTCATCTTTTGCAGTTCTTTAATAATTGGATTTCGATCTGCAAACTGCAGTTGTTTTCTTCTATTGTTATAGGTCGTTTTTTGTGTTTTAACTATTGGATCTGAAATATATTTAGCAATTTTGAAAGCCGTCGTGATTTATACGGTCTTTTATAGCTGAATCCTTGATGGATGGAAATTGGAGGTTGAGCCTTTCTACCTTCTTTAATTTCACTTTGGTTAGAACTAATCGCCAGTTGTGGTTTACTTGTAAATTAAAGAAAACTAAACTCTGATCGCAAGTTTGGCTGAAATTCCAAAGGAGAGCACAATTTTGTAGTACTGGTGGTGGCATTGAATTGGTACCAGTAAGGGCCTATTATATTTATATATTACATTTCAAACCCAAAACCACAGTTGAAAGGAGTTTCTACTATACTATTGTATTAAAGCGAAATAAGAGAAAAGAACTTTCAAGGGATTTTATATCTGGAAAATATAATACATCTAATAAAGTGACTTGTAAGCTTACATTGAAAATGCTTAGGTTATGAATCTATTTATATGCATTAATGTGACTTACTCGTTTAGGGGCACAGCGAATGCTCAGATGACCAACAATAAACTCAATGTTGACATTAAAGGTATGCTTTGAAATTGTCCCTCTAGTTTGATATGCTTTTTTTTTTTTAGTTTGCTAGTTTGATATGCTTTAAAGATTAGATCACTTTGCATTGGCACTTATTCTACTGGCATATTCCTACTAATCCTATTTTTGAATAATCCCTTTTTTGTGGAATACCCACTTAATATGTTAATATGTTGATCTACAACATTGAATAGCCAAACACGGATTGAGCTTCACCTTTTGAATACAAATATTCTTCTACCTATTCAATATATATGTCACATAAATGTTTTCAATATTAATATGCCTTTTTACCTAGTATGCATTTATCTTTGTCCTTTATACTTGTCAATTGTACCTCTTCTGAATAGCAATTTATATTTTATTATATTTTAACATGAATAATACTTACATCACGAACATAGTTGACCGAGTCAACATATTCGGTGGTGCTCGCGGTGCTAAGAGTATACAGGCGGTGTATATTATACCCCATCTTTTGATTGTTTGACTTGCGGACTTTCTTATTTATTCTATTCTATTTGGATTTAATATTAGAAACATATGTTTATTTTTTTTGAAATAGTGGAAATATTATGTTTCTTACATTATCATTGTCGTATTCTTTGAGACATTCTATGAAATACAGTACTGCCATTTCTTGCGAGACATGTCAAGAAGTCCATCTTACAAAACGTATTGTGTATACTTGTTTAATTGTACATCAGTTTCTATTAAGGTACTAACCTCTGTATGTTGACACTTTTTTTTTCAAGGCAATTTCACTTTGTAGCTTAGCTGCTTGAGAGATTTGTTGAAAGTGATTCAAGTGTTGTACTTATACCACCATTAGCTGCACTCGGTGAGTTTATTTATTTATTTATTCGGAGTCATTTGGCATTCCTTGATAAATTCTCTTTTTCCTTCTTGCATCTTATACTTGACTCTCTTTTAAACGGTTAAGATTTAGTTTGTAAAAACATGAAAAAGACTTTAGTCTGAGGATTTCCTCTGAGGGGGAACATTTATGCCAGTAATCCTGATAGAATGGAAATTTGCAATGACACCCTGATGAGATCTTGGAAGATATATGTTGTTGTTTAAATGAATTAGAAAGATCATCTGCACTTTCAACCCTGGAAATTTGGAATGTTTTTCTTGAGTACTTCTCTTAATAATCATAGGTGAAATGATAATTTCAACAATACTGAGGGGGAATCCATCTGAACTTTCCTTTTCTAGATGGGCTCCAAATCTTATTAGGCTCTGTAAAGAATAATATGATATTGCATTATTTCAGGCCGCTATGTAAAGAATTTCGTCAAATTTAAATGTGATACCATACACAAACATTGAGCCTAATTAGGGAACAAAAGTTGTAACAAATTTATACGATAATTTTACCACACATTGAGCCTAATTCAATCATTTTAACAAAGAGAGAATTCGGGAATTTTAAACTTCAAATCAATATAATGAAAGAAAAGTAACAGACAATAAAGTGCTTCATTACCTCCAAGTTTACAATTACCAACAATTCTTTTATCCATACGTTTCCCCCTCTTTCCTAATCCTAAATTTTTCTTATTGGCCTTCCTTTTTTGGTCCTCATCTTTCTTTTTTTGATTGCTCATACTTTTTTCTTTTATTATCTCATTAATAACTTCTTTCCAATATTTTGGTGGTAGTTTTAAGACTGACACGTCTTTTAACGTTATTGATTCTCCGAAAAAAGTATAATAAGACGTATCCAATTCGTCAGGATGTGGTTTTTCTTTTCGCATAGCGATCGAAACTATTCGTGTCGAGTTTTGTTTCCAAGACCGAATAATTGTTATCGAAAAATGGGAAAGGCGATTTTCGTAACCGGTCGGTTGTAGAAAAGATTTTTCTATTGTATTTCTTACCGACGGAAATCTCAACGATTCAGAAAGACCGACAATTATTGTCGTCAGTGCTTTCTTGTCATCGTGCATTAAAGGTATTTGTACGTTTTGCAATTTGTTTATCGCATCGCTTAATGAATCATAATAAAAAAAAATATCTTCCATGCATCCTCCTAGGGAGTCATAATCGCTATCTATTTGAAGAGATGTAGCATTATCAAATAAGCTTGAATCTGAATCCGTAAAACGGTACCATGTATTATTGATTTTAACTCCAATCACATATATATTATTTAAAGAAATTCTTACAACCAATTTCTTCCCCTCTCTCGAGTATAATACCAAATCAAAAAATCCCATTTCTTCTTCACAGTTTAAAACAGGCGACTTAATTTCAATTCCGTTTACCTCTTCAACGATCCATAATGTCATTATCGGTATTATTTCATTTAGAATTGATTCTATAAATCCAAGATAATTCTCATCAACACTAAATTTTTTTGTAAATTGAGCATTTGGGTCATCCATTGAAATCACCCTAATTGTTTTATTAATCACCCCCTAATCCTTTATTTCCATCTCAAATTCGACCCCGCCATTATGCCTGTTACGGCTGGGAAGAACAAGCCCACCAACGCACTGTCATAAAAATGTAAATAATAATAATAATAAATAATAAATAATGATGATGATGATAATCATAAGTTAATAGATAAAGTTAAGAATGGATTTAGAATTTGGTACTTAATTGAGGTGTTTGTTAGGCAAAAATAATAATAATAAATAGATAAATGGAGTTGAGAATGAATTGGACTGGATAGTAATTTAGGGTTGGTTACTTAATTAAAGGGAGTTTTAAGCGAAATTGGACGAGACTGAGATTAAATTGCGGAATTTTAATTTTAAGGTTTTAGAGGGGTACATATAAAAGTTTTGCGATAAGGAAATAAGTAAATAAATAAATAAATACAAGTTGAGAATAAATTGGACCGCATTGAGAGAAAATTTAGGTTTCGGAGCGTAATCAAAGGGATAATTTGAGATAAAATTGGATAAGATTGAGACAAAATAAGATATGTTGAGGCTTTACAGGGTAGATATGAAAGTTTGCAAGAAGGAAATTAATTAATTAATTAATTAATAGAAAATATTACTTGAAGTCCCAACTAATTGACCCGTTTGGGTCGGCCATGCCAGCATTGTTTGTGCGTTGATATTTCGAGCTCCAATTGTCTCTAAATGTCGTTGCGCTTAAACCAGTAATACTACCTATTTTTCATACCAGAAAATTCAATAAGTTAATAAAAATTGCATATTTGATTGCTACTATTTGGGGACTCAATCGCACAATTGACGGACTAATTTGGTTAAATTGGGAGCATCAATACATAAGTCAAAAGAAAAAATATTTAAAGAGAAATTTGCAAAAAAAATGCCCTTGAAAAAAAAAAACTTACATTATTGAAAATTGCAAAAAAGCCTCTCTATTCAGAAATTTTCAATATACAATCCTTACGAATATTTTTTTTTTGCAATTTTCAATAATGAAGGAGTTGTTTTACAAATTTCTCAATAAAGAAAAAAAATAAAGAATGGCATAAAACCTAATAAGATCACATATTTTACGTCGAGGAGATAGAAAGCAGGTCACCGTTTCCGTCTATATTTTTTTTTCTGTCGGAAGTTGAGAGAGATAGGAGCGAGATAGAAAATAAAAGAGGGGGCGATCATATTAATGGGAGATCTCCATTTCGTAATTATTTGGGATATTCATTTTGGTCCATATATTAACAAATAGACCAAACCAATCAGATCCTACCACACAAGCATTCAAGGCTTGGTTTATACTGTCGTAAATTTTGTTAAATTTATTAGATATGATTAGAGTGTTGAATATTTGTATTAGAAATGGAATTAGTAGTATACCGTAGTCAAATTTTTAATTTGAAATTCAAAATTCTAACTTGAAATTCAAAATTTTTATTTAAATTTTAAGCGGTAGAGCATATACATGGAATTTTTGTTAACACCACACACAAAATAAAAGATGATAATCCTAATGTTATATTACATAATAAATTAGTATATCATATATTTTATCATCACATAGTCTACTAATACAAATATCCAACAAACATGCAAACATGTCAAAATCTTTACAAACTCAAAATTCCAAAGAAAAATAATAATTAAAAGAGCTGAATTATTACCAGTTCCATCCATGGAAGAATAAACCGGCCTGGGCCGGCGAACGTGGACCAAGATGAGGGTATCTTCGTAATTTTCGTCTGAATCAGGGGTGATTATGTACTTGAGGCACCATGAGAGCGCATAAAAGCTTTTTTCACTCTCATCCACGGCCACCATTATCAGCCTACCTTCCTTCTCTTCCTTTTCAGCCATTAGTTGAATATTTTGTGAAGAGATTTTGTTTATCTTTTTGTTTTTCCTTTTGGATGGAGAGAAGAATTGGTTTTGGTATACTTCAAAAAAGATATGGTTTTGTGAGTGCCCATCAATTCACTACTCAATACATTTTGTAACTTTGTAGTTTTTTGCCTTAAGTTGAATAGTTAAATTATGCAAGAGAAAATACTTGCTATTTCATGTTAATCTACTATACTTCATTCCATTGTGTATCTTGTAGCTTTTTCATCTCTTTACTCACTATATTCAGAACTTATTTGACAGGATAAGATATTACATTCTATTTTATTCAACTCTATTTCATGATTTAAACCTAAAATATTCAAGGCACGCAAACACAAACACAACAAAAGATTCTAAAATTCACATTTTATTACCCTTCAAAAAAATTCACATTTTATTAGAAAATCACGATGTAATAATATCCAAATCCTCTGGACCTCTGCTGATTCTAAGCTAAATCTTCCTGTAACAAACATTGCAAGAACTAAACCCACAAAAAATGTTGCAAATTGAATTTTAAGGCTACATACAAAACTTATACATGACCATTTCACAAAACCCCCTTTCAATTCATCATAAATTAAATTTCAAAATCTCCATGCAACATTAACATAATTCCCTATCTTCCTCAAACTCTTCGTTAATTCAATTAATTCTTCCTATAACAAATGTATATAAATCCATCGAGACAACCCAAAATTACAGGAGAGTTGTAATGAAAAGGTACGAAGGACAACTCAAAAAAAAAAAGGCAGTATGGAATTTGGTTATTGGATTAGAGAAACTGTGGGTGCATAAAGTCTTTGTTTCTCTTTTCTTTTTTGAATTAGTCTGTCAGTTTTTCTATTCTGCAATTTTGCCAACTTTATTTTAATCAATGCTGCCTTAACCAACACTACACTTGCATGTACAGTTTAGTTACGTCTGACTCTCACTTCACCCTCAATTCCGTAATTAAAAGCTCAAACAATATGATTGTGCAAACATGATCAACAACATTGCAAGAAAAGAAAAGAAAAAAAATCTAAATTATTCCCAAAATGAAATTTAAAACTACATACAAAAATGTATACATAAACACTTCACAGTAGCCCTATTTTTATCCAACATCAATTAATTTTCATGAAAATAATTCCTCATCTTCCCCAAAATTCTACCTCAATTAATTCTTCCTATAACAAACGTATACAAATCCATCAAAACAACCCAAGATGACAATACCAAAAAAAAACTATATTCTGAACTTACTTGACAGGATGATATACTTTAAAGTTGTTTATTCAAGTTTATTCAACTCTACATGTGGAAACCTTAATATTCCAGGCATGCAAACACAAGCACAACAAAGCACTCTAAATTTCGCATTTTATTATTAGAAAAACTGTACCGTAATAATCTTTAAAATGTTCTGCTAATTCTCAGCTAAACCACCCTACAACAAACAACACTGCAAAGGGAAAAAAAACCAACTAAAAATGTTGGCAAAATGAAATTTATTGATCCCTATCCACCACCACAAATTCCTATAACAAACCGCGTATACAAATTCATCAAAAAAAAAAAAAAAAAAATCACAACTTAATAAAATTGTTTTCTACCACGAATTAATACACCGCAAAATTTGTGACAACATCCCTCCTATACCCTCTGACAATCAGCATTCTTGGCACATTTTCCACTAGCAAATCCATATACTCCATGTAAAAATACGCCGGCTGGGATTCCAGCGGCGGCGGCAGGCTCACCAGCACCACCGCCGCCATCCTCGAGTATTTCAAAACCGTAGAATTCAACTTCAGCATCGTGTTCAAAAACTTCCCGATTTTCTCTTCGTTTAAAGTAACGACTTTTCCGTCCGCCATCAACGGCCTGCCTTCTCGACTTGCCGATTCTCTCATATCAAATAAATAATCAGAAATTCTCTTCTGCGCGCTAGTAAACGCATCAAACGACTCATCCTGATTCTGCGCTCCGCTACTTAAAGTCACAACAAAAACCTCAGCTTGCATTCTCAAATCATACAAAAACTTCTTAACATCCGCTTTCAACTCCTCGGCTTCCGTGTCCTCTTCCGCAATACAGAACACCTGGATCTTACAACTCTCAAAACTCTCTTTGGTCAACAAAAGTTGAGATAATAACAACATTAAACACCATCTTTTACTATCCAATATAAATCGATGGTGCCGTACTGGCGCTGGTACTCGTTGGGCCACTCGTCGAGGCCTTTGACGATCACGACGGCCTTGTTGGCCACGATGCAGTCGTTGATGATCGACACGAAAGTCGAAGGAATTTGAATCAGGTTCTCGCGCCGCCAGATCTCAGGGTACCGCATTACGACTATGTTGGGCTTTAGGTTGCCTGAGAGAGAGAGAAGAAAAATATGAGTTGAGAGGTATTTGATTATTTTATCGAAACTTGAGACTAAAAGTTGTAGAGCATAAATGTTCAATGGGGAATTTGCAAAGTTGTTTTTTGCAATTTAGACATAATGAAGGGACTTTTATTTAGCAATTTCCCATGTTTATTTTTTTAATATTAAATTTATTTATCTTTATTAGCAACCGGTCCATATTTTTCTTTTTTTTTTATCAAAATAACCCTAATCAATTTCTTTTATATTCAATCTAAACTAATGAATAAATTTTGTTTCCTTGATATAAATATTTCACAAATTACATTACGAGGTTTTAAGAAAGGCGGGTTTCATGCAAATCCAAAAAGGTAGTTTTTTTAATACTCAGAAGAGTTGTTGGTATTTTAAATACTCCCAAACCCCAAAATAGTTATAATTTATTCAAAAAAAAAATTAACTAAACCCATGGTTTGAATCAAGCCGCGAAATCCGTCCGACATCGACGGAGCAACAATAATTTCTGCAACTCCTTCGCACTTCTTATACTCAATATACGTCGCCAATTGCCTGCACGCATAACAAATCACAACTCATCAGTCCAACACCCATCTGCATCAAACAATATATCCGGAAAAAAAAACACCTCTCCACTCAATCAAAAAAAATAAAAAAATTTGCCTGCACGCCATTTTGGTGTACTCGGCCAAGTCGTGATAATCGCCGTCTAAAATGCAGACGAAGATGGACATCCGCGGCCTTTTTTTCTTGAGGCAGTTGGCGAAGTCGACGTTAAGAAGTTTTTATATCATAATTTTTATATAAAAACTTCTTAATGTTTCTGTTCTAAGTATTGTCACTGTGATTTTTGTTTAAGGCAATATAACAAATTTTGGTAACTAAGATTTGAACTCTCATAATAATGAAAGAAAACCAACAAAATAAAATATCTATGTCAACAGAAATAAAATATCTATGCACTCAAGTACAACATCACATAAATCAATGGAATCTCTATCACTCAAACAAGTTTATTGCAATAAGACTACAACATTATTTCTTTCCTTCACACTTTTGTGCACAATCCAAAAATATTTACAAACTGTCAATAAGAAAAAGAGAAAAAAAAAATGAAAATGAAAATGAAAAATTCCAACTTAGTGTTTAGGCCTCTTGACAATAAGAACAGGGCACTTGACGTTTTGTGCACAGTGGTTGCTTACACTTCCCAACAAAGCTCTGAAAATGAGCATTACAATCAGGCAGTTCTTAAATTATAATAACTTCTAAGAAAAATCACTAATTTATACATAATTGCATTTATAGTGTTTCTTATCAAACAAGTTAGATTATTATTGGTTTAACAATGTTTAATTACTCTGTTTTGGCTTTTTTAAGCCTTGATACATAGATATGTCAAGAATGAGATATAAAACATTTGGAATTTAGAATTTGAATTTACCTCTGAATCGGTCCGTAACTATGGCTTCCCATTACCAACAAGTCAGCATGCATCTGCTCAACCGCATCGCATATCACGTCACGCGGGTCGCCAACCTCCACTTTACTTTTCACCTTCATCACATTACACAAAATACATATAACATTTGGAAAATGTAAATAGTTGGTTAGTTTAGGGTTAGATTCAGATTGAAATACGTAATGATAAAAAATGTTAAGAGTTACGTTTGGAATGTGGGAGCAGATTTGGTTGGCTTTTGCCATTGCTGCTTCTGAGAATTTGTCCAAGCTTGCGGTTATATCTGGTGTGAAAAGATAACCTAATTTTCATTTATTAGAAAATGTAATTAGTATACGGTAGAGTACATATTTGAAATTTTTGTTAATTTGAAATTCAAAAGAAAAATTGAAAGAGCTGAGCAGTACCAGTTCCGTCCATGGAAGAATAAACCGGCCTGGGCCGGCGAGCATGGACCAAGATGAGGGTATCTTCGTAATTTCCGTCCGAATCAGGGGCGATTATGTACTTGAGGCACCATGAGAGCGCATAAAAGCTTTCTTCACTCTCATCCACGGCCACCATTATCAGCCTGCCTTCCTTCTCTTCCTTTTCAGCCATTAGTTGACTATTTTGTAAAGAGATTCTGTTTATCTTTTTGTTTTTTCCTTTTGGATGGAGAAAAGAATTTGTATACTTCAAAAAAGATATGGTTTTGTGAGTGGGGGTTTAGAAAGGTATATATATACTTGTGGCATCCATTGTTTTGTTTTGAATTGTAAACCGTTGTTTTAAAGGTGTAAAAGTTGACTGAATGGGCGGATTAAGGAATTTTCATTTTATTTTAATTTGTAAGGTGGAATTTCAGGAGAGTTCTTTCGAGGACATGAGGAGACTGGTCATTGGATTAGGTAAACTGTGGGTTCTCATCAATTCACTACTACATTTTGCAATTTTGTAGTTTTTTGCCTTAAGTTGAATAGTTAAATTATGCAAGAGAAAATAGTTAGCTATTTCATGCTAATCTAAAAATGTTTAACTAGATAAATTAGCGGAATAACGAGATAAATCAATATTTTTATTTACTGAGAAAAGAAAAGAAAAAAATACTCTACTTCATTCCATTCTGTATCTTGTAGCTTTTTCATCTCTTTACTCACTATATTCAAAACTTATTTGACAGGACAAGATATTACATTCTAGTTTATTCAACTCTATTTCATGCTTTAAACCTAAAATATTCAAGGCAGGCAAACACAAACACAACAAAACATTCTAAAATTCACATTTGATTACCCTTCAAAAAAAAATCACATTTTATTAGAAAATCACGATGTAATAATATCCAAATCCTGGACCTCTGCTGATTCTAAAGCTAAATCTTCCCTATAACAAGCATTGCAAGAACTAAACCCACAAAAAATGTTGCAAATTGAATTTTAAGGGTACATACAAAAACTTATACATGACCATTTCACAAAACCCCCTTTCAATTTCATCATAAATTAAATTTCAAAATCTCCATGCAACATTAACATAATTCCCTATCTTCCTCAAATTCTTCGTTAATTCAACTAATTCTTCTATAACAAATGTATATAAATCCATCGAGACAACCCAAAATTACAGGAGAGTTGTAATGAAAAGGTACGAAGGAAAACTCAAAAAAAAAAAAAAAAAAGGCAGTATGGAATTTGGTTATTGGATTAGAGAAACTGTGGGTGCATAAAGTCTTTGTTTTTCTTTTCTTTTTTGAATTAGTCTGTCAGTTTTTCTATTCTGCAATTTTGCCAACTTTATTTTAATCAATGCTGCCTTAACCGACACTACACTGGCATGTACAGTTTAGTTATGTCTGACTCTCACTTCACCCTCAATTCCGTAATTAAAAGCTCAAACAATATGATTGTGCAACATGATCAACAACATTGCAAGAAAAGAAAAAAACATTGCTATCTAATTAGATTTTTTATTATCTTCAGCTTCAACTATTTCATTTCCAATCATATGAAATTGGTGTTCAAAAATTCCAGCCATTTTATTTATTTGTAAAATATCACATTAGTACCGAATTAGAAAATTTCAGCCAATCATAGAATTAGTAGCTTATACTGGTATGTCCACACGAGTTTTTCATCTTGTATGTTTAATCTTAAGAAATATGATCATAAAATTAAGAAAAAGAAGGTGCAAAAGAACCAGAAAAGAGTATTGCAGATTTCTTGCCATACTGAAGTAGTGTCTGACAGAAAACAAACTATCATTGTTTTAATGATACAGGAAGGTGAAGAAAAAAAATTAAAATAAAATAAGAAACAACCTCAGGCATAAATTCATTAGCAATGTCAAATGTCACAATACATTTTTTTTCCCAAAAAAGAGAAGAAAATATAACACCTGCATGGCTCTCCCACCATGGGGAAAATTTAACCATGTCAGTAATAATACCAAAAAAGATACATTTTATGTTTGGATTAAATCAACAATTAGAATAATTACATGGAAAATATATTACCATACATAATAATGTAATAAAAGAAATCATGAAAAAGGCTACACATTCTACTTTAATTCACAAAACATTGAACATCAAATATTTATATTGTCTAATGTACAAAATAGACAACTCATACCCTCAAAAAGTAATATATATATATATATACTTTTTTTTTAAATGCTCTAAAAGTAATATAGTAAAAACTATTCATTCTTCATTCAAATACTTTGGCCGGATACGAGCCAACATTTCACTTGTCGGTATTCCCTCTCCACAAAATACGTCATTCCATATCCGCTTTAATTCTACACAAATCAAATCAAATGAGAAATATTAACACAAACCATAAAAAACTAGAATTTATAAGAGCATAACTTCCAATATTATCGATATTTTTTTAAGAAAAAAATAAATGAGGTACGAACCGGTACGATCAGAAGATGGAAGGCACATTGATATCATGTCAAATCTTGGTACTTTGCACAAATTATCCAATATATTCACAGCCAATTCCGTCTCTTCCCTTCATAAAAAAAAAGAAAAAAAAAAAAAATGTATGTAAGTATATAATAACAATAAAGAGTGAAAAGGATACCGGAAAAATGTGGCAGTGCATTTGACAATATCAATTAGAAATGATGGAGAAAGTGCGTTTTTGAATATTTGTGGAAGAGAAGTCGGCTCAATCATCTGAAATCATTTAAAAATTATTCATTACAAATAAAAATGACCTACAAAAATACGGAAAATATTTTGAAATATTTATATATTAGGTCGAAAATTCCAAATTTTCATATTTTCTACTCATACCAAACTCCCAATAATTGATGGTTTCCCTAAATTGTCCAATTAATCATAGTTTAACCTAAAATATCACAAATTTTAGCTTAAAATATAAGAATTTTACTTAATTAACCAAAATATAAACTAAATAGTAAATACCCCAAAAACCATATTAAATATAAAAAACATTTTAAACTACTGCTACAGCAATTCAAGGATTCTCAATTATTTCCCTCAAATGTGCAAGTAACCAAATTAACCCGCAATGTAATTAAAATTAAGAATCAGATTTTAAGCAATGAACTTGTTGAAGCAGGTCATTTGAAAGAGACCTCCAAGACACTTGAAATCCATAAGCAGATTTTGGTACAATTATATTTATAGTATAAAATATGGAAAATATTTTGAATTTCTACTATACTAGATCAAAGACTTCAATTTTTCTACTCGTACAAACAATGATGGTTTCCCCAAATTGTGCAACTAACCACAATTTACACATAATTAACCTTCACAATTTAACCTAATTTACTGCAATTTAACCTAAAGTATCACAAATACCTATAAAATATACGAAAAAACATTTCCAACTATTGGTATATTATGTCAAAATTTTCAAATTATTTACCTAATTAAAATATCACGAATACCTATAAAACATAAAAATTTACCTAATTAAACCTCAATTTAACCAATAATTAAGTTCTAGATAAAGACCTTCAATAAATGAGATTGTTGAAGCGGGTCATTGGACAAAGCTTTCCAACAGACTTCAAATTCATAAGCAGATTTCGGTATATTTATTATATTTTTTGATGTGAAATGAGAAACAGCTCGTGATGCCAGATCTTCTATTTCCGTTTGTTGTTTCTCTTGATCGTGCCAGCTTGAGTAATCTGATTTTAATGAAAAATAATAATGATAATTTTCAATATAATAACAATAATAATAAATATAATAATTTAACAAAAATAATGAAAAATATAAATTAATCTTTATACCTTACTAGTATCTTTGGGTTCGCTAGTATCTTTTACAGAAATCAATGGAGAATCGGGCGTTTTTACATCACTGCCCTAAAAGTATTTCACACAAATAATTCATAAAAAAATTATACAAATAACAATGTTTATGGATCAAAATACGAATATATTTATATTTTAAAATAAAAAAAGGCAACCACACTACGAATATCATTTACTGTTTAAATATCTATAAAACAAATCTAAGGTTAAATAAAGTGAGTTAATTTGAGACTTAAATGAAGCTAAATTGCACAACTGAAGCTTAATTAAGGCCTAACAGCACAACTAAATGTTATTTCACTTGTACAACTAAGTAAAGTACGCCTGAATTTAATAAAGATATATATAATATAATTGTACTGTGACACTTGTAATTGTTGCTTTTTGGCTTGGTTTTTGAATTTCTGGATTAGGACTATTGCTCTGTGTAGAAACATTCTTTCCAATTTCCTGAATGAAACAACACAAATAAAATTAGTTAAAAAAAAAGAGAGAAAATCTAATAGAAAAAAGGGGTATAAGAGGTCAGTTTAAAATCTCTTTAAGTTACCTTTAAATATAAAGATTTAATGTCATCAAATTGTTTTCTTAGCTCCTGAGAGTTCGGCTCAAGACTCACCGCAAACTCAGCATCCGTAAATACAATTACATAAATTATACAATTTTGAGAAAAAAGATTATTTACAAAATAAAAACATATAATAAAAATTAGAAATCAGAGATAACATAACAATAATATAAGTTGTCTTGTATTTCAAAAACAACAAACAAAAAAGGACATTATTTTTGTACAAGTGAAATTTAAAATAAATAAATAAGTAATTAATTAATTAATTAAAAATTAATACTTAAGTACCTTCAAAGGTTTGTTTGAGTTTTTTCAATTCTTTTCTAGCGGTACATCGGCGCGAATAAGCTTTAATGTATCGATCGTCCAAATATAATGCTTCTGTACAGTCTCTCTCTGCTTCTTCATATCTATAAAACATTTAAGAAATAATCATGTTAAAAAGTTCATTATTCGAGATATTTGCAAAAAAGCCCTTACGTTATGATAAAATTGCAAAAAAAAATCCTTTATTATTGGTAATTGTAAAGAAAGCCCTTCTATTCTTTAGGAAATTACAAAAAAGCCCCAATTGTTTGTTGACATATAGAGACGTCTCTTTTTCAATTTATGCATAATATAAGGAATTTTTCACAAATTTGCCTTATATTATTACTAAATTCTATTTAGGGGATCAAATATTCTTATAAAAATAACCTTAAAAAGAACCATTGTTGTGAATAATTAAAACTAATGTGAATCTGATTTTTTTAAATTACAGAAAAAATAAATGCAAAAAATAATATAGTTTGAAATTTACTTCTCGAGCTTGAGATAAGCCATGGCTCGATTTGCAAAAGCGACAGCTGTCGGATTTAATGCGATACTTCTCGAATAGCAATCTATCGCTTCATTATATTTCTTCCGCTTAAAATACTCATTACCCTAAATAATTAAAAAAATTATTATTAGAGGGGCTAAAATGTAATTTTAACAATCAAATTTGCTTATATAATAAGGAGAAGAATGAATTTAAACAAAATTACTTTTTCATATTAATGCTTAAGACCCAAATTTGATCATACATCTTATGTTAAAAAAAATAAATACCTAAAAAGGTCTGTTTGGTAATAATTTTTATACAAGTACCAAAAAGGAAATAAAGGCTAAGAATCTTACGAGTTCTTTTTCAGAATTTGCGTCAGGAATTACGTCATCATGTGAAAAGGACGGATATGTGTAACTAAGAGTTCTTTCAGGGGCGTTTTTGGAAATATTTTTATCTCCGTGATTCTTCATATTGTTACTTGAAGAACCCTTCAACAAACGAGAGGGGAAAAAAATCAATTTATTCATTTATAATCTTATAAAACTTAAATATCCACAAATGAAACATATGAATTAGGGCTTTTGGGTTTTGGGGTACTTACATTAGGCACAAATAATAGTAATGTACAGGCCAAAATTACAGAAATAATCAGAATATCAGGCACAAATAAATTCCAATAGGCCTTGATTAAATTTTCCAACCTTTTAAATTCAAAGTTGAAACAAAACATTTTTGAAATAATTTTAAATATAATGCTATATACCAGGTCCCTGTTTTTGCTAGATTGACCATTCGAATTTCGATTCTTTTCATTTAACAAGTTGTCTCATCTATCCAATTTGCTCAAGCACCCTTGAAAATCCTGAAATTAAAAAAAAAAATTACAAAAAACAAAAACTCACAGTGAATAATAATTTGCACTGAATCTGAAACGAATACCTCACAATTCAATACAACTCAACGCGAATTAGCTTAACGAAATACATACAGTTCAGT
The DNA here is from genome assembly GCA_024447665.1 of Juncus inflexus. Lineage (NCBI taxonomy): Eukaryota > Viridiplantae > Streptophyta > Magnoliopsida > Poales > Juncaceae > Juncus > Juncus inflexus. The sequence goes on along the minus strand of JAJHPC010000014.1, from coordinate 11,318,250 downwards.
AAGAAAAAAATGAAAAGAAGTAAAAACGTGGGTTCGTCATAATACCAAAGAGGAAGTCCCCGCCGTTTGGAAGCTCTCTCTTTATAGATGTTTCTTAGTTCTACCAAACATTAATGACCCATAAGGCTCGAGATATGGAGTACGTTTTATTTAGGCCTATAGTTCGAAAATAAAAAGGCCTATAAGAAAGCTTATTTTAAATCCAGATGTTTAAAAACTTTCAGCCCATCTCCTTGTCTAGGCAGTCTTATAAGTATTTCTCATTTAATACATATATATTAATTATTATATTATTTTATTAAAAAAAATTACATACTTTACAGCTACAAAATTATATTCTTATAATTATATATTATTTATGTAAGGAGAACTTTCGTAGCAATAACAACATAATAACATATGCATTATGCACTAGTTGGACGCTGATATATCACCTACAATTTATTTTTTATTATTCATATAATTATATTTTCTTTGAATAAATACATCCAGGTCCTGTCTGGAGTCCATGCATTGAATTGATTATATAAAAGTAAAATTACATAGTCTTAACCAACATTAAACTAGTTAGTCGGACGCTGATATATCACCTACCGCTTATTTTTTAGTTTTTATGATACAAATTGTATAGGGCTAGTGGTAAATTGAGCAACAAGATATCCAATTGTCAATAAAATGAGAGAAATCAGATTGACATAATCAAGATGAGAGTCCTTATGTTGTAAATCTTCAGCTAGGTATAAAATGGAGAGGAAGCAGAGATCACAAAGTCAACATGAGAAACCTTCACGTTACATTGCTTGCCCACGTATTTCTGCGTTGCATCAGCTGGTGCTTCTCTCTTCTAACTTTCTAAACCTTTTTCAGTTGATTACTTATTAGTATTCTTTTTCCTTCTCATCATCTTTTGAGATATTTCCATTTCATCTACAGATTGCTCGACTCTTCCTTGTGAAAACAAGCAGGTACGGGTTCTCTTTCTTTGCAATGAGTAGATCAATATTTTTTAGATCAATTTGTAACATCTTAAATCTCAACTCACTACAACAAAACTACTCAATGGCTACGGCCTGAAACGGTAGCTATTGACCAAAAAACGGTGGCTATTACCAATAGCGACAGCCTCCCGTCGCTATTGGGCCGTCACAATAGGTGGCGTCGCTGTTGGACACAATAGTGACGAGACGTAGCAATTGACGACCAATAGCGACAGTTAACATATCAGCCACGGCCCTTAGATAGTAATGACCAATAGCTACAGGAAACTATTTGCCACGGCCTGTCGCAATAGGGAATAACAATAGGGAATTCAACTTTGAAATTTTATCACCACAGATTACTCACTTTAAAAATATATCGCAGGAGATCACTTAACTTTAAAAATATATCACGAGAGGCTACTTAACTTTAAAAATATATCACATAATCTCACTCAACTTAACAAATATATCAAATTAACTAAACATGTCTCAACTTCAAAATAAATGCCCAATCCAATTTCTAGTAATTGATTCTCGGCCCAACCCGAAATTAAATTCAGCCCATGAATATTCTCGGCCCAACAGATTTATATTAACTTATTGGTATTGGTTTTAAACCTAATTCAGAATCTGACCCGTTTAGACCGTACCCGACCCGTTAACTCTTCCTTCCTCTCTGAACTTCTATGTTGCACGGACACGGACACGGGTGTCGTGTCCGATACGACACGGACACGGCGACACGGCGAATCTCAAAATTCATCAGGACACGACACGTTAAATATATATATTATTATATTATTTTTATGAATAAAATATATAATTTAATTATTGTATATATTATTTATGTCAATTTTATTTTATTATAAAGAATTATACATAATATTTTTATCATATAATTAGAAAGTCATACGTAATATTTTATAATTGTTACAATATATATAACATTTGAAGTTGCATTTTTATACGTGCATACAAGATATTTGACGTTTTACATATTTATGTATGGAAACTTGAAAGTAAATAATCAAAATTCACTTCAAATGTGTAGTCCCACAATTAATGGAATAGAAATGTGAGATGAACTAGTCTTTAAAATAAGAGTATGATGAAATAGTGCAATAATTGCGCTAACAAACCCAATGTACTTGTCTGAGAAGTGTCCCGAGAAGTGTCTGAGAAATGTCCTGACGATTTTTAATAATAAAATATTTGACACGCCACGTGGTGTGTCCGAAGAGTGTCCGAGGAGCGTCGTATCCGACACGGTGTCCGACACGGACACGGCCGGGTTTTAGAAGTGTCCGCGCAACAGAGCTGAACTTTAAACAGAGAATCGTCTCCGCAGGAACGCCACCAATCAGACCACCCACGGTTCATATTTCTGCTCAAAAATCTCTCTCTGTCTCTCACTCAATTTCAATCCACCCAAAAACTAGGTTCCACTATTCCGAGCTTCCGATCCGACTTTAATGGCAATAGAGGAATTTATACCGAGTTTACTAACTAAGTCCAAGTAATTACCTCACAATCTCAAGAATTTCGACTAAGGCCACTCGTTCTTCTCCGATACGTGAATCCCGGTGATGCCGCTCGCTGCCCCGACCTTCTCTACTCGCGCTCTTGCTCCAGTTGCGACTCTCCTCCCTTTTTCTCTTGCTACTGAGAAAATATTTTATTTTGTATTTTTTTGAGAGATGATTGTATATCCATTTGTTTAATAAAGAAGGCACCGCGTTTGTCACCTCTAGCCCCAATTAAAACAAAACAATTGAAATTTTTTATTATGTTAAAGGGGTTCTTCTACAGGCAAGCACCACTTTGACCAAGTTTGAATTTCCTTTTTATTTCATTTTCTCATTTATTTTCTTTTATTCCTTTTTATTTTCATTTCTCTGTTATAACATTCATATTCTCTCATTTTTTTATTTCTTTTTATTTTCTTTTCTCTGTTATAACATTCATATTCCATCTATTTCTTTGATTCTGTTATTATATAATGTTGCTTAATAAATAATCAAGAATTTCTTTGATGTTATGTTTTTCTTGTTTAGCAGATAGAAAAAATGGTGGTTGTTACAGAAGTGCTTGTAGGGGCAATGATTGAGAAGCTTGTTGAAACAGCGTATAACTACATTGCCAACAAAGTGAAAGATCGGATAACCCAGTCTAGAATGAACGCAGAAGTGGACAAACTTAACAAAGCTCTGCCAAAAATCCAAGCCATTCTGTCAGCTGCTGAGAAAGTTGGGGTTAGTCTCGACGAGATGGATCCTATGCTGACTGCTTGGATGTGGCAGCTGAGAGATGCTGTTGATGCAGCTGACAACTTACTCGATGATATCGAGTATCAAAAGCTTGACAAAGAGTTTGAATCAGAGGATGATAACGCTAGCCTTACTAAAGTGGAACTATGCTATGAATCTGATTCTAAAGGGGTGAAAATGTGTTGCAGTGCTTTTTTATCCAAGTGCACCATGAAGAATATGAAACGTGCCTTAATAGATGGTCCTATTCTTGTGAGGCTGAGGGAGGTCATGAAGCAGTTGGATGAAGTTGCTGCCCATGTTGGAGAGTTCGTTCAACTTGTTGCGCTTTCGGAACAATGTGCATCTCGAGACGATATGCGTGCTGAGATTGCTAGAGATAGGGAGACCAGCTTTTTGCCGATTGAGAAAATTCTATTTGGGCGTGCGGAGGAAAAAGAAGAGCTAACAAAATGGTTGTTGAGCCCGAGATTAGGTGAAGAATCAAAATCGGAAAGCTCTGTCTCGATTCTTGCAATTGTTGGTGTTGGTGGGATAGGCAAGTCATCACTTGCACAAGATATTTATAATGATGCGAATGTGGACAAATATTTCACGAAAAAAATGTGGATTTGTGTTTCTAATACATTTGATGTACCCACAATTTTAGGGAAGATTGTCCAATCATCTGGACAAAGTCTGAGCACACTCCAAGAGAAAGTTATGACGGAGCTTTCTCCTGAGAGGTTCTTAATTGTGTTGGATGATGTGTGGGATGATAAAAACCCGGATTGTTGGAAAAAATTAGTTGGGCCACTTCAATCTGGCAAATCTGGGAGCAAGATCATTTTGACAACTCGAATGGATTCTGTTGCAAAAATGGCAAGAGATGCGATGGAAGGATCCAAGCACTTGCAACATAATTTGAAAGGTTTAAATAAGGAAATGTCTGCTCTTCTTTTGGATAAACATGCGTTTGTTGGTTTTAACCGTGCAGACTATAGTCAGTTGCAACCTGTTATTATGAATGTAGCAAAGAAACTTGGCGGTGTGCCATTACTTATAAAAGCTGTGGGGGGTGTATTAAACAGTAACCTAGAGTTAGGCCATTGGAAACACATACTGAATAGTAATGCTATGAATTTAACGATGAATAATAATAAAGTATTGAACGTGTTAAAATTAAGCTACCAAAACCTCCCTACCAAGGTACAAAGTTGTTTTCGGTTTTGTAGTATATTTCCTGAAGATTATGATTATACTGAAGAAGAGTTAGTTGGCATGTGGGTGGCTTTAGGGATGATTCCACAATCTCAAAATGGATATGACCAACCCGAAGATATCGGGAAGGATTACTTTAACATTTTGGTAAGAAAATCTTTCTTAATAGTGAACGGCGAGTTCGATGATGGGTGTAAGCTTTATGTCATGCATGACTGCATGCATCAAATGGCTTCTATTGTCTCCAAGGGAGAATGTTTGGGGGTGAATAATATTAATTTGAAAGAATTTCCAGAAACTATTCGGCATTTATTCATTAAATCTAAGGATGTTTCTGTTCTTGCGGACATGTGTCCTCCTAGAAACTTACAAACTCTAATCATGCATAATTTTTACTGGCATGAATACTTTCCTCCTCTGAACAAATTTTTCAAACGTTTGACCAATTTGCGTGTATTGAAATTACATTGGAGAAAAATGGATGATCTCTCAGTCGTTAATGCTGATTTAAAACATCTACGTTATGTTGATATTTACAGTAGCTCTAGCAACCTACAACGAATACCCAATTGTTTTAGAAAGCTTTACTACTCGCAAGTGATATATCTTGAATTGTTGGGTATTGAAAAAGCTTTTGCCGGCGAGCATAACCCTATTTACAATGAAATAACCATGCACAAAGCTTTTTTTAAGCTCCTTAAGCTCAGACACTTTTACATTAGGGATCAATATGATAGAAAATGGTTACCAACTTTCTTTCCTGGGATAGGAAGGCTGACATTACTTCAAGAAATCGGTATATTCACTCTTAAAGATAAGGATGGATACAAGCTAAACGAGCTAACAAATATGAACAGTCTTAATTCTTCACTAAATATTGCGGGTCTCGAAATTGTCAAAAGCTCTGAAGAAGCTAAAGAAGCCAGGCTGACAGACAAGAAATGCTTATACTCATTGAAATTAGAATGGAGAAGTAATGGTTCACCAATACGGGATAAATGTAGGTCAGAGTTAGATGCACAACTTTCTGATTTCCTGGAACCGCCATGTAGTCTCAATGAATTAACCATAAAAGGCTATGACGGTTTGAGGCTGCCATATTGGCTCGAAATTGGATGTCCAAAATATCTTGTATCTCTCTCATTTATTGATTGCGGTGGTATGTCACAACTTCCTCTTCTAAGTTGCTTTCGTTCTATCAAATTCGTTGAACTTCAAAATTTACCATTGGTGAAGAAAATGCCTCCTGTGCCTCTTAGTCTTGAAAAATTGAAAATTAGTGGTGTAGGATTAGTTTCTCTTCCCACATTTTGGCTAGATAGTGAGAGTACTTCACTCATAACTTCAGCATCTCTCTCTTCATTGGTCATTAATGACTGTCAAAATTTGCCGTCACTTGCTCAAGGGTTGTTCCAGCAACAAAACATGACAGCCCTAGAAGAATTGGAAATAACTGAATGCGAAGAGCTAGTTCGTTTTCCTGATGCTGGACTCATGGATCTCACATCCCTCAAATCTTTGCGGATCGAATTCAATCAATCACTGGAAATAATACCTTCAATGTATGACAAGCTCTTTCCCACGTCACTCAACAGGCTTGTTATTTCAGGCCAAGTAGAAGGTGTGTTGCATAATCTACTAAGAAGCCTCACATCTCTCTCATGTTTACATTTAATAGAACTGAACGTTACGTCACTACTACAAGAGTTTTGTTCGTTTAAATTGGATAGTCTTGAAGATCTAAAGATACTAAAATGCGGAAAGCTGAAATCATTGGATGATTTCTATGTTGCTGCTTCTCTGCAGCGATTAGCAATTAAGGAATGTTCCAAGCTGGAGGTGGTTTCATTTCAAATAGAGGATGATCACAGGAGTTCCAGTACATTGGAGAAATTAAATATAAAAGCATGCGATGAGCTAAAATCTGTGGAGTTACATGGCCTCACTTCTCTTAAAGAAATAATGATTGTTAATTGTCCAACTCTTGCGACAATTAATAGACATCTGAAATCTGACAGCAGCCAAAGCATTACGCCTTCAATTGTGAACAACTCTTCATCTAAGAACCTTTCTGAAATCCGAGAATTGAGAGATCTCGAATCACTCACAATCACAGATTGTGCCGGGCTGGCATCTTTGAGTTTTATGGTTGGACTGAAATCTGTAAATTGGTTGGATATCTCCAAGTGTCCAAAGCTGCTTGGGGCAGTACTGGAGGAGAAGCTGGTAAGTGAAGTCGGACAAGAATTTTCAAAGGATGAGGATAACACTCTTTCGGTAAATCATCTTAATGTAGACTGTGCGTCATTGCTGCTCTGCCATCCTTTAAGAAACGTCACTTCAGTTCGGGATCTATGGGTAACTGGTGACTTGCAGTTGCATCCTTTACCCGAGTTTTTCCTGTTGCAAAATAGAACCTCCCTCAGAGATATTCATCTGCATGATAGTTCACATTTGGAGTTCCTTCCTGCCCGCCTTCAGGACCTCACCATGCTCAAAGTGTTGTGTATTTACAATGCAAAGAAGCTCAAATCACTGCCGGAGCTACCAGGCTCATTGCAAACTTTGGAGATCACCGGTTGTACATCTGAGTTCAAACAACTGTACCAGAGGAATACAGGAGAAAATTGGTCTAAGATAGCTTACATCTCTGATGTTAGTATAACTAACTGAAGGTAACCCAAATTTCTTATTTATTTTCAATAATTGTTATACCATGATGTAGTATATACCTGTCTTTAGGATAACCAAAATCCAATCCACCACGTGCTTTATCTTTTTCTTCTTGCTTTTATTTTAGAATAATCATGTTGTTAACCCGTAATTCAATGACTTATTAGTATGTCATGAATTTTTGTAATTCAAACCATTCTTATATATTGCCATCATTTATTTTCTTGCAGTGGAATTTTAATCGTTTAACCAGTGATGTGAAAATTCATGTGCTGAGATATTTCTTCTATCTGCCCTTTAACCAGTGATGTGAAAATTCATGTGCTGAGATATTTCTTCTATCTCATATCATTCCCTCGGATCTTGATGTAATTCAATTCCGTTTAATGCAAAATTGCATTCATTATCTTAAAATTTATAGAAGGATATTTCCCGTCTCAGCTTTCTGTGTACTCTCTTTTTATTTATTAATAATTATTATCATTGTTGAAATTTAAAACTACATACAAAAATGTATACATAAACATTTCACAGAAGCCCCATTTTTATCCAACATCAATTAATTTTCATGAAACTAATTCCTTATCTTCCCCAAAATTCTACTTCAATTAATTCTTCCTATAACAAACGTATACAAATCCATCAATACAACCCAAGATGACAATACCAAAAATAACTATATTTTGAACTTATTTGACAGGATGATATACTTTAAGTTCGTTTATTCGAGTTTACTCAACTCCACATGTGGAAACCTTAATATTCCAGGCATGCAAACATAAGCACAACAAAACACATTAAATTTTGCATTTTATTATTAGAAAAAACTGTACTGTAATAATCTTTCAAAAATGCTCTGCTAATTCTCAGCTAAACCATCCTACAACAACAACACTGCAAGGAAAAAAAAAACTAAAAATATTGGCAAAATGAAATTTATTGATCCCTATCCACCACCACAAATTCCTATAACAAACCGCGTATACAAATTCATCAAAAAAAATCACAACTTAATAAAATTGTTTTCTACCACGAATTAATACACCGCAAAATTTGCCAACAACATTACATCAATTCTCAAAAAAAAAAAAATGAAAAAAAAAAAAACAAAAAATTATAAAATAAAAAAAAATACCATACCAACTAAGTGAAAAGCGTGACAACATCCCTCCTATACCCTCTGACAATCAGCATTCTTGGCACATTTTCCACTAGCAAATCCATATACTCCATGTAAAAATACGCCGGCTGGGATTCCGGCGGCGGCGGCAGGCTCACCAGCACCACCGCCGCCATCCTCGAGTATTTCAAAACCGTAGAATTCAACTTCAGCATCGTGTTCAAAAACTTCCCGATTTTCTCTTCGTTTAAAGTGACCACTTTTCCGTCCGCCATCAACGGCCTGCCTTCTCTACTCGCCGATTCTCTCATATCAGATAAATAATCAGAAATTCTCTTCTGCGCGCTAGTAAACGCATCAAACGACTCATCCTGATTCTGCGCTCCGCTACTTAAAGTCACAACAAAAACCTCAGCTTGCATTCTCAAATCATACAAAAACTTCTTAACATCCGCTTTCAACTCCTCGGCTTCCGTGTCCTCTTCCGCAATACAGAACACCTGGATCTTACAACTCTCAAAACTCTCTTTGGTCAACAAAAGTTGAGATAATAACAACATTAATCCACCATCTTTTACTATCCAATATAAATCGATGGTGCCGTACTGGCGCTGGTACTCGTTGGGCCACTCGTCGAGGCCTTTGACGATCACGACGGCCTTGTTGGCCACGATGCAGTCGTTGATGATCGACACGAAAGTCGAAGGAATTTGAGTCAGGTTCTCGCGACGCCAGATCTCGGGGTACCGCATTACGACTATGTTGGGCTTTAGGTTGCCTGAGAGAGAGAGAAGAAAAATATGAGTTGAGAGGTGTTTGAATATTTTATCGAGACTTGAGACTAAAAGTTGGAGAGTATAAATGTTCAATGGGGAATTTGCAAAGTTGTTTTTTGCAATTTAGACATAATGAAGGGACTTTTATTTAGCAATATCCCATGTTTATTTTTTTAATATGAAATTTATTTATCTTTATTAGCAACCGGTCCATATTTTTCTTTTTTTTTATCAAAATAACCCTAATCAATTTCTTTTATATTCAATCTAAACTAATGAATAAATTTTGTTTCCTTGATATAAATATTTCACAAATTACATTACGAGGTTTTACGAAAGGCGGGTTGCATGCAAATCCAAAAAGGTAGTTTTTTTAATATTCAGAAGAGTTGTAGGTATTTTAAATACTCCTAAACCCCAAAATAGTTATAATTTATTCAAAAAAAAAAAATTACCTAAACCCATGGTTTGAATCAAGCCGCGAAATCCGTCCGACATCGACGGAGCAACAATAATTTCTGCAACTCCTTCGCACTTCTTATACTCAATATACGTCGCCAATTGCCTGCACGCATAACAAATCACAACTCATCAGTCCAACACCCATCTGCATCAAACAATATATCCGGAAAAAAAAACACCTCTCCACTCAATCAAAAAAAATAAAAAAATTTGCCTGCACGCCGTTTTGGTGTACTCGGCCAAGTCGTGATAATCGCCGTCTAAAATGGAGACGAAGATGGACATCCGCGGCCTTTCTTCTTCACGCAGTTGGTGAAGCCAACATTAAGAAGTTTTTATATCATATTTTTGATATAAAACTTCTTAACGTGGGCTTGCAACTCCCCAATAAAATCACTTTTTATATCATGAATGCAAGCAGAAGCACGGGATTTCCATCTTCGTCACCATTTCAGACGGCGATTATCACGACTTGGCCGAGGATGCAAACACCGCATGCAGGCAATTGGGAAAGCCTAAATCCTAAAACCCAAAATAGTGTTAAAAAAAATAATAATAATTTAATCAAATTAAAAAATAAATAAATAATTACCTGCACGCCGTCTTCGCATCCTCCGCCAAATCATGATAGTCGCCGTCCAAAATGGAGACGAAGATGGATTATCATGATTTGGCCGAGGATGCGAAGACCCTAAACCCTAAATTAAATAATCCTAAACCCTAAAACCCTAAATAGTTTAAAAAATAATAATAATAATTCAATCAACAAAAAAGATAAAAAAATCACCTGCACGCCGTCCCTCCGCCAAGTCGTGACAATCGCCGTCCAAAATGGAGATGACATCCCGCGGCCTTTCTTTTTAACGCAGCTGGGGAAGCCGACGTTAAGAAGTTTTTTATATGATCTAAGAATTTTTTGTATGATTTAAGAAGTTTTTGTATGATCTAAGAAGTTTTCGTGGTGAAGAAGAAGAAGGGCCGCGGGATATCCATCTTCGTCTCCATTTCGGACGGCGTTTATCACGACTTGGCCGAGTACGCAAAAAGACCCCGTGCAGGCAATTGGCAAACCCTAAAACCCTAAATAGTTTTTAAAAAAATCACAAAATAACAAATCACCTGCATGCCGTTTTGGCGTCCTCCGCTAAATCGTGATAATCTCCATCTAAAATCGACACAAAAATGGACATCCCGCGGCCCTTCTTCTTGACGCAGTTGGCGAAGTCGGCGAGCTTGGGGTGGCAGGGCACGTTCTCGGGGAGCTTGCCCCACGGCCGGCAGAAGATTAAAGGGATCGGGTACCAGTTCTTCGGGTGCACTTGGCTCGCTGAAAAGAAAAAAAGGAGGAAAAAATGTTATGAGGAAGAAATAATAATATTTCAAGGGTTTGTCTGGAGGGTATGTGTGTGTGATATTTGATGGTTTTAGAGGGGGTATATGTGGCATTTCATGGTTTCAAAGGGCAAAGAACTACATTATTGAAAATTGCAAGTCTTAATATTTTTTACCTCCTAATGAGCGGAGACTTCGCAACGCCAGCTGGAAATAAGCGCTCTTGAAACCGTCACCCCAATCGCCCGCTTTTCCTTTTATGCTCACATAATAATATATCAGGCTCGCTAGAGCCAGTGAAACTACCGTAAATGTCCATGATATTGAAAACATTATCACTGAAACAAACAAAAAATTAAAAAATACAAATTATTGATGATATTCTACAATGGGAAGTGCTAAGTTATTTTCTGTAGATGAAAATTATGTCATTTTATATGTTAATGTATTAAGTTCCATAATGTTTCGAAGTTTATATCTTCACCATCATATGCAAATAAACGCAGTAAAAAGAGTCGCCAAATAAAGTTAATGTTCTTTTTGTTGTGTTATGGGGGAGTGAATTTGAGCTGTTTTTTGCTGGATTTGGTCGATGCGTCGAGTTGGAGGCCCCATTTCAAGAAAATCACCCATAAAACATCACAAAAACAAAAAAAATAATATTTAAAAAAACATAAAAAACAAACATTAATTACATACCAATACAAAGCAATGCACCGACAAGTGACAAGCTCCAATGATGAAACTTCCATCTCGGTCTCCAACTCGGCGCATCAAGCAAATCCAACAAAAAGCAACTCAAATTAACACCACCATAACAAAGCAAAAAGAACATCGTAATAGTTGGAGTAATCAAATCCAAATTCCCAATAACAACACACGCGATGCATATAAACGCGGTAAAAAGAGTCGCCAAGTAAGGTTCGCCGCCCTCGGAGACCTGAAATGTTTTACAGGGCGCATGAAAATGTTATAATCAGAAAAAAAGACAAAAAAAAAAGAAGTGCGTGGATTGTTGTTCTGTAGTATTTTGAAGGTAGCATGCATATATGACGTAGACCTTGAAAATGTTTTACAGGGGCCCGCACGAAAATGTCATAATCAGGAAAAAGATACAAAAAAAAAGATGTTGAGAATAAAATTATTATTATTATTATTATTATTATTGCACGAAAATTTCATAATCAGAAAATAGATAAAACGCCCCGCATGAAAATGGTATAATCAGAAAAAAGATTAAAAAAAGAAGAAGAAGTGTGTCCCGCACGAAAATGTTACCATCATCAAAAGATTAAAAAAAAAAAGCGTGTCCCGCACGAAAACATCATCATCATCAAAAGATAAAAAAAGAAGAAGTGAGTATTTTATTTCTGACCTTAAAGGGGGAGAGGACGGGGAGGATGTCGTCGTTGGCGATGGCGGCGAGGAGTCGAGGCGCGCCTGTGAGGGCTTGGAGAGCCGCGCCGAGCGTCGAGAGTATGATTCCCACGTAGATTATGGCCGGGATCGGCCACGCAATTGTTGCAGTTAGAAGCCTGTTGTAAAAGAAGTTAGTTAGTTTGTTTGTTTATTGATTCTTTGTTTTGTGTTTGTTTATTTGATTGATTCATGAGAAAATGACTATGGCCAATCCCACGTAGATTATGGCCGGGATCGGCCACGCACGATTGTGGCGGTTAGAAGCCTGTTGTAAAAGAAGTTAGTTAGTTTGCTTGTTTATTGATTCTTTGTTTTGTGTTTGTTTGTTTGATTGATTCATGAGAAAATGATTATGGCCTTCAGGAGCCTGTAGAGGGAGGAAGGAAAGAGTTTGTTTGTTTGTTAAATTAGGGGAATTTGCAAAAATGCACCTGTATTATTGGAAATTGCACAAAGCCCCTACATTATTGCCAAAATTGCAAAAAAGGTGTTAGTTGGAAACTAATGTAGAGTTTTTTTTCAATTTTGGCAAAAATGTAGGCACTTTGTGCAATTTCCAACAATACAGGGGTTTTTTTGGAATTTTGGAATAATGTAGGGGCTTTTTTTGCAAAGTAATAATGCTGAAATCAACTTTGACTCTCTATAGGCTCCTGACGGCCATAATGTTGCTGGTTGGTTAGTTTGGAACTTTGCAAGAAAAAACTAAAAGAACATATATTTTCTGGCATTTATGAAAAAAGAATATATCATCTGGAATATTTGAGAACCCCTTACTTCAAACTTTTTATTTTATCAAAAAGTCCTTGACTTTTAAAATAGTAAAAAAAAACTCCTAATGTTAATCCCCTAACTTTAATGTTTTATTTTAAAGAAAAGGTCATTTTGAAATAAATAATAGAGAAATCATATTTAAACACCTTAATTTATTTTTTTGATTGAGTAGATAACTACTAAGAATAGAGGTTTTTTTTTCAATTTAGGCATAACGCAAGGGCTTTTTTGCAAATTTCCTTTTTTAATTGATTACAGGAGGATAGGGATACACACACGTGGGTTAAAACAAAAGGATAACACACGCATCATCCTCAATTAATATAACCTTTCTACATTATTACACATCACATTAAAAAACATTAAATGTTGAGTGGCCAAGGCCCCCAATAACAAAACAGAGATGAAGTGTAATAAGGTGGCGGTGAGGATGGGTTAAAACTTTAAAAGTTAAGGTTTTGGAGAATTTTCAATTTTTTTTTTATTAATTTGATTAACGAAAAATTCATTAAAAAACATTAAACATTCATCTACGGACCTGTCGGTGAGGAGTTCTTCTCGAGTGGCCAAGGCCCCGAATAGCAAAACGGAGATGAAGTATAATAAGGTGGTGGTTAGAATGGCTGACAAAGTTCCGACCGGAATCGACTTTTGAGTGTCTTTTAACGAGGCTGAACGGTTCGACCCCGCCATTATGCCTGTTACCGCCGGGAAGAACAACCCCACCAACGCACTGTCATAAAAATAATAATAATAATAATAATAATAATAATAATAATAATAATAATAATAATGATGATGATGATGATGATGATGATAAATTAATAGATAAAGTTAAGAATGATTATAAATTAATAGATAATGAGAATGGAACTAATAATAATAAATAAATAGATAAATAGAGTTGATAATGATTTGGGACTGGATAGTAATTTAGGATTGGGTACTCAATTAAAGGGGGTTTTAAGCAAAATTGGACGAGACGAGATTAAATTGCGGAATTTTAATTTTAAGGTTTTAGAGGGGTACATATGAAAGTTTTGCGAGAAGGAAATAAGTAATAAATAAATACAAGTTGAGAATAAATTGGACCGCATTGAAAGAAAATTTAGGTTTCGGTGCGTAATCAAAGGGCTAATTTGAGACAAAATTGGATTAAGATTAAGACTAAATAAGATATGTTAAGACTTTAGAGGGATAGATATGAAAGTTTGCAAGAAGGAAATTAATTAATTAAATAATTAATTAATAGAAAATCTTACTTGAAATCCCAACTATTTGACCCGTTTGGGTCGGGCACGCCAGCGTTGTTTGTGCGTTGATATTTAGAGCTCCAATTATCTCTAAATGTCGTCGCGCTTAAACCAGTAATACTACCTATTTTTCATACAAGAAAATTCAATAAGTTAATAAAAATTGCATATTTGATTGTTACTATTTGGGGACTCAATCGCACAATTGACGGACTAATTTGGTTAAATTAGGAGCATCAATATGTAAGTCAAAAGAAAAAATATTTAAAGAGAAATTTGCAAAAAAAAAAAAAACTTACATTATTGAAAATTGCAAAAAAGCCTCTCTATTAAGAAAATTTAAATATACAAGTCTTATGAATAGAACTTTTTTTTTTTTTGCAATTTTCAATAATGAAGGTGTTGTTTTACAAATTTCTCAATAAAGAAAAAAATAAAGAATAAAACCATAAAACCTAAACCCTAAGATCGCATATTTTACATCTCAATCGCACAATTGACGCATCAATTTCTATAAGCAAATCACTGCTACAACACGCAATGCAAGAAAAAAAACATATATCTTTAAATAAACAAAATATTCAAATAAACAAAACTTAACCAACTCACTCTTGGCATTCCGTCTCAGCGCGGCAAAAATCCCAATGAAAATACACACAAGCGGAAAAAACAAAACCCTAAACCTAAACCCCAATCCCTACACCCTAAGATCGCATAATTAATTATTAATTAAACAAACAAAACTTAACCAACTCACTTTTGGCATTCCGTCTCGGCGCGGCGAAAATCCCGATGAACACACAACAAGCGGAAAAAAACAAAACCCTAAACCCCAATCCCAAAACCCTAAGATCACATAAATAATTATTAATTAAACAACTCACTTTTGGCGTTGTGTCTCGGCGCGGCAAAAATCCCGATGAAAATACACACCAGTGAGAACAAAACCGGTATTAAAAAAGCCGGCGCGACGCGATTTATCATCTTAACTCCACCAAAAACGATAAAAACGAGCAAAATCGTGATGATTATTCCGTAAAGTTGTAAATCGTGAAGACTAGGTGTGGATATAGTTGCCGTGCCAGCTGTCTCCGTGCCGTTGACCAAAGTATTGTTGACCAAAGTCACGCTTTCTGTCAAAAAGTTAGTTAAGAGGGAAATAAATTTTACATGGAACAAAAATTACGAAATTGGAACTTTGCGATTTGAAAGGTAGGATAAAATATTGGAATTTGGTGATTTGCTGATTTATTTATGTTTTGAGTAGTGTTTTTGTGAATTCTTGCGCAAAGTAAGAGGCTTGATTTTCATCTGTTTTGAAATAAATTCGATTCTCATTCGTTTCAAAATCGAGGATCAGAATTTCTACCGCGGTTTGAACAAAGTAGAAGGCTTCATTTAAACCCGAATAATAATTGAAGTTTTATGTTTTTGCTGAGTTTTTGTCACTATTAAGCCTTTTTGGATGGTTTAGTGCACGTACATCAAATCAAATTAAAAAAAATTAAAAAATAATTGACTCAAATTATATTGATTTTTTCATACCTTTGAAAAATCCAGCAGCTGGCACCGCATCTAAGAACGTTTCAACCGCTCCAAGCACATACCTAACACAAAAACCAAAAAAAATTATAAAAAACATAACAAACAAAAATTAAAAATAAATTAATTAATTAATTAATTAAATTTAAATTTACATGGCGCCAGCAACAGCATTTCCAAGAAAGAAGCACAAGCCTATACTCACTCCAACTTCCGGACCCAAAGCTCGCCCTATCAGATAATATGGCCCTCCACCCTGCAATTTTATTTGTACAATTCTTTTGCAATTAAAAATTTTAAACCTTAATTTATTTCACCTGACTTAGAGACTAATAAACCCTCAATAGTCGATAGGGTAACCATACGGTAAATATTCCGATTTGTAGACTAATATTATGCCCTCAATAGTGTAACCATACGCGAAATATTCGAATAGGAAATGAAAGGAGAACGTATTTAGGGTTTACAATACATTTATGTTTTAGCACAGATTTTAGGGCAAAATTTTGATCAACATAATTTTAATTTGACCTGATTTAGATACCCTCAATAGTAGCTAAAATCAAAATATTCAAACAAGAAATGAAACGAGAATATATTTAGGGTTAACTTTAAATTTAGGTCTAAACAGATATTTTAGGCCAAAATTTTAATTAATTTATTTACCTTCATGGCGCCATTAGTAGCAATTGCGCTAAGAGAAATGCCGGTCAAAAATGTACAAGCAACACAAAAGGCCACTAATAAAAGAGACCCTCCTATTCCAGCCATACCAACAATCCTATAAAATTAAAAAAATAAATAAGTAAAAATTGCAAAGAATAAAATGATTGGAAGAATAAAAAAAGGGAGAAATGTAAAGTACCATGAAAAACGGATGTAATAGATAATTCCCAAGATATTTTGTAAGCACGGTACAAATACGCCCATCAAAGTACCCATTTTTGGTTGAGCTGGCTGAAATACAAAAAATTAAAATATAAATAAATAAATGAATTTAGTAAAACTGTAAAAGTGATACAAGACCAAAGAATGAGACTTAATTCAAAAATCATTTATTTTCTTGTATTCCATAAAAGTAATCCTTCACAAGAAAATTGGTTAATTAATTAATTATTTTTTTTCCAGAGATATTTTTATAAAAGCATTATTATTATTATTATTATTATTATTATTATTATTATTATTATTATTATTATTATTATTATTATTATTATTATTAAATAATAAATAAAAAATTACTTTAGGGCGGCCAAGAGTAATCGCCACATCTTCACCGTCTCTAGGACTAGACGGTGCCGCAAGTTGCTCTCCTGTCATACTAATTAAAAAATTAACAAAAATATATAAAAAAATTAACAAAATAATTCAAAAATAAAATAATAATAATAATAATTTATTCACAATTACATACCTTTTGAGACCCAAAATATTGACGAGAGAATCGAAACCGAAAAGCTCCAGTTTCGACTCCCTCTCTCCATTTGAAACTGACGATCCTTCTTGTGCATTTGCATTTGAATTTCCATCAGGCCCCGCTTTTATATTCCTGTATTAACAAAAATACCCTAAATTAAATGATACATCGGATTGTAGAAACGAAACATTGGATTCTAGAAATAACAAAAGATACAACTTTGGTAGATTCAGTACCAGTATTCACAGTTTGGTACTAAACCCACTTCCATTCCTCAACCAAATTCACTCTTCAAACAAAAAAAACTAAATAAAACACATCAAAAATCTGAATATTGGGTATCTATCTAATTCCATGCCTGAGAGGAACATCAGAACTGGATCCAGCTTCTTCCATGGAACTCATCTCAATCACGGCCCTATCACTCGACCCCACCGGCCTGTACTGCCTGCCCCGCGGCGGGGCGGACACCGGCGGGCGTTCCTCATCCGCCCCCTCAATCTCACTCCCATTCTCCATCATCACATCAACCCACCAACCAACCAACCCAATCCAATCGAAAGTAGAGAAAAGAGGGATGGGAAAGTGTCAATCAGATCCGAGTGGGAGAGGAGATTCAGATCCGATGATTGAACGCTCGAAGAAGAAGAAGAAGAAGAAGAGATTTGCGAAAGAGAGAAAGAGGAACGGTAAACGAGAACGAGAGAGAATTGGATGGAGAGTCTCTCCAGTTGAAGCAGAATGGACGTATGTATCTGTTCTAAGTATGAATAATTCATACTTCTATAAGCATATACTATGAATAAGAATTCATACCTCTGTAAACATATACTACGAGTAATTCATACTTCTATAAACATATACTATGAATAAGAATTCATACCTCTGTAAACATATACTACGAGTAATTCATACTTCTATAAACATATACTGTGAGTAATTCATACATCTATAAGCATATACTATGAATAATTCATACTTCTATAAACATATACTATAATAATTCATACATCTATAAATATATGATTTTCTTCATAGTAAAATCTATGATTTTTTTCATAGATCTATGATACCGTCATTAGGATAGGCTCGTTATGGTATTTGCCCCACTTTCTATAGGTGAGGAGATGAGATTTTAGAGGAATTTTTAGATAGAATTAGATGTGCTGAGTGTGTGTGTTGTGTTGCCTATGGGTTATTGTCAAAAAAAAAAAATCTATGATAATATATATTTTTTATATAGTGTAGTAATAAGTTTTCTTTTTTGCAATGTAGTTATTTTACTCACATATATTTTTTTTTATTATAATGTTTTAATTATTTTATGTTTTTTTTCTCTGCAATGTATATTTTTACTCCCAGTGAGGTTATATAATATTGTGTACATTTCTTATCGTTATTTTTCTTTTATATATTTTCTTTCTTCACTATACATTTCTTATCATTATTGTGTGCATTTTGTTTTATATTTTTCATCCAAATATTTACTTACTAAAATTAATATTATTTTTAACGTATGCGAGATATACCTTACTGAGTTTTGTACTCAACCCCCCTTTTTCTTTCCTACAGATTTCAGGTTCATTTATTAGGCGGATGTATTAGGTTGAGCGTCAACATAAATCGAGAAAAATAAATATAATAATAAAATAAAAATAAATATAGATATTTGATTTTATTATTCCTTGTATTTTTCCTCTGTGTAATACGATTTTAGTTTCTTATATCCTTAAGGGTACACGACCGTTATATTTCGGGTTGAAAATGAGTCTGGGGTGTGACAATGATGAAGCTTCTATTTAGGTCATCCCCGAAAATTCCATTAATCTAATTATTACAATAATTCCATGCAAGTACCAATTAAGAGAAATACAATAATTTTAGTTCATGGTTCAGTCCTACAAATTTTCATTAATCTAATTATTACTCAAATTTTCTGCAACATATAATCTTTCTAATTTTCAGCCATTGCCCATTGGCAGTCTCCTGGAATTTTACTCCACGAACCTGGTAAAAATTCAAAATATGAAACTTAGTATTCTAAAATAGAAAATCAAATTTGTCATTCTAAACTTAAAAATATCAAATCAACCCTTTAAAACTACAACTATAAAATTTATTATTTTACAAATAAATAGAAGCTTACTCTACTAATTTGGGTTGTTTGAGACACAGGTTGGCTTTCTAGGGGGCAGTTGGTGATAAGTTGTCGGCTTCAAGGATCAAATTGCAAAAATATAATTAATGGTGAAATAGTGAAATTATGGAATAAAAGTGCTTATTTTAAAAAGTAATGTAGTACAAACAATGCTTATTTTTTCTATTTTTTTATTTTTCATATTAAAAAAAAGTAATATTGAAAGAAAATGAAAATAGATTGATACCTTCAATTTGGGTTTGAGGGACTCGGTTGCAATTCTTGTTTTGTCATTTGCTCCTTGCTAAAGAAAATAAACCATTCAAAAGAATTTCAAAACCCATGATTTTATTACCAAAATTGTTATTTAACAATGAATAGAATAGTTAATTTAGGTTCTCATTAATTTAAATTTAATTTCATTTTTTTGATATAAAATGTTTACTACCATGCCAAGTGCCCAATCAGCGGAATCAAAGTATGCACGCTTGCTATTCTGGAAAAGAAAAGAAATTATGGAAAAAAATTAATTGAGAGGTTTAAAAAATTTGTGAATATTTCAGGAAAATATTCTTGAAAACTAAATTTTAGTCCCTATAAAGTGAAATTATCGTTTTACTATTCAATGAAAAAGAGCTCAATAATTTCTTATATACGGACCAAAAGACCACCTATGGAATATGTTTCTAATATTTTTGTGCATAACAGTACCTAATATAGTTTACTGTCATATGAAACATAGTTTATAAGATATATGAAAGAATTTATTTTATCAATTAATTCTAAGAAAACTTACTATGCTATATGTATTTATTTATAAAGCTTGAGTTATGCAATTTTTTTTATTGATTTAACTTAAATTTGAAATCAAGGGATTCCTTTTTATATTGATTTAACTTACATTTGAAATCAAGGGCTTTTTAGGTGCAAGTCCTCCATATTTTTTCTCCTCTGCTGCCTAAAAGTAATTAACATAAAAAACAAAAATGAGTAAATTATGTCCAAATTATAGTGGTTGAGTGAGCTGGGGATTGTCTATTCAGTTCATTTTTTTGGAAGGAAAACAAAATAAATTTGGAATAAAAAAAATATTATCTTTGTCCCTACAAACCACATGAAAATGTCTAAAATAAAAAAAATAAAAAAAAAATCACATGAAAATATCATGTCTACAGTACAAAACATGAGGAATGCTATCAATAAAAAAGCCTTAATTACTAATTTTTCTCACCATTTGATCTGTAAATGAGAAGCTAGTGTTTTTTGTAAATTGAAAAAATTTTGAAGTAAAAATATTCAGAGCTATACATGTATTTCTTAAACTTTGTGGGGATAAACGTATAAATTAGGTAAGGTACATTCCCAAACTGAAAGAACAATAAAAAAAGATTGAGAATATTTCATCAAAAAAAAAAAAAATTGAGAATAATTCATGTCATTTTTTTCATTATTATATTTTGTAAATGGTAATTTTGACAGAGGAAAATAAATCTCACAACACAAAAATCTTGTTACGTACAAAAACAAACCTTCTCAATTTCATGTTTTGTAAATATATCCAATTTCATATTTTAGGTTTGAATCGTATTGACAAAAAAGTCATAAAAATGAGTAAAAGAAAAGCAAGAATAAAGATTATAGTGCAAGAATATCATACCACTTCCCCCTGTGAATTTTTGTTCTCATTGGAGCCAGCCATCTCTCTCTCTCTCTCTCTGATTAAAAAAAGAGAGAATGAAATTAAAGTCATATTTTTTTAAGGTTAAAAGTTAAATGCAAATATAATATGCTAGCTTAAAATTGTAGATAGAGAAAAAATATCATACCTTGAGGTTCTGAGAAAAATGATGAGAGAGAATTGAGGGAGTAAAATGCCAAAGAAGAGAAATGGGGAGAAGTATATAAACTAGAGAAAGAATAAAGTTGGAAACCTCAATTTTACTTTTTGAATTGTGGATATATTGTGGATATGCTGATAGATGATAGAAGAATCTCAATTTGCTGATAAACGAAAAGTAATTTGCTGGTGAGGAAAAAATATAATTTGCTGGTGAGAGAAAATTTCGTCAAATCAATTGAGAAGTTTTGGGGGCTAGTTATCTAAATTTAAAGAAAGGTTCATGCTGTGTGTATACGAATCATATAATTAATGTGCATAATAAAAACGAAGATTATATGAAGGGGAGAGGAATATATGAAATGATCCATGATATCTAGCCCCCACTTGAAATTGATGTTGATGTTTATATTTGTTTAAACTATATGTCCTATTTTATTTTGTTTGTTTTTGTTTAAGCGAGTACTTTATATGAATCACATTAAGAAAACGTGTGAAATAGTTTTGTAATATCATACCCGTGATCTTTCTTGCTATATTTGACATGAAGTGTTTATTCATTTTAGAAGTTCGTAATTTTAATAAGTGTTTAATGCTGGTATAGCTAATGTATCTTAGTGCCGTACAGCGCGACGCAACTTAATAAATTAGTATTATGTTCCCCGCTCTTTCTAGATCCGATTTAACATTATTATTCTTAATACTTATATATTGCATGCGATATATTTTTTTTGTTTTATTATATTTCAGACAAGTACTTGTTCGTTATTTTAACAAAAGATTTTAATATTTATTTATTCAATTATATATATTTTTTAAGAAAATACATATTTGGGTATAAGTTGTTGGTGTTCCTTAAATTTTTGTTCACAAATGATTGTGTGAATTTGGTAAAAGCCAATGGTTAGTTGTCTCATGCTAATTTCTCACTAATTCATCATATACAATTAATTTGAACATTATGCATGTATCTCCCTCATTATTTTCTAATTTGAAATGTAACTTTCCTTTTATATTATACAATTTAATAATTAATTTATCTACATTGTATTTCGGCATTAATATATTGTTTTGAATTGTAGACAAATGAAATGACAAGTACAAAATGATAAATTATTATTATATAAGAATAATCTTATTTCATCTAAGTAATTCGGCGGCTATAAAGAATCGTATAAACTCACCCAAACAATTAATCCTCCCTTTGTGAGGCAATAACTTTTGAAACTTTTTGAGAGGCCACCAGCTGTATGCAGTCTGATCATCAGGACTATCCATCATGTGGGCCGCATAATTTATCAAAGGTGATGGATGACCCTAAGCTGCATGCAGTAGCTATAAAGAATTCAGATTCACGGTTCATTTGGTCGGTTCGGTTCAAACCGAATCGGATTAGATCAAACAGAATTAAATCGAACTGAACCAGAGTTGAACCGAATCGAATAAAAATTGAACCGAATTTCGAACCGAACCGAATAAACCCGATTTTATTTCGGTTTATTCGGTTGAACCGAATCAACAAGAAACTTAAACAATCTTACATCAAAATTAATATTTTTTAGACTAAATAATGACCATACTAATTAATATTAATATGCATAATCAAGAAATTAAGATAAAATTAAGATGCATAATTAATATTAGTAATTTGACATATAATTCGATCGGTTCGGTTTATTCGGTGTTTCCAAAATAAAAACCGAACCGAACCCAATTAGCCGAATAACATAAAGTTTTAAACCGAACCGAATTGACGGAACATCTGAACCGAATTAACCAAAATGGACTGGTTCGATTCGATAACCGAATAAACCGAACTGAATGATTACTCCTGCATGGAGAGTGGCCCCACTTGAAATTGATGTTGATATGTCAATATCTTTTGTTGCTTCTATGTTTTTTATCCTCTAAAGAGCTTACTATAAAATATATGATACGATGTTTAACATTCTAATTTGTTTTTATGGAGTTGTGTTGCTATGTTACGTTACAGGATTCGGTGTGAAATATCATTTCAAGGGCACAGTAAAAATGATATTTCTCTCTAAGCCTCTCTCTATCACACACACTGACGCACACATCACACACACGTACAACACTTGTCACACGCACACTTCTGCTCTGTCCGGGTCCCTTCGCATGGTTTCTTCTCATCTGGATTAATGGCTAATTGCATGAAATCGCCTCCATGCATGCTAAAGAACGGTAAAAATGATGACGAAATCTGAAGCATTTTCTCGATGAGAACAATTAATGGTACGAATTAGTTCAGAAGATAAAGATGATGGAAAGATTATGCTGCTCAAACGTAAGAATTTGCATTTTTTTAATTCTTTTACTGTTAATTTTTTTTGGGGTTGTTTGTATTGTATCTCTAGAAGAAGAAAAGTGCAGCATATATGGTTTGTAGCCTAAAGAGTTCCACTTATATGAATTTGCATATGGGATAATTGAAGGATACGGATGGTGATTAGATGATTAATCAGTATTCGAAACTATTTATAATTAATTTGAAATAGTTTTTTACAATAGAAAACTAAAATAAAACATATATATGATAAATCAAAATATTATAGTTAATATGATTTTCTCACAATTAATCTGATCTACTTATTATTTCTTCATCATTTCTAGACATGTTTTAGTTATTCCTACATGCATTTAATGGATTTTTGTATTTAAATTTTATTTAAAGTGGTGTTTTGGAGCCTCTCATCTAATGGAGGAAGAGATGACGCAAAAATTGTATTGAAATATATGCATGTTTAGGTGGTGCTTTTTTTTTATCTTTTCATGTTATAAATTTTGTCATTCTTTATAGCGATCTATGTATATATTTTGATTGATTTTAGAACTGTGGTTGTAAATGTGATGGTTAGGATTAGATACATAAATGTTATTATGGTAAAATGATGAATTTTGAAATTTGATCTCGTAATCATAGTCTATTTTTTTCATACTTAGTTGTGAATGCCAATAACATTTCAGCTTGTGATATTGTTTCTTTTGTAACTATTCAATGTTTTAGTAAAATAAGTCTGATTTGTGTGTGTACACATTTGCAATTTAGATTATGTGTCAATGTGGTCATATTATCTCAACTAATCATACAAATAGGCCAAATTAGCATATGCTATATTAATTAATACCACAAAACAATACACAACATTTCGACAACCAAATTAACTCATATTTAAATTGATTTAATAGTTATTGTCTTTTAAAATATGTCGACTTAACTAAAACTAACGTTAAAACGCCGGTCAAAAAGCAGGCAGTGCATACTTTTATCCAATTAAAAATAGAAATAAGCTCACTTTTGCCTCCTGAATTTTTTAAAATTGTTCAACTAGCCCCCTAAACTTTTTTTTGCACATTTTTGCTCCTTAAACTCTTCCAACTGTTCAACTTGCCCCCTCCATCCAGTTAAATGCACAGTCACCAGTCTAATACTTGTGTGGCATGCTGACGTGATAAATATATTAATTTTTTAATCCACGTCAGCACATCCATCTTTCATTTTCTTCCTTTTCTTCCCTTTCTTCTCTTTTTCTTCTTTCTTCTCTTCGCTGAGACTCTCTGTCTCTCTTCTCTCCTTCGCGCACCCCAGCCGCCGCCAACGAAGAGAAGGAAGAAGAAAAAGAGAAGAAAAGGAAGAAAATGAAAGATGGATGTGCTGACGTGGATTAAAAAATTAATATATTTGTCACGTCAGCATGTCACGCAAGCACTAGACTGATGACTGTGCATTTAACTGGATGGAGGAGACAAATTGAACAGTTGGAAGAGTTTAGGAGACAAAAGTGTGCAAAAAAAAAATTTAGTGGGCAAATTGAACAATTTTAAAAAGTTCGGGGGACAAAAGTGAGCTTATTTCTTAAAAATAACAACTTGATCGAAAAGTAAAATAAAATAATATATTTATCCAATAAAATAATACTTTGATTGAAATATAATCTAATTAAATAAATCTTATAAACTAATAAAATAGTATATTTTCTCTATATCTATCCAATAAAATAATATATTTGTCAAATAAAACAAGATATTTACCAATAAAATAATTTACTTATCCAATAAATCAATTTCAATTAAACATACTTTGCTTGAAACATAATCTAATTAAATAAATCTTATAAACTAATAAAATAGTATATTTTCTATATATTTATCCAACAAATCAATTAAACAAACAGAGTAGTATAGTGTTTAGTATATTTTCTAATATATTATGTATCTAATACAACAGTATATTTTCTTCTCTTACAAAGCCTATAACAATTCACTCTTCTTCTTCTTCTCCAAAACCCTAACCGCAAATCCTCAAATCTCTCCCATTTCTCACCAAATCCTAAATCCAACCTTCAAATCGTGCTTTGATTCGAGCTCCTGAGCTCAAATTTGGTCATTTTCGCTTTGATTGCACTCCGTTTTGAAATCTAGCGGTTGAGAATGGCGTCAAAGAACAATGAGAGGGCGAAACGAGCAGTGGACGCGATGAAGCCGCTGGGATTCAGCAGGAAGCTGACCGTGGAGGTTCTGAAGCGGCTTGTGAGCGTTTATTCTAGCAATTGGGAGCTGATTGAGGATGATAACTACAGAGTTCTTGCCGATGCGATTCTTGATGCGCAGGTTAGAAATTTTGATTCGATTTTTTTGGGTTTTTTTGTTTAATATTTTATGATTTTAATTGTTTTGTATTTTTTTTTGGTTTTTTTTTTCAGGAGAATGCTAATGAAGAAGATACTGGTAGAAGCAAAGTGAGTAATTCTTTTGTTCAATTTTTCAGTAATTTATGAACTAACCCTACATTTTGGAATATTAAACAAACTACGTTATTCTTTTCATTTTCCAAAAAAACTTTTAACTTTTAGAATACTAAAAAAACCCTGATATTAGCCTTTTATTTTCAAACCTCCCTAACTTTAATTATTTATTAAAAAAAAAGCACATTTTGAAATAATTGAGAATTAACACTAAATACCTTAATTGATTTTCAAATAATAGATAAACAATTTGCAAAACATATTTACATATTATTTATCATTACATATACTTTATTTGAATATTATTTAGTTTTTTCAATAAAAGTTAAAGTCAAGTGCTTTTTTTTTTCATTTTGAGAAATGAGAACTTAAAGCTATTTGGTTTTTGTAAAATAAATATCCAAAACTAGTGTATCTCTTCAACATTCCAAAAGTTATTGTGCCTTTTTTAAAATTTAACAAAATACAGGGTTTGTTTGACAAATTTCCCTTGATACAATAATAATCCATTATCTCAACAGGAACCAGTTTTAGACCGATCCCAAATCGAGCGACCTGTCAGACCAAGACCAAGTCCACAAGAAAATCAAGACTGGACGCCTCCAGTTAATAACCACTATGGTGCGTGTGAACCAGGTCCGTCCAGTTCTAAGAGACGGTCAGACGGTGCTGACTCAGCAGAAGAGAGAGAAACGGAAAGTGGGGCTGGTTTGGTTGTGAGAAAAAGATTACGCAAAAATTCCACAATTGAAAGAGAGAATGTAATAGCTGGTACGGTACAGAGGGAAATCGTACCTGTAATAACTGGTACGGTGCAGAGGGAAACCGTACCTGTAGTTGGTACGGTACAGAGGGAAATCGTACCGCCTTTTCCTACTGAGCAAGCTCAAAGGTTAGTTGGTATGGTTATTTGGATATTTTGAACATTTTGATTTTTCATTTATTTTATTTATTTTATTCATTTGTTTTGAATATTTTTAATCTGATGAACATGATATAATGAAAGATTTACGATGTTAGAACTAATGCATGGACAAAACCTAATATGATGACTAAAAATTGAAAATGGTAGTATAAACTATAAAAAATAATTTTTTTTTCATGTTAATAAACCTCTAGTTTTTCCTTTTGATAGGTCAACTCAAGTTGGTACCAGTACTGTTATAGATCCTGTGACAGGTGAAATTATCGAATACCAAAAATTTCATCTCAAGAAGAAAAAATCAAATAAAATGCCTCTAAAAGAGCCCAAAATCGAACCCGGTACGGAAACCGAGATGTTAAACAACGGCCATTCAGCTGATAATAGAGGTACAAAATAAAAATTAATTAATTAATAAAATAAATAAATAAAACTAGATGCGTTGAATCCTTATTTAACCAGTACTTTGGTCATACAGGGTTCTTTTCTTTTTTAAATTTGCAAAAATAAGGTTGATTTTTTTTTTCAGTTTGCAAAAACAGTATTTGATTAAAATGTGTTCAAGAGCAAAAAAAAATAATAATAACAAATTTTCTTTTTTGGTCCAACAAACACTATTTTTGTCGACTGAAGAAAAATCAACCCTATTTTTTCAAATTTTAAAAGAAAAAATCCTCTATGACTAAAGAACTCTACTTAACCCTTCCTAATGTCAAATATGCCTCAATTTAATCCATTTATCTCATTATCTCTCACTAATTTTTGCAACATTTATCACTTTTGAACTAACTCAATTATTTTTCTATCTATAAAGGAAACCAAACAAACCAAAACAGCATGCCAGCTGGCCAAACTGGTACGGAACTTCACTTAGGCTCATCAAAAAACGGGCAGATAAAACTGGCGTTTCAATTCCCGGTTTTTAATAATAACACTGATAAACCGAGTCTAGATGAGTTTTTCAAGTCGGTTGAAAACCGGTATTTACAATCCTTTAATGATTACAGGATTCTGAATCCCGGTTTTTCAGTTCGTGGGTTTATGAACGAGATGTGTGAGCTCATGGCCGATGAAATGAAAGGAAAGACGAATTAATCGTAGAATTGATGAATTAGAAGGGAAATGAAATTAGGGTTTTGAAAATTATGTTATTAAGATATTTTGAGATGAAAATTAGGGTTTTGAAAATAAAACCCTAATTAGTCGTAGAATTGGTGAATTAGAGGGGGGGTGTTTTGATGTTTTGAAATTAGGGTTTTGGAAGTGTGTTGTTGAGGTGTTTTGACATGGAAGGTTTTGTGATGGGTGTGGGTTTGTATGTGAATGAAAATTAGGGTTTTGAAAGTTGTGTTGTTTATTAAGTTATTTTTAGACTCCGATGTTGGAAAGAAAAAGAATTTGTTAGTTTGGGAGCCCAAATGAGCAATGAAAGTAATATATTTTTTGAAGGTGCATTACAATTTCTAGTTATGAA
The DNA here is from genome assembly GCA_024447665.1 of Juncus inflexus. NCBI lineage: Eukaryota > Viridiplantae > Streptophyta > Magnoliopsida > Poales > Juncaceae > Juncus > Juncus inflexus. Next base: position 11,289,899 of record JAJHPC010000014.1, on the reverse strand, counting down.
ACTAACGAATGCAATAGTAAACTAGGGAAGGAAAAATAATTTAGCTATAAATTTCAGTTAGTGGAAATTAGAAAAATAGATAACATAGCCAACAATTCGAAGAGCCATGTCTTTGGAGTTAATATTTATATCTTAATCATCAACAATTAATCATACTTCATTCATATCATCTAAACTGAATATATTATTATTCCACCTGCTCATCATAATCTAATCCTATTTATAGAAAGATTGCATCAACCAAAATATAATCTTCTAAAAAATTCTCATGTTTGTCAAACCCTTATCTCTCACTCAAATTCAACGTGCCTGTTCATGTCTCCCCATGTTTCTTGAACCCCCAAGAGAAAAGGAAAAAGCTAGTGAGAGTGAGAGAGAGATGAAGCCTTCTCTCTCTATACTTACAAAAACAGGATTATCCCGCATTTTATTCACATTGATTGTGTTCATGGTTTTGTTTTCTTATTTCTATATTAGAGAAGATCTAGCTGAAATATTCGGTCAGTTCGGTCTACTCGACTCGACTCAACCGACAATCAGGCTTTGAGAGCGAAAAGGATGTTATTATGGTACCGCGTACTGGTATACTGGTATTGTATCTGATTGTATATTATTAAATTTTGGTTTATATGTGGTCCAAAAATAAGAAAAATACTACTTAAAATTGAAATGTTCAATTTCCATCATCCCTATGAATTTATGAGCATAGTTAGTTTTATTATTTTGCTCAGATACATATATTTTTGTTCTTTACCGTTTAAATATTATAAAATTACATTATACAGTTGGTAATTGAAGTTTTGACAAGGCTCAGTAGAGAGTATTTAAATCTTAATTATGGTGATTAATTTTTTACTATTTCACTTTCACTAGTTTTAATCGTAATACTTCATATTTTAAATAATACTAATACTCATTTTAATTGAACACTTTCAATATTCATAACATAATTCCAAAATTTCTTAGACAACCAAACAAAGAATTATGTTTTCCAATATCTTATAATTCAAACATCCAAACAAACTATGGAATTAACTAATTCTTGAAGTTTTTACTCCCTCATCTTATAATTCGGTTCCATTCTATTAATTCCACTTGCCAAACGGCCCCTAAATAGAAATCAATTTACTTCCATTGTTTGCCTTCTCCAATCAGTAATTGCTCCACATGCTAGATCCTTCAGCATAAATGGCTCCTTATCCACTTTCACTGCAATGGTAGCAAACATGAAGTTTCAAAATTTTGAATTTTAAATTTTAATTTTTGAGTACGTTTAAGTGCTGAATTTTGATTTTATCTCTTAGGAATATAATGTGACGGTTACTGGGCTCCGTTTCTTTTGGAATCAAACTCTGATGATGCAATTGTGCATTGACTTTCTGATAGAATCGTTCGTAACGATCCGATAAACATGCACGGAAATAACTGGAAGGGAAGAGATATCATTGTGTTCAACACTTACCTTTGGTGGATGACCAGGCTGAAAATGAAAATATCTTGTATGTAGAAATATCTCATTTGTTCATTAATACCATTTTTTCTTAAAAAAATTTTTGATAACAAATTGTAGAGAAGGGTCATTTGTTGATGAAGAAAAGCATGTACTCGAGCTATCAACAGAGGATGCATATAGCTTGGCAATAGCAAGTATGCTTGCATGGGTGAAAGAATACATGGACCTCTCCAAAACTAGGGTTTTCTTCACTAGCATGTCTCCTTCTCATGAAAAGTAAGAATTTAATTTACAGAAATATTATCAAACTATATTATGTGTAGAATTAAAACTATAACCAAAAGCTTTTAATTACCCTATATAATATCAAATACAACATATACGAAATAAAAATCAGAAATTTTTGTCAAACCACCTCCAATAGAATTATAAGATATCATCTCACTAACTCAAAGGTTATGAGTTTAATACTTGATAAAATCAAGTTTCTTTGAATATAGATGGGAGATATATGAGTTTCTCTATAAAATAAAATAAAATAATCAGAAATTTTTATATATTCTTTCCATTTTTTTTTTTTCAAATAGCTTCTATGTGCATCTATACAAATACCTACCAAATGAATTTGTGTATAATTAACAACTATAAACATGCTTCCAATTGCCCTATGTAACATATCAAATACCACACATATATAGGAGCCAAGATTGGGGTGAAAAGCCGGGAGGCAACTGTTACAACCAAACAACGATGATCGAGGACCCGAACTACTAGGGCTCAGATTGCAGAAAAAGTATCATGAATGTCATAAAGGAAATACTACAAAAGAACGAAGAGATACCCGTTATGTTCCTCAACATAACTCAATTGTCGAGTTACCGTAAGGATGCTCATACCTCGATATATAAGAAGCAGTGGAGCCCGTTAACTCCTGAACAGTTGGCGAACCCTGTTAGTTATGCAGATTGTGAGCACTGGTGCCTGCCTGGTCTTCAGGAAACGCGGAACGAGCTGCTCTTTTTGAAACTCTTCTATTCATAGTCATTTAGGATGATTATATAACGACAGTACGTTTTTTCATGTACTTTGGCGTAATTATGCAAAGTACGGCATAATATTATGTTTTATTTTATGTTAAGTGGCCTAACATTGATACTTTTGCAATGTCAATGAAATCGAACTTTTACTAGTGGCATATCGAGTTGAATACAAGTGAATTAATTACCATGCGCTAAAATGGCAGCCCTAATTTGGCCCAGATATATATACCTAAAACCAAATTCATATTATATGGGCCTAAACGTAGCTTGGCTCAACTGAGTATCTAAATGAGAAGAAGGAACAAAATAAATAAAATCGAAATGCGAAATGCGAAAAAACATTAGCTTAATTAGACTAATATTCAGTTAGGAGAACAATAAAAACATTTTTTTCATTATATATTTCACTAATTAAGTCATGGTATTATCCATAAAATGCTTTCCTAATAATTGGACTCAATATTCTCATCACTGCTTAGATGTCTCTTCTCATGCTTTTAATGCATGAATTGAACTCATCAATGTCCCAATACTTAAGTTCATAGAATTTTATATTTTAGTCCCCGTTTCTCAATATATCTTCAAGTTCTTACATTGTTGGAATAAATTTTAATACCATTAGTGTGATGCCATGTTTTTTTAACTTTCAACACCAAACAAGGAAAAGAAGAAGAGCACCTTGTAGATGATCCAAAATCTAACCTAACCCTTATGGAGCGTACCAATAACCTAGGACAATCAACAAATAATATAATATTTTATGTCTAAATTATGGTGATCTTATTTAGGTAAGATGGGTCCATTACTTAGCTTATACTAGACAAAACAATAATATTATTTGATGCCAATACAAATGATCAAATGGGGGTCTCAAGAGTCTATATTAATGATATTATCGCCTACGGGTTTAAACTAAAAAAAAAAATGATATTATTAATTGCACGTGCATGTTTGGTGGTTGCATTAGACAAGAAGACTAAAGAGTTACAAATATGACCATACATATGAATCCAATCCCTACATTTCCTTTTATTTACTAATGGTCTAAAGCATGAGGATGTATTCTTCTTTTATTTCTATCACGTCATGTACTAATTGAAACATGATCTATTGATAAGGTAAAATTGTAAATAATAAATGTTAATCAGTAAAAGATGTTTTCCAGTTATTAGTGTTTGTTTATTTTATCAGTTATAGAGAGGAAGACAAATGAAACAACATCACAACATATAGTTATCATAAAATAGTACATACAAATATTATACATTACGTAATGTATATGAGCGACCAAAACTCCTCCCATATTCATGGTTTCATTTCCGTGATTAATAAACCGTGTAAAAACGCATTTTTTGTTGTAGTGTACATAGTTATAATAATGTATATAAATAATAGTATGCAATAAATTGTACATATATCAACACAATAAAATGAACGATACATAGTTGAAGAAAAATGATTTTGGCCGCCATTAATTAATGACCTCCAAAAGACAAGCTCATGTGTATTTTTGTAGATCTATATCCCTTCAAATTTACAAAAACACCTCCTGTCTTGTCTTTGAGAGTTCTTAAAGTACCATGAAACTATTTAACAACAAAAAAGAGAAACAGATATGAATAAACAAAGGAAAAAGCATCTTAGTTAGAATAACTTAACTGGTCAATATCAACTCACCAAAAAATATGAAAACAAAGACATGTCATGATATACAGTAGTGAAAATAGTTTAGGTTTGATTACTGAACATTTTTAGAGAGCTAAAAGTCTAAAATACAAGTGAAAAGTTGGTGATTCTTGGTTCTGCACCAACCCTTTCTTTTCTCTCTCATTGTTTTCCACTAAATATATATATCACCTTCTGTCTCTCTCTCTAGAAGCACTACTGTGAGCTTCCTTTCGAAGATCTTCATCTACATAAATAATCAATGGCCATTTTCATGGTTAAGAACTTAATTTTCTCACTTGTTCTACTAGGTTTAGTATGCTCTTCATTTTGCCAAAGTAAGAAAAATCATATATCTCTACATTTTTCTTCACTTATTACTTTTTCTCATTCTTTCACTAATTTTGTTCATTTGATTTAGCACAAGCTGACGCAGTTCAAATTGTCTCTAGAGCCGCCCTTTGTTTCGATAACCAACCTGTATGTCATTGTTTAAAACTTCAATACTCCATTATTGCCTCTCAAAAGAAAATACGACTGATTTTAATTCCTCTTTCTTCTATTTTAAAAACACTATTATTTCATTCTCTTTAATATCAACATAAAGTACAAACAAACAACTGACTTGAAATTTATTTAGGTTTTCAATGGATGCCTCCAGTCTCTTGGAATAAACATAAACGGAGGAACAACAAGCACTAACACAGCAAACAACGGTAACTCAAACGGGTCGAACGGCTCGAATGGGTCAACTGGATCGAACGGGTCCAATGGATCTAACGGGTCGAGCGGATCGAACGGGTCAAACGGGCAGACAGGAATGTGTGGCGCTCCGTGTTTCGGTCAGATGACACTCATGCTTCAATGCATGGATGGTATAGTTGGATTTTATGTAAAGAATATTATTTATCTAGATACTTCTTTCAAAACCGGCTTTAATGAGTTATTATTTGAACAGGTATCATGTCGAATTTTCAAGGGTACAATTCTGGTTTGATGCAAGGAGTGCAAGCTATCTTTTCAATGTCGTGCGGAATTGGAAATGGCGGTACTGGTACGGGTAGTGGTGGTACCGGAACCGGTGGCACTGGTACTGGAACTGGCGGTACCGGTACAGGAACTGGCACTGGTAGTGGTACCGGAGTTGGTACCGGTACAGGAACCGGCACTGGTACAGGTACCGGAATTGGTACCGGTACAGGAACTACAGGCGGCACCGTTACTGGTACAGGAACTAGTGGTGGTACCAGTACAGGAACTACAGGTGGTACTGTTACAAGTACAGGAACAACAAGCGGTACCGGTACAGGAACTACTGGTGTTACGGGTACCGGAACTACAAGCAGTACTGGTACTGGTATCGGTACAGGAACTACAAGCGGTACCAGTACAGTAACTACAAGCGGTACCAGTACAGTAACTACAAGCAGTACTGGTACTGGTACCGGTACCGGTACAGGAACTACAAGCAGTACCAGTACAGGAACTACAAGCGGTACTGGTACAGGAACAAATGGCGGTACAGGCCAGCAGTCTACTGCTAACGGAAGTAAATTTTTTTTTAATATTAAAGCAGGTTCTAAGACATGCTTTCAATTGTATATTTAATATCTAATTAAAATATTACAATAGTAGAATTAAGGATTAATTTTGAGAAGAAAAATGCAATTCCATGTTTAACCCTAAAATCCTAAATCCCTTGTTTCTACTAAATATTAAAATAATGGTTCGATAATAATTACGCGAGAGACACTAATTGCTCTCCATATTTTTTTTAAAAACAAAATACTAATAATTACTAATACCAATGCTACTGCTATTACTACTACCAATAATAAGAACAATAATAAATTAAAAATAATAATAATAATGACTGCACACAAATTACAAAGATAGAAAAAAACATTAACAATAGTTTTTTTTAAAAGCAAAATATAGTGGAAATATATTTGATTATGATAAATAATAAATTATATTAATGTTTCTCATTTTTTTTGTTTAATCAGGTTCTCATGTGGCATTAACTGGGTCTGGACTAAGTAGCAATGGAATTGGAAATATTACTCCTAAATTAAGCTTTTCATTAATATCATTGTTACTATTATTACCTATTTATTTCTTATTGTGTTAATAGTAAACCAGATTGAGTGTATTATGATATTTTTGGTTGTACCTTTTTTTTTTTCTCTTTTTTCTAAACAATGAAGTGAGTTTTAGTGTAATTCTTTTTTTTTTCTTCTTTTGCTCAATCTATATTGCCTCAATAAGTGTGAATTGTCATAATATTACTTCAAAAACGGAAATTTGGCAAAATCATCCTAAGAAACCTGACATAATTATTTTTTCAATTATTACAATATATTAAAATATGATAATATTTAAAACGTTGACAAAAGTTAGAAAAATTCTCTAAGATCACAATTATAATGTTTTAATAATATGAATAATATATTCAATAATAAAATAATACAATATTTCAAAAAATAATAAAACAATATTACAATGATAAAGTAATACAATTTGTAAAAAACAAAAAGAAAAACAATCAATTGAATGAAAATGAAAAAGTTGAGGGGCTAGAATGAAAAGGCAGAGGGACATACAAGTAATAAAAGCGCTTTGACAGCTACAACTTTGCTTAAAATGCTGATAAAAATATTGATTTGTAATGGCGCAATTAAGTTGTTCTGCTATATAACTTTCCTATTATATAAGATCCGAATAATGAAAGAAAAAAACTATCATTCAATTATCCTCCAATATCTTGTAGTTATAATTAATTATAAGGTTTAAGAATATTGTCTAGCCCTAAATTCGGATTCAATTATTTTATTTAATGCATTGATAAGAACTAACTATTTTATAACCCTCACCCCTTTATATCATCACTTGATTTTTTTTTTCAAAATGGCACCGTTGACGGAAATAATTAAACAATTAGCACTCATTTGGAAATTTTTTGGAAACTAGCACTTCTGCCATCACTGTTGGCGGAACCAAAGTTGGTTCCGCCATCAGGGATGGCGGAACCCATTATACCCCTGTTTGGCACCCTAAAACCTCATTAATTAGCTAATTAACTGGTTCCGCCATCACCAATGGCGGAACCAGTGCCAGAGATTTTTCAAAAAAAAAAACTAAATTAGTAACGGTTTTTATGAAAGAACCGTTACAGAACTGATTAAATAGTCCAAAATCTGTAACGGTTTATTATAAACCGTTACAAAAAATAGTAACGTTGTAACGGTTCTTTCATAATAACCGTTACTAAAAATTAGTACCGGTTGTATGAAAGAACCGTTACAGAATAGTAAAAAAAAAACCATTACTAATTTAAAAAAAAAAAATTAGGCAATACCGCCATTGGTTGTGGCGGTAGAGACCTTCTACCGCCAGCACCAATGGCGGTATTGCCTAATTTTTCAAATTTTCCGTCAGCGGCCTTAAAACAAGGTAATTAGATACAAATTAGCCTTTACCGCCAGCCAAAACGGTACCAAACCCGTTAAAAAAAAATAATAATAACTAAATTAGTAACGGTTTTTATGAAAAAACCGTTACATAAGTTACTATTTTCTGTAACGGTTTATAATAAACCGTTACAGAATTTGAATAGCAGTTCTGTAACGGTTCTTTCATAAAAACCGTTACTAATATAGTTTTTTTATTTTTGGGTTCCGCCATCACTGATGGCGGAACCAATGCCAGTGATTTTTCCGAAACCAATGTCAGTAACTTCTCGCGCAGGAAAATTATTCGAAAAATCTCTGGCACTGGTTCCGCCATCGGTGATGGCGGAACCAGTTAATTAGTTAATTAATGGGGTTTTAGGGTGCCAAACAGGAGTATAATGGGTTCCGCCATCGCTGATGGCGGAACCAACTTTGGTTCCGCCAACAGTGATGGCGGAAGTGCTAGTTTCCAAAAATTTTCCAAATGAATGCTAACTGTTTAATTATTTCCGTCAACGGTGCCATTTTGAAAAAAAAATCTCAATCACTTCCACATGAAACTCAAGAGCCAACAATATCTTGGTGACTCAATCGTACTTCACAAAATTTATGGCGTGATTTTGACTAGAAGAAATTACATGTTATTCTTTCAACTATCAGGCTAAAAGAATGGCCCAAAATCGTATATATTAACGGTTTACTTTGAAAAGTCCGCATAATTTTCTTGTAATACTTGCATATTTTTTTTATAATATATATATATATATACTGTTCATCTTACTATTCTAAATTTCTATCTACTATTTTACAATAATTATAAATTATTTGTCAATTGTCGTATATAATGTTGTTCTATAATGTCTATATGTTATTTATAATACTTTACATACTATCAAATAAGGAATTAATTTATTCCAAAGAATAATTACATTTCCAAAATTAGGCTGTAAGAACAATCGACTAGGTAATCTAATCAGTATCCGAATTCAACCAAATTTTGGCTTAAATAGCATTTTTTATCAATGCAAAAAATTATTACCCTGTTTCAATTTTGAAAACTAATTAAACCTAATTTTGGCTGCCTTTCTCTAACTTAGAGCCTTGAAATTTGAACAGAATTTTGATTAGTATTCAATTTAATACAAGGTAATAACGCGTCGACAAGTTTTCTGACATCATCCAATGTGTGAGCTGCACTAAGCGTAATTCTCAACCTGCGAATAAATAAACAATAATAATAATAATTTAAAAATAATGATAACAAAATAGGAAAATAATAAACATATATATTTTTTCAGTACATAAAAAAGTATAAAAATTTACCGGCATGAATTAGGGGCAACAGTGGGTGGTCTAATAGCTGTCACATGAAATCCCGATTCTAACATATGTCTAATTTCACAAAAAAATAAAATAAAATAAATATTGTAGATTGAATAAAAAAATATGTTGTTAAAATAAAGACTTTTTTACTCATTTTTCCATTAAACCCTAATAATGAGATCAAATTAATGAAATATTAACACATCAGATTCTTAACAACATTTTTTTAATATATATCAGGACAAATGAAAAATAAAATAATATTTTTTAATATACCTGCTGGCAGAAAGAGCAGCCGTTTCATTACCAATAACAATAGAAATAATAGGGCTCGTAATATTAATTCCAGTCAAGGTACGAAATTCCCGTACCAGTCTCCACACCTTCTCTTTCCTCCACTTCTCTCTCTTCCCCACAATTATCGCCACTTCACAAAAAAAATATTTACTTTTTTATTTTTTATTATGTTAATGTGATATTAAATTATTGATTATTTTACCGAGAGAAGCAGCAGCAACAGGTACAGGTATTGAGGTTGAAAATATAAATGACCTTCCTCTCGACTGAATTAAACTCTTCCATTTTTTACTGTTACAAAATAAAATAATAATTTTATATTACAATTATAATTAATTTAATAATATTCCCCTAAATTTGTTTTTAATAATATTAAATTATCAAATAAAAAAATCACACAATATTACAATATTACAATGATAAAATAATACAATATTACTATTTTTATTTGTAAAAGAACAAGGGAGATAATACAACCAATTGAACGAAAAGAAAAGTGGATGGAAGGGTTAAAAGTGAAAAAGTTGAGGGACTAAAGTGAAAAATTTGAGGGACCTGCAAGCGATAAAACCACCATGGCAACCCACGGCTTTGCTTAAAGTGCCGATACAAATATCGATTTGATTTTCGCATTTGAATTGCTCAGCCGCTCCGCCTCCATTTTCTCCACAAATTAATGTTGCGTGTGCCTAAAAAAAAATAATAATAATAAATAAATAAGTTAATAAGTAGATAGATGAATAAATAAGTTATTAAGTATGTAAGTACGTAAATAAGTAAGTAATTAAAAAGATAGATAGATAAATAGAGACATGAGTAAATAAGAAAGTAAATAAGTAAATAAATGTAAATATATATATAAATAAGTAAAGTTATTAATTAATTAATGAATAATTTGAGTTTTTTTTTCAATATTGACTCACATCATCAATGGAAAGAAGGAAACCGTGTTTTAAATAAAAATAATAATAAATAAAATAAGTGAATAAGTAGATGACTAAATGAATCATAAAAAACAAATAAATGAATAATTTAATAAATAAATATATTATTTGTGTAGAAATGTGTAGAGTGTAGTAGGTAGAAAATGGTACATGGGAAATAAAAATGATTATATTGAAAAAATAATAATTAAAACTTTATTATTATTATTATTATTATTGTTGTTGTTGTTGTTGTTGTTGACTAACATCATCAATAGCAAGAAGGAAACCGTGTTTTTTCTTTAGTTCAACAAGTTCAATTAGTGGCGCAAAATCTCCATCCATACTAAATAAACTGCAAATTCACAAAAAGAAAATAATAAATAAATTATTAATAATAATAGTATAATAATAATATATAAATAATAATAAAAATACTCATTCATCCAACTATTATAAGAGACTAAATGATCTTTCTAGATTATGCACTTTACTATTAAATGGACGTTATAAATTGCATAATAAAACTATAAAAGCATACATTTAATGATAAAAGTATTAAATATTCAAATTGCTTTATTTATTTAAATAAAGACGAAAAAAACAAACCTATCCGTGATAACAACCTTCCTTCTCATCTTACAACTGGAACTGTCCATTCACAAAAAAATAAATATTTAAAAAAATAAATTATTAGAACAGTAATTAATTATTTCTAAAAAATCACACAGTAACAAATCGAGTTGAAACATATCAAAATGTCTATAAACAAAACAATTTGTTAGACCAAATCATTAAAAAATCATTATTGAAAAAAAAAACACAACAACGAATCGAGATGAAACATACCGCAATGTCTATAAACAAATATTTCAAAAAATAAATAAAAGATCTAAAAAAATATTAAAATAATCAATTATTATTAAAAAACATACAGCAACGAATCGAGATGTAACATATCGCAATGTCTATAAACAAACAGTTTTGCGGAATTCTGCTTCTGAACCAATCTTATTCCGTCGATAATTGAAGCGTGATTTAATTCGTCAGAAAATATCGCGATTTTATTATTATGATATTCTCCTTTTGAGTCTAGTGAAATTATGCTTGCTAAAGCTGACATGAACGCCAGGTTGGCGGAAAAGCCGGTCGGGCATAAAATACAATCCTGGAAAGAAAAAAAAAGAAAAAAAAAAGATCAAAATTTATAATAATAATAAAGGAATTAAGATATATGGAAAGAAATGGGATTAATAGAAAGAGATTAAAAAAATATGAAGATTTATAAAAAAAGATTTAGGAAGAAATGGCAGTAATAGAACAGAGGTTTATGATAAATTTTGGTACCAATCCTGATGAATAATATATCGTTGGTAACATGGTATGTACAAATATTTTTAAATATTTGTGCTTATTCTTTTTCTCTGAATTTGATATTTTAATTTTTACTAATCAGAGAAACATGAATAAAGTCACAATAAATCCTGAATTTTAAATTACCTCAATTCTCAAATTTGAACACTGAGATAAGGAAAAAAAGAAACAAAAATGGCTAAAAAGTAGCAATACCAGTAAATACCTCTTTTTTCTTCAATTCAGCCAAAGAAATTTCAAGCATTTTATGATAATTTGTATACCCGCAAATTAACGCAGAGCCTCTTGGTCCCATTCCATGCTCTTCGGCCGCCTAAAAAAAAAATAAATTAAATTAAATAATTAAATAATAATGATAATGATAGTAAAATTAGAATATGTGGAAAAATAAAGAATCACCTTCGATGCGGCTTTACGAACGGATGGATGAGTGCTCAAGCCTGAATAATCATTTCCAGAAAAAAGAACTAATTTCCTGTCAAAATTACCATTTTGCCCCTTCCATCCACTACCTAATCATAACAAAACAAAAGAAACAAACACTCAAAATTAATAAAAAAAACAAATTGGGTCACTGAAAATTCCCAATTCAAACCCACTAAACCCCAATTTCCATAACAAAAACAATAAAAATGTCATAAATTCAACTGTCCTAAATCAACAATAACCCCAATCAATCAACCTCAAAAACTCACATCACAATTCTCCCAAACTCAAAATTTATCTAACCGCAAGAAGGCAGATCAGAAACCCATTCACAGAAAGTCTCCTCCTCAAGCTCCACCTCGACCGAGGACCGGTCCCAGGGGCCGGGCCCATCGAAGGTCTGGATCTCCGCCTCCGCCGCCGGAACCGGGCGGAGCGCGATCGGCCGGGTCGACCGGAGAAGCCGGCTGGAGGCGAGCGTGGAGAGGGCGGAGTCTAGCCAGGAATTCCATTCGGGCATTTCGTCGAACAGTTTGTGGGCAGAGAGAGAGAGAGAGAGAGAAGAAAGTGGAGTGTGGCGCCAACCTGTGTTGAATGAATGAAGGAAGGAAATGTTTTATTTTTGGGAAGAGAAATTATTTGCACTTGGGATATATCTTCTCTTTCTCTTCTGTGTTTATAAATATATTTTTTTATAATTTTACTATATTTTTTGTGTTTATAAATTTTTTTTTATAATTTCATCATATTTTTTTTTAATCGAGCGCTGTTGGACGCTCCAAAATACTGACACTCCATATGTGGACACACTTTGGGAAATATCATATCAGTGTTTTTTTCTGCTTTTACAATATATATATTTTTGTTTTTTTATGTACTTTTTATTTTTGAAATTTATGTATATTATTTTATCATTTTTCAATATACTGTTTTATTTTTTATATATTATTTTTATTGTTTACTTATATATTGTTATAGAAAATAATTTATATATACTGTTTTTTCAATTTTATATATTTTATTAGATGTATATTACCGTCTTGATTTTGACGTACTATGATGGTTGGTGATATATCAGCTCTCTTTATTTTATTTTTATTTTTTTTATGGGATAGGAATGTTTTAGATTAGTCCTTGGTTAGTTTAGAGGAATTTGCGTTTTTTATTTTTGGGATTGATCCTTGGATTTGTTGGAATTACTTCAGAGAAATGTGTGTGTCTTATTTGGGACTGGTCCTTGGACTTTGCTGGGATTATTTAATCTAGAGAAATGTGCCTTTTTGGGTCAAAATAGTTGAATTTTTTATATAGAGCAACAATCAAATCAATAATTTAAGAGTCATTCTACACTACCTAATCATTCACAAAATTACAATGGAAAAAATATGTGACATCAATTTAATAGAGACATTCGTGTGGATTTTTTAGTATCATTGAAATGTCCCATATTTTTTTTGAGACGACCATAATGAATGGATTGTAAAACTTGTTAAATATTAAGTTAAATACGTTTGTTGTAATTCAAACTTGAGTATTTTTTAAAATTGATGAAATGGATTATCTCTTGAGATAGAAAACTTTGGCATGTTTTATTTTATTTTTAAAGTAACAATTGAGATTTTTTGTATTTAAATACATACATTATAGTAGAGAGTTTCAATATACTGACCACTTTTGAAACATAAAAAATTATAAATCTCTCAGAAACAATTCAAAAATCTAAATTTTTATTGTGGAGGCATTAAACATGATCAAAGTATATTTTCTCAAAATTAAAATTGTCAAAGCACTTCTCCTCTATACCACTTGGCAGGATCCAATTGGAGGCGTCCGATCACACCAAAAAGACATGATTTTTTGTACAATTATTTAGTAAAAAAGTTTGTGAAATGTGTTTTGTATGAAATTAGTACTTTAGGGACACCTATCAAGTTTCTATAACTAATTTTGGTGGTACAAATCATATCCCACCTGCATGAAGATTGAGAAAAGATATTTTCTTTTTGTTAGGACAAAAATAGATAAAGATTCTCCTTTGCAAATTTATTTGCAAATCATACCCTTCATGTAAATTTATTTGCAAAAGGATATACCAGCATTTCTTTCACCAAGTTGCTGCCACTTGTAATTTATAAACATTGCAATTGGTTATATAGTACTTGTTATGTTATATATTGTCTTACATACTATTTCATAATGTTATTGTCCTATATTTGTTTTTTTTAAAAAAAAAAAACCTAATCATTTTTATTTATTTACAAATAAAAGATAATAAAGCAATAGTAATTTGAGGATTTTTAGAAATAATAATGGAGAGGAAGCAATAGTAATTTGAGGATTTTTAGAAATAACAATGGAGAGGAGGGCAATACATGATTTTTTAGAGGAAAACATAATATTTTTATGAGTTATAGAGGTTCATGAATATTTCTCATTTTGTTAAGGTCTTAAGTGAAATTTTGAGATTGTACAGGAGGAGGAGTACATATGAAATTGCCCTAATTTCTTATCAGAAATCATAATTAGTCAAAACTTGAAGGATTCCAAATTGTATACTTTTTGAGGGGCACAAATGAGAAATTATCTCAATAGCTTATGTAATTGTAGAATTAATCAAAACTTGAACAAGTCCCAAGGAAAATTCTTGTAAATAATCCATGTGAGCAACTTTTTATTTAATACAAAATTTAAGTAAACTATTGGCCTACAATTAAAAAAAAAAAAAAAAAAAAAACTTGATCCAGTCTTCATTGTCAATTTTTGAGGGCTATATATGAAATTTTTTCAACTTTTCTATCTGAATTGGAGAAAACTTGAAAGTCTCTGAATTCTGGATATTTGGAGGGCTATGTTACAAAACTCTTTCTTTTCCTTCATGCTATAAATTAAAAATCACCAATCCATTCATTCATTCATTCATTCCAACAGGAATATCCACCAAAGAGCACCATATCATTATCTTACCATTTTAGGCAAAACAAAAAGGTGAGGTTGGTCAAATACTCCCTTCTGATCTAAGTAAAAAGTGAATTATGATTTGAAATTGAACTTTTTTCTCTTTTTGGGTTTTGGGTTGTATGGAGAAGAATATTGTGGTTTAGGATCTCAACAGAAGACCCATTTTTCTGATTTTTGTTAGTTGAATTTTTTTTTTCCAGTTGAATTTTTGTGAAGTATTTGTGGATTTTAGGAAATGGGAATTGGGTTTTTTGTTGGTTTAAGTGGTGAGATTTTTCCAGTTGAATTTTTCTCTCTGAGTTATAAGATTGTTTATGGTCACTGTTTTTCTGCTTTTTTTTTCCTTTTTTTTGATTAAATAATCATCATTTACTTACTGTCAGTAAATGGAGGTTTGACCTTCTTATGACAGTTTGATGAATTAATCATCACTTTATTTCAGATTTTTGTTAGTTGAATTTTTTCGGTTGAATTTTTATGAAGTATTTGTGGATTTAGAAATCGAAATTGGGTTTTTTTTGGTTTAAGTGGTGATTTATTAGATTGTTTATGGTCACTGTTTTTCTTTTTGATGAATTAATCATCATTTACTTACTGTCAGTAAATGAGGATTAGCCTTTTTAAGACAGTTTGATGAATTAATCATCATTTTATTTTATGACAATTTACTGAGAAATATCAAGTATATTTATAAAGATCATATTATCTGAAAATTATTAAGAAGGCCCTGTATGGTTGATACTTTATGGCTTCTTGATCTTCTTCAGTAAAAATCTGAAAATATCTGAAAATTAGTTGATTTTGAAATATCTGATTATTATTTTTTTTTTTTTGAAAATTTGATTTTACCAGAAAGAAAAGAATCTGATTTTTATTATCTATTATTTTGACCCCTTTTAAGTTCATATGTAAGAAACAAGATTGTTCCCTGCTTTCGTATAAAAGCTACATGAAAATATTGATAAATAAGGGGTCTATTTGCAAATTCCCTTCAACTAACAACACTTTAAGATTCAAATACATTAAAATTGCTCACAAAGCTTTCAACTTTTTTTCTTTTGCAGGTTACAACTGTTTTTCTGGCAAAAATGGGGTGTGATTTCGACAAAAACAGTAATTTGACAGAAAAAGAGGGTCTTAATGCCAAAAATGGCTGCATTTGCGTCCATTCATTTTCTGATTTGTCGCATGTTTCACCAGCTGCTTTTATGTACCTACTGAAAGAATGCTACATATACGGTATATTTAATTTTATTATTTAACTTTTATTTTTTATTTTTTCTTGGTTATTTGTGGTTGGTATCTCAATTTGAGGATAAATTGAGATTAATTTGGGACAATTTAAGGTCAAATTTAGGTTAAATTGAAGCTAAAGGAGGTTAAGTCGACTGAATAGCACAATATGAGGTTAAATTTAGGGTAACTTGAAGCTAAATGAGACTGATTTTACTGAAATTATGTTATTTTTTGCATTCAATTAGACCATAATTAGATGCACCAGTCTTAATTAAATTAAACCTCAATTAACCCTCTTTAATCACAATCGAGACAAAACAATATCCTATTTCTTACAATCAATAAAAATAAACTGAAACTAACTAAACTTTCTACTTTTCAAGTAACATTTATTATTATTACATCTGACCTAAGTCTTACTCAAATTCTCATATGAAACAATACAATCTCCTATTTTTTTTCTCCAAAAATAAAAAGAAAACAAACAATCTTTTAATTTTTAATTTTTTTTTCTTTTTTTTTTGTAGGCACGCACAGGGCCACGCCAAAATTCCGAATCCTGCAACACGAAACCCTAAGAGCCTTACAAAACAATCCAAATCCCGGTCCGTTCACATTTATCGCGCAATGTCTTTATATAATCCCGCTTTTGGGCCCCACTTATAGAGAGGGTTTCTCTCACATGATTATATCAACTTTGAGGCATTTTAAAAATATTCAAATGTATGAAAAAGAGTTTCATGATTCGAAGAGAATTGCAGGGAGACTTTTGCTCGATATTTTGGCGAAGAATGTGGAACATGAGGAGAGAATTCTTATTAAGATACTAGAGACTTATGAAATAGGTACTTTTTTATATTTTTATTCATTTTTTTTAGTTTGTTAGGTTTAAGTGTTGATAACCCTAACCCACAAAGGGTTATTGCACCTAAACCCTAATTCATGAAACCCTAACGTTAAACCCTAAACCCTAAATGACTCTCCGAGACCGGGTATGTTCACATTTATCGCACAGTGTCTCCACATGGTTCATGAGGAGAGTATACTTATTAAGATTTTGGAGACTTATGAAATAAGTAATTTTATAAGTATTTATTAAAGAGGCGTATGAAAGGGGTTTATTACATTCATGACCCTAAGCTGTGTTCCTAAACCCTAAACCCTAAACCCTAAACTTCCACAACGATGATCTCTTACTCCTTACTATAGAAAAAATTTCCTTACTATTGCACCTACTAAACCCTAAAACCGTAAACACCCAATCCAAAACCCTAAACCCTAAACAAATATATTTCTAGGTTTGAAGGATGTATCACAAGGCAACGATATTACCCAAACCGAGGGGCAAATCCGTAACTCTCCTCCAACAATTCTCACTCAAAAAACCCTAAACCCTAACTAAACCACACATTTTTATCTTTCCGTTGGTCTAACATATCTTTTAACAACGTTACAACAATCAAATTACAACCAAATTTTTTTCACTCAACTAGGTTTAAATGATGCATCACAACGCAATGATATTACCCAATTTTTTCGCACAACTAACCAATTTCTCAAAAATACAGGACTAAATGACGTTTCCCAAGGCCGTGATTTATCCGAAACCGAGGGGCAAATCCGTAATTTCATCTCCCAATTCATCTCCTCAAACTCCTTCATGACAGCTGTCACTCTATTGGAGCGCTTCAATCTCAAAATCACAGACGAAAATTTACTCGAGTTGTTAATAAAGAAATCCGCATTTGATGCGGCAGAAAAACTCGCCAGTTTTACAGGCAGGCCCCTCGTTTTTTCATTAATTACGAGGTATTTGGAAATGAAGATGGTTAAAAAGGCGTATGAGCTTGTGAAAAGAGAGGAGCTGGAGACGGAGTTTCCGTATGTTAGTAGGGCGTATAAAGAAAGGTTTGAATTTTTTATATTTTTTTCTTTATTTTTTGGGTAACTCGAGTTAATTATTCTGTTATTATTTGGTTTTTTACTCTAGTTAATTCAAATATGACCAAGTTTTAGCTCGAGTCACCCAAAAACATCAAAAAAGTGTAAACAAACAAACACCAAAAACACAAAAAAAAAAATAATAAAAAATAGCTCTCGTTATAAGCTCTACTATTCACATAAGCTTATAAAGAGAGGTATTTTTAGAAATTTTTTTGGTGTTTTTCTATTAGCTTAGACCTTTTTTTGGTACTGGTAATTTGGGTTAATTATCTTGTTGATAATTTTGTTGTTTCTTCGCATTATTTGATTTTTTTTTATAAAAGAGAGGATTATAGAGGTTTAGTTATTCAAATATGACAAGTATTATGATAAAGTTTTTTTTGTATTATTTCTACATGCAAGACAATGGCATGGATTTGTACTTTTTTTTCTTTTTTTTTGGTAGTGGTAACTCAGTTAATTATTTCGTTCTTTTTTCTCGTTATTTGATTTTTTGAAAGAGTGGATTATTGAGGTTTAGTAGTTCAAATGTGGGCAAATATAATGAGAAATATTACTATAACTGGTACCGTAAATAATGGAATAATGTTTTTGTAATATGTTTTGTATGTTTTTTATCCAGTTTATTGAAGAAATTTGCTGAGAAAGGATGTTGGGACCTTGCGGAAATGCGGGCTAAAAAGGACAAGAAGCTTCTAGAATACCTGGTATTTTTTCATTTATTATTATTATTATTATTATTATTATTATTATTATTATTATTATTTAATTCTGTATAATAATCCTATAATTTGTTGTGGATTTTCTTACGGAATCAAGAATCGATGTTTTTCCACTTTCACCGGTTTTTTTTTTTTTTTTTTTTTTTGACAAGTAATTAATTAATTAATCTATTTATTTGTGAAGGTGTATTTGGCTTTAGAAGCTGGTTACACTGAGAAAGTCGATGAATTGTGCGAACGTTACTCTCTTGAAGGATTTGTCAATTCTTTAGGTACTTTTATGCAAATCTCCTTTTTTTTATCTTTTAAAATAAAGATATAGTTGTATAGTTGAGAGTTGATTTGAAAAATTGGGATATTTGAGCACTTATTAGAGCATAGAATCAACAAAAGACCGAAAATTTGAGCAAATTAAACAAAAGTAGTTAATTTTTTTTTATAATTATTTTCAGTGCCAGAAGAAATAATATCAGGAGAGGATTACTTGGATCTCAAGAAACTAAGCATGGATATAAATGAAATTGTATTTGTCGATGAAATAAAAACGCTTCTAGAAGCGACAAATTACATTGAAAATTGCAAAATTGTGGGTGTGGATTGCGAGTGGAAACCTAATTATGAAAAAGGCGCTAAACCTAGCAAGGTACTTATAAAAATGAATTAATTAGATTTTTTTATTTTTTTATAACCATTTTGATAGATTGATGGTAAAAAGAAGAATTACTTGTTTTTTGTTAGGATTTAGTGAGGAATTGTGATTTTGACGACTAACATTCTGTATGATATATTTACATATGAAATTAAATTAATAATATTTTAATTATATATTCATGCCATTTTGATAAGTCGTAAAAAAGAAATATTTATTTTTTCTTGGAATTTAATGAATATTTTTTTTATTTTGACAGGTGTCAATAATGCAAATCGCGTCAGAGAGAAAAGCCTTCATATTTGATCTAATCAAATTATATAAAGATGCATCTGAAATGCTAGACTCCTGTTTTAGGCGTATTTTGAGCTCTTCTAATGTTCTTAAGCTTGGTATATTTAAATATTAATAGTTGTCATAATTAAGAGTCAATTATCCCTCAATTTGTGCATATTTAGCCCTAATAATTAATATTTCCTAAAATTAATCTAGCTTGGGCTGAATTGTGAAATTAAACACCAAAAAAAAAAACCCAAGAAAAATCACAAAATTAATCTTTTGGAGTACATTTTTTTTCCAAGTTTGTATTCTGATTTGGGTCAAAATTTGGGATAAAAATTGCCCTAAATTGAAGCTCCAATCTATCATAGTTAAGACACAATTAGCCCTCAATTTTCACAATCATGCTCTAATTTACCATCAAAAAACCATTTATTACTTTCTTTCGTCCAATTTTCCCCTTATTTTTATCTCAATTTATCTCAATTTAATTTTAGGGTACAATTTGCAATGCGATTTATACCAATTATCTCACTCATATGGCGATTTGGAGTGCTTTAGATCGTATGAAATGCTTCTTGACATTCAAAAACTCTTCAAACAAACTCACGGAGGCCTCGCTGGTCTTTCCAAGGTAATTTTACACTTTTACCCTTCCAAAAACTTCAAAATTTCAAATTGGCCCTCCTAAAACTGGAAATGTCATTATTTACCCTTCTTTAAGTCAAAATACACAGTTTTTTATAAATTGATATGCAGAATTTTATAAAATTTCACAAATACCCTTCCAAAAACTTAAAATTTCATAAATACTCTTCCAGAAACTTCAAATTTCAAATTCGCCCTTTCTTAAAGTAAAAAAATGCGCAATTCTTATATTTTTTTGGTATAAATTGGTAGACAGAATTTCATATATATCCTTCCAAAAACTTAAAATATCAATTACTCTTGTAAAACTGCAAAAAATAATTTACTCTTATATTGTTTATATATGTATCAAATTTATGCAAGATTGCAAGTATCAAATTTGAGCTTCTAAACTCAAAATACATCTCTTACTTGCCTTCTCCAATTTAGGATTCCTTTCATATAATATCCAGAACTTACTTATTAACCCACTAATTTTTTTTATTTTTTATTATTTATTTATTTATTTATTTATTTTAATTTAATTTACTTTTATTATTAATTTAGGAGGTACTTGGAGCGGGTTTGAACAAGACGAGACGTAACAGCAATTGGGAGCAACGTCCTTTAACTCTCCAACAGGTTTTTTTACTTTTTATTTTTTGACCTAATTTTTTATTTTTCATTTTATTTTAATTATTTTTCTTGTTAAGTTTATATATTTTGGTCTAATATTTACTGTTTGTTTACTTATGTTTTTACCATTATTTTGCTTGTATATATGTTGGTCTAGTATTTACTGTTTGTTAACTTATGTTTTTATCATTATTTTGTAATGTTTATTTACGTACTTATAGTTATTTCTTTTATTTAGTTATTTTTTGTATAGTATTTATTTAGTTTTATCTAATATTTTTGTATGTGCTTGTTTTCATTTTATTATACTTATTTTTCTGTTAAATTTTATTATTTATTCTTGTTTTACTAGCATTTTATTTTTCTTAGTTTACTATTTCTAATATACTTATTATTTTTTTCCTTATATTATCATTTTTTCTGTTAATTTTATTTATTACTTATTTTCTTACTTTTATCCAGTATCTAGTTACCTACTTATTTTTCATTTCATTTTATCATCATCATTATTATTATTTTTTTTAATTAATTTTATTATATTTTTATTTTTACAGAAAGAATATGCGGCTCTTGATGCGGCGGTTTTGGTGCATATATTTCACCATGTTAGAGCGCAACCTCATTTTGGCAAAGTCGAATGGAAATCTCATATCGTGAGTTTTTACCCTAATTTTTCACTCAAATTACGCAAAAAATCTACCCTTTTTGGCAAATTACGCCCATTTCGTGGTCCTATTGTAATTTTGTAAATTTTGGAGGGGTAATTTGTAAAAATAACCGTATATTTTATTAGAACCCTAAATTTGTAAAGAACCCTAAAGTTTATAAAGAACCCTAAAATTCGTAAAAAACCCTGTATTTGTGATGAACCCTAAATATGGAACCAATGAAAAAATGTTGGTTAAAATGTGAAATTTACCTTTTTGTAAATTTTGTGGGTAATTCGTAAAGAAAACTAAATTTTTTATTGGAACCTTGAATTGTAAAGAACCCTAACTATGAAACTCATGAAAAAGTTTGTTAAAAATACTAAATTTACCTTTTGTAAAATCTTGGGGGACAATTTGTTAAGACCCCTAATTATGGAACCGATAAAAAAAGTTTAGTAAAATACATTGAAACCAAAATGTAGGAATTTGATGAAAGAATTAAAATATCAAATTAAAAGAGTAATATTTATTTAACAATGATGGATATTTGTTTATGTAGGTTTCGCGTTTGAGAAACAAAATGACCGCAAAATGATTCATAAATTAAAATTTCAAAAATAAAAAAATAAAAACTGCTAAAATTCGAATTGATGTTACCTTTTTTAATCAGTTTTCTTTTTTCTTTTCCATTAAAATCTTATCAATGAAAAATGTTTTGGGATGATGGCTGTTGTAAATGTCTCTTTTCAAATGTAAATAGTGTTTGAATTTGGTACTTAAAACTTAAAAATCAATAAATGGGTACTTTTTATTTTATTTTTCTTGGTATTTTGGTTAAAAGTCAAGTCAGGTTTGAGGGGCAAAATAGTAAATTTACAATATTACTAATTACTAATTAGGCTTGAGGCACATGGAAAGAGATACAACACCATGAATGATGTGTTTAGTGCAAGTACTATGCATTAAATGTATCTATCCTGAAATTTGACCAAATATTGTATAATTTTTTTTATGATTTATATGTACTTTCGTCTTTATGACATTCATTTCATGTTTATATATTATAATAAAATATATATAGTTATAATGAATAGTATCTATTGCAAATATTAAACTAACCCAATTATGTGTATATGTTTGGGAAGCTCGTGTCATACTCTCTAAGATTAATACAGCGTGTCAATTAATACAAGAAAATTTGTACTGAACACAAAAAAAATCATTAAATTGAGTTTCTTACTGAAATAATACATGAACATTTACTGAGAGTAAATTTTTCATTTTACTTGTATGTTTTAGCTCAATTTTAGCTCGCCAGATGGCAAATCTTTGGAGGATCATTTAATTCACTTTTGATGATTGTGTTCTGCCAATATTCCAGCCCTTCAATTTATTTTTTTATAAAAATCCTTATGTTGTATTAAGGTTCTATTTTGGTTTTTGTAGTTTTTTTTTTCTCTTTTTTTCTGTCTTTTCTCTCTGTAAGAACTTTGTAATTTCACTTCTTTAATTAATGTGTAAAACTTGCTGGTTTAAAAAAAAAATCCAGAATGAAAACAGAACAGTAAAAGGATAGATTGCTGATAATTCTAGAGAACTGAATTGAGGGGATCCAAACATGTATTTAATTAGTGGCGCCACTTTAGACTATAGTTGCTTAATTTATACTTGTCTCCCTAATTATTCTTGATATCTTTAATTAGTTAATGTTCATTAATGGGTCTTACATGGAATCCAAATTCTAATAATTTAGATTATAATAAAGTTTTGATTATACGTACAGCGAGTCACTGAATGAATTGTTTTTTTAACGAAATTTGGAGAGAGCTTTAATGTCCCTCTTCTAAATGAATGTATTTTTTATATATATCTAGTCACATCCTATGTATGTACAAAAACTGAATTATAAATGAATTATAAAAAAAAATTATTTGTCATTTACAATAAAAATTATGAAAATCAAGCATCAATTTATATTGACTCAATACTCGTTTTATATGCCATATTGTCCGTATAGAAACAAAGAATTTAGACTGCTAATGGACAGCTGTTGATTGTTTATGTATCTTGCAATATAATTTGGAGTTTATTAGCTACCTAACATTTTGATATGGGGAGCATGTCTAAGTAAAGATAATAGATATATATGAATCTGTTTTTAATTGATTATTAGGCTTATAATTAAGTAGTATATCAATTAGCAACTGTATTAAAACTGTCATGAGATTATTTCACTATTTTCAGTTTACGCGAATTATTTCAACCGTAAAAAAAGTAATTAGAACCATCCAGACAGAATCTAGTCATAATATAAAGCTAACATCAATTCAAAATGATTAAACTAAAAATTTCTGAAACAAGAAACCAACATTTTTTCTCTCTCTCTACCATTCAATTCCCTGTTGCCAGCTCCTTTCCTTCTCCCCTCCTCTCTACCTCCCTAATCACTAAAATAAGTAAACCCTAACATTCTCTCTCCACCCTCTCCACACTCTCTCTCTCTCTCTCTCTCTCTCTCTCTCTCTCTCTCTCTCTCTCCCCCTCCGATCTCTCTCTCATGGCGGACTTCAACTCTCGGTACCGAAACGAGAATCATGAAGCTTTTTACGATCATCAAAACGGTGCCGGTTTGAAACATGAGTTTTATGATCATCAAAAAGGTACCGGTTTGAAAAGTCAGTTTTACGATCGTCAAAACGGTACCGGTTTGAAAAATGAGTCAAATGCGGTTGTACCGTACCAAAATCCTGACGCGTTCAAGATGTTCGTATCGGCCCCACCGGTACGGAAGGAAGAGTTTCCGTACCGATTGCCACCTGTCCGTAAGGACAAGACAGAAGCCAAGTCAGCATCCATTTGGTGCTTCAACGATCCAGAAATGAAGAAAAAACGACGCGTGGCGAGCTATAAATCTTATTCGGTCGAAGGAAAAGTCAAGAATTCGTTTAAGAAAGGATATAGATGGATTAAGATTAAATGCAGTGAGTTGATTCATGGATGGTGAGTGACTTAATATAAAGGATTTTTGGGTGATTTGTTTGATTCTTTTGGGGGGTTTGAGGGCAAATTATCAAGATTAAATACTATCCTAATTGTTAAACATTGTGTTGTGAATTGACGATATTTTGTATGTATTGTGATTTGTACGGTATTTGTTTGTTTTTTGCTACATTTTTTCTTTAATTATTTCGACGAGTAGATATATAAATGTCGAGTTTAACATATTTTTGTCTCTCATTATTTTTTGAGAAATTTTAAGATTTTCTTGTTTAAGTTTGAAATAGGCGCATTGGATTGCCTATTGTTACATTTTTTTTATTTGTTTGTACATGAAATTAATTAGATATTGGCAAATAATTGCATTTCATCTTTTCTCTCTCATTCTAGATACAATTGGTTGCCAAATATTTGAAGTCAATCCAAATGCACATGGAAAATTGATATTGATATTGATATACAGTTATAACTTTGGGAAATGAAAATTAGGAATTTTTAGTGATAATGTTTGATAGATTATAAGTTATATTATAACATTAAATCCTCAAAGTTTGAGCTGACAGATATTTCCACTAAATGCACAAATTATTCATATTATATGGCAAACGCAAATGTGTATTATATAGAGTATGTAATATAATATTTCATTGGCCATAATAATTTTGTATTGTAGGTAAGAGAATCCAATAGAAATTTTAAAACAATTTATTTCATACACAATGTAATATGTATTAAGTCTAAAGTTGTATGTACGTATAAGCATAAACTGAATAGTTCAAATAACTTAACAAGTTCTCACGTAAGAAACACACATCTTTTTTCATTAAAAACATTTTTGATTTAATTTTCATTCTATCTTTTTTATATATTGTTTAGCATGTTTTTAATATGTCCAGTTTTAGAAATACCAGTATAATTCTTACCTTGCCGATATATGTTTTATTTTATATGTTTGAGTACCAGATATTATAATTTATGATTTAGATTTTTCCTACAAAATATTAAATTAACCATAACATAATTTAAAATAAAACTATTTCATGTTACAATTCAAATGCATGGCCCAATATCATGGGCCTCTCTGTTTAAATTAAACTAAATTTTGGGCCCTGTTCTATTTCTTCTCATTATGAAACAGAAATAAAACTCTCTCTCTCTCTCTCTCTTTCTCTCCTTCTCCTCTCCGATCTCTCACAAGGTCTCTCTCTCTCTCCTCTCTCTCTCTTTCTAGTTGAAATATGGTTTAGTGGGTTGTTGGATTTTGTTTTGTATTTCAGTTTTGCAAAAAAAAAATCTGATATTTTGATTAAGAGTTTACAGTATAATGAATGCCCTTTTCTGCTTAAACTCTAGGTTTCCATTCGAATAAATTGGTCTTTGTGAGATGTATGGTGGTTATTTTTGAGATATTGTGATTTTTGTTTTTAAATTTTGGGACTATGATTTAATCTTTATTGGGATAAAAATGGGTACTGTTGCTGCTGAGATTGAATACTAATTTTGAAATACTAATAAAGCCCTTTTTTGTTATTATTAAAAAATCCCTCTTTTTTATCGGTAGAGAATTGTTTGGAAATGTTGGAAAAACAGATCAGAGATTAGAATCTAAGTTATTACTTCCAGTTTGATTCTTTTTTTTTTGGGGTTTTGATTTTGGCTTTGGATTTCAGAGATTAAAGATACAATTAAATTTCAGAGAACAAAGCTTCAACTGTACAATAATCCCGTAATTTGACTGAATTAAGCCTCATTTTACCCCCAATTGCACAATTAAACCCTAAAACAATCTAATGAAAGCTCACACTATTGCGGTACCAATGTTGTACCTGTACTAACTACTAGTACTGGTACAATACATGTACCAATATGGTGGACTTCTTTTCAACAAAATTCTCCAAATTAACCACAAAATATGTAATTTATAATCTCTATGCATGCACATTATTACAATATAGTTGCTCCTTATTGGGTAGGCGCTACATTTTGAATCTTTGAATATTGAAGGGCTTTTTTGCAATTTTCTCGATTATTAATTACACATTATGTACAATTTCTAAACAGGCGCATTAACAATGAAGGTGAAGATCCTGCCATGTCACTTGGTTTAATTAGGGTGATATGTTGTGTGATTATTAATGTAAAACCCTAAACCCTAAAACCCTAAACCCTAGACTAACTTAACACCGCTGGCTATTTCTTTTATATTTCTTCCAAAAAATTCGCAAATTTCCCAATTCACCATCACATAACACGTAATTTCTTTACACAACTTCTTACAGGACCGTAAACCCTAAACCCTAAACCCTAAACCCTAAAATGAAGGTGAAGATATTGCAATGGCACGGAGTGGGCGCGTGGACGTGGGACGCGGCGGACGAGACGTGCGGCATTTGCCGCATGCCTTTCGATGGATGCTGTCCTGATTGTAAGTTTCCCGGCGACGATTGCCCCTTGATTTGGGGACAATGTAATCATGCGTTTCACTTGCATTGTATCTTGAAGTGGATTAATACTCAAACATCCACGCCTCATTGCCCCATGTGTAGGAGAGAATGGCACTTCAAAGGATGAATTAGGCGTTTGTTTTGAGAAAAATGGTGGTATGTGTATGTGATGTGTGCGAGAGAGGATGTATTTTGGATGAATGTCTCGGGAAACTTGTGTGTTTTTAGATTTTATCGTTCAGTTTTTTGAAGTAAGATGAATTTATTTTGGCTTGAGTGTGTAAGTTTCATTTGCATTGTATCTTGAAGTGGATTAATACACAGACATCCTCGCCTCATTGCCCCATGTGTAAGAGAGAGTGGCATTTTAAGGGGTGAGTTAGGAGTTTGTTTTGAGAAAAATGGTGGTCTGTGTATGTGATGTGTGCGAGAGATATGATGCACTTCGGATTAATACTTTTTATTGTTAGGGTTCATAAGCTGATATTTCAAGATTTTTTTTTTCAGAATGATCTTTCATTGAGAAAATAGCATGCATAAGATTAGTTTAATATCTTCTTTCCAGTTTATATACAAAAAATTGATTGACATTTTGATTTGGTACTACAAAATTTAAGATGACTGAATTTTTTTCCCCTTCAGCGGCCATATTGATCTTACTCATCTTCACAAAACTTGTTCTACATGATGTGATCCGACTGAACTCGACCGTTGCAACCGAATTTGCTCGTAGAAATTCTTTATAAACTCCTCCGCTCGATCATCAATCCTGTCCATCCAGATTTCATCCAACGGTTGCATTGCTTCCACTTCTCTTCTATCATATATCACATCAATTCTGGTAATTTGCATCACATTTTGATCATCAATCTTGTCCATCCAAATTTCACCTTTTTCATCGAACAACTGGGTTTCTTTGGCTCTACTATCACATACTGCATAAGAAGCAGACATATACTCAATTCGCCTCACATTTCGCTCATGTTTGTGGTTTTCTAGCTTGTTAAACCCACAAATGAGCAGTCGCCATTAATCTTTGGACCCTCTAAGCCGTAACACGAGCAGAGCAGCTTTTATGATGCGCATAACTCCACGTTTTTTCCTCGGCTGATTGGAGATGGATAGCAATTCTCCCAAAGAGTTTTTCTCGTTTTCCATTGAATCAGTTTGTGTTTTTTTGTTGAAAGAGGAATTAAGTTAAGGGGGTGTGTGTATATATATATATATATATATATATATATATATATATTCTGTGTGTGTGTGTGTGCAAGAAAAATAAGTATTGTAAAGAGGAAGGGTGGAAAGTGACCATAACTAACTTTATGACAGCAAAACACAAACCGCGGTTTTTCGTTCTCAACTCTGTTTCCAGCTTCAAATTTTGAAGCATTTGAAAGGCTATTTTGGGCCAAAATATCATGATCACCCCTCCAAAATGTGAGATATCACATATATTATATACCAATGTAAAACATGAAAAAAATATCATCAATATATAATACTTTCGCTACCTTTTTTCACTTAATTTATGTCTATGTCTAACCAAAATTGATGAAGATTGAAGCAATGGTGATTTGGCAATTTTTTGAAATCAATATAGAAAAAGAGTGTGTATACAATATACATACATGATATTTTCCATTTTATGGCAGACATGAAATTGGGCCTTGTGTTGTTACCTGCTTACAAACTGGGCCTTTTCTTATTTTCTTATATGGAAAAAATAAATTGACCGTTGTCACTAGGGAGGGGTATTTTCGTCATTACACTAGTAGCCGACCGTTGTATTTGAATTCTTTTATCTCTCCGCAAGTTACCGTTATTGCCTCATTCCAAAATTCATATCGCCTCCAAATTTGAACACTGAGAGAGAGAGAAAGAAATTCGAATTGACCGCAAATTTCAAATCTGAGAAGAAGGAAAGAAAGAAAGAAAGAGAGAGAATCAATGGAGATGGCGAAAGAAAAACGATTTGGGTTCTCATGGGCCGATGAGGTAGAGAGAGAAGAACAAGCAGAACAGGAACAAGTAAAAGATAAGGAAAAGGAAAATGAAATTCCAACTCAAATCCAAAAAGAGAAAGAAATTCAGAATACAAGAAGAAGAACAAAACCATTTGGTGTAGCGAGACCCCGTGAAGTGATTGGTGTTGATTGGAGAAAAATCGATCAAGAATTTGATTTTAACTCAAATTCTACTTTTAGGTACTTTTCAATTAGTCCCTTTCTTTTTTTTCTTCATTGTTTGAAAATAATTTTGGATATTTATTCTTACGAAGAAAAATTTCAGATATTTATTTGATAAAAAGAATTACATATATTTGTCCATTTTCTTCAAATTTTAAGTTGTTCTCTTAAAGTTCTAATATTTAATTAAATTATAATTTTCTTTTGTTCTTTTTTTCTTTCAGGGCGAGCAATAAGCCAATGGAAATTAACAAAAAGAACCCTCTGCCACTTCAAAATTCGAAAATTAAAAACCTTCCAACTGAAGAATTTGCTGTTCCGCCCTTAAAATACCCTCCAAAAAATATCAATTTGGTATTTGAAGCGATTCGCAAGTCTCGCAAGGATAAAACCAACAAAAACCCTAATTTCATGCCACGTCAGCAAACCGGTATGGAAAATTCCACTATGGTGCACCGACCCGATTTAATGTCTAATTTGGATTCAATTTTGAATTCAAATTCGAATGATGTGAAGAAAGAATCAATACCAATCTCTAAGTTTGAAAAACAGAGCAAGGACACAAAACGAAATTCTGATTTAATTTGGGTTAGAAAGGAAAAAACTGGATCGAGTGAGAAGAGAAAATTTAAGGAAGATAGGGGAGAATTTGTGGAGAGAAAAGCACTGGTCGATTTAAATTCAAAATTTGAGAAATCAAATTGTGAAAAGAAAACCAAATCTAGCAACAGCTATTTTGGAGTTCTTGATTTGTTGGAACAGAGTTCTGAAGGGAAATCGGCGAATTTGAAGAAAAGAATTAAGAATTGATTTATTTTATTTATAGAAAGATAATAATTGCGATTAATTTGAAGCTTGTAAGAATAAAATGTTAGATGTTTGTAAGGTAATTTGTATGGATGAATTGTATTAAACTGGAAAATTAGTATTGTTTCCCAGTTTTAATGTCTAGTATTTATTGTTGCTGTTATGTTATAATGATAAATTGTATTTGGTTGGTACTTCAATTATGTGAAGGAATATATCAGTCATATTTTACTATTATTTTCTATTTTTCGTATTTATTGTTTAGTATTTATTGTTGTTGTTATGTTATAATGATAAATTGCATTTTGTTGGGTACTTCAACTATGTGAAGGAAATAAAAAAAATAGAATTTAACAGACCCATATTTTATTTTTATTTTCTATTTTTTATTGGTTTCCATTAAATTGACAAGTCAACTGTATAGTTCTACGTGCTTCCCTCTTTCAGATTTCAATCATACCACTTATTAATAAAAATATATTTTTTTTTGAATTGTAGGTAATTTACTTACTTAGACTTGAATTAAATACATCGTTTTACAAAAATATTTACATGTAATTTCCTTGATAGTCATGATTTTACAAAATTTAATGGAATTTTTCTTATGATCTATGCACCTTATGATACTCGTGTGACGTTTGGATTGTCGTTACGACGTGGGGCTTCATGTCGGCTTCTTACTATGTCCGCCATTCTTAACTATTCATCCGCATTCTCCTTAATCTATTTAACATAAATTGAAATCCAACCATGAAATTATTTATGAATTAGATTATTACAATCTTGAACCAGCTAACCAAATTTTGTCTTAGATATTAGAACTTAAGATTCTCATGTTTATAGTTTATGTTAAATAGATATAAACTCCGTACAAAATTTGTTTTATATGAAAATCGAGCTCATAGTGAAGATTCTCATGTTTATAATTTATGTTAAATCGACACAAAATCCATACAATTTTGTTTTATGTGAAAATCGAATCCATAATATTATCATTATCATGATATCTAATTCCCTTATTTATTTTCTATTCGCTTCAAAAGATTTTCAAATTGTTTCATCATCTCTACTTTCTGTTTATTAATATATAAGTGAGAGAAAAAATAGCTTTATTTTTTCTTTAAAATTAGGAGATGATGATAGGAAACAATTTAGATGAAATTATTCTAGACAAGAACAAAAACAAACTACAAAATGCAATTTTATTCATGTCTGCTAACCATAAGCAGCTTGTTTTAATATAAGTAGGTGGTTTTGGATTAATGCTACACTTGAATAAAATAAATTTATTTTATCAAATACAAAACTAATATCAAATTGATGGTGAGGTCAAAATTAAGAAGAAAAAAAAGAAATTTGCTAAGAACCCCTTCCATTATTCCTATTTGAGAACTGTGATTCTCTGGCTATAGCAAAGATTGTAAGCAAGTATATTTGGATCATAAATTATATTGTTAATAAAAATATGTATTAATCAACGGCATTTTGCTAGGCACAACTTGGGTGAACAAAATCTTTTCCCTTGCTAAATATCATTTCATATTTTTTTAACAAATATGTCATTTGTAATCTTTTTCTTTTTCTATTTTAATTTTATAATCAATGAATCAATTTCATGAGATGTTCATGATATATAATCATTAATCATGCTTTAGCCTCACACTTTATATTTGTTTAAATTTGAATGCCGTTCAAATTTTGAAATTAGCACCTACTTTATACCGTCTCGTATTTATTGTTGGCACGTTCTTAAAGTTAATTAATAAACAATTATAGACTATCAAAATAAAGGAATAAAGTCTTCTATTAGTGTGATAACTGATGAGATTTAAATTAAATGAATCAAATTATTTGAATAATTCTGAATGACAAGTTGGTGACACATAATAGAAGTTTCTATTTCTAATTATTCTGCTCATCATAATTAACTACATGATAAATACTACCTACACATACGTCATTAATTATTTTGTATATATTTTATTATACTTTTGAATTGTATTTGGTAGGTTGTTTATTTATTTAAATTATTTATAAGTAAACTATGGAAGAATTATGTAATTTATGTTGCCCAACGAAATTAAAACCAACGGCAGAACAGAGTATTTACTTTTTCATAATAGCCCTTCTTTCCTTAAATTTGTAAAAATAAGCGATTTTGAAAAAAATATATATTCAAAGTATGGTCAAAATTATCATATATACCTTGTGAGACTTGGTAAGAGATTTAATAAATTCCTATCATTGTCAATATAATAGCAATTATTTATACTCAATAATGGAGACAAGCACATGAAGTTATCAACCTTACATTTAGGATATATATTGCTTTTATTTTTTTAGCGTAATAAATGCAAATAAACAGTCCTACCTTTACAGATAGAATTAAATGTATTTCAAAATGCGTTAACTCGATTGATTAATTTGATGTCCGTAATTTTTAATGAAATTTGATCTTCTATATCATGTTTCTTGCAACAAATATCGCTTGATACAATTCACTCTTATCTCATATATATATATATATATATACACACGGAAGAAAAATTATACAATGCCCCTCCATTTCTCCAATAAAATGCACTATCACCACTTAATTTATAATCATCACTCATTTCAACGATCAACTATCACAAAAAAAAATGACCAACAATATCAAGCAAAATGGTGAACTTAGGGGCTAAGCATAATTTCTTTCTTAAGGAAATATCCTTTTTAGCAAGTAAACAATATATATTACATCCTCTTGCGGTTGCTAAGTAAACTTCAAAATATTTCCATACATAAAACGTGACCGTTATATCTTCTCCCTCCCATTTCAACTCTTCTCTCATCAAGAAAACCAAACTCACAACCAAGAAACAAAAACCCTAAACAACAATGGAGAAACAACTCCGCTACGACGAAGAAACCCTAACAGTCGACAGCCTCTCCTCCACCCCCTTCGCCTCAGCCCCCTGCAGTCCCGGCCGGCGTTCCTCCTCTGCCTCCGCCTCCGGCTATGCTACCGCTACCTCTGCGGCTGCTGTTTCCGCCTTTTTCTTCAGCACTCCGGCGAGTCCGACCCACTTCCTTCTCTCCTCTGCTCCGGCGATGTCTGCTGTTAATTCCGGTGGTGGAGTTGATTTGGGAGATACCAACTTCGAGTTTGGTCTTTCGGCAAGAGCGATGAGCACGGCGGATGAACTGTTCGTCAACGGACAGATCCGATCTGGGTTTGCCTCGCCGGAGCGAGATCTTGATCAGATGGCGCGAAATGGGTCTGTTCATAGACGGACTCGGTCCGTCTCTCCAACTCGGTCGCCGAGATTCAACTGGCGAGAGAGAAGAAAGGATCAAGCTTCCAAAACTCCCAAGCCAGATTCAAAATCGAAATCTGATCAAACAGAACCCGATCGCTCTGTGTCTACCTCGGCCTCGACCTCTCGCTCCTCCTCTTCCAGCTCCACCTCGTCCAATCCTTCCAACCGCAACTCAAAACGATGGACGTTCATCAAGGATCTGTTTTTGCACCGAAGCAAGAGCGAGGGAAACCAAAACCGAAACAGACCAATAACAACAACAATCGAACCAAGAAACCCAAGAAGCAGAAACTACAAAAAAACGAATAAATCCGCCATTAATGGGTCCTTCAGCCCTGTTATGTACAAAGAGAGAGCAGTACCGTCAGGTCAAGTGGAGGAGATGAGACGGCGTACCACTTTTCTGCCATACCGGCCCGGTCTCCTTTTTGGGTGTTTAGGGTTTAGAAGGTATAGTGCCATTAATGGATTTGCAAGGAATATCAGCTCTTTTTCTTCTTCTAGGTAAGAAGAAATGGAGTTTCAATGGAAAATTGAGTTTTAATCTTTTATTGGTGAGTTTTGTTATTGCAAAATTCAGTTTTGGTAATGTTTAGTTGTTTGTTTGATTGGATTTTTTTTGGGGTTTTTTGGAGTGAAATGTGGATTTGTTTTAAGTCTGTTTGTGGGTAAAAAAAAGGATAATTAGAATTTCTTTGTATTTGAGATTTATTGTTTTGCAAATTTGAAAAAATAGTTTGGAGTAATATAGAACTTTTTGTTTGTTTTTTAAGATTTTGGATCAAATAGCAATTGAGATCCATTATTGTGTTTGGAAGTATTTTATTGTGAATATGACAGCTATTTGATGTATTAACAATTAACCTCAATTCTAAGATTGATTTAATTTCAACTTCTTTCAAAAAGTATGATTCTTTATTTTTACATTTCATTCATGTACCTATGTGAAAATATGAATTTTGTCACTTTGAGTAATGAAAATACGCCAGCAAATAATTTGACTCAATTTAATCAAAGGCTAAAAAAAGACAGTAACAATAGCACAACAACCGAAAGCAATATAGAATTAAATCAACAAGTGTTTTCACAAATTACAGATTATTATCAGAAATAAGCCAATTTGCAAATGATTCCCAATGTGGAACAACTTCCTCTCCATTGTTGTTGTCCCACACATCACACAGTTGGGCCTCTAACCCCCCCAAATCCAAATCTAATTCAAAATGATTCTGATTTCTGTCCTCTAATCCCCCAAAATCCAAATCAACATTTAAATTATTTTGATTTTGGTCCTCTAATCCCCCAAAACCCAAATCCAAATTATTTTCATTTTGATCCTCTAATTCCCCAAAATCCATATCCAAGTCCAAATTATTTTCATTTTGATCCTCTAATTCCCCAAAATCCATATCCAAGTCCAAATTGTTTTCATTTTGATCCTCTAATTCCCCAAAATCCATATCCAAGTCCAAATTATCTTGATTTTGGGCCTCAAATCTCCCCAAATCCAAATTATTTTGAGTTTGGGCCTCTAATCTCCCCAAATCAAAATCCAAATTATTTTGATTTTGGTCAATAATTTCTTCATTTGTTTGGGCCAACATATTATCTAAATCCAACACAACATTTATTGGGCTTAATGGGCTTGGGCTGAGTAGCTCACTGACCATCTCATCGTAAAAAATGTCATCACTGAGCCCGTCAAACGTGACACTGCTCGCCTGAGCCAGTTCAGGATCCAACACTGTACTATTCGCCTCCTCGCTCTGATCGACCGAGTGAGGTTGATTGGACTCAACAACTGTAGATTTGTTATGTCTGTTGGTCTTACGTCTGCTCTTTTTATTATCAGACTTGACCTGGTTGGTTTTCGACGGTGTTACTATAGTATCCGTGTCGACCGTTCGTTCAGGAATGCCGGTGATTTTTCTGCTGAGGTGAGAGTTCCAGTAGTTTTTTATCTCATTGTCTGTTCGGCCAGGTAGATGACCAGCTATGATGGACCACCTATAGTAATAATAATTGACAGAATGGATTGTTAATTTAGGTTTCAGCTTTATCATGAGCAGTTATTATTGTTGTACTCTTTGTGTTTTTCTTGTGAAAATTTTGTCTTATAAATACATGGCCACATGTATGAGTAGATATTCATTGATTCAGATCCAACAAGAGCTTGTACCGTTGTTCCTGCTGAGTCAAATTATCAGCATAGCTCAATGACAAATATTTATATGAGTATAAATATTTGTAACTGCTTTTCAATTAAATGAAAGGTAATTTGGTTGGAGAATCTTGTGAATGACACGCTACAGATAAAAGCTGAATGATTGCATGTGACTGTTTATAAAAAGTTTCAGTACTCTTTCATGAAAAAAGTTTTACAAAAAAATATGTGGGCACGTTTTTAATTTTTTTTTAGGGCATGTTTCGTGATAAAATCGGTGTACACGTTTATAAAAAAATTATTTAAATTATGATAAAATGTTGTGCACTTTTATAAAAACTTTATATAAATATTATGCAACAATATATATCTTGTAGAAAAAAAATACATACTATCAGAAAACAATATATACTATCATAAAACAATATATATCTTGTAGAAATAATAAAGAGATATTACAGAAACAATATATACTATCATAAAACAATCTACACAAATATTGCACACCGGTATATTAATTTGCAAAAATAAATATAGATGTATATTGTAAAAAACAAAACATAAATAATGCATAATATAAGTAAAAACTATATATAATCATGTTAAAAAAATAATATATGAAGATTCAAAATCGTACTCTTTGCATTAAACCTTAAGTACAAACAAGATGACTCATTTGAAAACTGGTACAACAAAATAGTATATTATCGCTATTCTAAGTAAAATAAATGTACTAATATGTTAAAAAACCAATATTTTATTATTCAGATATAACAAAACAGTAGAAATTAACTGCATAAATATGAGTCAAATCACTATTCATGATACCGTTAATACAGTATGTATACTTTTTTTTTTCCATTAAACCTAAAGTTCAGTCGAGATAATGTGAGCCATGTGGGAGACCGGTACGATGCACAGAGAGACTGGTACGATAAAAACCGATAAAAATCAAGCGAAAAACTTTCTCCTATTGCCAGATCAATTTGGAGCTTTGGTACTATCAATGAATATATTTCGTATTCAAAGCCTGAAACTGAGAGGATCTTTGGTACAATCAATGAAAGAGATTTGGTACTCAAAGCCTGAAATTGAAGATCACCCACCACTTCCAATGGTCGTGGAGCTTGAAGATTCGAAGTGTACACAATTTGTTTGTAAAATTCTACATCTATTGGGCAGTTGATTTGATTCAATTTGTCCCCCCAATTGAAATAATTTAGAATTGTTACATTTGTTGATATTTGTAGTGAAAATAATTTTATGTATGTTTTAGGACTTTTGGGTAGTAGTACAATTTTTTTTTGGAAATTATTATTATTCACCTTAAGTTAGAAGATTTAATATATGGATAAGTTTTGAACCCCAATTTTATTCACGAGTCTGCATGTTCGATAAATTATTGTTAATTTTTGTTTCTATTTACTATTGAGTTATTATTATTGTTTTTTTTAATTTTGTTTCTAATCATGATTTTTTTAAATAACTAATCATGAATTTGTATTTATCTTATTTTATTTATTAAATGACTAGGTAGCATGCATGCTAAAAAATAGAAAAGGCTTCTCATTTCTAAGTAGATGTTCTACCAAAGTGATTGTAGAGGAAGGGAGAGAAATATTAGCCGTGTGAAGTGAGAAGGACAGAAAGGAACCACGTCATTTTGATTAGTGGTGTGTTCTTATTACTTGTGTTCATCATGCCCCCCATGCAATCTTATATTTTATTTATGGGAAATTCTTCAAAAACCCCCTAACTTTTTTGGATATTATCAAAAAACCCCTAACTTTTTAGATTCCTTCAAATACCCCTTATAAAGTGGGTTGAATTTTTTTTTTGCCCCCTATGATGTTATGTTTAACTTTTCCATCCAAAATATTTTTTAATTGGCCAAAATGCCCTTACATTATTATTTTCAAATTTTATTTTATCTAATTAAAAATAATAAATGAATGAAAATTTTTATTTTTTAATATAATATTTCATGATATTATTTTAAAGATATTTTATAATATCAGTTTTTGATGCATTAATTCATTTTATGATATTATATTACATAATATATTTTATTATTATATAATTTATAATTTTATATTGAATAAAATATTATTTTCTTCTCTACTATTTATATAAGTTTATTCATATTTTAGTTCTCATTTAATATTAATAGTTGATGTAAAATATATTTATTGAATAAAATTAAATATGAAAATAATTATATAAGGGCA
Source organism: Juncus inflexus (assembly GCA_024447665.1). NCBI lineage: Eukaryota > Viridiplantae > Streptophyta > Magnoliopsida > Poales > Juncaceae > Juncus > Juncus inflexus. Next base: position 11,252,117 of record JAJHPC010000014.1, on the reverse strand, counting down.
TTTTGGTCCATTAAAAAGTTTAATGGATGAAAAAGTTAAAGTTAACCCCATAGGGGGTTAAAAAAAAATTCAATTCACTTTATAGGGGGGTTTTGAAGAATTTGAAAAGATAGAGATTTTTTGATAAATTCTAGAAAAGTTAGGGGGTTTTTGAAGAATTTCCCTTTATTTATTTATCAAAATATTAAAAATGGTAGTAAGAATATTTTCAGTTGTTTGGTTTGCTTAGCTATTCATGATACGTAAATAATACGGAACGGGATACGTTCGTGTATAATTTGTATCGAATGTTTTCAAAGTCTGTCAAATAAAAGAGACGATAATAATTCGTCATTTCGGCTCATAGTTATAAATAATTCAGTATATAAAAACAATGTAAATATAAGCTTTTTATTTAAAAATAATTAGAAAAATATTATTATTTGATAAAAATTCGGAAAATACATATTGCCTTTTTATCTTGGCAAATATTCGTAATTGAATGTGTAATGTTGAAATGGAGACACGTACTTTTTTAATTCAGAAAATATATGTTTAATAAGTAAATTATTCGCAAATAATTAAATGTCCACAAAGGTGACCAATTTCCAAGGCTTTAATGCAATATAACAACAATGACTTTCATTTAACATGCGATTGGACCCAATGAAAAATGTATAAACCTGTTTCCAAGAGAGGCATGGAGCTTGGTGATGATCTCTTCTTCTTGCTCAGAAATGTTTCCCCTCTTTATATCATCTCTCAAATAATTTATCCACCGAAGTCTACAGCTCTTCCCACATCTCAGCAACCCTTATTCATTTATCAAATATTATATTAGATCAGTCTTCATCGTAAATTTCACATTTACATATAAGATATATGCATTTCTATTTGCAAACACCATTTGAAAGTGAAACTCGGATATATTCATTTGTAGTTTAGAAAAACAAAACATAAAGATATCTATGATCACTCAAAATTCAAATAATTATGTGTATATGCATGCAATTGCATAATTCTTACCGTCTTTTTTTAATTGCAAAACTCAAAATTATATTAATAATAAAATAAAAAAATTACAATAAGTTCAAAGACACTTCAGCATAACTAGTTTGCTGTTTTAAAATTATCCAGCCAAGATAAATTAATTCCTATCGGATTTTTTAAATAAATAATAAAAATGATGCATAACATAATAAAACAAACATGACAACAATATATTATATTTTAGAATCTATAATACAAATATTACTATTTTAATTAGTTATAGTCACTTGTAATATCTAAATTATATATTTGGTCATACTTTTTTTGTCAAGTTATGTAGCATTTTTGAATAAATATATCAATAGATAATGTACCAGCTTTCTTAGGAAGAGATCGCCAGCCGCCTTCTCCATTGATTCTTATGTAGTTTGAGAGAAGGTCATCCTCTTCTTTCGTCCATCTACCTTTCTTCAATCCCACCTTCTCACAACACGGAGCTCTCCCCATTTTGTCTCTCTTTCCTCTCTCTATTCGTCTTTGGAGTTTTTTGTTTTTGTGTGTGTGTGTGTGAGAGAGAGAGGGGTCAAAAAGGTTGGTGGAGAAGTGAGTTGAAGTGAAAGATGGAGTGACAAGTATATATGGTGAAAGAAAACGTTATATGTTGGAAGTGGGGCATACTTACGTAAGCTATTAAGTTTGATATATCATATATGGAGATCAAGCAACACACATGTTCCACATGAGTTTGGGCATCTTTGGTTTGAGATATTTCAAGTTTGATGAATGTTTCAAATACATTATCATGATTATATATGATTTTGAGAATACATGTTAGTTGTTTAATTTGGTGTATTTTAAATAATGTAATGAAAGAATCCATTTTTTATTTTTGATGTAAATTTAGGATTTTAATTTTGATTCAAGTTAATTGTTTGATAATTGTAGAGTATATACATAAAATGATGTACTAATTTTTCAAAATTATTTTGTGCGGCTAATTATTTTAAATATATTTTATTTTAATGCAATATTGTATTAATTAAAATTTTATTTTATATATTTTATTTTATTTTAATTTAATTTAATGTTTTTTATGTTAAAATATTTAATATTTTATTTTATATATTTTATTTTAATTTAATTTAATATTTTTTATGTTAAATTATTTAATATTTAATTTAATTAATATTTAATTTTATATAATTTATTTTATTTTAATTTAATGTTTTTTATCTTAAATAATTTAATATTTAATTTAATTAATATTTAATTTTATATAATTTATTTTATTTTAATTTAATGTTTTTATGTTAAATTATTTAATATTTAATTTTATATAATTTATTTAATTTTAATTTAATTTAATTTATGTAAAATTATTTAATATTTAATTTTATATAATTAATTTTATTTAATTTTAATGTTTTTATTTTAAATTATTTAATATTTAATTTTATATAATATAATTTATTTTAATTTAATTTAATGTTTTTATGTTAAATTATTTAATATTTAAGTTAATTAATATTTAATTTTATATAATTAATTTTATTTTAATGTAATATTTTTAATTTTTAATTATTTAATATTTAATTTAATTAATATTTAATTTATTAATATTTTAAATTATATTATTTTTTATTTTTTTAATTTGTTTAATATTAGTTTTCATTTAATTTATTTAATATATTTTTATTATTTTATTTAATATTTTTTATTTTAATTTATTTAATATTTTTAATTTGATATTTTTTATTAATTTATTTAATAATTGATAGTTAAAAAATAATTAAATTTGAACCAGAAAAGATACTGCATTTTGTCTTGAGCGTTATCCCGTATTTTGTGTTGTATTACAAAATACTTCAAAGTTATACCAATATACTTCATTTGATATAAATCAAACAAAGAATTTTCCCCTAAATACTTCATTTCACTTTACAATCCCCTAAAATACACCAAATCAAACATGCCTTATGTTACACGAATACGGATACGGGTATCGTATCCGATACGATAGGGATATGGGAATACGACAAATTTCAAAAAATTTAGGATATGAATTTAGGATTTTAATTATATTTATATAAAATAATAATAATAAATTAATTAATTAATAAAATAATCAAACATTTCAAATTTAATACCAAAATATGTGAATGAAATTAAAATATACTCGATACTTAATGTTCATAAAATTCAAGATTTAATTTAAGGAAAGTCAATTATTTCGACTTTTTCGGGAATTAATTTTTTAATTTTTTAATTGTGTGAGTTGTAGACAAAAATAAAAAAATGTGACTTGTAAAATGCAAATGAGTCTTTTATTGATTTGAATGTGGGTTAAAATTTGATTTATGGAAAAAAAATGGTTAAAAAAAGTATAGTGGATCAAAATATATAGTGAAAATGTCCTAGAAGTATCATGATAAAAATATCCCAGCCGTACCCAGAAGCATCCCAATTGTATCATGCCGTATCCTGAACGTATCCGGATTTTTTTATTATTAAAATAATCGGATATGTCACGTGACGTATCCGATACGTATCGTAGCCGTATCCGTATCCGTATCCTCAGGATACTTCTCAGTTTTTGAAGTATTCGCGCAACATAGAGTTTTTGCAATAATTATAGGAAAACCCAAAATTAAAACTAGAAAAGAAAAAAAACATATATTTTCCGCATTTTTTTCTTATTTTTGTTTTTGTCTTCTTCTATATCATGTTTATATAAGTCGATTCAAAGTTGATTTTTCACTTTTATTTTTCTAAATTTTATTTTTGTCTTCCTTATTTCATATTCAAAGTTGCCCAGACGTATAATGCTTTTTTGATAGAATATTACGTATAATAATGAAGCTACCTACTCGATTTTTTTGGGTATTGAAAACTTAAGACCCATATCTTCACACAAATATGTGTAACTATGATCATACATAAAATAAAATATTTGGATGATGATGATGATGATAATAATAAAGAAACGCTCTTTATTGAACCACGAGGGAAAATTAATGTACAATATAATAGAGAAAGTCTTGAATTTATTGAAATCGACTTCATTTTTAATTTTCATATAAAAAACGGAATGAATATGGGACGTATTTTGATGTTGACTGTATGCAACATGCATGCTATTAAATAAAAAATATAGATACCAATGTGAAGCAGAAGTGTATTATTTATTTGTGACAATAAATAATGAAAGGCTCTTGCGAACAATATCGTGATATGGCTGACAAGTCATATACTTATATATGATTTTTTGTCAATGAATTTTTAGCCTAATGATTGGATATCAAATAATGATTTTGAAACAAAATGCTTTTAAATTTGATCATATGCGTTTGCATAATATAAAAAAAATCTTAAAAATATTACAACGATATTATGCTTAGCTTATAAATTAGGGAAATATGAAAGCGCGACGAGTTAGAGAACACCAAAAATTGCGATGAAATTTTGTATATACTATTTTTTTTTCTGCTTTTCAACTTATATATATTGTTTTGACTGATATATGTATATACTATTTACAAAAATAATCTTATATAATTTTTTTAGTTTTTGTACAATGTATATTTCCCTCTATATACTGTTTTCTCACGAAAAAACAAGTCGTGCGACACGATGGGCGACATGAAACCTTTATAGTAAAACAACAGATTCTATAAGAAACAATATATAGAAAGTTCGTGCTGCTCGAGCGGAAAAAATAGTAAATAGAAACAACAAAAGTACGTTCTCAGACTTCCCATAAATAAATTATTTTTCACTTTATTTTTGTCGATAAAGGAAAAACAAGGCTCTCCAGTCCATTTATGAATTAAGGGCAGTAGGGTTCTTTGTGCTGGCTACATTGTAGTCTATCACGCATCTACCAGTTGGCAATGCATATAAATTAATAAACAGTATTAACTAATAATTATCAAAATCAATCCAGTAATTAACATTATTCTTAAGTCAACACGTCGGTATGATCTTTCAATCAACATCACAAATATTCTCAATAACTAAAAGGTACTAAATTAAAATTTCAAATGATACTTTAGAATTCCTCTAAATTTATTAGTGCATATATTCTGTTTCAATAACTGAGGAAATATTGACAAAATGATTTCTCAGGGAGCATTTAATTAATTTGTGTCAGCATTTCCAAAATCGAGGGGTTGCACTTGTAATTTTCTTATAAGAAATTGTATATTGTAATATATGTTCAAATAAAAAAATATATGTTAAAATAAATTAGTCTTTATCATAAATGAACGTTTAAAGGTATTGAAAAATAATTTCAAATTGGTCTGCTTAATTATCTGACAACTGACATATTCATTTGAATTTAAATATTACACAATCTTGTCCTAATACATAGTAGTAAGAACCTCCATACAATATTAAAAGTCATTATTTGTGTTATTTTGGTACTAATTAAGACGTGATACTTATCTATGTATGTGGGTTCAGATATGGAGACTAGAATGATCAAATGTCTTCTGGTCTCTGATTTTAATCTATCTAATCTTTTTAGTCAAGTCTCTCTAATTTTTAATCATCACCTTTTCGACTAACGACTTTTCCAAATCTTTGCATCAAAAAAACTTTTGCAAATCTTATTCCAGTTTCTTTTTCTTTCCTTTATTTCGGTCCTTTTCTCTTACAATTTCAAAGCATTGATTGATAATGTATGTCTGCAAACTTTGTAATGCAACTTTATTAATTAATGCGTTTGTGCGTAGGATGTAAAAACCTTCCACCTTTCATCAAAAAAGAAAAAAAAATCTGATTCCAATTTCCCACCATATGAGAATAACACTCTTAGAGTTAATATTTAAAAAAAAAAACACTCTTGAGTTAACGCAAAAATACATAAACCACATTATACTAATCGTAGAAAATGTCTCTTTTGTATCTTAACATGGTAGGTAATTATTTTAAGCTATATTGAACCTGGTGAAAAAGTAACATGGTAGGTAATTAAAGGACAAACCATGACTAATTAACACTCGGGAATCGGGGAGATTTTCATGCCACATGGATTGAAATATTTGTTAGAAAATAAGCAAAATCTTAAAAAAAAACATTTGATCAGATTTGTGGCCTGTGGGTTCACATGAAATTATTTTAAGCTATAAACACAAATACCAATGAGCATATGCGATTTATGAATGTTGTTTATTGCAAGTAGTTAAGATTGTTAATTTAATCTTGATCAAATCATTCAAATTTAACCATCTCAATTTCAAGAATCTTTGTAAAAACGAGAAACACGGGTATACTTAGCTCACTTTTAACTGAATTACCATAGTTAGCATACCAAAGAGATAAAATGATCAGATCCAATTGCAAAATTAAAATCAGAAGGTATGAAATTGATTGAATCAATGATTTAATTTGCACCACCTTTGTGTGTTACATGCTCGCTTGCATCAAATGCATGAAATTGTGTTTAGTTGGGTTGGTTGTTTGTCGAAATTTGGCAATGGATGATGTAAATATTGATTTGAGTCTAATGAAATGAAAAGTTGCTGATTGGCAACTATTTCCTTCAAAAAAAAAAAAAAAAAAATCCATGAAATTGAACTTTTTAATCTACAGCTTCCTAAGTTCCTAACTATACTGTCCGTATATGTAAAGTGTTTTTTGGATCAATTTGATAACTAAATTTTTTTTTGTTAAGTTTATAAAGAGAGATTGTTTTTTGGTGAGGCAACAAATCTTCAAGCACAAAGAAATAGATGGTCCTCTCTGATTCTGTTTTAAAGTTGGGCCTGCCTTAAAATTAATAGTTCAAAATCATGAGCAAAATCAGAGATCAGGACCGCTTTAATTTATATATCGAGATACTAGAAAAATATATTTCTCGTGATAGCTTAATTTATTTCATAACACCTATAAAAAGCTACACTAAAATTCAATAAAAAAAATATGGTTTGTTCTTACACCAAATTGAAAAATATAAACTTAACATTTAGTACTTAGTAACTTAGTTCGTTAAAATTAGAATGTGCGCTATGTTTTACGTGGTCATAAGATGTATCCAAAATGTAATATATATTTTTTGAATAGCGAAATGTAATATATTTATATTATTAGATGGATCGAAGAGAGGAGAAGACTGGTTATAATTCTAAACCCTAAAATACTAAACTCTTCCATTATTTTCAATTTTCAAACTAGATCATATAACTGTGTCTCAATTTCTACATTATTAAATTCTTACTAATAAAATAATATATATATTGAAAAAGTCTGCATTATAATTTACTGGCACCTTTTGAGAGGAATAAATTATAAAAATTAAATATAATGCATAAAAAATGATAATTTATAATCTAACACCTTTTGAGATCAGGAATCAACACCACAAATCTTTTGTTTGCAAATAAAAACCCCAAAAAGGTAAATCATCTTATAAAGCACAAACGTCCTAAACAATCATTTTAGATAGTGTTCATAAAAAGGGAGACAAATATAAAACGATGCATATAGTGTCTTATTGTATAATAATAAAAAATTCAAAAGTATAAACAGTATAACCCGCATTCAAAGAGCATGGTCCTACGTATTATATACTATAAAATTAAAGCATATATTCTATATAAATCTGAAATATTTTTAGAGAAAAAATGCCTTTTTATATAAAATTTGACCAGCATTGAGAATAAAATAAAATAAAATTTGACCAGCATTATGTGAAATAATTTTCTTAGTTATTTGGATCACTAAATTCATTTTCTTCGAGTCATAATTAGGCCCAGGCAGAAGTATAGTTTAGGCCCATAGAAGTTTTTGTATAAATTATATAAATTCGTATAATATTTTTCCGAAGCTCAATTTAATGTAATCATATAAGGGCCGGAAAAATGTACTTGGCCAATATTTAAAAAGGAAATCTGATATGGTGAGCGCACTGTATCACGCTGGATCATGACATAATGGTATATATATTATTTTTATACTTTTATATACTGTTTTATCATTTTATATACTGTTTTTATTCTTTATGCATTTTTTACTTTTGGAATTTGTATATATTGTTTTAACATGCTATTTTTTTATATACTGTTTTCATTTTTTATGTATATATTGTTATTACAAAATGAATTATATATGCTGTTATTACATCGTTGTAAGCTGTATATATACTGTTATTGTGATTTGTCGTGATTCGGCGTGCTATAGTGCCGACGTGACCTATCAGATCTCTATTTAAAAAAATAAATATACACCGGTATTCCTGAAAGTTCTTTTAAAACTTGAGGATTTGGGTTGATTTATACTGAAATTTGTAACTAAAAGAGGATTTGGGTTGACATGAAATTTAGGGAAACTATGCATGAGTTCCAAAAAAAAAATTCAGGTTTATTTTTGCAACTGAACTATATAAGGGCCTTTTCTCAATTGGAGAACTATGCAGGTATTTTTGGCTCAGGCACTACTATGTGAGGGTTGCAATTGCAATTGAAGCACAATAAATGGGCATTTATTGCAAGTTTGCTACCTTTGGCCACGTTATGCTCGTACGATCCATGCAAGCAGTTGAATTAATACGCCATAATCATTATTTAACAGCCTGGAATGGTATGATTGAACAAGATCATAGAGATAATATTTAACTGATAAAAGGAGTTTCATGAACAAATAAAAACTTCATAAACTTAATTAAACATTGTGCAAGAGACAAGAGATACACAAGAATTTTCTCTAAATTATATTCCATCCAAATCAAATGGATGCAGTGTTTGGATCGAAATAATAAAATTCTGTTTTTTTTAAAAATAAAATTCACTCAACTCAATTTAAGGGAAAAATAGTCTCACCAAATGTAATCAATGAAAAGGAACAGCTATGAAATGAAATGCCACCATAATAGTACCCACTTCATATAGTGTGCAAGAAATAATATAATAGTCCTCTTTAATCTCTTTGCGTTATACCCAAGCAAAACCTTTTGTGATTTAATTTGGTACATTGAAAAACGTTTTTTTGCATCAAGGTCCTTGCAATTTTTTTGTTATTTATTTCAATATGGTTAGAAAAGTTTTCTTTAAAAATAATTATGTTAGGAAAAGCATTGTTGCTTTGTTGCTTTATTAATCCGTAACCACCTAACTGAATCTAATATACTACAACTAAGTTGTATCTACTAAAATAAAAAAAATTCCACCAATCAATGAAAGGCTTTGTTTCACTATCCATTGTTGGTTGTCATGTCAAACCCTTGTTCTCACTTCACTTTATTTAATTTCAATCAATTCAACGCGTTGTAATGTCTCTCCATTTTTCTTACTTAAACCAAAAGGAAGAAAGAAAAAATGCGTAAGAACATAATTAAGAGAGGGATGAAATGAAGCCTTCTTTCTGTAGTTCTCCACCTGTTGCCTATTCTTCTATACTTAGAAAAAATGGATTGTCTCCATTTTTATTCACATTGATCATATTTATGATTTTGTTCTCTTATTTCTATGGAGAAGATCTAGCTGAAGTACTTGGCCAGTTTGGTCTACCTGACTCTACTCAACCGACTGTCAAGCTCGGTGAGTTGATTCATTCCGATTGTCATATTTGCAATTCGTACTTTTTTCCTATATATAATCCATACATATACTGTTTATATTAATATTCTTATATTGTTTATAATAACTTATACATCATTTTGAACTTCAAAAAAAATAACTTATACATCATTTTATAACACACATATATTGTTTATAATATTTATGGACGTGTTCACAGTAGCAGAGTGCTGAGTAAAATAGTGGAATACAATGGAATAATTTACTAATTCTGTTGAGCAACTGAGCAAGAATGAAAAATTTGTAATAAAATGATATAATAAGTGTTATTATCTCTGTTCTAAATTGAAATATATCGATAACTCATATAATAACTTGTGTAAAATTTAAATCTTATTATTCCTTTTTTCATCATCGAATGATAGAGAAAAAGAGAGTGAGACTACCGTTTTCAATCGGAGAAGTTGACAATGGTAAGTCATGCGATGTGTTCAAAGGTAAGTGGGTGAGAGATGAGGCGACTCGACCACTTTATGATGAGTCCGATTGTCCGTACATTCAGCCTCAGCTAACCTGTCAGGCGCAAGGCAGGCCAGACAAGGAGTATCAGATCTGGCGATGGCAGCCTTACGGTTGCAATCTTCCTAGGTTTCGCCTGATTTATTTTGTATTATTTACTTAATTTTATTTTTTATAAGTTTTTTCTGAATTCGGATGACATTGTGAAATTATGAATTTGTGTACAACAAAAATAGAAATTACTGCTGAGGGCATAAAATTCAAATAATGCGAGTTATTATTTGGAAAACCGAAACAGATTTAACGCGACGATGATGTTGGAAGCTCTAAGAGGGAAAAGAATGTTATATGTTGGAGATTCTGTAAATAGAGGCCAATTCATTTCCATGGTTTGTCTTCTCCAATCTGTAATTCCTTCACATGCTAAATCCTTCATCACTAATGGCTCCTTATCCACTTTCACCGCAAAGGTATCAACTTTTTTTTTGATAAATAAGGTATAAAATTTTGAAGTTTCAAAAATTAAGTTTTAGTGTGTTTAAACACTGGATTTTGTCCTTAAAAAAAAAACACTGGATTTTGATTTTATCTTAGGAATATGATGCGACGGTGGAGTTCTACTGGGCTCCGTTTCTTCTGGAATCAAACTCCGATGATGCAATCACACATCGGATTTCTGATCGAGTCGCTCGCAACAATTCGATAAACACGCATGGAAATAATTGGAAGGGGAGAGATATCATCGTGTTCAACACTTACCTTTGGTGGATGACTGGCCTGAAAATGAAAATCTTGTATGTGTAATTTTCTTTTGTTCATCAAGTTACACTATTTGCTTAAGAAAAAAAATATTGATAATTGTAGGGAAGGGTCATTTGGTGATGAAGAAAAGAATGTCGTGGAGATTTCAACAGAGGATGCATATAGCTTGGCAATAACAAGTATGCTTGCATGGGTGAAGGAAAACATGGACCTCTCCAAAACTAGGGTTTTCTTTACTAGCATGTCACCTTCTCATCAAAAGTAAGAATTTTTACATTGAAAAAAAATATATATACAAATAACACTCGAGGGGTTTAGGGTTTGTTATATACTATATTGGCTTCTGCGTTCGGAGAGGGTTTTGGCATGGCAAAATAGTATACAACAAACTGTTGTGAGTGTAGAATCCAATGAAATCGGCGCAGGCGCGCAGCTAATCACATGCTCGTTGTTATATACTATTTTGCCTTATATATGTTATTATGCCGTAAATTTACACATAAACTATTTATATAGATACTCTTTCTCTCTCTTTTTTTCCTAAAACCATCTATATGATCGTGTTTTTCACTTTCTCTATTCAAATTACTAACAAGTGAAACTTGTGTGGAATTAAAAACTATAACCATAAGCATTCAACTATTGTAGGAGTCAGGATTGGGGTGAACAACCAGGGGGCAACTGCTACAACCAAACGACGATGATCAATGACCCGAACTACTGGGGATCAGATTGTAGAAAAAGTATTATGCGTGTTATAACAGAATTACTACACCAACATGATCAAGAGATACCTGTAACATTCCTCAACATAACTCAGTTGTCGAGTTATCGCAAGGATGCTCATACCTCCATATATAAGAAGCAGTGGAAACCACTAACTCCTGAACAGCTCTCAAACCCTGTTAGTTATGCAGACTGTGTGCACTGGTGTCTGCCTGGTCTTCAGGATACATGGAACGAGCTACTCTTCGCGAAACTTTTTTATTTTTAGCCATTTAATTAGGATGATTGTATCAGGCCAATTTTGTGTGTTTTGGTGGATTTGTACAAAGAATGGCACAAACATTTGTGCTAGTTCATGTGAAGTGTTTGGTGATTTTGAAAACAAATTAAAATATATTTTAGTATTTAGTTCACAAATGTTGATATACAAAGAACAGATTTATCAAAATTAATTTTCCATTTAGTAATTAAGTAACAATTCATGATCACAATATTTATCAGGAGTCATGTCTGCCCCCTTTCAAAACTAAACAGACTTACTTAAATAGTTACGATAAACAAACAAATTACAGAAAGTTTTTTTTACTCAATCAAATTACAGAAAGTAAGAAATATATACGTTCAATAGGTTTTTATTGCAAGAATCCTTGCCTCTAGTATGTATATTATTGATACAATCAATGAGACCATTAAAAAGATCTTAAGATCCAACATATATAAAATGATAAAAGTTATTATTTTTTTTGAAAAATTATAAAAAGCTTGAATATCTCTCGCATAAATCTATTAATCAAAGTTCAGCTTAGTTACAAACTATCCTTGATAAAAGTTTTTATTGAATTTGATTTCGACCGAAAACATTACTGGGTTCAAAAACATTGAGCCCAAACCATGAAGATGATGAAGCTCAAATGGAATGTCATGGCATGAAACTTACATCCATTATTACTAATTTTGCTACTCGAAGCAAAGTCATTAGCCGGTTGCCGACGGATTGTGTGGCCTTCATCTGAACCATTTTTATATGTTACGTGCTGATGGTCAGATGCAAAATCATTGTTTTTATCGTGGTTATGTTCTTGATCGATGTAAGGGAATTCATGTTCGTGATCCGGCTCGTGATCATGTTCTCCGTCATCAACGTCGTAATCATCATCTTCGTCGAATCCAGAATCCCCTAATTCAAAATGAAAGTTTGTCATGTCTCAATTTATTGAATTTTGATAGAGTAACCCTACAAATTTTCTATGTTAATTGATTTTTCTTCATATATATTGTTTTTCAGTTTTATATACCATTTCTAGAAAACAAAAATTATTATATGAGTGTGGCATCTCAAATCCCCACTTTTCACTTCTGAAACTTAATACAATAATTTCACCCATAGCAAATAAGTCATGTTAATGACTTCTGATTATTATTTATTATTTACTTTTTTTTTAAATTTGCATGTAGGCTTAGAATGATCATTATTTCTAAAACTTGACTTAAAACATTTTAATTTGTTAGTTAGGACAAAACAGTTATTTTATATATCAGATTAGCACATCATTAGGCTGCAATAAATTCTTTGTAAAACAAATGTAAGAAAATTAAATTCACCTTTTCGCTTGGATTCACCCTCACCGCATCCACATTCGATCGCTTCTTTAATATCATTTACTGAAGCACCACTGACGAACCTGAAATCCTCCGACTTTTCCTTGATGCAACGAAGAACCTCTTTAGTCTCGTCATGGCATGGCCCCTCACAGAACTCCTCAGTTCTATCACGAGGTACGTGTAAGTATCCCTCCCTGCTTAATCTGTATTCCTCCTCACATTCGCGGTATATCTTTTTATATGAGAAAGTATTTTAATTAAGATATTATAATTTTTCTCAAAAAAATTAAGATATTATAATTTCTATGATTTGAAATGGAACTAAACTATGCAGGATTATATTAAAATAGTATATATAGCGGGTTATAATATGGGCGTACTTTTCGCATTTCAATTTGGGATAAGATTTGAGAATGTTTATCAAAAATAAATTAACCTTTTTTTTTCTTTCTTCTTATATTTGAGAGAGTAAAAAGAACTTTGGGTATAGTAACATAAAAAAAATAATGGTATTTTCTTGGTTAATTTATTAATTTTTCACTCACATAGTGACCCTCCAAGCAATGGCACACATCTTCTTGCTTACCTGCATGTACATATTAGATTAATTGAATACTACATAAATAACTGAGTACTACATATTAGATCTTTAGATTTATCCAAATAAAAACTAGGGTAAGATTTATTTTATTTCCACAATAACTGAGTACTACATATTTGATTTTTTATCTTTTTTTAATTGCTTTTTTTTATGGTAGCGAAGTATGATTTACTGGTCTATAGGCATTATTCTTTTTATTTTTATTTTTGAAGGTATTCATTATTCTTTTTAACTTCTGAAAAAAGCTCAACACAGTATCTTACATGGATTAGCAGTAACCGAATTTTTACCATAAGAGAAATGGACTTTATCTGCGTTTCCAAAAAGAACATCATAATTTTCAAAAAAAAGAAGAAAGAATTGAAAGAGAAAATACGTGTACATGAAAGACAGTTGTGACAGAAAAGACAGAAAATTGCAACGATCAACCACCGGCCGTATCGAGAGGGAGATAATGAAGCCATTAACAAACTCTTTATCTTCTGAACCTTAATTAGGTCACAATGTATAGAGAGATTAGCTAAATAAATGAGTGTATATATATAATAAGGACAGTGTGCAAATGGTTGTTTAGAATTAGTTACAGTTATGTGTACAATTTTTTCTAATTATTTTAAGTAGGGTCTCGTGGCCAACCCAAACCAATCCAATGGATTCAGTCCGGTATTGGCAGAATCAATTTACAAAAAAATACAACTATTCATTTATTGGTAGCCAAACTAAGCCATGCGTTTGTAATAAGGAAATGAAATCAACAATTCATCACAAAATTAAATAAAAGATTAGGAAATTTGATAAATGGTTCAGGGGCCAGGGCTGATTGCCAAAAAAAATTACGAAAATCTTTTGAAAATGGTTCTTGCAATATTTTATGTAGATAGTTCACAGAGGGGGATTGAATTTGTCACTTGGTTAAATAAATATTGGATTTTTTTTTTCTATACATCCAATAAGTTTTTATACATTAGAAAAAAAATTGATAAAAAAATTTCATAAATATTTTAACAAAAATTAAATTAAATTTATTTTCATAATATCATATAATTTACTTATTATTGTTTGAATTATTATTTTTTATTCATGAAAACATAAATTATTTATTATCAGAAAATATTATTTATATTAAAATTTTATTGAATTTGAGAAATCAATATTATTTATTATGCAAAGAATTTGGTTGACTTTGATTAGTAAAATCTTAAAGTCATAAATGAAAGAAAGTAGATGTTTTTTTTTATCTGCCATATTTTGTTTTTATGCAGCAGACCTACGCATTTGCTAACAGGACACTCAAAAGTCCGGTTGTGCCATTTTGAGAATTTGCGCCCAAACATGATATTTTGGGTATTTATTTTTACATAAAATACCATAAATGTTAGGGGGTTATCTTGGGCCTGTTTGTAGGCCCAAATTATCAAAATGAAAATTAGTTGAAAGAAAAACATGCAATTTATTCTGGTCAATATCACGCCATAATTTGTGCACAACGACGAGTGTCATGAATATTTTGTTTGGAATAAAGTTGACCCTTCAGAAGGAAGTGATGATAGTGATGATATGAAATGTGAGGGATTATTCTGAATGCAATAAAAAAAGATTTGGCCGTAAATCTAGAAGGAAAAGACAACATTTTTAAGCTTATAATTAACTACAAACAACTATAAGATATTGGAGGATAACTGAAGGTATTTTTTTATTTACTTACAATCTATCGGCTATATTTTTCATTTGTTATAGTTTTGATCACTATAAATGTAGCTGTTTTTTCTTAATGCAATGGTGTATTTAAATTAACCTTTTAAAAATTTTGCGAATTTTGCAAGGTACAAATTCCGCACGTAAAATGATAAGACTTAGTGGATGAAATACTTAGGGAATGTTTCTTGCCTCTCGTAGATAGATAAATGAATTGCGGTATAGTTAACGGAATGATCTTCTACACTGAGTATGCTTATTTTTTTTTTTTGTTATTTTTTTTTTCCATTATTTTTTGTTTTATTGATTAAGTTCTGTAGGATTCTATATTGAATATTTTATGTTTTCATATAATTAAAATAGAAGTCATTAAATTACACTGAAATATTTGTTGAAGATTGAGACAATGTCAAAACTATTTTCAAGAAGAAATGGAGGAAATGAGATTCAAGATTGAACCATAATTTGTCAATTATCCGGTCTTATATGAGGCAATATTTTCCTTTTAAGAATGTACTGAAGTTAGCAATATTCATTTTATATTGAGTATTGTAGATTTTGTTTGATTTAACCATTGGTTATCAAATGAAGAAGTTGAATTTTGTTATGCAATATTCATGTCACTCTGTTTGAGCGACCTATGTAATTTTGTTATGCAAGAGAATATTAGAAACTGTAAAATGTTAAAATAGAAGATATATTTTCAATGCATTATATACATAAGTATAAATAATATATAATAATAGATTTTTCACACTATCTAAATAGAAAAAATTAGTATTATATATATATATATATATATATATATATATATATATATATATACACACACACACACACACACGGTCCAAAATACGTATTAAATCATCAAAAATTCAAATTTCAACCGCACAGATGGAATATATATGTTTTGAATATGTTGTAAATTAATTTTCACAAAAATCAGAATATTATATCATTGCCATTATATATCATCAAAATATGTATAATATGCAATTATGTGATTTTTGATGATATATGATGACAATGATATAATATTCTGATTCTTGTGAAAATTAATATACAACATATTCAAAACATATATATTACATCCGTACGGTTGAAATTTGAATTTTTGATGATTTAATACGTATTTTGGACCGTATGTTTTTCACCCCAAAAACATACCTATGTTTTTTAGAATCTCTTTATATATATATAACAAAAATATTGGACATACAGTGATAAAAACAGTAAATAAGATTTCCAAAGTGGAAAAAATAATATATGCGATTTGGGGCCCTTTTTAAAACCCAAATTATCCAGATGGAAATTAGTTGAAACTTGAAAGAAAAGCATGCAAAGTTCTTTTCGCCAATCACGCCATAATTTTTATGCAGTACGAACGTCATGGAGATTTTGTTGGCCGATATACTAAATAAAGTCTTTCTAAGTTCATAAGAAAGTGATGATGTGAATTATCAAGGCTATAAAATAGTTAATTTTTTGAAATTATCAAGGCTATAGAATAGTTAATAAAATTTCTCTTTTTATACTTTTTATTTACTATTACATATGTTTAATTTTTTATTAAATTCTTTTTTTTTGTTTTAATATGTTGGTATCATGACCACTAGGTTAATCTAGATATATAAAAGAATTTGAAAGAGGGAGTTCTTAATAATATTGAAAAAAGTCAGGGGTTTTTAAAGAAGGCTAAAACTATAGAAGATTTTTGAAGGAATCTAAAAAAATAAGGAGTTTTTGATTGGCTAAAAAAATAAGGAGTTTTTGATTGGCTAAGAATCAGTGATTGTTCTTACAATATTTTTCAGAAATAATGGGTCTAGAAATTAATTGGGCTAAAAGCTCTTTTATCCTAATTTGTATACCGGAAGAGCTAGAAAATGTAGTGGCGGATCTGCTACGATGTAGTAAGAACCCTCTACCGAGTAAGTATCTAGGACTCCCTCTTTCGATGAAAAAACCGGATATAGTAGCCTACATGCCACTACTTAAGAGACTGCAAAACCGGATAGCATCATGGAAAGGAAAATTCCTTTCAAAAGGGGGTAGAATCACACTTGTTCAATCTACTCTAAATGCGATCCCTATTTACTTAATGCAAGTATTTAAACTGCCAAAGGGGCTTATCCTTCAACTTGAAAGAACAATAAGGGTTTTTCTTTGGAAAAGAAATGAAGAATACAACCCAGGGAGTAGCCTCATCAATTGGGAAACGATTACACTACCTAAAAGAAACGGTGGATTGGGTATCCCGAACACATAAATACAAAATGAGGCTTTGCTACTAAAATGGCTATGGAAGCTAGACAGTCAGCAAGCCATTGTGTGGCAGAACTGTATGAGTAAACTTTATGGCATTAACTCTATCGCAGACCTCACCACTCTTCCGACTCATGCCTCATACTTTGTAAGAGATATAGCGTCTCTTCTTAGTAAGTACCGGATCTCTACATGTGTTGATCACGCAACAGGAAGTACAACATGGAGATGGACCCAATCCGGTACATTCTCCTCCAAGTCAGCATACACTTTCTGGAGGAATCCCGGAATTCTATGCGAGTGGCAGAAGAGCCTATGGAAGACAAAAGCACCACTTAAAGTTCGCTTCTTCTTATGGCTAGCCTTTCACAACCGGGTTAATACGGTTGATAAACTTTGAAGAAAAGGAATTCAATAGCCGCCTACATGCGTACTATGTAATGCAAACGCAGAGGACAGAGACCATCTATTCGTTAACTGCTCCTTCACACGAGCAACGTGGAGGCTAGTAGAGCACTACTCCAATGCCACGGCACACTTGACTCTTGCCGGGTCCCTACCTCAGACATGGGAAAAATTCCGGAATCTAAACCCCAACGGACAGAAAGCGGTCTGGCAAACTCTATTGGCGGCCATCACCTGGAGTATATGGAAGGAGAAGAACACCCGTATCTTCAGGAACATATCACAACCGCCCCTGACACTGAGTGGAAAGGCAATCGAAGAAGCACATTTGTGGATAAAATATTGCTGAATATAGGACCTTCGCTTAACGTTATTAGCTTAGTATTTTTCAACAAACTGGCTCTCCACCAATGTACCTTTAATTCCCGTTTAATGCAATGAATGGTTTACCATTCCCTTCAAAAAAAAAAAAAAAATACAATATTATTCTGAAAATGTAACTACTAACTATTCTTTGGAACAAATTAAATCCATACTTTGACAGTATACAAAGTATTATAAATTAACATGTTACACATTATACACTATAAAAAAACATACAAGTACTATTAAAAGTACAGTATATGTGACATAAATAATTTATAAATGATGTAAAACACTAGACAGAATAGTAAGATAAACAGTATGCATGTATTATGTAAGTATTACAAGAACATTATACACCGTTAAAAACAATGTACAAGACTTCCACAACAAAAAACAATAGTACATACGATTTTGGGCCCTTTTAAAGCCGAAATTATCCAGGTTAAAATTAGTTGAAAGACGAATCATGAAGACTTTGTGCAGTACTGGATAAAAGTTCTGTTGAGGTTCATAAGGATGTGATGATAATTCAATAAAAAAAAGGATGTGATGATAATGAAGGATGAGAACTATGCAAATAATTAATTCTTCTGAATGCGTTAAAAATGATGAGAGAACAAGACAATATTCTTAAGCTTATAAACTGTAATAATATGATATTGGAGAATAATTGAAGGTATTTTTTAAATACTATCCGATTAGCTAAGTTTTCATTTTATAATTTTGATTTGTAACTTTTTTCATAATACAATGGTTTATTTATATCGTGAAAAATGAAAAAAAAAAATCAAAATCATGCATTTGCAGCACGAAATAATGACATGGCAGACACATTTCATTAAAATGAGATGAATATATATAATGTGTTAGAATGACTGTAGTTAAAATATAGTTAAAATTTTAGAACTGTAAAGAAAGAATACAGATAAGGGGTAGTAATAAATTTAAGATATATATGACATTCAAGGAGAAAATCTTTACCACCAATGTATGTAAATTATTCTTACTTTTTTTGTAATTTTTTTTTCCCATACTTAAAGTTTTTATTACCTTATTAGGTATTATAATTGTCTGATCGGAAAATAGCTTGTAAAAATGAAGGAATAGAAATGAAGTTATTAGTAGAAAGAAAAAAAATTTAATTTTATTATAAACATTAACGACAATTATTACTCACTCAATTAACAAAGTTAACTCCTAACTAACAACAGTACAACTAAATTTCTAAACAGAGTTTAACATTTGAAGATTCGTAATTTAGACATAATGCATGGGCTTTCCCTTATATTTCTCAATTTAAACAATCTCCAATTGTAAGACCATCGTCTCTCTCACATGTGCTCATTCACTAAATAACTCCACTCCACTCCATAAAAAAAGATATGAACAATCACAAATGGCGGACAAAACAAGAAGAAGAGACGAATCAAATCTCACTTTTTCTCATTTATTCCTCGTATTTATAGTAATATCTTTCACTTTACCTCAATTAATAAGTTCAAAATGTGTTTTGTTCAACTTTGGGGACTCAAATTCCGACGCCGGCGGTCTCTCCGCCGGACTTGGATTCTACTTGGGCCCACCATCCGGCCGCTCGTTTTTCCACCGGACCACCGGCCGGTTTAGTGACGGTCGTCTTTATATTGATTTCATTTGTAAGTTCTATTAATACTTTTATTTATTTTTCTTTCTTTTTTGAAAAATCAAGTTTCCTTTTCTCTTTATATTACTAATTTTCACATTAGAACAGGGTTGTAAATGATTTAATATATGTCCAATTGACATTTTGCGTAAAAATGATTCAAATTCAAGTTAATATTATATTCAAGTTTCTAGAAAGATTCAAATTGGATCCAAACCCACTTACTTAAAAAAAAAAAGATCCAAATGAAGATGCAAACCATTGTATTAATTAGCGAGTTTCAGATTGGATTATGATTTATAATCATGTTACCAAGTTGGATAAACATATCTTTGTAAAAGTTGCCACACTTTTATTTCTTTCCATAGTATGGTGCTTATAAAGATACATAAAGCTCAAACTTGTTGGGTATATTCTCTTCGAACTTTAATTTTAAAATCGTAAACAAAACAAATTTATTCATTATTTTTCTTAACTTTTATAGGTGAAGGATTGAAGATTAATTACATGAGTCATTATTTGGAATCATCAGGATCAAACTTTACGCACGGAGTTAATTTTGCAGTAGCCGGCGCGGCAACAGTGGATGCCGGAACTCCATTTTCTTTACCGGTTCAAGTCCTCCAATTTCTCCATTTCAAGAATAAGACACGAGAATTACGCCCACAAGGTTTGTTTTCTTATATTTTCTAGCCGCTTTTTAATGAATGATCTTCAAAAAGATTTACTCTTTTTTTAAAGGTCACTTTGGAAATGTCAAATGGTTTTGCTTATTCATATGATGTGTGTACTATAAATATAAGAATTTTATGATGGTAAAAATGAGTAATTGAATAGGTTTAGGATCGTTGATTACTGAAGAGTAGTTTGGAAATGCGATCTACTCGTTTGACATAGGCCAGAACGATATCTCTGTTGAATTAATTGACAATGCAACATATACACGCGTTTTGGAAGGAATTCCTACTATCATCTCTAGGATCAAAGATGCAATTCTCGTAAGATTTTATTTTATTTATTTATTTTTTGGAAACTTATGGTTGATTCAACGCAAGTTTCTAAATATTCAAAATAATCGGATTTCCAACCTAAATTTCAATCCAACCTCGAATAACAATTACTTGATTTTTCACTTGATGATTTCTCTCACTGATATAGTTTGAGTCTTAAATGGCGCCTCAAATATAAATAACAGGATTTCAAACTACATAAATTTGAAATCTTGTTTATATTGTTTGAAGAGGGATTAGAAGCTCCAAACCGAACTTGTCAGAGAAATACTTTGAAAATCAAATTGCTCCGAATATCTAGAAAAATTATCGCCTTGATAGGACTTTAATCTCAAACACAGTCAATAATGAAAAACGGAGGGAAGAAATTTTGGATTTACAACACGGGACCTCTCGGATGCTTGCCAAAAATGCTCGCGATATGGCAGACTGAGCACAGTAAGCTCGACTCGATCGGTTGTCTTGAAGATTACAATAACGTAGCGATGGTTTTCAACGCTCATATTTCTCAGCTTTGCAATGACTTGAGTGATGAATATAAGAATGCGACCTTTGTTTGTGTGGATATATATACAATCAAGTATGATCTTTTCGCTAATCATACGAAATATGGTAAGTAGTTTCTTTGTTAAAATGATTAGAGCAACTAAACTAACAGTGTTACTTGTCAACTAATAGTGCTCTAACAATAAGGACTAAATTTTATTCAAAATATGCTAAGTTTCTCCTTAAGTAATTTAACAAGTCTAGTAACTATGCAACTCGATCCCGAATCAATCATGAAAGCATAAATAAGGAAAGAAATCATGAAAATAAGGAAGTTTTCATTTCTTATTTAGGCTTTCATATTGATTTGGGATCTGGTTGCATGATTTATGAACTTTTTGTAGCTAAAATGATTAGAGCAACTTTACAAGTAGGTGTTACTTGTTAAGTAATGGTAAGGCCTAAATTACGAATTTCGTAAGTAGAATGTTCTTTTTTGCAATTTTTATACTATACGGAATTCTTTTGCAATTTAAACATAATGTAGTTTTCTTCTTGCAAGTCTTAAAAGTCTCTCACTACCACAATTTTGCAAATTAAATGTTATCATTCCTTGTATGTTTATTATAACTTATAAGAACTAAATTATTATTTACTCTCACTTGTACAAATGACAGGGTTTGAGCACCCGTTAATGGCGTGTTGTGGCCACGGCGGCCCGCCGTACAACTTCAAAGTGATGATGACTTGCGGCCAGCCCACCGCAACAGCGTGCCCGCTCGGCGAGAGATTCATCAGTTGGGACGGACTTCACTATACAGAATCCGCAAACGAGATTATCGCGGCGAGAATTTTATCAAACGAATACTCAAAACCTCCAATAAGTTTAGTGGAACTTTGCCAATAAAAATCTCTCCATTTTTTAAAGTTTAGTTCGAATGATGGATTTTGAAATTTCGTAAGAATAAAAAGGGATAATACTTTGTAATTTCTGAGAATGTAGTTTTTTTTTTTTGCAATTTAGATATAATGCGGGATTTTTTGCGAATTATCCTTAGTTACATCATTTATAAATTATAAATTTTTGTGAGAAGTGATCAAAATGATACATGAATGTCTTTGTAAGTACTAACTCTGTTGTTTTAAATCATATTATTAATTGAAAAAAAAAACTCATCAAATGAATCGGTGACCGATTCGTCCATTATCAGTGGGACGGACTTCAGTACACTGAAGCAGCAAATGAGATTATCACGGCCAAAATTTTATCAAATGAGTACTCTAAGCCTCTGATTAATTTAGCGAATCCTTGCAAATAGAAAAAACGTCTCCATTTTTTTTAGTTTCCAATGATGGATTTTGAAATTTCATAAGAATAAAAGGGGCTTTTTGTAATATTTGATAATGCAGTTTTCTTTTTGCAATTTAGACATAATGACTAATGAGGTTTTTTTTTTTTTTTTTTGCGAATTATCCTTAGTTACATCATTTATAAATTATAACATTTTGTGAGAAGTGATCGAAATGATACATGAGTATATGTACTACCTTTGTTGTTTTTAATCATATTATTAATTAAAAAAATAAAACTCATCAAGTGAATCCGCGACTGTTTCATGAGTTGGAACCTAAGCCACAAATGAGATAACTGGTGCAAAAAAGAATTTCCATTTTTTATTTTTATTTATCGGATTTTGAAAATACCTGCTTTTGAAAGGTTTATTATAAAATGATGGGTGAATCTAAGCTTCGCGATAGAGTAAACCCAATCGATGTTTAAGGAAGAAGTGAGGCTTAATTGAAATGAAATTTGATTTATATAAGCAAGAACCAATATATACAGCATATTCTTAACCAATATATACAACATATTTTTCAAGATTTCCAGAAGATCATAAAAAAATTCAAAAGAAAGATGAAATAATACCACAAAACAATTTCACCAAAGAACTCAATTACAAATCTTATTAAACTAAACCCAACTCATCCTTCAAACATATTAATCATACATCCTAAATTAATTCCGATAAAAACTAAATTAAGAATAAGAAAATTAGCATTACCGAGCAGTAAACACACTTTCTAATGCCATTTCGATTCCTATCAATCAAATTCAAATCTATTTCACAAAGACCCAAACCGTTCAACCCCAATTCAACACTACTCCAAATTTCGATATTTTTTTTTTCTTACCTGAAACGACGTTAGAAATCCGTCCATCCATCAAATCAGACTCGGATTCATGAGAAACGAAACGGCAGAAACCGACCCGATGAGCTCGCCAGCTGTCGCGCCCCCATTGGTCCTCCTGATCCGCTCCGTCTGCACCTTCAGATCCGCAAACATCTGCATTCTTTGCAACTCCATCCTCTTTATTAATTCCATCCTTTGTTTCTCCATCTCGATCATCTCTCTCTGCCTCGTCTCCTCCATTCTCTCGTACATTTTGCCCATCTTATCAATCGCTCTCGCCAGCTCCGTTATGGAAGAAGAGGAGACGGATTTGCGTTTCTTGCCACGTTTGGCCGAGAGAGAGGAGACGGATCTCCGTTCCGAGTTGGGCTCCGAGTTGGATTCGGATTGTTGGTCGTCTTCTTGATCTTCTTGATCTTCTTGATGTTCTTGTTTTGCGGCGGCGGCGGCGGCCACGGCTTTGCGGATGAAGTAATTGTCCATCGGGAGGGAAGGAGGAGGAGACAGAGCTGGAGGAGGAAGAGGAGGAGGGGTTTTGCGGATGAAGGAACCGTCGAGAGGATTTTTGCGGATGAAGGAAGAGGCGATCGGGAATGAGCTCGTTCCGGCGGCGGCGGCGGCGGCCGCCGCCGCCTTGCGGATGAAGGAATCATCGATCGGTAAAGCTTGCGCGAGCGGCAAGCCGGCGAGTTTGTTGTTGCTGCCGATTCGGAGAGGAGAAGCAGAAGGAAGAGGCAGAGATCCTTTTCTATGGAACGGCAATGGAAGAGCGAGCGGCGGCGAAGCAGAAGGTCGTCTGACCCCGGCGGAGCCAGATCCGGCTCCGGCGGGGCCGATCAACACGTCTAGGCGGCTATAAAACGGCCAGAGGGAGGTAACCGCCGTGCCTTCGACGATCTTCGCCTTCTCCTGCTTGTACTTCTTCTTCAGCGTATCGATCCGGTTCTTGCACTGCACGTCCGTCCGGATCTTGCGCCTGGTTATGGCCGCGCGGGAGTTGACGGCGTCCGCCACCTCCTGCCACTGCTTCTGCCGGAGACTCCCCCGGTTGAGCTCCAAGTACCGCTCGCCCCATGCGTCCACCAAGGCCGAGGTCTCGCCGTCGCTCCAGCAGTCTTCTCTGTACGGCATCCCGGGCTGCCTCGCCGCCGGCACGTGCTGCTCCGCCGGTTCCATTGTCGCCGGTGATCGCCGGAGGGTCGGTGATCGGTGGGGATTTTGAGGGTTTGGAGGATGAAACCCTAACCCTAGTCGAGAGAGAGAGGAAAGAGAGTCGGAAAATGTTTCGTCGGAGAGGAACGGACGGAGTTTGTTTAACAGGTCTTTGTTTTATCGACAGGACATGTTTTGTTATATTAATGAATCTTGTGAAGCAATGGAAACTGTTGGTTAGCTCTGGTAATAACAATTTTAGGACTGTGAATATAATTAACGGTTTGGTCTCGAGCAAAAATATACGGATTTAATCAGGTCTTTGTTTTATTGACAGAATAGGTTTTGTTATTAACAGATCTTAGCTGAGTCTAGTTAAATGGTATGAATGGTAGGTTAGATCTGGTAATAACAATTGTAAGCCTGAGTATAAGAAGTCCGGTGCGGTGCGGACTAATAAATGTTCGGTGTGGAACGGGTCTTTGGTTTATTGACAGGACGTATTTTGATATTAACAGGTCTAAAATGAGTCTTGTGAAAGAATATTAATTATTTAAATTATAGGTAGCTCTGTTAGTAACAATTTTAAGCTTGTACATATCTTTACCTGCTTGTTTGGACTAAGCAAGAAATTTGCAAATATGATGGTTTAATTGGCTTAGATGTAAATGTAACAACATATTTTTTTTTTTGAAAAATTAATGTAACATATCTGTGCTCATATGCAAGTATACAAATGATGGAAATAGTATGAACAAAATAAATATAATACTACATTAAAAATCACAATATAGTGCGAAAGAACACTACATAAAATAAATATAACATTACATTAATAAAAGCATAAATAATTCCAAAAAGGTCCCTCTAAGATTTGAAATATAAACACCCATCCTTACCCACAACCCGTTTCATATTTCGAGCGGCAGCATTTAAAGTCTCCTCACTCTTGCAAAACGCGAATCTAATATACCGTTTTTGGTAATTTTCACAATTCAAAGGGTCTGAGTGGAAAAATCCGCAACCTGGAACCGCAGCCACGCCAGCCTTCTCTATCAGTTTCTTCACAAATTCAATCTGAAATTAAAATATAAGACAGAGTAATTGTTAGAGAAAATAATAAATAATTAAAATAAGAAAATGAGAGAATAAATGGGAATTACGTCGGAAAGTTTTAAATAATCAGGAAGCTCGGCGAAAATGAAAAATGAGCCTTGCGGCTTGAATCGGATCTTAAACCCTAAATCTGTTAATAAATTAACAACAAAATCTCTTTTCGCCTCATAATCCTAATAAAAAAAGAATATTATTTAACATTTGAAATACCATTTTAACTACCAAAAAATTTACTTACAACAAATTTAATAAACCAAAAGAATATGAATATGAATCGTATGATAAGTAGGTATTTAATATTTATTAACAAACTCACTATTTTAAGGGCAATGAAATAAGTTTGTGGGGATCTCAAAGCGGTCAGAGCGGCCTGTTGAAAAGGAGCAGGGGCAGAATCGGTAATTTTCACATGAATATTTCTTATGGCTGACGCGATATTTTTAGGCGCACAAGCCCACCCAATTCTCCATCCTAATTTATATTAAATAAAATTAAATATAAAATATATTTTCCAACACAACGTTAAAAAATTCAAAATATATTCGATTTTAGAGGCTGGGTTTTGATTTCGCAAGAACATTTTTTTTTTTTTTTTTTTTTGAGAACTGGCATGTGTTTTTTAGTGATATTTGTAAAGTAAAAAAAGTGATGATTTTATGAAAATAAAATTAATAATAAATATGTGCTGACCTGTCACACTAAAGGTTTTAGAGAGGGAAGAAGTAATAATGGTTCTTTCTTGCATTCCATTTAGAGAGGCTAATGAAATATGTTTTTGTTTATCATATGTTATATATTCATAAACCTACAAAACATAAAAAATAAACAAAATAATGATAATAATAATAATAATATATGGCTGTTTATCACATCTTATATATTCATAAACCTAAAAAATAATAAAATAAATTATAACAATAATAATAATAGTAATATTCATAATAATGTTTTACTTCATCTGTAATAGCAAAACAGTCCATATTTATACACGCTTCAGCAATAATTTCCAATTCATCCTTTGTAAACATCTTTCCAGTCGGATTGTGTGGACTGAAATTTAAATTTCGCAAATTCAAAAGGACTAAATTCTAAAATTAGAAAAAAAACAAAAAATAAATTTAATAAATTAATGCTGACCTGTTCAAGACAACTGCTTTTGTGCGGCTCGTAAAATACTTCATAAATACATCTTTATTTAAATCCCAATTTGGTGGCTCTAAAGGCACATATATCTAAAATTAACACCAAAATTACAAAAATATAGAAAACAATATAAAAATAAAATAATTCGAAACTGATGAATAATTTACAGGGATTCCGCCAGCTAAATAAATGCAAGATTCATATGTTTCATAAGCTGGATCAAATAATATCACCTCATCACCATGATTAATTACTGTTCAAAATTGTAAAATAAAATAAAATAAATCATCAAATTATTATCTTTTAACTAAATGTTTTAAAGAAGGGTAATTTAGGCCTATTTTGAAAAATTAGGAGCCGACATTTTTTTCTAAGATACAAATCATCACATTCCATTTACAAATTCTTGAATTTCTAAAAAATAACCTATCATATTCCAACAAAATTTCATAAAATTTAATAAATCATCACATTCCGGCAAAATTCTAACACAATTAATTATATAATTTTTTCCACTTACTGGAAAATATACTCGCTGCAAAAGCCTCAGATTGGCCACAACAAATAACAAAATCCGTCAAACAATCCACATCAATTCCATAACTTTCCTTCATTTTCTCCCCCAAAATCTCACAAATCCCCTGCACATGCCTTCAAAATCAAACATTCCCACTGCCTTCAAATCAACCCAAATCAAAGCACAACACAAACAGAATCAGGGTTTTTATCCACCTGTACTGGTTGAGGTCGGAACAGATGGCGTGGACGGCGGCGGCCTTGAGGCTTGCCGGCGCGGGGAAGTCAGGGAAGCCCTCTGCCAGGTTGACCGCGCCGGAGCGCTGCGCGAGGTGCGAGAGCTCTTGGATGGGCGAGGGTTCGAGCATTCTGCTCGCCTTGGAGAGCTTCTTCTCCATTGATGATGAATAGAGCTCTGTTTCTTCTTCTTCAGTTCAGTTATCCTTTGAAGGAAAAAGCGCGAAACGTTATCCTTTGCTTTGTTTTATATTTTTGGGTGTTTTCAAGGATTTTTTTATATATATATATATATATATACCACTCTATTTAAAAATAATTCGGCAAATACCGCTCATTTCAAAATAATGGGGTATCTACTATTTCCGTCACTAGTATTGGGGGAATAGATATTGTAGATTTTATAATTTTTCAAAAATGAGGTTAATTAGTGAAAAAACGTGTTCCGCCAGCCACTGACATTGGCGGAATGGGAAAAAAATTAATTTTTTCTCAGAAAAAAAAATTCAGAAAAAATATTTTTTTTCATGTTCCGCCGCTACCTACGGCTGTGGGACAGTGTTTTTTTACACTAATTAATCATGTTTCATCAACCAAATGAGGATTTTTTTTTAAAACTGAAAATCTATACGGAACAATATCCGCTGCTACGTTACTAGTGACGGAAATAATAAATATTCCATTATTTTGAAATGAGTGGTATTTGCTGAATTATTTTTTAATAGAGTGGTATATAAAAAAAAGGTCGGATTTTTTGGTGTTTTGAAGACGAGAGATTTTTGGGCTGGGCCTTTGAAATTTAGAATAAAAGGCCCAATTTGTAAATTTTACATTTAACTGAGTACCACGTCATCATTTTCATGATTCATAATTATATTACTCTTGTACAAAATCAGATAAAGAAGGATAATTACATGCTAAGTAAGAAGCTTAACGTGCCGGTCCATAATTCCACGTGGCACTCAGGTGATTTGTTTCTCAAAAATAGTTTTTATTTTATTTTAATATTTTTCTTATATTTGTAAGTAGTATTTTAATGAAGGGTTTAGATCATTTGGAGTGCCAAGAAGCGCCCGATTGCAAAAAGTATGATGAAATTATAAAAATGTATATTTGTAAACACAGAGAATAGGAGTGTAAGAAATAAAGATTACATCAAGGAACAGGGACAGAGCTTAATGGGGATTGAGGGGGGCCATGACCCCCCAAGATTTTGATGGAGTTAGTATATATCAGTAGTGCTTTAGTGAAAAAAATTTAAATACATGTATTTTTGTGAATTTGGCTCCCCCAAAAATTTTGTACAGTATTAATCAGTAGGAAGAATTTTTTTTGGACCCCTAGTAAATCCAGTCAAATTCTGTGCTTGCCAAGGAGTAAAAAGATATATTTATAAACACAAAACTACAAAAAATATATTCAAATACAAATATATATGTGTACAACTAAAACGTACGATGAACAATTTTAACGCTCTAAAATTTTAGCACTTTAAATAATTTCTCTTTAATTTAATGAATATATCTGAGTCCAGTTGTAGGACAAACCGCCTCCAGCTTTCTTGGTTGAAAAGGAAATAGTATACACTGTATACTTCAGTTGTTATTAATATATCTTTTTACATGTATTTTTGTGAATTTGGCTCCCCCAAAAATTTTGTACAGTATTAATCAGTAGGAAGAATTTTTTTTGGACCCCTAGTAAATCCAGTCAAATTCTGTGCTTGCCAAGGAGTAAAAAGATATATTTATAAACACAAAACTACAAAAAATATATTCAAATACAAATATATATGTGTACAACTAAAACTGTACGATGAACAATTTTAACGCTCTAAAATTTTAGCACTTTAAATAATTTCTCTTTAATTTAATGAATATATCTGAGTCCAGTTGTAGGACAAACCGCCTCCAGCTTTCTTGGTTGAAAAGGAAATAGTATACACTGTATACTTCAGTTGTTATTAATATAGTATAGAGTTAACTTAGTATTCATTTCGAAAAGGGAGCATAAACTATTCTTGTTTTGTCATTTGGTTTCATTCCTCTGAAATATTACATGTGTTATTTTACTTACTATTTAAAAATCAGAAATCTACTGTCCTAAATTTTGTGTAAATATAATACTTGAAATGAAAATGAATAGTACACTCATATATTGTATAGTTGTCATTGGTGATATCATTTTATTCATTATGTGTTAACCTTTTATTTTCAAAATATTATTTTATTAAATATAAAATAAACATTGGTACAGTTAAATACAACATTTTAAAAAAAAAATAGTTAAATACAAATTTTTTTTTTGTTAAGTACAAAAAAAAACATTTTTTGTTAAATACAAAAAAAAAGATTTTATTGTGTAATACTCATTGCTAATATCATTTTTCAGAATGGTTGATTTTCCCTTTTTGTTTAGCCAGCAAATAGAAACACAAGATCGAATATTTAAATTCTTTCTTTTTACTATATAATTTTGTACACATATCTAAACCACCAAAGAAACAATAAAATCAAAAGACATGATTAACTAAAATATAGTAAAATGATAACACTATAAAAAAAAAGTTATCATTTATGTAATTGCAGAGCATTGCAAATTCAAAAGTTGACGTCTGTCGTCTTGCACACAAATTTTGCTTACGCGGTTAAGTCAAAAAAATAAATAAAAAGAAAAATAATAAAAATTGAAGAAATAAATTGCAATTTATTTTTAAAATTTAAATGGAATTTCAAATTATGGTTGATTAGAATTAGAAAATAATGTTGTCCTTACTAATAAAATAACTATATTTAATTATAAAAAGTTAAAAAACATTATCAAGATGATGAAATTAAATCTTCATATCCGACCCGATGCAATATCGGATCGGATTTAAATAATTAAAATACAAACATGATCCGATCCGTTAGAGTTTATTGGCAATATAAGGGTTGATTCGAATTAGAAAATGTCCTAACCAAAAAAAAAAACTAATTTTCATTTTAAAAAGTAAAAAAAACAAGATTAATATGATCAAATTAAATCTTTAGATCCGACCCGACACGGATACAACTATTGAAGTATTTGTTGGATATAATCCGACCCATTAAATCCAATCGACAAACAAAATTCATCTAAATACTTGTACATTTTTAAAATCTGAATGTATTTCCATGTTTCTGTGATTCCAATTAGAAAAAAAATCATTCCAACTAAAAAGCTGCCTAATTTTCATTCAAAAAGACTGAAAAAAAAAAAGATCAAGCTCATAAAATAAATAAAATCTTTCGATCCGATCCGACCCGACCCGAACCAGGTGGAATTTCATTTCATTTCATTTACCAGTAGAAGAAACCAATTTGATTTCCAGGATTAAACAAAGAGAGAAGAAAACAAAATGGAAATCAAAATATGAGAAAACCAAGTCCTAAATAATCAACCGCTCTTCTCTCTCTTGCCACACATCACCGCTCCCATTGTCTTCTCCTTAGTCCTTCCTCTCCTCACCGCCCTTCTCACTCCGTCACTCACTCATAACTTCGAGCTGAAGAAAACCCATGCATGGCTCAAAAGGACCACTCACCACCACCTTATATGAATCATCCTCACTTCCCACTCAACTCCTCTTCTCCCCACAACAAGAAATCCAAAGCTCCATTAATGGAGGATTTCTTCACAGAGTGGATCAGACAAGAGGAGTCTATTCTCTCCTCTCTCCTCCTCTCCATTTCCACCAACAACTGCACCCTTCAGTCCTCCATGACCAACACCAACAACCTCATCTCAAGCTCCATCTCTCATTTCGAGTCGTACTACCAACGCAAATCGAACTTCGCTGACCAAAACGTGCTTCAAGCTTTCTACCCGCAATATCTCACGCCGTTGGAGTGGACTTTTCTTTGGATTGGAGGGTTCAGGCCGTCTCTCGCATTTAAATTCATCCCGGCCGACCAATCGGATTGCGCGACGCGCGTGAAACGCGAGGTTTCAGTGGAAGAGAGAGCTTTGTCAGTTCAGATGGCCAGCTTGCAAGAAGGGCTGGCTTCTCCTGAAGTGCTGAACGCCATGAAAGAAGATCGATTGGATGGAAATACCTCTGTGGAGAGGGTGGCAAGACAGGTATATATATATATCATGTGTATTACATAGTAGGTAGAAATTATAAATGGTGTGTAATAGTAATAATAATAATAATAATTGCCACCAACATCGCCCAAATTCTGAAAAAGATGTAACATAATTACAATAAAAGTTAATCCGATATAAAAAAAGATAGAATTGACATATAAAAAGATATATTATATACAGAAGATATTATTTTGAACAACTAAAAATGTATAAAAATATAATATAATGATGTTTAGGTAATATTTAAGCAGGTGATGTGATGCAAATATTTTCTCAATAATAATAATAATAGTTTAAGGTTCATGTTCCACTTATTGCTTTAAATGAGGTTGTATTTTCGTTCTGTCATTCTGTGTGTTGACTAGCAGTTTTGGGCTCTCTATTTATTGCTAAAATAACGTTAATTGTTATTATTTTCATTTGGTTTAAAAATTGTACTGTTAACTAAGTTCCATCTTTACAAAAATTGCTAAAAATACAATTATTTTGTTAATATATTATGTTGATATTGTGGATGATGATTTTATCATTACAATAGTCTTTTTGTAGCCTCAACTCAATTTAATTGTACCCTTGCCTCTTGTGGTTCTCAATTTAATTTCAGAATTTTCTGAATAAATTTTGAATACTATTTTAGGTGGGGATCACTCTGCGTGCCTTGTTGGCATCAGCTGATAGGCTTAGGCTCCGCGCATTAAGAGCCATCATAGAGGCGCTAACACCGGTTAATTCTACGCAATTTCTCGCCAATTTGATGAAATTTCATCTTGAAATCCGCAGGTTCGGACTTCAGTTGAACAACAACAACAATGGAGATTAATAAGGAGTAGTATCATTATTGAATTTGCACCTAGTTAATGTGCATCCGAAAATGGATGTTATATTAGCCTTGCTTTGTCCCTTTATAAACTCAGTCCTGTGAGTATATAACTACCATGAAAAATGTATTAATTTTACCAAGATGAGTAATTTTTTTTTATGATGCTAGATTCAGGGGGATTTAGATGCTAGTCGAGTAGAGTCAGGCTGAGTCAAAGGAGTGATTTAGGTTTTGGCATGAGTCGTTTGGGGTTTAGGGTTTTGCGTCATGAATTTTTATCCTTGGAGGAGAAATCTGCTTCCTTCGATGGATTTGTGCCGTTTAGGGTTTAGTACTTTTTGTGTTTCAAGAGTCGAGAATGTTGAATCTTGTGTACTCTTTTCCAATGAAATTGGTTGTTTTTTGCGTCTTTAAGAGACCTTTTTCTTGAGATGGTAATTGATCTGTGTTTAATTAACACGGAGTACTCTCTCTCTCCTGCTATATATATACTGATGCAAGTTCAACAAGACTATGTACAATAAAATTAAATACTATCATTATACAAACATAATGAAGTAAAATTGCATAAAATTATTAATAAGTCAATAAGAGTAAAACAAGGTTATAAACTATTTTTCATCATCAGCATCACATAATTAACACCAAGTTTCTAATCTAAAACCCTAGAGGGTAAATAAATAATAATATAAATATAATTCACATAAATTAAAAAGGGTCTCTACAAGACTACAACAAACAACATATCAAACTGAAAGTACAAAAAAATCCTTAGTGGCCGTGTAAAAATAAATAATATAAATGAACTCAACACGTGTAATGTGAGATGAAAAACTGGAAATCAGGATGGCTGACGTGGCGACTCGACAGCCAATCATCGGCCGTTCGCATTAAATTTGTTGCTAATTCTCTCTCTTGTGGAAAATTTGAGGTCCAAATTGGACCTTTGAATTTATACGAAGCCAAACCCAAAAGAGGTAATGATAATTTGTGCGAAATTTCAGAAGAATTTGGCGTTATTAGTTTCGGTATTTGAACGTTTGAATTTGAATTTCCGTCACCTGTTAATGAATTAGGGAAATCAATAATAAAAAAAGAAAGGGCGAAATATTCACTTAGATTAAAGAAAAAAATGTGATATAGTATACTTTTGAGATTTGTAGAGAGAGAGTGGAAAGTCAAAAAACATGCATCCAAATCTTGTAATGTGGGTCCAGTTGGTATTCTATATATAGGATACCTATACAAAATTAAGAATATTTTATGAAATATATGTAAATTATAAGAAAATTATTAAAAAAAGAATAAGGAATTATTTATGAAATATATGTAAATTATAAAAAAGAAAATAAATAAATAAATAAAAAGTACCATGCAACAGAGATCCAGCTTGAAGGCGACAAATCACAACTTCTATAAATCTT
The DNA here is from genome assembly GCA_024447665.1 of Juncus inflexus. NCBI lineage: Eukaryota > Viridiplantae > Streptophyta > Magnoliopsida > Poales > Juncaceae > Juncus > Juncus inflexus. The sequence goes on along the minus strand of JAJHPC010000014.1, from coordinate 11,217,842 downwards.
CAATTCAGGACATTTATTCGCAAGATTCGAAATCTACACAAATTCACAAAAAAATAGAATTTCAAAATCTGAAATTTTATACTTTTTTTCTATATTAAGCCAAACTAAACAAGTCTGTTTTCATAATATTTTCCTATATTAAGACGAATTAAATAAGTCTATTTTTACAATACTTTTCCAACAAGACAATACTTTCATAATATTAAATAAGTTAATTTTCCCATTAAGACAATATTTTTATAATATTAAACAAGCCCATATTTTTCCAATAAGACAATATCAAATAAGTTTATTCCAACAATATTTTCATAATACTTTTCTATATTAAGTAAAAAAATCAAATCAGTCTATTTTTAAAAGAAGTCTTTTTTCACAATATTTTTCTAAATCAAGACAACTTTGAACAAAGAGATTTTTCTATATTAAGTAAGACAAACCGAATCAGTCTATTTTTACAATTTTCACAATATTTTTCCAAATCAAGACAATTTTCTTTGAACAGGAGAGAGAGAGAGAGAGAGAGAGAGAATATTTTTCCAATAAGACAATACTAAGTCCTATTCTTAAAATCTTTTCAGAACAAGTCTCTTTTTCACAATATTTTTCTAAATCAAGACAATTTCTTTGAACAGAGAGAGAGAGAGAGAGAGAGAGAGAGAGAGAGAGACCTTATCAGAAAGAGGTTGCCTTGCATAAGGAGGGTCGTGCTCAAAGAACTCAAAAACCAGGAATCGGATTCCTGGATTTGAAGACTCAGAATCGTCACTTGAAAACCCGGTTTCTTCATTCACATTCATATTTATTTCATTCTCACTCTCATCACTGCTCGTTGTTTCCTCTCCTTCACTCTCTCTCCTCCTAAAAAAATAAATAAAAGAAGGATAAGAGTAAAAACTAAAAATTAGACCAAATGGTTGATAAGTCAATATGACAATATCATCGTTATATCTAAAAAGTAACATAAAAAGGGCCTAACTATATACAGATATTAAATTAGGTTATAGGTGTTATTTCACTGACTCTTATATCTAATTTTTCCATTTAAAGAACTTTAGGTTTCTTCATTTCCATTCATATTTATTTCACTCTCACTCTCGTCTCCTCTCCTTCACTCTCTCTCTCCTTCTTAAAAAAAAATAAGAATAAATAATATACAAAAATAGTTGGTAAGTCAATATCATAGTTATATTAAGAGTAACATAAAAAGGGTCTAAGTATAGATATTAAATTAGGCCTTTCATATTGTTTCATTTGACTTCAATATCTAAAAGGTAAACAATAAAGCAAATAAAAAATAGAAAATAGAAAATGGAACTAGAAAGAAAATAAAAAAGAATAAAATAAAAAGAATAAATATAAATATAGAAAATGGAACTAGAAAGTATACCAAAATAATTGGTAAGTCAATATCATAGTTATACCTAAAAATTAACAGAAAAGGGAGTCCGAGTATAGATATTAAATTAGGTATTTGCTATTATTTCATTCAAGCTCTCATCACTACAGGTTTACTCACTCTCCTTTAAAAAATAAAAAAAATAAGAATAAGAATAAGAATAAATTTAAATATAGAAAATTGAACTAGAAAGTATACCAAAATAGTTGGTAGGTCATTATGATAGTTGTATCTAAAAATTAACATAAAAGGGAGTCTAAGTATAGATATTAAATTAGGCATTTGCTATTATTTCATTCTCACTGTCATCACTACTCATTTACTCACTCTCCTTTAAAAAATAAAAAAAATAAAAAATTAAATAAGAATAAGAACAAATGTAAATATAGAAAATGGAACTAGAAAGTATGCCAAAAGATATTAAATTAACATAAACAGGGTCTAAGTCTAACTATCTATAGATATTAAATTAGGTATTTGCTGTTATTTCATTTGACTTGAATATCTAATTTTACCATTTAAAGAACTTTGGATTGATTGTTGGATATTTAAAATTTTACTATTTTGGGTATTCCACTTAAGAAACATCATTAAATATTAATTTAATGTGACAATTAATTTTGAGTTTTATTAATTCCAAACCAAATAAGTCCAGATTTAGTTCTAACGTGATGCCCAAAATAAATCATATATATGCAAAAAATCAAACAAAAAAAGTAAGTAATAAAAAACGCAGAAAAATGTGATTTTAATGAAATATTAATTGGTACTATAAATAAAATACCACCAATTACAGTACCAAATATATATGCATCCAAACCCTAAAACTCAATGACCAAAAAATGGCATATATATGCAATAATTTCATTCAAACCCCCAACAAAACTCAATCAAACACAAAAAAAAGCACAAAAAACCTAAAATGTTAACTTTAAACGAAAAATATACGCTATGTATTTTTTTATTCAAAACCAAGTACCTAAAAATCATACCTTCTATTCAAACTCAAGAACCCCAAACGACACATACACGAACAATTTCATTCAAAACAACCCAATATAACCTCAATCAAACACGAATTAAGAAACATAAAAAAATAAAAAAAAACCAAAATCTCCCACAGTTAAACTATGCTTGGTTCAAGGGCATTTCGGTAATTTAATAATACCATTAAATACGGAACATGGAACATAATCCGTTCAAAAACCTCAACCCCTTTTAAGTCAACCTATACCGCTTAATTAACACGTGCAAAATACCATTTATTAGTTAGATGAATTAATTTATACCTCGATCTTATGTTTGGTTCGACGAAGAGTTGTAAACCTCAAGAGATTTGAATCAAACACACAAAAATCAACCCCTTTTAAGTCAACCTATACCGCTTAATTAACACGTGCAAAATCACCATTTATTAGTTAGATGAATTAATTTATACCTCGATCTTATGTTTGGTTCGACGAAGAGTTGTAAAGCGGATAAAAAGGGAACGTAATACTGCACGACGGAATCTGTGCCGTTCAATACTAACGGCACGCCCGCTCCGTACGCGCTCCACTCCTTAAAACTCTCCCACAATTCACCTAAATTAAAGTACGCTTCGTTCAGGGGCATTTCCGTCATTTCATCATCGGTGGAGGTGCTCGTTGTCGCCCGTCTTCTTTGTCTCATACTTGTCTTGAAGGAAAATAACAAGGAATTAGTGACAGTTTAATGGAGAATAGCATCATGTGGATGAAAAAATATTGTGATATAAAACTCGAGTGTTTGTAGAGAGTAATGAGAATTATGAGAATTTTTTTGAATAAATGACTTCCACAATTGGTAAAATTAAAATACGGTCGGTTCAAGGGCGTTTCGGTCATTTCGTTAGAGGAGGTGTTCGTTGTGGCGGGTCTTCTTTGTCTTATACTTGTTTTGAAAGAAAATAATAAGAAATTAATGAAAGTTAAATGGCTTGAAAATGGGGATTTAGTTCCTTCAAGGCAAAATGGAGAAAATGGAGAATAGCATCATTTATATGAAAAAATATTGTGATTTAAAACTCGAGTGTTTGGTAAATAAAAACTGAAAAAATATATAAACCGAAAACAAACAGTATATAAAAAATTCATTCGGTAAAATAATATATATTTAAAAAAATGAAAACAATATATAAAATATATAAGAAGCATCATGTATAAAAACAGTTCATGATTCAAAACGCAAGTATTTATGTAGAATAACGCAAGTCAGCACAATTTATAAGAAAATTTTCAAGACTATGAGAAATTGCAATCTAGTTCTTTAATAAAACTTTTTCTGTTGTAGAATGTAGCAGATCAGTCCAAATTACACTAAAATTTCACACGTCAGAAAAGAAATTAAATGACAAAAATATAATTCTTTTGGGTTTGATAATGTTATATTGGAATGTAATGGCTCAAAATCGCAATTGGTTCTCGTATAAGGCACAAAGAAAATGTACTGAATTAGTTTGATGGAGCACCAAAACTCCAAAATAGAAATAAAAATTCAGAACTTAAAATTTGAAATATAGCATAATGCAATCAAGACGAAATTACAGAAAAATTTGAAAGACTTAAGAAAAATTGCAATTTATTCATTGCAAGTGAAAACAGAAACGAAATGTATCAAATTATCTTTATAAAAAACTTCATGAACTAATAACACATTGCATTAACAAAACAAAACTAAACTAAACAAAAAATTCTAGAACAATTTACCATAGGAAGAAACTGAGCAGGAACTACAGGAGAAGTTGAGGCGATAAATCTCTCCAAATTACACTCCATTTCTCTTCCTCTTTCTTCCTCTCGCTCCCTTTCCATCTTCTCCTTCTCCGCCGCCTCCCTGGCCGCCGCCGCCGCCGCCGCTGCGCGCAGCTGGCGGCGCGCCGGCGGGCAGTAAAACCGGTCGGCGGCGGATGACGACGTGCCTGACGTCACCATCTTAGCTTAACTGAACAAATAATTAATTGGGTCTGAATTTATTGATTTTAAGTTTATATAAATGGGTTTTTTTCTCTTGGAATTTAATCTCTGGATTAGAGTTTCTTTTTCTGCTAATTAAACTTTGCAGTTTCACAGATTTTGGGTTCTTTTTTTTTTTGTACTTGGTTTATTTATTTCCTTTGTTTTGTTATTGAGTTGTGGGAGGATAGAAATGAATTAGAAGAAACAAAATGGTAGCTATGGACCCTTTTAATGCTATTAAGAAGTTTGATTTATATTTTATACCACCAATTTATTTAGGTGGAAGAGGAAGAGAAGAAAGGGAGTTTTTACAGTTCTACCAAAATAAATGAGAAATCTTGTTTTTGTACCAAAATAATATTTTTTTTTGTTAATGAATTTCATGCACATTTTTAGTTTTGCTACTGTGAAAATATACAAAAAATTTGTATGTACCATTTTGTAAGGAAAAATATCATGTATGTGTTTATCAAATATGAGATATATTGTCTATTGTTTTTTGTAATTTTTTTTATGAGCAAATATATAAGAGAGAGAGAGAGAGAGAGAGAGAGAGAGAGAGAGAGAGAGAGAGAGAGAGAGTGATATTTTGTATAAAATAGGTAATATTTTGATATTTTATTACATGTATATGTATCTGATGTGTTGATGAATTTAATTATGTTAAAATGGTCTTTTTTTCATTTTTGTGAAGGTAAATTAGGTACACATAAATGTCATAGAAAAAGTTGAATATTATATTTTAAAAGGGTTAAGATTGAAATAGAATAAAGTCAAGTATCAAGCAGACGAGAACAAGTATATTATGAGTAGAAAATAAGAATAGTATTTATGCTCTTAATTTTTTTTAGTTAATTTAAAAATGCCGAGATTCTTCTTCAATGATCCTATATATGAGAGAACCTCAAGGTTAAAAATAGCACATTATGTATCATACAGAATTTTTTTTTTTATATCTTAGAATAATTCACCACAATATCTAAGAGGATATAATTACAAATTATAAGTTTTAAGAGGATATAATTACAACATCCATATAAAGAATTCCAAACACAATATAATCCCACTCCTCTCGAATTATTTACACTGGAATTTGTAGAAGAAATCCTCATTATTGCTAGTGAAACCCTAACATTCTAACAGACATTTTAGGTAGAATTTATAAAGGATCATTTAATAAGTTCAAGTCCACTAGAATTCTCATCAAGTAAATGAGAGAACAGTTTACATGAATGAAATCAAAATCATATCATAAGGGCTTTCATAAGTATGATAAGGACCCATTAATGTCCCATACTTGTGTAATCATTTGTTAGTAGAACTTCCAAATTCAAACCCTAAATTTTGTTTTGAAATGGTTGGAAAATTAGAGTATTGATAAGGTGATGCATGGTTAATTAGCAGGGACGAAACTTAATAGGGACTGGAGGGATCATGCCTCTCCTCCCCCAAGATTTTTTTACAGTGTTAATTAGTAGGGAGAAATTTTTTCGGTCACCAAATAAATTCAGTCAAGCTCCATGCCTGTTAATTAGTATAATTTTTTATATGAGTTGACACTTTTAAGTGTGTTCTTCTTGATAGGGTAAGTATAAAATGTTTATATTCATACGTCTTCAAATAAATTTATATAAAAATCTCATTGAAAGAATAGAAAAGGAAATGTACTTCAAATAAGGTAGCAAAAATAACATAAATGTATTTTTTTGTTAAATGAGGGGGGGAAATGGTGGGTTATATTCTCTTGACGAGGTAAATATAACATGTTTATATTATTAGTATTTTGTTTATATTATTAATATTTGTGTGCATTACTTACCTCAAATGCTACCATCTTCATAATTTTACTATATTGTAAGCCGTTGATATTTTAAATTTCATTAAAAAAAAAGATATTTTAAATTTCATTAAAAAAAGCAGAGAATAAAATATAAAATAATATAAATGTATTTTATTAAAATGAGGAAAAAAATGTGTATGTTTTTCTTCTTTACCAAAAACGGGAAAATGGTAAAAGAAAAAATTGGTGGCCCATAGTTAAGTTGTCAAATTAAAGTAGGCCCAAACCAGCCCAATTGTTCCACCACTGAAGAATTAAAATTCGGATCTCGCTGGAAAGATGCTTTCCTTTTCTTTAAATTTTAAAATTGAATATGTTACAGTGCATGAAAAGAAAATACTAAATGAAATGCAATGATACATAAAAAATATGAAGTATATTCAATCACATATATGTAGACATATGCAATCGCATATATTTTCTGAGCACTGTATATGCAAGACAAATGAGAAAACATAAAATAATTATTTCAATAAACTCGATTTTGTAATTTATAAAAAAACTATTGATCAAAGATTTTTTTATTTTATTTTATTTCATTAGCTGATATTTCAGGATTTCCAATTTTTACACTCGCAATAGATTACATGGAGCGCATCTGGAGTGATATCTTTTAATTAATAATGTTTAATTTTATGGATATGTAATGTGGAATGATAATGTTGTTTAATTAATGATGTTAGAATAGAGGCTTTGACGTTTTAATTAACTTGACATTGCTATCACATATATTTCCTAAAACTGTATATGCGGGACAAATGAGAAAACATAAATATGGCTCGATTTGGCATAACTCAGATTCAAACGAGATATTAAACTCTTTGAATGATGGCATAATAGTTAATTTAAGTAAAAGCATTTCTCTCTTGCACGTCCTATGAATTTATTATTTGAAACATTCATGCTTTATCCATTTGACTAATGATCTCAATAATTCATTGTCCTTTTTCTCCATTTAAATCAATTCAAACTAGTACTGCTTAAATGGAATCATTAATTAAGAATTTATTAATTATTCTTTCTTCATTTTATTAATTCAAACAAGAACTATTTTTTACATTAGAAAAGAAACGCATTTATACTCAAATTAGCAACCGATTTAACCCTCACTAGATCTAGGGCTTCTTTTGGCGAGAGGAGAAAACAACCGTGTGTGTCTTGTGGTTTTCTGAAGAGGCGTGCCAAACATGGGTGGCTGAGATACTATATCATATGCCATCGTTGTGTGGGTAAGATAACCGCCATTAAATTTATACAAAATGACAAATTTAATTAAAATAATATACCAATTTATCAGAAGAAGCAATAATTACTGAGGTACAACATGTTCTGGCGGTGGTTAGTGTAACCGGGGTCGGTACGACAGGGGCCGTCGGGGCGGAGGCTGGCACGACGTAGACCAGTGGGACGGCGGCCGGCACGATGGAGGCCATCGGGTTGTTGATCATGGAGAAGATGAGGCGGCTAGTTACGGTATATATGAAAAGAGTAGCTATGGCAATTGTCGCAAGCGAATGTCGTTGTATACCAGGAGAGCCAACCCGTGGAGGCGCGGAAACTCGCTTCTGTGCTTCGATTGCATACGTAAGAACGAAATTAGTACGTTAATTAATTTAATAAAAAAAACTGAAAATTTCATTAATATTATTGTTTTTCAGAAAAAATAGCTTATTACTGTGACAACCTCATGGACGAGACAGATGATGATGAGGATTCCAACGATGAGGATGATTCGAATGGGGGAGGAGAGAGATGGTGTGATTCTTGTTATGAGGAAGTGCTACTTGATGAAAGAAATACCTTCATTGTTCTGTGTGTGAATTGCATTGTTAAGAAATAAAAATAGTACATCCATTAAATTAATAAAAAATGGAGAAATAAATTAACTTTTCTATTTATTTTGTCAGTGACTATAATCTATCGCTATCACAAGTACGGCGACGATGATCGTGAAATTGATGGCAATGATGTGGAGGACGGTAACGATCAGGGAGTTGACGATCAAGGCAGTGACGACCGGGAGGCGGCGATCAAGGTATATAATTAAAAATAAGGAAATTTTTTAGTTACAATGCATTAAAAAGAAAATCTCAAATACAAATACAAATACAAATACAAATACAATGATAGTAAAAAGATGAAATATGCAATCACATAGACATATGCAATCACATATATTTTCTACAAATTGTATATGCGTGACAAATGACAAAACATAAAAAAAATATTTCAACAAACACAATTTTGCAGAATTTTGTGTTTTTGCAATTTTTGGGATAATGCAGGGGCTGTTTGCAACATTTTTCTCTTTCTCTAATACCTGATTCACCATTTATAGCAAGAGAAAGAGAAATTTGCACAAACAGCCCCTGCATTATTCCAAATTTGCAAAAAACACATAAAATTATGCAATTTTGGGATAATGCAGGAGTTGTTTTGCAACATTTTTCTCTCTCTCTAAGACCCAATTCACCATTTATAGAAAGAGAAAGGGAAATTTGCACAAGCAGCCCCTACATAAATCATTAGAAAATTATTGATGTTATTTAATGAAATATTTTTTTGATTTATATTTAATGAAAATCTTGAATCAATTTAAAAGATTTCAATAATAAGTAATATTTGCATCTATGCATTTCATTATTAATTAAAACATTAAATTTTAATAAAATATGAAAATATTCTCCCTCTTCTTCCTATTATTTTCCTTGTTCGGTTAAGAATTTCTAATACAATGTTGATCTGAACCAATTTGCGATCATAACATATAATTAACAATAAATAAGTTCCAGAAAAGAAGAATATTTGGGTTATATTCTTGTATGAGAGAGAAAATTGAGAATTAAATGAGATGTATGCATTTAAATATATGCAGACATATGCAATCACATATATTTTCAGAAAATTGTATATGCGGACAAATGAAAAAACATTACATATAGAAAAGAGAAGAAATGAAAAATAAAAGAAAGGAAGAAGAAATAAAAGTACAAATTTACACTATATGTACGGTAGGATTGGTTTATTTCCTTTTCTTTTCTAAAACATTGATTACGTGGAATGGATAATTTACAAGACATGTACGGGAGGATCTATTTATTTCATTTCTATAAATTGTAAATTGGTACAAAAAAAAGAGAAATGTTGCACAAAACAGCCCCTGCATCATCTCGAAATTGCAGAAACACATACAATTCAGCAATTTTGGGATAGTGTAGGGGCTGTTTTGCAACATTTACTTCTATAAATTGTAAATTGGTACTATAGAAAAAGAAATGTTGCACGGTGTGTTTTTGGGAGATACACGTTTCCACTTCCCAGCACGACCTGTGAATTGATTTTTATTTTTTTTAATATTTTCAACAATTTGTTTTATTTATTATTTAATAAAAAATGACTTACATTTGCGTACTTGACCACCTCTCTTTTGGCTTCGTTTTGAATTCTTAGTATTTCGGCCTTCTTCAGGTTTGACCTCTTGTTGCTTCCCAACATTCTTAAACTAAAACAAATCAAATCAATTCAAACAGTCTAAACCAGCCTACAACAAACCATCCATCATTTTTAAACCAAAAGAAGGACAAAACTTATAATTAAAAAAAGTTCATAATTTTTCTTAAAAATGATCATTTTTCAAAACGATCATTTCTTAGAACTGAGAAGCCGCCGGCTCTATTTTGCTACCACGGCACCTGCGCCTCCTGAAAATAAAATAAAAAAAATTTGTTAATATTTTTTCATTTCTTTCTCTGTGTTTTTCATATTATAACATTTTGGGATGAATTGAATATATCATTCCTAATTCAAGAAATGGAAGCCTCCATTTGATCCATCACCTTCTTTTTATATTAAATTTTGTACATAATGAATTAAAACAGAAAATGGAGCCTCCGTTTTCTGTTTTTACATCATGTAAAAAACAGCAAATGGAACCTCCATTTACTATTTTAATACATGATGTAAAAATGTAGATAGCTCAGTTCTTTAAAGAAAATCCCAAATTCAAATACAATGATAAATAAAAAAATGAAATATGCATTCATATATGTGTATACATATGCAATCACATATATGGCGACATATATAATTACATATATTTTCTAAAATTGTATATGTGGAACAAATGATAAAACATAAAAAATATTTCAATAAACTCAATTTTGTAATTTGTAGAAAAACTGCTAATTAAAGATTTTTTTCAATTTAACTTTATTAGTTGGTATTTTCAGTATTTCCAAAAACTTTCCACGCCCGCAATGGCTCGCCGAGAGCATGGCAATAGTCATGTTAGCTAATATTTGACTGAAACGGAATACTCCATTTCAACTATTCCAACATGAAGAAAGACACAAACGGAAGACTCCATTTCAACTATTCCAACATGAAAAAAGGCACAAACAGAAGCCTCCATTTGAGCTGTTCCAATATCTAGAAAGGCTGAAACAGAGGCCTTCATTTCAACTATTCCAACATGAAGAGGGCTGGAATGTAAGCCTCCATTTTAGCTATTCCAACATCTAGAAAGGCTGAAACAGAAGCCTCCATTTGTATATGTCGGGAAGATGAAGATGGAGAAGAGTTCTTTTTAAGTCTGATCATAGCCATTCATTTGATATGTAAGTATTAGTACAACTTATTTTACAATTCTAGTTCTTTTTGTTAAAATGATAAAACCATATAAATTCATTGAGCATTTGATTTGTGAACTGAGTTTTTCTTTCTTTTTGGCCTGTTTGTGATATTATTTTGTGGAGAGTGTATTTCTAAGATGAGTTATTGAAAACAAAACTTTCTGAACTTATTGAAAACTATGCTTATTTCTTGCACTAATTATGAGATAATTTAAACAAAACGATGGAAAAAAATAGAACCAAAAAATAATGTCAAACAGTCTTAAACCAAAACAAAGCAAATCAATTCAAACAGTCTTAAACCAACCTTCAACAAACCATCCATCATTTTTAAACCAAAACAAGGACAATTTATAATTAAAAAAAGTTTATAATTTTTCTTAAAAATGATCATTTTTCAAAACGATCATTTCTTAGAATTGAGAAGCCGCCTGCTCTATTTTGCCGCCACGGCACCTGCGCCTCCTGAAAATAAAACAAAAAAAAAAATTGTTAATATTTTTCATTTCTTTCTCTATGTTTTTCATTTTATAACATTTTGGGATGAAAAGAATATATCATTCCTAATTCAAGAAATGGAAGCCTCCATTTGATCCATCACCTTCTTTTTATATTAAATTTTGTACATAATGAATTAAAACAGAAAATGGAGTCTTCGTTTTCTGTTTATACATCATGTAAAAAACAGCAAATGGAACCTCCATTTACTATTTTAATACATGATGTAAAAATGTAGATAGCTCAGTTCTTTAAAGAAAATCCCAAATGCAAATACAATGAAAAATAAAAAAATGAAATATGCATTCATATATGTGTATACATATGCAATCACATATATGGTGACATATATAATTACATATATTTTCTAAAATTGTATATGTGGAACAAATGATAAAACATAAAAAATATTTCAATAAACTCAATTTTGTAATTTGTAGAAAAACTGCTAATTAAAGATTTTTTTAATTTAATTTTATTAGTTGGTATTTTCAATATTTCCAAAAACTTTCCACGCCCGCAATGGCTCACCGAGAGCATGGCAATAGTAATGTTAGCTAATATTTGACTGAAACGGAAGGCTCCATTTCAACTATTCCAACATGAAGAAAGACACAAACGGAAGGCTCCATTTCAACTATTCCAACATGAAGGAAGGCACAAACAGAAGGCTCCATTTGAGCTGTTCCGATATCTAGAGAGGCTAAAACGGAGGCCTTCATTTCAACTATTCTAACATGAAGAAGGCTGGAATGGAAGCCTCCATTTTAGTTATTCCAACATCTAGAAAGGCTGAAACAAAAGCCTCCATTTGTATACGTCGCGAAGATGAAGATGGAGAAGAGCTCTTTTTAAGTCTGATCATAGCCCTTCGTTTGATCTGTAAGTATTAGTACAACTTATTTTATTATTCTAGTTCTTTTTGTTAAAATGATAAAGCCCTTTAAATTCATTGAGCATTTGATATGTGAACGGAGTTTTTCTTTCTTTTTGGCCTGTTTGTGATATTATTTTGTGGAGAGTGTATTTCTAAGATGAGTTATTGAAAACAAAACTTTCTGAACTTATTTTGTAAACTTATTGAAAACTATGCTTATTTTTTGCACTAATTATGAGATAATTTGAACAAAACGATGGAAACCTCCATTTCTTTCTCTGTATTTTTCATTTTATAACATTTTGGGATGAATTGAATATATCATTCCTAATTCAAGAAATGGAAGCCTCCATTTGATCCATTCCACATTAAGAAAGGCTGAAATGGAAGCCTCCATTTCGCTATTCTAACAACCAGAAAGGCTGAAACAGAAACCTTCATTTCAGCTATTCCAATATGAAGAAGCATACTAAACTAATTAATAAAAACCATCTCAACTAGTTACAATCTTCAAAATATGAATATAAATGACTAAAGGTTATTATTAAGCATACTAAACTAATTAAGCATACTAAACTGATACATGTTTTGAGGGTTGTTATTAAGCATACTAAACTAATTAATATAAATCACCTGCTGAGCCCCCATTGCGCCCTTGCCCTTGCCGCAACCTCCATTGTTGCCATTGCTGCCTCCTCTATTTTTGTTGCTACCGGAGCCGTAATTTTCCTTGTGCATATAAAATAATTATCATTTTTTATTATTTTTTTATTTAAATATTTCTAAAGTTACTCATGATCATCATCATTATTAATTAATTAATTAAAATTATTGATTTATTATATAATATTTTTTTATTTGACTTACTCAGCTAGCCCGTGCAAAGAAGTTCGCTGTCATTCTTCCATGTAGCTTTCCAGAATTGAAGATCAGGGAGCTTCATATTGTAATGGTCGCATTTTATCTTCATCGGATATGTCTTAAATACCGTCTCCCTCTTGATCTTAGTGTTGCGGTGATGTTTGTTATTCTTTGCAATTTCATTTCTGTTAAGGTGAGATGAGAGAGAGAGATGATTAGTTGATATATCTACTAAGTAATATATTTGATTAAATGTTAAATAAGTAATATACTTGATGAAAACAAAATCCCAAATACAAATACAATGATACATAAAAAGAATGAAATATGCATTCATATATGTGCATACATATGTAATCACATACATGTCAACATATACAATTACATATATTTTCTAAAAATTGTATATGTGGGACAAATGATAAAACAAAAAAATATTTCAATAAACTCAATTTTATAATTTTTAGAAAAATTGCTAATTAAAGATTTTTTAATTTAATTAAATTAGTTGGTATTTCAGTATTTTCAAAAAATATCCACACTCGTAATTCTTAAAAAAATACAACAATAGTAACTTTTCACCTACAAGTGACACGTGTCACTTTTTCCGGATCTTCCGTGATAGGCCTCATATACACAAATATGAAACATATAATTTCCAAACAAATATACTACTCATTGCACAATTTGCCATATAATAATGATTACATTATGTTTTTTCTCTTTTTCTTTTAACAAATATCCTTATTTTTGTACTTTATTACAATAGATGACATTCAATATACTAATCATGTTGTTTATATTGAAAAATGAATGGAAAAATTGTTATTTCAAGTAATATTGGGAGTATTTTTTGATGATCAAAATGTGCCGAACTCAAAATGGATCCAATTTGATACACACTAGGATAATACCAGCACTAGGCTGTGGGTATTTTAATTTGCTTTTCATGTACTTAAGTTAAATGTGACTTATTTTGAAATTATCATCTAAACCACTTTATAATATAACAATAAAATCAAATGTTGCTGATAAAAACATCCCAATTAAAATTTGTCATATACTATAATATAACAATAGATATGCAATTTTCTTCGAACATGCATTTATTTAATCTGCTACGATGAAGAATGTCAATGAAAAGCTTCAAGAAAGGAGAAGGATGTACGTAAGAAAGGTTCAGACCTACATCCGTTCTTCATCTCGCGGATCAGGAAGATCTAAGGTATAAATTTTAAATGGTTAATCTCGTACTTTTATTCCCTTAACGTAAATCCTATGGCGGGTTGAATCCATAGGTTCCGCTGCGCATGTAACGTACATGACTATGGATTCCCCAACACTAAGCTAAACACTTCGCTCCAGCCAGCTTTATTATGCAGAGAGACACATGTTAATTCTATTATTATCATTAAGTCCAAATCGTCACACAAATTTCAGATGATTGTATTTTAAAAAGTGAGAATTGATTCTCCAATGTCTCAATGAATCATAATTCTTATTTTGTATGCATCTAAAAATATTTCCATTTCATTATAAGGAAATAAGAACATATAGAATTCTATTTCTTTTTATTATAAGGTTATTTCAAAAAATAACTCAATCAGATGTGCCAAATTTATAATGAGTTATTCACACTAGTTAAATGCGCCTTCAACTACCCTTGTTGAATGCATGATTGCAATTCTAAGGTATCACCATCTATTTATAATAAGAACAATAAACTTTTTTCTCAAGAAGTTAAAGAAGAAAAAAATAGATTAAATTATTTATAAATTATTTTAAATGAAACAAATTTGGACAAATCAGGAAAAAGCTATGTTGCGCGGACACTTCAAAAAACCGGCCGTACCTGTGTCGGACACGGACACGCCTCGAACACGTGTCGAACACGCCACGGACACGTGTCGAACACGCCACGTAGCGTGTCCGAATATTTTAATATTAATTAATTTTTGGACACGGCAGGACATGGTTCGGACACGGCTAGAACATGCTGGAGACGGTTTGGACACACGATTGGACACTTTTCGAACACCGTCCAGTATATAAAAGTCCAATTTAAATCAATATTTTTTATATAAGTATATATATTTTCTCATTTTTTTTCTAAAAATATATTCTTTTTATTTTACTAACAACATTTTATATATATATTTTTTTTAACTATATACAACATTTTTTTTTTGGCACAAGATTCTCAAGTATCTTTACATGAACCAAAATATTGAGTACATAATTAAACCTCGATGATGAAAATAAAAAAAAATTATGCCAAATGAAACAAAAATAATTACATTTATACATACAACATTATATTATAACAATATGAAAAAAATAAAAACAACATATAATATTGTAGGACTATTGGAGTTTAAATTGGATGCACTGAAAGATCCTTTAAGTGCCATGTGGAATATATTAAGGCCAAAAAGAAAAGCAACATGTTTTTAATTTAAGCGCCATAGAAAATTATATTTGCCAGTCCATTTTAGGGAAATTATTTTGAAGTATAATAATTTGTCGCCTCGTTTGCCCAAGTGATCTCTAAGTTACACTGTCCACTTGTTAGAATTATATTATAAAGTTATATAATAATCAAGGTTGCAAATAGCGTTTAGCGGTGTGTTGCGTTTATGATTTTCATATAGCGAATTGCGTATAGCGCAAATGTTGCGGAGATATATTTTTATAGTGGATAATATGTGTGAATATTGTTTTCCCTACATACCATTATATAATATATACACCACAAAATCTAAAAGAAGAAATATGCAACACTAAAATATGATTAATATTAAAATATTAACAATAAAAGTTTGAAATGTTCTTATCAAAAGTTACATGTCCAAAATCAAAATATGATTAATATTAAAATATTAAAATACAACATATTTATCCATTAAAAAAATCCATTAAAAAAAATCCATCAAAAACGCTATTCAGACCGCTACACCGCAACATACACATGCAACACCGCTATTGCGGCCACTTCACCGCTAAATTGTCGAAAAACGCTACACCGCAACAAAACCGCTGCGTGCAGCGTTTAGCTTCCGGAAACCGCTATTGCGCCGCTACGGACCGCTATTTGCAACACTGATAATAATAAATAAATTAGATACTAAGCAAGTAGAAAATAAAGTAATATAAAATGGAGAATAACTTTTCAGTTTATGTATTCACAAATTAAATTGAAAACGAAGTTATAATTGTTACACCTTGATCCCGGATGTAACCGCTACACGGCATATTAGTCGTGCTAAGCGATATACACCAAAATCAAGTCATTCCAAAATGAATCCAAACTCATAAATCACCCGTCCATTCCATCAAGTACCTACGCCGATAAGAAAAACAAAACAAGTAGAAATCATTAGCTAATAAATTTAGCTTAGTAACTAGTTATGTTACGACGCAGCTTTTATATTTATATGACCATCATTTTGTAAAAAATATAGTTTTAATTATATACAATATAATAATATAATATATTTAAGTATTAAAAATAATCTTATCAAGCGCCCGTGGTTTCGCTATTCCACGTGCGGCTATATTTTTTATTATCAAGCGACCATGATTTCGCAATCCCGTGTGCGGCTATGCGGCCACGGTTTTGCCGTCCCGTGTGCGGTTAAATTGAAAACACTAACTATATATAACAAATTTCATTATAAAAATAATAACGTTAGATCATATAGAAGTCCAGTTACCTTATTAAAGTACTATGATGGACTCGTTACGCAAAGTGCATGCTTCGAAATCATCATGTCAAATAGAAGAGATGGCAACCTCAATAGTTGGATGTTGAGACACACTAACAAAGAGATGATGGATCGAAATGGGAAGAAATGAAGTTCATTCTTTTATTTTGAATGAGATGCATGGCAGAAATATGGTGGCTGGTTGGAGAGGGTAATTAGAGTGTATTTATGCGGGCCCAAAAGAAACTGATATTCCTAACAACATTTATTTCTTTCGTGCACATATGCATGAACCATGAATTGATTTAAATGGGATATTCATTATAGCCGTAACTTGTATTTTATTTTTGTGGAGATGTTAGAAATAATAAAAGAGCTTAGAATACCAAAAGCTTAGCTGGCGGTTGCACAAGAAAATTAATCAATGAAATTTGCAAAAAGGACTCTAAATAATATCGGTTGGTATGAAAAATATTGAAAACGGTTTCAACTCTCAACTCAACATGGACCACTAAAGCAAACGGAGTTACTCGGAAAGAAATGAGAAAATTGTGCAGAAAAGACCCTCGAAATTTCATATTTGCATTTTAGTCTATTATACATTTTTTTTTAATTATTGCAAAATTTATGGTGTATAACATTATTGTTATAACCCAATTTCTTTTCTTAAAAAAAATAATAAATTTTAAGGTATTTTTACAATTAAATTAAAAAAATACATATAAATACATAATTTTACTTCTATTTTTATTATTATATAAAACAAGCTATCTTTTAATTTTGTAGTTAATACTGATTTCTAAAAGAAAAATGATTTTCAAGTTTCATGATATATTTTTGATGTGCATAAGTATTTTTTATTACCTGTCATTTCACTGAACCTAGTCAAATGCAACAAACATTAGCATGCAACATTAATAGAATTAATAAATAGATTCATTCTAATCATGCGTTTGTGAATGGGTATTGAAGAGTCCGAATTAAATGGGTTATTTCATGGTCTTTAATAATTTGCATGTTGCCAGCAAAGAGAATAATAAACTCTCGCATTTGTATTATTGCCCAAATTGCAAAAAAAAAAAAAAAAAAAATTCAGCCACTAATTTGCAAATTTCCAATAATGCAGGGTTTTTTTTTGTAATTTCGGCATAATGTAAGGCTTTTTGCAAAAAATAATTAATTAATGACCCTATCTATCCGAGGCAGTCTATTGTTTCGATTTAATTGCGAATCTAATAAGCCCAGCAGCTAATTATTCATCATAATTAACCCTAAAAAAGGAAGCCAAGATTATATATAAATAAAAAAAGTATTTGTATGATCAAAATTACTGTAACATTTTCCCTTGGCTTGTGAGATTTTTTGCCATTAGAGATCACAAGTGACTGAGATGACCTTTGTTAGTTGGGGTCTATTATATCTTTTAATATCCGCATTAATTGTGAGACTGAATTTTACATTTGCCATGATTGTGATCTAATTTGGGCATAATTGAACCTAATCTTTGCTTGCTTGCTTGCAATTTAAACATATGAAATGAATTACCCAAATTCCACTCAAAATCTTTCAGATCCCGATTAATGAAATAATATATTACCTTAAAAAGTCAGAGAACTCAAATTTTACTCAATATCTTAAGACATATTACATTAAATACATCAAATTAAAAAAATTTGGCTTCAAAGCATACTATCACTAGAGATGAAAAAAACAATTAAAATGATAAAGAATTTACCATTGCAACAATTTCTGGTAGTAACTCGTATCAAAAAATGGATTCACCTGTTCACAACAAAAGGGGATGACTTTCAACAAATGGATAAAGATTAGAAATCATAATGTTAATTGGTCACTATAATTAATACTCCTCTCCAAAACTCAATTATAACTACAAATTATGTTGATATATCTCACCATAATTCAACTAAATTTTAAGGGTAATTGGACCACAAACCAAATCACCAATACTAATTCACATACATAACCCTAAAATATATTACAAAAATAAATCCAAAAACAATATAACCCTAAAACATTCAACAAAATTAATACAAAATTTGAATTAATAATAATTGAATAGGAAGAAATTACCCTTAAATACTTTGAAAAAGGGTTGTTTCTTTGATCTTCAATTCCAATAAAACTGAACTTAGAGGCCCTTCAAATTCTGCAATTTATAAAATGAAATGCCAGAACGAAATAGTAAATTAATTTACAAGATTTTACATAGGTAATGAGAAAAAAAAAATCACACCATAATAAATCTTAAAACAATGTGAAAACAAAATCCATTAAATGAAATCAATTTCAAGGAAATTAATCATTGAAAATTGAAACACTAAAGAAGTGAAAAATAGGTATATAAATACTACATACCTGATAATTCAACAGTACAGCGCAAGAAAAAGAAGGTACTGTCGGCGTAGGACTTGAATTGAAGTCGCTTTAGCAGTGGGTTGGAACAAAAAGGGATGTGAGAGAGAGAGAGAGCCGAGACAGATGAGAACGCAAATAGAGAGGGCAGGAGAGAGTATATATATATATATATATATATGGTGTGGCTAAACAACATACATATCAAGATACATTTTTTGCCACATCAAAAATACGTATTAAAAAAATAAAAATAAAAATTTCAACCTTACGGATGTAATATATATGTTATGAATATGTTGGAGATTAATTTTCACAAAAATCAGAATATTATATCATTGCCATCATATATCATCAAAAATATGCAGCACTATTCAAAACATATATCGGAATAATGATTTGATGATACATGATGGCAATGATATATTATTCTGATTCCTGTGAAAATTAATCAACAACATATTCATAACATATTTATTACATCCATACGGTTGAAATTTTAATTTTTACTTTTTATAACCACTTTACGGGTATTTTAAAAAAACGTATGTTCGAACATACATATATTTTTTAGCATCTACCTATATATATAGAAAGAGAGAGATAGGGAGTGGCTAAACAAGATACCTATGTTTTTTTGGGTTAAAAACATATAGTCCAAAATACTTATTAAATCATCAAAAATTCAAATTTCAACTGTACGGATGGAATATATATGTTTTGAATATGTTGTAGATTGATTTTCACAAGAATCATAGTATTACATCATTGTCATCATATATCATCAAAATATATATAATATAATTTAATACGTATTTTGGATCGTATGTTTTTCACCTCAAAAACGTATGTATGTTTTTTAGCATCTCCCATATATATATATAATGAGTATATGTTTTAAGAAAAATAGTGTATATATATATATTTATTATAATAGTATGAGTATATAAAATATATTATATGAGTTTTTACACGTTTCTCATTTTTCATATTCTATTAATTTATAATAAAATAGATACTGTATGAGTATATGAGTTTTTACACCGTTACACGTTTCTCATTTTTCATATTAAATATAATACTTAAATAAACTGTATTAAGTTGACCTACATCTCGAAGAGAGAAGAGAAGAGAAGAGAAGAGAAGAGGGTTTAGTTTCTCTTTCTTTCCTTCCTTCTTTGAGCAATTGCTGATTGCTGTTTCCAACTGGCCATGCAATCTTTGCTTTCCAAATTCAACCTCTCGAAAGAGGAATCGGAATCCATTGAGAATTGGAGAGGACTTGATTTGATTGGTAATTGGAGAGGATTGCAATTGTGGCATGGCGACTGAGAATCACGGACCTAGTAAGAGAGGACTTCTTTGCAACGCTGTGGCGGGCGCATCAGCTGGTAATTTTTTTTTTTGTTATTAAAAAGAGTATTATTTTTGGATTTTTTTATGGTTTTAGTATTTTTTTTTTAATTTAAGGAAGAACAAAAAACAGCGCTTAAATTTCGAATAAATACCCTGAAAAGAAACATAGAACTGATGTATTTTTGATGTTGTGAATGTCGTTTAATATGATTGAGTTGTAACTTTTGAAAATCTAAGCATGAAGCTTTGATCTTTTTATCAGTCTGCACACTAAAAATCTAGCTTTTACAGCATGCAAACAGCAGTTCCTTATTTTTCACTTTCTCCTAAAGCTTATTATTTCACTGATCAATTTTACCAATGTAGCAGAAATTAATCACCACAAATTTATTATTTTTCATTAATTTTTTTTTTTCAATTTTGAAGGTGTAATTGCCGCGACATTTGTTTGTCCTTTAGATGTGATTAAAACAAGATTGCAAGTAATTGGCCCTAATCTTGTTGAAGATAGAATCAAAGGTTTGATTTTTTACTATCCTTATTTTTATTATTCTAAAAGTTCAAATATTTTATTCTTTTGTTTCATTCTTTTTCATACATTGTTGGTTAATTTCATGATTGCGCTGAATTAAGCCTAATTATGACTATTTAACCGCTCAATTAATGCTTAAACATCACTAATTTAAAATCTATTTTGACATAATTAATATCTTTTTAATTATTTTTTATTAGGGAGTTTAATAATTGGAGTCTTAAGCAAATACTTAGAAAAGAAGGGATAAAAGGAATGTATTAGAGGCCTTTCTCCAACTGTTTTGCCTTTACTTCCAAATTGGGCCGTAAGTTTATTATTTTTATTTAATATTTTAACGAAAAATATTTTTCATTTAAATTCATTTTATTTCCTATTTTGCCTTTGAAAATGGTTTGCTTTAGATAAATTTGTATTACTAAAACATGAGGGGCAATTTTGTCATTTTACATGTAAGTTAATAAGACTACAGAAATCGTGATTTAATTTCTCACCTTTTTCAGGGGCATTTATGGAAAATACCAATTTTTAAATGTCCATTTTAAAATTTCCCTTTAAAAAATTACCGGTCTATTTTACTGTCTATGAGCAACTAAAGAGCTCGCTTTCTCCAAACGGTAAGTCCTTTTTTTCACATTATAGTCCCTTAATTTTTTGGAAAATGCATTTTGGTCCTTGAACTTCAATTTGAAGGACCAAGTTGTTTTATTTCAGACTTTTCATCCTATTTGTTACCCATCAATGCACATAAACAATTTGTTTTTTTAATATTCTACATAAATGTAAATAATTTATCATTTGAGCATACTACATAAGTAATAAATAATTTATTTCCTGAATATGTACTACATAAATGTAAAATTTTTATTTTTTAGTATACTACATAAATAATAAATAATTTATTTTCTTACTGTACTGCATAAATAACAAATAATTTAATTTCTTAATATACTACAAGACATAAATATTTTATTTATTTCTCACATACTAAATAAATGTAAGTAACAATAATATTTTTTTTTTGAATAAATATAAATGGAAATAATCAGTTAAGTATCGATGCGAATATGATAGCTGCATCTGGAGCCGGAGCTGCAATGACAATCGTAATTAATCCTCTTTGGGTCGTAAAAACTAGATTCCAAGTAATTTATTTATTTATTTAATTCTTATTTTTTAATAAATTTTATTATTATATTTTACTATTTATGCACCCCGTTTCACAATTTCTAAGGGCGTATGAAATTTGTTGGATTTTGGGTGGTTTTTTAATGCCTTTAAATCAAACAATCCCAAATTTGGCCAAATTTGAGTTATCATTTGGGTTAAATTGAAGTGAAATTCCAAAATTGAAAGTTGGTCAAATTGCAAAATCTATAATTACATTATATTTTGTGGGTTGTTTAAGTAACAAATATTGAATTAAGAATTAAGATATTTATTTTGTTTTGTTTCTCTCTCTAGACACAAGGAGTGAGAAAAGGTGTGGTACCATATAAAGGCACAATTTCAGCTCTTAGAAGAATTGCTCATGAAGAAGGCTATAGAGGCTTATACAGGTTTCTTTTTTCTTTTCGTTTCGAAAAATAAAACCTTTTAATAATAATAAATTTAATTGTTTATTTATTTATTTGTTTATTTTACTTTGGTACAGTGGTATTGTACCGGCTTTGGCAGGTATTAGTCATGTCATGATTCAGTTTCGTACTTATGAGAAAATGAAGAAATATCTTGCTAAACGAGGTAAAAATAATTTTTTTTATATAGTAATATCATTTCTATTTTTATTTTTCTTTTTTGAAAATTTCGTGTTTTTTTCTATATTTGAGTTAGAAAAGAAATTCGCCTTGGACCTGCTTCAGTTATCCAAGAAAAAAGAATCCAAATTTTCCAAATTAAAATTTATAAAATTGAATTGTAAGTGTTAGATTGTATGCGCAACTTGTAGCCAAGGCTTAAAACCTAATTTGAAACTAACTTTGAAATAAAAATATGTGAAACTCGAATTAAATTTAAATGTTTCTTTAAGTAGTACTTCCAATTTCTTTTTTTCTTTTTAGATCTCTTGAATTAATGCATTGATTTTTCATTATTTATTTATTTTTGAGCAGATAATACAACAGTAGATAATTTAACTGCTGCTGATGTGGCGGTTGCTTCTTCAATTTCTAAAGTAGTCGCCACAACATTAACTTATCCTCATGAGGTATTTTTCAATCCATTATTATCTTATTATATTATTATTACCTAAACTATAGTTTCTTTTTTCAAAGTGTGGATCTAAATCCACGCAATTTTGCAAAATATAAAAATAAAAAAACCTGAAATTCCCATTTTTTCTTTCTTTTACCGCAACCATGTTTTGCGCCATTACCTTGTAAAATATTTATCAAATACTTTTTACTAATTCAATATTTTTTTTATTAATTACTAAAAATACAGGTGGTTAGATCAAGGCTTCAAGACCAACGATTCCACGCAAAAACAAAATACAAAGGAGTAATAGATTGCGTTAAAAAAATAATTCAAAATGAAGGAATTTCCGGTTTTTACAGGGGCTGCGCTACAAATTCTAGATGAACAAAATCTGCTCGGCCTGAATCGCCTCGAAGATTTTAATCCGTTTGTCCGTCATAACAACATCCAAATAGCATTGATGATCCTTCTTGCTCGAATGATTTCCAGCTTCGCCAAAATATAAATGGAGTAAATTTCTGAAGTTTCCTACAGTGGATCAGCTGAAAATATGGTCTTCATTTTGCTAAAATATTGATAAATATTTTGTTCATGTTCATGAATTTATGTTCCCCCGAACTATATATTCAGTATTTTTGTTTCATTTTATCATGTTTGTATATCAAATACATTACGTATGTGTACCTGATTAAATATTTTCCTGTGAAAATGCTAATTTTGTTTGTCACGATGTAATGCATCATGTATTCATTCCTTATTCATTTTCTTACGGAATAAACCAGTAGTTAATAAAGTTTTCATGTCTTGAAAAGGTAGAATATAGTGTCTCACAGTACAGAACTGCTAAGCCAGTGGAAATGTAGCATTGACAAATTTACATGCACATGTTATATTTTTCCTTTCATAATTTCACTAATACTATCTTAACACGAATTCACTTACTTTTTTAGAAGATATCTAAACTTACATTACTCCATTTATATAATCGTTAGATGTAATTAAATTTCTTACAAAATATATTGTTATTTTTCCTTCCTTCAAAATATATATTGTTTTTACTTTTTAGAAATCAATAAACATGCTAATCAGGCCAAAAAACAGTTTTTAATTTATTTATATTATTAATGTTATTATTTTTATTAGAAATACTAATATTGAGAATATAGCTCAAATGACTAACTTAATACTACTAAACTTACAATTAAGAAAATAATTTAATAAAAAAATATTTGTTTTTAGAAATCAATATACATGCTTATCATGCCGATAAAAAACAGTTTTTGATTTATTTATATTATTAATATTACTATTGTTTATCAGAAATATTAATATTAACAATATATCTCAAATGGCTAAGTTAATACTACTAAAAAAATAAAATCAGCAAAACAATTTAACCAATATTTAATTATCATACAATTTAATCTGGCACACGTGCATTCAACAATTCCTCAAATAATAAACAGAAACATATCAACATTAACAATATATCTCAAATGACTAAGTTAATACTACTAAAAAAAATACATTTAGCAAAACAAAATTTAATCAATATTTAATTATCATACAATTTAATCTGGCACAAGTGCATTCAACAATTCCTCAAATAATAAACAGAAACATAAAAATCAACATTAACAATGTCTATCCAAACCAAAACCAAAACCAAAACCCTAATAGTAACAATCCGCCATTGTTGACCTTCATCTTCCAAGGCAAAGAAAGGGAAGAAGAGAAGAGAAGAGGGTTTCATTTCTCTCTATCTCTCTTTGCTTCCTTCTTTGAGCAATTGCTGATTGTTGTTTCCAACTGCCATGCAATCTTTGCTCGCCGGAATCAGCCTCTTGAGAGAGGAAACCCTGTTGGAATCGTCGGAATTGATTGAGAATTGGAGAGGATTGCATTTGTGCCATGGCGAATGGGAATCATAGCCATGGTACGAGAGGGCTTCTTTGCAACGCTGTGGCTGGAGCGTCGGCTGGTAAATTTTTGATGTTTTTTTGATGATTTTTAGTTTATTTTTTGAATACAAGGAAGAAGGACATAGAGCAATTAAAGTTTGAGTAATTTTGCATGTCTATGGTGAAGAGAAACATAGAATTTGTGTATGGTTTGTAGTATATGTAGTTTGTTTTACATTTTTCCCTGTTTTGAATGCCTTTTATTATGATTAAGCCGTAATTTTTGAAAATTGAAGGATAAAGCTTTGATTTTTTTTTTTTGGTTTGCACACTTTGAAATTTAATCTTTCCGGCATGCAAACCGCAATTCCTTATTTTTTCCAAGGGTATATATGCAAAAACCCATGTGCTTCTAGTTTCTCCTAAACAGGAATTCCTTAGAATTCTGTAAAATTAATAGCAATAAATATATCTTTCTTTTTCATTATTGATGGTGCTATATTTTTTTTGGATTTTGAAGGTGCAATTGCCGCTACATTTGTTTGCCCATTGGATGTTATTAAAACAAGACTTCAAGTAATTGGCCGCCCAAATCTTGGTGACAGTAAAATCAAAGGCATGAATTTTTTAGGGTTTAGGGTTTAACTTCTTTATTTTCCAATTCACACATTGGTGGTTAATTGCTTGAATAATCTGAATTGGACCTAACTATGGCTATTTAATTGATTTCTCAATTGATGCTTGAACATCAAAACATGGCTCTAATTTGATGATATATAACATATTATTTTAATTAATATTGATTAGGGAGTTTAATAATTGGGAGTCTTGAGCAAATATTTAGAAAAGAAGGCATAAAAGGAATGTATAGAGGCCTTTCGCCAACTGTTTTGGCTTTGCTTCCAAATTGGGCAGTAAGTTTATTTTTTACCCTTTTTTCTCTCTAAATGGAAATTATCTTTTTTTTTTTAAATCCATTTTATTTCCATTTTTGCCCCTGAAAAGGTTTAATTACTTAAACATGAGGGGTAATTTTGTCATTTTATGCATCAGTTAATGACACTACTACAGAAACCGTGATTTGTCACCTTTTCAGGGGCATTTATGGAAAAAAAAAACAATTTGTAAATATCCGTTTCATCAATTCCCTCATTTAATGTGTAACTTAAATTACAGGTCTATTTCACTGTCTATGAGCAGCTTAAGAGTTTGCTTTCTACCAACGGTTAGTCTTTTTCATTCCTTTATAACTTTGTGCCAATTTCACATTATAACCCCTAAACTTTTAGGAAAATGCAATTTAGTCCTTGAACTTTAAGTTGAAGGGCCAAATTGATCTTTCTCAGAATCTTCATCCTATTTGTGGTCTATCAATGCGCACATATAGTTTTTTTTAATATTACAGAAATAAATAAGTTGTTTTTTAATATATTTATAGATAGAAATCATCAGTTATGTATAGGTGCAAAAATGATACTCTTTTTAATCTCTTCCTAATTTTGTGCCAATTTCACATTATAGTGCCTCAACTTTTCGGAAAAAGCAATTTGGTCCTTGAACTTCAATTCGAAGGACCAAATTGATCTCCCTTAGAATTTCCAGCGACATCTATTCATTACCTGTTAATAATGCATATATCCATTGATTTTTTAATATACTAATCACTACATAAATGTAAATAATATATTTTTTTAATAAATATAGATGGAAATAATCAGTTAAGTATCGGTGCGAATATGATAGCTGCATCTGGAGCCGGAGCCGCAACGACAATCACTACTAATCCTATTTGGGTCGTAAAAACTAGATTCCAAGTATGCAATTAATTGAAAATTTTGCAAAAAAGACCCTGTGTTATGTTTCAATTGCAAAAAAGCCCCTCCATTATTGGAAATTGCAAAAAAAAAAAAAAAAAAAAAAAAAACTCAATTCTTTAGGAAATTGCAAAAAAAAAGGACCTATGTGATGTTAAGATCTAACACTAATATTCTTTTGCAATTTCTTGAAGGATTGAAATTTTTTTTTTGCAATTTCCAACAATGAGTGGCTTTTGCAAAGTAAGCAAATGCAGAGCCTTATTTGAAAATTTCTAGTAATTAATTCTTCCTTTTTTTTATATTTTACAATTATAATTCAAGATCATGTTCCACATTTCAGAATATACTAGGGGCATTTTCATTTTGTGGGATATAGATTTTCAAATTTAGGGATTTCAAAACAGGATTTTATCATCGTTTAAATAATATGGGTGCTGAAAAGTGAAAACTGTATTATTTATTTTGGATCTTATTTTATTAGTTTGTTTGGTGTTTAATTAAACTATTGAGGGTTATTTAGGGATTGATTGGGTAAAATTGGACCAAAATTGCAAAATTAATTTATATATTGTGGAATTTGTGCAAGTAACAAAAATTCAATTAATATTTTATTTTTGTAAATGTTTCTCTCTCTAGACACAAGGAGTGAGAGATGGTGTGGTACCATACAAAAGCACACTTTCAGCTCTAAAGAGAATCGCTCATGAAGAAGGCTACAGAGGCCTATACAGGTATTTCTTTTTTTATTCTTTTAATTTTAAAATAAAAAATATATATATTTTTGTAAATTTACTGAGAGAAATATGTATAATAAAATTTATTTTTGGTACAGTGGTCTTGTACCGGCTTTGGCAGGTATTAGTCATGTTGCGATTCAGTTTCCTACTTATGAGAAAATGAAACAGTACTTAGCTAAACGAGGTATAATTTTGATTTTTTTTCTTTACATTTGATATAAATATAATTTCATTTTTCTTTTTCTTTTTTGAAAATTTGGCCAGTTTTTCTTCTGAAAGTAAAAAAAGAATTCGTCTTGGACCTGCTTTGATTTTCCAAAATGGGAAAAAAAAATTGAATCTGAATGTGAAATTTGAATTTTGTTGAAATTAAAGGTTTCTTTCTGCAGATATTACTATTACTTTTTATTTTTTTTAAATCTCTTGAGTTTGTGTAATGATTATGTATTTTTATTTTTTGAGCAGATAATACAACAGTAGATAATTTAAGTGCTGCTGACGTGGCAGTTGCTTCTTCCATTTCTAAAATCGTCGCCTCAACATTAACATATCCTCATGAGGTATTTTTCAATACATTACTATTTTATATATAATTATATTACCTAAAATACAACATTTGCATCTAAATGCAAATTATCAAATTTAATTTGAAAATTTGAAATTCCATTTTTTTTTCTTTCTTTTACCACAACCACGTTTTGCGCCAGTACTTTATAAGATCATATTTATACACTCTTTATCAAGTATTTTTTATTAATTTCATAATTTTTTTATTAATTACTAAAATTACAGGTGGTTCGATCGAGGCTTCAAGACCAAGGATTCCATTCAAAAACAAAATACAAAGGAGTTATAGATTGTGTTAAAAAAATAATTCAAAACGAAGGAATTTCTGCTTTTTACAGGGGCTGTGCTACAAATTTACTCAGAACTACGCCAGCTGCTGTAATTACTTTTACGAGTTTTGAAATGATTCATCGGTTTTTAGTCAATCTTTTAGATGCAAACGGTCAAACATAATTTAGAATTGTTTTGTTTTATTGAAGGAACTAATGGTTTAGCAATGTAGGGTTTAGTAGTTTTTGAATTGTATTAAATTGTTTCTTTTATTCAAAGGAAAATAATCTGGGATCCAATTGTCTTTTCTTTTTCTTTTGACATGATTTAGCATTTTTAGTCAATCTTTTAGATTCGAATGGTCAAATGTAATTTAGAATTGCTTTGTTTTATTGAAGGAAATAATGGTATAGTAATGTAGGTTTTAGTAGTTTTTGAGTTGTATTGAATTGTTTCTTTTTTCGGAGGAAAATAATTGGCATATAATTTAATTGTTTTTATCTCAATCAAAGGGTTTATAATATTTAATTACCGTATTGACTGGCATCTATAATTGTTGAATTGTTACTTTTAGCATGATGGCTAGTCATAATAAAAATATGAGTCCTAACTGAATAGTCTTACTTTAGCAAGATAGCACCTATTAATTGATGAATGATGTGATACAATATAAATATAATGAGAAGTTGCAAGTTTTGGTGAAACACTATTGAAACATTTTTGATGAAACTCTTCTTTTTGTTCTAATTATATATAAATTATTAGAAACACAAACTTTTTTTAGATAATGGAGGAAACTAATCCTGCTTATGAAAAAATAATTTCTAGAAAAGACAAATAAATAGTATTATATCAAAACACAACACATATATTATCTTATAAGAGAAAAAACACAATTGCGTAGCTTGTCAATAACTCGGTAGAGCCAATACACAAGAGGTTATGTTCCTTCATCTTCAATTAACGTCCGATCTTCCGGATTGCATTCTTTTGTTTCTTTAAACTGAATCCAAGTCTCTTTTTCTTTGATTGAATCCATTCACAGCAGCATAATCAATCTGTTACTTTCTCATTTGTTGTTTATGTAGTACCTGACATGTGTCAGCTTGTGATTGGTTAAGTTTTAACACAACGGCTCAATATTCCCTCTTTTAATATAGTAAAGATATGAATAGCATAATAAATCGCTATTTATTCTCATGCTGAAAAATGGAATGAGATGGTTTGGAATAAATTAATATTTGAAGATGAAAAATCCATTATCGAAACAAAGTATATCTTTGGTATCAGTGGCGGGATTCATTTCACCAACTCTCTATGCAAACAATCTATATTCTACTTGGTCATCGTTTAATCACTTTTATTCTAACTAGTTAACTTTTCATGTTATTTTCAACTTTTATTATTCCCTTTTATTTTTATTAATATTATTTTGTTCTTTTTTTTTTTTTGGTTTGGTTTTTGTTTCTTTTTAGGATAGCTTATGTGCTTTTACTTTACATGATACAATTTCACATTTTGCACAGATTATCATGTTAATATCATATATAAGGGTAAATTTCACCCCATGTCACTCAACTTTTAAAAAATGACCAAATAGGTCACTCAACTTTCAATTGTCCCCTATAGGTCACTCAACTTTAAAAAATGACCAAATAAGTCATTCAACTTTCAATTATCCCATATAGGTCACTCAACTTCAAAAAAATGTTCAAATAGGTCATTCAACTTTCAAAAATTATCAAATAGGTTACTCATATCGGATGACTTATTTGTATTTTTCAACTAATTGGGTGACCTATTTTGGTTATTTTTGAAAGTTGAGTGACCTATAGTGGACAATTAAAAGTTCAGTGACTTATTTGATATTTTTTTTAAAGTTGAGTGACTTGTAGGGGACAATTGAAAGTTGAGTGACTTATTTGATTATTTTTTGAAAGTTGAGTGACCTACGGTGAAATTTACCCCATATATAAAGAAAAAATTTATAAGATTTAGCAAATATAGCACTATACCATTCTAGGAAAGCAGCATATCATCTATGAGTTTTAATATGTTTTCCAACAACCAATATATTTCTTGCAGGGGTGTTAATTTCTCCTCCTGATTCGGGAAAAATCCTTCGGAAAAAAAAAAATTTCTTTCTGAATTATTAATGTACATTTTTTTTAAAAGATATATTTCTAACAGATCAAAACTTATGTTACAGAATTATTTTAGTTTTTAGCTTATAAATTTATCTTAAGTTCCCATTCCAATCTATCACTTCATAGTTGTTAAACTTATGTTGCCGACCATGTGCACTCATAACTAGTCTAATTATTTGAGTTTTTTCTGTAGAAGTTGGCATAATGAAAGGAATAATAAAAACAAAACAAAAAATCAAACCCAGAATAAGTGTTATTTTTCTCAACAAAAATATTAATTACCAAAATACAGGTGGTTCCATCGGGGCTTCATTACCAAGGATTCCATTCAAAAACAAAATATAAAGGAGTAATAGATTTTGTTAGAAAAATAATTCAAAATGAAGTTGATTTCCAGATTTTACCGTGGTCCGCGGATGTGCTGCAAATTTACTCAGAACTATGCACCGCTGCCATAATTACATTATGAGTTTTGAAGTGATTCATCATTTTTTAGGCGATCTTTTAGATTTGAACGGTCAAACGTAAATTTTAGAATTGTTTTGTTTTATTTAGATGGTAAAGTGGTTTAAGGGTTTTGTAGTTTTGAATTGCATTGAATTGTTTTTTTTTAACGAAAGAAAATAATTCGCTTTTAATTTAGCTGTTTTTATATTTGCCCACAATACAGTAAAATTAGAACCCTGCATGATTTGATATTGTTATTATTTCTGAATTTGTTTCTTTGAAGTTGTTATTTCTGAATAATTGTTCTTTGAAATTGTTTTTTTTATTTCTGAATAATTATTTTTTTGAGGTAAATCGAGGGTTCTTTTGCCGAAGATCTAATGTTGTTAGTTCGAATATGCATATACTGCTAAATCCTGGCGGCAGTAAAAATTCTGGAAGGATGAATTTGCTTTACTGAGGGAAAATAATGAATGAATATGATCAAATCTAAATACAACTTGTCATAACTAATAAATGATAACAAGAATGATTTTGAGCCAATATACATGGCATAAATAATACATGATAACTAGTCACAACTAATACATGATCACTTAGTCATGGGACTCATAACTGATACAAGAGAATTCTTACTTTCAGCATGATAACTAGTCATAAAATAAGCATGAAAGTTAAAACTGGATGATAGTTCTCTTGAGTGTGGGCTAGCCCACCTCAAGCTTGCATTAAAAGAAAAACTGGATGATATTTATAAGTCTTAAGTTGAAGTAAGTAGCAAG
This sequence comes from Juncus inflexus, assembly GCA_024447665.1. Classification (NCBI taxonomy): domain Eukaryota; kingdom Viridiplantae; phylum Streptophyta; class Magnoliopsida; order Poales; family Juncaceae; genus Juncus; species Juncus inflexus. The sequence continues at coordinate 11,185,935 of JAJHPC010000014.1, read as the reverse complement.
TCTTGATGAAACAATATTCAAACATTTTTGTTGCAACTTTTTTTTTTTTAAAATATAATGATTGTCAAAAACTATTGCTTAAAAAAAACAAGATTTTCAAAAACTATAATTTATGATGCAAACTAGTACATCGGCTATATTATGGTAAGAAACACAAATATTTTTAGATAATGGAGAAAACCAACCCTACTTACGAAACAAAATAACCCGCAAATGACCATCAAATCATATTATATCAAAAGATAGCACAATACATGGGAGGATGAAAGACAGAGAACATCAGAAATTAGATAGTAGCTAGGAATGAAAGCCAATATAATATGACTGCTAAATATAATAAAGTAGCTAGTTAAAATAAACATAAAAAATTGCTGATGAAATGGGTAACCTTCCCTTTTGTGAAAGTAGTTGAAATAAACACATCATGTGAAAGTAACCTTCCCTTCATACTTTCCTTCCTATGGAGAGTAACCTTGTCGTTCATCCGGCTAATCTCTTTTAGGGCCTGTTTGCTAACGTAATTTTGAGCAAGGTTCAGGAAGCCATGGTTGCAGGAAGCCAATGTGTGAGCATCAGGAAGCCATGGTTGCAGGAAGTCATGAAAAATTCCATAAATTTGTAAATAAAAGTGTTTGATGAAATCATAGGAAGTTATGAATATAATATTTTGAAATATGAATATACTATTGTTATTTAAAAGAAAAACTAAATGTTGAAAGAAAAAAATTATGTAAAGTAAATATGCAATTTTGAGAAGATTATATTAATTATGTTAATTATAATAATATTATTATTTTATCAATTTAAAAAATTGTTCCAGTATTCTAACAATAACATTTTTGCTGCTTTAAATAAGCACCAATTAATCCAACCTTCATGGCAAATATGATAATAATCAACTCCTTAAAAAATAATATTTAGTTCAAAAATATAACTAGATTAGATACAAGTATTTCTATATATTGATTAATATTTTATTAGTTTTGTATGATTAATATTTTATTACCAATGTATTTCTATTGAAACAGTGGCCGCATTAAATACAACTAGATTAGATACAACTATACAAGTAAACACCAATTAAAAATATCCGCAATTAAACACCAATTATGCTTCAATTATGAACCAAGATGAAAAGATAAGATAAGTTACTAGTAAGGTAAATTAATCTAATAATAGATAAGATATTTTATAGCATGATAGCTAGTCATAAGAAAAGCATGAAAGTCCCAACTCAATGATGTGATACAATATAAATGAAACTTTCCGTTGCAAGTTCTGATAAAAACAAGATTCAAACATTTTTTTTGTTTCTTTTCTTCTTTCCGCTCTAGATTAAACATAAATATTAGAAACACAATCATTGTTAGATAATGGAGGAAACCAAACTTGCTCACAACAAACTAGCAAACAAATGCAAAAAATTCAAACAGAAAATCATATATCATCTTGAAACGGGTTTGAACGGTGAAAATAAATCACATCTTAGATTTGGTAGTACAGTAAACATGGCAGCACACGTAGAGAGTGCTACCCATTATCGTGCTGGAAAATTGCTCTTTATTTTCTTAGTACATGTTCGCTATTATCATAACTAATTTGTTTTTTTATTCTTCAAATAAAAACAATTTGTTTTTTTCTTCAAATAAAAAAAAATGTTTTTTATTCTTCAAATAAAAACAAATTAAAGAAAAATGATTTTTAGGATTATATATATGTTATTTGAGTTTCACTGGGATTACTTCCCTGACTCTATCGAGAAACAATGTGACGTTAAGTTTGTTCATAGTTGAATGGCTTTCTGAGGAGAGGACAAAGTTAATTCTTTTGTAGTTCCTTTATCTCTCATCTTAATTCTTTTCTTTGCTCGTCGTTGAGGCTATTCCTGAAGCTTTGCCTTCAACATCTATTATTTTTGTTTTTCTATCTTTTTTTTCTTAGTTTGTGTTTCTTTTTATTATAACCAGTGTGTTTTTACTTCAACATAACACAACTCAACATTTTGGACTGATTATTATGTTAATATCATGTATAAAGACATAAATTAGAACATTTAATCAATATAGCATTTAACTTTCTGGATATGTTTCAGATTTATTTATTCATTTAGCTTATAATTCAGAGAAAATAATGAAAGAATCAAACCCAAAATAAAATTAGTATCTCAAAAACAGTATCGTAGGTTAAAACAAAAAGGAACTCTGATTTGGATGCAATTATTACAATTCTTCATTTTAACTACTAAATGATATTTTTCTATCAAATCACATTAAAATGTCTATTTTTTGTGTAGCTATATTTTCTAATTTCATTCTTCTTTTACTCTCCATATTCATCAGTATTTTGTATAAACTTGTTTCAAAGTTCAAAAATCAAAAACCTATTAAATTTCCAGAAAACAAAACAAAAAAAAGTATGTGGTACTAACCTTAGTCACACGGGAAAGCATATATTTTTATCACTTCATGAATACCATTTAATAAATTGAATAATTAAATAAAAAGAATATATATGATTGAATTTACACAGCGCATTTCTAAATTATCTTTCAGACAAGTAACCTGCAGTAAGACCAAGTAGATTAAATTTAGTTCTTCAAGGAAAACCCTAGAAAAATTTCCAACCAAAAAATCTAAAAAATAATAAAATGGCTAGAAATGGCTAATGCCATTAATAAATAAAAGTGCTTCTTTGATTACATAATAACAAATTTTGAGGGTGAATTTGAAACATATATTCTGCTTTTTCTCACACCACAACAACAATAATAAAAGTACACAATTATTTCCCAATTTTCAATCTAGACACTCAAATAATTTGAAAATTATACAAATATTATTTTTATTCCTCTTTCTGATGAGATTGTGTTGAATTGTTTCTTCTTCATAATGAAAATAATTGCCTTTTTTTTTGAAGCTTCAGGCGGCGATTGCCGCTCTAAGATTCTATTAAAAAATAAAAAGGTTTTGGTTGTATCACATGACATCTATTAAAAAATAATTGCCTTTTAAATTAGTCATTTTTATATAGTTAGTGAAAACTTAAACTTGCCCTTATATGATAGAATAGCTATGGTAGGAAATCTGTATTTGCTTTTTGGGCAGTGCTATTTCTAGAGCAAATATTGCTTTATCTAGAGCGAGATTCAGATTTTTAATTGTGGTTGATTGGATTAAAGATTTATTTCTGTTTTATCACCTATCGTAATTAGCTTCAATCAAACTATGATGAAATTAAAAAATACTGAAATACCATTGATGTCCTAATTATTTTGTATTTGCCGGATAATAGTTATCATTTGTTATATTTTGCTAAGTTTCTTTTGCTATTCGTACATAAACTCAAAGTTATATGACGCTCTAAACTCTAAGTTTGAAATTACGTCATTCGTAATAATAACTTATAATATTTCATATTACTTTCAATACTATGTAATACAATTATATACATAATAATAATTATATGTTACGTAATTTAATAATCTATAATAATCGTATAGTGATACTATTTCATATTTATTTCAATGATATATAATCCAATTATTTTGTATCACTCATGAAAATGTCAAATTAATTTAATTGACACATATGTTACAATTTTATAATTCAGACAGAATATGAAATATGGAGCAAAACAGGAACAAAAGATGAAGTATAAAATCTTGGATTTATTTGCAATAATATTATTGCCATATTTGTTGGGATTAATTAAGAAAGGAATAATACACGAGTAAATCAATAATTGTGTAATAAATAACTAGCTTGATTAAAGTAAGGGCATTTTGGGTATTTTAAGCAAAAATTCAAATCTCATTCTGGATTAAGAAAGGATTAAGAAAAGTTTCGTTTTAGAAATAGCAGCACCCTTGCTTTTTTTGGGGGAAAGGAAAGAATGAATTTGATTTCTGTAGGTTCGACTTGCCGCATTGATTACCGGACTTTCAACTTTTTAATTATTGAGTTACTAGCTTTATAATTAGTCATAGAAAAAGCATTTGGACTTATTAATTAGTTAATTCTTACTTTTAGCATGAGAACTAGTCATAAAAAAGACGTGAAGGTTCTAACCGAATGATATGATACAATATAAATGTAACTTACAGTTGTAGACTTGACGAAACCATGTTCAAACATTTTGGTTGCAACTGTCTTTCTTCTTTTTGTTCTCGACTAAATATATATGATTAGAAACTCCACTTTTTTAGATATTGGAGGAAACCAACATTGCTTACCACGAAATAATTCGCACAAAAGACAAATAAATGATATTTTATCAAACCACAACACAACTATCATTTTTAAAGAGAGAGAGATATAATTATAACGCATTTGAAAATTTTAGCAGGGGAAATATGTAGAAGGATACAAGAGAAAACAAACCACACATCTTACGGTGATAATTACATTCATTCTCGTGTTAGAAAATGCCAAGATATCTTTTAGAAATAAAATGATATTAGTAAAAAATAAAGATTGAAACGTAAAAACATATTTTATAGGTACATTTTTGCATAAAAACCTTATTTGAACTAGTGTTCCATGGTGCAGAAAAGAAGAAGTTAATTACACTTGATATTTGCATTAAATGAGTGTATTAAATTTTAGACCGAGTTTTTTTCTTTTATTTGGTTTGGGACTGTCATTCAAGGGGAGGGAAGAGAGAGGTGTGAGTAGTGTTGTATGAATGAACTGATTTTCTGTTTGAACTTTGTATCTTCTTGTGAAGTTTATCTTCCATTTTTATCTCCATTTTATTCATCAAATCCACTTAATTCCTCCAAATTAATCCACAAAATCCTCAAATTTGTTACGAATAGATCCAATTCGTGACATATATCAAAAAATAATGACATTCACTCTTGTTGGAAATGCCAATATTTTTTTTAGAAATAAAGTGATACTATAAGATAAACATGATCCGTAAGAGAAAAAAATATTTTTTACTATTATATTTGGTTTGAGTTTATGTGGATTTACTTCACTATCTCTATTGGGAAGCAGTGTGACGCATAAGTTATTTTCATGTGGTTTGAGTTGAAGGTTTATTCATGGCTGTGTCTTTATGAGAAAAAAAGTTACTTTTTTATATATTTTTTTTATCTTTTATATTTCTTTCTTTTCCTCTGTTCGTTTGAGGCTATTCCTCAAACTTTGCCTTCAATATCCATTAGATTTTGTTTTCAATCGTTTTGTTGTTTTTCCTAATTTTTGTTTGTTTCTATGATAATTGGTGTGTTTTTACTTCAACATGACACAGTTTCATATTTTGGACTGATTATTATCTTAATATCAGATAGAAAGAAAAAGAAAAAAAAACTACAACATTTAATCACTGCAGCATTTTGCCTTTCTGGATATGTTTCTGATCTATTTTATTCATTTAGCTCATAATTCAGAGAAAATAATAAAAGAATCAAACCCAAAATAAACTTGTTATTATCTCAAAAACAGTATCTTAGGTTAAAAAAAAAAGGAACTCTGATTTGGACGCAATTACTACAAATTCTTCATTTTAACTACTAATGATAATTAGCTATCAAATTACAATAAAATATCTATTTTTGTGTTGTATATTCTAATTACATTCTTTCTTTACTGTCCATATTCATCAGTATTTTGTATAAACTTGTTTCAAAGTTCAAAATCAAAAACCTATTAAATTTCAAAAAACAAAAAAAAAAAAGTTTGTGGTACCAACCTTAGTCACTCTGGAAAGCATATATATTTTTTTTGACTTCACGAGACCATTTAATAAATCAGATAATTAAATAAAAATATATATGATTGAATTTACACAGCGCATTTCCAAATTATCTTTCAGATAAGTAACCTGCAGAAGACCAAGTAGATTAAATTTAGTTCTTCAAAAAAACCCTAGAAAAAATTCCCACCAAAAATCTAAAAAATAATAAAATTGCTAGAAATGCCTTAATAAAATAAGTATTTGATTACATAATGACAAATTTTGAGGGTGAATTTGAAACATTTACCATAAATGCTTTTCACACCACAACAATAATAATAGAAGTACCCAATTATTTCCCATTTTCAATCTACACCCTCAAATAATTTGAAAATTATACAAATATTATTTTTTATTCCTCTTTCTGATGAGATTTATTATTACCATTCAGGGCTGCATGGTAGACCCGCTTTTCTGCTAGCCCTATTTCTGAAAGTACCAAATTGCCCTGCATAAAAAAAATAAACATAATTGAAATATAAAACACATAATTTATTTATTTATTAATTTGCTTATTTATCAGAATAAATAGCAACAGATACCTAAAGATTTGCTTTTTGCGGACATAATACAAAATATTACATCAATAAATAAATTAACAATGTAGGGGCCAATTCGCAATTTTCAATAACGAAGGAGCTTTTTTGTAATTTTGGCATAATACAAGGGCGTTGTGCAAATTTCCAAAAAAAAATAAGAAGGGGGAAAAGGTTGAGTAACTTCAAAAAGCCAAAAAAAAAAGGATAAATTGAGAAAATGGTTAAGAAATTAATTATAATAATTAATACCTCAGTTGCCATTAATTTTCTGACATTATATGCATAAATTTTCGGATCTTCTTTTTCTTCTTCTGACGGATAATATATTGGCAATTTAATCACTTCTATATGATTCACAAATTGACACAGAAGCAAAAATATATGTCTCATCTACAAAATACAAAAATTAATTATACATGAATTAATGTTAAAAAATCATCAAATATATGTCTAAATTACCCTTCTTTCTTGCTTACAAAAGATGATATTTTCAAGTTTGTAGGGGCCCTCATGAAATAATCTCAAGTTTGAGGCAATTAATTAATGAATACCAAGTAAAAAATACTATATTTATTATTACTATTTTTTTTATTTCTTTTGTTTAAACTTACACTCATTACCATTGTTTCTTTCTTTCTTTTTTATTTGTACATAAGCTATCATTTCTATGATTGTACGGGCCCCAATGAAATAATTCCAAATTGGAGGCAATTAATTAATTAATACCAAGTAACAAATTTTTTTTTTTTTTTACTTTTATCAATTTTCTTGAAATTAAAAAATGTTAGAAAAAGTCAATCTTCAATTATTATATTTCTAAATTACCCTTGTTTCTTTCTTTCTTTCCTTCTTTTTTATTTATACATAAGATACTACAATTTTGAAGTCTCCCAATGAAATGACTCCAAATTAGAATCAATTAATACCAAGCTAAAGAATTAATTTTTTATTTTTATTTATTTAGTTATTTTTATTTTCTTTTAGGAAACTTACGCCATCCATGGTGTCCCAAGCAGGACTGAACCGCTTGTAAGGGTATTTCAGAATTACGGGAATTACAGGGGCTTTTGCGAGAAATGCGCCTGTTTTGAACGGCAGTAAATAACCTCCATTTGTTGTCGTTCCCTCTTAAAATTAAAAATAAATAAAAAGAAAATTAAGACAAGAATTTTACAATTTGAAATTTTTCAAGAAAAATAAAAAGTAAGTGTTGTTTATGTAACTAACACTAAGTGAGAAAATGTTGAAATTTTTAAAGATTTTTTTTATTTGTAGGGGTATAAAGTATAAAGGATGTTTTGAGGATTAGAAGGGTTGATATGAAATAAATCAATGAATAAAAAAGAAAATTAATATGAATAATATATATTAGAAATGCGCTAGTTTTGAAAGGTAGTAAATAATCTCCATTTGTTGTTGTTCCCTCTTCAGAAAAAAAAAATGTCAAATATTTCTTATATACCTACCATTAAATGAGGATATTTTTTATTTTGACATTAAATGGTAATTAAGTGGTGTGTGAAATGAATATTTACCATTAAATGGTGTATAGCATATTTTGAGGATTGAAGGGTTGATATGAAATAAATTGGTAATTAAGAAAGAATATTATGAAAAATAAAATAAATTAGAAGAAAAAGAATGTAAAACCTGGAAAAAGAAGCATCATAGGGCAGAATTTATTGTGATGAGCTTCTTGTATTCTTTCTGTCACCATGCCTATATAAAATTAATTAATACTTATTATAATTCAAATAATTTTGAATCAATTAGGTCTTACTTGGTAAAAGAGAAGAGAGAACTAAAATTTAAGAATAAATAAATGAATATTAACTTTTACCAGAAACGCCTTTTGAATCAGAGGTTTTTGATTCTCTTTGCACATAGATACAGCTCAGACATTTGCTGAAATATTTTTTTATTAACAAAATACAAATTAGGGTTTATAAATTTAAACCAGTCAACAAAATAATTAACTAATATTAAAACTTCCATGATTACATTATAGAAATACGGAATAACAGCTACAAATTTTTAATTTCTTAAATATTAAAAATTTAATATAACGTAAGTAATAATTTAAGAGAGAGAAAATACCTAATGAGACCAACCAAAGGCAGTTTACCAACTGATCTCTTCATTTAGGGTTTGTCCATTCATGCACCAAAACAGAAAAAAATGTCAAAATATAAATCTTGAATTAAAACAAGCCATGAAAAAATAAATTATAAAAATTAAGAAAAAATAAATAAATTAATACCTTAGCAACAAAGCTGGGGAAAGAAGAAGACATATGATACAGAATATCGACATAAGACACGTGATTTGACACAATTGCCCCTGCTCTTTCTGATTCTTCATTCTGATAAATAAACAAAAGAGGAAAAATAATTAGGGGTTTTTATGACAATTTAGATTTTTCTTTTTTGTAAATTGAAATCATAACTTTGGTTATAGACAAATCAAAACTTAGAATTTCTATTTACCATCAATTGAACAGATTTTGTACTCGTATTACTAATGTATGTATCAGGGATCAAATGATCACATTCATAATTGAAAAAATTCTAAAAAAGAAGAGCATTTCATATTTGGGTAAAAGAAAAATAAAATTTCACTCATCAATAGCCACTATAAATATGGCAAAGATTGAAACTTTTTCAATTGAAACAAATACTAAAAATAGTGTTATTTCAATTTACCATCACTATTACCATAAAAAAAAATTCATTTGAATTACAACGAAGAATCAAATTACCGCATTATTATTCTTCAATCTTCGATCATCAACTTTGATCCAATAAAACCCAAAAACAAACAACATAGCTCTCGCAGCAAACCTCCCAGCTCTCACCACCACCTGCTCAAATAAAATAAACAAATCAATGTTAAATTTTAAATTTTACCAGAAGCGCCTTTTGAATCAGAGGTTTTTGATTCTCTTTGCACATAGAAACAACAACTCAGACTTTTGATGAAATAATTTTATTAAAAAATTATCATTAGAAATCAAACATTTGTCAAAATAATTAACCTAAAAAAATTAAAATCAGTCATCAAAGTAATTAATTTTTAAGGACATTCATCATTACAATACAAAAATATGGAATAGCAGCTAAAAATGTTTAATATCATAAAGAACAAAACTTTAATAATATAATGTAAATAAACACCTCTCTTCTCCATTCCCCCATCCTCAACACATCCTCCTCTCCAGTCAAATCCTCTCCATTCCGATCATCTCCACTCCGGCGGCCGGAGAAAACCGTACAAACCCGACAGATCAAGTAATACACAATCAACACAACCATCCCAGCCACCAATCGGATCGGCACAAGCGTCAAAATCGCGATTCCCAGCAAAAACCTCTCGTAAAAACCCAATTCGCCCTTCCCCATGGTACCATACACATCATTCCTCACGTACGGCGCGCACTTCTTCTCCAACTCGACCAAGTCGAAACTCTCCTCCGAATTCGATGAAGCCGAGTCCGAATTGAGCGGTTTGAGCTCCATTAAAAGAAGAAGGATTTAATAATAATAACACTAACGGAGATGATTGTTGTTAATTAGTTTGAGGAAGAAGAAGAAGAAGAAGAGATGGAATTTCCATTGGAGAATTGGAAGGAAGAAAGTACGAGATTAGATGGAGAAGAAGAAACTGTTTGGGCTTTGAATGGATTTGGTGTATGGTATGAGAATGGACTGAAATTTATATATATGAGAAATGAAACTGAAAGTTTATTGATTACTTGTTATGTCATTAATAATATATGTTGAATATTACTGGGATAATGATATAGAGATTTTAAATATTTTCATTCATTTTTAATATTAAAAAAAGATAATTACAATTATATAGAAATAATTGAGGATTTTACTCGGTTTGGGTATGATTTAGATGGAAAAGAGAAACTGTTTGGGGTTTGGATGGATTTGGTGTATGGTATGAGAATGGACTGAAAGTTATATATATGAGAAATAAAACTGAAAGTTTATTGATTACTTGTTATGTCATTAATAATATATGTTGAATATTACTGGGATAATGATATAGAGATTTTAAATATTTTCATTCATTTTTAGGATATAAAAAGAAAATTATTGTAAGTGTATAGAAATAATTTAGGATTTTACTCGGTTTGTTTGGGTATGGTTTAGATGGAGAAGAAATTGTTTGGGGTTTGGATGGATTTGGTGTATGGTGTAGGTATGTACTGAAATGAAACAGAAAGTTCATAATTAGGGAACTGAGGGAGTATGATTACTGTAGCATGATTGTTCACGACGGAATTCATTAATAGTATATATAATTAATTTTCTAATATAAACATATACATAACAGTATATATGTAATTTAGTTTCTAATAACGGTATAAGCATAACAGTATGTAAAAATAAGGAAACAGTATATAAAATGAAAAAATAATATATAAAATGAAAAAAATAATATATCTACAGTGCGTCGAGTTACAGTGTGTTACAGTGCGTCGAGTTTGCACATTTCCCTATTTGTTATGTCATTAATAATATGTTAAATATTACTGATATAATACTCGAGATTTTAATATTTTCATTCATGTTTTAGGATATAAAAACGAAATTATTTTAAGTATATAGAAATAATTTAGGAATTTACTCGGTTTGGGTATGATTTAGATGGAGAAAAAGCTGTTTGGGATTTGAATGGATGTGGTGTATGGTGTATGTATGGACCGGAACTGAAAGTTGATAATTACTTATCACCAAGTTGGTTATATATTCTTAATATGGTATATATTAGTTTGTGTGCATGATATTTTATGGAAAAAACTAAGAAAATCAATTGGTTGATCAGCTGTCACACTTATTGACCATTATTTTTTCTATTTTTTTTATTAAAATAACAGGATTGAAGAATATTATATCTAGACTTAGCTTAAACATTTTAAACTGTTAATTAGTGATAAAGATGCTTGGTGAACTTTTGGTCATGGCATAAAAATGAACAGGATATTCACTGGGAAAAAGATATATTAAACGATGCCTCATTACTGGAATCAGAAAGTCAAAACAAGGAGTGCCAATACAATTTTTTTTTTCTATTTAATAAAAAAAAATATAAAACAATTTGCAACAAGAAAAAAAAATTGAACCTCCCATCTTATTTAGTTCCTATTGATTCCCAGTGAAATAGGAACCAAAAAAGGGAGCATTTTCACATACTTAAATATTTTTTTATTAACTCATAGTGGGTACCGTATATTTCAGTCCAAAGTATATTTCAGTCCAAAGTTTCAATTAACCCGTATTGTTGGGTACCGAACTCCCATATCTTTCGGCCGAAAAATTTCAAAGTTTTATTTTGGTTTCTATTCTAAGTTATATTCACAATAATATACCTTAGATTTTAAATATTATATATTCATATTCACAACAATATACCTTAGATTCTAAACATTATACACTTATATTCACAATAATATATTTTAAATTCTAAAGATTTATCATGAGTTTTTTCTTATGATAAGATGTCAATCAAGAACTAGAAGATTAGATTAATCAAGAAATCTTTCCGTCAAAAAGATGCAATATACTTTTATATTATAACAATATATCTTAGATTATAAACATTATACTTTATATTTCCAACAATATACCTTATATAAAAAATTCAATGAGAATCAAGAAGCTAAAAAAAATAATATGTTTAATTTCTTGGGAGCTCATAATCTTTTCAGCAAATATGAGAGTTCCGGAGTCTATTTAAATGGGAGGTCCCATGATTCTTACATGACTCTCATTTCCACGACATGTGGCGCGATCTCGTTGGTTGAGAACTAAGAAGCCCCAATTTATGGGAGGTTAATAGTCAGTCACTTGCAATACATAAGAAAAGGGGGGATTTCATATTTATCGTTTACAAACTCTTGTAAACTATAACAAAATCAAATTTTGGACGAATATATAATCCATTTTGAGCATAAAATCAACCATTAACTAAATTTTTTCTTAAGATTTGTTGACACATTAAACTCTTTGTAAAATCATTTTAAAAATATATTAAACATTTTGAGCTTTTTAAGTTCCTTTCCTGCAACATCTTTAAGATGACATACTTACCTTTCACCTTTTCATGGTACAAACATAAATTGTAATAAATCCAAGACACAAATATATTTTGTACATACTACATTTTCACCTTTTCAAAGAATAATGTTTCCCACTAAACTTAAAATCATGTTTATCTTAATTATTAAGAGTTGGCTCCAAACAGATACATAAATGCAGGTTACAAGAAAGAAAATACGACAATTTATTATTATTATTATTATTATTATTATTATTATTATTATTATTATTATTATTATTATTATTATTATTATTACATCCAAAGAGAATTAAGACGAGCATTTCTCCTCGTATAAATAAGCACAATAAACCCTCCAACACCCTTCTCTCTCCTCTTTATTTCTTTAATAATCCCTTAAAATTGTACATAAAACCCTAATCTCACCCCTCTTTCTCTCTCTACCCTCCTCTCTCTCTCATCAATATCCCCAGCAACACTTTTCTCTCTTTCTTATTTTCTGATCTGACCTTGTTTTGTTGCTGTTCCATAGAGAGAGAAAGTCTAAGAGAGAGAGAGGGAGAGAGAGAGAGAGAGAGAGAGAGAGAGAGAGAGAGAGAGAGAGCTTGGGACTCAGAAAGAATCATCAAATAAAGTGGAAAGCACAAGTCCTTGAACAAATTCGCTCTTCTGAGCTCTCTCTTTCTGATCCTTCTCAGACAGATGAGATAATGAACGTGATGCTGACTCAGCCCTAAAAATAAAAATAAGAATAAATAATAAATAATAAAACGATAATATGAATGGAAATAACAAAATGAAATGGACCGTGTTTTAGAGGGGAGGCTAAGGAAATTGAGGTTCAAATGATTGGTGATTTGAGTTAGAAATATATCGGAAATTAAACTTAGGGTTTCTTTTTCTTCGTTTTCCAAAAATGCCTCTGCATCAAGAAACCTTTCCATTGTGGATAATTGATTTTGTTTCTTATGGTGAGAGAGAAAATATAAATTAGAGAGAGAGGATATATAAAAAGATTTGAATAATTCTAAAGTTGAAAGAATAAACTGAACATCTTGAACAGGTATAATAATACTGATTAAAAAAGAAGATTGCTTTGCTTTGTAAATATTTTAATATATCGTTTTCAATTGGTCTTAGTAATGGAAAATTTCATGTGTCAACGTAACATTTTCCGTTGTAAACACCAATGATAAAACACGCTGAAAATTATATAGATATACTACGTAAATAAATGGTATTCAATAATCAATACCATTTGTGTTTGCATACAGATTATTACTGCATAAAAAGGTATATGAAAGTTTATACATTTAATTTTGTTGCAGTCATCCCCACACCAACACATGTAACTTGTGCCAAAATACATTAAATAACATAAACGTAAAAAAAATATTTAAATTGACCATTTTATGTACTAATGGAAAATTAGAAAACTTAGTAGACCATTATGTCAAATTAAATGCAATACTGATTACCCCAATGTTTCAAAATATCCAAACACACCCTCTAAAACTCAACATCCTTCAAAAAATTCTCCTCAAAAACTGAAGTACCAAATTCACCCTTTGGAAGGCTAAATTTGACATTTTAATTTTTTAAAGGGTATATACACGAAATTCATCAATAAAAAAATGTATTTTTATTTTTTATTCAACATACCTCTCTGAAGGCTTCTTCTCAATTGAGCTCTCACTCTTCAAATCCAACTCAGATTCCGTTTCTTCTTTACTCAAACCACTCACAGGTAGATTATAAATCAGAGACGAAATAAACGGGTCAGGCGCCGACCCGTTTCCCGACCCGTTAACCGACCCGTTAAGGAGGGACTGTAGAGTGCTGTTTCCTTCTCTCAGATCTTTTCTGAGAAGAGAGAGAAGCGAATTTGAGTTTGATTTGTTTGAGTTTCTGTGTTTTCTTTTTCTCTGCATTTTGAAGTAGTTTGTGTGTTGGATCGTGAGGTGGCCCACTAGGTCCATTCCCACTCGGCCTGCACAAATCGGACATATCTGCAAAATAAAAAATAAGTAAATAAATAAATAAAAATAAAAAATGGGATGTTTTTGTATGATTAATTGTGACTTGTGAGTGTGTACTATTTATATGTAAGTTATAGGTCAGTTATATCGAGAGAGAAACTTTGGTACAATCACGTTTTGAGTAAATTAATATTTTACTCTTATCAACTCAGCAATGCAGTTCAAAATCATGAATTAAGTAAGAATTGCATAACATGGAGTACAATAGCATGTTTAGCGTATTTTCCACATGATAGTGAGTTAAAAATGACACAAAAAGTTATCAATAAAGTAAAAATAGCAAAAAAGAAAGAAAATTAAAATTAGAAAAATTACTACAAGGAAACGAAACAGAAAAAAAGAATCAAACAGCAAATGAAAGTCAGATTCAAATGATATATTATAACTTAATATTATTATTTGGGTTACCAACCACTAAACTTTATCAGTTTAGAAACCAAGTCCATAGCAATTAATTGACTAAAAATAGCAAAAAGAAAAACAGACAAAAAGTAGAGCAATTGCAATGTAAATAAAGAAATGTATCTAAAAAAAGAACCAAAGAAACAGCATGAAACACCCTATTAATACTCCGAACAGAAATTTCATGCTTTATTGGCTAAAAAAACACAATCTTAACTAGGCAAAAATAACTAAGTAAGCATCAGTTGAGTTAATACCAATTTCAACTACAAAAAACTCAAAAACACTTCCTAAAAACAGACCAAACACAACACAACACAAAAACAAAAAACCCAAACAAAAATCAGTAAAACAAATTCAATACCCCATTTTTGGCCTCAACAGCGTGCTCATCATCCACATGGCAGCAAAATCCAACGAAATCAAAATCCTCGCCACAGAACGGACAGTTATACTCCACCCCGCCCATCCGCGACGCGTCATCATCGCCGCCGTCCGCCTCCTCAAACCCCAAATACAGATCTACACAAAACCCAAAACCAAATTCCATCAAATCTCACCAAATTCCAACCAATTGAGCTAAAAAAACACCAAATTCACAACCCACAAATTAACTGATTGCTCGTACCGTATCGGGATTGGAGGCGGCGTGAGGCGCCGGAAGAGAGGCGGCTCCATGAATCGGAATCCATGAATGAACTGATTCACTGATTTCTTCGCCGAATTTCGGCGATCAAGGCTCGATTTGGTACCAAATCCGAGCCCTCTTTTTCTCTCCTTTCTTTCTTTCTTTCTCTCGTCTTTCAGCTTTGGCTGCGAACTACAGAAAATAATATAATTCAATAATAACTTAATAATCATAATAATAATCATAATAATATCAATAATATATTAATAATAATAATTCTGGTGGCACCACGCACCAAAATTATACATATATTATTACCTACACCCGGTCTATAAAAAATCCATACACCACACTTAGAAGTTAACACGCTGACTAGTGGGACCTACTTTTCGGTGTATCACCTAATTTATATTCCACCACAACCACCACTCGAGAACAAAATCGCACAAAATAGTCCCTGCACGCGGAGTTCGAAGACCCGCGTTAGCTTTATAAATACGATTACAAACACCGAGCTTAGGTAGAGGTTACTATTAATGTAAAACGAGGAGAATATATCAGCCGTTGGATCATAGTAAACTATTTATTTCTATTGGAAATGTGTGTGTTTTTGGGTGATGTGTCGATTTAGTAAGAGAATGAATCGAGTGTTTGATGTTTGATGTTTGGTAATTGGTATGGAATTGAGTGTTTGATGTTTACTAATTGGTATGGAATTGAGTGTTTGATGTTTGCTAATTGGTATGGAATTGAGGAATTTGGGAAGATGAAGATGGCCGTGTGAGAAACGATTGTACGGGGCACGTGGAATTCGCGCTATAAGCTTTATTCCGGACTTTCATTATTGGTTTGTTTCGTGGTGTATTGATTATGTTATGTATTTTTTTTTTTTTGTGGCTGAGGAGTTGATGGTATTGTAGTGAGTATATAGCGACGGTATATAAAAATTGAAGAAAATATATAAATTGAAAATAAACAGTATGTAAAAAATTTATTTGGTAAACGATATATATTTTAAAAAATTAAAATAGTATGTAGAGTATATAGAAACGTGAGAAAACGGTATATAATTTCAATCCGTCGCTACAGTACCCTGTTGTGATTTTTTATTTCCCGGAGTTTTTTAGTAGGAAAAGAGAGGCTTTTTTGACAAAATCAGTAAGTAATTAATTGATAGAGAAATAGTTTAGATGATAAAAAAGTAAAAACACAAAGAACCAAATCCAAGGGAACTATTTGATTAAAATTAAACCAGAAATAGATAATTATTTTTTGAAGGAAAATTAGGCCATTTGGCCAAAAGAAATAGATCACAATTATAGGGGACTTTTTGAAGATTAAATATAGTGAATTAATTATTTTTTTATGAATTTACTGATTTATATTCAATTATGATGTATTTCTTTACTTTTTGGTTTTATTAGTTTTCATTTCTAATATATGGATTAGAATGGGAAATAAAACAGCCAAAGTTTGAATTGGCTCAAAACAGACTAGCTAACATTTTTTTCTTATTTTTTTCCTTATCTTCTTTGTTTGAATAAATTTTTCTCCTTATCTTGATTTTTTTATTTTGAATCATCACGAATAAAATCCCAAATCCTTTTATTCCTAGCTAATTATTAAGATGTCTTAATACGATAAGTTTGTCTTTTGAATGTCTATTTTTGAACTAATCTCGATAGTAAATAACAGTGTCGGAGTTTTAAAGACATGGGGGCCATGATCCCTAAGATATTGACAAAACTGTATATATCAGTCGTGTTTTTATAAAAAAAAATAAAAAATAAAATTGAAATATATATATTTGACTCCTCAAAAATTTTGAACAATGTTAATTAATAGGAGAATTTTTTTTTTGGCTCCCCCAATAAATCGAGGTAAGCTCCGCCACAGGTCAATAATGATACCGAAAACTTAGTTGGTCGCGCTTTTGCTTTCTTTCTAGAGAAATCTGATATCACGATGCATTGTAACACGTCTAAATCACGATGAACTCTATATATATTGTTTTTCCACTTTTCAATATATTAGTTTTTTTATATATTATTTTTACTATTTTAGATATATTTTTATTTTAGGGAAATTTCGAGTATATCCCACCTAAAGCTTAAAATATCAAATTTGTCCCTCCTAAAGAGTAAATATCAAATTTATCTCTCTTAAACTCAATTACTATCAAATTTATCCTTCTAAAATAAACAATATATCAAATTTATCCTTTTCAAATTAATACAATATCAAATATATCCAAACTATTAACCCTCCATCCATTTAATCATAATTAAAATTATTAATTTTAATTAAATCACAAAATACAAAATTATATTATATTGACCAAAATGTCCTTTTATCAATTGGCACTTTTATCAATTGGCAAGAAGAGGCCACACCTAAACCCTCAGGCCTCAATCTCATGGCCTAAGCTCCACCCCTCGATCTTGACCGCCCAAAGTCAACTGCGCCCCTCAATCTCCATCGCAAAATTTCTTCTGAGGGTTCTTGTTTGGAGTCAACATCATCTGGAGATTATTAGTTGTCAACAATGTAGCTTCTCATGTAAAACAATCTATAAGAGCCAATATCAATCTCAAGTTTGAATCAATTCATTTCTCTCGTGTCAAATTATTTTGACCGGCAAATTGAAGTGAAGATTTTTTTATTTATATACGAATTTCAATCATGGAGAAAGAGATAATCAAATAAATATTTAATATGAAATCTAATTCATTAACTTAATTTAGGAGTTTAATGATAATTATAAGATTGGACCGTTAATTTTAAATGAATGGTTTAAATTTTGAGAAAATTTGATGACAAATATGATATATTAAGTTTTTGTAATGGCAAATATGATTTTTTTAGTTTTTGTAATGGCATATATGATATTTTAAGTTTTTATGATGGCAGATATGATATTTAAGTTTTTGTAATGGCAAATATGATATTTCAAGTTTTTGTAGTGGCATATATGAAATTATCCATTTTTTTAGATAAAAAACTCAATTGTAAATTGTGGGTTAATAGATTTTGTTAAATATGCATTTGTTGAGAATCAAACTTGAAATCTCTCCCAAATTTCTAAGGTGACTTACCGCCATGGCCAGCCCAATAATTTTTGTTGCCTATGCCCGAATAAAAATCGTGTCTCTTAAAAACATACATGTAAAAAATGAAACCTAAAACCATAGAATAACATATTTTTCTTAATAATTATTTCATAAAATAAGATCTTGTGATATTACTTGACAATAACATGTATTATTCAAAAAATTCAATTTTCCCCACATCATGATTTTTCTTCTTTTGGAAATTTTTGCTTTTTTATTTGAATTCTTTTCTACCAACTAAATTTAGTTCTCCTTTTGTTCCTTTTTTTTCTTTCTTTTTCCCTCTTTTGTACCAAAGAAATAGGTAAGACCGCAATTTAGAGCAAGTAATGGAGAAGACAATATGAAAATAGACTTAAGAATTTGCCAGTGGAGTTCTCCATTTATGATTAATTGAGTGGATATCGAAAGAGATAAAGTACTCATAATTAACAATCAGGTGCCAGTTTTGAAATGAGTGGATTTCTATTTGATTTTTATGAGGCTGCATTCTTTTCATTATACTTTTCATTTTTTTCTTGATATGGACTTAATTATATTTATAATTTTGTTGCCCCTTAATGTAGTGCACGTGCACAAACCCACGAGCTTAGTGGGGGATTATGCCCGGCCGGCCCTAATTACCGCTTGAGCTAACTTTTAACTATTTTTGAGTTCTTTTATTGTAGTATTCTAGCCTGACAGCTATTTTATAAATACTTGAGATGACATTATGTTTTGCTGAATTAGTATGTCAACTTCCTATTTCATCTATATCGAGATCCAGACTTCAATGCCACATACAATTAATAAAAAGTTATTAGGCGGTGTATGATTTGAGTTCTAAAAGATGTTTTGAAATGATATGAAGAATTCACACAAATAACCTTTCAAAACAAAAAAAATCACACAAATAATGTCTTTTTGAGATATGCACTATTGTCATGTTTTATTGGTGTGTATTTTCCTCATTATCATTTGAATGAATAAAAAAATATCATTTGTTAAACATTTTATATTTGTAAAACGTATTGATCTCTCTCTCTTTTTTTCTTTTTTTTTTGAAGTGTAAGAAAGGGATGACCTTTGAGATACCAATAAATAAAAGTTTATTTACATCAAATTTGAAAAAAAAATGAAAAGCAAATGAGTGACCGATATAGCGAAAAGTACCAAAATTATTGATCTCTTTTCATTGATGCACTTAATATTTATAAGGGAAATTGGATATCACGATGGGTCGAGTAACGACCCGTGCACAATGTGCTTCTCAGCCGCCGGCGTCTACTGCCTTTTTTTTCGTCGCTCCCTTTCTCTCCGACGCGACGGTCTGGTATATTTTGTTTTTTGTCTAACTTATATTTTGCTATATATATATATATATATACTGATCAATATATTATTTTTTGTCTGAATTATATATTGTTATATCATATCTATATATTGTTTTCATCTTAATTATATATATTGTTATATAGAACTTTATGATGATATATATATATATATATATATATATATATATATATATATATTGTTTTGTCTCGAATAATACATTGTTATATCATATCTATATATCTGTATACTGTTATATCACATCTATATACTCATATATATATTGTTTTGTCTAAGTTTTCAGATCTTAGCATCTATCGTACTGCCGTCATCGCGGCTGGTCTGGAAGTCGCCGATTGGAGTCTTCTCGCCTCGCTGTCGCGTTTTGGCTAATGTGGCATCAGCCGTTGCTCCACTGGCGCACTGATACCCGTTGCACAATATCACAACCCTATTTATAATATTGAACTGTTAGTGGAGTAGCTTTGATTCATTTCTAGTAATTATATTCTACTACAGTCCATTCTAGCTTCGCTTTGAAATTGTACAATATTGTATGATGATGATGATGATGATGAAAATAAAAGCAAAAAGGATTTGTAACTATAAGTAAAACTCTATGTAAAAGACAATTATCTATCCCATTTTTAGTATGCATGATATTTTCTAATTTTGTTGGTACTCAACTACATATGGAATTGTCTGTTACTAGCGAGTACCTTGATTGATTCATTTCGAGTACCTGAGCTTTGTAGTGATAATATGAAAAGAAAAACTAAGATTTATACATGATATTTTCAAGTTAATATTCCCGCAGATGATTCAACTTTACAATGTGGTATAAAAGACGTACATTTTGGGCTTTCAGGCACGGTCGAGTCGACCACCCAAGTTTGAAAACGGCCTAGAAAATTAGATATTTTCTTATAGCAAGGTGATATGCTTCTTTCCTAAGGCATATGTGATATTTTTTTTTTAAGGATGCTCATGAAAATGAGATTTCACCCTTTTCGTAGCAAAGTGTAGCCTATAGTAAATGATTTTTTTTCTTTTTTGTGGATAAATACATTATGTCATTATATGTTGTACATATGTTTCAAGTGTAAATTTTATATGTTTATATTTTTGTAAAGATAATTGTGATATCTCATTTGTATTAATTACGTTTACATTTGTTTTTTTTTCCCAAGAATTTAATCATGGTAGTTTAATTAAGGAAGTTCCTAATTTGGATGAGAAAACATGTGATCTAATAATCTAATACTTCTTTTATTCTTAGAAATTCATCTGCCAATTTATCAGTAAAAATATTAAATGAATGACATACAAATACTAAATACTACATACACACTAAATAAAAAAACATTTCCCTTCACTTTTTTTTTTAGAAAAACTCTATTACGGCCCATTTCACATTGGGCTGTTTAGTATCTCGCCTTAGCATCGGTATTTACTAACAAGTGACAACATAAGTGCCTTGGAGAAACATGTCAAAACTTTTAAGTTTCAATTGATTATATTAAGTGCCTAAGTGGGTCTGATGATCCTTAAAATTATACATAATATATTATTTTTTCAACAGTAACCCTAAAATTATGTTTAGCCACATCATTAAATCAACTATAATCCATCGGCTTAAGGTTGATTTTCTATTAACCGTCGGATTAATCACTTTCAATACAGAAAAAAAGGACATATAAACCCATAACATTTAATTCCTCAAAAAAAATAAACCCATAATATTCTTTGTAATATAAATAATTAAGAAAAAACAAAGAAACAAAAAAGAACAAAAAAAATACGCATACCCACATCCGATTCCAGACACAGAGTTCTACGCCAATAAGATCACACCACATCAATGCGAGGAGTAAAGAGAAGCTTTTATGAAGTAAATATGGTGTGAGACGCCAGAATATAAAGCAACTGGCTAATTATCTTCCATAACTTTGGTTCCCCTGTTCCTGTCTAAGAAGAAATCGCATATTCAAAAATTGGAAGTCATTTGAAATCTTTTTGAGCTCCCGATTTTATGTACTCCCGAAATTCCTTATCTTGCTGACAATATTAGAAGCTCCAAAATAACTCTCACGAAATTAAACTTATAATTGTTTTGTTTAGTGGCTCCTTATGATTCACATTGAAATTTTCATGTAAGGTATATTGTTGGTAATATAAAAATATAATATGTAAAATATAAGGTATATTATTGTGATATAAAGATATATTGTCTCTTTTGTAGGAGAGATTTTTTTATTAGTCTTATCTTGTAGATCACTATGATGAAACTTCTACATTCAACTATTTTAATATTCATTTTCTCTTGTTTAGAATGTAAGATATATTGCGGTGAATATAATAAAGATATAATGTTCAAAATGTAAGGTATATTGTTGAGAATATAAAAGTATAATGTTTATAATCTAAGATATATTGTTGTAAATAAAAAAAAGTATAAATAGAAACCAAAATAAAACTATGAAGCTTTTGGTTAAAAAATATAGGAGTCCGGGAGCCAACAATATGGGCCGGTTGAAACTTTGGGCTGAAATATATTGGAGCCACTATGAGCTAATAAAAAATATTCAAATGTATGGGATGACTCACAATTTAGACTCTCATCTTATTGGGGGGTAACAATAATATGGGAGGTCCAAATCTTTTTCCGAATATAAATGCTGATTTTATTTAATATCCTATCTACTATAAACTTTTATGATTTTTTGTAACTTATATATGTTGTTTTTGTGTAATTTAAAATTTATATATTATATTCGTCAGCCTATATATGTATTGTTTTCTATATATTTTTTTTATTGTGCTAAGTTATATACTAATTTTATAAAACTATATAGTGATTTTTTAAGCTCATATAAAATGTATACACACAATATACTGTTTTTAAATATACATATTGGGCATGTTTGATGTGGTGTATTTTGAGGGGTTTGTATTCCCGAATCATATATTCAGTCCAAATCCGTAGTTTGATTTTGAATATACAGGGATTTAGGGTGGGCTGATCCAAGATTCTGTAGTACTCTAAAAATACGGGATTAATAAAAATACGGGATTAAAAATACGGGATGACGGAATCAAATTCATGTATCTCTCTACTTTAGCGCCAAAACTCTCTCTCTCAACTAAACCTACCCTCATGCTTCGTCTCCTTTCGCCTTAGTTCAAGATTTAGCTTTGCCAATTTCATTCTCATCTATCTTCATTCACCCCTTCTGCAAAACTCTGCCCATCATCAGCAATGTTCAACTCCGCGTTCAACAGTAGACTGTCGCCAATTTCTGGTTGAAGCCAAATTTTTCGCCCCAGTTGCCAATCTCAGGTTTTATCTTTGATTTTTATGTTTCTTTCTTTCAATTAGAGCATTGTTTCTTTTGTAGTTTGAGATATTGTTGGCTAATCAATTTGAGCATTGATCAATCAATTAGTTCGGATATAGATTGGATTTATAGTAATTTGCAATTTTAGATTTGGATTGGTTTTCGATATTTAGAATGGGGCACCTATTAAGTTAAACTTGAGTATACTGAGAGTGCTGAACTCAGTTTTAGAGTCAATTTTAACTTAAGTCTGAAAGATAAATATTTACTCAATTTGCAATATAGATTGGATTTCGATTAGGATGCTAGTACTTTAAGAGAAATATTCATGTGCTGACTGCTGAGCACGTATTTGGAAATTAATTTGAAAATACCCATTTTGCTTTGAATATATCACTCTTT
Organism: Juncus inflexus; assembly: GCA_024447665.1. Taxonomy (NCBI): domain Eukaryota; kingdom Viridiplantae; phylum Streptophyta; class Magnoliopsida; order Poales; family Juncaceae; genus Juncus; species Juncus inflexus. The sequence goes on along the minus strand of JAJHPC010000014.1, from coordinate 11,162,355 downwards.
ATGTTAATTTTGCATTGATTAATCAATTTTAGCAAAATTATTTCTATCTACCAGTGACAATAGTCAACGTACCGGGAGTAATGTACCAGTCTCAATAAAATTTATGTCTGATTAAAAAAAATCTAAAATTTTGTCTTGTTAGGGGTGTTAAATTAATAAAATTTGTATGGTTAATATTTCACTTATATGATTATGGTTTATTTACTAATAAATAATGGTTAATATTTGTAAGATTAATTTTAACCTCAAGTTCTCAATGTCATAATACATAATTTTTGCTTTTCTAGGTGTTAAGATAAAGGCTTCAAGAGCGGATATGAATAACATGTTTATAAGATGAAATTTCTAGTTTAAACTTTAAATAAGGAGTTATGCTACAAATTTTGAGGGATAAAGTTATTTGTTGAGGAATAATAGCGTAAAGTTTGTATTTTTGTTTATTTGGTATTATGATTGTGGCTAATAAAATGACCGACTTTTGTAAGGAAAATTTGTTATTTACGGAAAAAATTACCTTTACTTCCAATTTGTTGTTAATTAATTGTAACATACATGCGATGTAATTAGAAATTTTGTTACAAATATTTTTGTATGTAATAAATAAACATTTTTTAACAAATAATTTCTTAAAATGAAACAAGTGTTATGTTTGAAATATTATTTGATTCCATGCATTGAAAAACTATTTTAACTAACTATTATTATCTACCTCTAAATCCAGGATTTAACACAAATCAAACAACAACTTCTTAAATACATGACCTTGAAATTCATCAAATCAAACAATCTAGTTGTATTGTCAAGATACATGGATATGTGTGTACATGGATATGGAAATACATGGATCCTAAAGTACATCAAATCAAACATGCCCATTGTTTCTTATATCTGTAGTTGGAAAACAATGAAACAGGAGCGAGTTTTATCACACCCAAAAAAATGAGTATTTTTTAGTTCACAGTTTATAGTAAAAAAAAATTTTAATTGTGGACAAATTCGTTCCAACCAACATCTTAACAAATAAAGAAAGAAAGAAATATTTCATAACGATTTGCAACTTGAAAAATGCGAATCGATTAAAAAAAATACGAGAACTAAAAGAAGACCCGAAAATCAATTACCTAAAGAAAACAACGTTACAAAGAATACGTGCCTAAATCAACTCAAGAAATTAAGAGGACGGTTGTTAATAAAAACAAAATATTGTTCATGAGAGAATAATAATTAATTAATTTGCACACATATTGTGTGCTTTGAAAATTCCAAAATCCACCTTTTTCTGTTAACGTGAAAACAACTAATCTGGCATGACTAAAAAAATGAAGTTCTTAATATAAAATACGATATTATATCAATTTACAAGATGACATTTACATTCATAAAAACAAAATTATTAGCAAGTAAACATTTATAATGCAAGAGATCAAATTTTGTATTTAAATAGTTACTGTATCTCAATATTGTTGCCTCTCAAAATGTTACAAATCACCTTTCAAAAAAAAATGTCACAAAAAATACTGTTCTTTTATAGATTATTATTATTAGTATTGCCAGCAAATATTAAATAGGCACATGGCTTGTATCCAGCTTAGAATATGGACTTTTTCTGCCAATGAAATTAGGCTTGACCAAACCAAAGTTAAAATAATGTTGTTGATCTTTTTTGTCTTTTTCTTTTTTCTGTACTTGATTTTTTCTCAAATCATAAGCCAAATATGGTTTATGAATAGATTAACTTTCATAGGCAAAATACTCTGTAAAAGATACATTTTCAATCCAATATTTAAGAGTAGTTTTATTTTTCTAAACATTCCTTAAAAAAAAAATAGCTTTTGTATTCACCAAAAAAATGGAGTCGTAATTTTACCATTCGAATGTATCGTCTTACTATGTTCGGTATAACTTTCATCATTCCTGTATATTCTTTACTCTTATGAGTATATCTTTTTGTAAATAGGTCCATGACCTAGTGATATAAGTATCTTGAATGAGATGAAAGAGGTTGAGTTTAAATCTCATTGGCAGTAATTAATGTATGGCTTATAACATTTTTTTTTTCATTGCAAAATATTCCCTACTGAACTTCAAAAAAATCAGTATATCTTTACTTATTTTCAACATATATATTTTTTACTTTGTTTAGTATATTTTTCCACTCTTGTATATCATTCATTGTACGGTTTTGTCATCTCTAATATATGGTTTATCTCATGCAATATACCTTTTCCGACTTTTTGTATGATGTTGTAAGCCTAAAAATTGTATATTGGTATGGCCCAGAAATTTCTCACAAAAAACATCTTTATTCGGAGTTATTATGAGCAACCTTGTTAAAAACTGATTTCCTTTTTTATTATTATTATTATTATTATTATTATTATTATTATTATTATTATTATTATTATTATTATTATTATTATTATGGCCAAATTTCACGTGTACCCCTATAAAACATCATAATTTCACATATACACCTACAAAAAGTGAAATATCACCAATACCCCTACAAAATCACTCAAATATCATGAATATCCCTATAATATATTTAGTGTTAAGATTAACAATATTTTTATTTTATTTTTTTCATTTTCCTCTATGTAAATATGATAAAGATTTATATTGAATCATTTTATGTTTTTTTTAGTTTATATACTTATATATGGTAGGTTTCTTATGTTCGAGAGAATAAAATACAATTATCTAAAAAAATTAATAAAAATAAAAAATAGTACATAATAGTTATTTTATATTTTTAATAAAAGTAATTAATAATAGTGTATCCTTATAAATGTTATTGAACTAACACATTTTAACGGAATATAAATGACAAGGGTAATAGTGATATTTTAAGAATTTGTATGGGTATTCATGATATATGTGTGGTTTTATAGGGGTATTCATGATATTTGAGTGATCCTGTAGAGGTACCGGTGATATTTTACTTTTTATAGAGGTATACGTGAAATTATGATGTTTGTAGGGGGTACACGCGAAATTTGGCCTATTATTATTTATTTATTTTGGCATTCAAATTGATTTCCTTTATAAACATGACATACAATTGAACAAATATGTTTTTTCAGGAATGACGTTATCATCTAAAATCCATTTAAATAGACGGAGAATCTTATGTAAAAAAAAAAAAAAAGATGTGACTGGCACAACCTTATAAATCACAAATGAAAACTCGTTCTGTGGTGAATTTATTCCTATAATTAATCCATTATTAGAAACGTTCTCTTTCATTTTAGTAATTTAAAATAAAATAAATTTGCGAAAGAAATAATGTTTTTATTTATGTTTGAATTTCCGTAATTAGCTTTTTGGAACTTTAAAGGTTCAAAATCATTATTTTTGTTTTTCGTTTTGAGAATCTAAGAGTTTTGAAAAAAAATGTTTGTTTTTTAGGGAATCTTACTTTTGAAAAAAAAAATGTTTTTTTTTCTTTGATTTGATACGACAAACGAAAATATTTTGAATTCTCAGAATTCGAAATAAAAAAAGAAGTTAATTTCAAATACTTCAAAAACACTATTTGTACAAATTAAACATAAAATTATTATTTTTGCAAAATGTTTTCATTACAAAGGATATTTCACAAAACAAACTCCTTTTATTAGACTCACTCTGATGCTCTTGTTGGTATATTCAACTTTCATTGATTTCTAATAGCTTGTAATGGATTGCGAGTCTATCAATTACATTGATGAAAATAACTTGAGAAATGATGGAAATATATCATAATAATAGAATTGTATTAAAATTTTGCAATTTTCCCAGTTGGTAAACGAAAGATGTTACATTGATAAGTAAAACATATTTTACTCAGTACTTTTGTACTTTTACATCAAAGTAATGTCTCCCACCGGTCACCAAAAAAAATATTTGACATTAACTCTCATGCTTTTTTCTTATAACAAAATCATATTTTGCAAACTAGCATAATTATATGTTTCCTTTACCACCATGAAAAGCTAGGGAAACTGTGTTGCTTTCTAAGCCCCCGTGTATGCAATTAACCTCACAAGTTAAATAAAAAAGTATATTTCATCAAAATAACCTCACAAGTATGATGCATGCACACACAGAGGTCTCTCAACAATAAAATAAAATGAAAAACAAAAGAATAACAACAACAAAAAACATAGAGGTCTCAAGTTTCATGGCTTCCACTACCGCACAACAAACCTAGTATCTTCTTCTCCCATTTCATGATTCCCACGACTACTTAAAACATTCTCACTCTTAAAAAATGTGTTACATTGATTCCTCTATATATACTCATAAATAAGAGAGTGAAAGAAAGAGAACAAGATACCTCAACTACTATGGCACTAATTTCAATTTCACCTCAAAAACATGTGCTAGTATCTCTTCTTCTTCTCCTCATCCCAACCATTTTTCCTCCTCACTTGTGTACCGAAACCAATCCAAGAACGATACAAAGACATTTATTACAATCAACCACTCCTTCAACAACGCCGGCGACAACCACTCCATCAACTACACCCACTACCACTACACCTTCAACTACACCGGATACGCCTTCAGTACTTTTAAATGCACCGCCACCACCAGACCGGCCCGACTTTGAATGCAACGGGATCTTCTTATCCTACAAAATAGAAAATATGACCAAAATCCGACCATTTCTCACTAATGGTACTGATACCACCTCTAGCAAACAACCTTACGGATTTGGGGCTACTGCCTCGTTGCAAAATGCGTACACCATCACTCTGAGGAACTACACCTTAATAATGGGTTTTCAGCATAAGGAGATCCTTGTAACTTTAGTTGGGGGCGTGTTGACTAATGATTACCCGTTACCATATAATACGTCACAATCTCGCTTAAGTATGGTATCTTTTTCCGGTCATCCTAACGGGGATTTGCCGACCCCTATTGCTACAGGAGGTAATTTTAAGAAAGTAGTAGCTAATATTTCGATAGTAGGGACGATGTTTGGTAAACAAGACCCTTTACCGAAAAACCTCACCTTGGGTGACCCTAGTTGGCTTTGTGGTACTCCTGATCGGTATGGTAGCTACCCTAATTTCACGTCGGTGTGTTGCCAACCTAACCCTAATCACCTACCTGAACCAGAAGTTATCACCACCAATGTCACCTACGACAGGTTGATCGACCCTTCAGACTACCAACCACGTAATACCGGGAATATTACCATCTCATACGATGTCATGCTTACATACGATAATAGCTATCTCGCACAAGTAACCTTGGAAAATAAGGATTTGCTCACCCGGTTAGACGAGTGGCAACTATCATGGGAATGGAAACGTAATGAGTTTTTATACTCTATAAAGGGAGCATACACTTCACAGACTGGTATATCAGAATGTCTCTTTGGGCCCCAAGGAAAATACTATGCAGGAATGGATTTTACAAACGTTACAAATTGTCAAAGAAAACCAGTTATTCTTGATTTGCCACCCTGGCGGTACAATGATTCAGAAGTCGGTAGAATCCCATTCTGCTGCCGAAACGGCACAATCTATCCTAAAATGGTAAATGCATCTGCATACAAAGCGGCATTTCAAATACTAGTTTTCAAGCTACCTCCTGATCTAGACCGATACCGTCTATACTCACCGGAAAATTTCACTCTTACCAGCAATTCACCTTTGAGCCACAAGTACAAATGTAGTGAGCCAATGCGCGTTAACCCAAATGATTTCCCTGATCCGAGTGGTCTCTCCTTGAACTCAACTGCCGTAGCATCATGGCAAGTCACATGCAACATCACGAGTAATCTTGCTCGTAAATGTTGTGTTTCCTTCTCTGCTTACTATAACAAGTCTGTAATGCCATGTGGTACTTGTGCTTGCGGTTGCCCGACAAGGACTTCCGGGCCACCATGCAGTACGAGTGAACCACCACTTTTAATCCCACAAGAATCTCTTTTGCAACGTTACGATAATCGTACACTGAAGCAACTCCAATGGGCCAACAAGAACCATTTCACCTTACCGAAAACCCTCCCTTGTGGAGACTATTGTGGTGTGAACCTTAACTGGCACATCCTAAACCAAACTAGAGATAAAGGTTCATTCGATGCTAGACTAACTATCATGAACTGGGACAACACGAGCTATGTTAAATGGTACGTAGCCGTGAAGATGAACCCACTATACGCTGCATACACAGATTCGGATGGCTATAACGTGACAGCAGCCAATAATGACACTTTAATTTTGATAGGTAACGTCAACTCGAGTTATCTGTTACAAGTCTCCAATACCTCAAACCCAGGTATGCACCAAGGCGTCTTAATGTTCGATCAGTTGATGGGAATGAATGTAAAAAATGGGGACGGTAATCCCATAAAGGTGTACTTTAATGGCGAGGAGTGTGCTATGCCGGACGATATCCTGACCGATACTCCATCTCCAGGGTACAAAATACATGCGAGTAGTGCTTTCAGTTTTATTTTCGGCTTATTTATGCTTTACTTTTTTATAATTGGGTAGTCTGTCGTTGAATTTCTTTTTGTTTTGTTGTTGTAAAATGAGCAATATACATATGTAAACATTTATTCTTTTATATTTAATCATTTATATTTGTGAATTATAAATGTATTTATTTATTTTTTTGCCTCTTTATTGGTTAAGAAGGAAATATATTTCAATTCTCTTGTGGAATACTTAATAGCATTTTTATCATTTTTTGGATGAATTTATAAATAATTGTTTTCAGAAAATCAACTTCTCCAGGCAAACAAATAGAAAAAAAGATATATATCAAACTAACCACACAATGAAAATATAATTAGGAATACAATCATTTATTGACCTCACGTATCCGTTGTTACATGCATCCTCGTCATACCTAATTCTTAAGTCATGCGTTCCACTAATACACTATCAAAATCATAAAGTCAAAAAAGCAAAATAGAAATAAAAAATAATATTCATTCATATATACTCTCAGATATTGGAGAATTAGAGATAAAGCTCAATAATGGCAATGTCATCTCATCAAAAAATGTTTAATTTTCTCGTTCTCCTCCCAATGATCTTTCTTCTGCCTATCATGCCGGCCGAGCCGATACCAGTTAATGTTAACACGATACAGCGGCATTTATTACAAACAAAACCTACCACACCAACTACACCCAGTACACCCACGACACCAGCAAAAACACCCACTACACCAGCAAAAACACCCACTACACCAGACATCGAATCACCACCGCCTCCAAAGCCGACTCGGCCCGACATAGATTGCAATGGTATTCTCTTATCTTACAACTTAGACAACATGACACGCATTCGGCCCTTTGTTAAGGACAATAGGACCCAAGCTTTCGGGTTTGGTGCAACCGCATCTTTGCAAAATTCGTATACTATAACCCTCAGAAATTATACTCTTTTGATTGGTTTTGCTCATCGCGAGATCGTGGTGTCTATGAATGGTGGCGTGTTAACAGAAAATTATCCATTGCCATATAATACATCTCAAAATCCACTTGTTTCTTTCCAAGGCTATCCGAATCCGGATCTGCCAACCCCTATCGCCACCGGCGGTGATCTTAAGAAAATAGTAGCTAATATTTCTATCACCGGTACATTATTTGGCGGCATCAGCCCTTTGCCAACGATGCTCACGTTGGGCGACCCTAGTTGGGATTGCAATAACATGACGCTCTACAATAAAACATTCGAAAATTTAACCTCAACTTGTTGTATGCCAAATCCTAATCACATGCCAAAAGAAGAAATCATATCCTCCAATATAACTTATGATAGATTGATCGACCCTTCAGACTACCAGCCACGTTACACAGGGAATATCACCATCTCTTATGATGTGATGCTTACGTATCCAGGCAGCTATCTCGCCCAAGTAACCATAGAAAACAAAGACAAACTGACCCGATTAGATGGCTGGAAGTTATCATGGAAATGGAAACGTAACGAGTTTATATATGATATTAAGGGAGCCTACACGTCTGTGACCGGTTCTTCGGAATGTTTATTTGGTGTTCAAGGTAAATATTATCAAGGGATGGACTTCACGAATGTCACAAATTGTCAAAAGAGCCCGACTTTTCTTGACCTTCCCCCATGGCGATACAATGATTCGGATGTTGGTAGAATCCCCTTCTGTTGCCGAAATGGAACAATCTTTCCTAAAATTGTAAATGCATCCGCATACAAGTCAGCATTTCAAATGTCGGTTTTCAAGATGCCCCCAGATCTAGACCGATTCCGTCTGTACTCCCCAGAGAATTTCACCATATCGAGCACTTCACCCTTGAGCCACAAGTATAAATGTAGCGAGCCGGTTCTGGTGAACCCTAACGAGTTCCCCAACCCGAGTGGTCTCTCATTAAATTCAACAGCAGTAGCATCATGGCAAGTCACATGCAATATCACAAACGATCTGGCTCGTAAATGTTGTGTATCATTTTCATCCTATTACAACAAGTCGGTCATACCATGCAGCACTTGTGCTTGTGGTTGCCCTTCGAAAATTAACGGGCCTCCTTGTAGCAAAACCGCCCCTTCAGTTCTGATGCCACAAGAGGCTCTTCTACTCCGTTATGATAACCGCACATTGAAACAACTCCAATGGGCCGAAAAAAACCATTTCACCCTACCGAAACCCCTTCCATGCGGAGATTATTGTGGCGTAAATCTCAATTGGCATATACTAAACGAAACAACAAACAAAGACTCTTACAACGCGAGACTGACCATCATAAATTGGGACAACACAAGCTATGTTAATTGGTACGTGGCGGTAAAGATGAATCCGATTTACACGGCATACACAGATTCTGTAGGTTACAATGTAACTACAGTTGGCAACGACACAATAATTTTGATGGGGAACGTCAACTCGAGTTATCTACTCGGAGTCTCCAATGACTCGCACCCAGGAATGCACCCAGGCGTGATCATGTTCGATCAAATGATGCGCATGAATTTGAAAGCTGGCGATGGTAATCCTGTTAAGGTGTACTTTAACGGTGAGGAGTGTGCGATGCCGGAATTGATCTTGACCGATACTCCCTCTTGGGGGTATAAGATGGATACAAATAATATTCTTACTTTGTTTTTGGGTTTGGTTCTTTTAGTCATTTTGATGATTGATATGTAATGTAAAATTGTGTGGATGTGTTGTTTTTGTTTGTGTATTATACCTTTTTATTTTGAGGAAGTTTGTATTATATCTTAATGTAACATGAGGGGTTATTTTCAATTAATTATTATATAGAATTTTGTATGTATTGCTTTCGATTTGTACTTCCGAATTTGGATCTCTTTTTCTTATAGAAACTTTCTTGTAATTTATTAATTAAAATCTGATCAACTAAATAATTCAAATTGTATTGAGTCTCACGTCAGAATTTTGTGCAAGAAAGCCAAAGAGATCTTCTTCGTTGACTAAAAAATAAGATAATGGTTTAATACTGAGAGACCAGCTGCTTCGGTGCTTCCATAATAATAAAAATTAACTTCAGAAAAATTTCAAATCTCTCAGATAAGTTCGGTGAATATTGAAATTGGAAATAGTATCTGACTCCGAATCCTTTATTTCTGAAAAATCTACAAATCACAAATTCTATTTCGACTGGGTTTTTTTTTTAATGCAAGTTTGAGGTGGATAATCTCACACTCAAGAGTAAAAATTATATGTTCAAAGATATTTCAAAACAACGGATTTTGCTGTTTTGAAATTGTCCAGCTAAGAAAAAGCCAAAACAAAAAGATAGGTAGCAGGCTCTGAAAATAAATAGCCCAAATATATTGTTCTAATTGAATGCTATATACATTTACTACTCTAAATCTCTAATCTACAAATCCTAATCATTTTAGCAGGTCTGATAATTCTTTTGAGCTGACAATATTTCAACTTTAACTGATGAAAAAAATTTGCGCTTATATTTCCTTAAAACTTTAGAAGAGGTACCAAGTTCGAATTATGGCAAACACAGTCTTTATATAACACATTTGAATGTTTTTAATACTATCACTTCACTTGGATTGTTAAAAGTATATAAATAAATATTCTATTCAAATTGAATTTTATGCATTCTTACACCAAAATTTGTTCTTGTATATTTTATTTATGTTTTTACTTCGACATTAATTGAAAAATCAAAGCGAAGTTTTTTGGAGATGCAAATAGTTATCATGCCTCTAATTAATTATATGCAAGAAACTATACGTAAACAAACTATAATTAATTAATTAATTATATGTAAGAAAAATATGTGTAAACAAACTCTGATTAATTAAGTATATGTAACAAACTCTAATTAGTTACGAATTATGTAAGAACTACGAAAAATAAATACACAAAAAACTATTTTGTAAACCATAAGCCATTGAATTTCAAAATCATACAAGATGTCACCATCTAAGACCTCTTTAAAACCCTCAAAACCTCACTAAGCACGCATTAAGACCTCGTCCTGCATCCAGTAATTAATTAATCTCTCCAAGGCATAATTTTAAAAACTATACAACAAACTAGAAAGAAGACTTCATGAAAAAAAAAACAATACATAACAATAGCATAGAAGAAAATGCATTTGAAAAATATATATATTTTACACGGTTACTTCCAATTTTCTCCTTGGTTTATACTAACCCTTTGAGGTTCTCTTTCATGCCTCTCAAGAGTATATTATTAGACATTCTTGTATACTCTCATATCATATAGTGTATAGACTTAAAAAAGCTTAACAATGATCATGTCAATTCAAAAAGACATTCTAGTTCTTCTCATTCTTCTTTTCACAATCCATCTTCCAGCCAACGTGTCGGCCCAAGGTCCTCTTACACCCTCTGCAGATCCACCGACAGCACCAAATAAAACAAGAAACGCAACCGAGCTTGACGTAGATTGCAACGGCATCTTATTAACATACAACATAGATAACATGACGCGTATCAGACCGTTTCTCAAAGACAACAAAACGCAACCCTACGGCTTCGGTGCGACTGCCTCCATGCGGAATTCCTACACTGTCACTTTGAGAAATTATACTCTTCTGATCGCATTTAAGCATCGCGAGATAATTGTCGACATAGAAAACGGCGTGTTAACCGAAAATTATCCTTTGCCCTACAACACGACTCTGTCAAATTTTACGTCTTTCCAAGGCTATCCTAATCCTGACCTGCCTACGCCCATTGCGACAGCAGGTGACATAAAAAAGATATACTCTAATATTTCAATTATCGGTACGTTATTTGGTTCGATCAATCCTATGCCGACCAACCTTAGCTTGGGTGACCCTACTTGGGATTGTTCTAATATGACCGTTGACACTAAGTACCCTAACTCTACCTCCGTGTGTTGTGTCCCGAACCCTGCTCAAATGCCCAAAGAAGACATCATATCCACCGATGGGATCTATGATAGATTGATCGATCCATCAGAATATAAGCCACGTAACGCAGGGAACATTAGCATCACTTATGATGTCATGCTTACATACCCAGGCAGCTACCTCGCTCAAATTACCATAGAAAACAAGGATCTGCTCACACGGTTAGATGACTGGGAACTGTCATGGAAGTGGAAGCGTAACGAGTTTATATACAACATAAAGGGGGCCTACACGTCAGAGACTGGTTCGTCTGAGTGCCTTTTCGGTCCTCAAGGAAAGTTTTACAAAGAAATGGACTTCACCAATGTCACAAATTGTCAAAGAAACCCGACTATCCTTGACCTACCTCCTTGGCGTTATAATGATTCAGATGTCGGTAGGATCCCGTTTTGTTGCCGGAACGGAACTATTTATCCGAAAATAGTAAACGCATCAGCGTACAAGTCAGCCTTTCAGATACTAGTTTTCAAGATGCCTCCAGATACAGACCGATTCCGCCTATACGCCCCAGATAACTTCACGATCACTAGCAAATCCTCTTCGAGTCACAAGTACACATGTAGCCAGCCGATGCGTGTTAGCCCGAGTGATTTCCCTGATCCGAGCGGTTTATCCTTAAATTCAACTGCAGTTGCATCATGGCAAGTGACATGCAACATCACGAACAATTTGGCTCGCAAATGTTGTGTGTCCTTCTCATCATACTACAACGCATCAATCATGCCATGTCGCACTTGTGCCTGTGGGTGCCCTGCACAAATCGACGGGCCTCCTTGTAGCAAAACCACCCCAGCTATTTTAATGCCACAAGAAGCTCTTCTACTTCGATATGACAATCGAACCATGAAACAACTCCAATGGGCCGAAAAAAATCGTTTCACCTTGCCAGATCCCCTCCCATGTGGAGATTATTGTGGCGTTAACCTAAACTGGCACATAGTAAACCAGACCGCGAGAAACGACTCTTACAACGCCAGGCTGACCATCATGAATTGGGATAGTACAAATTACGCCAACTGGTATGTGGCCGTGCAAGTAAACCCTTTATACGTACAATATACGGGTAGTTCTGGCTATAACACAACAACAGCTGGTAATGGCACGATAATTTTGATGGGAAATGTAAACACGAGCTATTTGTTAGGGGTCAACGACGACACGCACCCAGGTATGCATCAAGGCGTGATTATGTTTCAAGAATCAAGAGGGGCAGAATTAGTCAGTGGAGACGGAAATCCTGTAAAAGTGTATTTCAACGGCGAAGAGTGCTCTATGCCAGAAGGGATCTTGGGTGATACTCCATCTTGGGGACGCAAAATGAGTACCAATAGTGTTTTTGGTATCTTCTTGTGTTTGCTTGTTTTCAGCTTTTTAGTAATTGGATTGTAAAAAGTCCAATTTGATTGAATTCATTAGTTTTTTTTATTTTGTTTATTTGTTATAACTTTGATTTGGTCATGGCATTGTTAGCCATAGGAATAAGAAGCATTCGTTATACAATTTGTAAAGAGGTGACATTTGTAAAAAATAATATTTCCTTTTCAAGAAATCTACGCAACTGATATTGTTACCTTTATATATTATAGATTTCCTTATCTATTCATCACATTGCGGATCATATTGTGAAAGCATGATGTGTAGATTTTTTTTGTTTCTTTTTGGGTTTCTTGCACTAAAAATAATTTCTTTAGAGTTTTAAAGTTGAACAGAGAAAGATACATAATACTTTTCATAGTAAAGTTTTCTAGATGTTAAGAAAAAGATAGTTTCTCATTTTTTTACTTGATTGAGAAAAGCAAAAACAGGACACGAAAACGTCAACAAATATAATTGAATAATTAATAAAATAAAATACCATAAAATATTTATGCATTTAGTAAAGTATTTCATACATTGTAAAAATAATTTATTTATGCTATCAAGTGAAAAATACTATTTCAAAATACAAAATCGGATTATCTGTCAAGCACCAACCAACCTCCAAAGGACTTGCAATTAACAATTATTGTTCAATTTTACTTGGAAGGAACTCACAAATAGGACAGCGCAAATTTATAAATAATAATCCCAATCTGAGCAACAAAAGCATAAGATTTTTTTCAAATATTATAACTTCAAAAATGCAAATTAAGAATACCTCTGTCAGCATATCAAATATTCAGGGTATGAAATAGATTGTCCAAAACAAAAACATAAAAACTGAATGAAAATTAAAGCAAGCAATCAATATGCAATACATTGTAAATTTTCCAAAATCTTTGAGCCCTAATTCAAATGTCTACAACACAATCATTACCAACACATCCCACAGTCCAAACATACAATCCCACAAATCATACAAAAAACCGAAAGAACCCCAAAAGCAAATAAAAAAACAAAAATCAAAACCACCAGAAAATATGGAGAACCATGTCTACATAAATAAAAAGATAACCAACATACAAAACTAGGGTTTAAGTTTAGGTTTACAGTTAGGTTGGTTTCCTCATGTTACGTCCAGCCCTTATCACCTCATCCACTAGCAATAATTGTGACGCAATTACAGGCCTAAAACCAAGAAAAAAAATTAACACGAAGTTTACATCTATAAAGTATAGACTTATGTTTGCATGAAATTTTACGTCTGTTACAACACAATCACATTTCCATATACTTGTTCTTTTGCATGCAGTTCACAAGCCTTTTTGAACATATTCATATTACATGAAATTCATGTTTATGAGCTCATATTTTTTTTATACATTCATTTTTCAAGGATTTCATGTTTATGAGCTAATAATAATTATTTTTAATATATAATCAATTACATACCCAGAATTGATGAGCTGGCGCTTGACAGAGTAATTGTCAAAAATGCCCTCCATTTGCGGGTCAATCGGGTCGCCAGTGTGGTAGTTCAATCCCACCACATTTCCTTGGTCATGCTCATTCTATTCAAAAATAAATAAATAAATAAACTGTCTTAGAAATTTCAAAATAGAAAATTAGCACATACAACTAGTAAGAAACAAAAGGGCCATATTATATTATGTGCATTTAGAACCTAAAAAGCTTTTTATACTGGTACATATTTCATTCTTTTTTCTGAATTATTTGAACCAGGATAAAACTGTAACAAAACAAAGTTAAGGGATTTGAGGCGTAGTTACATGGAATTAGGCAGAATTAATTAACTATTAGAGAAAGAAAATTAAAAAAATTAAAAATAAAAAAGTAGAAAATAATACTTGGAGAGAGACAAGGACGTCTTGAGTGTCGAGTCCAGAATTCTCAGCTAGGGTTTTGGGTATCACAAGAAGCGCGTCAGCAAATGCCTCTACACCAAGTTGTGCACGCTGTAAAAACAATAAAAATTAATTAATTAATATAATGCATAAATAAATAAATAAATAAATATATTAATAAATGAATGAAAAGTACCCCTTTAACAGTTCTTTTAATATTGTCCAAAAGATGCTTCTTAGCAGCAACTTCAAATGCCCCAGCTCCCTAAACATACAAATTTATCATAGTTTAAAAAATAATTAAATAATAACAATAGTAATTCTTTATAATAAATAATAAATTAAAAAAGAGAGACTGACAAGGATGACAGATTCGTCTTCAATGGTATTCTTAATGGATCTCAGACCATCTCTCACCGCATCCTTTATCTGTGCTATTGTGTGGTCATTCGGACCTGAAAAATAAAATAAAAATCACATAATTAAAATTCAGTTCCTTTCTTTTTTTCTAAATTATAAACTCTTCGGTCCAATCAGCATTTAGAAACAAAAATAATAATTTCTAAACTAAATAGACTACTTCGAAAAATACCTTTGATTCAAATTATATAAAAAAGAGGGTTTTTCACAGTTCAACAAACGTATATATTACATTTCTAGGGCTACACTTGTCGTTCTAACATTAGGTCTTGTCTACAAATAAATTCTCAAATTAACTTTTATTTGCTCCAGTAATAAGCTATTAGAGCGAAATAAATAAAGAGAAAAATCTGAATTTGGCACCTCATCTAATGAGATAGCTTATTCTTGGCCCTTCAACTTTTTTGGGGCCTAATTTTAACCCCTTTAAAAAAGTCAATAAGCTTACTCAAAACAATTGAGGGGTAAAAACAAGACCAAAAAAAAAAAATTTGAGGGGTTCAAAATGTGCTATCTGAATAGTTGAGGGGCCAAATATAGACTTTTCCCTTATTTCAATGACTATATTAGTGTTTTTGTATTTTAAAATCTTTAAGGATAAGAATTATTTTTTCTTTCCCTTATTTCAATGTTGTCTTTCCATATGCTTAAGGACAAAAATTATTATTTTTCCCTCCAAAAAAAAAAACAAATTCAACAATTTTAACTACCTTTAATCAAAATGGTGCATGAGCGAGGGGTCTTAAAATGCTCGACAAAAGTGTACTTCTTGCCCAAAACATGTTCATAACCAAAACTTTCATATTTACCCTAAACCCTAAGCTTCATCACATCATATTTACCCTTCTAGAAACCCAAATATCAAATTCAATATTTTCATTTCATGAGGGGTGCATACATACGATACACTTTAAAGTCTCAAAAGGGTAATAAAAAAAATCCCCCGAAAAAAAAACTCTCATCCTTAACAATCCAAAACCCTAAACCCTAAATCACTAAATACAATCATCAAAACAAAACCAAGACTTAAGCTAACTTTGATGAGGATTGTACAAGAGCGGGGATTCTTGACGTGCTCAACGAAAGTGTATTTCTCCTCGCCCAAAGCATGTTCATAACCAAAACCCTAAGCTTCAAAATACCATATTTACCCTTCCAGAAACCAAAATATCGAATTCATCGTTCCAAAATCTGACAAAAATATCAAATTTGATATTTTGCATTCTATGGGGACATACATACGATACACTCTGAAGTCTCCGAAGGGTAATTTACACAAAATCCCCCAAAAAAAACAACTCTCATCCTTAACAATCCTAAACCCTAAACCCTAAACCCTAAATCATTAAATACAATCATCAAAACAAAATTAACAATTTTTAACTACCTTTGATCAGAAGGGTGCATGAGCGAGGGTTCTTAACATGTTCGACGAAAGTGTATTTCTCCTCGCACAAAACATGTTCATAAACGAGGCCGGCGAAGCCCAAACAATCTCCGTCAAATCATTCATGAACATGTTCATAACCAAAATTTTCATATTTACCCTAAACCCTAAGCTTCAAAATACTACATTTACCCTTCTAGAAACCCAAATATCAAATTCGACCTTAACAAAATTAACAATTTTTAACTACCTTTGATGAGGATTGTACAAGAGCGGGGGTTCTTAACGTGCTCGACGAAAGTGTACTTCTCCTCGCCCAAAACGTGCTCGTAAACGAGGCCGGCGAAGCCCAAACAGTCCTCGGAGAGGTCGTCGACAGAGTTGACGGCCTCGCCGCCGCACGCGAGGACGAGACGTTCCATGTTCCGCCTCTTCGCCCTCCTCAGCCCTATTATCTGACGAGAAAGGAAATAAGGAAATCCAATTTCAGAAAGTTAACTCGCGGGTTTTAATCGAGCTGATTAGTGTATTTTTTTTTTTTTTAATTGAGTTTAGAAAGATGATTAGCTTTGAAAATCGTACGAGGGAGGAAAATGTTAATGGATATTTAGAACGAATTATTTAGTAATGGAAACATGAAAACTGAACGGTGTTAGACTCTTTAACTAACGGGAGTGGAAGTTTTGCAATTTTGGCAATAATGTGGGGCTTTTTTGCAAATTTTTCTTTTTCTTTGAAAAAATTGTGATGTTTGGATTGGAGAAAGAGTCAAAGACTAAACTACCCCCTTTGCATGTTGGCTGAATTGGAATTAAAAAAAATTATGGTTGAATTAGAGAGAGAGAGAGAGAACTGCACAATCACCATTGCATGGTTTTCAAAAAGTGAGAAAGGATGGATGTTTCGATTTGTGTGTGTGTGTGGGTGCCGTTTTTTTTTTGGGGGGGTTATTTTTCAAAAATACCCTGTATTTTTCTCATATTTATGAGGAAACCCGAACTTTTGGATTATTAAAGAAATATTAATGAATATTTAGTTTTTTCTAAATAAAAGTTAAATCAGGGGGGTTTAAAATATTTTAAAAGTCAGGGGGTTGCGAAAAATGTAGAGTCCAAAGTAGGGTTTTTTTAATATTCCATAAGTCGGGACGTCCATATATAAAAGAAAATATATGGGGTTTGGTAAAAAAAAAATTAAGTTTAATAGTAAAGTTAAGATTTATTAGAATTACCCCAGCTCTAGCGAGAAGATCGAGTGAAGGAGGATCGATTCCCTTTTGATTTATCACCACAAAGTTCTTGTCCGTGCCTGAGCAGACCTGAAAAGAGGGAAAAAAATAAGAAAATGAAATTTAGATTTAAGAAAAATTATATCAAATTCTATATAAGAAGGATTCAATTGCAGTTCGTGTAGTTCGTTTTATGGTGATTTTTCTTTTTTGATAATTTTTTATCGTTTCATTGCTTGACAGGAATATTTGAGTTAAGATTGTCTGAAGGTTTAAACAACGTTGTGAGACTTAACACATAAATTAGGTTAAGGTTTGCAAAACAACCATTCAATTATTTTACTTTGTTTATGGAAAGATAAAAAAGTATAAATATAATCTACTAAAAAATGACCTTATTTTTCAATTCAATAATTTTCCTGACGCGTTCATCAACTTGGCGCCTCTCAGCCGCAACCATCTTCTCTCTCTGTTCCGCGTTTGAGTAGAAAAATCCAGCATTTATTTCACTGTATAAAATAATTGCAAAATTAAACCAAAAATTGGTACCACATTGTATATTTTTAATATGTATCATCATTACAAACATGTTAAGTACGATTCTTTAGTTACAAATTCATTTTGACTGTTTCTTTGGTTAAATCACAATTTTAGGGCCAAAAAAAAGAACTAAGTAAAAAAAAGGAAGGTTATTTATGTAAATTTACCTCTTGTCATACTCCAAAGAGACATTTAATGTCATGATATAGCAGTTTTCAGCCCGTCTTTTCATGTCAGGATGCCTTGAACCATGATCAAGCACTAGACCCTCAACCTAAATTCAAAAATAAATACAAAATATATGAAACTTTTTCAACTAAATGCTTATTTTCATCATTTTTTTAGTTAAGAAATATTTTGTTCAAGTAAGAATTAAATCGTACCAAGCGAGTATCAACGTCAAATTTATGACGCATGTACATTATTTCCACCATAAATAAATCGATCGGCTCTTCAGGTTTTCTTATGCAAAGAACCTACAAAAGTTTCGAAAATAAAAATCATGAGAAAATAACAAATTTAAAGAAAATTTGAGGCAAAAAAGGGGTTAATTTTTGAAGTATTTTTTTTTCTTCAAAACTACTCCTTAAAATAAAATAAAATAAAAAATGCGTAAGTCAAAATGAGTTAAAAGACATTTACCGCATTGACAACAATGTCAGTCAGCTGATCAGCCAATACTTCATAAAGCTGAAAAAAACAAAATTTAGGTTAGAAGTACGAAAAGGTGTTGGAGAAAAGTTATACTTTATTTAATCATTTTTAATTAAATTGAGGCCATTTTGAGAGCTCAAGAAAGAGAGGCTAGGGCAAGATTGTAAATTTATAACAGTTCTGTGTGTGGTTCTAGTAGCAACCATTTTCAAAATTTTAATCCTTTTTTCAATTGAGCCCATTTAATCAATTTTAATACATTTTCTTTTTTCACTTGAGGCCATTTGATTTGCGAACTCAACAAAGAATGAGACAAGACAAGGGCAAAACCGTAAGTTCACCTTCGTTCTAAGTATAGTTCTAGCGACAATTTTAAAAATTTAAATCACTATCATTTTGTTTAAATTCAATTGATACCATTTTCAAAGCTCAAGAAAGAAAGAGAGAACAATTGAGACCATTTTCAAAGACCATTTAAATCACTATCATTTTGTTTACTCAATTTAAACCATTTTGAGAGCTCAAGAGAAAGAGAGACAAGGGAAGCACCATCAACTTAAAACCATTTTGAAATTTTAATCACTTTCAACATTCAATTGAGCCCATTTTCAAAGCTCGAGAAAGAAAGAGAGACAAGACAAGGACAAAACCATTCATTCTGAAAGTTCTAAGCGTGGCTGTTCTAAGCGACCATTTTCAAAATTCTAATCATTTTTCTTCACTCGAGGACATTTTTTATTTGAGAACCAGACAAAGAAAAAGAGACAAGGGCAAAACGGTAAATTCACCTTGGTTCTGAGGGTGGTTCTGGCGACCATTTTGAGGATTTCTCTGTCGGGCGAATCGCCCATCACGACAGGCGTTTTGAACTTCTCGAGAAATTCGAGCGTCGCTCTTTTCGCTATGTCGAATCCGTCCACCAAAAACCTAGGGTGGGTACCTATATGAAAAAAAATATTATTTTATAAATTAATAAAAATAATTATATTTATGAAAAACATATCTCGAGGGGTTGCAAAAGGAGAAGATATAGTGTACCAAAAGAGTGTATACTTAAAGAGAGTATGAAGCTATATAAAACGGTATAGAAGGTTTTGAGATGATAGATATGGAGTAAAATGAAGAAAAGAAACTCCATTTAGTCTCATTTATACAGGGAGATTTAGGAATCATGTTAATTTACACTTTTGCACGGCCAAAAGTGTAATTTAGAAGTTAAACGAGGGCACATATGAAAATTCACCTAAGAATGAATACTATTTTTCATAATAAAATATATACTATATATTGTTTTGTAACAACTATGTACTGTTCTTTTATACACCTATAAAAGTATATTATATTATTTTCATAAAATTACATAATATTTTTTTATACAAACTTAAACCAACTTTTTTTTACAAAAATATATATTTTATTTTTGTGTTTTGTTATTGGGGAGATCATGAAGTGGTCATTGCATTGACGAAGGTCGGTTTTGTTGTTTTTTGGGAAATTTTCAAATAACCCC
Source organism: Juncus inflexus (assembly GCA_024447665.1). Taxonomy (NCBI): domain Eukaryota; kingdom Viridiplantae; phylum Streptophyta; class Magnoliopsida; order Poales; family Juncaceae; genus Juncus; species Juncus inflexus. The sequence goes on along the minus strand of JAJHPC010000014.1, from coordinate 11,142,024 downwards.
CTAACTTTTCTGAATATTACAAAAAACCCTGAATTTTCAGATTTTCAAAAAAAAAAATCCTATGGAAAAGTAGATTGGGGTTGTTGTTTTTTAATTTGAAAATGCACATGCTTATATTAGGTTTTTTTTTTTAAATCTGAAACTCAGAGAGTCTTTTGTAATACTCAGAAAAGTTAGGGGGCTATTTGCAAATTTCCCATAAAAAATCCCTAAAATAAATAAGAAAAGAGTAAAATACAAATTTCCCATACAAAAATCCCTAAAATGACGAAGGTATGTTGTTTCTTGTTTATTTTTATTTATTTTTTTTGTTCTTTTTGTTTGTTGTTTTTTTGGAAATTTTCAAATAACCCCCTAACTTTTCTGAAAAATTACAAAAAAACCCGGAGTCTTCAGATTTTCAAAAACAAAGCTATGGAAAAGTAGATATAGGTTTTTTTTAAATCCGAAAACTCAGGGGGTTATTAGAAATTTTCCCATAAAAATTCCCTAAAATGAATTTCTTTGTAATACCTTCGTCGATGCATCGTTCGGACATCTTCATGAGCTCCCCGATGAAGAGGACGGTCGACGTCGTACCGTCGCCGCTCGCATCATCCTGAGCGACAGCTGTCCTTGCTATCATTATGGCAGTGGGATTCTGGATCTGCATTTCCTTGAGAAGGGTATTTCCGTCTTTCGTCAGCTTTATGTCCCCCGCTCCCCCAACAAGCCTGATAAAGAAAGAAATAATGAATGAATGAAAGAAAGAAAGGAATGTGTAAGTAAGAATGTTAGGGCGTTTTGAAAATCAACGATTGAAGAGAATGTATAACGATTGTTGTATAATTATGTGATTTTTATGTGAAAATCACTGATTGGTAAATTAGTTAATTAATTTGTTTCTTTATTAAATAATATAGAATTAATGAATTAAATATTTTTTCTCAAAAAAATAAATAATAGAAAAGTTAGGGGGTTTTGAAAAAATTCCCCAGAATAAAATATAACAAGAATATAAAGCTTCATAAGTACAATACAACGCTTCAAAACATGAGAAGTATTCAATGCGTAGGTTAAGTTTCCCGATTTCAATAGGTTGTGTGTATTGAACCAATCATCAATTGTGAACTGATAAAAAAACTAAACCCTAAAGATGAGAGAAAAATATGTAAGAATAGTTGTAAAGAGAGCGCATTTTGATGTAAAAATTACTAATTGACAGTCTTAATTGATAGAACTACAGGAAATGTGAAAGGGAAAAGAGAAAGAATTATTGTATAGAGCTGTGACTGATTGATTGGTAGTCTTAAATGACCAATTTGTCCTTGGACGTTAATTATTTTATTTTATTTATACTATTTTATTTATACAAATTGACGTATACTTAAAAGACATATATCAATATATACCATATTAATTATTTTATTTAAACAGTGATTGATGCTACAAAATCAAATAAAGCTAACAAAAACCACTGATCGACACTCCTATCCAAACAATCATAGCAAATGCAAAAGAGGTAATAAATAGGGAAGCAACAAAAAGAGTACATTTTGATGGTGCCGCTAGGGCCGAGGTTGGATTTGAGCACGTCCTGGAGGCCCTTAGCGGCGTTGATGGTCATATGCAGCGCCGCCGACTTGTTCAGCACCTCCGCGTTCGGATTCAGAACCCTAATCGCCATTTTCAAGCAGAGAGAAAGAGATCTGAGTTGTGAGATCGGACTGAGGGTTTTAGGAAGAAGAAGAAGAAGAAGAAGAGAGAAATAAAGCAAGAAATAGATGGAAAACCCTAGAATGTTGAATTTGGGCTATTGATGATGATTGAGAATGTTGGATTTTGGGCTATTGATGATGATTTGAGAATGTTTAATTTGGGCTATTGATGATGATTTGAGAATGTTGAATTTGGGCTATTGATGATGATTTGAGAATGTTGAATTTGGGCTATTGATGATGATTGAGAATGTTGAATTTGGGCTATTGATGATGATTTGAGAATGTTGAATTTGGGCTATTGATGATGATTGAGAATGTTGAATTTGGGCTATTGGGCTTGTTGATTTGCAGGCCTGCATGGAGATTTGTTTTTTATATATATATATATTCAAAAATAATTCAGCAAATACCACTCATTTCAAAATAAATAATGAAGTATCTACCATTTCCGCCACTACTAGTGGCGGAACAATGTGTTTTTATCTTTTTCAAAAATTCCTCATTTGGCTGGCTAAACATGGTTAATTAATGTAAAAAAACATTGTTCCGCCTTAGGTAGTGGCAGAACATGAAAAAAATTGCGTTTTTTTCCTGAGAAAAAATTAATTTTTTTCACTAATTAACCTCATTATTGAAAAATTATAAAATCCACATGTTTCACCACTACTAGTGACATAACAACATCTATTCTGCCGCTAATAATGGCGGGAATGGTAGATACTCCATTATTTTGAAATGAATGATATTTGCTGATTTATTTTTAATAGAGTGGTTAAAAAAAAGTCCTAAACGGAAATGTAAATAGAAAAATAATTAATTCATGATGCTAAACTTTTGAGGGTATGTTGGTCATTTTATAAATGGGTCGAACAAGAAAAATTCACTTTTGATCCGAACAATAATTTTTCCGTGGTGTGGTAATCACATTCCCGTCAATTACATTCCTGGAAATGTCAATTACGTTGTATTCTTATGATAATATAATATTACCGCAATCCAAACTCACCCAAGAAGCCTGGTTGTGTTTTGATTGAATATGTTGAATTTGGGCTATTGGGCTTGTTGATTTTCAGGCCTGCATGGAATTGTAAATAGAAAAATCATGAATTCCTAAACTTTTGAGGGTATATTGGTCATTTTATAAATGGTAGAAAAATAAAAATTCACTTTTGATCCAAATAATAATTTTCTCATGGTGTGATAATCACATTCCCATCAATTAACTTCCTGGAAATGTCAATTATATTCTATTCTCATGATAATATAATATTACCGCAATCCAAACATACCCTAGATAACATGCACGGACCCGAGTACAAAATAATAATCAAAATAGAAAATAAGAAAAAAGGAAGCATCATTTCCGGCCTGATCCAAATTCTGATTCTCCAAAGCGGAGGAAGAATAGGCCTGATTTGGGCCCATTTTGACTCTGAATGGCTCATCAATTCTTTTGCCATTTTTGTCATTTTCCCTCATTTTAAAGACAATACATTGATATTACTCCTATTTTCCATTGTTTGCCACCTTGATTTTATGAATCAAATTTACCCATAAATGTTTCCATACATATATTAAGAATGTAATCATCCATACATATTTTAAGAATATAATCATCTTACATTTACCATATCAAGAGAATGCACTTACAGTGTAATAAAGATAGAAGATAGAAAATAGTATAGATATTTAAATCACCCATGGCTCGTCAATCATCCACCATCCATATCCTTCAGATCGTTTTGTTGGAATTGGAATAATTTGATTCGGTTTAGATATGTAAATCTTCAGTTTTGATTGTACAAAAAATGAATAAACATATCAAGTCGAGCTTACTAATTTAAAATAATTTCAATATTGATTTTTAAATTATGCATGTCCACATTGGCTGATGTATTATTGACTTAGTCTATGATTTGTTGATTTTAATCATTTAATGTAACTTTATTTGAATGTCGGTTTTCATTAAGTTTTATTTGTTACAATTCGATTTTATGAAATCCAATCTGCTTGCAGTTCATACGAGTCGTCGTTAGTCTCACTCATATTTTCAGGAAATCTTTTCGAGGGGACTTTTCAAAGAAACTTGTAAATTAAATAATAAAACAAACAGAGGAGCTTGTTTGAAGCATTTTTTTCCGGGTCAATGTAGCAAGTACAGCAACAAATTAATGTCATATAGAACTCTCTCAATAACATGCGTCTAATTAATTAGAAGTTTCTTATTAATTCTACTCTCTATCCAACCAAATCCATTAGTTTACAAATGAAAAAGAAAACATGGATTTTGCATCAAGTTTTGGAAAATTAAGAAAGAAGCACAAGAAATATTGTTCTGCCCCGTTGGTCGCTTCTATTATATTTTTATTATCATGTTTGGTAATCCGTTTAATAGTTAGAGGAGCAAATTTGATAACTTCCATTCCATGAATGTCCTAAACACAATGTATTAGTATAAGTACAATGCATTATTAATGAAGAATTATTTGACCTTCTAGAGGATTATAATGCATGAAGACGCTAAGTTGCTACCTATCCACTTTGACATAACAGTTAGGATTTTTCTGTGAAGACGCGCCCATATAACAAGCTTTTATTAGAAGTACTATGTGTTTTAGAATAAAATACTTGAGGCATATAAAATCCAATCAAAACGATAACAAAGATATTACAATTCTGATTTTTTTCAGAATTTATGTATCTTCTTTAAATTACTTGTAAATGAATACAAGTAAATTCAAATAATAAAATAAAAATACTTTTAATTATATAAACAGGACAGCTCTATTGATGTTTTCTTGTGCAAATTACTTCATAATTAGCATGCCACAAGAAACCAAAACTATTAAAGTCTCTCTATGTCATCTTTTTTTTTATTATAATCTATATTGTCATTATCAATTTATCATACTATAATTTAACAAAACTTTTAAATTATGAAATAGCTCTATCACCCAATAATTGAAAGATTGTTTTCTCCATGCATCTGTGATGCATATGTGCACTAAAATTTAATGTTTTCTTATATGATATTATTGGATTTCTTCACAACGACATTTGATTTCATTCAGCCTATACATCAAAATTTTGTTTCACAGACAGCCACAAGAATCTACCACAGAAAAACAAACCAGTCTTTCTTCTAAGTCACAATATTATCATTATCATACGATAATTCGCAAACTTTTTTAAGTACAAGACAGCTCTATCAAGCAATATTAATTAAAATATTATCTCCATGCATGAAGCATGATGTTTACACTACAAGTCAAAGCTCCCCTTTACCTATTTCATGTTCAATTATTGTTGTTCAACGGTTTGGTTAACCTTACAAAATGTTCTTTTATCATAGCTATATACTATATTCGATTTATATTTTGTATTTTATTATATTTAATATTTGTATAAAATTATACATTATTTTGATATTAGTTTTTATAAAATCATATATTATTTTTATAACAACATATACTATTTTCTAGGTAGTTTTGATCCGATTTGAATGTTCGAATTTCCTTATGAGTTCGGATTTAGATTAAACAACACAAATGGCTATTTATTATTTGCATTCATTTAAATTATAGACCCTCCAATCAACTCCTTACAAAAAGCAATGAACAACTTCAAATTACTCAATTATCAACAAAAACACACACATATCATATCATCATAAATTGCAATATTTTCCCTGAAATTAATTATCCAAAATCAACTTTTTGTAATATATACACATCAAAAACAAAAACATAAACATCATGCTACTTACTTGTGCAAATTATCCAGGAAACAAAAAAAAGTCCCAAAACAATACCATCTTTATTATTCATAGATTTCTAAATTCATATAATACTCCGTCCAAAACTCCAGGGATCAAATCGCAATTTACGATTTCTAAATGTACCTCTTCGCATATTTCCCCCTTCTTTTTCATCATCACCAAAGAAACTAAAAATCAAACGTAAATAAATAAACTCACAAAGAACGAAATAACCTAATCACATCAATGGCGTTCAACCTTCAGATGGTTATTGGCCGGCCGGATTCCGCCGCGCCTGCTCCGGCTATCCCCTGCGCGACGATAATCTTTTTGTAAATCTCCACGAGCACCTTCTCGTCGTACTCCTTCACCCTCGGCTGCGCAAACCCCACATCCCCATACGATCCATACCCGTACGAGCCGTACCCCACGGCCGCCGAGCTGGCCAGCCGCACCATCATGCTGACGTAAGCGTCCCTCAGCCGCTTGATCCACCTTCTCGGCGTGCCGATCTTGCTCAGAAACTTGATCCTCCGCGGCAGCCTGAACCTCCTCCTCCCTCGACTTCCCGCCGAATCATCTTCACCGGATCCGAGCACGGCGGAGCCGAGCCGAGGCCCACGTCGGATCTTCGAGGTACGTTTCTTCCAGTACTCCTTCAATCCTCCCTTATAGTTCTCGCTAGAAATGCCCATGACATGCAATGCAGTGCAATGCAATGCGAAGAAGAGTGTTTTTGTGTTGTTGGTTTCTGAGAGTTGATGGTTTTGTTTGTGAAGAGGAAAACTATGAATATATTTTTGAAGGAATGAGAAGAGTGTGTGTGTGTGTGTGTGAATGAGTTGGTGAGAACTCGGAAACAGTTTTAATTGTGAATTTATGAATGGGCCGTTTCGGTCTTGGTTATTGGTTCCCGATATTCTATATTTATCGGGTCGGGTCGGGTCTGTTGGTTGGGGATCCGATAAGGATGTTTGATGTTTTTGTTTTTGTTTGAGAAATGTGTATTTTTGGCCTCGAGTATTTAATTAGTCTTTTTTTGACCCCTCAATTTTTTATTGGTTCATTTTTGAACCCTCAACTTTTGAATTGGTCTTTTTTTACCATTTCATTCGTTAAATACTTATGTGTCCGTTAACTTGACACGTAAGCGATAATTTGGTATGCGACTAGCTATGACGTGGCAATTGTGACATGATAATTATTTGAAAAAAAAAATCTAAATCCCTCTTTTCACTCGTATTTTTTTCTATCTTATATTTTTCTTATAAAAATTAATTAATTAAGAGAACTTGTACCAAATCAAACTTAGGGGGACAAATTTTTAGAAAAATATCAAATAGAAAGAATACGGGGGAGAGATTAAAGTTTTACAAAATAATTGTCATTTCACAATTGTCACATCATAATTACATGTCAAATCATTGTTTACGTGTCAACTTAACGGACACATAAGCATTTAACGGATGGAATAGTCAAAAAAAGAATAAATTCAATAAGTAAGTGGTCAAAAAGGAACTAAAAAAAATTAAGGGATCAAAAAGGGACTAATTGAATAGTTGAAGGGTCAAAAATAGATTTTTCTATTTTTGTTTTGGTTGTTGCTGTTATTTATCGGGTCGGATCGGGTATGTTGGGGGATCCGATAAGGAGGATGCGAGTAGTGATGAGCTGGAGAAAGTGTTGTTAGGTGGCGAAGATTCATTGCTTTGAAGTTTAAAGCGTGAAACAAGTCATGGTGAGAAAAAACTGTGTTTTGGATTAATTGTCAAATAATTAATATGTGAAAAAACATGTTTATGTGAAAAGTGTGTATTTGTGTAAATGTGTGTGTTTTTGTTTGAAGAATTATATATATATTTTGAGAAAATGTATTGATACGAAAAAATATATTAAGTTTATTTCTGAAGGGGACATTATATCAAGGGCCTATATTAAAAGACTAAGTGGCCCTGTTAAATTTTGAAATTAAAATTTATATAACCTCTGCACATTCAATTTAATATGTAGTTACACTATAACAGGTATATATATCTGTACGTCTAGCTAGGTCAACAATATTTAATGCAAAGTACAAGATAAAAAGAGAAAAAATAAAACAGACATTAGTTGGGCAATACTGTACATAAATACACGTAAAGAAAAGAACGTGTCTATCATCTTTACGCAACCAACAATTTCATTAATGTACTTTGTTGAGAATAATGTAATTACATCTTTACGAAACTAACTTTTTTCATTATTCTACTTTGTTGGGAATATGATGTGAGAAAGGCAATTGCATCAACAACCCGTGAGAAAAAAATATCTGTGTCGAAAGAAAAAGAACAAGATAAGATAAGATATATGAAGAGGTGCTAATTAAACATAATTTAATGCTCTGGAAATTAAAAGCCATACTGTTTGATTTATTTATTTTGGGACCATAGAGAGCACGAGAAGCGCATGGCAGTGTTGAGTGTTGACTTTAATTTTTTCCTGTATTGGTTTGATTCTGAGATATTTGAATTCATATCATTTAAGATTTTGAGTCAGTTGTATTTGAGTTTACAGTTGAGCTAATTGGGTTTGAGTTAGGAGTGAAATTCCACATCCTATTATTATCGATTATCTATTAGGAAAATATGTAAACATGACGGCATATATTGTTTTTCCATTTTATATATTTTTTTTCTCATTTTTATATATTATTTTGTCATTTTATATAATGTTGTTTATTTTTTGTATATTTTTATTTTTATTTGTTACTTTTATATACTAGTTTTCCCATTTTATATATAATTTTTTCATTTTATATACTGTTTTTACTTTTTATGTATATACTATTATTAGAAAATAAATTATATATAATGGTATGTATATATATTGTTATTATAAAATAAATTATATACACTGTTATTAGATCCGTCATAAACAGTCATGCTATAGTACCGTCGCGCTCTATCATATCCTTATCTATTAAATACTGTTCTGATATTTTCTATTTCATTTTCATAAGCTTATTGTCAAACTTTATATGAAATCCATTAGTTTCTCTATTTAGGAGTATTTGAGATCATTTGATCAATATCTTCTTTCAATTATGAACAAAAAAAGCAATGGTCCATAATAATCTTTCTTTGAACATCAAGACGTATTTCCGATCTTTCACCTTCATATTTAATTCTCCTCCTACCCAATTCTAAATCTTGCAATTAGTCAATTCTTCAACTAATCATTAACTATTTTCATTAATGACGCAAGGATTAATTATTTTGAGTCACTACTCATAAACTATTCAAATCCTTCTTCTACGACACAATTGAGAAGTGCCCTTATTTTGTAGAAGTTGAAAAAGAAAAATTAAGTATTTTATTGGATTGGAAAAAATATTACTTTGTTGAAAAAGCGACACCAATATTTTGAATTGGGATAAAGGAATTGTTATCTCTGTTTTACCGCTTGGCATATCGTCGATATAATCCAAAATTTATCTACGTTCCGTCCGTCTTTCTTTGGCTTTGGGAAGAATATTTTTTTGTTTTTTAGATCTACAAGCTAAGCTAGTTTTAATCACAGCATGCAAGTAATTCAGATTCGTATTTGGATTTCGATTAATTCAGTCTAGGTCATTACTCACTGACTTGTTATTTGTTAACATTTAAGTATCTGATCAAATTTAGCTTCATGTGGATCGAATCGAGTTTGTAGGTCGGATCAGATTTAATATTTTTGTTTCATGTCAAGGGGTCCAGGCATAGCAAAGTTCATAAAATTTATCTATAGCCCTTGTTAATGAGTGACATGACATTTTTTTGGCCCAGCAATAAATTATATGCTGTAAATAGTATTTAGCGATTTGTACTGTTCAGATTATTTTTGTAGCGAATAGCGTTTAACGAATATTACAGCATATGATATAACATATGTTATAGTTTATAGCATATAATATTATTATGTATCTTCAAAAGGAAAAATATTTCTTTTAAAAGAAATGTAATTGTTTGACTTATTTTTAATCAAAAAATATCATAATTATATTTTTTTCATTAAATATGTTTTTAGATTCAAACATCTTATTTTTTTATAGCCCAAAAGAAGTTATTTAGAGTTAAAAAGATATAGCGAAAACAAAACAACAGCGTATAGCATTTAGCCTCTAACACATAGTGTTTCGTGCTATAGCGTGCTATTCGTAACTATGGTAAATCATAACTTCTCTTTACTTATAAATAAGCATTTATATTTATAAAGAAAAAGAAATAACAAGCAAAGCATTTATCAATAAAAGTGTTTTGCTTAAGAAATATAATCAAATCACATTTCGCGTATTAAAATAATATGTTGTCATTACAGAAAAATAGAAAAAAATAATAATGTGATTAGTCTTTTTGTCCCGAATGTTGGTTGGGATTAGGTTGCAAGCAAAAGTAATCTGTTACATTTTTAACAAATTATTATTTTTATTTATTGATACAAGCGAAAAATAATTTAATAAAAATACATAATTTTTTATGTTAAATGACGTTTATTTTCAGTTGTTACCAAAAATTAATATGAATTTCTTTTGATCTATGTAGAAAAAAAAAATCTCATTTAGTTCAATTTCATCCATATTTATAATAGTATATAATTCTTAAAAATTTATAGCCACCACATTAAGCCACATAGGGCTTTTAAATCCCAACCATCAAATTATAATCTAATGGCTATAATTCATCAAATTATATTCATAGATATATTAAAGATCACCCATTTGCACACAAGAGATCCAACACAATATTATTATTTAAGAAATTTTTTTTCCTCTAAGAAAAAAAATGGAAAAAAATATTTTGGAAAAAATTCAGATTTTTTTTTAGAAAAATTCTCTGCTTTATAAATGAGGCCAGGTATCTGGGCCTATTTTTTTCCACAAGTTTTTTCATAGAAAATTTGTTCTTTGAAAAAATATTTTCTAATGAAATTATTTTTGTTAACAAAATAGTTTAACAAAAATATTTTTCATAAAAGTATTTTTAAAAAATATTTTTCATAACAAAACTTCGTTTAAAAAATGCTTATGGAACAATTTTCTTAATTGCAAAAGAGACCATGAATTATTGAAAATTACAAATAACTCCTTATTTTAAAAATTACAAAAAAGACCCTATCATTAGATTGGTATATAATTCTTAAAAATTACTAGCCACCACATTAAGCCACATAGGGTTTTTAAATCCCCACCATCAAATTATAATCTAATGGCTATAATTCATCAAATTATACTCATAGATATACTAAAGATCACCCATTTGCACACAAGAGATCCAACACAATATTATTATTTAAGAAATTATTTTTCCTCTAAGAAAAAAATTGGAAAAAAATATTTTCGAAAAAATTCAGATTTTTTTTAGAAAAATATTTTTTTCCACAAGTTTTTTCACAGAAAATTTGTTCTTTGAAAAAATATTTTCTAATGAAATTATTTTTGTTAATAAAATAGTTTAAAAAAATATTTTTCATAAAAGTATTTTTAAAAAATATTTTTCATAACAAAACTTGCAAAGAACAAACCCTTACCGTTAGATTGAAGTTTGCATCATTAGTATTAATAACTTAATCACTTGAAAATTATTTTTTAATATTAAATTATAAAGAACCCCCTATATTATTTCTAAAATTGCAAAAAAACCTAATGTTATATAGGAATTAGCACCATTAGAGAAAATATTCGCATCATTCGCTTAAACAACGCAGTCATACATTTATAAATTTTTAGCTGTAAACCATTAAGTTTGTGCAAAGCTAATTAAATAATAATATCGTTTGTATATAGATATATCTTTATATATGTTCGTTCTACTTTGTTTTGTTCACCAATATATCTTTTTGTAAGTCTGTTACACCTTTCTAAATACCGGCGATATTGGATGACAAATAAACCTGCGGTGCGTATAAGGTCTCTTAGTTAAAACTGTTGAATCCCTTCAAAATTATTTTTTAAATGCAATTTTTCATAATATTTGTTAGTAAATAGTTGTTAAAAAAGTAGTTTCTTAGAAAAATACTCATTAAGATAGATATTTTTTATTGAAATATTTTCTTAAGAAAAATATTCTTTTAACTTCTTTTAAATGTATTTTTTCAAACAAATACAAAAGAATTGCTGTGCAAAAATTTTGTTAAAGAATGTCTATAAAATAAAAGCATTTTCTTTAAAGAAAAATATATTTCTAAAAAATAAATATTATTTAAAAATCATTTTTTCAACTGATTAAATATTAAAATACGTGTTCTGCATATTTATACTTCAAAATACATAATAATTTCCACTGACGGATATCAATCAAGGATTTCTTAAAAGTCTATATTTAGAATGTTATTATTTATTAGTATATCATGATACATCAATCATATCATTTTCATCCGAAATATAAAAATAACACATCTTTACATAAAATAAAGTTTTTACATGGTGATATGCCGTGATAATGATTCATTTGCATTAATAGATATGGCAATATGGCTTGCCGTAAATATAAGTTCTTTTATATAATAAATATTTTTTGGGATATATGCATCGTTTCTACTGTTATGCATGTTTAGTCCATGTTCCTAAAAGAGAAATTTTTTGGATCTATCCATGTCATATACCTAAGCAAGGTTAATTGAATTTTTGAGATATCATGTATATGTCTACTTGATAAGTATTTCGGTTAAATTCGATATATCATATATATGTCTACTTGATAAATATTTCAGTTAAATTCGATATTTGATTTTCTAAATTGTAATCAAGTTTTGCAGTTGGACTGTGATTTGTTTGTGGTGTTTTCATATAAAGTTTATAATAAATTGTAGTAACTACCAGTTTATATAATATATAAAATATGATAAGAGTTCTAACATCTCGTGCAAAGCGTGAGGATTTTGCTAGTTAGTATTAAAATTAAAATATTTTCTATTTATATCATCAGTTTAATGTAATCAAGACTTCAGCTTAATGTTAAGTGTTAACCCAACTTGATCTGAGATCTATTATTACCCAATTACCAATGGCTGAAGCAAATAAAACTCAACCAGATAAAAACCTACATAATCTGATCGAAATTACATAGTAATACAACAATTTAAGAGAAGGAAGCAAATGTTACAGAAACAAATTGAGAGATGAAAGTAATGGTTACAGAGGAAGCAAGAAATGAAAAAAGAGAAACAAAAAATAATCTGATCCATAATTGATAGTCTGCTCTTCATTATTAACCAACCTAATTTTTCAAGGCCTATAGTTATAACATGATCGATCTTGGGCCCCCAGCTTCTCTTTCTTTTTCTTGGTGAAGTACCATGAAATGAAACAAAACATTGAATAGTTTTAATTGAGCCGAACAACAATAGAATATACATAGTATAATGCATTAAATTGGATAAAAGGTTATTTCATGTGGAAGATAAAATAAAGTAATATAAAGTCAACTTATAATATTCCTTCCAGTACTTTTTTACAGTTTACATTTTCTTGATTGCCAGAATTGAGAAAAAACTCAAAATATTCCTGAAACTCACGCTGAATGTACTTGCTTTCCAATTGAACTAATTAGGACAAAATTCATATGATATTCACTCAAAATACAGGAAATAAAAATTGTGAAAGAAATCCAAAACATGAGCTGCCCTACCCAGAATCATCATCACATGGGCCAATTTGCATATGAGACACTGTATATCCAGCTTGTAGTTCCATCAACATACCATTACACCTACCAATACCACTCATCATATCACATCTCATCTCTTTAATCTCATCCGTTTATTTTTTATCTCCCACATTCCAACCCAAACTTTAATAAATAAAATAATAATTCTCCCATCATGTAAGATAAGAGGATGTTTCCCTATAATGATCAATAATAGCAACCATTTGAACAGTGGCATAATAAATAAATAAAGTAAAATATATAAATATGCACATACTGTGTAAAGTTGGGTAAAGTTTCAAATCATATCACTCCGTTTTTAGCACTAGTTTGGATTTATAGGTGTGCACACTTTGTTTAAGTTACCATTACTTACTTACAACTGGCACTGGCCGACAAGCTTGTTCTCAAATTTCTTTTGAGACTGGACATGTCCAATGCCTTGACAATGGCAAATAAGAACATTAGTGAAATATAAAGGCAAATTATCTACACTCAATATTTTCTTATATAGCTTTATTTTCTATTACAAATTGCATAGCCGTTTTTTCATTGTTCCAATAAATCATAAATGCATTGAATTTCTCATATGTGTATTATTTAAGTTATTTTAATTCACATTCTTAATGGTTCAAAACTAAAAATTTACTGAACATCAAATTCATTTACCACTTACCAAGAAATACAATATATTCCTTATTTGGAAATTAAAATACAAAATAAAATGAAAACCAAAATGACATTTTTTTTCTATTTTTGTCAACAATTTCAAATATTATATTCACAAAATAATTATTTAATTTCATAAAAATAACTTACTGAAAATAACAACCGCATACTTTGAACTATCACATTTCAAAAACTATTATCCAATCTTAACTATAAAATTTACATTAAATTATTTCCGAACCACATAATACATCTAAATAATATAGTTGAGTAGCATTTTGTTGTGCATGTTGTTAGAAAGTTTGGAATGAACGTAACTTCGGAATTTTTCCAGACAAGAGAAGCAATTTAGATCAGGTCTTCTCAATCATCAGAGACGGTGCAGAAAAATTGACAAAAATGACAAGCAAGGTCAATGACCACCTACAAGTCCCAGGCCAAAATGATAACCTAGGCATCTCCAGGGGCGAGGGGGAGCCCCGGCCCCCCTTATGAAATTGAAAATCTAATATAGGTACTTAAGGAATTCAATTCAAGTCCTTTATAATGCTAAATTATATTTAAATTGTTTAATATACAAAAAGATAGAGGTTATATAAGTAAAAATAAAAAGATTTCCGGTCAAAAGGAAGGTTATACATGTTAAAGTGAAAAGCTAACATAAAAGCTGAAAATTCTATACCAAATTTCTTCATTCTAGGACAAAATGTAGTTTAGATTTATTATATAGTTTGAATTTACTTGCATAGTATGACTCTATAATGTATATAGTCAGCTAATTTAAATTGATTTTTGACTGTGGAATCATGTTAAATTTAATGTCAATTTTATCACATGTATTCAATAATTTTGTATGCAATCTAAATATTTTCTAAAATTAATATTTTATAGTTTTTATATGAAATTTGAACAATATTTTCTAATGTTGATTGAAACTTTTTTATAATAAATAAGAATAACAGTACATCATTTTCATCTTTAGTTCTTTGTAAAAATATTATGTTTATATAAAATTTTAGAGTAAGCAGTAAGAATGTCATATAATTCTTGTATTTTATATTTAAAACATTTGTTTAAGAACGCCAATAATAATTTTCATAAAAAATATATTTTTTTTTTCACTCGAGCCTTGCCAATCAACATCCGCCCCCCATAAAGTTACATCTTGATTCCGCCTCTGGTCGTCTCAAGAATAGATAAGTAAAATAGTCGGTATGCATCAATTATCAGAAATCCCAAAAAAGACATCCAAGCCAAGAAAATTGCTTATAAATATTTTTTTAATAAACTCTTTAATTTAATGCAAGTCTATGTAAATAAATCATCTATAATTAAAAAAAAAATAATACATCTTTCCAATTTCTCCATTTCGAATAAAACAGAGGGGAAGAAAAGCCACCGACCAGATTGCATGGGGACTTCAGTAAGGTGAAAGCACCACACAACTCGCTCTCTGGTCTCTCTCTGCTTTAACACGAGCCAAACTCTAAACCCTCCTTACTCACTGACATGTGGGTCCCTTTTGAGCCCCACACGTGTCGGTGAAACTTCTGTGGTAATCTAATATAACATAGTCTTTACACGTGCGAGATGCTTCTGTTCACGTTTCTGGCTCCTCGTTTTGCCACGTCGAATTTAAAGTCAAAAGGTAAGTAAACATTTTTTTAATGGCATGCAGCATGATTAGTTGCTTACTGTTACTGGTCATATAAATTTTCAGTCCAACCCTTCAAATATGCTGAGATATGTTTTAACATTAAAAAAAAACTAAGGAAATTCTCACCTTTCGCTACGGTCTTATACATTAAATTAATCTCACAAATTGATAATCATAAAAAATTTACATAAATTATTTCAAAAAATAATTTACAACATAAAAAGTAATGCTCAATGTATCATAATTATAAGCACTTATAAGATAAAAAACAGATAAATCATATATTACTACTGATTGGTATTGAATCATAATATCATTTGACATTGTGATATTCAATGCAGTCGTGCTTATCTAAATTCAACAGCCCGTATAGAAAACTTCATCTCACTTGAAGACATGAGATATTGAAGTCATTATGAGAAAACATAATGATACGTTCGAAATCATAACAATTGAGATCTTGAATGAAATATCTTATTTTTCTTGTTTTATTTTTCATTTTTTTCACAAAAAAGCTATTGAAAAATCATATTTTGAAAGAAACCATAGGGAAAAATTGCCTCATAGAGAAAAAGAGAGAGATTGATGGAGCCCACATTCATTTTTTTTTAAATTATTAATCTAATTATTTGAATGAGAGAGAGACATGTGATCCATAATTTTTTTTTTTATAAATTATTATTTTATATTTTTAATTATTAAGGGAGAGAAAGAAAGACACATAGGACCCACAACATTTTTTTAATAAATCATTATTTTGTTATTTTGTCTTTATTTTTATTTAGGAATGAATTATGTATAGTGAATATCAGTAATTATTGATATTATAATTCACAACACATAAGTTAAACAGTTTATTTTTCAAAAAAATTAAACTTATTTTGACCGTTCATACTAAATCATGGCAGAACACAAAACACCGAATTCAACCAATCATATTCTTGCGTTCTCCAACTATACGTAAACTACACAAAAACAGCTACAAAATATCAAACATTCTAAATAATTGAACGGTTCATATTAAACCACATCATCTTATTCAACGGTCACGAAAAAAGAGTGACTTGAACTTCTTAGACTTCTTATTTGGATGCTAAAATTGGGT
Source organism: Juncus inflexus (assembly GCA_024447665.1). Lineage (NCBI taxonomy): Eukaryota > Viridiplantae > Streptophyta > Magnoliopsida > Poales > Juncaceae > Juncus > Juncus inflexus. The sequence goes on along the minus strand of JAJHPC010000014.1, from coordinate 11,125,475 downwards.
TTTGGGGGGGGGGGGTTGTCTGATTATTTGGAAATTTTGCTAATTGTTTTAACTTTTTTTTTGCCAGTTAACTTGATTTTTGAGTATGCTATAAATAATTTGTAATCCATAAGAAAATTATTATCATACCAGAGGGTAAAAAAATTATTTTTTACTCCACATTATTAAAAAAAAATCGGAGTGTACAAAAATTCTGCTTATAAATTATGTATAGACTAATAGAGCAGTTAGTATAAATTCTATTAAGAAACATAATTATTATTTAATAATTAGAATTGAAGATTTTTAAATTATTATTGTTAAGAATGCTATATATATATAGCTTATTTCTTTTCTTACTAAGTTTGACATCAATTTGTAGTATCACAATTGCAAATATTAGTAAAATAATTAATTTAATATTTGCTTAATATTCTAGTATATATATTTGTTCTCACAACTTACATGTCTTTTTTTCCTCATTTTCTATAAAAATAACTTCTCATTAAAAAATTAAATTTTTTACAGGGTTTTAATATATGCACCTTAATTTCCGCACATGTTTTGTCTTTCATAAACAAAAAAAAAAAAAGATAACCATCAATAATTCTGGAACGTAATAATTATAACCACACCCCTCAACTAACCATAATTATAAACCTACCAACTTTTTATACCTCCATTCCCATCACCTTCCTCTCCTTTCTTTCTTTCTCTCTCAACTTGACACTTCCACTCACTCTCACTCTCAAAAAACCTTCTTCAAACAATGAAGCTCCATCTCCACCTTCTCCTGCTTTCTCTCCTCTCCATTTCCTGCTTCCAGTCAATCCACGCTTCAAAACCCAAAACCCTAATCCGTGACGGAGGCGTGCCATGCACAATGTGTGACTCCTGCGACAACCCATGTGGCCAACCGCCTCCATCACCACCACCTCCGGCCACCGTCGAAAACTGCCCTCCGCCGCCGTCTTCACAGCAAACTCCGTCTATCTTGTACTACTCGCCGCCTCCGCCGAATGCGTATGCTTCTCTGCCGCCACCATATAGTAATTACTACTTCAACCCACCTCAGTCAGGTGGTGGTGGAATGTACCCAACTCCGCCTCCGCCGAACCCGTTCTTGCCGTACTTCCCGTTTTACTATTACAGCCCTCCGCCGCCTCATTATTCCAGATCTGCCATTGTTGAGCCAAGATTTAGTGCTTTGATGGTAGTGATGCTTGTGGTTTTGGCTTTGCGAGGTTAGATCTGGAAGATGAGGATTTTTTGGAGGGTTGGTGTGTAAAATTGTTGATTTTAGGGGTGGATTTGGAATTTTGTGTTTTATCAGGGGGTTTCACGTGTAAAGTTGGCAGCCGGAAAAGGTGGCGGTGAATGTGATAAGAAGGGTAGGCTGGTAATTCCTCTCTTTAATTGTATGTTGTAATTTGTATTATTTTAGTGATTTCATGTGTAATATTGAATTAATAATTTACTGGGGAATATTGATAATTTTGAGAAATATTATTAGCCCTTGTCTGGTTGATTTTTGTTGATATATATAAAATGAGGAAATGATTAATGCTTAATCAAGTATTTTTAGGTCTTCTATTTGGCATTTGTTTTTCATTAAATTTGTATAGGCTGTCTATAATGATAGACTTTATATATAGAAAAATATTTTATTTATTACATACTACTAAATGTTATATATATTATATTTATGTCCTACTAAAAGACAATACATGATAAATTATAAGTATAACAATTCAAGTTATTTTTGCATGCATCTTTCCTCTGCAAATAATAATATCAATTTTTTTTTTCGGAAGGAATGGAAAAATACTTTCATTTCCTTATATAAAAAAGACATTAGACAGCTGAGGTAGAACAAACAGCCAATTGTCAGAAAAATGTCTACCCATTTTGCAACTCTTTGGTACCAATTCGAAATGTTGTGAATGATTGATATTAATTTACAAAAATATTCCATCAAGTTTACTGCTAATTTACTATTTAAAGAAGCTTACTGTTAATTTTCTTCAGTCCAGTTGTTCTGAACAGCATCTTTGACAATATGACTGCCCCCAATGAAATAGTGGATTCTTCTGGAAACTTGTTTTTATTTTGTTTAGTTATTTGCAGTTTTTTAAAGTATATATTTTGGAGTGAGGAAGAGCTGTAAAGTTATGGGGAAACATTAAACAACAATGAAAGCTAGCAAAGGAAGAGTATCTTCTATTAATTGGATTATTGGATCCTAAAGTTGAAAAGCAATTTAAGTCGGATCTAGGTTTAATATATTTTAGCACATCCAATGATGAAAATTGAAAATTGATTGAGTTTCATGTGGGTGAGTGAGGCCAATAATTAACATATATTTCTAGAATTGAATGATAAACACTAATGGCTGGAAATTTTGGATTGTCATTACTTTCAGCTCTTACCACGACTTGTCAACATCAAATTTTTTTGTAGCAAATCGTCCAAATAACCAATAATCAAAATTTGTTGTAACACATCACATGAGAAGTTTGGTAACATGACTATTACTCTTAAGGATAATGATAGGGACTTACATACATAATCATATAAATCATAATACATATGAATATGACATGCAATAATTGCATGGATTTGTTGATGTATCACTTGTTATAAGCTATTGCTATTAAGTATTAAGTATAGTTGAGAATTGATTCAACAGTTTTACATTTATATCACTGTCGCACATTTGGGGATTTTTGCATATTTTTGGATAATGATATTTCCTAGTTGAAATTTGTTAAAAATAGATTTGTCAAACATCAACCAAAAACACATGCAGTTGAATGGCTTTAAGAGAAGAATTATATGTCAGATGAAATAGAGGATTCCACTTATCTAACCAGGCTTACGTCCTATCTGAATATTCTTTTTTCACATATCCGCAATTGCACTTAAATTAGGCCCAAATAGAAATAAAAAGCAAACAAAAGACTAGCTCAATTTAAGCAAAACCTCTTAATTAACCCTAAACAAAATCACAAAAGGGCTTTTAAACTTCAACTTGTTTATTTTTTTTTTTTTGAGAAAATTCAGCGAGAGCTTAGAATCCCCCTTCCAAATTGATTCGTTAAAAGAAAATATTTACATCTATAGTCCTAACTATTTACAAAAAAAAAAGAAAAAACCTAAATCTATATCCTTTTTCCTGCTATCTTTTTTTTTGTCCTCTATACTCTCTAAAAATCAGCAAGTTCCATATTGCAAAAATTAGAAGCCCATGTAACAAGGCCTATTACAATTATAAGCCCATTAATCACTAACTCGGCCCAATTGTTTTTCGGATTCGGATCTTTAACAATCAAACCCGACCCGATAAGCGATGAACTGAGCCTCCTTGTTTTTCGTCGACCTAATTTTTACTCTACATAAAATCTTCATTGCTGAATAATCTCTTCAATAAACTCAATGGAGATTTCCAGTTTAATCACTCCCTAGTCGATATTCTATTTCCAATTCACCCTTTTCTACGTAATTCATTATATTATTCATATTCATATTCATCATCTCGATTCGATTCGATCTTTTACTTTTTTTTTTATTGTCTTTGTAATGTAAATTGTAAACCCTTGATTGATTTTTTTGTTTCTACCATTGAACCCAAATCTTTGTTTCACTGTTTGTTTGGTTGTTTGTTTATAGAAATGAAGGCCTCGAGTAGTCACTACCCGGATATAGCGAAGAAACCCAAAGGTATGTAAAAGGGAAACTTGGAATCGGATCGATTTGTTTGGTTTTAATTGGGATTTGTATTTGTATATTAGGTTTTGATTTTGGGTTTTGTGTTTTTGATGTAGACCTGTCGAAAGATTACAGCTTTGATCAGAAACTTAATATATCGGCTTATATCAACTCTCCCCAGGTAATATTTTCTCGTTTTTTGATTTTGATTTCCTTGTTTTGGCTGATTCTTTGCTGGAATTGATTTTTGACTGTAAAATTAGAAGATTTGTGAATTTTCCTGTTTGTTTTTGAAAACTGAAATCAGTGTAGTTCATTCAGTCTTTATGTTTTTCTTTTTTGTGTGAAACTAGGTTTACAAATTAGCTAAAATTGATGTATAATCTTTTCATAAACTTACTCTGTTTAACTTCATTCCTAGCTCAAAATTTGTTACTGATCATCATCACAATTATACCCAACAATCCATTTAACAATTCCCTTTTGAACCTTCGATACGCCCTTTTAATTCATCCTTTCCTTCTTAAAGAAGGGCCAATTAGGCAAAATTACGCACAAATCAAGTCCTAATTGTGCTTAATTTGAGTTTATTTACAAAATTGAGGCTCTATTCAAATGACCATATTCTCATAAACTCACTATCTTTCTCTGTTTTTCCAATTTCATCATTATCTTCTCATTAATTAATATTTTTTTTAAAACAGGAGGTAATAACATCAACCTTACGCAAGCATGTCGAAGCCCAATCGCGCGAGCTCACCAACGAAGCCTTCTCCCGGTTCATGGACCAGATCTACGAACAAATCTCCAACCTTCTAGAATCTTCCGACACAAATGAAAATTTATTAGCACTCCGTGCAATAGATGCTCTGATTGATGTCTCGTATGGCGAGAGCGCGGGAAAAGTGTCCAAGTTCTCGAGCTGGCTGCGCGCGGTTTTCGAGGCGAAGAAGGAGCAGGAGATCCTGGTGCTGGCGAGCTCGGTGCTCGGACACCTGGCAAGAGCTGGCGGCGCCGCCATGACGGCAGATGAGGTGGAACGTCAGGTTTGCTCTCTCTCTCTCTCTCTCTCTCTTTCTCTTTATCTCTCTCAGTCTCTCTCTCTATCTCTCTCTCTTGGTTGAGCGGAAAATGGGATTTTGATCATTTAAATTGCAAGTGCAGAGATTTTTCATATTATGTTTTTATTTTTCATGGTACTAACAAGGGATTATTGTGAAATTTATAGATTAGGACTGCATTGGAGTGGCTCAAAGCCACCGAGAGAGTGGAGTACCGCCGATTCGCCGCTGTCCTCATTCTAAAAGTAAGTACCAACATTCCTATTTTACCTTTGATTCGCCTTTATATTATTTATTTATTTTATCTCTCTCCTTATATATATATATATTGATTTATTATTTTCCTCTATTTTCCTCAATTATGTATTTTTTTAATTATTTATTTTTTCATTCATTCAACATCATTTCCCTTTATTTAAATTATCCATTCATACCTTAATTTATTCGTTCAACATCATGCCACGCCCCTCTATATCATTCATTCATTCATTTCATTTATTTATTTATTTATTTAATTTAAGGAAATGGCGGAAAATGCGTCCACGGTGTTCAACGTGCACGTGCCGGAATTCGTGGACGCGATCTGGGTTGCGTTAAGGGATCCGAAATTGGACGTCAGAGAGCGGGCCGTTGAGGCTCTCAGAATGTGCCTGCGCGTGATCGAGAAGCGCGAGACTCGCTGGCGAGTCCAATGGTACGTACCAACGATTGTTTCTTTTATTATTTTTTTAGCCCGTGCATATTGCGAAGTTGCGGAAAAGCCCATGAATTATTGGAAATTGCGAAGAAGCCTGCCCTGTGGTAGTATTGCCGAAATTGCAAAAAAATGGGGATTTTTTGCGATTTTGGCATAGTGCGGGGGCTTTTTTTCAAAGAAGCCCCTGAATGATTGGGAATTGGTAAACATGTGGGGCTTTTTTGCAATTTCTATTAATGTGCCTATGTGTGATTGAGAAACGCGAGACTGGTTGGAGAGTCCAATGGTACGTACTAACGATTTGTTTATTTATTGGGAAATCTGCGGAAAAGCCCTTGCGTTATGCCGAAGTTGCAATGAAGCCCCTGAATGATTGGGAATTGCGAAAAATCCCCTGCATTATTGACGAAATTGCAAAATAGATGTTTTTATTTGTGATTTTGGTATAATGGAGGGGCTTTTTTTGATTTATTATTATTATAAAAATGTGAAATCAAATTAGCTGATTTGATAAAATAGCTGGAACTGGAATACTTGGGAATAAATTTATCATTCCAGTGACCTGTTGATTTGGTTTTCACAAATGAATGTTGGGCGTAATTGAGCTGAAGCTTAATTATCTCTCTAAACCATCGCTCAACCCTAGACCCTAAATCAAAATAGGTGATTTGATGAAATTACACACATCTAAATAATTTTATTGTGTGATTTTGATTAGGTATTACCGAATGTGTGAGGCGGCACAATTGGGGCTCGGCAAGAACGCGTCGGTACATAGCATTCATGGCTCTCTACTCGCAGTTGGAGAACTCTTAAGGTACCCTAATTTTATTTTTTTCACTTTTTTAATTTACGTGTTTTATTCGTCTTTCGTATGGTAAACACAAACTTTTATGAACTTGGTTCCTTGCTCAACTCTCTCTCTCTACATAAATGAGGTAGAAAGGAGGGTATTTTGGACATTTTACGTAGAAATTAGGGTTGGGGCTGGGGGTATGAATGATATTTCTGTTAAAGCACTGATATTTGAGGTTTTATAGGGTGCCTTGGAATATTCCTTACAGAAAAAAAATACAATTTTGGACTAATTTTTCTCTATTTTTGGTGCAGAAATACAGGGGAGTTTATGATGTCTCGGTACAGAGAAGTTGCTGATATAGTATTAAAATACTTAGAGCATCGCGACCGTTTAGTCCGCTTGAGTATTACTGCTTTGCTCCCTCGTATCGCTCATTTCTTGCGCGACCGTTTCGTCACGAATTACTTAAAGGTGCGTTTATTAAAATGAATGAATGAATTAATTAATGGGGTAAATAGACGGTTGGTCCTTGTAGTTTAGTTGGCTTGTGATTTAGTCCCTGTACTTTATAGAATTATGCACTGCTAGTCCCTGACTCAAGGACTAATCGTGCACGTTTGTATCAAGTACAGGGACCAAAAAGTTTAAATCAGCAGTACAAGGACCAAGGTGCGATCCAATTAAAGTATATGGACCACATGCATTTATCCCTTAATTAATTTCGTAATTAAGGGGTAAATGCATGGTTTGTCCTTGTAGTTAAATTGTATTGCTATTTAGTCCCTGTACTGTTAATCTAAACTTTTTGATCCCTGTACTCGATACCAACATGTGCGATTAGTCCTTGAGTCAAGTCATGGACTAATAAAATACAGGGACCAAAAAGTTTAAATAAATAGTTAATGGACCAAATTGCAACACAATTTAAGTACAGGGACTAACCATGCATTCATCCCTTAACTAATCTCACATTAATTGCCTTTTTTGGTACACACCAGCACAATACAATCTAGTTTTGTATCAACTTCTGGATTATTTTTTATCATTTATCCCTTAACTAAGCTCATATTAATCGCCTTTTTTTGTTACACACCGGCACGATACAATCTACCACTTTACGAACATTTAAATTTTTTATTATTTTTTTACAACAGATATGCATGGATCACATACTGGCGGTCTTACGAACTCCGGCGGAAAGAGGGAGCGGGTTCACGGCCCTCGGAGAGATGGCCGGAGCTTTGGGCGGCGAGCTCGTGCCCTACTTGCCCACCATCACCATTCATCTCAAAGATGCCGTTCGTCTCTCTTTTTTAAATCCTTTTGTTTTTTTTTATTTTGTTTGTTTATTGGGGGTGATTTTGTTGTGAAACCCTTCAAAATGTGGAAAATATCATGTATGTGCCTAGAAAATAGGCGTGTACGCGATGGGTGATATCACGTGTATATGATGTAGATCATGAATTTGTTGAAATCTGCGTCGTCGCATTTGTAACCCTACTAATATAAGAAATATAATGTATACCCATCGTTATTTTATTTGCTTCATAGATCCTCAATTGGACCTTGTTTCACTAGCTTTTAATTAAAAAAAAATATGCGAGGGGTATATAATATATATAATATTTCTCATTATTTACGAGGGCATACATGATAATATTTTCTTATTCCCACTTTTTCGTTCCAAAAACATGATTTTACACTCAACCATTCATTAATATGATACGATTAATTTTGTGCGATTTTTGCAGATCGCCCCTCGGAGAGGCCGACCGTCGCAGGAGGCGATAGCCTGCGTGGGCAATTTCTCAGAAGCGATGGGCTCCGCCATGGAGCCGCACGTGCGCGGACTGCTCGATCTGATGTTCAATGCTGGGCTTTCAGAAGTGCTCGTCAAGGCTCTCGATCAGATCTCTCAGAGGTATTTTAGGGTTCATTTAGGGTTCTTTTAGGGTTTGGGAATTGAAGTAGAAGGAATTTTGTTGGAACCATAGTGTTATTCTTGAAAAGGTGAGCTTTGAAATTTGAAATTGCATCGTTGATTGAATCAAAATCGAACAATTTGATGTTTAATGCTGGGCTTTCGGAAGTGCTCGTCAAGGCTCTCGATCAGATCTCTCAGAGGTAATTTAGGGTTCATTTAGGGTTTATTTAGGGTTTGGGAATTGGAGATGATTGGGGTTTTGGTTAGGGTTTAGATGTTGAAGTAGGAGTTTTGTTTAGGGTTTAGGGTAGCTGGTATTGACTGGAATGTTGTCAGAATCATGTTGTAATTTTGAAAACTTGAGCTTTGGAATTTGAAATTAGCAAATTGGAATTTCATTGGGCTGTAGTATGATCGCAATCTTACTGCAGTTCATGAAAAAGTAAGCTTCGAAAGTTCGAATTAAAATTGAGCGAATTGGACTGTTCTTAAAAGTAACCATTGAACCGAACCGTGGAATCTCAAAAAAGAAAAACACACAAAAAACGAATAAAGTTTCTAAACATTCAAAATTATAAGATTCTAATCAGTATCATTGTATCGGAATCTAAACTTCGCAATCTCAAATCACATTTCCAACCGATTTAACCTAATTATGTCCATATTATTCTTATCTTTCAGTATCCCATCATTACTACAAACGATTCAAGAAAGGCTCCTCAACTCAATCTCTCTAGTCCTCTCAAAGGCCCCTTATCCGCCGTCAAGACTCAACTCGACCGGCGCCAGATCCAGCGCGGTTCTCAATGCGGCTCAGTCTTCTTCGCCAGATGTCGTTAATCCAGCCCTCGTCCAGCTGGCGTTGCGCACGCTCGCCCAGTTCAATTTTAAGGTTAGTGATCTTTTACTCTTTTTCAATGATTCCATTTCTCTAATGAACGATACAAAGTTTGATGCCGTTTGGTTCATTTGTTTTTATTACTGTTTTTTCATATGGAAGTGGTGCATAACTGGACATTTTTTTTGTTTTCAGCCTTTGTAAGGCGTCATCATACGTATAGTCTGATCTAAACCCTAATTTATTCACATACCCCATCTAAATTAAACGAAAATGATCCAAAAACACCGAACCGAGATTTTTTTTCCCTCAAACTAAAAGTATTTGTTTTACTTTTTCTTTATTTTTTAGGGTTACGAGCTTCTGGAATTTGGGAGAGAGTGTGTGGTGGGCTATTTAGAGGATGAAGATAGCGGCACGAGAAAAGACGCAGCGATTTGTTGTTGTAGACTCGTTGCGAATTCTCTCTCTTCACAATATATGAATAATAGATCGAGTCGAATTGGCGGCGCGAAAAGGCGCCGTCTTGTTGAAGAGGTAATGTTGATTTTGTATTTTATTTGTTATTTTATGGAGTTATTAAATCATTTTCATTGCCTTTTCTTGTGCAAAAAAAGAATTAAAAGAAATAAAAGAGGAATGAAAGAAATAACAAAAAGAAGAATGAAAAGAAGCAACCGGTAGTAGATTGGCTAAAAATTAGTTTAGAAATATGAGATTGAGTTCCTTGGTGTAATATATAGTTTTATATTGTAAACATAAACATGCTAGTTTTAGAATGTAACACACACACACACACACACACACACAAAAAAATGTTAAGTGCTAATTTTGCGAAATGAATGACCCAATAAAAGCAAAAGTACAACAAAAAAAGAATAATAAAATATGAGATTAACAAAAATGAACAAAACATATACATGCTAGTTTTGGGTTATAATTATGTTTTGAAATATTAAATTAATATTTTCATTTTTTAATGGGGTGTAGATAGTGGAGAAGCTTCTAGTAGCAGCCGTTGCGGATTCAGATGTGTTTGTCAGAAAATCGGTATTCGTATCGCTCTATGAAAATCCGTCTTTCGATGAGTTTTTGGGACAGGCCGATTGCTTGACTTCTATTTTTGTTGCCTTAAATGATAAGGTAAATATTAATTATTTCTTTGTTTTCTTATGTGATTCTGTCAAGAATTACATTACTCTTTGGCAGAAATGTTGAAATTCGCTTTAATTGAGATCAATTTTAGCATAAATCGTGGCTTAAGCTCTTAACTGAAGCATAATTATACAATTAATTGAGCCAAAAGTGGATTAAATAAAAACAAAGCTTAATCACACATCACATCAAAATTGAGGGTTGACCGGAATTTGTGACCCAACAATTCTGATTCACGATTTTACAAGAAGACCATCTCAGAATTGAATAACAACAAATTTGAGGGACCCATTTGCGAAATGTGAGATATTTGAAAGTTATTTTGTAATTTTCAGGAATATGTGGTGCGAGAATTAGCTATATCAGTTGCAGGCAGGCTGTCAGAGAAAAATCCTGCTTATGTTCTTCCAGCCCTTCGGCGCCACCTCATCCAGCTGCTCACGTATCTCGACCAAAGGTACTTTAGATATTGTGAATCTTTTAAACCCTAAACCCTAAAATACAATTTGGACTTTAATTGACTATTCTGTTAGAGAGAAATTAATAAACCTCCTTTTTTACTTACAAGTGGTAAACGGAATATGTTGTGGTGGTAAGGTGAAAGTGATGTGGTCGTGAGTAGTTTAAAGTAGTTTTGGTATCAAAACCTTGCTATATATATAAAGACATAATTTGCAACTAATACAAGTCATTTTCTTAAATTATGCACCTATTATACCTAAAACAACCAACAAAAATGATTTGGTTGGTCTTCTATTCAAGTGCCAATAATTTCGGATATTCTGTTTATTATTCGTCAAAATTTATAATTTTTCATTTATTGTTCTATGCTAAATTCAGCATGGATAGCAAGTGTAAAGAGGAAAGCTCAAAGCTGCTCGGTTGCTTGATCCGCAATTGTGGCCGATTAATTCTTCCATACATTGCTCCTGTTCACAAGGTTTAAATTTTTTTTTTTTAAATTTTCTTCATTTCAATAATATTTTTTTTATTTGTAAATTTAAATTTTGTGGTTATTTTCTTATTATTTCAGGCGCTTGTGGCTAGGCTGAGTGATAATACCGCAATTGTTACGGGTACTCTTGCTACTGTAGGAGAGCTTGCTAAAGTGGTAATTTATTTAAAGCAAACAATTTCATAATTAATTATCTTTATTGATTTTATTCAAGGTTTTTGAAGTAAATTATTTTTTTTTTCAATCAGGGTGGGTTTATAATGAGGAAATATTTGCCCGAACTGATGCCCTTAATTGTTGAGGCTCTTTTGGATGGCGCAGCCGTAAATAAGCGTGAAGTTGCCGTTTCTACTCTTGGCCAAGTCGTTCAAAGCACCGGGTATTTTATTAAGATTTTTGGACTTTTCATATTATTATTATTATTATCTGGTTTACTATCAACTATTAAGATACATGAACTTAATTTCCATTTTCTTATTGGAGTTATCATTTATTAATTTTATTATTATAATTATAATTATTGTTATTTATTATTTATTTATTAATATATGAAATTAATACATTTAGGTACGTAATTACCCCATACAATGAGTACCCCCTTCTGCTCGGCTTACTTCTCAAACTCCTAAACGGCGAGCTGGCATGGTCAACAAGACGCGAAGTCCTCAAGGCAATCTTAATCTTATTATAATATTAATAAGGCCAAATTTCACGTGTACCCTGCAAAACGTCATAATTTCATGTATACCCCTACAAAAAAGTGAAATATCATAAATACCCCTACACATCACTCAAATATTCATGAAATTCTGTAGGGGTATATGTGGCATTTCACTTTTTGCAGGGGTATACGTGAAATTATGATGTTTTGCAGGGGTACACGTGAAATTTGGCCCCACAATAATAATTCATTTTTCAAAATAAACTCACAACAAACTTCAAAACTTAATGAACTTGTTCTTATCCGGCAATAGTAATATATTTTTTCAAAATAAACTCACAACAAAGTTCAAAATGGCATGAATTCTTTCTTTATTAGGTTTTGGGAATAATGGGGGCGTTGGACCCGCACACGCACAAGAGGAATCAGAATTTACTGCCGGGCCCGCACGAGGGCGCGAGGGCGTCGTCCAGCGAGGCGCCAGGTCAGCATATCGTGTCCATGGAGGAGATTCCCACCGAGCTCTGGCCGTCCTTTTCTGCCGCCTCTGAAGACTATTATTCCACCGTATGCTACTTTTAATTATTTATTTATTTTTTATTATTTTATTTATGGTACTTGCGCCGCAAGGTTGCTTTAAGAAATTAAAGTTAGTTTGCTTGATTATGGCTGTTGTAAATATAGATTAATCTTGATAGTTTTTGATAAAAATTAATAATTTTGAATAAAAGTTGGAATATACATTGATTTTATCTATAAATTAATTTCTATTACTCTTCCGGATTTTCCATTTAATATTTTTTTTATTTTTTGGACTGCCGTAAGTTTAGTTCCTCAAGTAAAAGTTTGTTTTTATTTGAATGTAGAGTAAATGTTTTGATTATTATCAGTCTTATAAATATGCATTAATTTTAGTAATTTTATTTAGTCAAATATGCGTTAAATGTTATAATTATTGCTCCTATAAATATACATTATTGATTTATTGTTAATAATTATATATATAAATTAAAGTATGTACAATAATTATTAAATTATGATTTTGAATGAGTAGGTTGCGATTACTTCTTTAATGAGAATTCTGAGAGATGCTTCTCTTTCGAGTTACCATCAAATGGTGGTGAATTCCCTCATCTTCATTTTCAAGGTAAATAAAATATTTATCTCACAGTATATCAAATCTGTACTTTTAATTTTACATATTCTTTTGGTTTCTCATACTCATTTTTGTTTGTTATTGTTTGCTTTTGAGCAGTCGATGGGTCTTGGCTGTGTTCCTTATTTGCCTAAGGTAACTCTCTCTCTCTCTCTCTCTCTCACTTTGATATGTTTTTTGTATTTTGATGTTTTATATATTTTGGTATGTGTTTAGGTTTTGCCAGAGCTGTTCAGAGCGGTTAGATCATGTGAAGATGGAGTCTTGAAAGAGTTCATTACTTGGAAACTCGGTACTTTGGTCTCCATTGTTCGCCAGGTAATTATTACTACATTTTTCTTCTATTTTTTACATCTCTTAATGGCTATACAGAACATGTAAAAATGACTTGTTTGTAGAGTGACCTTGTAATATATTAATTTGGACTCCGAAAGTTCGAAATAAGTATGCAAAAATATCCATTTGGAACTTTCTAGTTGTACAAATTATTAAATTTATTTTATAACAAGTGAATTTTAAAAACGACGACTTGGTAACTAAATTATGTTATCTCCAATAATATTTTACACAGTAGATATATTGACTTGTTTATTTATTTATTCTTTTATTTTATCTACAGCACATAAGGAAATACTTACCGGAATTGCTGAAACTAGTTTCTGAACTGTGGCCTTCTTCTTTCGGCCTGCCTGCTGTGAACCGCCCAGTCCAAGGCTCTCCTGTAATTTATTATTTCCCCTCTTTTTTTTTAAAAATTTTTGAACCCTTTTTTTACCGACATTTTCCAAGTTTTGAGAATTGTCAAATGCGTGCAAGGCACGAGATTACTAAAATGCCCTTTGATGCTTATTAAGTTGGCCATGTTGTTGCAATGTATTTGGTTCTCAAGCACCGTATTGTTGAATACATTAACTCCTAATCCTAATAATACTTCTCTCTCTCTCTCTCTAAAGATACTGCATTTGGTGGAGCAACTGTGCATGGCATTAAATGACGAGTTTAGAATGTATATGCTTGAAATATTACCATGTTGCATCCAAGTATTGAACGATGCTGAGCGGTGCAATGATTACTCTCACGTGCCTGATATTCTCCACACACTTGAAGTTTTTGGCGGTACCTCTCTCTCTCTCTCTCTCTCTCTCTCTCTCTCTCTCTCTTTACCGTATCACTCTGTATTTTTGTTAATATGTTGTGGTGTGATTTATGAAGGGACGTTGGATGTACACATGCACTTGGTATTTCCGGCTTTGATAAGATTGTTTAAAGTGGAGTCTTCTGTTGAGATTAGGCGTCATGCTATCCAGACTCTCACCAAGCTCATTCCTAGGGTTCAGGTCTCTCTCTCTCTCTCTCTCTCTCTCTCTCTCATAATATCATATTTTAACAAAAACAAGTGAAAGAATCTGAAGGTTTATTATGTGGAACTCATAATTCTGGTGTTTAATTCAGGTCAGCGGCCATGTTTCATCTTTGGTGCATCATCTCAAGCTTGTTTTGGAGGGGTAATATTTTAATCTCTCTCTCTCTCTCTCTCTCTCTCTTACTTTTTTTTTTAAATTTTTTATCAGGAGTAATGAAGACCTAAGAAAAGACGCGCTCGACGCTCTATGCTGCCTTGCGCATGCACTTGGCGAAGACTTCTCCATCTTCCTCTCTTCCATCCAAAAACTCGTCATCAAACATCACATGCATGTATGAAAATACTTCACACCAAAAAACCTTATAAACAAAACATACTCGAAATATTCGGATTTTTCTGATATCATTTTGTGTAATTTTTTTTCAGCATAGAGAGTGGGACATGATAGAGGCGAGACTAAAAAGGAGAGAGACGATTCTTATCATAGAAGACTCGGTTATTCATAAGTACGGCCGGAACGGGTCGGCTGATGTCATTAGTGACCCGCTTCATGATGACAACGGCCCGCATGAGGAAGGTGATGACGTGAACCGGCTCGTCAGGAACCATCAGGTATATAAACTTTATTACTATAGTGCCAAGATATATTTTTGAAAAATTTGCAGAAAATGCCCCCCTGTTGTGCTTTAAATTGCAAAAGAGCCCCTCTATTATTGGGAATTGCAAAAAAACCCCTCTGTAACTCTGTTACTCGGAATTGCAAAAATGCCCCTCTACTCTGTAGGAAATCGCAAAAAAAAAAAAAAAAAAGCTACGGTTAGTTGAAGAGTTTTTTTTTTTACAATTTCCAATAATGGAGGGACTTTTTTGCAATTTAAGCATAACGCATGGGCTTTTGTGCATGATATATTTGAAATATACATGGTTCTGTTCGATGTTTGTAAAGGCCGCCCTTGGATAATTTCTTAATTGAGCGTCGAAAGAGAAGAATACAATTATTGCCGAGCCTTCTTGTTTGCTATGTTTAATTTAATTGCGTGTGAATGGAATTGTTTTGAATTGCGCAGGTGAACGACGTGAGGCTGAGGACAGCTGGCGAGGCCTCGCAGAGGAGCACGAAGGAAGATTGGGCGGAGTGGATGCGACATTTCACTATCGAGTTACTCAAAGAGTCTCCTTCCCCGGCTCTAAGGACGTGTGCCAGGCTGGCGCAACTCCAGGTATTATTCCGGTTGAGATTTTGAATGTAGTGGAATTGTGTGGGATAGTGGAATTGTGGGATGAGGAATGGCTGGTTGTTTTGTGTTTGGGATGGTGGATTGATGAAATGGTGGGATGAATTGATGTTTTTATCGACGAAAGGAAAGAGAGGGAGAAAAAATATTGGGTCTATTTTATTCCACTCTGTTCCACTATTCCTCTCGCATGGAATAGCTTTATAGCCCCTTTATTCCACTCTATTCCAAAATTTTCCATTCTTGTCCGGAGGAATAACTTTTTTTTGTTCCATTTTATTCCATAATTCCACTATTCCGAACCAGCACTTTGACGTTAAACATAAACAAAACCCCTCAAACTTAAAGTCTCAAGCTTCATATCAAAATATTTCTCTAACCAAAAAAAATAAAATTTATAAAAATTTCAGCCAGCAGTTGGACGGGAATTATTCGCTGCCGGTTTCGCGAGTTGTTGGGCTCAGATGAACGAAACGTCGCAAGAACTGCTCGTCAGGAATCTTAAGACGGCTTTCTCTTCTCAGAATATTCCTCCTGAGATTCTTGGCACTCTACTCAATCTGGTAAATTTTACTTTTCCTTCTTACACTTTTCTTCTTTTTGCTTGCATTTAATTTAGTAAAGACTTAAATATAATCTCACTGAATTTAGGCGGAGTTTATGGAACACGATGAAAAGCCTCTTCCGATCGATACCAGATTGCTTGGTGCACTTGCTGAGAAGGTTTGTAATTTGAATTTTGAAATTTTATATTTGGTGTTTAAATTGTTAGGGTTTACATATTTGGACCCCAGGACGTTTACATATTAGGTTTGGCGTTTGGGTATATGAGTAAATAAAAACAAAATAAACTGTCCATGATATAATGGAAACATTAATAATTAGTATGATTTAGGTTTAGGAACCGAACATGCAATTGCAATTTCACCTTGTATTTTTCATATTAATTTATGAAATTTAATCATATAAATTGTATTTAATTTTTTATTTAGTGTCGCGCTTTTGCAAAAGCTCTTCATTACAAGGAAATGGAGTTTGAAGCGGCTTGTTCAAAGAAAATGGGCGCAAATCCAGTCACGGTCGTTGAATCACTCATTCACATCAATAACCAGTTACATCAGCATGAGGTCAGCAGCTTGTCAATTTCTCTCTTTTTTCTCTTGTTGCTTCCAACAAATAAAGGAATGAGATATCACCTGCTTATTTCCATTTATGAAGTATGACGAATTCTTTTGTGGTGTTTTTACAAATTATTTTGAATTGTTGGATTTTTGTTGGTACAGGCGGCTATAGGGATATTGACCTACTCGCAACAAAATTTGGACGTTCAGCTCAAGGAATCTTGGTAATATATATTGAGATTAAAAATTATATTCTTTTCTGTTTCCAAATTTTTACAAATAAAATATTAGACAAAAAAGACAAATTCACATGGGAAGTCCTAAATAACATTAACAAAAGATGGAAGAAGCTGAAGAGAAACAAAGTTGAATTTATCACTTATTAGTATTTTGGTTAAGCAAATTCTTTTATTAACATTTTTTTATTTTCTGTAAATTGTTGGATTAAAGGTATGAAAAGTTGCAAAGGTGGGATGAGGCACTGAAGGCATACACCGAAAAATCATCTCAACCTTCTACTCCTACTAACCAAAACTTAGATGCTACATTAGGTCAGTATTATATTATTTGCAACTATATTCTCTAAAGTCTTATCTCATTAATCTTGCAGTGTAATAGTTACGATATAAAAGCAAAAAAAGAACAAAGAACAAATCTTTTTTTTTTTTTACAATTTCTTGTTCTTATGGGGCTGTTTCTATTTGTTCATAGATATGACTGTTCTTTTAATTGACCTCAACTATATTATTATTATTATTATTATTATTATTATTATTATTATTATTATTATTATTATTATTATTATTATTATTATTATTATTATTATTATTATTATTATTATTATTATTATTATTATTATTATTATTATTATTATTATTATTATTATTATTATTATTATTATTATTATTATTATTATTATTATTATTATTATTATTATTATTATTATTATTATTATTATTATTATTATTATTATTATTATTATTATTATTATTATTATTATTATTATTATTATTATTATTATTATTATTATTATTATTATTATTATTATTATTATTATTATTATTATTATTATTATTATTATTATTATTATTATTATTATTATTATTATTATTATTATTATTATTATTATTATTATTATTATTATTATTATTATTATTATTATTATTATTATTATTATTATTATTATTATTATTATTATTATTATTATTATTATTATTATTATTATTATTATTATTATTATTATTATTATTATTATTATTATTATTATTATTATTATTATTATTATTATTATTATTATTATTATTATTATTATTATTATTATTATTATTATTATTATTATTATTATTATTATTATTATTATTATTATTATTATTATTATTATTATTATTATTATTATTATTATTATTATTATTATTATTATTATTATTATTATTATTATTATTATTATTATTATTATTATTATTATTATTATTATTATTATTATTATTATTATTATTATTATTATTATTATTATTATTATTATTATTATTATTATTATTATTATTATTATTATTATTATTATTATTATTATTATTATTATTATTATTATTATTATTATTATTATTATTATTATTATTATTATTATTATTATTATTATTATTATTATTATTATTATTATTATTATTATTATTATTATTATTATTATTATTATTATTATTATTATTATTATTATTATTATTATTATTATTATTATTATTATTATTATTATTATTATTATTATTATTATTATTATTATTATTATTATTATTATTATTATTATTATTATTATTATTATTATTATTATTATTATTATTATTATTATTATTATTATTATTATTATTATTATTATTATTATTATTATTATTATTATTATTATTATTATTATTATTATTATTATTATTATTATTATTATTATTATTATTATTATTATTATTATTATTATTATTATTATTATTATCAGGGAGAATGAGGTGTCTAGCAGCTCTAGCCAGGTGGGACGAGTTAAACACGCTTTGTCGCGAGCAATGGACCGCTGCTGAGCAAGCCGCTCGGCTCGAAATGGCTCCAATGGTAATTTACTAATTTCACTCATCTCATTCAAATTCCAGTCTATTTATTTATTGTTCATAATTTGGTTTATTTGGTTGAACACAATAAAAAATTTAATTATCTGAGAGTAAAAATTCATCACTTAACAAATCTATTTTATAGTGAATTAGAAACATAATTAATTATTCAATCATGAAATATATAATTAGATCATTTAAAATATGGTTATTTCAAATTTAATGGTTAAAACTCGAAAAGAATTTAAACTAAGATAAGAGCAGTTTTAAATCAAAACCGAACCATGAAAACGAATTACCCAAATTTTAAACCGAACCGGATAAACCGAACAGCTAAACTGATTTAACCGAATTTGTCCGGTTCAATTTGGAACAGGGAGCTGCAGGAAGACTGTAATTGTTCCAGTTTATTTATTTATCATTTGTAATTTGTTGATGGAACATGGAAGACTATAATGGTCCCATTTTATTCATTTACCATTTTTGTAAGATTTTAACGTTTCTGATGTGTTTTTTTTTGTGTCAGGCGGCGAACGCGGCGTGGAACATGGGGGAGTGGGACCAGATGTCGGAGTACGTGACGAGACTGGACGACGGGGGCGACGACAGCCGGTTGAGGGTTTTGGGAAATACGGCCGCCAGCGGCGACGGCAGCAGCAACGGCGCCTTCTTCCGCGCCGTCCTCTGCGTCCGACGCGAAAGGGTGAGTCTGTTTGGTTGGTTTGATTTCTTGAATTTCTTGAAGGGTTTAGGGTTTTGGGTTTTCGTGTGTAGTGTTGGTGCCTTTTTCTTGAATTCCTTTTCTTGAATTGTGTTGTGTTATATACTTCTTGAGATATTTAGGGTTTTGGGTTTAGGGTTTTGGTGTGTAGTGTTGGTGTGAGTTGGGACGGAAGTGGCAATGGCGCATTCTTCCGCGCCGTCCAATGCGTCCGACGCGAAAAGGTTAGTCTGTGTGGTTGGTTTGATTTCTTGAATTGTTAGGGTTTAGGGTTTAGGGTTTTGGTGTGTAGTGTTGGTGTGAGTTGGGACGGAAGTGGCAACGGCTCCTTCTTCCGAGCCGTCCAACGCTAAAAGGTTAGTTTGTTTGGTTGGTTTGATTTCTTGAATTGTTTAGGGTTTAGGGTTTAGTGTTTGTAGTGTTGGTGTGAGTTGGGACGGAAGTGGCGATGGCGCCTTTTGAAGATCTGCTCTTTGTGTTTGGTGCGAAAGGGTTCGGTTGGTTTCGTGAATTATTTAGGGTTTAGGGTTTGGGTATGATATATATTTTATGTATGTGGATATTATATGGGCTGGGTTCAATGTCCGACACGTGATCACTACAATATTACTGATATCTCGACTAAATATCCGACTTTATCAACTAAATATATAATCATGTTGGCATGTTGTAGATTAAATTTCACGAAATATCGAGTTTTATATCTGAGTTTTATATCTGTACCATCGTATGACTTAATTTTCAGCCGGTATTTTGATGATATAAGATGATGAAGATATAAACTTCAAAATGTTATGAAATTTAATCTACAACATGTTAAGATGTTGTATCTTTCATCGATACGGTTGAAAATCTAACACTTTCGATAATCAGTGTTGGATGAAAAAAATGTTGGCAATTGAACCTACCTAGCCCAAATTATATCTAAAACTCTTCTTTTTTGTGCAGTATGAGGAAGCTCGCGGGTTTGTAGAAATGGCCAGGAAATGCTTAGCGACGGAACTAGCGGCATTGGTATGTTCTTTGTTTTTTTGTGAAGTAATAATTTTTTTTTTTGCTTTTCGTATTTTAATTTGCGCGTGCTAGTCATTGTAACCGAGTGAAAACAATACTTCTATTTGAAAAAACCAATAATGAAAAAGCAATGTTAGTTTTGACATTTTATGAAGCAAATGAGAGAAGGCGGGCTTATACATGCTATATCCTATGTTTTGGAGCTGTATACATGATATATTTCTTCTTTTGTACATAACATCTGATATTTTCACATTTTACAGTAATACAAATCAACAAATAAAAACTAAAAAACTAAAAGAACAAAACACTTGACCAATCCTTTCTTTCTATCTCGCTCTTTCTAATCAGGTTCTCGAGAGCTATGAAAGGGCCTACACCAACATGGTCCGAGTCCAGCAGTTATCGGAACTCGAAGAGGTGATCGATTACTGCACTCTCCCGGTCGGAAACCCGATCGCCGAAGGCAGGCGCGAGCTCATCCGGAACATGTGGAACGAGCGGATCAAGGGCGCGAAACGCAACGTTGAGGTTGTTAGATTTGTTTTATTTATTATTTTTTTTGAAGTAATCTTTTTTTAGGATGTTAATGTTAGAGACCTGATGCTGCACCGTTACCATTTTTTTAATCTTTTTTTTGTGAAACAGTATGTGAATACTTGTTCTTTTAAATAAGTATATACAAATGAGATAATATTATATAAAATGAATTAAATAGTATGTATAAGAACCATATATATATATGGAATTAAAAAGCAGAATATAAAACTAAAATATAAATATACATTTTGTTGCAAACCACATATAAATAAAAAATATTTTATATAAAACACAAAATTGATTTGTAATATGTGGAACGACCGCACTATAATTGTGTTTTTTATTGAAACAATTTTTTTTTGAGGATATTTATGTTGAAGTAAAAGTGCAGTTATTTGATTATAAAGTTATTGAAATATATATCAGGTTTGGCAAGCGTTACTCGTGGTGAGAGAGCTGGTGCTTCCTCCGACAGAAGACATCGAGACCTGGCTCAAATTTTCTTCTCTCTGCCGCAAAAGCGGCCGCATCAGCCAAGCCAGATCCACTCTCATCAAACTCCTCCAGGTCTCTCTCAGTTACAGTACTAATCATCAAGATATAGTGTTATATAATGCAATGTTAATAAATAAATGACGTGAATTTCTGTTAATTTTGCAGTACGATCCGGAATCGTCGCCTGAGATTTCGCTGAGGCAAGGGCACCCACAGGTCGTGACGGCTTATTTGAACTACCAGTGGTCTCTCGGAGATGACATCAGAAGGCGTGAAGCCTTTTCGAGGTTACAGGTACATATTCCCTAAACCCTAAAGACCCTAAAACCCTAATTGGTCAACTTTATTAATCATTTTTGATGTTATTTTTTGATTTGTTTGTGTAGGAATTGTCGGTGCAGCTCGCGAGCTCTCCGAGTGGATATGGCGGTACGGTAGCGATGAGCTCAGCGATTTCTTGTAGTGAGAGAATCCCACTTATTGCCAAAGTTTATTTGAAACTTGGTACTTGGAAACGAGCTCTTTCGCCTGGTTTAGATGACGATTCCATCCAAGGTATTAAAATAAATAATACAGGGTCCCTCTCTCCTTATTTTCCCATTTTCATTTGATTTTTTTAATTCAATTATTGCCTTGTATAATATACGGCCACGCTTTCTATATTTCTGTTTCTCATTTGATTTTTTTTAATTCATGTATTGCTTAAATTTCTCTTTTTTGCGTTCCTTGTTGTTAGAGATATTACGCATTTAAGCACTACAATTTGTATTAATTGAGGAACTTTACTACTTAAATTCATAATATCTCTAATACTTGTTGCTCCATTTCTTTTTCATGCAAAAACCGTAAGGACCTGAACGGCCCAATTCTAACTCAACACTAATACAATCTCATTCTCTCTTTCCAACTGTTTCGGCTCATCAATTTTTACTTCTCTAAATTCTATTTTTCCGTGATTTAATATTTCAGAAATCCTACAACCATTCAAAAATGGGACTATTTTTTTTTTGTGATTTAATATCCCTTGTTTTTGTTCCTCGTGGCTCTCTCATGCAAAATCCTCAAGGATCCGAATTGCTCAATTCTTATTCTACTACCAATCCAATCTCATTCTCTCCTTGCAACTATTTCCGTTCCTCTATCTATGCTCCTTATTAATTTCTTTTTTTAATCTTTTTAATTTCTTTCAGAAATCCTACACTCGTTGAAAAACGCGACGCTGTGCGCCAAGGACTGGGGCAAGGCGTGGCACACGTGGGCGTTATTCAACACAGCCGTGATGTCACACTACACGCTCAAAGGCCGCGGCGAGATTGTTGGAAAATATGTCGTTGCTGCTGTAACCGGTTATTTTTATTCGATCGCTTGTGCTTCCACTGCCAAAGGGGTTGACGATAGTTTACAGGTATAAAAAGGAATAGTTTTGATGATGATATTTTGCGGGTAGGAAGATAAATTAGGGTTTGATAGGAGTTGATAGCTTTTAACGATAGTTTACATGTGCAAAAACCAATCAAGCGTAGTATACCAATTTTGGCTCAATTGTCTTTTAATTGAGCAATTATGCCTCAATTATGCCCTCAATTGTGCAATTGAACACAAAACTAGTAAAAAAAAAAAGAACACGGCTGTGATGTCGCACTGCATGCTCAAAGGTTTAATCAGTTATTCATGTCGTCTAGTTTACCAATTTTGGCTCAATTGTCTTGTCTTCTAGTTGAGCATTTATAGCTCAAATTTACAGTCAATTATGCAATTGAACACCAAAGTAGTAAAAAAAACTCAAAATGTATTTGTTCCTTAATTATGATTGTTTACTGGTGCAAAACCAAATTAAGGTTTCAGTAGCGGAATTTTCTATATATATACAATTTTTGTTGTTGTAATTTTTAATGCATAAAATATACAACTTTTTAATTAATTCTCAATATACCACATCCTTAATTACCAATTCTGCAATTACGCCTCAAATTTTCCCTCAATTATGCAATTTAACACCAAACTAGCCCTTGTAAAGACCCAAAAACTGACCAAACATAAAGAAACAACTTTTTGGCTTCAAGCTTGAGCCTTCACTTTCCAACAACATTCACTCCTTTCAATATTCAGGACATTTTACGCCTCCTCACTCTGTGGTTCAACTACGGCTCGAGTCACGAGGTTCAAACGGCTCTTCAAAAGGGGTTTTCACATGTCAAAATAGAGATGTGGCTTGTTGTGCTGCCTCAGATTATAGCGAGGATTCATTCAAATAACCAGGCCGTCAGAGAGCTGATTCAGGCTTTGCTCGTTCGTATCGGAAAAGGCCACCCACAGGTTTGTGTGTTATGTGTTTTTTTTTTTAGTTTTATTGGGGAGTTTTTGAGGGAAGAAGGGCTCCTCTCTTTTGGAATGTTGAGAGAAAAAAAAATGTTATTTTAAGTTGATTTTTTCGAAATTTTTTGTGTTTTAGTTTTGAAAAATCCTCAAGAGTTATTTGAAATAGTAGGAGAATAATTTGTGAAATGTGTTTACGTAGTATTTGTTTATTGTTTGAATATTGAATGAGACGTTATAAAAGTTAGGACGTTTTTAGGAAACGGAAAGTTAGAAGTTTTGTTTTAATATTCCAAAAGAGTGGGAGTTTTTGATAAATTTGAGAAAATATAAGGGGGTTCTTTTTTGAAAATTTTCCCCATCTTATTGTCTATTTATTACTTTTACAATGTTTGATTAATTCAAGTTTCTTGTTTTTAGGCTGTAGTGTACCCTCTACTTGTGGCGTGCAAAACAATAAGTGTATTATTTTTGAAAACTGTTACTTTAAATTTTCATTTTTGAAAACCTCCTGACTTTCAGAATACTCAAAACAACTCCTTAACTTTTTTATTTCGAAAAGATAAAGTTCATGGGTTTTTGAGAGATTTAAGTAACCTAAAAGTTTTTTTTTAATATTCCAAAATTTTGGGGATTTTTCTTACAAATTTGAGAAATTATAGGTTTTTTGAAAAATTTCCCAACTTTAGTTGCCTAATTATTAATTTAATTTTCTTTTCTTAGGCTTTGATGTATCCTTTACTAGTGGCGTGCAAATCCATAAGCGTACTGAGACAACGCGCTGCCCAAGAAGTTGTCGACAAAATCCGCCAGCACAGCGGAGTCCTCGTCGATCAGGTCACCCTAAACCCTAATTCCCTCTCTCTAAACCCTAAACCCCAATTTTCTTTCTTACCCTAATTCTCTTTTCATAGACCCTAATTCTCTTTCTTAGCCTAATTCTCTTTTCATAAACCCTAATTCTCTCTTCATAAACCCTAATTCTCTTTCTTAGCCTAATTCTCTTTTCGTAAACCCTCATTCTCTTTCTCACCCTAATTCTCTTTTCATAAACACTAATTCTCTTTCTTAGCCTAATTCGCTTTTCATAAACCCTAATTCTCTTTTTAATCAACCCTAAACCCCAATTCTCTTTTTCATAAACCCCAAACCCTAATTCCCTCTCTCTCTCTCTTACCCCTAAACCCTAATTTTCTCTCTCACATCCCCTTTCATTTCCCTCTCTTTCAGGCCCAGCTGGTCTCAAAGGAGTTAATAAGAGTCGCGATACTATGGCACGAGATGTGGCATGAGGCTTTAGAAGAGGCGAGCAGGTTATTTTTCGGCGAGAATAATGTTGAGGGGATGCTTAACGTGCTTGAGCCGTTGCATCAGATGCTTGAAAAGGGACCTGAAACGACTAAAGAAACTGCATTTATTCAGGTATTTTTGTTGAAAATAAAATAAAAAATATTGAATTGTTACATGCCATGATTGAAAAGGGGCCTGAAACGACTAAAGAGACCGCGTTTATTCAAGTATTTTGTTGAAAAAAAATAAAAAATATTGAATTGTTACATGCCATGCTTGAAAAGGGGCTGAAACGACTAAAGAGACCGCGTTTGTTCAAGTATTTTGTTGGAAATAGAGAGATTTTGTGGTTTCGTTTTTGTGTTTTTGTTTGTTTGTTGGTTGGTTATTTTATACGATTTTTGTATTTTATATGTTATTTATTTATTATTTCTATGGGAATAATAAGTAAATGTCGAGGTTATATCAATAGTCTGGGTTTGGGTAAACTGAGTCATGAGTTAATGAATGATTTCTTTTTTTGAACTTGACCAATTTATTTTAATACAAGGTTAACGATAGCAAGGAGACAGTTGTCTGTTCCTTTTATTTATGTAAAATGACTTAATTTTTTATTTGAAATACAGGCGTATGGTCGTGAGTTGTTGGATGCACGTGAGTGCTGCTTGAAGTACAGAACAACTGGAAAAACTGCTGACATCACTCAGGTTTATTTTTCTTCTTTATTTCCAATACATAAATATTTCTACAGGTTGAATCACTTTTAAAATAGATTTTCTTAATGTTTTTAATGACCATTTTTTTCAAATATTTACAGGCGTGGGACTTGTATTACCACGTATTTAGAAGGATCGACAAGCAGCTTCCCAGCCTTACCACTCTAGACTTACAGGCATGAATTTCAACTTTTCATTCTTTTTTTTATCTTTTATCAGTTTTATTTTTCTTTTTTGTTCTGAATGACTTAACATTGAATTGAGTTTGTTTATTTTGTTGTTTTGGTTGATTGACAGTTTGTTTCGCCTGAGTTGCTGAAATGCCGTAATTTGGAGCTCGCGGTACCTGGAACTTACTGTGCAGGTCAGCAAATGACATCAGTTTTTTCTATTAATTACATCATTTTTCTATTAGTGGCATCATTTTTGTCTATCAATACCTCATTTCACTTTTCGAAACACAAGCGTTTGTCCAAAATAAACGAATAAATAAATCCGACCACATAAAAAGAAAAAAGAACACATCAATGAACGATCTTTCTGCTTAAAAACCAGAGGGCCACATCATCTATATCCTGAACTGAAACAATTATTATTATTATTATTATTATTATTATTATTATTACAAAAAAAATATATATAATAATAATAATAATAATAATAATAATAATAATAATAATTCACTCACTCACTCACGACATCTACATCCGAAGCCAAACAACAATCTCGCCTCACAATAATCACACCAAACCATTACCATTACCATTACCTTTATCATTTATTATTATTATTATTATTATTATTATTATTATTATTAAATGAAATGTGCAGATCTGCCGATAGTGACGATAGACAACTTCGCCCCGCAGCTAGTGGTCATAACCTCCAAACAAAGGCCTCGAAAGCTGACGATCCATGGCAGCGACGGCAAGGACTACGCCTTCTTGCTCAAGGGCCACGAGGACCTCCGTCAGGACGAACGCGTCATGCAGGTAAATTACCTTTTTACCCCTACATATTGTTAGGCTATTATTATCGCTTTTGTTTGTCTTCTGGATCTGGATTAAAATTGTTATTTGTATGTTTTGTTATTGTTGGGATAAATAGGGGTGTTAATTGGGTTCGGTTGTTCCGTTTATTCGGATTCGTTTGGTGTATTATTATTATTATTATTATTAGTAGTAGTAGTAGTAGTAGTAGTAGTAGTAGTTCGTAAATTACCTTTTTAGTAGCCCTCTTAAAAGAAATCACGTGTACTTACCTTCAGACAAATAATTGTAATTGTTATTATTAGGACAAATAGGGGTGTTTATTTGGTTGTTCGGACCGGCTCGGTTTACAATTTGGCGTTATTTGGTTTTCAATTTAGTTTTTGTGTTGATAATCAGTATAAACTGAACTGACCTAATAAACCGAATAATTTGGTATAATTTTCTATCAAGTATATTTCTCATCCTAATTTTTAAAAATGTAACTTCAATTATGAAGAATTATCTCTTTCATTCTCAATGTATGTATTAATGTTTTTGATTAATTACATTTTGTTTTACGCAGCTATTCGGATTGGTCAACACGCTTCTGGGCAACTCGAGAAAGACGGCGGAAAAAGATTTATCGATCCAGCGATACGCTGTGATTCCTCTTTCGCCAAACAGCGGATTGATCGGGTGGGTTCCCAATTGCGACACACTTCACCAGCTCATCAGAGAGTACAGAGACGCCAGAAAGGTTAGTAATATTTGCTCTTTTTGCCCTATTTAAAATGAAATTATCGTGTTTAACCCTTGAAAAATGCAAATATCAAATGTACCCTTCCGTTGTGACACGCTTCACTGACTCGTTAGAGAATGTAGAGACGGTGGAAAGATTTGTTATATGATGTAAATTCTTGATTTTTGCTCTTTTGCTCCTTTAAAAATGCAAAATATCGTATTTATCCATCTAATTAATTGGGTGGGAACCCAATTGTGACATGCCTCACCAATTTATTAGAGAATATTGAGATGCTAGAAAGGATAAATATATCATATTTAGTAAATGTGATGTATTTTAGATTTTGGAAGGATAAATTTAATTTTTGCACTTTTAGATGGATGATATATTTTGGATTTTAGAAGGGTAAATTTGATTATTGTATTTTTGGAGTGGTAAATATGATATTTTGAATTTTTAGAAGGGTAAATATGAAATCCCCCACCCTTTTTTATTTATTTCAAATTGCCAGTTTCTACACATTCTGTCCAAGAGTATGTAATATGTTGTTAGGTCAAAATTTGATTTGTCGACTTAATAATTTTTTTTCTTTCAGATTTTCCTAAACCAAGAGCATAGATTAATGCTTGCGTTCGCACCTGACTATGATCACTTGCCTTTAATCGCAAAAGTCGAGGTCTTTGAGCACGCTTTGCAAAGCACTGAGGGCAATGACCTTGCTAAGGTATTATTATTTCAAAATAAAAATCAATTTAAAATTTTAAAACAATATTCAAATTGAAGTGTATTGATTTTCTTTTTTTCTTTTGAATTAATAAATGTTTAGGTATTATGGCTCAAGAGTAGGACCTCTGAAGTTTGGCTTGAGAGGCGCACAAATTACACTAGGAGTCTAGCTGTCATGAGTATGGTATGTTCATTTTCTGTTATTTATTCTTTGGTTTTTTCTATATAAACATGATTTCTGATAAGGTAACCTATTTTTTGTATTAATTTTTTTTAAATGTTTTTATAGGTTGGCTATCTTTTAGGATTAGGGGACCGGCATCCAAGTAATCTCATGCTTCATCGCTATAGGTCAGTTTCTCTCTGTTGAAATATACTGTCTATGTAATATTCTTTTACATAATGTTCTTTTTTTTTATTTCTTTAGTGGGAAAATATTGCATATTGACTTTGGAGACTGCTTCGAGGCTTCAATGAACCGTGAGAAGTTCCCTGAAAAGGCAAGTAAACTCTGAAATTATGTTGGTATTATTTAATTTATATGTGGTAAAATGTAAAATTATGTTTATTTATTATAAATATTTTTGGTGGGAAATGAAACAGGTACCGTTCAGATTGACTAGGATGCTTGTAAAGGCAATGGAAGTGAGTGGCATAGAAGGTAATTTTAGGTCGACTTGCGAAAATGTGATGCAAGTGCTTCGTACCAACAAAGACAGCGTCATGGCCATGATGGAGGTACCTTACTTACCCTTTTTATTTAATTATTTTAATTAAATTTAGAGAAATTTACGAAAAAAAATTCATGAATTATGCCAGAATTGCAAAGAAATCCCTCTATTGTTTGTTGAGAATTAAAAAAAAGATAACTTTTAATGAATGGCAGGGACTAGATTCTGAATTCTCAATAATAGAGGAGCTCTTTTGCAAATATCTCTTGGATTTGTTCTTTTTGTTTTATTTTATTTTATTTTATTGTTTTCTGAAAGTTGGCCTTTACCTGTATGTATTTATCTCTTGGCACCCCCCCCCGCAGTTTTCTCCTTCTGATCTAAAAAAGAGGCTTTTTTGTCAAATTTTTGTATTTAAACCCTGAACTATGAAATGCAAGGAAAAGGACCTTAGAGTTCGAAATTCAAATCGGAAATTCCACAAATAATTGGATAATAATTCATTTTTTTTCATCCTAACAACTCTTTCTTTTCTTTCTTTCAACCAGGCGTTTGTGCACGACCCGCTGATTAACTGGCGTCTGTTCAATTTCAACGAGGTCCCTCAAGTTTCCAATATCGGAAATGCGTACGTGCATCCAGTTGTGAATAGTGAAGAATCTAACAATGTGAAAAACGAGGATCTGCCTCACCCTCTACGTGGGGCCCGCGAGAAAGAATTACTCCAGGTAAATTTATTATTATTATTATTATTATTGTTATTATTATTATTATTTCTCACCCTTTTTAATTAATTAATTAATTTGTATTTATGTGTGTGTGTTATACAGTTATACAGTAGAACTATAGTATCAGTTTTACTACAAGTCGTCATCTTTTTGTTTATTTAGTTGAATGATAGAAGCATAAATATATAGGGCTAAATTGAGTATAAAAAAATGAAATATTTCGGGTTTTGAATTGGCAGGGCAAGTTTAGTGTTTGTTCTGTTCCACAAAGATACAACATTTTAAATTTCGCAACATTAAATCTGATAATTGCTTGGTAAACCATATTCTTGGTGGATAAATTTAATATTTTAAACCCTAAAAACCTAAAGTGATAACATACTATCGCAACCTTCTTGAGTTTTTCAATAGATCCGGTACTCGCAACTCTCGGTTATAAATCCCAATATTTTGAACCCTAAACCCTAAAATTCTAATTCAATTCCTCACAAAAAACAGGCTGTGAACCAGCTCGGCGACGCGAACGAAGTGCTCAACGTGCGAGCCGTGGCCGTGATGGAGCGGATGAGCAACAAGCTCACCGGCCGCGACTTCCACTCCGGATCCGGGTCCGGATCCGGATCCGGACCCGCATCGTCAGCGGCTGAGCCGGCCAGTCCGGGTCCGGCTGAAAGCGGGTCCGCGCGCAGAGATGCGGATCCATTATCGGTCAAGAACCAGGTTCAGAAGCTCATTGTGCAGGCCAGGTCGCCTGAGAATCTGTGCCAGAACTACGTTGGGTATGTTTTCTTTATTTTTTATTATTTTATTATTATTTTATTTATTTTTATTGTCCCTTTGCTTTTTAAAAAAACAAAAAAGAGAAATAGAAGAAAACATACCCGACATAGTTCTGGCGCAGATTCTTAGGCGACTTGGCCTGCACGATTAGCTTCCGCACCTGATTTTTCACCGATACAGGATCCGGGTCCGGTTGAAAGCGGGTCTGTGCGCAGAGATGCGGATCCGTTATCGGTGAAAAATCAGGTTCAGAAGCTCATTGTTCAGGCAAGGTCGCCTGAGAACTTGTGCCAGAATTTTAGCAATAATGCAGGGCTTTTTTTGCAATTTAAGCATAATACAGGGGCTTTTTGAAAATTTTCCTTTTATTTTTTTTATTGCCCCCTTGCTTTTCCAAAAAAAAAAAATTACAAAACAAAACATACCCAACTTAATGTTGGCACAGATTCTTAGGCGACCTAGCCTTCACGATTAGTTTCTGCACCTGATTTTTCACCGATAACGGATCCGCATCCCTCCGAGACCCGCTTTCAACTGGACCCGGATCCATTATCGGTGAAAAATCAGGTTCAGAAGCTCATTGTGCAGGCGAGGTTGCCTGAGAATCTGTGCCAGAACTACGTCGGGTATGTTTTTTTTCTTTTTGTTTTTATTTTGGGAAATTTGCAAAAAAAAAATCCTGCATTATTGCAAAAAAAACCCTGCATTATTGCAAAAATGTTAATTAATATTTAAAAAATAGTTTTTAAGTGATTAAACTATTAAAACTAATGGTGCTAGCTTCAATCTAGCGGTAGTGACTATTTTGCAATTTTAGCAATAATGCAGGGGCTTTTTTGCAATTTTCCCTTTCATTTTTTATTGTCCCCTTGTTTTTCCAAAAAAAAAAAAAAAACAAGAAAAAAAGAAATAGAAGAAAACATACCCAACTTAATTTAGGCACAGATTCTAAGGCGACCTGGCCTGCACAATGAGCTTGAGCCTGGTTTTGTTCTGTTTTTTTTTTTTTTTTTTTTTTGTGGGTGGTTTTTTGAAAATGCCTGGTGTTATTTTGAATATTTTGGGAAATGTTCAGAACTTAATTCCTTGTGATTTGAATTGTTCTTCTATATTGACTTTTTTTGACTGTGTGAGTTAAGTAAAATATTTATTTTTTGGACGAAAATGCTCGTTGGATATCTATAGGGGGTTTTACGGAGTTCTGAAAATGTAGGAGGTTTTTCAAATTAGTCAGGAAAGATAGGGTTTTATTGTTTTTTTGTGAAAAATATCACCTTTATTAAATATTCAGATTGGATGGTAATTTGTGGACTGATTTTAATATCTTATTTTTGTATTTTTTTTGGCAGGTGGTGTCCATTTTGGTGAGCTCCAAAACTGGCTGTGTATATCACTTTCTGTACATAATTCTGTGTATATAATCTAGTGCTTTTCATGTATCATGATTGGTTTAGTTATGATGCTTGTGCAATATTTTTTATTTATTTTTCGATACAAATAGACGAATCTTGAGGGAAATAAATCCTTTCAATGATTCGACTCTTTAAATTATTAGGCTGTTCTTTTCGCTAGCTTGTTGATGCTAAAATAATTAAATATTATGGTAATTAATATATTAATTTCGGGGCAGTTATGTTGCTCTGTAATTTTCTTTTTGGGGATGGTGCCAGAAATATTGCGATAAGAAAGCTTGCAATAAACCTAAACATGGATATAATATTACAACAAATAATATGTGAACTGTGATCATAATATAACAATATGATAATTACAAAACAATATATGACAATAATAAATCAGTATTAACTAATAATAAAATGTAAACTAACATGAACATTTCACTTTTTCATATTAATTTTGTAATTACGTGGAAAATCCTCCTTTGCTTACTTCTTAATTTGCAAGTATAAATATTCAGTTTCTTTTGTACTGTAATAAATAAATAAATAAATAAATTGATCCAAACAAAGATCAGGATGGAAAGAACTTCAAAATTTCATATGAAATGCCCTTATTACAAATTTTCGAAAAAAAAGAGGGTAAACTTAACTAAGAAAATAAAGCTGATTTACATTACATCTCTTATAATGACCGAACGATTACAAAATCATATCACAGAACAGCAAAACAGCAAGCTCATCTTCTGAAATGTAAATTTACTACAGTAGGTTGCATGTAAGTTTGCTGAATAGAGAGAATAAGTGGCAAAAAAGGGTGAAAAAGAAAAGACGATACTTTCTTCTGCCTACTATCCGCTGCTCCAGACTCAGGCCCTACATAGAACTCTTTTAATGAGATGATTGAATATATTTTTTAATAAAAAAAGATAATTTGGTAATAATTTTACCTGGCTTTATTTTGAACTTAACCACATTTGGTTGTCTAAGTGAGATGAATTTTATTGGATGCTCGGTTGGGTGTCTGTGCCGATCTATCGCCGAAATCATCTAGAAGAATAAAAAAATAAAATTATATAAAGTTATAAAGTTATAAAGAGATGCGTGTAATGTTCTATACACAAAGCAAGCCAAATTACTAAAACCGACTCTTTACTGTTTGGGAATAAATTAACTCATTTTTCGACCAATCCAGATTTTTTATTTTTACCCTCCTTAATTTTGTAGTTCTAAACACAAAGCAAGCCATACACACTAAAAACAAAATGGTAGCAAAATAAAAGAAAAAAATGTACCAAGATCCTCTTTTTATATACTATGGCATAATGACAACTTTTTTAATTAATTCTAAATTTTGAAATTAATTAAGCTGTAATACCTTATCATCGTAACGAAAAAGAGAGAGGTCAAAATACGGTGAAGGACTATGAGACTGACAAGTGTATGGCAATGTCAACATCATTTTCTTCGCAAACTGTCCATTACAAAAGTCAAAAAAATAAGTTCAGTTTTTCATAATAAGAAATCTAAATGCCAAAAAACATATATCCAGTGAATAACAATAATAATTGGATTTTTTCGCAAATTATTGGACCATTTGCGATATTTGGTCAGAATTTGTTAGGTGTTAATTGTAAATAAGGTAAGATAATCCACATAATTCGCTCAAAAAACAAAAATAACTATATTTCTAATTTTTTGCCACATTATAAATGAATGAAACTTATTACCAGTGAGAAGCTGGTAGATTTAGTTTTGATGCTCATAAGTTGGTCAAGCGCATGAATATTATTCATATGTGAAGAAATGAATTGAGAATGCAAGCTGGTCCTTGACACAGCATTAAAATAATCATATAATCGCTCGAAAAACGAGTATAATTCCTCTGATGAATTCTGTAATTAAAAAAATAATAAAAAATAATAATGATATGAAATTGGAATTAACTTTAATATTATTTAGCTGCAAGTATTGTAGTTAGTGTTAAACTGTAAAATTGGAGAACTCTAGTGTTGCATATATATGTACATACAAATTACTCAGGTTAAAAATGAAAATGGAAAGCGAAATAAATATGAACATAATATAAGGGAAATAAATAAATAAAATATTACCAACATGAAAAAATAGACAAATTTGAATATATTCTATTAGTTCTACAATAACAAACGAAAAAAAAACCTGATAAAAAGAAACAATTTCAGTAGTTTCCATGTTATACACAGCGAAAAAGGACAAGTTCTGATCCGCCGCTCGAGAAACCTACATGTGTTTTACACAATCCAAATTTAATTACAGGTTCTTTACATAAAAAATATTAGGTGGTAGCACAAATGCAGCAAAATATTTGATAATATTGGTAAACAAATCCTTAAATTAAACAGTGTAATTATACTAATGAGCATCAAATTAATACTTACCCCGCCCTCTACACTTCCAAATTTGATCAAAAGGTGATGCCGGTCAAGAAACTGCACCTAAAATATATAAAAAATTAAAAAATTTCAGCCCAAGCGAATCAAAAGAAGGTTTAATACAAACAAATAAACTAAAAATTAATAGAGAATAAGATAAAAAAACACATACTTTCCATATGATAAGATCGACATAGTCTTGAAAGTGGAAATAGAACCTCTTCTTCAGATGCTGAACCCTCTAAAAATCATCGCAAAAATAAAATATCAATTATTGTTTTGAAACTCGAATCATTAGAATCAAGTAAAAAAAGAAAAAGAAATGCATAAGATAAAAAGACGTACCAATTTTGGATCGGTTTCCTCATTCCAAGTTTTGCGAAAGATGTATGAAAGTAATCTCTGTTTAATACCTGGAAGAAATGAGCTCCCTTGACTAACCTAAAAAAATAAATTCATATTATAAAATAAGATGTATTTCTTATAGTTTCATGTTCATTATTTAACAAAAAAACACAACTAAGCATTAAATACTCACAAATCAGACAAAAGAGTAGTATATATTCTAAATAAAACTTTATACAAATGAAATATATGCATTCTACATAACAATTAAGCTCTCGCATCTATATAACAACGATTTAACCATTTTTTACACATCTCGTGACCAAATAAACTACATAATAATTAATAATTTATACAAATAAACTGTATTTTTACTTGGGAATTTGACTGGAGAAACAGCTGGTCATCCTCCTGACAAAACGGGCCGATCCTACGAACCTCAACGAGATTTCCTGAATCCCTAATTTGCAAAATGTGTATAATTTGATATCTCAATGAAACGATGCATAAAAGATCCTCATAAAGAAATGCGCCTGTGCCGTGCGCCAAGTTTATGAAATCATTGCAGAAGGATTTTTCGTCCAAAATTACTCCATCTTCTAGTCTGAAAGTTAAATAAAAAAAAATAGTAAGTGTAAAAAAATGAAAGAAATAGTTTATGATGGCAATAAGAACAAAAGAGAGAAGAAATCAGTAGGAAAGAGGGAAATTTGCAAAAAAGCCCCTACGTTATGCCCAAATTGCAAAAAAAGTCCCTGTATTATTTGAAATTGCAAAAAAGTCCCTACATTATTGACAAACATGCAAAAAAAATCTACCGTTAATTTTTTTGAAAGAGTCTTTTTTCCTAATCTTCAACTTCTAAGTAAACGGCAGGGAGTTGTTTTATCAATTTCAGCAATAATGCACAGTTTTTTTCAATTTCCAATAATACAGGGGCTTTTTTCAATTTCCAATGATACAGGCCATAAAAAACCCAACAAAAACCAAAAAATATCTTAAAAAAACCCAACAAACAAAACTAACTCACCTAACAAGATGAAACGTGATTTTATCAATCGAAGGTACGCCATTTATCGCTCCCTCGTTAGAAACATTATTATCATTATTATAATGGAGAGAGATGTTAAATTAATATCTAAGAAATTACTTTAAAAAAAAAAAGAAATATTTTTCCAATTTCGGCAACAACACAAGAGCTTTTTTGCAATTTCCAACAATAAAAGCCATAAAAAACCCAACAAAAAGCAAAAAAAGAATCTCAAAACTCAAAAGTAAAACTGACCTAACAAGATGAAAAGTAATTTTGTCAATTGAAGGCACGCCATTTATCGCCCCCTCATTAGAAACATCACTCTCGTTACCCTGCATAGTCGAAGTAGCGAAAATCCCGATCCTCTTCTTTTCCCAGTACAGAAAGAAATCCTTGCAAAGAAACTCCCCGCTTCCCGCCAAACCAACCGAATAAATTTCCTTGAAAAAACTATCGAACCTGTGGGAATATAAACTCAAATTAGTCTGTTGTTGGTCTGGTTGTGGGCTGAATGGAATTTAAGGAAAAAAAATGGGAATAAAATATATATAACGAGTTGTGTGTCAAATAGGAGTATCACAGAAGCGTGACAAATGGTACAAATTTTTTATTTCCTTACAAAAATTATCAAAACTGTGGGATTTGGTGTGTAATGTAAACTCAAATTAGTCTGTTGTTGTTGGTTTGGTTGTGGGCTGAATCGAATTTAAGAAGAAAAACGATAGAAAAAAATTGGAATATATAACGATTTGTGTGATACTCCTATTGGACACACAACTCGTTATTATTTTTTTGTGAAATTTGGAGAGGGCTTAAAAATATTCCCCCTTCCAAATGAAATAAACTATATAAAATTAATATTTAAGAATTTAGGTTTGTAAATATTAATTTTATGTAGTTTATTTCATTTGGAAGGGGGATATTTTTAAGTCCTCCCCAAATTTCTCAAAAAAATAAAAATAAAATAACGAGTTGTGAGTTATATCTGATAATTTTGTGTGTGATATATTTCTTTTGTTTCCTCTTTAATTAACTTCTTTCGTTTAGTTGGTGTTCATTTCGGCGTTCTGATTATTTAATATTTCTGATATATCTGATTTACATGATTTTTTCCAGTAAAGCGAAACAAAGAATTTGACTAACTTGATTTCTTTTGCGAATACAGTTTAAATAACTAAAAGTTGTCGAACCTGCGGGATTTCGCGGGAAGTTCACAAGAATTACTGATAGTGATATATACTACTATAGGAGAGCCAATGGGGGACCAAATAGATAAAAATACATGTATTTCGAAATTGTTGTTCACTAAAGCACTAACTACTCTGTCAAAATCTTGTGACCAACCAACGGTACAAATTTCCCTAAAAAACCCATCAGACCTGCGGGATTTGGCGGGAAGCTCACAAAAATCACTACAATCGCCCTTGCAAGAATAACTCAGCCAAGTGGGGCGGTAGATTATTAAATTGTGTGATACTCCTATTGGACACATAACTCGTTATTTTATTTTATTTTTGAGAAATTTGGAGAAGGCTTAAAAATACCCCCCCCTTCCAAATGAAATAAACTATATAAAATTAATATTTAAGAATTTAGGTTTGTAAATATTAATTTCATATAGTTAGAAACTCGAAAACAATTCGGAAAAACTTTTGCGAATACAGTTTAAACAATTAAAACCTATCGAACCTGCGGGATTTGGCGGGAAGTTCACAGAAATTACTACAATCGCCCTTGCAGGAATAATTGAGCCAAGTGGGGCGGTAGATTATTAAATCTTGGTGGTTACGGCTGAAGGAGATGAGGAAGAGGCCGTCGTTGGTGAACTTGCGGAAGGCGTTGTCGGGGGCGTCGAGGTCGTGGATCGTGTGCGTTGGGCAGATGTTTTCGTAAAAGTGTCTGAACAAGTTTATCTGTTAAGAAAATTGATGATAATTAAAAAAATGTTAGTTGCTGATTTGGGTGATAATAGAAAAGGACAAAAGGAGTGTTTTTTTTTTTATTTAATAGTAAGAGGAATTTAGGAGATTATTTTATCGGTATATCGTGTGGGTTGGAAGGATATTTTCGTAAAAATGTCTGAGTATGTTGATCTGTGGAGAAAATAATAATAATAATAATGAAAGAAATATTACTTTCTGATTTGGTGTTTGAGTTTATTGTATGTTGTGTGGGTTGGGCAGATAATTCGGTAAAAATATCTGA
The DNA here is from genome assembly GCA_024447665.1 of Juncus inflexus. Classification (NCBI taxonomy): domain Eukaryota; kingdom Viridiplantae; phylum Streptophyta; class Magnoliopsida; order Poales; family Juncaceae; genus Juncus; species Juncus inflexus. Next base: position 11,087,635 of record JAJHPC010000014.1, on the reverse strand, counting down.
TAAGTTGATCTGTGGAAAAAATAATAAAAAAAATGGTGGTTTTAGATCTGGTGTGGGAATGAGGCAAAAGGAATTTACAGGATCAAGTTATTGCATATTATGCGGGTTGGACGGATATTTTCGTAAAAATGACGAAATGTGTTTATCTATTGAAAAATAATTGCGGATTAATAACAGAATTATCACATGATCTTAACTTGCATGTAAATGTTCTATTTAACGCTTTATTTTGCATCCGTATGCTCGAAAAAATCGGAAAACTTGATACATGGAAAATTGAAATTCAACATAGTTTTTCTACACAATCTCATTAACGACAAGGACGGTGAAATTTTTTATGCACTAGTTATACCCTCCTGAAACATCCAACTACATGCATACTCCTCCACAACGAGCTCTTCAACCCCAACTAAAAAACCCATTAACCTCTCATTGAGTTTCAAAACTCCCCTCCCTACTCAATCAACAAACTGAATCCTTACTTGAGAAAGAAATTCAACCCAAAATCACACAAACTGAATCCTTACTTGAGAAAGAAATTCAACCCAAAATCACAGAGAGAGAGAGAGAGAGAGAGAGAGAGAGAGAGAGGGAAGAACGAAAGAGGGCCTCACACTGGTGCCAGGCCGGGGCGTGAGAATCTGGCGCTCGAAGACCCTGGCGGCCACGTTGTTGCTCCTAAACATCACTCAACAATCCAAGGGAGAATAATACCGCAGCTCTTCATCCCTACACATAAACACCATTGAATTGAATTGAATTGAATGGAATAATAAGAACCTCAAAACAAAACAAAGAGAGAAGAAATAAATGGCTCCGTTCACTGTTAGAAGAAGAACCAGGTACGGCCTCATTCTATTAACCCGTGTAACGAGTGAGTCATCTCGAGTGTCAATGACTCGCTACGTCAGCCACACGGATGGATGGGATGCAGTGAAGTATGATTAGACGAGGTCCGAATCATCTGCCCCGTTCTATAACCCGTGTAGCGAGTTATAGTATAGAATAAAATACAAGAAAGGTAAAAGAAAGGTAAATTTCGTCTCTCAACTTTTAAAAATAATTAAATAAGTTATTCAATTTTTAATTGTTTCTTGTAAGTTACTAAACTTTTAAAAATGATCAAATAAATTACTCAACTTTCAATTGTTTCTTATAAATTACTTAACTTTTAAAAAAAAATCAAATATACTCAATTTTAAAAAACGTTACACAATCATCTTCAAGTGTGACATATGTCATGGTTCTAACTTCTAATCTTGAGCTGGCTCATGAATAAATAGTGCATATGTATGAAATGTACTCTCTTCTAATTCTCATACTATCTAGTTCTCATACTATCATTCTGAATATATACATTTTTGACATACGAAAGAAAATTATATACATTTTATTCTCACTTTATAATAAAATGGAGTTATACATTACAAACTCATCATCCTAATATTTGAAGTTATTGATGTCGGAAGCATGCCAAAACTCACAAAAAATAGCATTAATTTCTTCCTCAAATTCACAAATTCATTTTTTAATATAACATCGTCGACTTCAAAATTAATTTACTTTTTCTTTTGCTTCACTTACATTATTCAAATTTGAGTAGTATATTTGATCATTTTTGAAAATTAAGTGACTTATATGGAACAATTGAAAGTTCAGTGTCATATTTGATCATTTTTTAAAGTTTGGTGACTTCTAAGTTATGATTGAAAGTTGAGTGATTTGTTTAGTTATTTTTTCTAAGATTTCACTTTCGAGACTTGCTCACTTAAATCTACTAATCGGCCGACTCCTAAGCTCCTAAAAAAATTTGCTTGTAAGATTTTGTGGTATTTTAGAAGATAAAAAAATTACTTATTACACTCTTTCTATATTTATCAATAACAAGCCAACGATTACACATCGTCGTTATTGTATTTCTTGTTATTTCGTTTGACAGTTATTTTCCATAGATGAACTATAGAAGTCTTAATTCTGTTATGTTATAAATGCATATGTGAGATGACTATTTCCTATATTTATTTTGCACAATTAAATTCAATGAAAAAATAACAATTATAATTTCTTTTGATACATGTTGCATAATGCATTTTAGATGATTCATTTTTTTGTATGCAATTTATCCTTAATAAGTAATTTTCTTTTATCATTTAAATATACAAAAAATTATATTTTTGGAGGTGCTCAAATTTTTCATATTGTATTTGTTCGTTCATTAATTCTTCGGTATTTAGAAGAACTCATATGCCACTTTTGATTTGAGTTACAATTGTCTTTGTCCTTGCAAGTTTGCAACCAAATATACTCATCTTTTTCAATGTTCCACTAACTTGCAACCAAATATACTCATCTTCTTCAATGTTCCACTACACTGATCATATGGATGGAAGGGATGCAGAACAATTGGGATTCGGTGGAGAGAGAGATGGGTATGGAATGTGGACCGCAAGTGGCGAAGACAAGGTGTTTGTATGGACGGTGGAAAGACACGCGCTGCTCACTGTGCTGCTCTGCTTAAATTGCATATTTTTCATCAATATCCTTATAAATGTTAAATTATTGTTAAGATGTTATTTTCGTATATATCCCTGTGAAATATTGCAATGTCGAAATACTTTGATTTACATAATTAAAATGCCAGAATATGGTAATGTCAAAATATTTTGATTACTGTAATTGAAGCGTTAAATGATGTTGTCATTTGCAGTAAAAAGTATCTGGATGCAAACATGGGGTAAATTATATATGGACCAACCGAGCAGTAAAATGCCCAAACATGATCCGTACCTACACCTGTGCATGTACAGCTTGTCATCTTGCCACGTGTGATGCTTAATCGAAAATCCTCCTCTCCTCTTACCATGCATCACAACACGTACTTCCCATATACTTCCACGTGTACTTGTAGTGTGCCACGTGTCATCACCTTCTCACTCTATATTTCTTTAAAACTGCACCACCTTAATCATCTTTCCTCTTCAACATGCTTGCTTCTCATGCACAGTCACGTTACACTCAGCTAAAAGACTACGTTTTCCCGTCCTTCCATTATTATCCTCTGTTTCTCTTCAATCTAGAAGTACCACAGCCAGATCACTCCATAGTAGAATTGCTAGAGATCCTTGTTTGTTTTCTAGAATAAGAGGAATGGCTTCAAAGGATCAAGAGTTCCCGCCTCAGCGCCAGGAGACTCAGCCTGGCAAGGAGCATGTCATGGACCCGACGCCTCAGGCCAGTAGTTATGACTACAAGCCTGCTAACAAGCTCCAGGTAAAATATGAGTATCACATTCACATGTAGCATGTATATCACTTTAGATATAAAATGTAACATAAATTAATAAACTTCTCTTGATGTGCACAAGAAACAATATATAGATTATGTTGTTTTTTTATTTTATATGATTATGTTGTTCAGTGAATGTTAAAATTAGAATATACATATCTTGTGTGTGAGTATTGTACTTGAATACTTGAATTTGAAAAAATTTAGTTACGCATATTTGAATTATTTGAGTAACACAAAATGAATCTATGTTGCCAGCATCCGTTTATACATGTCAAATTCTTGTGCTACATATTCTCTTTTGTATTTGTAGGGCAAGGTGGCGCTTGTGACAGGTGGAGATTCAGGAATCGGTCGTGCAGTTTGTTACTGTTTTGCACAGGAAGGTGCCACAGTCGCTTTCACGTATGTAAAATCTCAAGAAGAAAAGGATGCAAACGACACTCTCAACATTCTGAAGGACATAACGAGGGAGAAGCACGGAAAGGATCCGTTGGCCATTCCAGCCGACCTCGGTTTTGAGGAGAATTGCAAAAAGGTGGTGGATGAGGTTGCTAATGCATTTGGTCAAATTGATATTTTGGTCAATAATTCAGCCGAGCAGTATGTCCAGACGAGTATTCAAGAAATCAGTGAGGAGCAGCTCGAGCGTGTTTTTAGGACAAACATCTTCTCGTACTTCTTTATGAGCAAGTCAGTCATTTTATTTTTTTTTAGCTTTAAGTCAGTCATTTTATTTGAATCACACAATACAATTTGTGCAATATATGTTAAAAATACGTTGAGCTCTAAGATTTATTTACTTATCAGGTACGCGTTGAAGCACATGAAAGAGGGTGGAAGCATCATCAACACAACATCTATCAATGCGTACAAAGGAAATGCTAAATTACTTGACTACACCTCAACAAAGGGAGCCATTGTTGCCTTCACAAGAGGATTGGCTCTCCAACTAGTAGAGAAAGGTATAAGAGTCAATGGAGTTGCACCAGGGCCGGTCTGGACTCCTCTGATTCCGGCTTCTTTCCCCGAAGAGAAGGTGAAAGAATTCGGTAAAGAGGTGCCGATGAAAAGAGCTGCACAGCCGATTGAAATTGCGCCGAGTTTTGTGTTTCTGGCGAGTAATGCGGACTCAAGTTATATATCAGGGCAAGTCATCCATCCAAATGGTATGTTGTTATTTATTGCAAAGTTAATTTAAGGCCATTATAATTTGTGAATTATCTTCAGTTCGAAGGTTGTATTTGCTTTGATCAGAAAACTATTGACTTTTTTGTTTTTGTTTAAATTTACAGGGGGTGTCGTCGTTAATGGCTAGGATCTTGCCAGTTACAACACATCCAATCCATATGTAGTATGTATAGTAATCAGTGAATAGTGAACAAGCTAGGTCAAAAAGTATGTAGTTTTTTGTGGTTTGCTATCAAAGTATATGTATATGAAACAAATATGTAGCCTCTTTTGAGTAAAATATAGAGGCGTTGGTTCAGTGTAATAAAGTAGTATTTCGACTCTACAATGTGGTCATGTACTGTGGTCATGTTATGAGATTTTTATAGTACCACTCTGATGTGGTGACGCATTGTGATTTGTAAGCTTGTTTTGATTGTTGCGACTCTTGATATTGTGTGATGAGTCGTCATTTGTAGGATTGTTATTCGAATAGAATTAGAAAAACAAGAGAAAATATGGACGAGTAACGTGTAGTGGCAAGTGAGATTAAATTGTGAAATGGAGAGCATAAAAAACTGAAGTGAAACAAAAAATTATTTTTTATCGAAAAAAGAAACAAAAATTTATTCGCAGGCTGAAAATAGGAAACTAGGGACTAAATTCTAATGGATGGTTTTCATGTATTATAAGGGGATCAAAATAATGGAAACAAAACAATTAAATAAAGTGAAATAAAAATTTGGACTAGGAGAGTGAACTGATGATATATAATAGAATGTGAACTTGATGCAGGCATTTTTGCTATTAACTTTTTAGATTCATAGTCTAGGTGATTAATACAAAAATGTAGAATTCCATGAAAATTCATGTTCCAACTTGTAAATTCCAAAAAACAAAGGAAAGAAATCCCTTGTGATCTACAGTATAAATGCCGTGCTAAATGAATCTACGTATGTTTTTCATGTAAACGATGATTTGAAGAATTAGTGCCATTTTTTGAATAGATTTTACTCCAATATCAAAAGTATTGTTTCAAAATTTAATTATCTTTATCGCCTACGTTTTGATTCTTTTCTCATATCGGCGCGATAACTCTCCATGTTTCTTTTCTCCCACAATCGTCTCGTCACCAAATCATCTTTCACTCCCTCATCTGTAAATCAATTCAAAAATACAAGTCAACTTCTTTTTAGCATAAAAACATTTCACAATGTCATGTAAAAAACAATTTGAAAAGTAATGACAATTAAATTACCTAAAGTTTGCCAAGTGTTTGAAGGAATATTGAGAGAGTTCATAGTCAAGTAAGAAGCATCATCCCATGAATAAGGATTCTTCTTTATTTGATACCTCAAAAACCATAAGGCTTTCCATACTAAAAACTGTAAAATAAAAAAATCATAAAATTAATTTTTGTTTTACAAAAAAAAATGCAAATTGCTCCGCCCAACCATTTTTTATTACATGCCAAAATGTTTAATTAGTCCGTTTTCTAATTATTACATGTTATTACTATCTATTTCTTGTCTTCTTTTTCATATATTGTTTTGCATAATATTGATGTTATGTTTATTATCAATATAGTTAATAAATATGAATATAAATTACCTTGCCAAGAATGTAAGGTAAAAGTAAAAATTGAACGCCAAATAATTTCCAAATTGAGGGCTTTTCAGCTCCCTGTATTTGCAATTCAAGCTCATTGCTAAGCTCTTCTAATACTTTCCTGAATTAAATTATCAATTAATTATATTAGTATATCACAAATATTTGAATTATTAGTGAAAATTGTTACACAAAGAAATGAAAAAAACTTTTTCATGAATCTTAATATATTTTTAATCGGAGTAATTAGCCATTAAATAAAAAGATAATAATACCCAAATCAGACCCAATTAAGCCTTAGTTAACCTAAAATAAGCTTCAGTTCATCAATTGACCTCAATTGAATCCAATTTTTCCCCAATTAGCCTCAATTAATATCATGAGCCTTAATCAGGACTCAATTTAGCCTCAATTTGATCCTCTAATGGAAAAATCATTAATTGCTAAGAAAAATAACTTGCATGATATTTAGGGTTTCTTACTTGTCCAATTGTTTATGACCTTTCTTTTTGTTTGTTATTCCGCCCGTTCGTTCAAGCTCCAATGCTTTTAACCTATTTTTATAAGCAGGCGTTTTCTTAACCATACTTATTGCCTACAAAATAATATAAAAAACGTCATTAATTACTCTCTATTTTTATTTTTTTCATCAAGATATATTCAAAATAGGTCTTTAATTCAATTAAATAAATCCATTTTTATACCTGTGTGTATCTAGTCCAATGGTTTAAATACTGAAATCCTGAAATAAGTAGCAAAAGACCAACTAAAACCGCTCGAGCGTCCTAAAATATAATAGATGTTAATAATAAGATTTTTTGGGTATTTATTGAAAATTACATAACAGAGAATTATCACGAGAGAAAAAATAATAATAAAACGAAAAAGAAATTTACTGTCTTATAACCGTAATATGCTTGATAATACCGAGCTGTATTGTAGAAATACTGAAAAAAAAAAAAACAAGAACATATAAGCTAATACAAAATTGTAAATATATATACTTGGAAATTCAATTAGGGCTCAATACATAGGGTTAGGTAAAAACAAAAAGCAGCGTTTTTTAACTTTTAAAATGTTTTTCTTTCATCCAATTTGAGATACTATTAAAAGATCTTAGCATTTGTATTTATATCTCTAATATTACCTATATTTCAACAAGGTAGAATATTTTTACATAAAATAAAATAGAGAAATAAATAATATTTTTAATCATAAAAAAGGAAAACTTGCAAAAGGGCCATTATATTACCTCTTCTGGATGAGCAATTGCATAATCGTACTGCTGTCGTGTTGATTCATCTTTTAATATCTGTTAAATCAAACATTAAAACATTATGAAACAAATGTAGCATAGAAGACTAATATTATTTATTATTTCTTTTTAGGAATAAAACAAGGAAACTTAGCTTCCATTTTTCATTAATTATACTGAATTTTGATTGAATTGGGCTTTTTAATTTTATATATTTTTGTTCTATCAAAGCTGGCAAAACGTTAATAAACTATTCAATAAACATAAAAAGTGCAAGAAAATATAAATAATTAGAGAGGCAAATTAAACCTCATAAGCATTTGCAACTTTCACAAAAAGCTTCTTTGACTCTGGATCTGGATTCTTATCTGGATGACTAAAAAAGAAATAATAATTAAAAACTGAATGAATGAATAATGAATATGAAATAAGATATATCAATTGAATTTCGCAAGAAATATCAAGAAATTAATTGGCAAATACTTACTATTTGAGGGAGAGTTTGTAATACGCTCTCTTGATTTCTGAAGAATTTGCATTTTGCGAAACCCTGCCATACCAACAAAAAAAACACCAAAATCAGCAATCAATATCACACAGTGTGAAACAAAACAAATATGCATATCAAACCTTAAAACTTCCTTTTTTGCTCATAATTTCATTCAAAACATCCAAATTTACACAAAGATCCTTTATTCCCAAGTACTAATAATGATGGCATTGTCTTGTATTACTATCAAGTAAAGCTGAAATAACTCAAAGAAGAATCCTAAACCCTAATTGTTCTTCTCACTAAGTTAACCACACACCCAATTCCCAAATCCAGACAAATCAGGCAACAACGGATCAATTAAATCAACAAAACTTAGTACAACAGCTACTAAAATGTCTCCAATTATCAATGTACACCACTAAATTACACGAACCACACGCAATTTCATAAGTTCACAGTGTTAAAACCACAAAACAGAAAAACAAAAAGGGGAATAAAAAGGTACTAAACCCGAGCAGATCGTAGCAATCGTCCTCATCGCAGTAAATCGAGGCGGAATTCGGAAGATGAACAAGGAGGAGGAGGAGCGCGCAGAGGAGTAAGGAGGAGGAGATCTGGAGCTTCTTCTTCTTCTTCCCGAAACTCGGGAACGCCATTGATGGATGGTTTCTCACTGCACTCGGCGTTTCCTTTTATATAATAAATTTATGGGACCTGCTACAACACTGTTAACAACGAGATATAATTTATTTTCTAATAGTATATTAATAGTATATATAGTATATATAATTTATTTTTTAATAACAGTATATATATATAAAAAATAAAGATAGTATATAAAATGAAAAAATAGTAAAAAAAGTAAAAATAAATAAAAAATAAAAAAATAATAAATAATAGTATATTAAATGACAAAACAAGATATAAAATAAAATAAGAAAACAAGTATATAAAATGAAACAAAATAATATATCTACAATAGACGCGCTACAGTCGTACTATAACGTCCTGTTTGTACATTTCCCTAAATTTATTCTTTTTTTTTTCGATTTTTCCCTAAATTTATTCTTTTGCTCTTGTCTATTGAACACACCAATTAGTATTTTGGTTTAATAGGGGTAAAAAGGTAAATTCAATCATAATTTCATGTGCGCATCAAATATGTTCATGTCCACATTACCCTTAATTGATTTACTGTGAGGAAGGAAGAGAAAGGTTGAAACAATAAAAGTTACAAAACTCAAAACAAAAACAAATGGAGAAAATAATTTAATTTCTTTTTTAAGTGTTCGGGAAATTAGGGAAAATGTTTTTTTCTTAATTAAAAAAAGAGATAAATAATTTGATTTTTTTTTTAATATTCAGAGATTAGGGAAAATATTTTTTCTTAGGGAAAATATTTTTTTAACAAATAATTTAATTTCTTGTTTTTAAATATTCAGAAATTAGGGGAAATATTTTTTTCTAACAAATAATTTAATTCCTTTTTTTTAATATTCAGAAATTAGGGAAAATATTTTTTCTTAATTAAACAAAAATAAACAAATAATTTAATTTCTTTTTTTAAATATTCAGAAATTAGGGAAAATGTTTTTTTTCTTAATTAAACAAAAATAAACAAATAATTTAATTTCTTTTTTAAATATTCAGAAATTAGGGAATTTTTTCTTAATTAAAGAAATAATTTAATTTCTTTTTAAATATTCAGAAATTAGGGAAAATATTTTTTTCTTAATTAAATAAAAAAGAGACAAATAATTTGATTTTTTTTTAAATATTCAAAAATTAGGGAAAATATGTTTTTTTAATTTAATAAAAAAATAAACAGTATATTAAATTCATTTTTTTGAAATGTTATTTAGAGCTAATAAACAAGTATATAAATAAAACAGTGAAAAACAATATGTAGAAAACAAAAAATATATTGAAAAGCGGAAAAACAGTATACGTCGCGTTTTGGACATGCACAAATCTGTCGCGTCATTTTTTCTTCTGGAATGTAGAAATATATTAAGGAAAATAATTGAAAGTAATTTTGTGCAAGGGAAGTAAATTAATAATAGAAGCATTAGTATGGCTATGATATAATAATGTTTTGTGAAAAACAAAATATAGGAATAAAATTGATAATTCAATTATTTCAGAATTAATTTTGATAGTTATAAAATATTTTAGGTTACATGAGTCAAACTCTTAGCTCCATTATTGGATAAAAAAATCAACATATATATAAAGTCATAATATACTAATACTATATAGTATATAATATATTCCATTGATAAATAAAATACCATCTAATGCTTAATATACATAGTATAATAAATAATAAATAAATGGGAAAATAGAAGGTTGCATGAATTAACTTGTAGCTCAATTATTGGATAAAAATCAACATATATAAAATCATAATATACTACATGGTATATAGTAGGGAAATTTTTCAAAAACCCCCTAACTTTTCTGAATATTATCAAAAACCCCCCATCTTTTTAGATTCCTTCAAAAATCCCCTATCTTTTTAGCTTTCTTTAAAAACCCCCTAACTTTTTTGAAAATTATCAATAACCCCCTCTCATTTAGTTATATTTTTTAAAATGACAATTTTACCCCTCTCATTTTAGTATAGTTTTATTTTTATTTTTTAAGTGATATTATTATTTTCAATATTCCAACTTATATTGAAAATATTATATATTTTACAAAATGGCAATACACCCATAATCCTACAAAAAATATAGAAAATTTGCAAAAAAAACCTGTATTATGTCTAAAATACAAAAATATTTTTAAATATAATTGGAAAAAAAATCACACACGACAATCTAGCAAATAAGCCCAACAAGGCACAGCCTGGCCTAATTCAATTCAGTCCAAACTTAATTTGAATTAAAAGAAAAATGAGATTTCATCTTTTATTTCACCAATATACAATGTTATTCTGATACGTCAGGAATCTGCATATAAGTTACATGTGTCAGATACATATACGACTACAATACATGTATCATATATATTTGATAATCAATACGACTACAATACATGTATCCCAAATTTGAATGATTCACATTGGTCGACACAAACACATGATCATAGAATTCTCAAGCATTAATAATTATGAGAATATCACAATCAATCGTAGGAAATTTCTTACACGTTCTTTTAAATCATTTATGTTTGTGACTCGATTTTCTGTTGAAAACATGTTAGAAATCAAGTTTCAGAGTCTTTTGGGGTCAGGGAATTGAGAAAGTGATGGAGTTGATTTTACTAATTCAATTGCCACACAAAAACAACAGATAATTTTGAAGGCATTTATGACCATGAATGAAAAAGAGAGAAATGGTAAAAGTCCAAATAATTACTAATTAGTCTTTGTATATTTCTTCTTCAAGTACTATCATTTTGATATATAGTTATTAATTTTTCTAAATGTCTGAGCCTTGAAAATTCTCTGCAAAGTGATGTTGCATTCAATTTCAATTCCGATTCCGATTCTTATATAACTGAGTAGAAATAGAAATGATTTCTACTCATGGTTTTGAGCATATTACAATTTGTGTGTGAAAGATAGTAAAAGAGTTCCATTTTTTCTGAATGCATTTGATTTGAACGAATTTCAGAAATTAGACAACATGATGTAGTTAATATATCACTTAACATCCTAATAGGAGGATGACAGGAAGAGAGGACCTCTATGAGTATATGAATTTTTCATCACAAATTATTACTTTCTTTCATCTCAGTTTATTTCTATCTTTCATCATAATTTATTTATTCCTCTCTTAGACTACTTATCAATTAAATTTTTTTTTATGAAAGCTTTATCAATTAATTAACGACTTTAGCTTTTCTTACTTTCTAACTGGGACAACAATTAAAAAGTATGAAAATTATGAAAGCCTGGTCTAATTGGCCTAGGACTTGGTCCTGCAAAATAACTTATGTAGTACTCACACAAGGCGGCAAGTAAATACGTATGTGTGTTGTTTAAGTACTATTAAAGTTCACTATCATACTCTAAAATTGAACAATAAATTAACGTTTTACAAAAAAAAAGGGGCTCATATACAGTCACCTAGTGAATCCTCCAACACTTATATGTGTTATTTAGGCGTTGTTTAACACCACTTACTTTTTGAGAGAAGTGATTGCTCACCTCTCATAGATATGTGGACGTAATATATTCATGATCCGAATCACCAGGGATGATTATAATTGTCAACAAAGTGATTATAACAATAGAGTAGTCATAAGGGTTTATATACACATCCCCATCATCCCCCTAACCTATCGTTTACCACTGGTAAATAGTGCCCACTTATTTTGAATATAAGTGGGACCCGTTTATCAGTGATAAACGGTAGGTTGGGGGGATGATGAACGGGAGATATATATATTTTTTCTAGTCATAAAGAGGACATTGTCAAATCACATGTATTGATATGTAATGAGAGTGTAACAAAACTTGATTCCTTGTGTTTGATATATAATCAAATATTATACATAGTGGAAAGTCTGCTTACCTATATATATATATGTATAGTCATTCTATTGTATATGTCTTGTTTTATACATTCACTCATGAAAATATTCTCAAGTTAGTGAATATATATATATATATATATATATATATATATATATATATATATATATATATATATATATATACATTAATTCTTTCAAAATGAAAATATTCTTAAATTGAGATTAAAAATATTCTTAAATTAGTGACAAATATGTACTATAAACTACCAACTCAATTAGGTTTCCGAATATATAAATAAATAAAAAGATATGAGGATTCTGCATGCCAACAAAAGAAAATGTTTGAACAAAATGAAACTTGACATATTAGGTCATCTCTTTCCCCTACATTTTAATTTTTAGTGCATGTTCAACAAGTGGAATTGCTATTGTTTTATGGGAAATTTCCACTTATGCGCATGTTTATTTTGTAAATAGTAAATATTACTAATACACAACCTTTCCAAAAAATTGCCAAAATACCACTTTTGGTGTTTCAAAGACCGGTACAAAATAAATCTGTCTTTAGTTATTTCCTCTCCATTTTTGTGGGCCCACGTGTGTAACTATTTGCAAAGAGGGAGAGAGAAAGGAAATAAAAATATATTTATTGTTGTCATTTTTCAGTTTTCCCCATATAATTTATTTATTTGACTAGAAACATAAAATATATTTGATATTTTATAATTGGATAATTTTATTTATCAATTTTGGAAATATTATGGTATACTTGTCTTATAAACAATATACAAAAAAACTTTATTGTTGCAAAAAAATATTTTTTGAATAATTTGTATACTTTTTTTTTATAAGTTGAGATAGTACAAGACATTACTAAAATGACAAGTATATGCAAATATTGAATTAATTTTATTTTCTTTAGACAAGTACTTAATAATATTTACAAAAATTGACAAATAAATTATGCACTTTATAGAATACAAATACATTTTTATGTTGTTTTGTCAAATAAGAAAAATTCATATGGGCAAAATTGAAGAAAAAACAACACTAAATACTTGGCCTATTTTTATCTCTCTCTTTGCTAATAGCTAAGACTGACAATTTTTCTACAAGTGGCGTTATTTCTAAAGCGAATTTTTCTTCGTCAAGAGTGACAAAAAATTTCATTAAAATCTCGAAAATATCCTTGATTTATTTAAGCTAGATATTTATTACATACTTATTAATTTATTGAGTTTATTCCATTCTTAAATAAATCCAATAAAAATGGCAACAACCATTCATGCAAATTAATCAAAGATTCCCTTGATCTTGTAGAGAATTTACTTGCATCCATGACATCTGATGATATGAATATATAAAAATGTCTTAATGCGGATATGTAGTGGTCATGCAATAAACAAAATAAGACCTGAATAGGTCATGCAACAAAAAACAGGTACAAGAAGATGAAATATTTGCATTAATCATAATTACTATTTTTGTTATAATTAATGAAGAAGGAAATGATATTCTAATAAATGCTTATTTGTGTAAGAAATTATTAGCACAATTAAAGCCAGGGTAGTTTCGGAATTTTGATAATAAATTTGAACATTGTTTTAGAAAGAAAAATCCGCTCTAGAAATAGCATCATCTTTTCCCACGGGTGTTTGAAATATCGGAAGTGGTATTGTGGGAATTTTTTAGAAAGTTGTTATTTGTGTTATTTACAAACCAAACATGTATAGTGGAAATTTCCCTTGCTTTATTTTATTTCAAGAACGTACGTGTTCAAACGAGGTGCATAAAATTTTGAAATAGTTGAATAAAGGGATAAATTAATATTTCTTAGTAGAAGTATAGTATTGGGAAAAAATAGAAAAATGAAAAGAGTAGAATTGAAGAATGAATATTCCAATATAAATTCCAAAAATATTCAATACGGACCACATGCAATTCGTTATCTTTCTTGAATCCTAACCAAATTCTCCCAGTGGCATGCGGTCAGCTGTTTATGACTTAACGTGCCAGACTATTCCAATTTCCATTACAAGTACGTATATTTCTAACTTTCTCTCTCAAGAAAGTATGTACACACTCTCTCTCTCTCTCTCTCTCTCAAGAAAGTATACCTCCAAACTCACTCTCTCTCTTTCTCTCCCCCCATCCCCTCTAATGGCAACATCTCCAGTAATTAGAGTTGTTCAAAACCACGATACAGAACTGAAGGAGATGGAACAAGGCAATAGTAACTTGAATTCCACCAGCCAAAACCAGCCTCTACAGGTATATATATATATATTAAACACGTACTACTTGTTACTAAATTGTGATTAATGATCAATGCAATACCTTATGATGATATTTTTCATACAACAGACATCTTCTTCTGTTCAAAACCCTACGGTGTTCAACAAAACCCTAACGAGTACTGCTAATCTCGCGCAACTCCTCCCGACCGGCACTGTCCTTGCGTTTCAAACTCTCGCTCCTTCCTTCACAAACCGTGGTGTGTGTACTGCCAACTCGAATAAGTATCTAACCGGCCTTTTGGTTGGCTTGTGTTTTCTTTCTTGCATAGCCTTATCCTTCACCGACAGCCTGATTGGTCGTGACGGAAAAATTTACTATGGGGTCGCCACTTTCAAGGTAATATACTTCAGAAAAAGTAGATATTTTGTTAAATAAAGTTAAAAGAATTTGCAAAAATAACGTTTTTATGTTTGAATTTATACAAAGAGCATTTTTTTTTAAATCTAAGGGTTCAAAATCAGTACTTTTTTTTTCTGTTTTTAATTCTGAAAGTTTGAAACTATCTTTGTTTTTATTTACATGAGAAGACCTATTTTTAGTATATCTTATTGTTCGGCATAAAAAAAGCGAAAAGATAAATTTTATAACTTCCAACAACTTGAATACGCTATTTGTACAAACTCAAATATAAAAAAGTATTTTATTAGTTTTATAGGGTAGGACAATATAACATATTCTTAAAGAAACAATTTCAGTGAATTTTGAACCCATGACTTATTGAAAGATCACGATGCTCCTTAACCACTTGGCCAAATGTACAGAAAAGATATTTTTGAAAAAAAAAAGAATTATGAAGTTATTTGATTGAACAAACAACTTAAGAAAGAGAGAAAGATATATTAAATATTATGAGGTTAGCTTCTAAACTAATTTTCTAAATATATGCTTTTACAAGGGATTCTACGTGTTCAACTTCACGGGCTCTGATGATGAATCAGATGGTGTGTTTACCAACCTACAAAAACTCAGAATAAAAACAATCGATGTTGTGCACTCGTTTTTCACCGCAATCGTCTTTCTGTCAGTCTCCTTCAGTGATGCGGGCGTTCAGAATTGTTTATTCCAACACCCAAACCAAAATACTACGGAATTGCTTGTAAATTTGCCGCTCGGAGCAGCATTTCTATCAAGTTTAGTTTTCATGATGTTTCCGACTACTCGAAAAGGAATAGGCTACACCAATGTAACTCACCATTCATAATTATATTTCCGACTACTATAAAAGAATAGGCTACGTTAATGTAACTCACCATACATAATTAGTTTTTTATTAATGCATTAGTGATTTAATTTTTTTTTGTATATTGTGTTCCAAATGGTGTATTGTTCAGAAATACAAGTAATTAAATAGACAATGCATTGTCATTTTTTTTTCTTTTTTGAACAAGGCAAGTAGAAAGTCTGCCAAAGAAAAGAAAAGAAAATTCAAATTGGAAAAATTCAAATTCAACTTGTGAATTTTAAGTCTGAAAAGAGTTGATTGTTCCATTCCTTGTGGATTATCTATCATGATTGAGACACAGTTATCACAAAATTGATAGATTACTACACTTTACCACAAAAAGACACATTTTATATTTCCAGCTTGACTTTGAAAAGTAAACGAGAAAAGGATTGGTGTACGTGGAGTACTTAAAAATCGAGAATTAAGTCAGTCACACATTCTTGGAACAAGTAAGATAAAGAGAGATTTGGATAGTATCCTATATATTATTTTTTATGAAGATTCTATATATTTGCTTTTATAATAAATCATGTTTTATAGTGCTTATATATTGTTTGTAAATTGTAATACATATATATTTTTTTGAATTTGTAATACATATACGATATACTATCTGTTTATAATATCACTATATATATAAAATCAAATCTTTCATTTTTTTGAAGTTCCACCGAGAAGTCCGATGTTTGTGTAATACAAAAACAATTTTAGTTTAGGTGAATTATTTTGACTGTGAGAAGAAAAGATAACCTTATAGCTCAATGCAAAAAATAAACATTTTTCGATTGTTGTACTTTTTAAATACATAACATATGATAGTTATTAGTGTATTTAGAAAAGAATAATTATATTAATAATTCGTACATTATTATAATACTATTATTTATATACTTAATACATAGAATTTGAGTAAAAAACTCAAATAGCATCATCTCAAAGCCAAAATAAGCAAAATTTCCATCAGAAAAATAATAAATAAATGTTTTTTTTTGAAGGAAAGCGAAAAGCCTACCAATATAAAAAAAGTTACAGAAAAGATCGCATACATGTGTGTTGTTTGATTGAGGCCAATAGCGGGGTTAAACTGGCCTAATTTCGTGCTGAAGCATGAATAATTGAACTTTTTAGGGTTTCATAATTTTAAGTTTTAGACTTTTTAGATGATGGTTGTACAAATTCTAATTAACAAAGTACTTAAAATAAATAATAAGTAAGATAAATAATTCAAAGTAAATGCGATATCGAACACCAAATCTGTTGACGAAGTTCGGCGAGGTGGTTGCGTTAGTCTTAACCACCCGTTTACTTACTAGCGGCCATTACCGCGTTTACGAGAGTTGACTACTCTCCTGAACTTGCCTTGCGGCTCTTATTTCACTAACAAACAAGATCGTTTACAGGACCTCCAACCACCGTCGCCTTACAACAACCTCTTAACGGCCAGTGAAATAATCAACTTACAATCCAATCTCAATGAACTCAACAAACAAACACGAGCAATACTCTCAAAAACTCCACTAATCTCATTTTAAGATTTAGAGTAATTTAACTAGTATTAAGAAGAGAGTTTTTCTACTTTTTCAATTGAAAATTCGTGAATAAAACTGAGGAGGACGGGCCCCCTTTTAAAGGAGGAAAGTGCCGCCTTCCAAAAATGGAAACCTGCGTAGTTTCGTTGCTAACGGATTGCAAAAACAGAAGGAAATCAATGAGAATTTCAAATCAAACGGCTATATTAATGTAGTTCCGTTGCCAACAGAACTAACGTAATAATTTTTCAGCCGAAACTCCAGGAGAGATCCGTTGCCAATGGACTGGGTCCATTGCCAATGGAACTAGCAGAAATTGAATAAATTGTAGATTTTACTGTCTTTTTAGTACAAATTAAATTACTTACTTCACACAACATACTAGAAGATTAAAGAAGCTTGCTCCGACGCCTTGAAATCCTCTCTTGAAATCCTTTAAGAGCGTGACGACTTCTTTCCCGAAATCAAAGAGATGCTTCCATTCTGATGAATCTCCATTTTCGTAAACTTGAACGTGTGACATTCTGAGCTTATAAGATATTCTCAAACAAGATTAGTAATTACAGAATTATTTTAAACATCATCAAACCAAGAAAAACAATGTGCACATAAGCGCTAACGAGAAATAAAGTATACTAAAATATTTCTTAAATCCTAAACCCTAAATTTATTAATCTAGTTCTCTACCCATATTCCGACGTAAAACTGTGAATTCATGTAAAATAAAATATCTTATTACAAGCTACATAGTCCCTAAATATAATCAAAATACAACATATTTTCATTTATGAGATTTAATTAATCCTCATTATTATTTCATCAACCCTCAAATTCAAATCAAAGATAACATCAACTATCATATAATATTAGCGGAAGCAGAATATGCCAAACAGAAATAGAATATACAAAGTAGAATCACAATATATCAAAATGGATATAACATATATATTGTAACGAAAACCGAAGGAAAACAAATTGAATCCCTAACCTGAATAAGCTCTACAAGACAGCAAAATAGATACCATGAATTTCATAACTTCTGAGTCTTCACGACCGTCCAATAGAAAATCTCATTAATAACAACAATAAATATAATATTATAATCATAAAATAATAAGAATATCTAAGTCAAACTTAAAATAATAGATCTGGAAATATACATATTATTTAATACTATAAATATTAAATTGTTTATCATCTAAAGCAGTTTTAATTAGCACTTTTGCATCAATAATTAAATAGGGTAGGAGTTGGAGATCCTTGCTAGATATTGGGAGATTAGAGAAGCAAAAGATTGACATGTGGAGTAATTTCATTGGCTCAATGAAGTTGAAGAAAAGTCTACTGAATTTGGCTTGATGCCTCTGTTGCGCACCACGCAAGGAAGAGAGGGAGAGGGAGAGGGAGAGGGAGAGACACATGGGGATGTGGCGGCTGATTAAAAGGAAAATCAAATATTAGGTTCAGAAACCTGGACAAAGGAATGGGCCATCGCAAGTAATCGTAATTAAGGAAATGATATGGAGCTCATAATCTTTATTGGTTCGGCTAATTCAAGTAACTAAAAAAATATAAAGAAATTAATTATGGAATGAATAAAATCAAATCAGAATTTGGAATTTAGAAATTCTAGAATATCCTACTGACTAGGCCTCATGACAAGGTTGGAAATTTTCCGGAAGTTATTCAAATTGATTTTAATGATACAACTTTTTAAAAATAAAAGACTATCGAAATAATATTCATATTAATTTACAATACAAAATCCAATTTTTCTTGAAATCAATTTCTAAATATATCATCTAAAATATATTAAATAATCTGTTTATATAAGAAAAATATTCCTAGAAATAATTATGTGAAATTACCAAAATATTTTTAGCCCTAAAATTAAAAATTTTGGGGCGTTAAAATATACTAACTATCTGACTGGGATACTATTAGTTCAATCAAAAGCTATACCAATTCAATCTGGTAGTCTAGGTATAATTTGGATTTCAATGACAACATAATCAAAAGAAGCTTGAAGTCTAGTAGTCTTTGTCTCCTTTACATTGGTATTATTTGAACGCAAATTTTTCTTGTAATGGATACATCGATGATAGAATCTCGGCTAATTGGTCATCTTTCCTTGGCTAGAATAGCTCTATTTTCACTGGTTGAAAAGGTAAAACTCTTTTCTGTTTAAATGATACTGCATAAATAGAACCCAAACTCCCCAAACTTATAGGTTCAAATTATTCATTTTTCTAATCATCGGTGTTTACGTTGTTGTTCTGATCAATTATGCTACATAAATAGGATCCAACCCTATTGTCTCAAGGGAGATCTGTATTATTCATTGTTCATTATTAATATTGATACCAAGGATCTAATTTGTGGTCGTACGCATTGCTTGTGATATCTGCCCTAAAGTAGACTGCCAAACTGGTTCTTGTATCACACAAAACTGACACCTACCATTTGATACTGTCAACAGAGCTGATCGAAGTTTTGTGTATGAATTTCTGGATTAAAGATGTTAGTTTGCATATGTATAATTTTTCATTTTTTTTTCACTAGATCATTTGTATTTTTCTTTTGGGACAGCACTGCTGATAATGATGCTTATGGATTCTCTTTTGAGAGTGAATGTTCTCTATTTCTATTCAAGTAACTCATTTATCTATGAACATTTTATTTTTTCTTAATTTATTTGTTATGTTTAATTTCTTTCAACAGAGTTTGGACTTGGTATTTTGTGCAATATATCTTGGCATAATTCAAGTTTGCAGAAAATGAAAACTATTTAATTATCTTGAAGAATATAAAAGAATAAATGGATATGTCCTTTATTTTGTATGCATAATCACTTTCTTAGAGAAAAAAGTTTTGTATAATATTGAATGGATTCTTTTTTTGACTATTTTGATTGCATGTGAATGACTTTTTTAAGAATTTTCAGTTATTAGTTATTTTATGTATGGTAAACAACAAGAATGAAAACTTGGCAACGAAGTGCGGTATTACTCTAGTCAATATAGGGAACTAGTTAATGACAGAACTTATAAATCAAAACAACAAAAGGTATTTCTTCGAAAAGAACTTTAAAAAGACTAAATAATTAAAATTACAAGGGTAAATTTTATTATTTCAAAAAAAAAATAAGGGTAAATTTTCCTTCACTGCCTTACATTCTACCTCAAAAGAACAAAAAATTCTGCAACATCACATATATAAGTCCCTAGTACTTATATCAAAAAAAAAATATATAGAAGAATTGCAAATGCATCAATATAAATGTGGAAGAAAAGCTCAATACACATTAAAAATCTCAGTTGTGCATATTTGGCTCAAGCCAAACACAATCAATGGGGCGTTTTAGATTGTATGACTCCATTTCATTAGAAAGAACACGGGGACAAAATGTTGGAGAAAAAATCTTGTTGCTGCAGTTTTTCTGTGGTAATGATTTTGCAAGAGAACTTCTAGAGTCGAGAAATATTGTCAAATCCCCGAGATCATTTAACATGCGATCCCAAGTCATCTTGGTGTGATCCCACTTGAAAGTACGGATACCGGCGCCTATAGTGTTTCTTTCGAACACACAAATTAGTTCCCCTTCATACTCTAGCAGATAACACTCTTCATACATCGAATGTAGTCTTTCCGTATTACCCAGAATCTTCCATGTTCTATTTTTCAGATTAAAAACCCCGAGTTCTCCACGTGTTCCCAAGCAGTAAAAATCCCCATTAACAAAAACGGGATTGCTACATGCCGCTTCAAACTTCGTTGTGTCAAATGTTATCTTATCCCATTTCTCGTTCATGAGCGCTGGTTGCCATAGGTATATTTCAACAAAATCAACCTTCGAGCTACTACTAATCCCAAACACAACACAATCAGAACAATTTGGAACTGAAGAAAAAGTGATACCAGCAAAGTTATACAAGTCTAACAGTGGCGGAGATGAGATTGCAATGTCAGGAAAAAATGGATTGACCATGACAACCATCCGATCATCAATTAGAGCCATGATCCAGCCCTTTTTGGAGCAGAGGAGAAGAATACGGTCATTTTGGTCGTCGAGTGAGAGCCTCTCGATTTTTGTTGTGTATTGCTTTCTATGTAGCGGGTCAAGGAATTTGTATGTGCCATCAGTTTTTACATTATACATGAGCCATGGCCATGTTTCTACTTTCGTGAAAGGGTCAGGAATTGATTTCCACGCTTTACAAACGGCACAAAGACGTACAACGTCTACCAGAGAGAGACATGGTAAAAGTAACTGAAATAAATCTATAGGAAGATCTGCCCATGGCCCATGTTCGTTAGCCTTAGTCTCTACTTCAACATCCTCCAAAATTTGAGTAAGCTTCTGAAAAAAGATTATTAATTCCCGTATTAAGGTCTGAAATCTTTTAAACAAGAAATCACACCCTAATTAATAGAAGTCAACAAAAATAACAATTGAAGTACGACACATACCTCATTCAAGACCAAGTTAGGTAATTCAGAAACGCTCTCTATGATCCTTTCATGCCTGATATATAATTAGGTTGCATTTAATTAATCACATTAAGGGAAAAAGTAAATATGAATAAATAAAAAAATAAATTTGATCACCTTGAAGGTATTATCCAGCAAAAGGTGTTCGGGCAACGAGCTATTTCTTGTACTACGATATTGAAAGTGAAGGTTCTGTCATCCAAGCAGAATTTACAAAGACTCCCACCATAGCTTGGCATCAGAGAATATATACAATTACTTTGCACTCCTACATCTTCTGCACGGACTGACATACTACCAGTTTCTTCTAGGAAGAATGCACGGTCATTAATGGTTTCTACTCTTTTCCACTTATCTGTAGTTGAGATATCCAAACGATGGATATCAACGTAAACAACCAGACGATTGCGCAGATATACTCTCACCATGAAAATATCCCCCAATGACTCCACCATGAACAAGTGACTTGTATCCTTTTTAGGGTACTTAGGAACTTCTGGGGCCTTTATCATTTTCATTTCAACGTTACCACCATGTATCAAAGATGACACATCGAAAACAACAACACCATATGAACTCTGTGCATATAGTTTTCCTTGGTGCATGATATTCGTCCCAGAAAAGAAGTCGTCATCAGCAAGTGTGATGGGTATTTTGGTCCATTTTTCATCTTTCAGGCGACAAAAATAGAGGAAATTTTCTACTTCACTATTTGGTTCTAAAGATTTAGGCTTAAACCTAGTGAATACGACGACACAATCGGGACATGACAAAGATGGAAAAAAACTCAAGTTGTCAAACATTCCATACGATGTCGGCACATGAGGGAGTGCAATTTTGGACATAGAGGTCAGATCAAGGAAAAAACATTCTTTGGTGTTGTAATCCCATAGAAAGAGATGATTTTCGAAGCAACCAGAGGAGTACTTCCCTTTCATCTCAGGACAAAAAAATTCTTTACTGGTTCTACGGAACGGATCAATCAAGGTATGCATGCGCCGGTGTCCTCCACAAGACCGAATAATCAACGGTCTGCCGAGAAGACTAGCTGACAATGATACATCTTCTTCACAGTTGGAAGCCGCCATTTTTATATTGTGCAATTTAGAAGAACCTGAAAATTCATTTCAGTTCAACTTAATACAGTTAATCTTAACTTTATAATTTATGGAAGGACATTTTCTTTTGAAATTTATGTTATTGCATAGGATTTTTATGCAACCTTGTTAATAAAGGGTTTTTGCAAGATTCTATTCTTTAGCTCTTGGGTGAACTGCTTGAATTAGTGCTTCCAAAATTCATATTTTTGCAGAAATATCTAATGAATCATTTATTTTTCTTAAAGAAATATTAGCATGAAAAATTGAAAATGGAAACAAACCGTTCGAATGCCCTAAACGGCCATCAATTTGGGGCCTCAAATTTTATAAATAATAACATATATGAAATAAGATTTACATGGCATTGAAACAATCATAGATTAGAAGTAAGTAAATTTTATGCAAATTGAGGAACCATTTATTTACAAACGGGATAACAAAACAATTTGAGAGAAGATGAGAAAGTAAAAAACAAAATATAAGACAGAGAGATTTAAAAAAAAAGAAACTTACATTTGTTTACCAACAATTTGAGAGATCTTTCAAAAAGAAACAATTTGAGAGACGATGAGAAATTAGAGCCAAATCAATTTAGGAGGAGATGAATATGATGAGAAGGCCTCTGATTTACAAACGATTCTATTGAATTCATATTTTTTCTATTTTTCTTTTTTTCTCTATTTTAGGTTTGTCCAGTATCTGGCTAACTGCTACTTTCTCGGAATTAAACTAGGATATGTTTGATTTGCTATTAATGGTCATAAGCAAGAAAAGATAGGGTCATGACTCATGAGCAAGATAGCATAAATGCATAATTATGAAGATTATATAGATTACTTTTGTAATATGTATCATGTTTTTAGTACTTATACATTGTTTGTAAATTTAATAGTACCACTATAGTGTAATCGAAAAAATATAGTAACGATATATTAAATCAAATCCTTCAATTTTTTGAAGTTCCACTGACAAGTCCTCTGATATTTGTACGATACAAAAATGATGTTAGTTTAGGTGAATTATTTTGACCGTAAGAAGAAATGATTGTATCTCAACCGCAAAAAAAAAACATATTTTGGATTGTTCATTTTTTTATCAATAGAGGGTTCTTCCTATTGTTCCTACTTTTTAAATGTACAGCATAAAGTTGCATTTACAAAAGAAAAATATATTAAGAACTGGTATATTATTATAATAAAATTATTATATTACTGAATACATAGAATTTGAGTACAAAAATTAGATAGCATCTCAGAGGTAACCGAGTAAACAAAGCCAAAATAAACAAAAAGTCCATCAGCAAAACACTAAATAAACCAAATCAAGTGAAAAAAACAAAACAAGCCCAATTAAATCAGCTCAAACTACTATCAATTCTAGAATAAAAAACAATAAAAAAGTAAGAACATAAATAAAAAATCAGTATCAAATCTAAGTGCTGAAAATGGATTCCAAAACACTTCCATTCTGTGATTCATCAGTTTCATTCTCTTCAAAAACATCTCTATTATTCTCTCTTTTAATTTTCCGTTCTTCAATTACCGATTCTTTAGATTCATGACAGTAATTCCTTCTTGTTTGTTTTACCGGTTTTTCTGCTAAACTAAATTTGTTTCCTTCCCTCCCTCTTTCTTGAAATCCAGCCCAAACTATAAGAAAAATAAATAAAATGATGAGATTGGTTTTTCTAATTAAAGGCATATTTTGATGCGCAATGTGATACAAAATGTCAAAGTATCATGCATAAAACTGTAAAAGTTAAAATATCATACATATCAAGACAAAAATATGGAAAAATATCACCAGCATCCTCCTTTTTTTTCAAAAAGGGCCTATTTTTTTTTTAAATAGTATACATGATATTTGTAATATTTTGAAGGAGCATTCATAAATTTTTCAAAGTAGCACATGATATTTTGAGATTTTGGAGGGCACACATGGCATTTCCTTCTAATTAGAAGATGAAAAAAAGAAACTAATTTCGTAAGAAATTTTGGTGTCCTAAACCCATTCCAGTTTCATTTTGAAATTACTTTACCATATGTTAAATTTAACTTAGGTTTATTAAATTTGTCTAAATGTTTATAATTATAATTATAATTGACGTAAATAAACCTAGACAGAATTGGTATAACCTTCCAAAGAAATATCAAATTTACGTCCCTAAAGTGCAAAACTAACATTTCTACCCTTCCAAATCTCATAATATATCAAATTCACACATCCAAGGCCAAGTAATATCAAATTATCACAATTTCATTAGTCTTTCAAAAGGGAAACCTTGAAACGATAAATTTGACAGATTCTGGTAAACAGAAATTGCAATTTGAGAGAAGGGTAAATTTGACAATTTAAACTTTTACAAGGGTACATATGAAATTTTCAAATAAAACAATGAAATAAACAACAATATTTTACCGCCAAAATGATGTAAAACGATTGAAGCAGCGATAGTTACATTAAGAGATGCAGTTCCACCACCATATTGTGGTATATATACAAAGAAATCACATATTTCACACTCCCTTTTTGAAAGCCCTGTGCCCTAAAATAAATAAATAAATATCAATTCCAATATTTAAAATAACAATTATATAATCAATCAGATTTTTATTTTAGTTTATTTTACTAGTGCAACATATGTTGGTCTCCAAGAAACAAAATAAAATTAAAAAAAATCAGGGTTGAGATACAACTCCAATTAAACCTTACTCTAAAAATTACTAGCATAAATACATACGGTACATACGACTACCATAAAGCCATTTGTCGGTAACGAAATTAAAAGTAGAATAAACTATTTTACTCTTTTGGTACCTCATTTCCAAGCAGAAATGCAGTGCTTCTTCTAAACGGATGTTCCGTAATCGGTACAGCATCATCCGTAATCTCAACCCCGCAAATATCAAAATCCCTCTCTTCCTACAAACCAACCAAAAATAAATCCCCCATTTAAACCTTCAATCATAAAAAAAGAGAAGATGGGTAGTAAAGTAACAATGCCTTGAGGTAAGTTCGAGCTTGGGGAAGAGAAGTAAAATGGCGGAATTTGAGGTGGGAGGTGGCGCCGTGGCTGCCGAAGGAGTTGAAGTCTCGCCGGCCGGCGAGGACCATCTCTGATACGCCGAACGCCGTCGCGCTCCGGGCGAGCATGCCCACGTTGTGTCTCTTCGCCACGTTGTGGACTATCACTATGCTCTCCGCCGCCGCCGCCGGCTGAGTCTCCGGCGGTGCGGCGGAGGCGGAGGCGGAGGAGGAGGGTTCGGATTCAGGAGACATTGGTTAAGTTGTATTTGTGAAAGAGTTCTTTGTAAAAGTATTTGCATGTATAAATGTTTTATTTGGGCAGGCTTATTTTAAGCCCATTGGCCTAATATAATCCATTTATTTCTTTTAACCCAATGGGCCTAAAATTAATAAAAGCAAATATAATTTTAGTTATTATGTAACAGAAGAATTAAAAAAAAAAAAAAAACTTAAATGTTTTTATGTGTATTTTTGATGATAACATAGATGGGTTTTTTATTGCTTTATGACAACATAGATGGATTGAGTTTATCAATCCATCTATGTTTGTATGTGTATCACTGTGTCTGGACTGAGAGATGAAGGTAGTCATTTTCTATCACCGTGATTTTAGTACAAGGAGAAAGTGAGAGGTTCTTGTAATAATGGCAATAAGTTGTTAAGAAGAAAACAAATTTAGATGGCAACATGAATTGTTTTGCAAAGTAACTTTGTTTTGGAGAATAATTAACCAGATAGCACTATTTTGAAAATAATTAGCCAACTAGCACTTCCGCCAGAGGGTCTGGCGGAAATGAAATGGTTCCGCCAGAGGCTCTGACTGGCCTGACATCCTTAAACACGATTAATTAAGAAAAAAAAGTCAGTTCCGCCAATTAGCTCAAAAAGAGGGTCTGGCGGAACTGGGTAAAATTCATTTTTTCAGGTTAAACTCTAAATTTAGAAGGCCAATTAGCTCAAAACAATTACGAATTCAGCAGTTCCGCCAAGAGCCTATGGTGGAACCGCCTATTTTATATATTTTTTTTGCCTCTAAACCCATGAAAATTTAGCAAAAAAAACAAATGTTAATGTTCACCACAATTTCGCCAGAGCCTCTGGCGAAACAGTGAGTTTTTTTTTTTGCTAAATTTTTCTGCCTTTAGAGGCAAAAATAAAAAAATTCTGCCAGAGGGTCTGGCGGAACTGCTGAATTCGTAATTTTTTTGAGCTATTTGGCCTTCTAAATTGAGAGTTTAACATGAAAAAATGAATTTTACCCAGTTCTGCCAGACCCTCTGGCAGAAATGACTTTTTTCCTTAATTAATCGTGTTTAAGGGTGTCAGGCCAGTTCCGCCAAAGGGTCTGACGGAAATGCTAATTGGCTAATTATTTCCAAAATAATGCTATCTGATTTATTCTTCAAAATAATGCTAAAACAAAAAAAAAATCATACTATATAGTATCGTTTTGCTATAAGAATCAACGATTTCAAGTTACACAATTTTTTTCATTTCCGGATTCTTTAGTGCTCACAAATTATTTTGTATCTAACTTTTTTTCGCGGCTCCAATTCTTATTCTGCTGAAAACATAAATAAAATATAAATTATTGGTGCAACATATGATTTATTAATAAGTGAAATTCCAATTCCCATATATCATGTATATAAAAAATAGGAAATTTTTCAAAACCTTCTAATTTTCTTTTTTCTTCTAATTTTCTTGAATATTTTAAAAGCACCTATTTTGTAGATTTCTCTTTTTTTCCATGTTCTCTCCAAAAGATGAAGGGTCCCTTTTGTTTCACAGAAAAGTTAGGGTGTTTTGAAAATTTTCCCATAAAAAAATTGTTGTATAATTAGAATTATCCAATTTTCTTATTTTTTTTTAACAATACTTTACTTTGGAAGGAGGGATTCTGAAGGAGTGAATTGTGAATATCCTTCTCCCTCCTGAAATGGACCCTTTGTCTTTTTGACTAAAAGAGACCTTTTTCATAATTTTAATCCTTCAATCTTATCTTGGACGGCTATGGCATATTCCATGTAAAACATTTCTCTCCACCCATTTTTTGCACATTTAGGTGTGTACGAAACATTTCTCTCCTTCAATTTAAACATCTAGGTGTGTTGCTATGGTTTTATCATATAGAATTATAGAATAGATGTTTATAACTAAATGCAAGTTTTGATTTGCAAGGTCATATCTTTTTTCATTAGATGCTATAAAATGTCAATATTGATTTATAATTAGTTATAGTTTTGCCATATAAAATTATATAAAAAGTGTAAATTTTGATTACTAGTTATATTTGAAGCAGTTATACAAAAGAAATATGTGTAAGTCTAGCATGGCCAAAAAAAATTTCACGCCCTACAAATAATTTTGAATGAGCTCCACAATAGTTTGCATTCAAAACTAAAAGATAATAACTGGCATCTGAAGAATTAGAAGAACATTGTAGTTAGACATATACATCCTTTACAAATGGACATACAATTGAGACAAACAATAGATTGTTGTCGTACTATCATAAATCATTCAGTAAATAATGTTTCAATGTATGGTATAATTTAAGGACAGTATTGGAGCATTATTCAATTTCACAACTAAGTTGTAGTTAATTGCAAATATTTTACTTTTGCACAAGAATTGTATCACAGGAAAATTACCTTGAGCCCAAAAAAAAATCGTAAGGTTCTTTTTTTTTCAAATTTCTGTATTTCATGGATATAACCAAGTATTACTTAGCTTAATTAAGTTTACTGGGAGGGCAAAACAAAATTCTCTTTATTAATTAAATTGTACATAAAAAAATTGGGAGGAAGGATAAATGCATGTATCTTAATTTTTTTTTAAACTAAAACACTATTGATATATATTACTCCGTTAAAATCTTGAGATGATCACTTCAAGTCCCAGTGTCTATTAAGTTTTATCTCTGATCGAGAGTTTGCTTATTATTTTTATAACAAACAAAATTTGGGATGTGCCATGTTGGAGTACAAACAAAAACAAATTCCAATACCACACCAATCACACTTTGGAGCCACCCAAAAATGTAAATGTTTACCCTATTGGATGGATAATTCCGAGCATAAAAAGTAGCCGTAAATCATTTTTGCCACACACTTTAGAGATATGAAAAGGACCTTTGTGACAGAGAAGAGAGATTAAGGGATTAGAATGAAAATTAGTGTTTTTCATTAGAAATATTTACTTTTATTGCATTAAACAATACCATAAATTCTAGTTTAAAATGTTCGCAAAAATAACATTGTTGCATTATTAATTTACAAGATTTTTCAATATCTGTCCGCAAATTTGACAAAAATACAAGGGTCATTTTTCAACGGAAGGCATACAATGAATTAGTAATATGTTATATCATACAAATTTTTTTATTTAAATATTTGTCATATCTTTTTATTTAAAGAAGTTTCTAATAAGAGTCATCTTTTATTTTTTTTAAATCATTATTGAAAGTCCAAAATATATATGTGTGGCGTTAAATCCGGAAGTGGACACCACTACTAGGTTCATCTAGTGGTAATGATATTAACCTCATATTTTCATAAGTGAATGATTTGAATCTCGCATCTAGCATGATTAATTTAAAAAATTTAGAAATAGCATATAAGTCCAACTTAAACAAAAAGAAGTAAGCGATCATCTTTAGTTCTCTCTCATTTTTTTTATATCCATAAGTGGACTATAAGGTTAGCAATTCACAATTTGCTGATCATGAGGACACAAAGCTTTTTCTTATGTAAATGATTCCCCTACTTTTGTAACTCAAATTCTTCACCCCGCATATAAATAAGAGCCATGATGATTGCTTCTATAGTTGGCTTCTTCTCTTCTTTTAGAGTCCCTAAACGAATTCAATTTTGTTTTGGGGATACAAGTCTATTTCAACAAGGATACATGGCTGCTGAGGGAGAGGTATTTAAAGTGCATTTACTGCAAAACAATTTAAATTGATTTTAATTTGTCTCTGATTCTTTCTTTTGGATTCTTCATCTGTTGGTGTGTTAAGTATTTTTTGTTTGTTATTATGTTAAGGCATGTTTTAGTGATTCTCCAACTTTGTAAGTTCGAAATGTTTTTGTTTTTATTCCGAACTTCCAAAGTTAGAAAAGTCCTTTTATTTTTTTCCGCTTTTGGTCAAAACTGAAAACTAGAAGAAGTTCAAAATAGAAGACAAATTAAATATCATAATAATGTTTTTTGTTATAACACTATTTTAAAAAATAATTTCACATTACAAATTAGTTGAAATGAAAGCTCCCAAGAAAAAAAAAAAATGGTAACTGCAAAAGGTTCATAAACTTTTTTTCATGTTAATTTACAGAGTAATAGAGTTACTGAATTGCTGGTAAGAATGGACTGCAATGGCTGTGTTCAAAGAATCAAAAGAGCACTCAATGGCATAGAAGGTATATTTTTCATGCTCATTTTCTTGAAGTATAGATATAGAAAATTAGTATATAAAATCATCGAAGTCCCATTAAAAAAAACTATGAAAATAACATATGTATAAGTAAGTTTTATCTTTGATTTTTTGTTGGCAAGCTATGTATAGTTCATTTGGCAATTTAGCAAGTCTCTCAACTCAATCCATAAATCATGGGTTCGAGTCTTAAAAAAAAAAAATCATTTTTTGTAGGCATAGGAAAACTTCTCATCCATCCCCCACACCATAATATAATTACAAGAGTTATTTTACATAATTATGACAAGTGATTTATTTTTTTGAATAACAATACAAATGATTTATTTTTTTTAATAATAACACAAATGATTTATTTTTTAATAATGAAACATATGATTTATCAAACAAATATATTCTTTTTTCAGGTGTCTACGAAATATACACTGATATATCCCAACAAAAGATAACAGTCATTGGCAACGCTGATCCAGAAAGAATTCTCAAAGCAATAAAAAGGACGAAAAAGACCGCCACAATTTGTTCACATGTCAATCCTGCCGACGCCGAACCTGTCCCGCCAGCCAATGAGGAACCGCCAAGTGGCGATCCTCCAGCATCTGAACCAGCTCCTCCAACTGAGGCAACTCTCTCACCTGAACCCCCAAAAGATCCTCAGGCTGATCAAGAAGCAAAACCAGCTCCATTAGTGCACATGGTGAATGAATATCCACACGAGTTTGCGCATGGAGATTCTTGGAATACCAATCCTTATTATTGGAATAGTATGCATGATACACCTAATGAGAATCCGCATAGCAATGTTACACACAGTTACAGTAGCTACAGGCCTTCTAATTATGTATCTGAATATCAATATGCATCGGTACAAATGCCTGTAAGGGAAAGAGCAGATGGTGGACATGATACATCTTTGTTTAGTGATGAGAACCCTAATGCATGTACCATTGTTTAGCTAAACTAGTATTATCTCAGAAGGCAAGATTTTATAAAAAAAACCTCCTGAAGTTTGTACATATATCCAAATCGGCCTAATTTTGACTTATCTTTTTGTCTAATCTGATTTGTAGTTTTAAATCGCACCTCAAATAAAAATGAGGTTTCAAATTTGCTTTAGTTCATGCAATTTTAGCAGTGTTTTTTTTGTTAATTATGAACAGTCTTTGAAATAGTCATGCTAATGATGCTTGTATCTCACCCCTTAAGCATGATTTTTCAAAAGATATCTTTTATTCATATTGTCCTCTAACAACAATGGTGTGATTCAACGAATTAGAGATCAACAATGGTATGATTCCATAAAGTGTCACCACAAATAACTCACAATCCCCTTGTGTGATTCTTAATTCTTAGAAATCACAAATTCAAATAATCGTTAGAAAGGTGAATATGGCAAAGTCGTTAAAGTGCGACTTTCAAAACGTTCTTCGGTAGGATATTTGAGTAAATCAAAGCCAATCCTTAAATTTTGAGTGTGTCCATTTATATAATTTCAAGTGTAGCTTTTGTATTGGCCTTGTTTAAAGATGATATGCGCCTAAAGTTTGGAAACGTTGATCCTGAAAAATATATGTATTTAGGAATTCTCATTCAGAAAAAAAACTCAAAGAAATAAGAAAAATTAGAAAAAGTGTTATATTATCCTCTTCAGTTGAAAATAGTTCATTAAATGGAGATTCCAAAATAAACGAATCATCAAATGGAGATCCCACGACAACTGAAAAAGAAAAGGATAAGTATCTTAATGATTGAAATAATATGAATCATGATATTATAACTATGTAAACCAGTATATTCATAGGAGCTATAATAAGGGAGTATAATGTAATGCCTTTGCAAGAAAAATTTGAAGACTTCTCTAAGAAACACAGCTTTTATTGTAGAAAATTATATGAAAAATCAAATAGATGAATTATTTAGTGATGGAAATCTTAATGCTTGTGCTATAAATATTTAATTATAATCACGATTCAAGAGATAGAGATGAAGTTTATCGATAGCGAAATAGCCAATGCGTTAATTGCTATATATTTTCTGAGTCATGTCAAGATATTTTTTTTACAATAATGCAAACATATCAAATAATTTCCAAATAATTGAGGCATCATTCTGTACTTTTTTCAATTTGCAATATTAAAAAAAAAACATAAGCCTAACCCACAAAATTTAGTTCCATTTTATTAATTTGAAATATTGTTAGACATTATACCATGTTCTAATTGTACAAAAATATAAAAACAATAGTTTGTAATTTGGTAAATTCTGTTGAATTCAGATCATGCCAACCCAACAAACATTCTTCATTAATAGTAACAATTAGTTGGGCTGGGCCGTAACTAAACCACGTATAATAAACAAACCAGGCCACGCATTTACTCAAAAAAAAAAAAAAAAAAAAAAATAGCACTCATGATTCTGATTTCTCTTCTTTCCAAGCATCCAGACTAATTCAATTTATTTCCGGTTTCCAGTTTAGTCTAAGGGATAAAATCATGGTTTCCAAAGGCCAGGTATTGAATAGTTTTTTTTTTTAGTTACCGTATTGAAGCAATTTTTTTCTTTTCTTTTATTTTAACTTCTTAAGAAACTCAGCGAGAATTAACTTGATAACAAGAAGAATTACAACCGCTAGTATTTGATTACACTCCCCAAGTAAATAAATGGATTTACAGGTACATTGCTTTATAAAGTCCATTAAAAATTTCTAATGGTAAATCTTATATGTTTCAAGTATTAGAAGAACAAATTTGATAAATTCTGATATTTAGATGGATAAAGTTGATATATGTTGTATGGAACGGCCAATAGTTATTTAAACTTCTAAAGGATATTTTTCTTTTGAATAAGTTGGGAAGGATTTGAAGGATAAGTTTAATTAATTTGAGTTGAA
The DNA here is from genome assembly GCA_024447665.1 of Juncus inflexus. NCBI lineage: Eukaryota > Viridiplantae > Streptophyta > Magnoliopsida > Poales > Juncaceae > Juncus > Juncus inflexus. The sequence goes on along the minus strand of JAJHPC010000014.1, from coordinate 11,054,344 downwards.
GAAGGGTAAATTTGATGCTTGAAGTTCTTGCAATGAGAGATTTGACACTTTTTTTTTAAAGATGCTTCTCAGCTAGTTTTTGGAGGATAAATTTGACACATACACTGCTTTAAATGTACATAAAAAAAGTGGTAAAATTTTGAACTTTTAATTTATTTGTTTGAATTTACAGAGCACAAAAGTTACTGAGTTGATGGTGCCAATCGACTGCAATGCCTGTGCTAAAAGATTGGAAAGAAAACTGCATGCAGTAGAAGGTTATTAAGAACCACATACACCCTTAAAGAATTATAAATTACATTTTTGTAGATACCAACTTATTCATGTGTTTACTATTTCTCTCAGTAAGAAAAATCTCCTTTTTTTATAAATGTTTTTCATCACAATTTCTTTACTTTTCAGGTGTTAATAAGGTAGAAATTCACAAAAAACAACAAAAAATAACTGTATTTGGAGATGCTAGTCCTGAAAAAATTCTCAAGGCAGTAAGAAAAGTTAGAAAAGACGCCAAATTATCCTCTCCGATCAAAAACAAATCATCAAATAGAGATACCAAAATAGCTGGATATGAAGATAAATATCTTCATGACTGGAATAATATTAATCATTATAATGATAACTACCTGAGCCAATGTAGTTATAGCAGCTATAATGCATGGCCTAATTTGGAAGAAAATCGTGAGGAATATTGCAAAGTGGTGCAAGAAACTGACTCTTACCGTGGAGAAATAGATGAGAATCAAATAACTCACTTGTTTAGTGATGAAAATCCTAATGCATGTACTATTATGTAGATGTATTCTAGTATAATCAAGATTCAAGAGCTAGAGCCAAAACTTCTCTAATAAAAGTGATCTCACCAACCTAAAGGTTGTGAGATCAAATCTTGATAAAGTCAAAAAAAATTTAAAATAGATGTGGAATTTTTGAGTCATCTCTATTAAATATGTTATGTATGACTTTAAATCTCTCAATAATCTATTTTCTATTTGGTAATATTATTTGGTGAAGGGTTAGGCTATGGAAATAAATATTTGAGGAATATTTAGACAATGGAAGGATGTGGGTTGTTTCTATCATTGTATTGTATTTTAGGTAATTGTATCTTTAATTTAGGCAATGTATTTTAGTAATTAGTATGGCTCTCTCCTACATAAAGAGACATATAGTTATTGTAATTATATCACAATTCTTACAATGTAGTCTCTCAATTGAATAAACAATTTCTCTCTTCTTCTCTAGTTATTATTTCTCTCATGAGTTCTCTTACTATACATCAATATTCTCCCCATTAACCTAACAAATTGGTATCAGAGCTGTGTTACGACAATCTTTGTGCTTCCGTAAGTCAAGTATACCATTTTGTTCTATCATGAATTCAAGTGCGGTTATGTCGACTAAATCTGATACTGAGAAATATGATAGCATGATGAATTTTGGGCCACCGAAGGAGATGAAGGGCGATGTTGGGGAGATGATGGATGATAAAGCCCTCTCGACAATTCAGCTAAATTTGGGCAACTCGACTCTTTAAGAAATTCTCACAGGCACTACATCAGATGTCACATGGAAGAAGTTAGAAGCAATCTACATGCAGAAATCGGTTACAAACCAGTTATGTTTGAAACGGCGATTTGACTCTTTGAATATAGCAGACGGTATGTATGTTAAGGTCCATATTTTGGTGTATATCTGTTTCTTTAATGGTATGGAGAGAATCGGTATTAAGATGGACAAAGAGGACATAGCCGTGATGTTGTTGTGCACGCCGCCAAAGTCATATAATGGGTTTAAGAAGACCATGCTTCATTCCAAAGAGTTATTTATCATTGAGGATGTCGATAGTAACTTATTAGTCAAGTCATGTATCAACTATGACTTGTCCTTGGCTGAAAGTAGTCATCAAGCGATTGGGTTGTTTGTGGAGAGAGGAAGACGTAAAAAGAGAAATTCAAGTTTAGAGAAGACTCATTTACAATTCAAATACAAGAACCTGATGAGCAACTATTGCAAAAAGGACGGGACACATTAAGGCCGACTGTTACAATCTCAAAAAGAAGCAGGAGGGGGATAACGGTGTTCTATCGGAAGAAGTTTACGAAACTAAATCCGGTAAGGTTAATGTACTTCTTGTGGCGAATGAGAAGGAGAGATTTGAGAAGAATTGGGTGGGTTCGGGTAATTCAAATCAGATGATCCCGAATCGAGAGTGGTTCACCACATATGAGGCGTCTAGTGGAGATGTTCTTTTGGGAGACGATCATCTATGTTGCGTTGCCGGTATTAGCACGCTTGAGATCAAGATGCAAGATGGGGTTGTCCATTTGATCAAGATGCAGGACGAGATTATCCATTTGATCAAGATACAGGGTCAGGTTGTCCATTTGATCTCATTAGGCGTTCTCGGAGATATCGGTTGCAAGTTCCGATGTGAAGGTGGAGTACTCAAGGTATTTAGATGGGCTCTTACATCGATGAAGGCGAGAATGACTGGTATGTTATATATTCTGGAAGTCCAGAGTACCAGAAAGTTATTTCTGGAAGTTAGTGCAGTTTTAGGCTCGTTCGTCATCACCTTCTCTACCTCAATTAGAAGGCCAGAGTTTATGATTAGATGCGGGGTGACAATTTTGAGTACGAGGGATCTACTATGTGGCCAGAATATCGGTGTGTTATATTTTGGAAGTCCAGAGTACCGGAAAGTTATTTCGGGAAGTTGGCGCAGTTTTAGGCTCGTTCGTCGTCGCCTTCTCTGCCTCAGTTAGAAGGTCAGGGTTTACGATTGGATGTGGGGTGACAGTTTTGAGCACGAGGGATCTACTGTGTGGCCAGAATACCAGAAAGCATGAGTTGTGAAGATTTCGTTTGTGGCAAACGGAGGAGACTCAGCTCTAGTACAGGCGTTCATCGCACGAAGGAAATTTTGGACGATATCTATTTTGATTTGTGGGGACAAATTTGTGATCCTTTTATAAGGATTGTTCAGCATTGCATGATTGTTTGCTCTCGACAACATAATGGGTGGCTGGTCGAAAACTACTCGAGAAGGCTTGGTGCATGTTTTTGGGACGTACTCAGGCGAGGAGTTCTGGACAGAAACCATTTTAATACCACTTGGTGGTATTTGGATATCCCGTTTATGCACAAGTCGTTAAATGGATACTCGAGTATGAGGAGAAGAAATGTATTCTTCTTGGGATATGCTTCAGGTGTAAAGGCATATCATTTGTGGTGTCCTGTTGCGGAACTACTTATTTTGAGAGATGTGGTTTTTGATCCGGTTATGTTACGGGTAAGAGAGGGATTGTCTAATCCGACTTTTGAGGATGGTGAGATGATCACGAAGAAGGTGGAGTTTGCTATTCCCGATCAACAAGGTAAAGTTACTCAACATAACTTGAAGCATTATGTTGACTCTCACTTTGGCGATGGTGTATCGATTAAGGAGAGTCAAGAAGGGCAATGGTCTTATGCTTTGGTAAGGGATACTTCGATTTTGTGTGTTATTTGGCAATGACCAATGAATCTGTGTTTGACGAGTTCTCAATTTGTAAGGAGGCGGTAGCCTCATGTGGAGCGGTAAAGTGGATTGCTGCATTAAGATGGAGTTCATTTTGGATATATTATTATTGCGACTGTGTATCATGAGTGAGATTTTGAGTCAAGGTGGAGATTGTTATGTATGACTCTAAATCTCTCAATAATCTATTTCCTATTTAGTAATATTATTTAGTGAAGGATTAGGCTATGGAAATAAATATTTGACGAATATTTAGACAATGGAAAGAAGTGGATTGTTTTCATCCTTGTATTGTATTTTAGGTAATTGTATCTTTAATTTAGGCAATATATTTTGATAATTAGTGTGGCTCTCTCCTATATAAAGAGACATATAGCTATTGTAATTGTATCTCAATTTTTACAATATAGTCTCTCAATTGAATAAACTATTTCTCTCTTCTTCTCTAGTTATTATTTCACTCATGAGTTCTCTTACTATACATCAATATTCTCCCCATTATTCTAACAAAATAAAAAAAATCAAGAGATAGAGATAGATATAGAAAGTTTATTTGTGTAAATATATAACTATGTATTGTGATGATTTCAATTTTTCTTTTTAACTCTTTTGAAGATTGTGGTTAATTGCGAATAAATGGCCATGTTAAAATACTTTGTAACATAATTTGTTTTAGATTATCTGAGTGGTATCTGTAGTTGTTTTCCTTCTGGAGTGAGGTTAAAACGATTGTAAATATTTGTGTGTGATTTAATCAATTGAAACAATCATTTTCCTTTAAAGAAAAATACTTTGTAACAATAGTACAAAGATATCAAATGATTTTAAATTATTCAGGCATCATTATGTGATTTTCACACTAGTTCCAATATAATAATTATAATTAATATAATTTGTTTTAGAATAGTCATGCCAACTGTCATGCTAATAGTACTTTGTATTTCACCCCTTCAGCATGATATTTCAGCAAGTTTTATTCATATAGTAATCTAAATATAATGATGTGATTCAATAAAAAAATCTAATTAACAACAATGGTGTGATTCAGCAAACTGTCATATATAAAATATCAAAATCCCCTTTGTTGCTCACAAACAATAAATAAATCCTTAGAATTGGGAATATATATGACAAAGCGGCTAAAATGTGATTTCGCAAAACGTACCTTTGTAGCCAGGATATTTGAGTAAATCAAAGTCACTTTATAAATTTTGAGTGTGCCCATTTAAATATACTGGAGTTTGAGTATCCATTACCTTTACATATTGCAAAGTGGTACATGAAACCGATTCGTATTATCCTTTAATTTATGTGACATTGTTTAGCTCGAATTAGATCAGTTAATTTAAGATCAAAATTATTTTTGACTATTGGTTGAAATAATATTTTCTTAATTTCTATGTTTTTCATTAATTTTTAAAATGTAAACTTTAGGGTTAATGTGAAATGGTCATATATGTGAGAAAAAAATATCCAATTTAGATTCTAATAAAAAAAGTTGTGAGTATCCATCCAAGACAATAATTGTTGCGGCACACAAGCAACTAATTGGGGAAAATTTTATTAGAAACAACTCCGGAATCACTTCTGATTCTTTTTTTTCTTATTTTCCTTTCGTTATGAATTATGAGTTGTAATTCTATTTGGTTTGTAAGAATTATATAAACAAGCCTTTTTATTTAATATAATCTCAATGAGGCAATTTGCCTAGAAGCTTCAAAAAAAATCTAATAAAAATGCATTCACAAAAAAATTCTAATAAAAAATTTGGTATTCACGTTGATTCAAAATTAAGAAGAATCTCAATGATAAAAACTCATGGCATCTCAAATAAAATAATACAAGCTCATGAATAACATTTCTTCTTGCACGGATTAAGTATGGACCACATCACAAAATCAATTAATCGAGAAAAATCAATATAGTCTAACAGTTAATCACATACTAGTTAACCAAATTAAGAAGTCCATATAATTCAACAAATAGAGCTAAATTGAGAGAACTTAGTGAGATCTTTACAGTAATTACATAATTTCAAATTAAGAACAACAGCAAACTGATTTACCACGTTAGAGATGGCATTGATAAAACACTAGTATTGAATTAGATAAAATATAACAGATGATCGAGTCACCATTCATAAATATATGAAAATTGTTAATTAAAAAACGTTTACCAATTCATGGAATAATTTTATGAGAAAAAATAGGAAATATAATTCATAAACGGCCTAATTTCATATTATTTTAGTTAAATATTGTTCATATTTTATACATAATAAACTATTTTTAATATACAATTTTACATACATTACATAAATTATTATATCACATACCGTTTTTATATGACTCATGGTGATTTATATTCTATATATTTATCTTCAAAAAAAGAGAAAGAGAAGAAAACATTAATATCACATAGCGTTTTTATATGACTCATGGTTGGGGCATGAAATGATTTAATATCTGAAAAAAAGATTTCACAAAAAACAACTTGTTGGGCTGGCCCGGTATACCCTAAGTTCAAACACTGCAAAAGATTCCAACGGCCACAAAAGTTCAAAATTTCAACGTTCGTAAACTTCTCGCAACCTTTCAATTTCCCTACAAAGTATATATATCTATCAATTACAAAACAATTCATTTTTTGAAAGAAAAAAAATACAAAACAATTCATTATTCTCATTCTTCTAGTTATCTTCTCTATTTGGCGATCATATCATCTAACTCCATTTATTTCTGGAATCAAGTTTAGTTTAGTCCAAAAAAAAAGCTCATGGATGCCAAAGTCAAGGTATGTGAATCCTGTAATGATGCGATAATATTTTACCCCTCTTTCGCAAAAAATCTATTAAATTAATCCTTCCAAAATTTGACGAATCTACTTTATTTACATGAATTTACAGAGCAAAAAAGTTACGGAGTTGATGGTGCCAATAGACTGCAATGGATGTGCTAAAAGATTCGAAAGAAAATTGCATGAAATAGAAGGTAATTAAGAATTTTTGTATATACACCCTTGAAACATTCTAAATTAATCAAAATGGTTTTCATGTGTATCTTACACCTCCATTAACAAAAATAAAAAAAAATACCAGCTTTATATAATTTTTTTCTCACAAATTTCTTCACTTTTCAGGGGTTGAAGAGGTAGCAATTGACATAACACAACAAAAAATACTTATATTTGGAGATGCTGATCAAGAAAAAATTCTCAAAGTAGCAAGAAAAGTTAGAAAAACTGCTAAATTATGCTCTCCAGTCAAAAACGAATCATCAAGTGAAGATCCCAAAACAACTGGAGAGGAAGGAGGTAAACATATTCATGTGAAACTATCATCTCCAGTCAAAGGAAAATCACTAATTGAAGATCTGAAAAAAACTGGAGATGTCGAAGAAGATAAATATCTTAATGATTGGAATATGAATAATCATGATAACTATAGCTATGTGAACCATTATAGTTATAGCAACTACTATAATGGATATGACGTATTGCCTTCAGAAAAAGATCATGAGGAATCCAAAGACAAAGTGGTGCAAGAAGCTGAGACTTACTATGGAGAAATAGATGAGAATCAATTAATTGAGTTGTTTAGTGATGAAAATCCTAATGCATGCATTATTATGTAGCTATTATTCAAGAGCTGGTGAGTGGAGATGTAAGTTTATTTGTAAAAATAACCATTAGTATTTAATTTCCATGTTTCTCATAAAGTTTATTAAGTAAAAAAGATTGTGGTTAGTGTGACATATAATCATGTTGAGATTTTTTTTTTTTATTATTTTTAACAATGGTACAAATATATCAAAATCAGAAAACTGCCTTTGTTGCCTCTCTAACATAGCTTGTGATTCCGCCTTCTGACTCTCAAGCTTCAAACATTTAAAATAATAGAAAATAAATAAGAAAATTCTTTAACGTAACATAGAATTTATTTAATGTAATATACCTTTTCTTGAACGCTCTTATTACTTCCTCTGAATTTGCTCTCCAAATTCTGACCGCTCTCTTCCAATTTCCTAATACTCTCGTCCCTAATTCTCACCTCCTGTTTCGCTTTCTCAAGCTTCAAAACCAAAAAACAAATTTTCACGATCCAAATATTCATATAGATTTTTTTTTTTGTATTCAGTACGCAACAACTGCCGCAGATATATAAATCAAAAAATCTTATATATTTTTTTAATTTACATATATGCAAGGCAATGTAAATAAGTATCAATGTAGAATAAATATGAAGCAAACTGAGTCTACTCATATATATATATATATATATATATATATATATATATATATATATATATATATATATATATATATATATATATAAAAAGCTGAGTATTTGAATAGTGAACCCAAATATTATTAGCAATTTGCATATTAGACCCTAGAAAGTCTTGCTAATAATGATTTGTATCTCAATTCTCACCCCTTCAGCATGACGTTTCAAAATGTTTTATGTTTTATTCATACAGTAATCTAACGATAATAGTGTGATTTGACAAAGATGTCTAATTAATAATAATGGTGTGATAGTCTAGTACCATAAAGCATAGGTTGTGGGTTCAATTTCAATTGGCACCAAAAATAGAAGTGGGTCAAAGAACCCTCTCTATTCAATAAAAAAAAATAGTAATGGTGTGACTCAACAAAGATATTCAATTAACTATAACGGTGTGATTCAGCAAAGTATCACTATATATAAAATTTGTAAAATCCCCTTGTTCTAAATAATCCTTACAATTGTGAATATGAAAAACGGTTAAAATGGATTTTGCAAGACATAATTTTTGTAAGACATTTGAGTAAATCAAACTCAAGTGCTAAAATTTGAGTGTGCCAATTTAAATATACTGGAGTTGAGTGTGCATGATCTCTACAAGAAAGTCTAGATTGCCAAGTTGTCTATAGCGCTGAGCATTATTATCCATTTGAAGAAGATAAATCATTAATAATAGTGTTAATCATAGCCATGTATCATAGTTACAGTAGCTTGAAAGAGTCATGAAAATCATTGCAAAGTAGTCTGAGAGAAGTACTGTATGAGAATTTAAGTTGGGATCAAATCATGCCTATGTTTAGTGATGAGAATCCTCCTAATGCATGCACCATTGTTCAGAATTGGAAATGTTTAATTTAATCAAAAAACCACACAGAATATGGAAGTTTATTTGTAAACAAAATGTGTTTGTTTCTCATTAATTTTGAAGTTACAAAAATTATGGTTTCTGTGATAAACACCAATATGTATGGGGAAAGATGAGAGGCTAAGTACATTCTCAACTGATATCTTAAATCATAAAATTTTTGCTCATCATCTTGATTAAAAATTAAGTATCTCAAATCATATAAACTCATGAATTATATATATTTCTTGTGCCATGGATTAAATTAGGGATCACAAATCAAAATAATCAAAACATTAACAAATCCATATAATTTAGAATTGCAGAGAACTTCATGAGATCTTTACAGCAAATCCATAAGATTAAATTAACACAACATTAAACTAATTAAATTAAAAAGAAAAAATACAACAATAAACTAATATTATCAATTTAGATAGGGATAGATAACATATAAAATAATGTACTAAAACAGATTGAATCTCTGATAATAAATAATGCACTAACTTCAAGTATCCATTCATAAATAAAATAAAATAAAATAAAATAAAAATTGCTACATAAAAAAAAAGTCTACCAATTCATGGAATCCTTTGCCTGTTGGATCTTAGCATTATATGCACTCTCTAATTCCTCCTATAGAAAAAATACATATTTATAAACAAATCACAGTACCAGATATAGAAAAATTATATATTTATCAACAAATCGAAGTACAATATATAGAAAAAAATATATATTTATCAACTAATAAAAATTATATATTATACCTTGCATGATTTAAGCAATGGTTCTAGAAATGATTTTCTGAAAAACTGCACCGACTTGCTAAGTGAAGTTTTCTCCAAATCTAGTTATAAATATCAATACATTAATACACCACAAATCTGATTTAATTTAAAATAAAATGAATTTCTAAATATGATAAAACCATTTTCAACTCCTATCGAGGCACTCTTGTTCAGCTCTTCCAACAGCTGCACATAAATATTACAGTTATATTGAGAGTTGAGATTATAAAACAAATAAAAAAAGTAAAAAAAAAATATTGCTTTCTAACTTATTTCCAAAATTTACTCAAACTAGATTGGAAAGAATAAATTTCATTATTTTTTTATAATTATTTTATTTGAAAAAATTTGTTACCTGAGTAAGTGTAGGAACAGCTCTAGGATCAAATTCTTCACAATTTTCAGGATCAATTGGTACACAAACACGTCCTGCAATATAAAAATGTTATATAAAAGAAAAATAAAAAAAGAGGCAAAAGTGCATATTTGGGACCCTGACTGAGGAAAATCAATGTGGTCCATAAAGTAAATCATCTGAAAAATTTCAAATATTCATATTATGAATAGTTGAGGGACCAAATTGATTTTTCAAATAATAGCTCAGGGACCAAAAGTGTATTTTATTAAATAAATCATGGTACCTAATATTTATTTAATAAACATAAAACTATTCAATTTATATACCGGTTCCAGGATGTATACAGAAGGGCGCTTTCAACAAATGGTTCATGCCTTTTGTGACCTAAAATTCACATAACATTAATTAACAAAAATAAATTATACGAAACCCTACAAAATTTAAGCTCATGAAAATTTTGCGGTGATTCTATAAAAAAATTCTAATCAAGTTAATCCACAAAATTTTTGAAGACCACTTTTAGATATTAGTTCCAACTTTATTTCAACTTTCTTTGGATGTTTTGGAAAATATCATAGGTACAAATGATATTTTGATGTTTTGTAAGGGCAAATATGAAATTTTCCCAAACACTAAAAAATATATAAAAATAAACGGACCTGTATATCAATTCTAGGATAAGTATATGTGAAGATAATTTCTTCTACACACCTGGCCAGCCCTTGTGTCTACAAAAATAAAAAAATAAAACATCATATTATTTGGTGATATATGTTTGTACTTTGTACTCTCTACTTTTGATTTATTTGCTTAATTTTCGCTTATTGGAGGCATAAACACCAAGATATATCATAATATAACAAAACCTAACACGCAAATTAACGTTTTTGTATAGTAAAACCGTTTTGAATCTTTATTTATAGTCTTAGACATTACGAGTATATCAAAATGATAAATAATAATATATTTTATTCTAAGTTAAAACCTTTTTCTTTCCAGATTGAAGAATGTGTTTTAGCTGGTCCCACCTGGCAGAATTCACATGTTCTAACCTCCTGTTTTGCCACTTGTCACATAGATCTGACACCACATCTAAAAAATTAAATTAAATTAAATTAAAATTAAATAATAGAATTTCATTTAAAAATAGAAAAATGAATTAAATGTTTAGCTTACTTTCGTCTGGAATAAGTTGAAGAATTTTCTGAAACCTCTCTTCATATTCAAAGAGCTTTTGACTGTAAATTAATTTCTCCTCGAAATAATGTTTTAGTACGTCTGTATAAGCTCTCCTGCATAAATTTAATTAATTAATATTATTAGTTGACATTAAAATACAAAAAAAAATGAAAAAATTATGAAAAAATAACATACGCAAGGGAAGGATGAAGAACTGCTCCAATTAGAGTTACTTTCTTTAAAGAATTCTCACCACCCTAAAATTAATAAATAATAATTAATATTTGTCCTTTATTAAATAAATTAAAATTAATTAAGGTATCTAGAATTGTTACCTTGCAAACATTTATATAGTCAGCAATTGCTGCTCTCTGTTCTTTCTTAAGCCTAAATACCAAAAAAAAAGGGAAACAAAGAAATAAATAAAAAAATAATAATAAAAAAAAATAAAATAAAAATTACTTTCTTGCACGGCTGTCACAGACCCAACAGTGGACCCCACGCCTTCCACTGTACACCCACAAAATGTGATTGAATCCAAAATCCTCTGCAATTATTTCAGAATTTTACAATTGTGCTATGAATTTAAAAAGAACACTGTGAAGATAAATTGAAATCAGAAAACCGAGAAAATCAACAAACCCTAAATTAAACCCCGATAAACTTAAATTGAGTCCAAATTGCACAGTTAATCTGCAATTTAAATGATTTTTCCCTCAATTCACCCACTATTGTGCAATTAATATTATACCTCAATTAACGTTCAAAGTATCCTAAATTAACCGCAATTGTCTTATTACGCACAAAATAAACCATGAAAAATTAAAAATGATTTAATAAAATACCTCTAAGTGCTGTATCAATTACTTTAATAGCAACAGTCATAAGAGGCCAACAATCAAGACACGTATCGGCTCCAGAGCAACAATATCTCACATCATCATAATCCGTTATATCCTTTAAAAATAAGAATACTAATAAAACATTTTTGCATAAATACCCCTCCATAATTTAATATTTCCAAATTGATCCTTTGTACAATCTATAAATTTCCATGTCGAGTTTCGTTTTTTTTCCTAATTTTATTTAGTTAAGAGTTTAGTTTTTTTCTTGGCTTTTCACTGAGAAAGAGAGAATTTATGGAGTATAAAATGCAGATACTAAATATAGAGCGAATGTTGATAAACTCAAAAAATTAAATTATGAATTTTGTCATGGGCATATATGAAAACTTTAAATATTTACTTACAATGTCAAAAACAAGCTCTCTTTCTACAGGGAAGAATCCTGATTGCTCATAAGCATGTCGCTTCGCCGGCTGCAAAACATTTACTTTAATCAATAAAATTACAAATAAATTCATTAAACAAATAAAGTTCGAAATTAAAAAAATAATTAAGAAAGGAGGAATGAGAAAGAAGCAATACATCGACATTATTTTTAAATAATGAAGTTAGAAATTAATTCATTAAAAAATATAAAGGTCGAAATTAAAAAAAATAATTAATAAAGGGGGAAAGAAATGATAAAGAAGCAATACATACATCGACATTATTTTTAAATAATAAAATTACAAATTAATTCAATAAAAAGTAAAAACTAAAGTTAGAAATGGAAAAAAATAATTTAAAAAAAAAGGGGAAATAAAAAATCAAGAATCAATTACATACATTGACGTTATAAACGGATCCGATATCCATTTTAATCGGATTTTTTTCTCGAATGGAGTTCTCCAGTTCTTTCGCACTGGAGAAGGACTGGAAACGGAGGTACACTTCATCTCTGTCGCTTTTTAAAGTGAATGAGAATTCTCTCTTGCCGAAATACGAGCTGTCACAAGATGGATGCTTTCCATCTGTTAAAAAAAATTAGGGTTGGATGAGAATTAAAATTAGTTTTTTATTTAAAAAAAATAGGTTTTTTGTACTAAAATGAAATAATTGTAGGGCAAAATCGGATAAAAATTAGGGTTTTTTATGCACCGTTTCCGTAAGAGAGCCACTTGAACATGTCTGTGTAGGGGAAAAGCTTTCCTGCAAATAGTAAAATTATGTTTCTGATTAGATCAACATATTTGTTTAAATAATTTATGATAATTTCATTGAAGAATAAGATAAATGAGGTTAGAAATTTTACTGTAATAAATTCTGAGATAATCAGTGAGGGAGCCTTCAGGGACTTTGTTAATTCGATGATTTTCAGGGGCATTTGTGTCAATTTGCATCGGGTCATCTCCGTTATTCTGGCCTTCCTTTGCCATTATTACTCCCTAAAAATCTTTAAAAATTCACAATCAGACTGGAAAAATAAAATAAAATAAATTCAATTTTGTACTTCAAAAAGAATGGATATTTATCAGATAGGCTTTTTGTTGTTAAAACGAGAACATATTTTTAGACCAAATAATTTAATTTCAGACGGTACAAACCAACTTTGGTAATCAAAAATCGCACCCATCAGCCAGACTGATCTGTGTACTAACTTAATCCAAATAACAGTTTAAAAATCTACCCTCAAATTAACCCTTACTTGTAACTTAAGCACAACCCAATAAGCAAACCCAATAGGAAAAAGCAAAGCCTACGAGAAGCAAATAGGAAAGAGTTACCAGATCGAAGGTCCGTCCAGAGCTAGAGAGAGAGAGAGAGAGCTGAAGGGCGAGAAGAGAAGGAACTGACGAAGGAGAAGAAGAAAGAATTGAAAATGGCGGGAATCGGGAATTGTAGGGTTCTTTTGCCGCTCCCGCCTCCTTCTTATCCTGTTATCATTCTAATTGCAAAACCACGCAATCCAATTCCAATCGGCTGTAGACCCTCCACACAACATCACATAACATTCTTTATTTTACAGTATAAATTATGGCCTTCGGTGTATGCTTTTAACTATGAACCTGTTCTATTTAAAACATACTGAGGGTTTTTGTGCTGGGAAAGTTACAAATTACCCCCTGAAGTTTCTGAATATTATAAATAACTAATATTTAGATGGTGTTAGAATTTTTTTTTTTTAATATTCTTTTTAAAAGATTTGATAAAAAAAAAATTTAAGTACAAAAATATTTTTGGAATCATGGAGGCAAAATGAAAATTTCAAAAATATTAACTAATATTTATTTAGATGGAAAATTGGATGAAGAGTTGTTTTAAAATGAAAAGTGTATCATAGGATTTTTTTTTGAAAATCTGAAAATATAGGGGGGTTTGTAATATTCAGAAAAGTTAGGGGTTATTTGTAAATTTCCTTTTCCCTTGACAAGAGCTAGGGTTTTGCGCTCTCTCTCTCTCTCTCTCAGAAACCCTAAACAATGGATCCGAATTTAATCAACTCACTAAGAATAACTGAAGTGGAGGAGGATGAGATTGAGAAGGAAGACGACGAGGAGATGGAAATCGAGAAAAATAATGAATTTGACGAAGAGGAAGAAGAGGATGAAGAACTGGATGTGCAATTAGGGTTTGTGGAAAAACCCAAAAACCCTCGTTTGTTGCTCCGCCAGAATTTCCCGAGCAAAGCTGGCGGCGTGCCTGTATGAAAAATTTATTGTTTTTGTTCTTTTATGAAGATGTTTTTGTTATTGAGGATGAATTTTGGTTGATTTAATGTTTGATTTTTTGTGTTTTTTGTGTGATTGAAGGCATGGCTGGATCCGGTGAGCTTGCCGAAAGAGAAAGATAGAACTTGTGGGTTTTGTGGAGAGCCCTTACAGTTTCTTCTTCAGGTAATTTTTGCATTTTTTTTCTCCATTTGAATTTGAATTTTTATGGAATAAATTATTTTTGTTTCAATTAAAGTCAGAATAGTTTAGTCATAATATTTGAGTATTAATCCATGATTAATGGTACCGGACCAAATGAGGCGTGAAATTGGGTCTAAAATTGTAAATTAGGAAGTCAAATGAATTTTTTTTTTATATATTTATTCAGATTTACGCATCAATTGATGGAAAAGACTCGACATTTCATCGCACTTTATATGTATTTATGTGTCCAAAAATGACGTGCCTTCTCAAAGACCAGCATGAACAGTGGAGACATAAAAACGGAAACCCTTCTAGAAGGTTTCTATTTCCTCTTTTCTTTTTTTAATTTATTTATGATCAACTAGGGATATAGCGGCGCACCTGCTAGACAATAGCAGCGGCAAGCGGGAAACCTTTGCGTCCATGGTTAACCAACTTGATCTTCCACTGATCTTGCATTTCCAGTCCCAGACTTTTTCTTTATCCCATTCATCTCTTTGTAGGAAAGACTTTACGTCTACACCCCTCCAAAATCTCGATGTTTGAAATGGAATTGTTTACATTTTATTCAAAATATGCCCAATTTATCCTTTTTTGTCACTGTTTCTCTGTAAATGGATTTTAAAAAAATTGGGTATTTGGGACAAAATCGGGAAATAATGGTTATAGAGTATATTTAAAAGGTTATATAAGATATTTCTCATTCAGGAATGCATGAACTTTCCTTTTTTCTCATTTGTGTTACAAAATGTATTTTTTTAATGTTTTGACAAAATGTATTTTTTGGTTATAGTGTGAAGGTTTTTAGGTGCCAATTACCTAGAAATAATGCGTATTATTCAGAAATAGCTCCAAAACGTGACGGTACTGATAAACCACTTACAGCTGGAGGTTTGTATTTATTATTTTTTTAATCTTATTTTGTACATTTTTCTATTGAATTATTAGGAAAAAAAAATTCATACAGGATACCAAAACAAACATAAATCACAAAGAGTGAATGGGACCCTCCTCTTTCTCAACTCAAAAAGCCCCTTATTTCTAGAATAAATTGACCATGTATATTTTGATAGTAAAACTGCATTTTATTTATTTTTTTTACAGACTATTTTGTTATTTTTTTCATAGCTAACCACATCGGTTAAAAAATAATATTAAATCTTGGACCAATAGAAGGAGTTTAATTTAATTTTTTAATGAAGTAGGAACTTAAATGCAAATAATAAAATGATGAGTCTCTCTAATACATTTACGCATCCCTTATTTTACATCTTGCCAGTTTTTGAATAAAAAATTCAACCTAATTTAGGTTTTAAATGTTTCGTAACTAAAGTTTTCAAATTTTATATTAATAAAATAATTATTTTAATTAATGTGCAGCTCCTCTGTGTTGTTGGTGCGAAACTTGGAAAGGCGAGAAAAAATGTAGTAATTGTAGAACAGCTCATTACTGCTCTGAAAAACATCAGGTTTGTTTAATTGAAGTTAATTTTTGTTTATTAATTCAGTTTATTTTTTATTTATAGAAATATTATTCTTATTTTTTTCAATGTTTTTTTGGTTTAGGTTATGCATTGGAAATCTGAGCACAAGAATCAATGCAATAAGCTAATTGCCTCTGATCCTTTAAATAGTAATAATAAAGGTAATAATAATAATAATTCTTTTTTAATAACAAAGGTTTAACTTTTTTTTTTTTTTTTAGCATTAAATAAGGCTTGTTGGCCTGAATATGAGATTATAATAGAAGAAGAATATTCTGAATCCGAATCGGACAAATCAGAAGGTGACAGCTCAGCAATAGTTAAAGTTACAAAATATAATAAAACTGATGAGGCTTTACAATCAATAATGGATCAATTTGAGGTTCATTTTCTATTTATTTAAAATCAACAATCAATAACAATAATTAATCAGTTTGAATATTCTGAAAACCAATTAATTTTATTTATTTAATAAAAGGCTGATGAAGATAAGAAAAGCTGGGCAGCTTTCCAAGAGCGAGTTTCTAGATCCCCTGAACAAATTTTAAGGTTTAATAAAATAATAAGAAAAATAAATATTCTCATTGTATTCTTTAAATTATTATTTCTTATCAAAATTGTAATATCATTATTTTTTATTTTTTATTTTTGAAAAATATTTAATAGGTATTGTAGAAACGAAACGGCAAAACCGTTATGGCCTCTTTCGATTGGTCGGCCTTCTAAAAATGATATTCCTTCTTGCATTTATTGCAAAGGCCCTTTGTGTTTTGAATTTCAGGTTTGCATAAATTTATTTACACTTTAGTCCTCGTCTTTTTTTTAATTATGAGAAGTCGACATCTAAGTTGGGTTTTAAAGAGTAGCTCATGAATTTCGTATATAACAATTGTGTTGTTTTTTTTTTTGAATTTTCATATAATTTTGTCATATATTTACAGATAATGCCACAGTTGCTTTACTATTTTGGAGTAAAAAATGACCCAAATTCTCTCGATTGGGGCACAATTGCAGTATTTACATGCTCTGATTCTTGCGAATCAAATGTATCTTACAAAGAAGAATTCACGTGGGTTCAATTGCCCCCTGCTTCATAAATTATATGATTTTTTTATAATTTTGGGTCATATAATCTTGGCCTAAAATCCAGTTTTGTTTGCTTTTGTAACCATTATTTGTAATATTGAGGGTTGTGTTAGGACTGTGATGAATTATTGGTTTTTATTATTTGTTTGTTATATTGTGTATTTGTTAGAGATTATGAATAATTACATTATCTGTGATTTAGAACAATTTTGAGATATATGAATAACTTGGCAAATTTTCATTAGCCTGTGCGAAATTTTAGCATTCAATATTTCAATTACCAACTTTCTAATGTACCTATGTTTAAGACCAAGAAATTTATTTTTCCAAATCTAAATATCCAGAACAACAGATTATACATAATAGTCTCCATTTAAGTTATTTCCTAGTGAATATCATGACCAACACTTTCACAAAAGGAGCAAATAAACAATCCACATAAACTCCAATAAAAGATTTACTCACAACAAAGAACCCTCATTGTCCAAACTCCAATTAATAAAAGCACACAACACAAAACTAAACAATAACATAAAAACAACCAAAATCTCTAAAACCATAAACCCTAAGCAATTTGAAACCAAGAGTTCACCTAGGCAATTTCCGGATCCGGATAGTCCGTCCCATCACTCTTCATTTCCTTCTTTTCAAGGTGTGCTTATGTATTGGATGTGCATATTAGATCTTATGCCCTCAACTTTTGATTAGTTTTACGTGAACATTTGATCCAGCATGTACATATATACATGTAACAAAGAAGTATTGGGTTCACTTTGATCCTAATTGGTTGAGTCGATTTGGATCAAGCACATTTGTGTCAAATGGGTCATCCCGTCGTCATTAGTCTTCTTCTATAATCACTTTATCATAAAAAAACAACAATTTTGACATAACACGCTTTTCCCATTTCATAACTACATATAGGTACATTCTTAGTGATATACTGATATGTCACAAGGATTACATTGACTTTCTATTATAAAAGAGAGAATCTTTTTACACAAAAGAAATGTATTAAGCAACAAGATATCAAAATGGTTTCTTACTTAATATTCATTCAGTTAAAATATTGGGGGAAATCAATTAATTTATGGGCAATCAGGTATCTCGCTCTGAAACAACTATGGCCAATTCTTAAACTCAAAAACATAAATTATTAATCCTCTAACAAATTGAGAGAGAGCAAATTTGATATAAAATTTATCTAGTTCTAATTTGACTCCAATTATATAAATTCCACATGAGAACCCTTTTTCAGTTTTCTCATATCAGTCATTGTTCCTTTCGTGCTCATTTTTCAAGCATTTTAATTTTTATGCAATAAAAAAAATTAGAAAAAACTAATATCAGGTAACAATGTACCATACTCTACACTGTCAGTCCAATACCATTCTACCAGACATGTTGGAAAAAAGGTACTTAAATGCTTTCATGGACCGTCAAACTAGATATCTTCATTTCTTGGTTGGAAATCGTGAGAAGACCGAGCTCCGTAAGCTCTCGGCCGAACTCTTTCATCCTCTGAATTATTAAAACAAATACTGTATTAACACAGGTTATATATATTACAATTGTAACTTTTTCTGGAATGAATAAAACCTCACATGTAATTTACAGATGGTGGGGAAATGTTCCACAACACTTTTTCTTCATGTATCATATGCAAACAAGTTCAAATATTATTTGTCTCTAATTATTTGTTTCAATTAGTATTTCTTTTAAATAAATCAAATTTAGTGGACAAATCATTAATTTATCTTGTTAACTCAAATGACAGCAAAAATGTTTTGTTTTGTTGTTATCTTTGCATGGCAAATAGGATAAGCTGGAATTTGGACCACACAATTGTTATAGCAGTCCTACTTGCTTCACCAAATAGATATGGCTAAGTTATTGGCAAAACCAACAAGCACCACTTGTTCAAGAATTTTCAGAATTGATTATCAAAAGTATTTTTCATAAAGTTATTTCGTAACAAACAATATGAGTAACACTCTTTTCCCAATGGAAACAACTAAATAATACACATCAACTCCAGCAAATCTACACACATGATCTTCAAGCTCAAACATCCCAAAATCCAATTAATTTCAGCCCTTACCAAAACGCACATACACACTACAAACAAACTCAACAATAACATAAAAATAAACAAAACCCTCCAAAACCCTAAACCCTAAGCGGTTTTAACCCAAGCGAAGCCCTAACCCTATTCGCCTCCGCGATTTCCGGATCCGGATGGTCCGTCCCATCACTCTTCTTCTCCTTCTTCTCCTTCTTCTTGTCCTTTCTCTCTTCTCTCTGTGGACTCGGTGTACCGCGCACCCGTCTGTCTCTCTCTCTACGGTCCCTGGACCGAGACCGGCTTCTGTGCCGTCGACCGTCTCGGTCTCTCTCTCTTCTTTCTCTCTCTCCTCTGCCTTCTCTCTCTCTGTATCGGTCTCTGTCTCTGTCGCGATCTCTTTCTCTCTCACGGCCTCTGTCGTAATCTCTGTCAATATCACGGTCCCTGCAATAAAAAGGTATATTCAGTTTAGAGTAGACAAAACAAAGATTATGTATTAGTAAATAGAACCAAAGAGAGAGTAAGGAAAAAATATAGCGAAAATTCAAAGCTAGATTCATATCATGCCTTGGAAGAAAATAAATCTAAAATGTATTTACATTACAAAGAAAAGAAAATGAATAAATAAAAAACTAATCATACTTATATAACGTGGAACCAAAAACGAGCTAACTTTGTGAAGTCAAATTTAAAAATTGAATGAGCAGTCTGTCTCAACTCATTAATGAAATAGGGCAAATATAAGGAAAAAGAAAAATAAATAAAAATATAAAAATATAAATAAATAAAATAATAAATGTATGAGCTGTCATACTTCTCAAACCGCACACTGTCAGTGCAGAGAGACCTGAAAGAGTCATTTTTATTTTTTTCAATTTAGGAAGCTTTTCTTTCTACAAAGGCTCTTGAAATTTACATGCCTCAGTAGTAAATCTTACAAATATTACTTTTTCTTGATTGCAAGATAAGCTTCCATCATGTTAACATAATTAAAAAACATTTTAAATAAAAAATTGCAATATAACTGTACCAACTGGTACCGAAATGCCGTACCTGTTTCTGTATCTGTCTCTGTCCCTCTCTCTTTCTCTATCTCTGTCTCTATCTCTGTCTCTGTCTCTCTCTCTATCTCTCTCTCTTATCGGGCTCCTTCCTCTATGGTAATCCTGAATAATTCAAAAAAGAAAAAAAATAATAAACGGTAAGAAACAAATAAAAATTCAATCATACTGAAATTACAAAAGAAAAATTATGAAGAAATAGAGTCACCAATTTTTTTAATTTTTTTTTTTCTTGATGGTATATTATATTTATTTTTATTTACACTGTTTATAAGGGGTCCACTAAAAAACAGGTCAAACTTTACTTTCTGAATAATTCAAAAAAGGAATAAGTGATAAGAAACAAATAAAAAAAGCATAATCAACCAGAATTACTGTAAGAGAATTTGTTCAGAAATAGATTTACCAACTGGTTTATTTATTTTCTTTGTTTATCTTTATCGTCTATTCTATTTATTTTTCTTTATTTTACAAACAGCCAAGCAGGTCAAGTGAAAAATTTACCCTCTGACGATCGTCAGTGTCCATTGCCTCACCATCTTTTTCGTCTTTTTCCTCTTCTTCTTCCTCTTCAAAATCGTCTTCTAGTGCACTTCGCCTCGGTTCCAGCACACCTGTTGTTTCCAATGTCCATCTGATTTTTTCATCAATATATTTAAAAGTTAGAAACAAATCATGAATAATAAAGGTATAATGGTTATGAGAAACAAAAAATTGTAACATTGATACAAAAATGGTTAATGTTGTAAGAGGGTTATTACTGTAAATTTATCAACTTAAATTGACTTGTTTTAGTCTGGCGAGAGACAGAGAAGTGATTTTGTCCTGTAATTATTAAATTTAGATATAAATTAATCGGCATAAAGTAAATAGTTCAACTCTAAAGATATAGAGACTACTAGTAGTAGTGTAATCGGTGAATTTAGTAATTACATATAAATTAATCAACTTAAATTGACTTGTTTTAGTCTAGAGAGAGAGAGAGAAACAGAGATATGTCTAGAGAGAGAAAATACCTTTTTTGAACACGAGGGAGAGCAATATCACAAGAGTAATCCTTTGTGAGAAGTTCATCAATAAACTCATCCACATGAGTCAAAGAAAATCCTGATATTAAAAAAAAAAGACAACAAACCATTAATTCAATTCAATTGATATTCTCTTTCTAAAGGCAAAAAGAAATAATTCAATCAGTAAATAACAAATAATGGTCCTTTCAGTTAATTTTTTCACGGAAATTTTCTTTTTTATGTCAGGGACCAAAATGTAGACTTGATTAAAACTTGAAGGACTATTGTGTAATTTAATAAAAAAAATTGATATATAGGGCTTACTTCCATCATTTAGCTTCATTCTGAGTTTTCTATAATCATTATACAACGGCTCGAGGTACTGGTACACATCTGCCACCGTACCAGTTATCCTTAAATAAAATGCTCCAAGTGCCCTTACGTACCTGAAATAAAAACAAAATAAGCAAGTAAATATATAATTATGCATTATTATTTATTTTCCTTTTTTTCTTATTTATTTGTTTAATGACAGATAAATAAGGCCTTACGAACATGATCATAATTTTTCAGTGATACAAATTATATAACCAGAGTTCGACTGTAAATTATGTTTTCCTTTTCCATATTATTTACAAAACATAGCTCCTTTTTCAATAATCATAAAATTGATGATCAAAAGCACAATATTTTTGCAATTAAAGCTCAAATTTAGCTCAAAATTTTTAATTTTACAATTAAGCCAAAATACTTTTGCAATTAAACTAAAACCCTAGAATCAAATCAAATGAGCAGCAAACTTACTTATAATCCTCATTCTTAATAAACTCAACGACAATCTCCTTATCCGGCTGGATCTGCAGCATCTTCAACACCAAGCACATGAACGGCGTGGGCCGTCTATTCCCGCCGTAAGTGCCACCCAGATGGTCCAGCTCCATGGCCTTGTCGACCAGCGTCTCCGCCGTCAGCCCGAAGCACTGCTCCTTCCAGTACGCGTTCTGGTAGATTTTGGCCCGCAGGATCTTCTCCACGAGGTTCTGCGGGTTCGTGCCGTGGATGTTGCGCGCCATCGGGTCCGTGCGGTTCGCCATTGTTGCGGGATTGAGAGTGAGAGAGAGAGATGAGGGTTTTGAAAACCTAAGGAAAAAAGAGGAGGAGATAGAATGTAACTAGAGAGACCTTCTGGGCCGAATATAATATGGGCTTCTTATTCTATAGGGATTTAGATTTAGGCCCAGAAAACTACTTTTTGCTTTGAATTCTTTTGTATATAGATAGTTTTTTAGATTGTGTGTGTGTGTATATATATATATATATATATATATATATATATATAATTTACTAGATTTTGGCACGCAAGATTTCTTCGACGAGGTTTTGGGGGGTTCGTGCCGTGGATGTTGCGTGCAAGCGGGTCCGTGCTGTTCGCCATTGTTGCGGGAGAGAGAGAGAGAGAGAGAGATGAGGGTTTTGAAAACCTAAGGAAAAAAGAGGAAATAGGAAGTGAAGAGGGAGACTTTCTGGGCTGAGTTTAATATGGGCCTTTAGCTTGGTTATTTATTTAGGAATTTAGATTTAGGCCTGGAAAAGTATTTTTTTTCCTTTGTATTTTTTTGTGTATAGATATTTTTTTAGGTTCTAAATAAACTTATATATATATATATATATATATATATATATATATATATATTACAGGTTCTGGTAGATTTTGGCGCATAGGATTTTTTTCGATTAGGTTTTGGGGGTTTGTGCCGTGGATGTTGCGGGCTAGCGGGTCCGTGCGGTTCGTCGTTGGTGAGGGTGGGGGAAGAGGGAGAGGAGAGGTTTGGAACCCTACTGTGGAAAGAGGGAATAGAAAGGATGACGAAAAGTCGGATTTCTGGGTACTGGACGGAACGGAGAGTGGAAAAATATTTGGATAGGTTTATCTCCAGTAGTATTGACACAGGAGGAGACGATTAAGTATTTTAAAGAAGGGAAATATGAAAATGTGATCGGTTTGAGAATGCCCAAAACGAGATGTAGACTTTTTTCAATGTATTTTTTATTTTATATATTGGTTTTATTATTTTACGAATATAATATTTATTGCCTCTAAAAAATATATTATATATATTGTTTATTTTATTTAAAATTTATTTATTGTTTATATATAGTGTTTTTTCGTATGACAAGAAAGTTCGTCGTGTAGTATTAGATTCCCACAAGAAAATCAAATGAACTATTTTTGACAAAGTCAGAAACTTATCATTTGAAGTTTGAATGTCGAATATAAGATTTTTTAATTAGTAGATAAGAATTAAAAGTCCATCATGCATGAACTAATAAGATTTTTTAATTAATAGATAAATAATATTTAAAAAGGTGTATGATGCATGAACTAATGATGAGTAATGTGTACGCATTGTCCTCTGCAGTCTACATTGAGTATTTTTATGTTTAGACAAATTTAATATTTGTGGCAAGATACAAAGATTCGAGTATTATTTTTTAATCAAAGTAGATGTGCACTAATATCTTTAAGATTTTGTTAATATGAGATAATAAATAGTCTGGATTAAGTAAACAACTACCTAATATAAAATGCATTTTAGAAGTTAGAACTTTCAAAAGTGTAGGTTGTTCTTATTTTGTCCCTCATTTGATATTTGCTTGTAAGCGAAATGTCACATCTTGTTAATTTTAAATGGAAATTTTAGTACCTTAGCAAATATGATAAATTAAATACTTTTTGTTTTCTAGGTTTTCTTTAGCTCCATTTTCCCATTTTAAGGAATTCTTAAAATATTCGTATTTTATAAAATGTTGTTAGTATTTATATTTTGTAAAGAATAATACATGTAGGACTTTAAGTTTTCTCTACTATTTTTGCAAAAAAATTGAATGAATGAAATAATCAATTAAGCATATTATCTACTTAATTGTCATAAAAAATTTCCATCATAAATCATAAAAAATAAATGTTGCATCCGCTAAAAATGCAAACATTTTCCACATGCAAAGCTCAAAAGATGAGAAAAATTGTTATTTGTTAATGCTTCACCATCCAGAGCTCAAAAGACAAACCCACCTCACCACCCTTCCATAATTACTAAACTACCCTCAACCCTTCCCATTTTTTACATAACCAACCAAACAACCCGGACCGTTTCACGAGAGGATAATTTCGTCCTAAAAAAATAGCCTCCCCATCTAATCAGGAGAATGATAGTTCGAGAGCATATTTCTTATTTTCAGAATTGAGCGTCTTTCTTATAGAAAGCTGACACTACACGACGTACTTTAGTGATGTTGTAGTGACGATATATGAAAACTGAAAACAGTATATACAAACATATGAACCGAAAACAAACAGTATATAAAAATTCATTCTATAAAACAGTATATATTTCAAAAAATGAAAACAATATATACAAACATACAAACTGAAAACAGACAGTATATAAAAATTCATCCGGTAAACAATATATATTTAAAAAAATAAAAACAATATATAACACATATACAAACGTGAGAAAAAAAATATAATTTCAATCCGTCCTTACAGTACGCCGGCGTGATTTCCAATTTCCCTTTCTTTTCTTAAAAGAGGCTATCAAAATTCAGAATATATTCCTGCTCTCACAATAATAAGTCTGCTCTCACAATGAAAATAGTATATAACATATATACGAACATGAGAAAATAATATATAATTTCAATCCGTCGCTATATTAAGCCGGCATGATTTCCAATTTCTCTTTATTTTCTTAAAAGAGGCTATGAGAATTCAGAATATATTCTTGCTCTCACAATAACAAGTCACAATGAAAATAATATATATTATATATATGAAAATGAGAAAATAATATATTATACAGTCTATACATGAAGATACGAACGCCCAGAAAATAATGTATAATTTCAATGGTCATTTCTTTTTCTCAGAAGAGGCTATCAAAATGAATATATTCCTGCTCTCACAGTAACAATAACAAGTCTGCTGTGAGAATACCATTTCCCATAAGAACGAAGGAAAGAATGAAATTCGGCTCAGAGCTCGATTAATGGCGAAACAATTCTTCACGAAAAACCTGCAGAATTAACGAAGGAATTTCAATGGAGACGGCGACGGTGGCGACGGCGGCGGGGATGGCGATGCTTTTATACTTCGTGTTCAGCAGGCGTTTGCTGGCGGCGGAATCGTCGTCGCCGGAGAAGGTGTTAGCGGGAGGAGGAGGGTGGAGGAAGAAGAGGGCGGTGAGGCGGCCCACGCAGCCGCCGGCGAACTGGAGGGAAGCGGCGGCGACGCTGGCGGAGACGCTGAGGTTCACGTATGGGGAGACGCTGGGAAAGTGGCCGATTGGGGATCTCGCGTTCGGGATTAAGTACTTGATGAGGCGCCAGGTGATTAATGGGTTTGTTTGGGGATTGTTTGATTTGGATCTGATTTGGATGGAATGGAAATTGTTGGTTTTTGGTTGAGTGAAATCAGTCGTTCTTTTTTGGGTTTTGAAGATTTGATTTTGGTTTTCTGATTTCGAATTTAGTATTGGAAAGAAAAAGCTTGTAGCTTTTGTTGGATTGGCAAGTGAATTTGGGTGATTTAGCCCCTAAATTTAAAGAAAAAAGAAAAACAAGTCACAACAGCTTAAATATGCCTATTATGTGTGTGATTACATAACAAACATAGTAAGTAAACTCTTATGTTTGATAAATAAAGTTCTTCTCAGCATGTTTTCTTGCAAATTGAAATTAAACTTATTTAGCTTGTTAAGACTTTTCCTTAAACACGAGTATCATATTCTTTATACACATTCACAAAGTAACTTCTGTTCCTATTATACGTAAAACTATTAACATATACACAGTAAAATAACTCTATTATTGTTCTGACAGATTCCGAATTTTTTCTCTGTTAGGGCAACGCACACGTGGCGAGCATTTACGCGGGACCCAATTGCGTAGAATTCAAAGGGCGAGAAATAATGCTAGAATTGATAGAATTAAGGAGATTAATTGACCTTTGCTATCTCTTCTCCAAGAAGCCGTTTCCGGTTTTCTGCGAAATTGCGGGGTATGAGCGGGAGGACGCTTTGCTTCAAGAGCCCAAGGCGGGGGTGCGTAAGTATTGATTATTTAACTTATAAAAATGAAATAGTAATTGTTATAATTGTGGAAAATTAGTGTTTTAAGTTTTTCTTAGGGCATATTGTGTATGATCTGTATCGACCGAATCAATACCTTAGGATGGTTGTTTACTGTCGGTATTGTGAATGCAAGTTTTAGGGAAATTTGCAAGAAGAAAACCCTGTGTTATACCGAAATTTGAAGAAAAAATTTACATCATTGACAATTGAAAAAAGCCCATTGTGTTATTTCTTAAATTGTAGAAAAGCTCCCTATTGTTAGTTAGAAGCTAGTATTAAACATATATTTGAATTGTTGTTGGCTGGCATATCAAACATATATTTGATACGTCTTAGCATATCAAACACAAAAGAACTCAAAAAACTAAGTTAAAATGGTCTATATTATCTATTCCTACTTGTTTTAAATGAACAAAAATGAATATGCTTTCCGATTCTTGTCTTGACAACCAGATTCTGAAAAAACTGCATTCACGATCCTACGAGACTCCTCTTCCAAATCCCTCCTCCTAATCATCCGCGGGACCCACAGCATGAAGGACACGTTAGCAGTCGTGACGGGCGCCCATGGAGTGGTGGAATGGGGCTGCCACGCCTGTCGAGGTGTCCTTCATGCTACGTGTTCCTCGGATGATGAGGCGGATGGATTTGGATGTCGAGTCTCGTAGGATTGTAAACGCCGGTTTTGGTTCCTGTGTAGCGAAAGTTAATTATATATTGAAAACTTGTTCAAGTTTGTAATATGTATGTATAATTTTAAATATATTTCGTTTCATTACTAGTTTTCTTAATCCTTCTACTCCCAGATCCTGAAACCTGCATTCACAATCCTACGTGACTCCCACTCCAAATCCCTCCTCCTAATCATCCGCGGGACACAGCATGAAGGACACACTATAACAGCCGTGACTGGCGCGGTGGTCCCATTCCACCACTCGTTGTTCGAAGAAAAAGAGGTCGGCGTAAGCAAGCTGGTCTGGGGTTACGCGCATGGTCGCGGACCCCGCACCAGCTTGCGGGCGCGGCCCTCTTCTTCTTCAACGAGGGAGTGGTGGAATGGGACTACCGTGCCCGTGACGGCCGTCAAGGTCTCCTTCATGCTGTGTTTCTCCCGTATGAGGAGGAGGACGGATTTGGATGCTGAGTCTCGTAGGATTGTAAACGCAATTTTTGTTAAAATTATATATATAATTTTAAATATATTTCATTACCAGATACTAAAACCGGCGTTTACAATCCTAAGAGACTCCCACTCCAAATCCCTCCTCCTAATCATCCGAGGAACACATTCAATGAAGGACACACTAACGGCCGTGACCGGCGCCGTCGTGCCCTTCCACCACTCGTTGGTTGAAGAACAAGAAGGCGGAGTTAGTAAACTTGTGTTGGGCTACGCGCACTGCGGGATGGTCGCGGCGGCGAGGTGGATCGGGAAGATGGCGGCCCCGTGTTTGAGGGAGGCTGTCGAGAAGAATCCTGGGTACAAGATCAAGGTACTTGATTGTTGAGTTTTTTATTTTAACTGAATAATCGAAAAATGCAAATGAATGAAGTGAATAGTTGGAAATTATTAAAAGAAAAAGAAAGAAAGGGTGTTGAAAATAGAGGCTGCCTGATGGATTGCGAAGTGCGAAATTCTGTGTGTGCTGTTGTTCGAAAGCCTGATTGTAAAATCAGGGTTTTGAACTAACAAACTAATAAAAAAATTGTCTAAATTCGCAAAAAAAATAAAAATAAAATAAAATAAAGGAAAAACCAAAACTAAATATTGAAAATTTCATGAAGAAAAAAGCTTTCAAATATAGTGGCTGTTAGATGGATTTGCATGGTCTTTGATTGTTTTTTTTTTATATTACAAAGAATCCCCGGTGTTATGTCTAAATTATGAAAAACTAGTAAATTTTATCAGAAAATGAACAACAGAGACCCTTTTGGGTGATTATAATATATTATTTTTCATTATTTTCAGATTGTCGGGCATTCAATGGGAGGCGGTACTGCCGCGTTGCTAACTTACATAATGCGAGAGCACGAAGAGTTTCTCTCTACCAGCTGTGTCGCTTTCGCACCAGGTATTTAATTAATTAATTAATTTATTTATTCTATTTGATGTCAAAATGATTGAAATAAATCATCTCTTCAGAAAATTTGAATTTGTTCTCTTTTTGTTTGTTGGTACCAGCTGCTTGTATGACGTGGGATTTGGCGGAATCAGGAAAGCCATTCATTATGGCAATAGTGAACGGTACGGATCTTGTACCGACTTTTTCTACTGCTTCTATTGATGATCTTCGTTCCGAGGTAAACTCCACGTTCAACAAATTTCAATTTTCTTACAACAGTACCGATACCTTCGTAAATCAACTTCCGTTATTACAACTTCAAATATTTTGACAAATTACCAAAATCCAAAACCAGAAGCAATAAATTACGACCACGATGATGACGTTCGCGGATGATAATCCCCGTTCTAATCAATCACCATTTTTTCAATTTTCTAAGCTAACTATTGAGCAGACAATATGTGTTTATACATAAACCAATTAATCGCCCTTTTTATTTTTCGTAACTCGACTTCCATTACCAAATACATAACCAGAAGCAAAAAATCATCCCCATGATGATAACGTTCGCGAATGACAACCCCGCTTTAACCAACCACCATTTTTTTCAATTTTATAAGCTAACAGCAGATCACACAATATGCATCTATACATAAACTGATTAGTCTCCCGTTATTTTATTTTGTGAAAAACAAGGTGACCGCGTCATCATGGATAAACGATTTGAGGGACCAAGTCCAACAAACACCCTTTTTAAATGTGGTCTACCGTTCGGCCTCGGCTTTGGGCTCCCGCCTGCCTTCGATCTCTTCTGCTAGAGACCGGGTCGCCGGAGCGGGTCAGCTCTTACGACCCGTTTCAACCAACACTCAGGTATAAAAGTTAGTTATAATATATATAGTGAAGTACTTTGTACTTCACTGTGTTTTTTAGAAAGTCTGTATTTAAGAAGGGTGTCTGGTGAATATGCATTGAGATTCGCGCCAGCAAGGAACTCCTCTGTGTTTGAGAGAATGGAACCATGTTATTTTGTTGCGTAGCACGGATCTCGATGCATATCTATTGCGAGAGACCGGGTCGCTGGGGCGGGTCGGCTCTTGCGACCCGTTTCCACCAACATTCAGGTATAAAAGTTATAATATTGTACTTGGCTTGACCGAAAGTCTGTATGTAAGAACTGGCACTGTTGAATGTGCATTGAGATCCGTGCTATTTAATCAATGAGGAAATTATCTCTTTGAAGTGTGTGAAGTGCATTATTTTGTTGCGTAGTACGGATCTCGATGCATATCTATTGCGAGAGAACGGGTCGCCGGGGCGGGTCGGCTCTTGCGACCCGTTTCCACCAACACTCAGGTATAAAAGTTATAATATTGTACTTGGCTAGTCGAAAGTCTATATGTAAGAATTGGCAGTGAATATGAATTTAGATCCGTGCTATTTATTAAATGAGGAAATTCTGAGTGGGCCATATTGTTTTGTTGCGTAGCACGGATCTCGATGCATATCTCTTGCGAGAGAACGGGTTGCCGGGGCGGGTCGCTCTTACGACCCGTTTCCACCAACACTCAGGTTTGATTTAATTTATAATGTTTGTTGTTCTTGACTCGTAAAAAATGAGAAATATCATGTATACCCCTCCAAAATGTGAAATATCATGGATAACCATGCAGAGCATGAATGAGAAATACCATCAATATCACTCCTCTCCGGATTTTTTTTTTTCAAAAAAATTTATGTTTATTATATCATGTTTCCTACGTTTTGTAGGAGTACATGATATTTTCTCATTTTATTGGGGTATATGTGATATATATATTTTTTTAATTTTACTGGGGTACACATGAAATAGCCCCTAATTATTTATGATACCTGTACTTACGACCAAACCTCTGTATTTGAGATCTGGTGTTGTATATATGAAATGAAACGTGGCAACAAACTGAGCATCCTTTACAATTTTTTTGCCTAATTTTGTTAGTCTTATGCAATTATTAAATAAATTTATTTTATGAAATTGTATCTAGGTGGTAATAAAGCGGGCCCAAAACGTGGCTCAAGCCGTCGCCAAGACCCGGACCGCATTCTCTTCTTGGTCATGCATCGGTGCTCGGAGACGAGCCGTAAACCCTAACCCTAATCTAACAACCCTTCCGCCCCAACAAACCCTAATTTCGATCCAAGAAGAAACCACCACCGAAACATTAATAATCGAGGAGGAAATACACACGGACGATAATTCTAGGGTTTCGGATACCGAGGAAGAAATAGAATCAGCGCCTCTTTTAGCGGAAAAGGAAGAAGAAATTAGGGTTAGGGTTTCGCACGAGGGCGAGATTACCGAAGGTGAGGAATTATGGTACGAGCTGGAAAAAGAGCTCCAAATGAGGGAAGAAACCAAGAAGAGAACTCATCAGGAAATGGCAGAAATAGCAAAGGAAATAATAGAAGAAGAAAAAGAAGTGTTAAAAGAGGTAAAAGACGAAAATCGGACCGGCTCGTCAGAGCAAAGTCAAACGCTTCTAGAAGGTCAACAGAGGTTCTACCCACCAGGAAGAATCATGCACATG
The DNA here is from genome assembly GCA_024447665.1 of Juncus inflexus. Taxonomy (NCBI): domain Eukaryota; kingdom Viridiplantae; phylum Streptophyta; class Magnoliopsida; order Poales; family Juncaceae; genus Juncus; species Juncus inflexus. The sequence goes on along the minus strand of JAJHPC010000014.1, from coordinate 11,023,157 downwards.
GTCGCTTTGCCGTTAAATGAAAGTGAAAATGAAATAGTGGAAATTAACGAGGGTTGGAAAATCGGGATTTATGAGACACAGAGGGAATTGTATAGTAAAATAAGGTTGTCAAAAAATATGATAAATGATCATTATATGCCGGTTTATAAGAAGATGATGGAGGCTTTGATCGAGAAGTTTGCTAAAGAAGAAGAGGGGGAAGTTGGTTGTATAGATTCTATAGATACACTATAGTATAGTGTGTGATTTGTACATGTGATTTTTAAATTAAATCAATGGAAATAATAAAATTAATTAATGTAGTGTTTTCTTTTTTTTATTTTAATGGTTATAGTCATTGTTCAAGAAATGTTTAATGAATGTTGGGTGAAATAATATTCATATTCCAAGTAGAGTACACTATAAAGATTTAATACTAAAGACTATCATTAGACTTATTTAGAATTATGGTAGCTGAATCAAGTACTTTTTTCCAATGAAAATGTTCGACAATTTAACCCATAAAAATAACATCCTCGAATCCCAAGGTCAAAAATCAACATAATAATTCCCATTAAACCTTATAAATAAACATACAATAAAACCATAATTCCCATTTTACCAAAATGACCATGAAATTATTTATACCCCTTACAAAAAATCATTCAGATGCGCATTTGCAAATTATCAATAGAGTAGGCCCCTTCAGGAGAAGAGGCCATCCAAAAATTGACGAGCGAGGCCAGACTCAAATGTAGGAGCAAGCACTCGCTCGCGCTAAAATAGTGTTGATTCGCCAAACAGGTCGTCGGCAGAACTCGCCTCAGTAAACCTTCATCAGCGGGTTCCCACTCAACCCTGACGGGGACAGGTAAAGAATGCGCCATCCCTTTGGTGGTATTTATAGGCGAGAGGGTGGGTGAGTTTAGGTGTGGGTTGGATTGTGGGACTAAAGTGGAGTGAGATTGTCTTTCCGGAGTTGTTAGTGTTACTTAGTGAAATTTTCCCGTGAAATAGATGATATATATATATATTTCGCGTTTTGAGATTTAGTGTGAAACAGGCCCTTCCCTCCTCTCCTCTCAATCTTAACGAATTAGATGCAAGCGGTGGTCTTTCTATTGGGGGTTTTGCGGCGGTGAAGAGGGTAGCATCACGGTATTTCTCCGTCGACGGCTGTGCGGCGGATATGGATATCGGAGGCGGAGATGGAGGGGCACGGGCTGAGGAGGAGGAGTTTGGGGAATAAAAAGTGCTCTGGTTGCGTTGCAAGAGAGTATGTAATTTGGTGGTTCTCACTTGCTCTAAGTCAATGGCTCTCTCTCTGATTCTCCCCTGTTTCTCTCAGGTCGGCCCCGAGAATCGTTATGCTTTGGGCGAGAATTCCTCAAGGGTATTTATTAAATTAAATTTTTTATTTAATTTCTGTTTGATTTTTGCATTTTTTATATTTCAATTTTCTGTCTTGTAGAGGAAAGAGATCAATCATCATATAAAAAGGTTGATTCTCAACTATTCTTCTAAAAAGACAATCAATTCTTCTCTGAAATTACAAAAAAAAAAAAAAAAATTTGCACTTTTTTGGATCCTAAAGTTGATTTTTTAGACCTTTTGTTTTTCAAGCAGGGGCTTTGTCGCAAAACTGACTAAGCCCAAACTCAGGCTCCGGTCTTGTATGGAAACTTACAAAATTTTTAATTTTAAAAAAGATGTTGCGTTTTAATTTTAATTAATAAATTGAAAATTTTGTGCAGAGACATTTCAAGCGGTTTGAATTGCGAACTCTCGCAAATAAAACAGGCTTCAAATTGCAAAACCCGTTGTGAAGTTCATTCTATCACCTCCATTCATTCCACTCGCAGTAAGGTAATTTTTCAAATAAACTCTTTTAGTTATTCTAAGAAAGATGTGAAAATTGCTGAAATAGCCATTTCTTTTAGGCGGCTTGCGCAATTTATGAAGGGTCGCGAAACCAAATCCAAAGAACTATAATCAAATCAATGTTGAAAATTAATATATTTTTAAGTATGCATATACCTAGCAAAGAAGCTATTCATAAGATTTGATTTGCTCATTAATTAATTGTCTTTTTTCCAGGGGAGCAGTAGTAACAGGGAACTAGATAGTTCCAGTTACACTATTGGTCCGTATTATAATCAACAAAAATTCTTTTTGGAAGAAACAAAAAAAAAATATTTTTGATATAAATGAATTGGATATGGATTAGTATGAATCAAACTGGTTTTTTAGGGTTAGTTGTGATGAAGAATTGGCGGATGGACTTACTCGCGATTGAATCGAAACAATTGACTGCCCTGGGTCTATACGGTAGTTACTTTTTTTTTTTTACATAGAAGCCCCTAAATTACATTGAAATTATGAAAAAAAATGCATTATTGGAAATTTGCAAATTAGCGGCTTTTTTTGCAATTTCGGCAGTAATGTAGCGGCTTTTTTGTACTTCCAATTATTGCACTGTGCTTTTTAGCAAATTTCCCATGTACAAAATATCATGTAAAAGGCATACGTAAATAAGAGATTTTTTTCAGGAAAACCCTATATTTTCTTGTATTTATTATAAAAATCTCTTTGGAATTTTAAAAGAAAAAGTACTTTTAAAGTAGAAAGTATAGAAAGTTGAAAGTAGTATTTTCAGCATTCCAAAACTTTGGTGATTTTTTTTTAATTTGTGAAAATGTTGGGGGTTTCTATAAAATTTCCGCGATAAAAGATTTTCCACATGAAAGTGATGAAACTATGATTATAAATTTAGTTACACAGCAAATGAAATAAATACTAATTATTTATTATATTTCTATGTGCTGTTGATGATTCTTTGCTTTATGCATGTCTTGCAAGCAGAATTTATCGGCCTTAATTTCATTAACATATATTGACTGCATATATTATTCTGAATCTGTCTCATAATATTGGCGTATGTATTTTTTATTTATTTTAATTAATTCAAATTATAAAAAATCAATTTTCATCTTATTTAATTTTTTTTTATTTACAGATAGGTTTGAAGATTGTTTCTATGATAAATGATGCTGCTCCAGATTTGCTAGCTGACATGAAAGCATTTTTGTCAGCCTTCTTGAAGCTTTTGCAAAGTGAGCTAAATAAATAAATTATATTACAAAGAAAATTTAATCTGTAAAAAGGCCATTTGATGAAAAAACCTAGATAAATAACCAGGTAGTAGTTTAACATTAAAACAATTAGGGAAATTTGCGGAGAAAATTGCATTATTTCGAAATCTCAAAAACGACCTCACAATATGGATATATTACCTGGCGTTGAAGTGTTTTTGTTGGCCTTCTTGAATCTTTTGCAAAATGAGTTTTAATAATAATATAATATTAGAAATAAAATCTAAATAATAGTAATAATAACAATAATAATCTTGTAAAATTATGTAATATTGTTTTTTCTAATTTATTATTTATTTTCTCTTAATAAGGATCTGGAGATAAGGATCATTTTTTAGTAGAAAATGATATGAGTACCATGCCTTAAAACACATTATTACATATATGCATGTACTAGCATACAAGGTACATTTTCGAATTAATACAATATTCTGCTTTTGATGCATTTGTTCATATATTATTCATACAATTGATTTGCCAAATTTTGTTATTTTGAATTTTAAAGGGCATTTTTATCTGCTGAATTTTTGAAAGGGTAAATTTGAAGTTTTGCCAGCTTTTATTTGCATGTCCTTATGTGAGTGAAATGGGAAATTCTTCATAAACCCTAACTTTTCTAAATATTATCAAAAAAATCATTACTTATTAGATACCTTCAAAACACAGTATAGAGTGGGATGAATTAACTTTTCATCCACTAAATTTTTTTTGACCAATGCCCGTCATTTAGTTCTTTCTATATTTCATTTTGTTCATTAAAAATTATTAATAAATGAGAATAATATTTTTCAAAGTAATATTTTATGAATGTGATATTATTTTATTATGTATTAAATTATTTTATGTATTATATTAAAAAAATAATTTTCTCTTATTTTATTCGCAAATTATAATTTTGGTCTACCTAAAATACTATTTTCTTCTTTATTATTTATTATTATTTAATTTATATTTTAGCTCTCATGTCTTTTTATTTAATGTTAACTATAAATTTTTTTATTTTTTATTTTGATTTTGTTTACGAAGGGTATTTTAGACCAAAAAAATATATAATGGAAGGAAAAGTTATACTTAACCTCAATAGGGGGATAATAAAAATTTCAACTCATTCTATTAGGGGTTTTGAAGAAATAAAAAATTCAGGATTTTTTTGATAATATTCAACAAACTTAGGTGTTTTTTAAATATTCCCCAAATTTCCCTTAATTTGATATTATGCCTTGAGGTACAGCTTTATAGCATGCACTTGGCTTAATTATTTTGGGGGAATTTCGTATTTACCCTTCTAAAAACTCAAAATATCATATTTACCCTTGCAAAACTTAAAATATCATATTTACCCTTCTAAAAATATGAAAATATCAAATTTGCCCACCGGTTAATTATGCTGTTAGAATTAATGGAAAATACTTCAAATTACATTTATACCCTTCTATCATTTATATCAGCACATCCCATCTCCTCTCTGTATCCATTTTATAAGAAAAATTTCACTCTCTATCAATTTCTTTCATGCATGGCACATAACTTCTTTTCTATCTAATCGATTCTTACAACATTTTATCTCTTTGATTTTTCTCAACTTATCTGCTTTGTACAGTTTGATGCTTCAGTTTGATAAGAAGGACTAGACTAACTATTAGTATTATATTATTCAAAAATAATAATGATTGGGAGAACTAAATGGCATTGTGAATTGGGTTTAACTCATATACATAGCTTAATCAAATTTAGGGTCAACACATTGATTAGAACCAAGTGTTCAAACATATTGATCTGAGTAACTCTTTTTTGCCACAATTTGTCTTTTTAAGAAAATTAATAATTTATCTTTAGTGGAGATGTCTCTCGTGTGATAAGCTCGGATGAAAGAAAAAATAAAGTAGTTAATTTTTTGGTGTGGAAGTATAATGAGAAGAAGAAGAAAAGGGGAATTTTGGTCCAATATATTTATCATTATTTTAAACAAAGTTAAACTGTTTTGAATGTTAAAGATTTAACAGAAATCTCAAAATTTGGGCAAATTTGATATTTTGTGAGTTTTAGATGGATAAATATGATATTTTAAGTTTTGCAAGGGTAAATATGATATTTTGAGCTTTTAGAAGGATAATTATGAAATTCCCCCATTTTTTTTTTCATCTAATAATATTTTAGCACTTCTTACTATTCTCCCTAATTGTACTTGTACCTAATTTATTTTGTAGTTATTTTTATTATTATCTCATAACTGTACAAAAGCATTTAATATTGTTATTTGTTAGTGATGTAATGGAGAGCATAATCAACAATAATAAAAGATGCGGGAAGGAGAAGCATACATTTCTAAAATTTAGATAATTTATTTAATGTAAATAAGTTAGTACTAATATTATTTTTCAGTAAATTAACAGTTATACACTTCTACTTCACATCAATCTATATTTTTCATTTTCTCTTATGTTAATATATCTCTTCCTTTATGGAAAGGATTGGTCAGGCTTTTGAGGATGCCCAAATACAAAACAACCATTTAATTAAGAAAGTTGTCATAAAGATGATTATAATATCAAGGTTCATCATTTTAACTTCATGCCCAATTTAATTCTGTTAAAACCTAAACCCAAAAAATGTTTCTTCATTATATTAATTTTGTTAGTCTCTAATTTATTTATTTTTATTTTATTTTTGAATTAAATTTTAACAAGTGGACACTATACTTTCGAAGGTCCCTTGCGTAAAGGTGGTTACATAAATTATACTTTAAATTAATTTCCTAAAGAAGACTGGCTAATATAATTTGGTATGGATCTCTAATTAAAAATTTGCTGCGTTTCTTTTTGGCCTTAACATATTCCACATGGCTCAACTTTTAGAAAAGAAAGCTAAGGATCCTTCGGAGCATCCAATTTAAACTCCAGTACAATATTACATGTTTTATCTTTTACATTTTATAAATATGATGTATGTACAAATGTAATTATTTCTGTTTCATTTGGCACATCATTTTATTTCTTTTCTTCATCAAGGTTTAAATATGATTTGACTGTATAGGTTGACCATAGGAGAGAAATTAGGCACTATTTTGGTTTAGTTTAAAGATACTTGAGAATCTTCTACAAAAAAAAAATCTTGTCTATGACGAATTTTTGGATGTGCTTGGCTTTGTTATTTTTTTTTTTTCATATTTTTGCTATTCAATTATTGTTAAAAAGAAAGGTAGGGATTTTTTTTTTTTGGTAAGAAAAATAAAATGATTGTAAATGACTTTTTATTTACATTCCATATAAAATTACTACATGTTCAAATAAAATTATATGTTTATTATTGTATTATAGAATGATACAAATTTAAACTGAAATGTTATTACCGATGGCACTTGGTTGCTTGTTGCTATATTGTAAACTGATTCATATTTAAGTCACAATAAATTTAAGTAACTGAAAAACAAATTAAAATACCCACTCGCAGCGTAGCGTGGGTATTTTCCTAGTCAATATAAATGTTTGTTCTATTTGGTTAATTGTTTTAAGTGTATATATACGATTGCTTAACGTTAATAAAGGTCAAAATAATGAATTAGTTAATGAAAGTCTAAATATTTCCAGATTAACCAAATATTTGTGAATAATTAAATTTGTGAATATTTGTGAATAACCTGAGGAATATTTGTGAATAATTAAATTTAAATGGTCAAAATAATGAATTTCACCAAAATAAAGTATATCAATTCCGTATATCAATAATATTTCCAGAAATACCCTCAGTAGGGAATTGTTGAAAAATCGTACATTTTTATTCATGCATTTTCACAATTATTCAATCACTCTTCTTACGCGTCATCTGCCCTTATGACAAATTTATAATTATTGCAAAATCATACACAAATTATTACAACAAATTATTCTGATTTACGCAAAATCCCCAAATTACCCTCCGTAACGGGTTTTGAGCGACTCGGGCGGTTCTTCTTCCATAATTCCCGCACCAGTCGTAGCCAAATATTCTCTAATCGTCGTTTTTCTGTCGCTTATAAACGTATGGTCTAAGAAATTATCGTACACTAAATCTGCCAAACTTTTCGCCGCCAAAACACTGAACAGAATTAAAAAAATAATAAAAATAATATTTTTTTTGATAAAATTTGTAAACTTATGAAAATACTGTGAATGTACCAATGTCTTAAATATACGCGACAAGGTAAAATGTCGTCTCGAAATATCTTTTGGATGCCGTACTGACCGTATAGCTCGTGAAATTTTTCTTTACTACCTGTAAAGTTGGATTTATGATATATTAAATATTAAAAAAACAAAATAAGATTAATAAAAATGTTTGAGCTTAATCATAATGTACCAAATTGCAAATAATATGCTAAAATATTAAACCTCCCTTATTTTGAAACCATAGGCATGGGATTATACATTATATATATACTTCTTTATAGTTTCTGTGAATAAAAAAAGGATGAACTTTTCACCTTTGCATCGTACTTGAAATATTTCTTCATCACTATAGCGGGCACATAATACCTGCGTCAAAAAAATTAAAATAAAAATAAATCGAGACTATAAAAAAATATTAGATGACAGAAATAAATAGCGTACCGCCGGACTAGGATAAGGAGTTCCGTTCAATTCTTCAGGAAATACCTGTTTTGTTCATAAATCAAAATATAATTCAATTCAGCGATAAATTCATAAATAAGAAAAAGAAGTGAACTAAAAGAAAAACATGAAAAAAAATAAATAATTGCTCACAGCTAAAAATCTGAACTCTTCCTCTCTTTTCATAAATGAAGGCACCTATCATAAATTGAAACCATCCAAACTTTAAAATAATAAATGCAAAATGAAAAATAATAATACAAATATTAAATATTAAATATAATACCTCTTCCTTCTTCATCTCAAAAACAGTTATGATTATAAGCTCATCTTCACAAGGCTCCACACTCAAACTCGATATTTCCTAAAAAAATAAAAATAAATAACCATACCATAATTAGGAACAAAACCAGACAACAATTAACTGCAATTAAGTTCCGAAATTAAAACCTTACTCCTGTTTGAACAGTTGCAATAATTAAACCTTATTAGTTGAAAAATCAGACAACAATTAACTGCAATTAAGTTCTGAATTAAAACCTTACTCCTGTTTCAACATTAGCAATAGTTAAACCGCAATTAGGGGTAAAATCAGACGATAATTAACTCTAATTAACTTCTGAAATTAAAATCTTACTCCTGCTTCAACATTTGCAATAACTAAACCATAATTAGAATCAAATCAGACAACAATTAACTGCAATTAAGTTCTTGAATTAAAAACTTACTCCTGTTTCAGCATCCCCAATAATTAAACCTTATTAGAATCAAAATTAGACAATAATTAGCCGCAATGAACTTCTGAAATTAAAACCTTACTCCAGTTTCAACATTCGCAATCCCTCTCTCAAAGAAAATCGGCGCCACGTGGGCGAACACTCTCCGAAACCCGCATAATTGCGCCACTCTGAAATTCTTCAGATCAGGAAATGTACTCCTCGAACTTCTCTCTATTTAACAAATCAATTCAAAAATAAACATTACAGATGAAATTGAAATGAAATATAAATATAAATATAAATTAGTTGAGTTACTGACCGGAGAGGAGAGAACCGAAGCCGCAGACGGAGATGAGTCCGTCGGGAGAGGCGATGGATTCGAAGTCCGTTACGGTGTTCAGCTCGGCGAGGTTAATGAACGGAGAAGCAGAGGAGGAGTTGGGCTGCGCCATGGAGCTCGGGGTTCTGCGGCGGAGACGGCGACCTGAGTGGGGTGTGGTTAACGCCGGCGGCGATCGGGCGGCGGAAGGAGAGTTGAAGGAGAAGCGAGTGATGATGCAAATGCTGCTGAAAGTAAGAAGCATTTGGAGCTTTGTTTAATATTGAATTGAATATATTGGAATATTGATGGCATTCTTAGTGCAAGCAAAATATTTTATGGTAGTCTATGCTCTCTCACAACCCTACAGTGGCGATCATATATACTATATAGTGACCACAATATATAAAAATTAAAAACAGTATAAATTGTATATGAAAATACATTCGGTAAAACAATATATATTTAAAAAAAATGAAAATAGTATATATAAACATATGAACTGAAAATAAACGGTATATAAAAATTCATTCGGTAAACAGTATATATTTAAAAAAAATGAAAACAATATATATAAGCATATAAACTGAAAACAAACCGTATATAAAAATTCATTCGGTAAATAGTATATATTTAAAAAAATTAAAACAGTATATAGCATATATACTATATAGAAACGCGAGAAAACAGTATATAATTTCAATCCGTCGCTACAGTATTCCCGTCGTGATTTCCCATTTCCCTATTGGAATGTTGATGGCTTTTTTAGTGCAAGCAAAATATTTTATTTTTTGTTTAAAGCTTCAATGTTTCATCCAAATTTTAACATCGGCTAGATAGAATAGAAAAATATTTCATTTTTTTTTTTTGGTTATGGAGTTTAAACATTCAATTATTTGTACAAATAGAAATGTATTTCAGTTTCAACAACCATATTTCGAAAAAAGTCATGACTAGTTTAAAGTATCATCCAACAAAATGAACAAATTTGATATAGTTTGAGCTCTGTTTTTAGTTTCTTTTGGCTGTTTGGTTTGCATTTTTCCTCTTTTTTTTGGGCGTTTTAAAGCAAAAAAAAAGTTTAAAAGTATTACGAGGTAAAAAATACATATTTTGAAATAGAGGCACCTATCCGTCATGCAGCATGATAGTATAAAATATATATTGAAAACCGTAAAATAATTTATACTGAAAAACGTAAAATAATATACTGTCGTGTTTTGGTCATGTCCAACCCGTCGCGCTTTCAAATTTCCCTTTGAGATAAATAGCAACGGCATATCTTGATAGAAACAGACCGAAGATCTTAATAGTGACACTTCCAAGATTTTTGACGAACCATATATGCAATCGGTAATTATATACATTTCGTTCATTAAATGGATTCAGTATATTATGAATATGTATTATGGCAACCCTGAAAAATTGAATCAAGACCAACCAGTAAATAAACCCTAAATTATATGAATTTAGTTCCTTCATTAAATTGATTCAGTATATTATGAATATGTATTATGGCAACCTTGAAAAATTGAATCAAGACCAATCAGTAAATAAACACTAAATTAGATGAATAAAAGTGATAATTTGTGTGGACTCTACACAAATCTGATTTACCCAAAAACTACTCAGAATTGGAGGTTGCATGATTTGATGATAAAACTAAACAAGAAAGACGAAGAAAAAGATGATATACTGAAGAAGAAGAAAAAAATGATAAAAAATATACATTAAATGATTAAATTTTATTCCAACTCATGTTTGTCCACTAGGGACGATACCGAATTACAAAGATTCAGGAGGACACGAATGAAAGAAAAGACAAATGGCGGAGCAGTCGTCGACTGCTATCCCTCTTCTCTTGCGTTTCCATGCTCGAACCGCGAATTCCACGAGTCGTTTTGCCGACTTTTCCCGCTCGGTCGTCAATGAGACGATATCTATTGCTTCTTGATTTGAAACAACATCCCATACCTAAAGAAAAAGAAAAATGTGATTCATAAATTGGTCTTTGAAGTTCAAAATCTCTCTCTCTCTTAGGTGACATTTAAGTTTATAAAAATATCGTAATGTTAACGTCATTTTATTTTAAAGTCAGATTCATAAAACTTCATTCGGGTGCTCAAAATATGGTTACTTTTACATGTTAGTTTAGTTGATATGATCTATTACATTAAGACAAGATAGTTTTCCTTTAATATAATCTTACAAAAATCCTACTAAACCTATTCTCAGCTCGAATCATTTCATAGATATCACGAGGATTAATGATTAAAAGTCATGATATGATGTATATCACTACAATTCCAACATTTATACTATTCATTGACTCCGCATAATTATAACAAATCAATATATAAGCATGATTAGTCATGAGACTCATGACTCATACTTACCCCATCGGTAGCGAGAATGATAAATTGATCTCCGCTCCCCACCCTTCTATACACCACATCCGGCACCGAAATCAATCCATAATCCTTGACGCAGTAATCCCCAAACGCGCGCGACATGGCCAGGCCGGGCGAGTCGTTGTCCGGCCGCCAGAGCCTGTGCATACCCGGCTCGTCCGGCAGGCAGTACACCCGGCCTCTGCATTGGTTTATCCGCTCCGCCTCCTCTGTTGTTGAGAAGAGAAGTTAGGTGAATATTGATAAAAAAGTTTTTCTACACATCATGCTCTCGCGACATGATGAGAACAATAAAGGCAACAATCCACACAGAAAGTTTCCTTGTATATTTATCATGCTGCGTGAGAGCATGTTGCATGGACTTTTTGGTATTAAATATGAATTGAGAGACATTTTTTTTCAAATGAATAAAGAGTTTGGAGGGTTGTATAGATAGCACATTTTACATTTTTTTGGTAGTCTGTAGTACTGATTTCGGCTAAAATTGTAAATTTGAACGGATTTGGTGTGTAAAACTTTAAAAACGAAATTAAGTCTATAGTAAACCTCTAAAATTGAAAATTATTAATCACCGTAGTCAAGAAAAAATATTAAATTGGGGTTAAGCAGAATGCACTATGTACTTAAAAAACTAATTCAATTATTTCTTGAGGAAAATAAAATAAAATAAATTAAGTTAAATAACTTACGAGGCAAGTTAGGTTTAAAATCAACACTAAGCTGGATCGGTACCAAGTTTCCATTTTCAGATTCTGTGGCTAATACCGCGCGAGAATCGCCCACATTTGCTATTATCATAAAATCACCCTACAAAAATAAATCAATTTAACAAAAAATATATCAAAACTTAATACATTATAACAATATGAAAAACAAGTAGTTCAAACTTTGTACCTGTTTGACCAAAGTCAAAGCAGTGGTACCGCTAAAATATGTATCGATCTTCCGATTTTGCCCAAGTTTCTTATCCACAGTCTCACTAGCAATAACACAACTCTGTTTCCACAAATAAAACTGCGTTTTTTTCTCTTTGTCCAAAAGAGAAGAGGCGAGCTTGACCGCCTCTTGAAAATTGCAGAGGAGAGAGAGAGGCAGATTTTCTCTCACCTCTTTTGAGACGTAGTGGCCCCACTGGCCGTGTCCGTCAAAAACTCCACAAAATATCGTATTTTCTTGACTTCCAAATCCCTAAAAAATGATTTTTTTTTTATTATTTTATTTTATATTTTGGGTATAATTTTAGAAAAGAACCTATAAATGACAAAATACAGATATGTTTGATTTATAAAAATAGGGGGAATTTGATGGAATATTTAAGAAAACAACACATGATTGGTTAGTTTAATTCAACTGGCCTTAACTATTTTATTTGACTGGATTTCTCAAATTCTTTTAAATGATTGGTTTGTTTATTTATATAAGAAGAAGTCTCTGTTTCACTATTTAAATGTAAGCAAAATAATTACTTTTCTTTTCTATGAGGAAAAAAATATATTACAATTTTTTTTTTTCATGCCTCATGTTTTGGACCAAGTCATATTTAGTAGAAAGAAAACTGTTTTAAAAATGGCAAAATGAAGCTAATAAAACAATTTTTTTTGAACGACACATTAATCTATTGTTATGTTTCTGTCAAAATAAAATTATGTTATCATTTGCTAAATATAAAATATTTGTCAGCCTAACAAATTTAGGTTACTAGAAGGGTCTTTTTCAAAATAAACCTCCAAAAATATCTTTTCTATTTATGAAACTAATCATTGTTCATTTCCAGCAAGAGCAACTCAAAAGTTAGACTCAAACCAGACAAAATATCTTCTGGAATCTAAAAATCAAAAGAAATAAAGAAACCTAATTCATGCATATGATATCTCACTATTAATTTATATTCTTTTATTAGATTAACAAAATATATATCTTTCCATTTTGTAGAATTATTTTTTCTTTAAGTCACTCAAAATAGCTGGGAAAAAATCAATACCTACCAAAAATCAATAATTTTGATATTCCTTCTAATTTTATGAAAACAAAAATAGCACAAACAAACAAACAATTCAAAAATGTCACATGCCACCTAAACTAACAAAAATGTACCAACCAAAATTTTTTTTTTTACATATTCTATTCTATCTAATTTTGTGAAATATTTCTTCTCTGTTTCCTATTATATACTCTACCGAGTACCAACCAAAAAATGTCAAATATTACCTAAAGTAATAACAATATACTAACAACCTTCCCCCACACAATTTTCTTTTGTTTAAATATAGTAAAATACAAATAAAAAGCAGCTGTCATTTTATGAAACATTTGGAAAAAAATATCTAATTTTATGAAATATTTCTTATCTATTTCCTATTATATACTCTACCAAGTACCAACCAAAAATGTCAAATATTACCTACAGTAATAACAATATACTAACAACCTTGCCCTACACAATTTTCTTTTGTTTAAATATAGTAAAATACAAATAAAAAGCAGCTGTCATTTTATGAAACATTTAAAAAAAGTTTTTTTTAGAAAAAAAATTTGTTCAAAATACATAAAAACCCTGATAAATACGAGTTTTAATTTATACTTGATCCTTTTTTTTAAGCTTAAATTTATATTTGTACAACACTTATTCCAAATCAAAAGTCTCTCCTAAACCAAAAATCACAATTGAAGTTTTTCTTCTAAAAAAATCTACACACTCAAAGCACCTATAAAATCCTGAACTCCATAACAATCTTTACAAGAAAAAGCAGAATTGAAAACTAAGTGTTACAAACACTTAATCACCATGAAACGGTATGCTAATTAAAAGTTCAATACTCACCTTAAGTTTCACATATCATTAAAAAAAAATCTCAACAGGGAGAGAGAAAGAGAAGTGCATACCTCCCAAACAATAGAACAATCTTGATTAATCCCTTTATCGCCCCTCTTCGAGTAAACCGAAACGAAGCTCTTCGATCCATGGCCATCCACACAACCAGAAGCTTTCAAAATCGTCTCTTTCACTTTCAACTCATCAGCCCCTTCAAGACACTTCTTCTCTTTCCCGTTAGAAATAGTCCTGACCAGCCCATTCAACAAGTTAGAAATCTGCCTCATTTTGTGCGAAATTCAGCTCAAATGGACTCGAGTTGCTAACTTTGGTTTTGGGTCACGATGTTATGATCGAAATAGTGGATAATTCCCCCATTTGGGGTCTCTAAAGTTATGTATTGAAATACAGGTTTTTGAGAAGTAGCTATGGATAGAAGCAGAGTGAATTCGGTTTTTGGTTATAAGGTATATGAGAGAATTAAACGAAGGCTAAATTGGAGTTCAACTGAAATATGAATTCATTCAAAAATGAAGTCATTCATGGATAAAAGAGAGGTCTCTCTCTCTTCTTCTCATTTTATTTAGAGATTTTCTCTCTGTTATGTAATAGTGTGTGTCTCTGTCTTGAAGAGTCAAGTCTCATAATAGGTTTATGATAATACTTCAAATTTGCAAAATAGCCCCTTCATTGGTTAAATTGCAAGCAATGCCCTAATAAAATTACTGTAAAGCTCATCGATTCTTTTTCTTTTTTTTTCGAAATATAGGTAATTTGTCTACTTAGACTTGCATTAAAGAAAAAAAAAATTTACAAGAATATTTAAAAGTAATTTTCTAGAGCTTAAATGTCTTCTTTGAAATTTGTATAAATAATGCCTACAAACTATTCATCTAATCTATTCTTGTGTCGACTTGGCTCTCGTTTTGGCGTAGGACTTGATGACGGCTATTAACCTTACCCATCATTTTTGTTCATTCTCCGACACTATCTCTGATGGTTGAGAAGATATGATCTATGTTACATTAAAGCTCATCGATTCTTAAAAATTTTAAAGAATAACAAAAAATGTTAAGTCGTCTATAACAATATTATTCGTTTAAATTTTAACGGATGTCTCCGAAAAGACGACAACGTTAGATTAATACAATTAATTCACATATAAGAGACTACATTTATTGGATTATGTTAGTTTCAATAATTTTTTTAACTAGCTCTTATTTGCATGTACTGATTATATTTTGAATATAAATAATTTAGATTAATTTATTTAAATCTAAATGTTAACTATATAAATCAATTTTTTTATATGTGTTAATTATATAAATACATTATAATTATGATAGATTTGTATAATTAATAACTTTCGATAGGATTAATAATAGAATTAGATTCTTGAATCTAACGCTATTAGATGAGATTTAACGATGAGGACTTTTCTTTCAATTTTTGGATAACAGGGGGATTTTTTGCCAATTTATGATTATGTACAATTTTTTGCATGCAAGGTAATTTATTGATTTATTTATTTTTGCAAATTTCTCTGGTATTTTTTCTTTGTTTGTAAAGAAACAGGGAGCTCAATAATTCAATAAAATATTATGTCATCAATGAGCTTATTTATTTATTTATTATTTTATATCATACAAAATTATATTGATATAAAATTGTATTATATGTTACATGTTAGCTCTGTCGTGATTTTTGTATGGTCAAAATTGTCATATATTCTAGAATTTATACTTGTGTAAGAAATTGTTGGGTTTTGACTCGATCAATAATCAAATCTTCAAGAAGCAATTATATCTTGATAGGTTGCCTTAAAGCATTCTCAAAAGGATATGGATCATTTTCTTACTTTACAGTTTACATGTTGTGAAATGGATCATTTTCTTACTTTAAAGTTTACATATTGTGATAAAATTAAATATTTAAACAGTGATAAAATTAATATTATTTTTGAAATTACTCGAGGTTAATATTAAATTGCAATGATTACCAAGTTAGTGCATCATCTGATTTTTCACTACAATACTAGTAATTCAATCTATGTCATATATTTAGTGAAATTTATTACTCTTATTATTTCTAATAGGGGGAAGTTCATATTTACCCTTTCAAAAACCCAAAATATCATATTTACCCTTCTAAAAATCCAAAATATCAAATTTACCCTTCCAAAACTTATAAAATATAAAAAATGTCCAAATTACTAATTTCATCCAATCTTACTGTTAAAATTAACTGTTTTCATTTTAAATTACTATTTTACCCCCCTTCTTCTCTCTCAAATTATTTTCTTAAACTAATTTGTTATCTTTTATTTCTTAGATGATAATTTATGATTATTATAAGGATTACAAATATAAATAATTCTCTAAAACCATTCATAATAACTAAAGGGCATATTGGTTACAATACAAAGTAAAAATAAATAAAAATATAGAACCAGAGCCTACAAAATTCAAGTGAAAGTATTTAGGGAACTAAGTCGATTTTTATCCTTACAATAATCATAAATTATCATGTAAGAAATAATAAATAACAAATTAGTTTAAGGGAAATGATGTGAGAGAGAATGAGGAGGAGTGAAATAGTAATTTGAAATGATAACAGTTAACTTTAATGGGAAAATAGGATGGAATTAAGAATTTGGGCATTTTTGATATTTTATAAGTTTTGGACAGGTAAATATGATACTTCGGATTTTAGAAGGGTAAATATGATATTTTAAATTTTGGAAGGGTAAATATGATATTTTAGGTTTTTGAAAGGGTAAATATGATATTTTTGGGTTTTTGGAAGGATAACTATGAAATTCCCCCTTTCTAATATTGGGTGACCGAATCTTGGAGTGGTTAATGTTCATTACAACCCCAACAGTATAAGTAAGGTACCACAATTGTGGAAATTTAATATTTTCCCACGTGTTGGCAGCAAAGCAAGGGGGGGGGGGGTATTTGAAAGATATTCACTCCTCCATTTTTTTTAGCAGATGGATCTCTACGTATTTCTTTTTTTGTTTTGTTTTTTGAAATGTAGACAATTTGTCTATTTAAACTTATAAAAGAAAATAATTTTTTTACAAAAATATTTACAAGAATTTTTTTAGGACTTAAAAACTTTCTTTGAATTTTTTAATAATTCCTACAAACTATTTATCTAGTCTATTCGTGCGGCGACTAAATTATTATTTTGGCGTAGGGCTTGATGATAATCATTGATTTTATCCGTCATTTTCATCCATTTTCTTCTTAAGAACTTGCTACTTCTTTCATGCCTTTCTTCAATTAAAATCAATAGATATTTATTTTTCTTTCAAAAAAATTCTCATAATATCAATATTTTGTACAACTTCCTTAATTATATGAAATGTAATCTTGAAATAGCTATATAATTATAAATAATTATAATTAAATTTTGAAATACAATCAGTTACTTTTAACAAAGAAATAATGATATAAAGTGAAAATATATGTGTATAATATAGACTGAGTTGATTGAGCATGAACGAACAATAAGCATATAAATATCAATATGTAATATATTTTGACTGTGTTAAATTGAATAAATAAGTTAAAAGTATATTTATTTTGATTTTTCG
The DNA here is from genome assembly GCA_024447665.1 of Juncus inflexus. NCBI lineage: Eukaryota > Viridiplantae > Streptophyta > Magnoliopsida > Poales > Juncaceae > Juncus > Juncus inflexus. Next base: position 11,005,575 of record JAJHPC010000014.1, on the reverse strand, counting down.
TTCAATATATAATTTCAATATGTCTATGAACTTTTAGTATATTTATAATATTCAATTGAGTTTAGAAATTACAAATCAAGTAAAATTGAACTATTCGATATGGAAAATCTTTTGAGAGCTCAAACATGTAGTAATACTAGTATATGATCTAATTTTACTTAGGATATCGTATTTGAATAACTATCATATTAAAAAGAACTAAGAAGTCTCCATTAATTCTATAGTGGAGAGGATTCAGATATATTCTCTAGTGACTTGGTCCAAAATAAAGTGCAATTTTGTGGTTGTAAATGCATTAGACTCTTGAGAAACATCAACATCCAACCGTGATCAGGAACTTTGTGATACATTTTGGATAAAAAAAAAAAAAGTATACATATTTCATGTTTTTTAGATTTTTCAATATAAAATAGTATATATAGGGTGTTTCAATCACGCCGATTTTACTGAATTCTGAGTCGATTTTTATCAAATGCCTATATATATGCTTTTTTGCCCTATACACACTACACTTTTTTATTTTGTCTTGACCTTAAAAACTGTTAATTCATATACTTATTTTTTATTTTTGGCCCAAAAAACCTTGGTGAGTGCGCAATATCAGATCCTCTTTGATTTTCTGTTCTTTTTTTTCTTTTCTTTTATGCTTCTTGTTTACTTGAGATAAGGCTACTATGATTTTAAATTGATGAACGTACAGAGAATAAAGATTACCATTGAAGTGCTCAGCCCTCTTTTGTCCTTCTAAAATATAAAAAAGAGACAAATAAAGAAAAGAATCTGAACTAGCAATATACAGTCCATTCATTGGCCTTAAATTGATTAAAAAGAAAAAAAAAAACAGTACAATAGAATAAAGATACAATAACAATTTAAATGCTGAGCCCTCTATGGTGCTGTAAAAAGAGAATGTGAAAGATAACAAATGCATAATAGTAATAAAATAATATATAAGTACAATAAAAGAATCATCATTATATAAAATAACAAAACAAATAAAAAAATAAAAATAAAAGACCATATCAAACTAATAATAAATATAACAGTAATTAAACAATATATAGTTACTCCTCCCCAAAAATTTTGGTATTTAGTATATATTTATAGAATTTTAGTGCATTATATTATCCAGAGAAAATAAAATTAAATGTATTTGGACCCCCCAAATATATTTATAAATATTATAAGGCATAAATTTTTTTTTTCCATACCCCCCAAAAAAAATTATTTTGGGTGGAGCTTAGTCCCTGCATACTGCAGAATAATATATGAGTATTACGAAATGATATAAGTATAATAATATATTTGAATGCTAAAATAATATATATATATATATATATATATATAACAATATTTATTAATATCAATATGCTATATATAATTTATATTAAAATAACAATATATGTGGATAATTGTACATTCACAAGTAGTTATACAAGATCAAGCACGGAGCTTGACCGGGTTTTGTCTTGGGGGGCAAAAAAAAAAATTTCTCCCTACTGATTAACATTGTACAAATTTTTTGGGGGTGGGGGCCAAATGCACAAAAATACATGTATTTCAATTTTTTTTTTCCACCAAAGCACTACTGATATATACTACTCCGTCAAAATTTTGAGGGGGCCATGGCCCTTCCCTCCAATTCCTATTTAGCTCCGCCCCTGTGCAAGATTGAAGTAGTTTGATAAGATAACTATCTTTAATCTTGACTTGAGTTTTATATTAAGTAAGCTTATCTATAAGAGATAATTAAATTGGCTTAAGTAGTTTGCCTTCAATTTAGTGCCACTAAGATTAATCATCAACACTCTAATTGTTATATAAATAATTTATAAAACTGCCCTCGTGTTGCCATTAATTGTAACCAAAGTAATTAATATTATTTTCTGATTAGTCAGATGAGCCATCTTATCTTTCTAATTTTTTGTAAGGACTAATAGATAAGTTTTTTGAATAATGACTAATAGATAAGTTTGTTTTTAATTTTTGTTCGAGAGAACTTTGGGGAAAAAAATGTTACTGAGAAGGAAATGTAATTGTGAGTACCTCAAATTTGTAAAGATTAGCATATTTTTCAAAGACCCCTAACTTTTATGAATATTTAAAAAAAATCTTAATTTTTTAATTTCCTTTTAACCTGTCTAAAGTAAATTGAATTTTCTTCCTCTCTTATATATTAGAGTAAAAGTCAACATTCTATTCAAATTAGTTTTTCGACAAATATACCTCTAGTTAATATTTTCAATGAAAGCAATATATACATGAGAAAGTTTTACTCAAAAAAAAAAAAAAAAAAAAAAACAAAGAAAGTAATACTTTGCAAAATCATATTCATAATCTTGCTTTTATGATAATACTTGTATATTTGTAAGGCATAAAAGACGGTGAAAGAATTAATAAAACAGTCAGAAAGAGTTAATGGGTAGCTCAGCCGTAAAATAAAACGATATCACAGATCACACTACTAGAATGTCCTTATGTCATAAAGTTGTTCAGACCTCGAGTTAGTCACTTAGTTTTTCTCTAAGAAGACAACAAAATACAACACAGTAAACGGAAATATTAAAATCATAGGCATCACCAAACCCTTATTAATTAAAATACGAATAAGTTACATACTTATGGCTAGGAACTAATTGACGGTATTATTTTTACAAAGGCATGTATGTGGCTCTCATTTTTGTGCATGCTCAAAGAACCATCTTTGTCACCATGACTTGGACCCTCACAATTTATGAGAATTTTTTGTGTGCCCCTCGAAAATAATAAGGTTAATTTTACTATAGAGGATGGTGAAAGCATATATAGTGCTGTTTATAGTGGTAGAAGGTTAATGATGGGAAATATTTGAATGGATGATTTGGATGCAGAGAGTACTTCAACTTGTACAGAGCACTAAACTGATCATTGCTTTAATAGTGTCTATTTTAACTATTAGTTTCGTATGTAAATTGCCATTATGTTGTATAACAGAAATAATTTTGTAATTTCTTTAGGGCGTAATGAACAAGAGAAATTCTAATTTATAGTGGTGGATTTTGAATCTAATCTAACTACCGAGTCATAGGAGACTTCAAATGATTAGAAGACCATCCAAATTAAGTTTTGATCTAGTGGGTATTTTCTAAATAACTTTGTAATAAAGAATTTTCGAAAAAGATGATGCTTTGTATCTTTGAGTTAATAACAAATAAACACAGTGTTTCCATCATAATAGTTCAATTTTTTTTGCTTTTCTATTTTGAATTATCGTAAGTTCGAAATAGTTTTTACGCGTTAAATCAAGGAGAATAGAAAAGTCAATTTCGAAATTTAAAAATCTCAACTCCAGTTATTTGAAAATATTATTTGTATAAATTCACATATGAAAGTCGTTATTTTTATATTTTCTTTTATTTTATGGTCATTTCAAAAAACAACTATGTTTAGTGGGTTTCTTCTGGATCCCTCAATACGTACAATCCACCAAATATAATTGAGAAGATACCTCCAAGTCTCCAACACATTTTTTTACTTTCTGACATCAGATTTCTATTTAGCAAACGAGCATGAGTCACCATGAGAAATAAATAATGCCATTCATGTATCGCCCTTTTTATCCTAGATTCTATTATCCAGCTCATATGTTCAGAAGTTTGCCTTTAAAGTTACATTATTTAAGTGGATAGAAGAATGAAGGGCAAGTAGAAGAAGCCTTGTAGGCTTTTAGGTAAAATAAAATAAAATAAAAAGATAAATAAATTGCTAACTTTTGAATTTTACACATAAAAGAGCAGATGGGAAATTATAAAAAATCCTCTAACTTTTCTGATTATTTAATCAGAACCCTTATTTTGTAGACCCGCAAAAAAAATTATGTTGTAAAACACAAAAAATAACATTAACATTTTTTTTACAAAAAATTCTTTGTGAAATTATGATACAGGGTCCCTAATGTTTTGAGTGACATGATTCACATGGAGTGAAATGGTTTTCAGAAAAAGGACAGTGCATGGGCCGGCCGACTATATAATTGTACCTCATAAAGTGATTAGTTGATTAATCCGTCGGCAAAATATGAAAACATGAATTTTTGGATGGTGATGTAACATAGAATTTATTATATGTGTAAATTAATTTATTAGCAACAAAACAAAAGAAAAGTGTTGAGTAAAGAGGAATCCTAAGAAACTGTGGGCCGATTGAATACTCCTTTTGGGAATGAATAGTGATAATATGATTTAAATATTACAGCTGAGTAAAATTTTCTTTTGATTAGATGAAAAAAAAATCATTGAATTCACTCAAACGAAAACAGATTACATATTAAAGAAAAGAAACCAATCACGAAGAATTCTTTTTGACATTGATAAAGTTCAGTTTTAATTATGACAATCATGCCTGCTCAGACATGCTACTGTTTTAGCACGGATTGGGTAGGAAAATGATTTTTGGATAGGATTTCAAATGTGGTGTTCGGACCCCATTTGTAAAATGATGTAGGAACCATAACTTTGCATGGAATCCACGGAAAAATCCATCGTTTTTGCATTTTTTGAAATAATAAGATTACACAAACAAACGGCATCGACAAATCATTGACAAACGTGCTAGGTGGCCTCTATCCAAAAATCATTTGCACGGACCTCCATTTTGCACGGGATTGGATAGTGGAAAGACCAAATTTGATTTGATCTAAAATATAAAAAAATTCAAATTCATGCAACTAATTTTTTTTCTTCAAAAAGACAAAACTATTCAAAATGAGAATTAAATGTCTGTACTTATTCAAGCATTTTTATGTTGCTAACACTTATTAAGAAAATTCATAGAATTAATTCTTTTGTAAGACTAAAAGAATGACATTTAAGATAATTTATGAATGGAAATTTTCAGCTTTAGTTTGACATTTTTAATCTATAAAGAAATATATATCACATGTTTTATGTTAATAAAATATATGTGGTATACTTTAATTTGATAATTTATATTCTATAAGGATATTTATAAAAATAAAAATAATAATTGTACATATTTAAATTTATATAATATTGCATGGTAATATTACTTTTTCAAAGAAATTAATTACATCCGTCATAGCTTCCTGTGTTTTGATCAAACATCTCTTTTTGATACTTTCATACAGAAAACATAGCTTCCTGTGTTTTGATCAAACATCTCTTTTTGATACTTTCATACAGAAAACATAGCTTCCTGTGTTTTGATCAAACATCTCTTTTTTGATACTTTCATTAAGAAAACGTAGCCTCCTGTGCTCATGGCTTCCTGATGTTCACACGTTAGCTTCCTGCAAACATGGATAAAGGAAGTGCATTTTTTTTCTAGTATTTTCAGTGACCAAGTTTAGAGTTGCTATTATTCTCTAACTGCTCAATTTGATAGCGATTAGTCAACATGCACATTTTCAAAGCGTTGTTCTTCGAACTAAACCAAAATTCTCTGTCATATAATATTTTCTCATAGAAAATATCTGCTTTTAGATTCAGAAAATGACATCTTAACATTCAAAAAAAAGTGATAAGAATTTGAATTGTACTTCTCATGTTAGGTACAGTACACGTGATGTATTTCTAGCGCTCAATAGTGAATATTGAGACAGAAATGACTCAAAAAAGATGCATTCAAGATTTAGAAATGACAAAGTAAATAAACAAGAATACCTAATATAAAGTCCCAAATCAACATGAATTAATGAGTGAGCTTGCAAAAAATTCATGAACGTTTTAGCATAACATCCTTTAAGTTTTGAATTCCATTTAAACCTTACAAATATTAATAAGGTCCATGGGCCAAGATTAGTAAAATGATCTTGCAGTACAATTAAGATCTTTTACGACTCGACAGATTAGCATCAATTTTTCTTCGAATCTGCAAAGATTGTTGATACAGATTAAGATCCAGCCCATCTACATTTCGCCCTATCCTTGCTTCCAACATAGCCTACAAGAATAAAATAAATGAAAAGTCAGATAAAATTAATAAAACTTTTTTCACAGCCCAAAATAAATATTATATTATACCAGGTGCCCCAATTGGACGGTTAAACCCTCAATTTTGTAATTAAGCCCAAATTATTCAATTATTTATCAATTAACCCCCCAATTATCCTAAATCAACCCTCAACATTCCACTTAGGCCTCAATTAGGCTTCAAATGTTCCTTATATAATATAACCTAATCAGCCCCAATAGATCCTCAATTGAGAGAGAGAAACTTACATCATTATCATGTCCAAATTTTAAATCACCAATGAACTGGTACAAAGAGCCGGTACGAAAATTGAAGTCCCTCAAATGTTGCATGTCAATCTTTAATTTAAAACCCCCATCACTTATTATAACAATTCCAGTTTCTATTTCAAATGATTCCAACCTGTAAAAAAAATAACAAAAGTTAACTATGGGAATTTTGCAAAAAAGTCCCTATATTATGCCAAAATTCCAAAAAAAAAAACTATTGTATTATTGGAAATTTCCCTTAAATTATTGCAGGTGTTTTTTTGCAAATTTCCCTTAAATTATTTGGCATTTTACCAACCAGTCAAAACCTAAAAAAACTGTAAATTTTAAAATTGTACTGGGCTTATAATTGGTCTTTTAATTACCAGATTGTTGTACAAATGAAAAAAAAATAAAAATAAAAAAATAATAGAAAATAATTATCAACTAACTTTCCAATAACTCTGAGGGATTGACCATGTTTGAAAAATGCAGAAGAGGGCACCAATTCTCGCAAAATTACAGGAATACCCGGTTTTATTCCAGATAAAGCCATTCAAAACTGGAATAAGATCCTACAGAATAAAATATAAGCAGATTTGATAAAATAAAGTTTCAATTTGAAACATGATCTGTCTTAATACTTAAAATATGAAATAAAAAGCTAGTGTAAAATGACATATTTGTGACAAGAACTGGAAAAGAGATAGAGAAAAAATGTACCAGTATTGGTTAATACAATACAAATTCATTTTAAATCTCAAACAAAATTATACACTTTCAAACACATCAAGCAAAATTATACCAGTGAAGAACAGTTTGTGGTACTAAATCTATTTATGCCACAAGAACGTCACCAAATTGACCAATTTAGCTCAATTACATAAATTATAGGATGATTCATTCTCAAATGATAAATTGACGACTAATTAACCCCTAATTACATAAATAATATCTTACAACCCGCACACAATAAGATAATTTAGGCAAAATTGGATTTAGTTGTATTTATGTCCTTCATTCTAATTGATCCCTCAATTAGCCCCTAATTATGTCATTCATCTAGAAACATATTGTAGCAACCTTTCAAACATTTGTGATGTGAAAGTTCAAATAAAAAATAAGCATCAATTTAGCCATGCAACAACACAGGTATTATTACACAAAAGAGTACCAAAAAAGACGAAAATCGTGTAAGAGCATAGACAAACCCACAAAAAAAAAATACCCCAATTCAATAAATAAAAAACCCATAAAAAAGAGCCATGTTCAGTACCCAGGAGAGAGAGAGAGAGAGAGAGAGAGAGAGGCGAGGCTGGAGGAGAGAAAGGGTTTATGGTTTATGAATGCGTAATTTCTTATATTACATCACGAATATTGTTTTCTAATAGGATGAAATATTATAAAGGGCCCCTGAATTATTCCGAAATTGTAGAAAAACTTCCTGCATAATGCCAATGTTAAAAGAAAGTTCCTGGATTATGCCCAAATGTTAGAAACATCCCTGTGAATTTTAGAAAAGGATACAACCACCGACTTATTTATCATCAGTATCGCCGGAATTCAAAAAGATATAATAGAATTGCACAAAGGTACTTTGATGTAAAAGATATAATAAACATATAAATGTATATTAATATATAATATATAAATTTTTTTTCTATTAATTGTATTTGTATATAAAGATATAATGGATTGAAAATACTATATGGTGATGTTTAGTTGATGGTTAAGTGAGTGATACAAATATTTTTTCTTTCAGAAAAGCTGCATTGTGCCACAATTTTAGAAATGTATTATGCTACAAATTTAGAAAAGTCCCTCCCTCGCATTATGCCGGAAAATTAAGAAACCGAAAACACCTCAACGCTTGATAAAATGAAAACATAATCATTTTCATTAGATTTTATGTGGGACTATTTTTAAATGTATAGTTACATATTGGATCTCTGATTCAATTTATTTTTTTCCTAATTTAATATTTTTTCCTCATGTTTAGTAGTATATAGAATTGAATTCTTTTGCAAAATGCTTCTTCACTGATTATCTCCACCTTATTTAAAGAAAGAGCTCTGTAAAATGACAACTTACAAGATTAATGGTTTTTGAAATGTCCGTGAAAAACTAAATTTTGTTTTCAATGTATCTGTCGATAAATAATAATCAACAATGTTTTACCAACATCAATTTTGAAAACTCTTTTGGAAGTAAGAGTTTGTAATGACAAAATATATAAGGTTTATTGATTTTGAATTGTCCATAATAAATCATTTTCAACATCAATTTTCAAATTCTTGTTTTCGTATCTATTGATAGCTAGTCAATAAATATTATTTTTACCGAAATCAATTTTGAAAGTGCAAAAAAAAAATGATTTAATTGCAATTCATTCATGTTAGAAGTGAACCCCAAACCATGATTTAGTTTATCACTGGTTATCCTACTTTAATTCCGAGTTTTGTTTCACCGTTTGATAGGGGTAACGGTGATAAGAGTTCTTATCCCTCTCTTTTGTAAGGATATTCAACTTTTTTTGGTTGAAGTTTTTTGTTTAACTTATGGTATGTATGTATGGAGACCTTTTATAGTAAGATTGTAATATATATGGCCTTTTGGTATCTATGTATGGCCTTTTCAATGTATTGATCGATAGCTAAGTAACAACAATTTATTACCGACATCAATTTTGAAAGCTCTCACAAACAACAATTTATTACCGACATCAATTTTGAAATATTCTTTATTTATTTTCACTGTAATAAAGAAAACAATATTTCAACAATGTATGTATATAATCAAAATAAAGAAAACAAAATTGTATGTATTTGACAATGTATGTATTTGACAAATGTATGTATATAATCAAAATAAAGAAATATTTCACCGACAGCAATTCACCGACAAATAAAGAAAATAATATTTCAACAATGTATGTATTTCAAATAAAGAAAACAATTCACCGACAATAAATAAAGAAAACATAAATAAAGAAATATTTCTCTATTTTGATTATATACATACATTGTTGAAATATTGTTTTCTTTATTTGTCATTTTGAATTTAACAAAATAAAATAGGAAATCAGGTTGTGTAAATGGTAAGATCATCTCTAGGAACTAAAAAATAATCTACAAATATTCAGATTTTTAAAAATTTGGTACAAAAAATAGAATGAACAAAAATTTGTATCCAAACTTAATGATTTCAGCTTTTCTCTTCCTTATACATCTCTGTTTGTCTATCAAATTCAGCAACGATTTTGGCCTCAACTCTCTGCTTCAGTTCGTCAACAACAACTTTGACAAGAGCCATAACTTTATCTTTTATATTGACCATTACTTCGGTTTTGGCTTTATCTATTGCCATTGAGACTCTACGAAACTGGTCATTATATATTTGTTTTTTCTGCCGGTATTTTTGCTTCGTTAAGGATCCCAACTTTAACACTCTCTTTCGTTCGAACAAAAACATTTTTTGTTGCATCTTCGGTTTGTACTTTCATCTTCTCTATCACTTCATCTTCTGCAATATCTAAATCGGCTTCGATTGAAGCAATATATTTAGCCTCCCAACAAGGTCTACGAAAAAGTAACAAAAAAAATAATAATTAAGCATTTGTCTACATAGAAAGTAAGCAACTATATGTTATCATTCAAGAAAATAAAATTAGTAAGATGTTATTTAGTATTAAAAAAATAAAATAGAATATTCAATTACGGTTTTTTTATTAAAAATATTACGGTGATCTTCACGAGAAACGTCGTGACTCTCTAGACATAAAAAAAAGCAGCTTGAAGCAATCCAAACTTCTCATTTAGTCACATCGAGAGAAGAGCTGGATCATTGTCCCAATTAGCCTATATAATTAAAGACAAAATTCTTCAATTTTAAATTCCACCTGATGCCATTATGAAACAATTAATAAGTACCGATATTACAAAATACATGACAATGAAAATAATAGAGGATAAAAAACCAAACTCTTTATCTCGTATTAGCTACAATTTAGGGTTCATTCATTTTCATGAAGGAGCATTTTGAAGAATTAATACAAACATACCTTACTCTTATCAATATTATGCTTCCTTTTTTCATCCTGCAAGCCCTAATTGTCCTCATGTGATAGTATGTTTGACGCAAATACCATTAAGTTGGACCTACAGTCAAACTTAGTAGCAAAATCCTTTCTCTCCATATCAGGAAATCACGGCTTCTTTCATGACATTTGGGAACCCACGTGTCTATAAAAAAAATTAATGAATTAACTAATGAGATAATAAACTCTTATTAGTATTAATTAAAAGAGCCATTAAAGGAGTCTAACTCTTTAATAATTAATGAAAACAAGTATTGAAAACATCAAAAAATCTGTATTTTATTTTATTTTATTTAACTGAAACATCAAGATAGAGATCAGATGTTTTTAATAGAGTGAAAACATTCACTAATCATAATTAATGAAAAATTAATATTAAAAACATCAAACATCTTTATTTTATTTTAATGAAAAAATCAAGAGAGAGTGATATGGATTGACGATTTAATTAATGATCTTTAATTCACATATATACAGACATATGCAATCACATATATTTCTAAAAACAGTATATGCAAGACAAATGAGAAAACATGGAAAAATATTTTAATTAACGAATATTAAAATAGTTATATTTATATAGTTGTATTTTTATTTATTAAATAATTTTTAGAGGAAAAAATGGACTAACCTGCGTCGGCTCCAGTGTTCTTTCCGCCGTCGCCATCGTCGTCCTCTACTACCTCCGTTGCCTGACAAAAGGTAATTAATTATTAATATTATTGATTATTTTAAATTATTTATATTGTTATATTAGTGGTTTTAAAACACTAATTCTTTTCCACGGCGAAAGGGACGAAATGTACATGAATTTTATATTAGAATATGTAATTGAAACAATACATATTCTAATACAAGCTGAGTCATTGTGCTCAAAATTATATATTTATCAAGTAATTAAATTATTTTAATTAATGATGCTTAATTTAACATATATGCATACATAAGCAATCACATATATTTTATGAAAATTATATATGCGGGACAAATGAGAAAACGTAACAAAACTATTTTATAAAAAGCAGGGGCTTTTTGTGAAAATTTCACTTTCCCTCCTATTATAAAAGAAAATTTAGTAATTAGAAAAAAAGAATAATGTAATTTGTAAAACATTCGCTACATTATCCTAAAATTGTAGAATTTTCTATGTTATTTTCAAATTTGGGATAATGCATTGGCTTTGTGTGCAAATCTTCATTTCTCTCTTTTTATAAAAAGTAAATTAGTAATTAGAAAAAGAGAAAAATGTACTTTGTAAAACAACCCCTGCATTATCCCCAATTGCAGAATTTTTTGTTTGTTTTTTGCAAATTTCGGATAATGGAAGAGCTTTTTATAAAAGAAAAATTAAATTATTATCCTTGCTGCTAGTGTTGCCACTACCAGCAGCATTAATCCTCAATTGTTGCTTCTCTAAAATTAAAAAAACATTTATTAGCAAAAAAGTTTATTTGAAATTATTAAATAAGTGGGCTCACTCACTCTTTTTGTTTCCGCTATTTTTTTTTGCAGTTTGCACATTGCAGGATGTCGCCTGATATGACTGGGACCCCCAACCTGAGATATGCCAGGCAGATTTTTGAAATGGGTTCTCGGCGGAACGATTCCCACTGTCGAGCATGCCCTAGGAATAAATATTTGTATTTTTTTTTAACAATTTTTATATTTTTTATTAATTAGACTCAAACATTTAATCAAAAAAATCATGAGATACAATGATTACAACTTCAAAATAGATTTCACATTTATGCCTATAAGAAATCATTTATGACGGTAAGTGGTTGCTTCAAAAGAAGACGAAGAAGATCCGCTCTCTCCACGACCCTCTTTCTCTCCGCCCAAAAAAATCTAACGGAGCCACCTCTCTCTCCCCCGGACGCCGCCTCTACACCCAGTATGTCCTCTCTACTCGAAACCGTAGTTTCAATTTCTTTTTGTTGTTTTTGTTTTAATCAATTTTTGTTTATATTTGGTTTAAATTTTGTTAAATTAGACATAATTGGTGTCTAATTTGATTAAATATGCTTCTAAAGAAAAATTAACTAGATTTCTGGTGCCTAATTCGAAATCTCTATCGATTTCTACGTGTTATATGAAATTTGAATATCAAACCACATAAAAAGTATATTAACCAAGTTGGAACTCCACAGAAAAACAAAGAAGTGCAAACAAAAATTCATCTCATAATTTATAAAACTTATGTCTCAGTTCAAGTAAATCTTTAATAGCAAGCATCAATGTTATTCCCTTGTAGGAATGCAGAGGATCACCGGGACCACGAAGTTGGAGGATGCGAATGAAGCGGGTGGGGAGAATTTTGAAGAACTGCACGCATATTGTAACGGAAGGCGATTCGGCCAAAGCTCTCACGGTAAGTACATTTATACATATGTAAGAATTCAAAATGTCTAATTTAACCATTTATTTGTTTTTATTATAGATGGCTGGTATTTCGTCTTTGGCACAGGGCTTGGACTACTACGGAGTCTTCCGGTTGAGAGGCAAACTTATGAATGTGAGAGATGCTAGTAAGAATCAAATAAAGGAAATTTTGGAAATTCAAAACTTAAAAAAGATTTTGGGGCTGAAGGACGACAAGGATTATAGTTCCGCAGAAGATCTGCGTTATGGTCATATCATGCTAATGACTGATCGGGTATAAAATAAAACTTTTAAGTTTTAAATGTATGCAACATGCCTAGTTGAGAATTAGTACGATGATTTGAAAATGAATTTAGGGTTTGTGAGGTGATTTTTTTTGGGAGGTGGGGCGGGGGGGTTTTGTTGGGGGGGGGGGTGATTTGAGAGTTATTGCGAAATTGAGAGTGGAATTGGGGGTTATTTGATATTAGAGGGAGAGAGATGAGAGTTGGAAGTAAATAGAATAGAGAGATTAGGGAAATTGTGTAGACAGATTAAACATCCGCGTATTTTGTCATCTTTATTATTTTGGCCGTTGGTGTTGACTATCATAATAAATAAATCTTTATGCAAATAAAAGAGTGAAAATGAAAATGCCAACTGAATTGAAATAGTAAAAAAACATGCAATTGGAGGTACATATATGCAGACATATGCAATCACATATAATTTCGAAAAAACTGTATATGCGAGACAAATGAGAAAACATAATTTTTTTTAAATAAATTCGATTTTGTAATTTGTAGATTTTTAATTTTATTTTATTGAATTACAAACTTTCATAGGTTATACGAGCTACTACAATCTTTCTCATGTGACATTTCTTCCGGATATCATGTACATAAGTATTTTTTATTCGGATGCCATCAAACCACAAAATAAAAAAAGACTCCATTTTTTAACCCCAAACTTGGACATAAATTATAATTAAAAAAAACTCTATTTAAAAAAAAAAAAGTTTGGATTACTGCGATTTACAAAAGAAAAGGCTCCATCCAGCCCCAACGCCTCCTGAAAGAAAATTTGTTAAACAGTTTATAATTTTTTCTTTATTTAGTGCTCTTATTTTTTATATTATTATAATCTAAATTATAATTATATAATTATTATTATATTTTGGGGAAAAATTTTAGTTGGATATGAAATAAAAAGTTATAACAAATTCTACTTACCCTTCTCTTACTTGTTGGCCTTGCAGGTCGCGCATATGGCCCCCTTGCTGGAATAGCGAGGCAAGGCAATGATCCTACATGTCGCACATAGAACTGAACCGCGTTTGACCGTCCAGACCCATACTACCCCTTAATGAAACCGAAAAGATAATTGTAATTTTTTTTGATAAATTGAATTTAATTAATGTTAATGAATTACGGTTGTTGTGTATGTCTCAGTCTTTTCCCTTTGCTCCCTTTGTTTTTGGACTCTATCATCCCTATCCATCATGGATCTCTGTTTTTTTATCCATTGTGCCTATATAAGTACAGAAAACCTATAATTACAAGTAATTAATGGAAACTTTAGTATAGGAAATATCAACATACCGATCAAATAGTAATTAATGAAATTAACTAAGTAAACTATTGCCAAAGCTCTTCTAGTAGAAGTGGTTAGGCACTATCCGACCAACGAGGCTAATTTATTAGATCTGAGTTGACATTTTAATTAATGATGTTTAATTTAACATATGTGCGGACATATGCAATCACATATTTTCTAATAATTGTATATGCGGGACAAATGAGAAAAAATCACAAAAATATTTTAATAACCTCGATTTTATGATTTGTAGAAAAAAGCTGCTAATTAAAGATTTTTTTTTAATTTAATTTTATTAGTTGATATTTCATAAGGATATAATTAAGTTCTAAAGAGTTAAACTCAATAATGCTAAAGAAAGAAACTAATAATTTAAATAAAGAAAATTAACTCGGCGGCTTTTTATAGAAAACAATTAACCCAAGCTACACCAGTTAAACAAAAGGGATAAATGCACCGTTAGTTCTTGTACTTTCATGAGTTGGCAATTTAGTCCCTGTACTATCCAATTAGTATTTTGAGTCCCTGTACCTTGTAATTGTGCACCGTTGGTCCTTGACTTAACAAAAACAATTAACACCGTTAATATATTTTTCTTAAATGGCTATTTTACCCTCGCCTACAAGAGGAGCGAGCTCTACTCTTCTCCTCTTCTCTTCCCTTCGCCTCTAGAAAATTGAGCTATCTCCTCTTCACTTCCCTCTCCTCCTCTCTTCCACTCGTCTCAAGCAGATCGAGCTGAGGCTCCTCTTTTCCCCCATCGCCTCTAGCAGATCGAAGTCAGTCACCTCTTTTCCTCATCGTCTCTAGCAGAACGAGCTCGAGTGAGCTACACTGATGGAATTTCTTAGCATTTTCATGGAAGCGGTTCAAATCTCAATCTGAAAAACCTCTCTCTCAACATGGAAACAGAATCCGTAACCAAATCTGAATCATTCCATTATTTCTTGAAGAATGGAGAATGCCTCTTCATCTTAACTCTCCTATTCCAACAAATTCAAATTCATATCCAATTGAAACCTATCTGAAAAATACACGCCAAACAAAATCCATGTCCAATTGAAACCTATCTGAAAACCAGTGAAGAATCCATATCCATTCTGATCATGTCACGTATGCAATCACCAAACACCCTATTCCAATCACACTATCTGAACAAGAAAGTGAACCAACATGCTTTACCAACACTAACAAGGACCCAAAGTGGAGTGCCGCCATGGAAGTCGAGTTTAATGCCCTTCTTGCAAACATGACTTGGGATCTTGTTCCCTCTCATTCTTCACAAAATTTAGTTGGGAGCAAATGGGTGTTCAAGGTGAAGAGAAATGCAGATGGATCGGTAGAACGTTACAAGGCGAGACTAGTAGCAAAATGATATAACCAAGAAGAAGGGATTGATTACACTGAGACATTTAGCCCCGTAGTTAAACCAACCACTATTCGTGTAGTTCTTACCCTCGTCTTGTCAAAATGATGTCCAATACGATAACTCGATATAAACAATGCCTTTCTTAACGGGGATCTCGAAGAAATGGTGTTCGTGCAACAACCCCCTAGCTTTGTGGATAACTCCAGACAAAACCATGTTTGTCTCCTCAAAAAGTCTCTTTACGGGCTCAAACAAGCCCCATGTGCGTGGTTCACAAAGCTCAAGCATGCCCTCTTCAGTCTTAGTTTTGTTGGCTCTCGAACCGATACTTCTCTCTTTATTCGATTTTAAGACAATGAACTTTTAGCAGTCTTAGTCTATGTGGACGATATCCTCATAACCGGAAGTAATCCGGTCTCCGTCGAGCAACTCATCTAGGATTTAAATACCCAATTCTCCTTTAAGGATCTTGGCTCTCTTCATTACTTTCTTGACATTGAGGTACAAAGGGTGCAAGACGGGGCTCTATTATGTCAACCCCAATACATCTTGAATCTTCTTAAGAAGGCCAAGATAAAAGGTGCAAAACCACGCTCTTCCCCTATGGCTGTTGGAGAGCAACTCTCCAAATTCAAAGGAAATCAAATGGAGGACCCAAAACTCTACCGAAGCACGGATGTCGTGCTTTAATATGCCACAATCATAAGACCAAAAATTGCCTTTGCGGTGAACAAAGTTTCTCGATTCATGCACTCACCAACACACATTCATGGGGGAGCGGTTAAGCGTATCTTCCGATATATCAAAGGCATAATAACTCATGGTCTTCTTCTTCGTTCTTCCCCATCTCTACGACTCCAAGCTTTCTCTGATACGGATTGGACCGGTTGTCCAGACAATAGACGGTCCACGACTGGATATTGAATTTTTCTTGGTTCCAACCTAGTTTCGTGGAGCGCAACGAAACAGACAACAATAGCTTGATATAGTACCGAAGCAGAATACCACAGCCTTGCTATGGCTACCGCGGAACTTGTGTGGATACAATTCCTACTACGTGAACTCCACATCCTTCAAAAGGAAGTCCCTCTCCTATAGTGTGGTAACATTGGAGCTACATATCTCGCTATCAACCGAATGTTTCATGCACGCACGAACCACATCGATATTGATTGTCATTTCGTACGCGAACTAATCGAGCCTAAAACTCTTCAAGTTCGCTTCATAAGCACCAAGGATCAGATTGCAGACATCCTTACGAAGAGACTCATAGCACCTCGATTTACTCGACTTCGTGACAAGCTCACCGTGTTCAGATCCGGCTAGTCTTGAGAGGGGGTGTTAAAGTAGTGTATATATGAGTACCTTAGTGTGGAGATTGTGGGGATTGTATAGATTTTATTGTAGAGATGTATATATTAATTGTAGAGTAGATTAGGTAGGTGATTAGGTCTATAAATAAAATATTCTTGTAAAGTCTAATCAATTCAATCCATTCTAATAAATCATAATTAACCAATCCATTCTATCTCTTCTCTACTCTTAACAAAGCACCAGCAACTGCACTCTTTGCTTCTGACCCCACTAAATGTTCCTATTTGCCTGTCCAAAAAGTTTAACATAATCAATCATAAGTAGATCCGTGGAGCCCCAAATTTGAATTTGCCTTGTTAGCATAGTTTCACACTTTCTCTGATATTGCAAAATTTATGTTTCTAATAAATTCAAAACTTTTAAAGAATCATGATCATTTTGTGACTTGATGCTGCACAACAAAAATTTTGTTGGTTAGCATTTACAGCCTTATAAATTGGGTACATCTTTTCATCATAGAAATATTGTAAATTGGGTACATTTATTTTCCTCATAGAATGTGTAGTAAATACATGACGTTCATCAAAATTAAAATATGGTAAAACATCAATTCAAACACAAAAAACAAAACTAAACCTCTATATTACACTCAAAATGTTTAGGCTTCTATTTTTTTCATAAATTAAGATGGTAAATATATTGGGATTGTTTTTCCTTCAAAAAATATCAGCAACAATTGAGACATATTCATGAATTATTATCGGACCATCCTCCATGTAAATAGCTCGATCTGCATATATGAGTTCTTCAAGGCAATGCGTAACCCTAACCCACAATGCGACAACTTCATCTCGACTCACCACACAGTTCTTAACAGCATTTATCACCGCATCTATCAAAAAGGACAAAAACATAACACATATCATCACAACAATACAGCATGTTTGTGTTTAGAAAATTATTTTTATTATTAAAATATTGCATTACATAATAATGTTGTTAGTAAATTAAATTGTATTGTAAGTCTCATATCTTGATTCAAGCAAGTCATGCTCTCTTTCTATTTTTAGAAAATTATTCCTATGAAAAGTATAATACGTAGAAGAGTTCTTAACAACTCTTATACGTCTAAGAGTTCTAATTCTGAGAGTTTAAGGAGAGGTGAGGTTAAAAAGTATTGAAAAACGTTTAAGCTTGTCGCTATGACTGCCATCCCTTGTGAGAGATTTAAAATTCATGAGAGCCAAATGTATTTCATGAAATACATAACCTGGGAAGCTGAAGCAGCGCAAATTTGGAAGTCTGAAATTAGAATTGAAAACATATTGCTTATTTTTAGAACTACCTTTTTGAATTTGAGAACAAAATATGAGGGAATGAGCTTGAAAATTTTCAAAAAAGTTACCTGTGAGACACGAGGATAAGATCTTGTCCAGTGGCGACTGCAGGGAAGTGAACTTCCTCAATACGCTCACTTCTACGAACAAACCCTAACGCACGATTCAAGATCTGAGAAAATGTAACGTGAACTGAAATCCTAGCAGTGACAGAATCCCAGTCGGAGAGATCGATGATCCGCCAGCAGTGAGGGTCCTTTGCAGCGGAGCGCCATGATGAGCACACTAAGGACACGCTGGCAATTAGATCAACGTTGTTCAGTCTGGAGAAGATTAAGACAAGGAGATTGGAATTCAAATCCGACCATCGCCTGGCCACTCGCGAAGAACCGGATGAGTAGGAGGAGGCGGTGGAAGACACCGTTGAGTAGAGATTCGAATGATGATGATAGATCTCCATTTTTTGTTGCTTTTATTTTTCTGATTCTTTAATAAATTCAAGAGTATGTTTGAAGGTTAGCCATTTTTATTTTCTAAATAACTAGCACCTTCCATGGCTCGAGTATTTTTCAAAAATGTATGTAAATTGCACGGAATACCAAAGACAGTTGTGAACAATCGAGATAAGATTTTTTACAAGCCTCTATAATTTTGGCGCAAATTCAAATCCAGAGCACAACATCCTCATGCTTCTTAAGAGAAAAAAACATTTTAGCACAACATCCGTCAATTTTTTGTCAAAGAAAAGTATACCATTCTCATTTTCAGTAAGGGTAATATCATGTATAACCTTCCAAAATATCATGTACACGTCATATTACCCCTTTCCAATAACATTTTAGCACAACATCCTTCAATTTTTTGTCAAAGAAGTATACCATTCTCTCATTTTCAATATCGGCCCTTTGGACTTTGTTGGCTCTATGTTGGGCCGGCCATGGCTGCGGTAGACGAAGCACAAACACAAATAAAGAATAGCTTTTTCAGCGATTATTATTTGAGAAAAGATCAATTTTGCTGCTCAACTATATTATTGAATTAGCTCATTTTTAATCCTCAACTTTTTATTGATGTAATTTTAATCCTTCAACTATTTAATAGGTGGACTTTTATTCCTTTTATCTGTTAAATATAATACGTAAGCTATGACATATCATATATTCTTAATACATACACAAAAATATATATTACAAATAAAGATGAAATATCAATTTTATTATTTTAATTAATTAGTACCATAGCAGTCTCCATCCAAATGTTTTTGTATGTTGTATCATCAACTGGATCTATTATTTGACTCATCTACAAATCCAAAAATAAATAACAATAATAATAATAAGTTTCTATGATACATTATGACTTGATATTTTGTTTCAACAATATAAAAATACATGCAAAAACAAGAAAATTAAGTTTCTCTATGAAACACTCTGATTAGAAATTCAATTTTAACTTTTTAACAACATCAAAATTATAATAAAAAAAGTAAAAATAAAAAAAATAAAATATCTCGCCAGCTCGTAAACCGAGATGTTTAGACCACAAAGGGAGCCGTAAACTAAGCGTGAATTTTCCAGCTTTCCATGGCTTTATGATATTTTTCTTACATATTCATATATTTTTGATGATTTTTTTATAGCTTTACCAAATAGTTATAATTTTTATCCAGTAAAAAAAAAATCTTATTAATCCGTTTGAGAATTATAAAATAAATATTTATATTGAGTACTAAATATCCGTTTTAATTATCCGAATAATACCCGGATCTATATTCGTATCCGAAATATCCGAACCATATCTTTATCCGTAATCTGAACCATAACTGGATCCGGGATGTTCCGGATCTAGATCCGGATTCGTATCCGAAAAAAATATGGATACGGATCTGGGATGACCACTATCCGGACCGGATCTGAATCGTTTTCACCCCTAATTGCATAGTATGTAAGTAGTTTCCTCTAATTTTTGTTTACAATTTATTGTTGTTCTGCTGCATTGAATTTTTCTTTCCGCTCTTATTCAATTTTTCTTAATCTTGGAATGTATAAAAGCATTCAAATCTAGTAATTCCTCTGAAAGATATATAAATGCATAGAATTGAGGTTTAAAATTAACCCCAACCTCTTTATTTTCACCTCATTTTGAGCGCTCTCATTGAGCCACATCTTTTATCTCGACCATTTGATTATTTTTTTTGTTAAATCTCAGCCTTTCACTTTCTCAAATTTATTGATATTTTATGGCAACATGTGTGTGATTATTAAAACATAATCATATAATTGGTTGAATTGGTGTTTTGTGATTCATCCCCGATTTAGTGAGAACCGTCAAATTTATTTCTAGCCATCAGATCTTAATCAGATGCTTTCAATGAATCTTGATCGAAAGTTAAGTTCAAGTATTAATGCAAACTGAATATGAAGAATTTATTCATTAAAACATAAATATTTTTCTTTTCTTTTTTAAAAAATAAAAATTCCTAATGAAATATTTTTTTTCTAATGTTAAAATCGTCAAATATAAATTTGTTTAAAATTTTCTCTTTTATTTGAATTTCATATTTTTATAGTTCCAATTTAATTATTTTCCCTACTAAAAAATGATACACTCGTGAATTCCTCTTACTGGGATAATGCTCGCTTCCCCGTGAATATTTTAATTTTGTTATTTATTTTAATATATATGTATAAATTACAATTATGAAAATTCAAAATAAAAGTTTGAAATCAATTCATAGTACATAAATAACATATAATAATTATGTTAAGTAAGTTAATTAATTCATAGTACATAAATAACATATAATAATTATGTTAAGTAAGTTGGATAAGTTTAAAATCATTTTGAATTACATCATAAGATATTTTATCCATTTGTTATTCATTCAAAATTTTTTTTATATCACATCTAATTTTGTAAAGCCGGATAACTCTATACAAATAAATTTCATAATTGATTAATTCATAAAAAATAATAATAATAACCGAATAATTAATTTATAATCTCAATTTATGTTTGCATTGAGATTTCTAAGATTAAAAGATCATCACTTTTTTTATTCTCTTTGATTTCTTATAAGACCTACAATTTTGCACTATTTCATAAATTAAACTTTTTTTTTGGCTCAAGTTAAATGTTCCATACTCTGAAAAAGAATGTTATGGCCAGTTGTTTAAAATGATGTTAGCCAATATGGAGAATATTCCTTCCCAGACTCGTTCTTATCAGAAATACCAACATTTCGTGGATCTTATGATTTTTCTCCAATAACTCACCCAAATTTACTAAGGTCATAAATAAGTTCTTTCTTCAGTTCAATTCCTTACAATGTTTTGGCCACTTAGCTATTCACTTTCGACTAACTATAAATAGACAGAAATAACGAAAATAATAGAACTTACGTTTGACACTTATATTGTGTGAATTTAAGACAGCTCGTGCAATAAGAATGAGTTTGGCATAGTAAAGTTGTTAGCCTGTTAGTGCCTCAAATTCAATTGATGACCTTAAATAATTTGGAAACTGAAGTGACGTTCACAAATATTTCACCTGAACTGAAATTCCATATGGAAATTTGACTTTGTTTTTGTTTATAAGTGCTCATTACGCCTTGTCTAACCCCCGCCCTTTGA
The DNA here is from genome assembly GCA_024447665.1 of Juncus inflexus. NCBI lineage: Eukaryota > Viridiplantae > Streptophyta > Magnoliopsida > Poales > Juncaceae > Juncus > Juncus inflexus. The sequence goes on along the minus strand of JAJHPC010000014.1, from coordinate 10,983,652 downwards.
CTTAGAAAAAAACATGAATATTTGTATTTTCTTTCGTATACATATTTTACGCATTAACTAAATATTTTATGAGAAATTAAACTTCAAATGTTACATGTTATACTTGATTCTGTGAAATGGCAAGTCATTTTATTTTCTATGGCAAACTGCTGATCTTAATGTTTTAAATAGCGATCCGTAGCGGATTGCGGTAGAGGACGCTATAACGTGTTTATGGCCTTATAAATTATAGTGGACGTTTGGTAACTTATGAAATGCAAGTGTACTTATTTCCTATGTGGCTCGTAAATGATATCAACCGTCTTGTGAGGGCATTCCTTTGGAGATGGGACAAAAAATGTATGGGGGGACATTGCTTGGTCGCTTGGGACCGAGTTTGCATGCCGACAGAAAATGGAGAGGTTGGGATTATCTCAATAAAAAACCAAAATATCTCGCTCCTCCTAAAATGGCTTTGGAATCTAATTAAAGACCCGACGGGTCAGTGGCCACAAACGCTAAACATGCTCTATGGATCATCCGATCCAAGGGTTCTAAATGCCAACTTACAACACATTTCCTTCTTCTTAAAGCAACTAATGACTCTGTTACCTAGATTTTAAACTTCAGTTTCCTATTCTTTGGGTAATGATGAGACTATTAATTTCTGGAACGATATTTGGGCTCTACAAATCCCGCTTAAAAAAGCATTTCCAACCATCTTTGGAATAGTAAGAGATGATGGCAAAACGGTTGCTCAGATACTCAGTGGGTCGATTAACTTCCAGCAATTTATTGCTTCTCCTCACCCGCTAATAAGTTCGGAAGCTCAGGATATATTTCTTCTCCTAGCCCTTCTAAATACATCAGAGGAGAGAGACACACCCGTCTGGCATTGGACAAACTCAGGAGAATCCTCCTGTAAGTCCGGGTATAAATTCCTTCACCTTTCTTTTTCTCAATCAAAGGAAAATAAAATCTTATGGAAAATTAAAGGACCTGAAAAGGCTAGATTTTTTGGATGGTTACTGCTCCTTAACCGACTTCTAACGCAAGAAAATCTACTCAAGAGAGGGTGGCCAAATCAAGGCGAGTGTGTAATGTGTTCACATCAAGAGGAGGAAACAACGACACATTTGTTTCTTCATTGTGATACGGCAACACAAATATGGAGACAATTGGGCTATAACCCGCTATTATTCATCTCCAATGAGCTCTTTTGGGGCCAAACTCGTGCTGCACTTGGAAAAACAGAATGCAAAAAATGGGATTCCCTCTGGCTTAGTGTGTGCTGGACCATATGGAAGGCGAGAAACAACTCCATCTTTAGGAGCAAGAGGACAACGCCGGGAGCAATTTTGATGGAGGCCAAACGACAAGCAGCAGACTGGTGGGAGCATGTCTAACTTCGCTTCACGTCAGATCAACATTTCTATTTTCTAGGCTTCTTTTGTAATTCGATAAGAGACCCCTTATAATTTCTTATAATTGGGTCTACTGTAATAGGATCTGTACCCCTCAATGTAAGGTCTATTACGACAAAAACATTTTTATTTTATATATAAAAGAATCTCAGTGAGGCAATCGCCTCCTGACGCTTCAAAAAAAAATTATAGTGGACGTTCAAAATAATATATAATTTACGTAAAATTTTCAATCATATTAAAAATTAATGAAAAAAATATGATCATAATAAAATTTTCAATATAAAAAACTAGAAATCAAAATACCATAAATATTAAATAAAAATAGTACAATTGTTCATAAAATATCATAGAAAATTCATTTTCGTAACTAAACATACCGCATAATTATATAAAATAAACACAAAAATATTAAAAATAAGCAAACAAACAATGAACTAACACTTTAAATGTTATTTAACCGTTATAACGGCTGCTATTTGAGCTTTATTTGGCTGCTTATAGCGGCCGTAGCACTCAAAACGTTATTTTTACTAATTTTACAATGCATGCTGTGTTTTATGGTCAAAATCCGCTATAGCGCGTTATAGTACCGCTATTTAAAACATTGATAATTATATATCATTTATTCATTTGTTTATCTTATAATTAACATATCAAAATATAACATGCATAAACAAAGACATGGTTAAACTTCATTTGCAAAAATAAACAAATAATGATTAGGTCAACAGAAAAATTCTTAATCGCATTGGTGACCCGTTACACAAACAAATACACATGAATCGCCACAACAGAATCAAACAGTAACTGTCATTTTCCTCCTCCCTTATCTTTCCTGGACTCGGTCTGGTCTTTATTCACTGAATTGTGGGCTCTACATATAATAAGTTACTGGATTTAACTACGGTAGATTGCTAGTACAAATATCATGAAATTGTTAGTATATCGTTCATTGAGCTCATAAGAAAGTTCGTTTTGTCATTATTATTGCAAGCAAGACTGATCTCTAATACTCTCTTGAATCCCAATTTCATAGAAAGAAAAATAGGATAATAGAGATGAATGAATAACAAATAGAGAAGAGAAAATATTTATGAGATAAGAGAAGATGACTAAGAGAAGCTAAGGAAAGATAATGCAAGGATTGAGAGAAAAGAGAATTAAATTATAAGATAGTGCCGCAGAAGAGATTTCCAATTAACAATTGTATATCCTCTTCTTAACAACATCATTAACTATTAGCAACTTTACAAAAAGAACACTAAAGTTGAACACAAAAATGTATAAAAAATTCTAGATAAAAAGCTCTCATTTGAAAGACTCTACCTCACTCTTAAACTTGTTCGTTAGATCTTCTAAGCTCATTTCATGCAGCCTGTCTTCATCTCGCACCCTAACACACACCTATATAAAAAAGAAAAAAAAACAATTACTATTATTACCATCATCATCATTTAAAGAATTAGTTTTATAATTAAGTATTCATTTCGGCCAAATTATCCATGTATATTATACCTTTCCAGCATCCACTTCCTTCTCACCGACCACCAATATGTAATTATACTTCGCGAGCTGTGCTTCCTCTACCTGAAAATCAATCAAAACAAAAAAAAAAACATTAACAAAACTCAAACACCACATAAATAAACAACATAAAGTTAATACATACAACACAAACCTTTTTCTCAACAGCTCGGTCAGACTCATCAATGTCAACATTGAACCCAGCTTCATGTATCTCCTCCCACACCTAAACACCACTCATTAATCAATCAACGTATACATCATGAACAAGATACACATCATGAATAACCATTTTTTTTTTTTTTTGAGTAAAAACTACGAGCGCATCATGAATAACCATTAAGTTACCTTTATAGCGTAATCACTCGTAACAGAAGAATGAGAGCAAACGATGACCTGCCGAGGGCTGAGCCAGAGCGGCCACTTGCCCTTGTAATTTTTTAAAAGGATTTCGAATATTCTTTCGAGCGAGCCTAACACAGCTCTGTGGATTATAACTGGCCGGTCGAACTTACTCTCGTCTTCTGTTGAGTATGTGAGCTTGAATATCAAAGGCAGCTCGAAATCCAACTGGAGGATAAAAAAATAATAAACTAATTAATAAGTTAATTAGTTAAGAAAATTGTTGTGTTGTATGCATGACAGGTTTGTAATAAAATATTGCGAGTGAGTATATATGATTGAAAATATGATATTTGTGCTGTTAATTTCGTTAGGTTGATATTGTGCTTTTTGGTAAAATAATTGCAAAAAATATTAAAAATATGCAATAGATAAATATTTAATACCTGTAAAGTAGCACATTGGAATTTTCGTTGAAGTGAGTCAAGCAAGCCTATGTCTATTTTGGGTCCGTGGTATGCACCGCCTCCTTCATTTATCTAAAAAGAAAAAAAATAGAAATTGTTAATTAGTTAGTTAAAGAATAAGTAACTCAACTAACTTTGATTTTTGACTTTACTGAATGTACCTTCCAAGGTTTGCCAAACTCAGTTTTATTCCATGTCTCGATTTCCCCCACATATTTATCTGGCCTCTAATAATAATAATAATAATAATAATAATAATAATAATAATAATAATAATAACAACAACAACAACAACAACAACAACAACAACAACAACAACAACAACAACAACAATAATAATAATAATAATAATAATAATAATAATAATAATAATAATAATAATAATAATAATAATAATAATAAATTAAGGATTTATTTATATTTGATTAGGAAAAAACATGTACATACTGTAGATAATTCGAGTTCATAAGTGAAGCCGAATATAGTATAAACATAGTCGATGAAATCCAAAACTGCCTTCACTTCATCCTTCACCTGGTAGGATATGATAAATAACAATCAATTAATTAATGCCTGATAAATATTATATTGTTTCAAGATAAATAAAATCTAAATGATTTAGTTTAGTTGACCAACAAACCTGACTCTCTCTGCAGAATATGAGAGCATCATCCTGCAATCAAAACATTAAATCAATTATATTGCAAATTCATAATACATTAATAATTATAACAATTAAATTAGAAATGTAATTAATTATAACTATTTAATAATTAATTACCTCTTGAAACTTTCTAATGTTTGTTAACCCACTAAATTCACCACTAGGTTCGTTTTTGTGTAAAACTCCAAAATCTGCATATCTTAGGGGTAATTCTGCAAAAAATACCATAATAAGATATATAACTACACACTTTTCTATCTTAAACCCTAAAAGTAAAATATTAAAAAGAATAATTGAAAATTAAAGCATTTTAATTAATTACCTCTGTAAGAGCGCTTTCTTTGGTTAAACACTAAACAATGGTCTGGACCATTCATAGGCTTAAGTCCAAACTTCTGATTTTCTACCTGAAAAAATATCATCATAATTGTAAAAAAATTAAATTAATGTGAGTTTTACGAAAAAAGACTAACAAATATTATTAAAAATTTTAAATACCTCAAGCATAAACATTTTTTCTTTATAGTTTGAAGTCTCCCACAGTTGCATGTTATAAATCATTGATGTCCCGACCTAATATTAAAAAAAAATAATATAAATTTACATATTATTATTATTTTGAATTATAGAAAAAATACCTCATCGTAACCTCTTTTCCAATATTCAACTTTTATAAACTCCATCAATTTATCAAACACTCTTTTGCCATCAGGTAATAAAAAGCAGCTCCCCGGACTGAATTATTCAAAAATAATAATAAAATTAATTAATAAATGAATAAATAGATGATAGAATATTTTAACGGATGTCCCCAAAGTGACAAAAAAATGATAGAATAAGAATTAAAATGTAATTTAATACAGCTAACCTAAGAGAATTGAAAAAGAAAAGGTCTTGAGCGGGCCTCATCGCTCTACGGACTCTTTGCTTTGCTTCTATAAAACGTACATGTTCTATTTCTCTCTTAAACTTATTTATTAGATCTTTGATGCACATTTCTTGCAACTTGGCTTCATCTCTAACCCTAACACACACCTATATAAAAAAAATTAAAAATTATATGTTTTATGAATTAAATACTAATTTTGATTAAGTTAATTATGCATGAATAATATACCTTTCCAGTGTCGGCTTCCTTCGCGCCAACAACCAATATGTAATTATATTGCGCCAGCTGTGCTTCTCGTACCTTCAACCCATATAAGAAATACACAATAAAACTTGATATATTGTAATCTAAACACACACCAAATAAGCAAAAAAAAAAAAAAAAATAGATTTAAAAAGAACCTTTTTATTAATAGTACGATCAGACTCATCAATGTCCACATAAAACCCAGCCTTTCGTATCTCTTCTCTCACCTATCAAACAAAATATACATCATTAGCTTGTTAATGAATTGAATACTATTGAATAGAGATGTATTGTGAGTATACATAGGAATAGAATTCGTAAATTTGAGAGATTCTAATCAAATAAGACAGAGAGAGTAATTAAACTTTAAGAATATTTCTTCTCAAACAATCAAACTAGGATACTAATCATACTATCACCATCAGTGTCATTTGGCAACACAAAGGGCGGGGATTTTTTCGCAATTTGCAACAACACAGGATCTTATTTGCAAGTTCACATTTACTACCTTTTTGGCGTAATCAAGCGTAACATTTGAGACGGAGCAGATGATGACCTGGCGAGGGCTGAGCCAGAACGGCCACTTGCCTCTGTAATGTTCTAGAAGGATCGCGAACATTCTTTCGACCGAACCTAAAACAGCTCGGTGGATCATTACCGGCCGGTCGAGTTTGGTTTCGTCTTCGGTTGAGTAGGATAGTTTGAATCTTAAAGGCAGCTGGAAATCTAACTGTAGGAGAGAGAAATGATAATATATTAATTGATTGATTGATTAAGAAAATGATGGTAAGAGTAGAATGGCATGGTTTGTAGTGCAAATGTTACAAGTATAGCTAATTAAGGAATAAGGATATAATATTTGTATTGTGGACCATGTGTTCATGTTTGTTTGATACAAAATAATTAAATATTTATTGCAAAAAGGCCCATTCAATATTGAAAATAGCAAAAATGACCGTCTATTCTTGAGAAATTCACATTATAGTCCCATACCTTTAGTTAGTAACTATCTAAAGAATAGAAAATTTAAAGAAAATTTAAATTTTCACAAACAGAAAAATAAGTTTTTTTTTGCGAAGGGCTTTGTTTGCAATTTACGCAACACGGGGGCTCTTTTGGAAATTTTCATATTAACAAAAGGGCTTATTTTAAATAAATAAATATTTTCATAGACAGACCTGCAAAGTGGCGCATTGGAATTTTCTTTTAAGTGCATCAAACACGCCTATGTCTATTTTGGGTCCGTAGAATGCACCATCTCCTTCATTTATCTTGATCATATAATAATTAATTAATTAAATAAATAAATGAGTTAATTACAAAAAACTAAATTTGACTTTGACTGAAAATACCTTCCATGGTTTGCCAAATTCGTTGAGGGCGTCAGATAAAGCTGACTCAGCTTTGTCCCACGTCTCTATTTCCCCCAAATACTTTTCTGGCCTCTGAAAGAAAAATAATAATTATAATATTTGACAAGGGGAAATAAATGAAAGTATCTAACAAATTTGATGGTTATTAGTATTTTCAGCTAATTTTATTGCTAGAGAGAGGCTACTAAATATTAATAAGAATAATAAATCGGGGTTTACATATTTTTTATTAGGAAAATAAATGAAATTATGTACTCAATTTGATCATTAATGACGTTTTGATATTACTTTTTAAGTTATCACGTACTGTCGATAATTCAAGTTCGTAAGTGAAGCCGAATATTTTGTAAGCATGGTCGATGAAATTCAAAACTGCCTTTACTTCATCCTTGACCTGATATAATATAACAAATAATAAAATACGATTTAATTAATACATAAACATAATTAGTATTTATATTCTTTCATTTATATAGTTCGGTACATTAACAAACCTACCTGACTCTCTCTGCAGAATATATGGGCGTCATCCTACGATTAAAACATGAAATTAATTATATTGCAAAATTAGAATATCATAATAATTAAAGCAATTAAAAAGCTAATTAATTAATTAATAATTAATTACTTGTTGAAATTTTCTAACGCGTGTTAACCCACTAAGAGCGCCACTAAGCTCGTTCCTGTGCAGAACTCCAAAATCTGCATATCTTAGGGGCAATTCTGCAAAAATACCATAATATTAAAAAAAAGTTAAAAGTATTAAAAAACTAAATAAAAATTGAACCATTTTTTCTTAATTACCTATGTAAGAGTGTTTCCCATAATCAAACATTAAGCAATGGCCTGGACAGTTCATTGGCTTAAGCCCAAACTCTTGCTCCTCTACCTGAAAAATATATAATCATAATTATCAAAATAATTATGATAACTTCTAAAACCCTAAACCCTAAAATGTAATGCAAGATTTACAAAAGAAAAAATAAATAAATTTAATTATATTACCTCAAAAACAAACATGTTTTCTTTATAGTTAGCTGCATGGCCTGAAGTCTCCCATAGTTCCATATTATACATTATTGGTGTTTCAACCTAACAATTTATAAAGAATAAGTTATATATAAATAAATTATTATTTATTTTGAATTATCGAAATATTTACCTCATCATAGCCTCTTTCTCTATACTGATATCTTATAAATTCCACTAATTTGTTACAAACTCTTTTGCCGTGCGGTAAGAAAAAGCAACTTCCTGGACTAAATTATTCAAAAAAAAAAATTCAAAACAAAAAAAGAAATATAAACAAAATTTAATGAAATGAATAAATAAATTTAATTTAATTCAAATAACCTAACAGGATTGAAAAAGAAAAGCTCTTGAGCGGGCCCTATCACTCTGTGGTCTCTCTTCTTTGCTTCTTCTAAAATGTGCAAATATTCCTATAATAGAATATTAAAAAAAAAAGAATCAGAAAACAATAAATAATTGTGAAATAAAACATATCAATTTGAACTAATTATCTTATTAATAAGATAACACTTGCAACTAATTGCCACATAATTATCAAACTATTACATTAAATTAGTAAAAAAAACCTGCATTATGCCAAAACTACAAAAACCCCTAGCATTAAATAAATATCAATGAAGGGGCTTTTTTACAATTTTGTCCTAATAGAGGGACCTCTTTGAAAATTTCCCATAATATTTATTATTATACCTTGAGACGTTTTTGGTCAGGATAAGAAATTCCGTAAACTCTTTGCAAACTCTCTCGGTCTGCTTTTCCCTTCCAATACGATGAGGAAGCCTAAAATACATTCAAATTATAATTATAATCATATTTTGCTTCATAATAATTATTTTTATAATTAATTAAATGAATAAATCACCTTTAAGCATGCAAAGGCTCTAACAAAGGAAGTATTTGGAATGTGGGGCCCGCGACATAAATCGACCAATGGCCCGCATCTATATACTGTTATTTTCTTATCTTCAGGCAATTCATTAATTATTTCCATCTGCATAATAGTATGTTATTATCATAAAACGCATCAGATATTATCTTATGCATATTGACATAGCAGAAACAGAGAATAATATGAAGTATAATAAATTACTTTGAACTGGTTTTCAGCGAACATTTCGAGTGCTTGGCTTCTTGAGACTTCGATCCGCTCGAATGGTTGCTTCTCCTGCATCGAAATCCGTGCAGTACAGATTAATGAAATATTCATTCACATTTAAAACGTATATTACAGTATATACTTACAGCGACAGCTTTATCTGCCTGAGCTTTTATGTTCTTGAAATGGTCTTCATTTAAAGTCAGGTCGCCGTAAAATGCATCATAGTAAAAACCCTATATTTATTTACATACACATTCAAATATTATACAATAAATAAAATAAAATAATTTCTAATGATCCTTAATTAATTACCTCTCCTCTTGTGGTGCAAGGCCCAATGCACAACTTGCATCCATATTCTCTCTCCAACGACTATAACAGAGCCAAAATATTTATGAAATCAAACAATAAAAACTCTAAATTTAGGTCTCGTTTGGTAACGATTTCGTTTCACGTTTTTCATTTTATTTTTGGAAAAATAAAACGAAACGTGTTTGGGTTGAAGAGGTTGTTTCCATTTTTCTCCTAGCAATTACCGAAAAAAAAAGCAATTCCTGAAACGGCTAATATGCGTTTTCAATTTTCTATTTCTGTTTTTCTTTCAGTGCCGCTCTTGTCTCGTGAGTCATGAGATATATCCATTCCTAGTAATTATATTATAATATAACATATGAAATTCTATCATTCTTTTACTGCCTCTATTCACTTCCAATTGCAAGAACCAAAGCATCATTAGACGAACACACTTTGTAAAAGCCAAAAGAAAAAAAAAACATGAATACACTTCTCATATCATGGCCATAAATATAATATATACTCTTGTATCTTATCAACATTACTTGTCATATCGTGAGCATGAAGTGGTTATCATATATCTCATTCTTTTAATCTTTTATTATTGATACAACTAATAAATATACTTTCGAACAACATATGTGAGCGATATATTATTATCATAATTATGTACATACATCTTCTTTTTTACAACTTTTTATGCATGTATTGGTTTTTAAAGTAGTACAACATATACAGAATATTTTTATTATATTGACGAAAAAATGTTCATTATGTGAAAATCAATATCAATGATAATGATTTTTCAAGCGAAATTCGCCGTATAAATTAATTTTGAGATTGGTTGGTACGAATTTTTTTCTTGTTCAGACATATTATAGAACAATAAACATAGGTTAATAAACATGAAGTATTAGTATGAGCTTTTTCTATTTTTTTCAACCATTTTAATTTTCTCGAGAAATATTGTGATACTATGGGTTCAAAAATGTTGGAGACTTGGAGTGCATTAAATGCAAGATTGTTTTCAATAAAAAAATAGCTTTTCGAAAATAAAAACTAAAAAAAAAAAAAACTATTTTTTGTTTCTGAAAAATGAAAAACAGAAAAACAGAAACTGTGCCAAACGAGACCTTATAAAATAAAAAAACTCTTGTTTTATTTACAAGTAATGAAAGTACCTGGCCGAGAATGTGAGCACTAGAATGCCAAAATGTATCACGGCCTTCATCATCCTCAAATCTGAATAATTTCAATTCACAATCTCCTTCTAGAGGCCTTGTCATGTCCCAAAGCTCCCCATTCACCTTCAGTTCAATTATTATAATAAATTAATTATTAGTAGAATAATCAGTAAGTTAAATGACTCTCTCAATTTATAAAAGTTGAGATAATTACTTGAGCAATTAGTGCATTGGCAGCCAAACCACTGGAGATCTCATTTGCTATATCCAACGGAGAGCTGACCCACTTCTTCCCCTCCTTCTCCGATCCATCAGGCAATGTAATTCTATCAAAATAAGTTTGTCATACTCATACATCATTACAAATCAATCTGAGACAAAAATAACCGAAATTATTACTGAAATTTACAAAAAAAAAAAAAAAAAAAATAGAGGCGAATTGCTTACTTGATAAGCTCGCCCCCGATCTTCTCTCTTTGGGAAACTTGCTCGGCCTGAATCGCCCCGAAAAGTTTAATCCGTTTGTCCGTCACAGCATCCAAATAGGATTGATGATCCTTCTTCTTTCTCATATTTGAATTATGAACTCGGGCTCTCCTCTCCTCCATGGAATAGCCACGGACTGAATAGGAAGCATTTTATTGGTGTTCGGTGCCAATTTTGGAAGCCGAGCAAAAAGCGGGAAAATGGAGCAAATTTCTCAAGTTTCCTAAACGGAGGTCTGATATGAGAGCCCACAAAGTGGAAAGGGCCCATAAAAAAAAATGAGAGAATGTTTACTTTTCTGAATCAAAAAAATAAAATACAGAAAAACAGAAATGAGACCAAAATACCATCAATAATTTTCTATTTTGAATATATACCATACAAAATATGAGAGTATAATGTTATAGCTAGGAAAAGGGAACTTTTATTATCCCAAAATTTAAAAAATATGCAGTTTTATTTTTACAAGAAAGAATGTTAGTAGTTTTAGTATATAAAAAATACTTTGTCGGAAGCGGAGCGAGCTTGTCTAGTTTTTATTAAATTTTAGAGTAAAGTCAAATCCACACCCAAATGATGTCTAATTTTTATTAAATTTTAGGATAAATTCAAATCCACACCCAAAATCACATAAAACTGACTTGTGGGGGATTCAATAAGACACATTAAAAAGATCTAGGTTCACATTTTATCTTTCTTTTAAATGGATTCTCAAACCCGACCGATTTCATACCCCTTACCCTAAGTGGGCTGCGCTCGAGCTTTGTTCAATAGTGGCTCGTGGCTCTTTTAATGGTGGAAGTAATGCCCAAACCCTGCAAGTTGTAGTTTATATTAATTTTTTTTTTGAATGCAAGCTTGGTAGTTTATATTAGTTGATTGTATGGGCCGATATATGTGATTTTTAACTATGTGTTGGTTGTATTATTAGTTGATTTTTAATTTCTAGTTGGTCGTGTGTGTGTAATGTGTGTTGTTGTACTGATTTCAATCATCAAAGCATTCTTCACATAAATTTTATATATGGTAATAAGTGTACCATTCTACAAAAGCATGAAAGAAAATCCTAAATTTTATATTATGGTAATCAATTTTATATATAGTAATAATATATAAATAAAAGTATTTATATTATATAGTCTTTTTAACCAATCTTTTCGACATTGTACTTCTGTTCAAGTCTGAAATATTTCTATAAGTTATGATATCTTTCTGCATTAATTAATTCCAGAAATTTATTTCCATTCAATTTTAACAGATGTCCGAAAAGATATTTCCTATTCAAAACCATAATATCTTACCATATATTAGAGATTTTTTTTGTTGAGAAAAACATAATATCTTACCATATATTATTTACTCAATTTCTCCTCTTTCCTTTTTTATTCCATCCCATTTTGTTCTAAGGGTGGTGATATGGGCAGGAAAACAATTGATACAGGCAGGAAATCTATTAAATGAATTAAAAATGAAATAAAGAATTGGATAATAAATGCACTAATAATATGACTATCTCTAATTTATCCATAACATTTTTCTTGCTCATTTTCGCATTTGTCTTATTTAATGAATCTTTAAAAATATGAATTAGTCATTTTTGTTTTTAACGTCCATTTTCTTGTTTATAGAGCAACTATCCAACTACCAAGCCACATAATAAAATTGAAAAATAATGAAATATCTTTTTAATTTAAATCATTTGTAATATTATTCATCGTTTTATTTTTTAAATAGTCTTAGTAATTGGAGAAACATATTAATATAATTTATGATGTCATGAACAGAAATATTAATATTACAAAAAATTAAAATATATCACAAATTTAGTTAGTTGTCTTTTATAGATTTTTGAATTTTAATGGCATTAATGTTAGAGAAAGAAGAATCAACAAATATGTTCTTATCTTTTTTAATTTAATTAATTAACATATAGAAAGAAAATAAAAATATCATTATACTATAATTTTTTCTGTGGTTATAAAATATTCTCCTACCCATATCATTTCTTGTTCTAAACCCAGTCATCCTCGTCTTCTCTCTCTCTCTCTACGCCAAAGAAAAGAGACACGTCCAATTTATTTTCTTCCAAGCACAAGATAATCCAATTGCAAAGCAACACGTTTCCAAGTTGTTTTCTTTTCTTCCTTGCTTCAGGTACATCATAGATAGACCCACAAAAACTTTTACTAAGGCAACATATAGTATAGTGTGCTTGAATTGATCAATATGCCATTAATTATTTTATCAGCTGTTTATGATTTTTTTTTGTTTGATGGATCTTTACTTTTGTTTCATGTTAGTTTAGGTTCATCTTAATAGAATAGTCTCTTTTAGTGATATTTGTGTAGGTTTATTGTATATTGTCATGCTCGGTTTGGTGGTTAATTTTATACTTGTTGCTAGCTTGAAAATACTTTAAATTAGTCATGTTATTAATATGTTAAAAAGAATTTAATGCAAGATCACATTTGTTTGGATTTAATGAGAACTTCAATCCTGCTTAGTTTTGGGGTACACCATGGATTTATAAAGAGTTTTTTTTTTAATTTGAATATCAGAATCTAGAAACAAAAAAGGGGATTTGACTTCGGTCTTGAATATCAGAACGGAGAAACAAAATGCCTTTATTTAATTATTTAATAATCTTCCAACAATAACTTAGTTTTCAGTAAATAAATAGTTGTTCATCATTGTTTTGATGAGACGAGGTTTTTTTTTGCATCATTTGTTTTGTCATTTGAAGTATATGAAATTCAGATACGCATTTTAAGCATGCTAGTTGTATATCTTATGTCGATTGATAGTAATTGCTTAGATTAATAATCTTTTGCATCATTGTTTTAGTTTTTGGTACACATAACGGTGCTTTGGAAGACGAGTTTGAGGAGGAACACGTAGGGGAGAACAATACCACATTGCTTCTTGTGTTGGTTGATTATTTTAGGTTGGCTATTTCATTTTGTATCATCTCTTTGTGTTTCCATTTGGTTAGTTGCTTGTGATTTAAAAAGAAAGAATTTAGCATTGTGTCTATGGAACCTAACTGATTAAAATAAGCAGGTCGAATTGATAGAACACATCTGAAGTTCCATGCACAGCATAAAACGTACAACCTATAAATTAATTAAGTTGAGGTCTAGTCCCTAATTATTCTATTCAAAGGAGTATTATGCGATTTACCAGTTGTAAACCTTTCTGTCTTGAATTGTTAGTTTTTTTTTATTTTCAAATATTTTCTTTCCATATGATGTTGGTAAACTAATGCTCTAACAATTTTATCGTGATGCATTGTCTAAAAAAAAAATTTTTTTTTTATCATAATGCAGGCAGCATATACAATGAAGGATGAGATGCTAAACCGGTCCCTCTTCGCTCAGAAAACCCCATTGTTAGTCTACTTTGCGCATGGAAAATTTGACAAAATCCACACGATTTATAGCATACAAGATAATAAGACCTACAGTAGGAGAATTCCACAACTCGCTCAGAAACAATTCCGCATGTGCATGCATGGATGGCTTCTGATGCACACATATGATGGACATCTTTCCTTAGTAAATCCTATTTCCATGAAAAGAATCGATCTTCCACCATTACCCCAATTACCCCCAGCTTACAAAAAATATCCGTCTCGGCTGTTCAACCTAACTGCTCCTGCGACGGATGATGGTTGTATTCTTATCATGACCGATCTTTACAAACCTTTCATTATGTTTTGTTATTTACGTGATAAAAAGTGGTTTGTTCATGATCTCCCGATTGAGTCGGGGATCTATAACCTTGTCTCATCAAATGGTACTGTTTACGGATTAACATCCGGAAAGCTATTTAATTTGATTTTCAAAGGGGACCAAGTCACCATGAAATTCCTAGACGTGCAAACACCAATATTTTATATGTATCCTCTACTTATTGAGTCGAAAGGAGAGTTATACATAGTGAAGAGAATTAACATTTCACGAGCAGAAACTATCAAGGGTTTCAGTGTCTTTAAAATGGACTTTTCTAAGATGTTGTGGGAAGCGGTCTGTGATATAGGTGACCGGGTGTTCTTCTTGGATTATGTATCAAATGGTTTTTCATGTGATGCAAATGAGACCGTTTTAAGGAAGAATTGCATCTACTTCATCGATGGTTGTAACTATTGCAAGTACAATCTGAAAGATAGGAGCATAATAACTTTAAGACCTTTATGTGGGCTCGAGACTCCGTTGTATCCACCTTTATGGGTGTCGACTCAGGTACGAAATCTTATTCTTCAAATAATTATTAGGTTTCATTTATATTGTAAGTCTTTATCTAAGTTTTCCTATATTTTTCTTATATTCTTTGTTATCAAACTTTTGTTATACCTGACTATAAGGGCAATTTAGCAAAAAAAGAAATCGTTATTTCAAATTAGGGATCCATGCTTTATATCTTTTTATTAATTTATTGAAATTCGATTATGTTTCCTTATTTGTAAATTTGTCAAATAATTCTTTTATATATTGGTTGGTTTATTAATACTTGGAGCCTTTTTATTTTGTACAGTGCATACCAAATATGAATACAAATAATTGTGCAAAGAGCCTAGAGAACAATCCGGAGAACATGACAGAAGATGCCTTGGTTGCACCAGAACAATTACCGAATCAAGACTTCAGGTACTACTTACATAATTTACTTATGAATTATCACATTAAAATGCAAACAAATTAGATTTCGTAAAGTTTATTTTCCTCGCATCATAGATCGGGAGCTATAAGTCTTGTTGCTAATTCATTCATATTTTAAGCAGTACATTACAACAAGAAGAATCATGGCCGGACTTACTTCCTGAGCTCGTGCTTGAAATTTTGAATCGCCTTTCTTTCCTTGATAGCCGATGCATCGGAAGAGCAATTCCTAGATGGATCCCTACTATCCACTCAACACCGAAACTGATTGGTGCCAGTTGGAACCACGAATCCCCCTGCCTCCTTTCGTTTTCAAACGACTGCAAAACCTGTCACCTTTATGATCCCTTGCGTAACATAAACTGCTCAATCGAGACGCCAAATATACCTACCACATTAAAACTCCGTTCGTGTAAGCACGGTTGGTTGCTTTTAGAGTTGGCAGACGATGACCTTATTTTCTATAACCCATTATCAAAACTTATTATTAAACTTCCACCATTCACACATACGGGGAATTTCTCATTTTCTTTTTCATCGCCCCCAACTTCCTCCAAGTGTGTTGTAGTTGCCGAACTCATTAGCGGGAGGTTAATGAATATCATAACTTGTCGTAAAGGGGAGAATGAATGGACAGAGGTCTTAGATGAGTTTTTAGATGAGAATGTTGATCAGAATTTTGAAGAAAGGTATACAAATGGTGTATTTTTTAGGGATAAATTTCGTTGGATCGGTTCAGACGGTCAAATATTTGTGTTTGATCCTATTACCGAAGAGTGGGATGTTCATCATACGCGCATCAATGTGCCTAAGACACGTTGGCAATATCTTGTCGAGTCTGACAACGAACTATTTTATATAAAGGCAACACAAGCTGGGGACTCAATTTGTGTATACAAGTTCGATGAGCTTAATTACGCATGGAATAAAACAAAAAACTTGGATGGCCGTTGGTTCTTTCTCTCTCAAGAAGGATCTATCGGAGTAAGTGCTTCAGTTGTAGGATATAAGAAAGAAAGGTTATACTTCCCAATGTTTCAACATGAGCAGTTTGTTTATTATTCGATGGAAGCTCGTAAGATATTTCCCAATGGAGACCTTTTTGAAGGCAAAGAATTGTTGCATAATTCGTGTTGGATTGAACTTCAGTGGACGGAACATAGTTCTGAAGAGTTGTGCTGGTTCTGATCTCTCCTTTTATCAACGGCTTTGTAGAATTTTCTTTTGAAAAAAAATTGTACAATTTTTTGCTCAACTTGACGTTTTATTTAAGTAAATTAAACATGGCTCGGCTTTTTGTTTTGATTTGATATTAAGTAAATGGTAACAAACTTATTTTGTTTTATTTTTAAAATGCTTGCTGTTTGTTTTAGACAAGTATGCATGTAAATCGAGGCTGGTATGTAAACTTGAGCCGATTAAGATCAAATACACCGCCTTCAAGCGGACAATGATTCTATTTAAAGATTACGCCCTATATATTGCATGTTCATTATAATACAAAAAGATACAACCATAATATTACTGCCCCTTCTTCCTTCTGATTTGCTTTTTATAATACATGGAAAGCAACAAAACAGATTCACACAAACGGAGATGCGAAATATTTCTTACATTATATGGACAATCCTATTTACAAGAAAATACGATGCAAGATCTTCTGATTTATAACAAACAACAAAAGAATCATATCATTTCTTAAAACTACACAATTAAGAACTACATTCCTGATTCATTTCTCTTTATTTTAGGTCGTATAAATTCAATATTATATAGTCTCTAATCCATCTTAACACAAACAATTTACATCTTATAAAGAATAATTCTAAAAAAATACAAACTTCCTAATGAAAAACATGTGGGGCAACGTAAAATTCACTTTCACCGAAAAATGGTCTCAAATCCTCTTGTGACATGAATTCTAATGGAAAACAAACAATATGTCCTTTAATTGACTGCAATTTTTCAACGGGATTAATAAAATTAATTATTTCGCCATTTTTATTTGCCTCCAATTTTCCAGGTGCGACTCCTAAATCGATCGTATTGTGGCCAATTTTCTCCTTTAATTGATTAATACTCTGACGAAATGCATATCTGTAATTTCATTAGAAAAGAAAAATTAAAAATATTTTATAATAATATTTAAAAAGTGGATTATATATTAGAAATAATTATATACCTTGAACATATGAGATCATTTGGCACGCATGAAAATACGTCCTGATAAACCATGGTATTTGTCTACAACAAAAAAATAATAATTTTGGCTTCAAAACATATAAGCTCAAAAGGAAAAAATATATGTATTAAAAATAAAGATGAAATATCAATTTTATTATTTTATATAGTACCTTAGCAGTCTCCATCCAAATGTTTTTGTATGTTGTATCATCAACAGGATCTATTATTTGACTCATCTACAAATCCAAAAATAAATAACAATAATAATAATAAGTTTCTATTATACATTATGACTTGACATTTTATTTCAACAAATATAAAAATACATACAAAAACAAGAAAATTAAGTTTCTCTATGAAACACTCTGATCAGAAATTCAATTTCAACTTTTTAACATCATCGAAATTATAAACAAAAAAAGTAAAAATAATAATACTAATAATAATAATAATAATAATAATAATAATAATAATAATAATAATAATAATAAAATACCTCGCCAGCTCGTAAACCGAGATGTTCACACCACAAAGAGAGCCGTAAACTGAGCGTGAATTTTCCAGCTTTCCATTGCTTTCCGTCCATTTGTGAATCCACAAATTCTTTATCTTCTATTAACACTCCAATCTTCTCACAAAAAAAAATATTATTAATTTAAAGAATAAATAAATGATTGTTGATATTATTTTTTTATGTTTTTACCTCCGAGTCTCTGGAACCGAGCAAGCTACGGTCATTAATATTAGCTGAACCAATTAATGCAATTCGATCATCCACTATCATCAACTTACTATGCACGTATATCTACAAAAATAATAACAAACAAACAAACAAACAAACAAATAAATAAATAAATAAATAATAATAATAAATTAATTAATTAATTAATAAAAGAAAAGTTTTAATTACTTGGTTTGTGACGAGAGGTCCGGAATCGGAAAGATTGCCATAGGTTCTGAGTCCGTAAAAGGAAATATAATTTTGAGCTTTATTTCCCATTTTGGTGTATAAATTGTGCAGAATTGAATTTGAGCCTCTGCAAATCGTTCTGTATTGCCAGTGCATTATCGCCCTTACTGATGCCGCTCCACTATCGTCAATTCCACCCTTAAAATATAAAAATATAAAAATATAAATATAAATGAATGAATAAGTGGAATATAAGTAAGTTGACAAATATATGATTGATTGCTCAAGATATATGATATTGTATGTTTAGTTTTATCTTTTGAAATACAGTAATTAGATTAATTATGTATTTTTATTTCATTTTTCATTTTTCATTTTTCATTTTTCATTTTTTTGTATTTCGTAATCAAATTACTTGGATAAGAAAAGAGCAAAAAAATATGAAAAATGAACTAAAAATATATGACCAATTTAATTACTCGGATATATGACACATAATTTATAATTTTATAATTGTGCTATTTTAACAAGAGCTTGATGTTAGATTGGGTAAAATCAAAGCTTATTGTTATTCAAGATAAATTAAAACTAAAAAGAAAAATATAAAAAGGGCTATAATTAATACCTGAAAGCCAGGTAAAAGTGGAATTACTAAAATAACCCTGAAGCATTTATTCTCATTATGAGCTTTCATAATTCGTCTGTATAATGCTTCCAAAACTCGGTTTTTTATCGTGTCGTCTCTTTCAAGACCCGATATGAAAAATTGGTTCTGAAAAAAGAAAAAAAAAACACACAAAAAACAAATAATTAGGTTTAGGTCATAAGACTTGGCAGGAAAATAAAAGAAATTGCAACTTAAAAAATATAAATGTATATAATAAAAAACCTCAATATATATAAAATGTTCTGATTTTTCAATAAGAGAGCAATATGCATTATGAATGCTTTCTTCCGTTTGACTTGTTCCTGCCGACCAATTCCCCACACTCCTTATTACCTTTAATCATAAAATATCAAAAACTAAATAAATAAATAAATAACCGAAAAATAAATAAATAAACAAAAAAAATAAAAAATAAGACCAAAAAAATAAGCAAATAAGATAAAAAACAAAAAAAATAAGCAAACAAACAAGATAAATAAATACAATAAATAAACAAATAAATTACTAATAAAAACCAAATTTACGCAAAAAAATGACAAAATAAATAAATAAATAAACATAAATTATAACAAACCTGACAGCGACAAGCAGTCCTGGGCCCCACTTCTCCCAACTCACCCTCTCTCTCCTCCTCTCTCTTCCCTCGGTCAAAGTCAAAGTCAAAGTCAACCCCATTCTCTCTCTTCCCTTGGTCAAAGTCAAAGTCAAAGTCAAGCCCCTTCTCTTTCTCGTCCACAAAACCCTTCAGTGGTAACTCCTCAGATCTCGCCTTCTTCTTCTTAAACAGCGGGACAGGTGGCGGCCTCTGATTGGTCCGCTCCGGAACGGGACGCAAGGGCTCTTTTGGTAAGAGCAGAGGGATGTCTTGGACCGAACTGGAAAAGTTGGGTTTATTTACGTCTTTGCCATTCTGATCTTTTTTTTGTTTTGGAATTTCGGTTTGGTGATCTGATTGGTTGGATTTGCCTAAGTAGTGGGGAATGACCATGTGATATTGAGGCATTAAGAGAGGGATTGTTTGTTCATTTGGAGCTTTGTTTCTCTGAAAAAATTAGAAAAAAAAAAATCAAAATTTTGCGGTTATAACTAGCTAGGTTAAGATTTTTCATATTTTGAAAAAAATAAATCAAATTTAGCTTATATTCTTAGAATTTTCTTTTCCTGTTGTGATCCTTTTTGTTTTGTAGATCTTTTCTTTTCTATATTACAACTTTGAGAAACTCACAAAAAAAGCCCATGGATTATCTAAATTGCAAGAAAGACCATAAATTATCAAAAATTGCAGAAAAAACCCTACATTCTTGAAAATTCAAGGATGTATTTTATTTTTGCAACTTGGACATTACGTAGGGTATTTTTGCAAATTTTCCACTATCTTTCAGCTAGCCTGTTTGGTTCAATTTCAATATACACAGATAAGCAGTCACTTGTTGCCTATTTGAATAAAAAAACTTAGGAAATAAATGTAAGTAGTATTAGTATAACCAAAAAGTAAAAGCTCATCATGTGCAATTATATGTGCAATTATTGAAGTATATACTGTACTGTGTCAGCAAAGCATGCAATAATATATGACACAATGTTGGCCAAAGAGGAAAAAGAAAACAAAAAATTATAATTAAATTTTTTATTTTTACCTTTGTGTAATTCCATCTCTGTACGAAATGTTCTTAAGCAAACCACTTTATTCATTCAAAAAAGTAAAAAAAACAGGATAAATAAACAGTATAACCCAAAACAAGAGCAAAGAAAAGGTGGTCAAAGAGAAAAACAAGAAGAGATAATTAGAAAAAAAAAATTAAAATTAGGAAATATAAACAGTACAACTAAAAACAAAAACAAAGATAAAAACAACAGAAAATTATAATTAAAAAAGAATTATATTTTTTAATTTTACCTTTACTGCTTGGAATTGTATATAATGTTATTCCGTTTTTTGATATACTATTTTTTCTATATATATTGTTTTTTGCTGTTTATGTTTGTTCATTTATACGTTGTTTACAAGAAATGAATCCTATATATTGTTTATTGTCTCGATATACAATTTTTCACCAAAAAAGAATAAAAAGGAATGTCGTGCATTACACAACTAAAAAGGCCAAAGACAAAAACAACAAAAAATTATAATTAAGAAAGAACTTGTTCAAAACACCTAAATTCAAAATTCTATCTTTTAATTTTTATTTTCAGAATTTATTTTCTTTTTTTACACTCTTTTTTCCATTTATTTCCTTTTTGGTTCAATATACTAAAATAAGCAATCGCCTATCGGCTATCGTTCATTAAAAAAAAAAAAATAAACCGATAATTCTTATTTTTTTCATTTTATTTTTATTCTTTTTCTACCTTTGCATAGTTCCACCGCTGGACGAAATGTCTCGCCACGTCACGACAGGGCGGGCCCCACAATGCGCAATATACTTAAATAACCAAATCCTATAATCTTTCTCTTAGTTTTTAGTTTCAGAATTTATTTTCTTTTTTTATACTCCTTTTTCTATTTATTTTCTTTTTCTATATAAAATAAGCCGGGAAATAAAATAACTAAAAACAAGAACGAGAAAAGGCGGCCCAAGAAACCAAACCAAAATAAGTACAACAAACAACACATATTTTTTATTTTTTATTTTTCATTTTATTATTTTTATTCTTTTTCTAACTAAAAAAAGGTGGCCAAAAAGGAATAAACAAACCAAAAAACAAATAATTTTTATTTTTCATTTTATTATTTTTATTCTTTTTTTACCTTTGCGTAGTTCCAGCGCTGCACGAAATGCCGCGCCACATCGCGACACAGCGGGCCCCACTTTTCTATATTTTATCTTTTAATTTGTCTATTTGATCCACAATATATTAGACACCTAAATTCCAATTCTATCTTTTAATTTTTATTTTCTTTTTTATACTCTTTTTTCCATTTATTTCCTTTTTGGTTCAATATGCTAAAATAAGCAATCGCCTATCGTTCATTCAAAAAGAAAAAATAAGCCGTGAACTAAAATAACTAAAAAAAGGTGGCCAAAAAGGAAAAAACAAACCAAAAAACAAATAATTCTTATTTTTTCATTTTATTATTTTTATTCTTTTTTTACCTTTGCGTAGTTCCAGCGCTGCACGAAATGCCGTGCCAGTCGCAACACAACCAAACCAAAATAAGTACAACAAACAACACATATTTTTTTTTTTTTTTCATTTTATTATTTTTATTCTTTTTCTAAGTAAAAAAAGGTGGCCAAAAAGGAAAAAACAAATAATTCTTATTTTTTTATTTTATTATTTTTATTCTTTTTTTACCTTTGCGTAGTTCCAGCGCTGCACGAAATGCCGCGCCACGTCGCGACACGGCGGGCCCCACAAGGCGCACTGCACGTCGTGCCACGGCATTCTGGGAATCCTCGCCCGCTCGACCTCGTCCCTCATCGTGTCTTCCCACGAGTTCGGCTCCGACTCCCTGCTTGGAAGGAAAAGAAATGATAAATAAATGAAGGTGGGAAATTTGCGAAAAAGGACCCTGGATTGGCGGAAATTGTGACACAGTCCTTCCAGAATCACTGAAGTTCGAGATGGGGGGGGGAATTCATGTTGAAAGATGTTGTTGGGAAATTTGGACAAAAGCCCGTGTATTATTAGAAATAGAGGGTTTGATTTGCTACTTCCAATAATGGAGGGACTTTTTTGCAATTTAGTGAAATGCAACGGTTTTTTGCAAATTTACCAATAATATTTTAGGATTGCAATTTCGTGAAGCATGGTAAATATCACAAATACCCCTTCAAACCTTCAAAATAACACTTTCTTTCTATATAATGATGTAAAAGCTCATAAAAGAGGCGGCTTCATGAAATTTCTCACAACTTAGATTTTACAAGATGAGCATTATCTTGAGTTTTGAGGGGATTAAATGTAATAAAATTACCTAGGGTTATAATAGTCTTTTCCAGGCCAAATCACAGGTGGCGAGTCACCCACTTTATGCTGTGGATTATCGTACCGTCCAAAACATAAATCCAGCCCACCGATATAACATATTTGATTATCTACCACCACTATTTTCTCATGATGAGACCTTCAAAAACATAAAAAAATATCAAAAAAGTATTATTTTAAAATAAAAAACTATTAAAAGATGAGAAATTAATGTACCAGTAATAAACTCCTGAAGGGAAGTGATCAGGGTATCTTAACACTTTCACATTTTCGTGTATGTTAAGCAGCCTCTTTTTGCTGTACATGCTGTTGATTTTTAACGCAAGAGCCACTTCTTTATACAAAAGAATATAAATCTGCCATTGTAACAAACAATTAATAACCCAAATATAATCAACAATATTTATTTTTGGTTTTTTTTAATTTGATGGTTGTTACTTGTACGCCTTGTTTGGCTCGGGCTTCTAGAAGCGTGTCGAGTCTGGAAGAAGCGTTCGAGTCGAAAGGACGCCTGAGGTATAGTTCTGGACAGAGCCACCAATCCGTGATAAATATCTGCATTTTGACAAATTCACAAATTTATAATAAATATCTTATTCATTTATTTTGCTATTATTATTTATTTATTTATTTTATTTATTATTTATTCATTATATTTATTTATTTTACTTTTTAATATGATTATTTTTTATATTTTTAAATATCATTATTATTATTTATCTATTTATCTATTTATTTTTTAATAGTTTATTATAATTATTATTCATTTCTTTATTATTTATTCATTATTATTATTTTTTTTTTTTTTTTATTTTTTAATATTTCGTTATCGCGCCTACCCAGTCCTTGACTTTGGAGTTGTTTTTGGATCTGATTTTAGTCGTGCGGGGTCCCGCATGAGACCTGTTGGAAGAAGTAGTTATTTCTTCCAACAGGTGTTGTGTGAGACCCGCACAATAAAAATTCGATCCAGAACTTTTTCCAAAGTCAAAGACTAGGTCGGTGCGATAAACGAGGCAACACTACGGCCCGTATAATTTATTTTCTTAATTAATTAATTATTATTATTATTATTATTATTATTTACTTAATATTTATTTACTTATTCAGTATTATATTATAGTTTTTAATTCATTATTATTACAATTTTAATTATGATATAGATAATATTATTAATTTTCTTAATTAATTATTTAATATTATATTATTATTATAGTTTTTAATTCAATTTTTTTTTTCCTACCTCTGATTTGGATTGTTCAACAGGTGTCATGTGGGACCCGCACGATCAAAATCAGATCCCGGACCAGTACCAAAGTCAAGGGCTGGGTCGACACGATGAACAAGACGGCGTTATGGCTGCCCGATATTTTATTTATTTATTTACTTAATTGATTATTTATTTACTTATTTTGATTTATTTAATATTTTATTTATTTATTTTCTTAATTATTATTTAAGATTATATTATTTATTACTCTTAATCCAATTATTATTACTTGCACAAATACTTCTCATATTATTACTTTAATAAATATTTTCTTACCTCAGATTTAGCCTGTTCAATAGAACTGGCAATTGCACCAAACCCCGCTTCTCCATCGACAAACCACTGCACATATGAACCGTCCTCCGTGATTCCCCGCGGCGGCGCGAAGGACCCGTGGCGGTGCGGATTGCACCACCCTTCTGGCGGCCGTAACGCCGCCTCGTTTATCGCGCCGACCCAGTCTTTGACTTTGGAATTGGTTCTGGAGCGGAGCTTTATCGTGCGGGCCCCGCATGAGACCTGTTGTTGGAAGAAAAGAAAAGAAAAGAATATGTGTTAGATGGTTAAGAGTAGCTGTGGTTATTAGTTATTAAATGGAAAACTATAACTTGCCCCCTCATTTCCCACAAAAACACCATATTAGGTCATCATTAGACCCTATGATGTCATGATTTTTGTAATTATACCCCCTGTGATATCATGACCTTTGTATTTACTCCACCTATGATATCATGTTTTTTGTATTTATACTCACTATGATGTCATAGTGACCTATATGAAGCTTTTGTGGGGAAATGAAGGGGTACCATAAATAGTTAAGAGTAGTTACATTTGTTATTCCCTTTTATTGTTTGTTTGTTTATTTTGGATGAAATGGAGGGGGCTTAATGTTCTACCTAACGTCGTCTATTTATTATGATAGCGGCGTTAATTATAAAATTTTAAAAACTTGTGATTCTGATAAATTATAAAACTTATAATTTATAATTATAAAATTCATAGTTAAAAAACCAATGATTATAAACTTTATAATTACAAAATATACAATTCTGGTAAATTTCAAAAAAATATAATTTATTTTTAAAAAATTACAATTCTGATGATTACAAAATTCATACTTAAGATTAACAAAAAGGTACCTGGAATCCGAATCGCAAGGGATTTTTCTCTTTAGTTTCTACAGCAAGCGGGGCCCGCTCGTCAGATTTATCGTCAGAAGGCGGCAACATGTCAAAAATAATAATGTCTAAAAGTTTCGTTTCAAATGGATCTTGTAACAACGCCAAGAATCCGGGCTTCAGCACAGCCCACACCTGTACATAATAAAAGGGTATAAATGTAATTTTACCATTTATAAGGTTGCAATAAAAGAGGGTAGTTCATTTTAATAATAACAGTACAGTAAGTATTTTTTTTGTTTTCTTTCTATGTTTGATTTGTATTTATTTAGTTTTTCCTATTTACTTTCGTGGTCTGAAACAATTTATCGAACAATATATACCCTAATTCATACTTAAAAATTATGTAATTATAAAATTACAAAATTATATATTATTTACGGTAAGTAAAAATGTATTTATAACCTTCTGCCAGTTGCTGTTGCAACAGCAGCTGAACAAACTGCAAGTGCAAGTCGCATCGTTTTCCGTGCGGAATTTAGGCAGGTGTTTTATGCTCACATAATCCTCTTTTAATTTCGGTCCGTATTCTGGCAAAAATGAGAGACGTGATACCTCCAAAAACCGACAAACCTAAAAAAAATGATGATAAAAAAATTGTTTAGAGTTTATATGTAATATTAATTTTGCTATTTGCCTTGGTTTTTTAAATATAGTTTGTAGAGTTCAATACTTTACGATTGAATTGCAAAAAGAACATCTGCATTTTACTACTTTTTTAAATATTTGAGAACTTGGGAACATTTCTCAAATTTATTGAAGAAATTGTGGGGTTATTTTTTCAAATTTGGGTTTTTTTGCAAGTTAGGCACAATGCAGGGGCTCCTTTGCAAATTTTTCTCTTAAAATTTGAAATACCTCTCTAGAATTAGCTATATCCAAATTACTAAAAAAAAGTAGTTAAATTGCATAAAATCCCCTGCATTATGATTAAATTGCAAAAAAAGACCCATCTACATTTTACTACTTTTTTAAATATTTGAAAACTTGGGAACATTTTTCAAATTTATTGAAAAAATTTAGTTTTTATTTTGGTCAATTTTAGGGCTTTTTGCAATTTAGGCATAATGCAGGGGCTCTTTCGCAAAATTTCCCACTAAATTTTGAAAATACCTCTTTAGAATTAGCAATATCCAAATTGCTGAAGAAGTGGTTGAGGTATCCTTGCATAGCAATTTTAGCTCTGTCCGAAACGGATTGTTGTGTGCCTAAAGCCGGTTTTATCACCGATAAGGCCGCACTTGACGGCACGTTCCTTCAAATGAAATAAAATAAAAAAATGTTGAAAATATATTTAGTAAAAAATATATTTTAAAATATGCCTAATTCAAGAATAAAGTTGTTAATTCCTGTAACAGCCAATTGTGTAAAGGAAAATACGGAAACTTGATGTACCGTTTTGTACTATGCAAAATGGTATGTTGACACATAAATGTTAAGATTGATAGATTAAAGATTTGAAATTTAAAGAGCGTAAAATTGTCATATTATCTCATTATGCTGCATTTTTCTGACAAGTAGATGGTTAAATGTATGGTTGTAAAATTGTTAGAAAAAAAATGAGAAAATACTACATGGTATATTGAAACATAAAATATTATATTGAATTAAATAAAACTGAAAATTTGAAGAGAACAAAAATAGTATGTTTGCTTATTATATGGAATTTATCAGACATTTATATGAAACATTGTATGATTATATTATAATATTGTGAAAAAT
Organism: Juncus inflexus; assembly: GCA_024447665.1. NCBI lineage: Eukaryota > Viridiplantae > Streptophyta > Magnoliopsida > Poales > Juncaceae > Juncus > Juncus inflexus. The sequence continues at coordinate 10,956,127 of JAJHPC010000014.1, read as the reverse complement.
GTAGTAAAAAAAGAAAAAACTAGAAAATTAATACCGCTTCCTAACTGACACGTCATCAGTCTCTTCATCATCATGCACAACTGGCGTATGATCCAAAAGCCCCAAGTTTTGAATCCATTCTTTTACCTTCAATTAATCAAATCAAAAACCCTAATTTTAGAAATATTTAGTCCAAAATTAAGCATGAATTTAGGGCCCATCAATTTTAACCCAATAAAGCCCTTAATTGAGTAAATTAAGACTCAATTTTCCCATTATACTGAAGAATTAAGCTTCAATTCTCCTCAAATTTCCGAAATTAGCCTCAATTTAACATAAAGTTTTTATTTTATTTTTATATAATAGTATTTTTTAAACTGGAGCAAAGGTATAAATCAAATTAATTACCTGCCCTTGTTTTTCATGAAATTCCTCAATAAATGCACGTTTTTTCAGTGCAAAATGAAGGTACAAAACTTGAGAGGCTTTCTTTGTGAGACGCCATTTGAACTGCACAATACAAATTAATTTGGTTCAGAAATGAAGTTCACAAAAAGAAAAAAAATTAAGCAAAAAGAATTGAATTTCTATTACATAAGTCACCGTCAAATATTTTGGTCACACGAAAAGGTTGAAATTTAATCAAATAAACAAAAATCACAATTTAATCAAATAAATTGCTTCCAGTTTCAGTACCAAAGGTAATCAAATTTGACCTCCAAGAAATGATTTTCGAAAGCCAAATTTAAACTCTAAACAACAAAAATAAACTATATACAATTACAACATCAGTAAAGCAATATAAAAACTTGCTGAAGCACAACAAACTTGAACTCAAATACTTAATTTCACTACCAATTAAACAACAAATGCAAGAACCTATACAATCTTATATCCAAGTTATCTTAAATTAAATTATTTTTCTTTTCAAGCAAGCCAACTGCTCTTCAATTTGACAAAAAAAAATCAAATTCTTATTCAGCCCAAATAAAAACCAATATAACCAAAACGCTGAACTTAAACACCAACTATATATAACAAAACATTCCAAACACAAAAGCAAAAAAAAAAAATCACTATATTCAAATCCAACTCTCCAAACTTTCACCAATTCAACAAAAACCCAATTCAAAATTCACCAAAATCACTCAGGAAAAAAACCAAATATTACCTCTTTGTAATGAAACTCAATGGTATAAGAGAGAAGCATTGGCGTAATATCACTCGCATCAGGTCTTGACACAGAAATAATCACCGCTTTGGGCAATTCATCAAAAATCCAAACAGGGCGAATTTGCGGTGGCTCAGGCGGCATCTTTACGTACATGTAATCATCTGGAATTGACATTGGTGGTGCTGATTTTTTAAGAACTGAACTGAGCTGGTATTATTGGCCAGATTTTCGAATTGAATTGGTAAAATTGGGATTTTGGGTAGGAATTTTTCTGGGTATTTTTCAGTATTAGTGAGGTTAATTTAACTTTTGAATTTGAATTTATGGGATATTTTTGAATAAATAAAACTCTTTGTGTGGTTTGTTTTAGGAATATACGAAAGAGAGAATGCGCATCTCAGCAAACAGAGTTTTTATATGTGTTTAGTTTTATATGTGGAAAATGAGATCGTTGGAATGATTTTTTTGGTATTTAAACCCTTTCACAACAACAAATTATTATTTCTTACATTTAAAAAAACAAATTATTATTTCTGTTAAGGGAAGAAGAAGAAGAATATTTTCAGACAGACCCTTTTTTTAGCCCAAATTTAGGATAATGTTTTTGCTAGATATGCAATTAGAATAAAATTATATAATTATTGTATTTTATTTACTCCAATTTAACAAAAAATAAATTTTATTATGGTATATGAAATGGTTGTACGTCAGTTTTCAAACTCTCTTCCCATTTTTTTTAGGTTCGAATTCATGACATATGCCTATGAGTTGAGAGACTAGGAAATCATCAAGTGAGCTAAACAAAACTTGCAAATTTTGGAGAAACATTGAATTTGATAGTTCTTTTTCAAATTTTGATCAAAAATAAGTTTTAAATTGATCGTAAAAAGAAGAAATTAGTTAGTATACATGATGTAGGAGCGAAGAATTTGAATATGAATGATTTGAAAATAAATCTAAACTTTATAAGTTCATATACATAGTTCATTTATTTCAAAATAAAATTATTTATTTTATTAAATTATATTGTTTGTCGCATTTTGATTTGTTGTTTATGTTAAATTTAGACCTACTTTCAAATTTAGGAGTTACGGAGCACACATACTATCTTATACTTGAAAAACTATATGTAGAAATGAAATGATGTATCGATTCATATGGATTCGATTAATATCAAAATTATTTGAAATTGATGATTATTATTTTCTATATCAAGGTCTCATGATGAGATTAACACATTTGAAGAAAATTTGAGCACAAGTGTGGAATAAAAATATACATGACAGCATCATTTTAAATTCTAAAATATTTACAGGATATATCTGCACATGTTGGGGGGTTTTAAATTTTTAATTAGTGAAATAGTTAATGAGAGATAGAGGTGCTTAAGTATTCTTATTTTTTGTGTTTTGTTGCTTGTGGTAGTCAGAAAAATAACTGAGAATTTACCAAAATGCCCTTGATCATGATTCTCCCTTTCAGGAAGATGGGTCTGAATATCTGTGGTCTGAATAAACATATGGTCTGTGTGGCAAATTAATTGTTTGCAGTTTATTAATTATTACACTATCATATGTCTGGAGTTTGTGCGCACCTAGAAAATATGAGATAAAATTAGATATTTTTGTTATATAAGTGCATCATTATAGTTTATTTTGAATAATAATTATTAATTTTTAGTATAAACACGAGTACAGAATGCTTGTATTTTTATTATAGTATTCGAAAAATACAAAAAATAACTGAGTGAAAAACTATGAATGAATCTTATAAAATGAAAGTTGTAGAAAAATAACCAAAAATGACATAAACACATTATGTTTTTTGATAGAATAAGAACTTATCAAGTTATTTTATGATTTTATCTAAAAATAAAATATGATAAGTTTATAATAACGTCAACTGGTAAAGTATTCAATATTAAACTGAAGAGGGAGAAAGTTTCAATTGCAAAATCACTACTATAAAAACTAGAGAAATTTTGAATTTTATACTCCATGAATAAAATAAACAACTAGTAACACATCAATTCATATTTAAAGTAGTAGAATTTCATGATCTTTATTCATTTATTTAATACATTTTAGTATGATTGGCTATTGCACAAAAATAGGTTAAAATATTACTTGAATTTTCCGTATTCTCTATTCTATAATTATATTTTTTTATATATTTCAAACAGGAAATATCATTGTAAGTGGGGCATCATATGGGCAACCACTTGTTGGAAAATCTGAAAGGCAAGAAATATCATCGTAAGTGGGGCATCATATGGGCAATCACTTGTTGGAAAATCTAAAAGACAAGAAATGAACGTATTTTTCGCAACTCCGAGTAAACAACAAGGACGACATTCAACCAGGTCACCTTCACGGCCAAAGAATGGACGCAAGCCTTGGAAGCAAGAACCTAACTCTTAGCATACGATTTCTATTTTAGATTTTGATTACTTTTCGTTTGAAATCTTTTTAGTCTTTTTTAGCTCATATCATATATTTCAGACAAACTTCATGAATATTAGAAGAACAACATTCATATAAAATCTTTTCTTGTCAATATTTAAAAGAAAAATTCAACACCATAAGAATTTTACGAGAAGTCAAGAAAAAAGTAAACAACATGTGATTTTGATTGTTTCCTAATATTAAATCAGGAAATTTTTTTTTGTTAGAAATACAAAATGACATTTTATGTTTTCAAGTTTCTTATCACAAAAATTAACAATTTTTTATAAAAGTTAAACAAGTTATTATATTTTCAAATCTATATAGCTAAAAAAAATAAAGACTGGTTTCATAACTTCGGTCTTTAGATTTAAAAGCTAGAAAAGAATGCCTCAAAATTTATTAAGCTTTTCTACATATGGCGCAACACTTCAATCATAACAGAAAATCCACACAATTGGTGAGAGAAGTGGTGGCTTACAAGCTCTCTCTTTAAAATCACAAGCCAAGTCAAATATATGAATAGACAAAGATACTATGTGATGCTATTATTTTTACTTGTACAAAATGTTACATGTAATTATAAGCCAAAAAGTATCATATTTCTATTGTATCTGTTATAATACCAGATAAATAGCCTTTTTGAATATATATGAGGTTATTAAAGAGTTCTATATGAGTTCCTAGAGGCAGAAGTTTCTTTTTTCAAAAATTCAAGAGTTTGAAAGAATTATAATGTGTTCCAAAATTATTTTTGTTGCGTAGAACTTAATTAGTGGGGCCACAACGCCAAAATTTTCTTTGTTTGTAAGCCAAAAAATGCATATACAATCAAAAAGATAAGATATATTGAGAAGTAATATTTGGTTCTCATTAAAGTGATTGATCTTGTTAAGGGAAATGGAGTGGCAAAATGGTCATTTGATTAATAAAGTTAATTAACTTATGATTAGAACTTCCAACTTTTCAGTTTGATTAAAAGGGGAAATGGAAAATGGCACCTGGGGCTCACACCAATACAAAAAATACAATATGAGAATATTCTATTTATGGTGCTAAATCCATTTCTATGATCCAATTCATCATCGTATTATTATTACCTTATTCTTATTATTCTTATTATTTATTTATTAGCATCTTTTTTTTTTAGGAAAATTTATTATCATCTTAAGAGAGTTCTTTCCTTTTTCTTCTTTTATGTTGTATATTTCTTGTGGCACTAGTACGCAATAAATCTTCAATTAAGACGGCTCTATATATTAATGTGATATTATGATATCATTACTTAACATATTATTTTTCAAATATCATAAATTGAGTACATAATGGAAATTGTGATATATTTTGTAGTGAGAAGGTTTAATATGTCTTGGAACTTTTGATAGTATATTCCAAAATTGGTTCCTTTTTATGTTTGACTAGATCTCTATATACCTCAAAAGCAATTTAAATCACTAATTGCGAAAGATGCACGGATAAGAGAAGAAAAAATGCACAAATAAATTATCAAATTTTAAAAGTTATAATGAACCCCGACACAAAATAAATCAATATTTAATGATTATTCCTTCATTTATATATGTACAATATTTTTTTCATCCTTCTTTTCCCATGTAATTATTCCTTCATTTATACATTTTTTTTTTGTCATAAAAGCGGGCTTTTAGTAAATTATACAAAATTTGGGCTTTTTTCTTATTAATTTTGCAAATTTTCTTATTTTTTATTTTTGTGCTAAAATTGGGCCCAAAATGGAAGAAAAAAAAAATACAAACATAAAACCTTAAACCCTCTTTCTCCTTGTTCGATTCACATCAATCTAATCTAGAGATCTCTTATTTTAACCAGAGAAGAAGAAGAATAAGAAATGGAGACGTCCCTCAGATTGAATGGCGAATCGAAGAGCCTGAGAATCCATGCAAAAGAGAAAGTTCCTCTTGGTTACAACTTTCTTCTTCAGGTAATTGCCCTCTGCTTTATTTGATTATTTCTGAAATTTCTCAGATAGTTTGGTTGGAAATAAAGTTGTTTTAGAAATGAAGTTGTTGCATTATTGTTCTTAATTTCTTATTTCTATCCTGATTTTGGTCGGAATGAGCCTTATACTAGATATAAAAAGCTGAATTCAGCATACATGTTTTGAATATACCTGCATTGAGCACACCACTTTAATGTTTTACAATATTAATCATTATCACTTGTTTATGATTTTATAAAATGATTCATAAAATGCAGGGTCATGGTGAAATTAATACCAGCAATGGATCTCCAACTTATTTCGCTACGATTGTGAGGCGGTTTTTTCCAGGAGTGCGTAATTATGATTTTTGTTTCTTCTTATTATTTTCTTTGTTGAACCTCAACGCAATAAAAATTGATATAATTGTCTAATATATAATTAACTATGCGGCATTTTTGGTGCAGTTATCAGCAAAAGCAGGGGCAGGAATTCAAATGGAGAGAGGAAATGAATTGGAATACACATTCAAAGGAAAGAAATCAATTCCAATTTCATCAGATGGTCTTTTTGGAATGAATCTCAAAGGATTTTTCCTCACTGATAAAGAATTTAATGAGGTTATTTTACTATTCCTCATTCTACTTTTATTTAGCTTGTTGTTTTAAGGACAAAATTTCCTATATGCCCCTTGTAAAATCTCAAAATTGAAAATTTCCTATGGTCCCATTATTGTTGGAAAAATAAATTAATTTTGTTATGTTTTTCTTTTTGTAGAAAAAGAAATTGTGTGCCGCTGAGTTGAGTTGGAGCATATTCGATTTTAAAAAGGACCAAGATGTAAGGCTTAAACTTGGTTATGAAATTATCGAAAAGGTAATATTTCTTGCAATTTAGGGTTTGAATTTATACCTAGGGATTTTCACGAAACCTGTTAATATTGGAAACTTTCATTCAATTGTTACATTTTCTTATCAGAAATAATTCTTTAGAAGGAGAAAATCGTGGCATTTATTTTGTATCCGTAAATATGCTATTTACTTTAATATCTCTCTAATGCAAATATTTCCTGTTAATTGCAGATGCCATATTTTCAGATGAGAGAAAATAATTGGACTTTAAATGCTTACATGAATGGTAAATGGGATCTGAGATTTGATTTGTAATTTATGTTATCTCTCTTTTGGCAAGGCTTTCTACCTTGATGCATAATTGTTTTCTCAATTTAAGTAATTAAGACCAATTCCTTTTGAATATATCATGTGCATGATTATCTGGGTAATATTTATAATTTCTCCAATCCGTTTGCTTGAAAGATGAAATTGTTATTTGCTTTTTAAGTGACATTTAATTATTTTAATATGTCAAAAAAGGATAAAGTGAATACTGTTAATGTGAAAAATTAGGGAGACAGTGGTCCACTTAATCCTATATAAAGGCCTTTTAATCCATTTTCATCATTGGGGGACTCCAAAGATTAGGTTTAGATCAGAAATGTCAATGTGCCACAAAAGAATTAAAGATGTTTGATCAGAAATATTCTTTGGTTAAAACATTCTATGATATTTAAATAAATCTCAGGTTATACTTGAATTTGAAAGTTTATATAAAGATGTTAGATCATCATAACCACCTATGAAGTCAAATAAGTTACCCCATTACATTCTAAACCATGGCCAACTCATTGCATTTTATTAATTAAAAGCTATCGTGCTATTATGCTATATATTTATATTATAAATAACTAATAAACTATTCGTACTCGCAGCATCGCGTGGGATGCATTTTAGTTGAGTATGTTATGTAAGGGCTACCTAATGGCATTTAAATGTAGGTCAAATTTCATATGTACCCCTACAAAACCTCATAATTTCATGTATATCCCTATAAAAGGTGAATTATCACCAATACCCCTACAAAATCACTCAAATATCTTGTATACCCCTACAAATTCATGTAGATATCATGAATACCCCTAGAAATTCTTAAAATATCGTGAGCACCCTTGTCATTAATATTCCGTCAAAATTTGTCAATCAAATAACATCTATAATTTTTGCATTATTATTAATTACTTTATTAAAATATAAAATAATTATTATATACTAATTTTTTATTAAAATTTTTTAGATAATTATAAATTTTTCTCTCAAACATATTCATCTTGAACCTATTATATATAAATATATAAACTAAAAAATACAAAAAATAACTCAATATAAATTATTACTGTATTTACATTGAGAAAAAAATGAAAGAATAAAAAAATAACGTTAATATTAACACTAAGTATATCATAGGGGTATCTATGATATTTGAGTGATTTTGTAGGAGTATTGATGATATTTCACCTTTTGTAGGGGTATACGTGAAATTATGATATTTTGTAGTGGTACAAGTGAAATTTGGCCTTAAATGTATGGGTCCCTCTCATATCTTTAACTAGATAGAATTAATGGTAGATAATACGTTACACAGACAATTAATTGTTGGTGCGTTGCATTCTAATCGGAAGATTGAAGTCTTTTCAAATTTATAGATCAGAAACCTATCACACTTACTATATGATTAGTCATCAGGATTATTTCATTAATTTCTCACAAGAAACCAGCAATGTTACTTTTCCTGAACAAGTCGATAACGCAATTAGTACAATTCTAGAAGAGGTTTGGTAAACTTCTCATTCATTTTTTTTTTCTTTTCATATCATGTGGAAAGAGCTACCAATTTAGGTGGAAACCCTTCTAAACAAGCAAACGCATGAGTTTGTTTATGACTAAATATCTTTAAAGACTGATATTTGTTTTCGGTCTCCGTTTTTTTTTTAATTATTTTGTAAGAAGAATACTAATATTATTCTAGACTGATATTTGTTAGTTTTTCTTTTTCTGTGTTTCATGCCCACTTATGTCGTTTCGTATCACTATGTATCTTATACATTATTTATTGGATAATACATTTGATAAAATTTGATTAAAAGTTATTTCTAATATTATTAACATTTTCTTGTCCTTAAACAAAAGACAATAGTCAAAGCATAGAGGAATGTCAATGCATCACAAAAGGAGAAAAAAGGAAAAAAATGAAAGCAAAAGTAACATAACTAGGTAAAAGTGTATTTTCGTTCTATTTATATACATAAAAAATGGTAGTGTAAAAAGTGTAAGTTACACTGCGTTGAATAAAAAAATATTAAATTGATTTAATTGAGTACAGTGACAGGTCATATAGTGTTAATTACTAGCTATCCGGCTTGTAACTTTTGACTCACATTTATAAATTAAAATTAATTATATTAATTTTGAGTTTTCATATGATTGTTCCAGCGTTCCTCTATTTCTTTCTGAGACAAATCCTGAGGAACGTTCCTCTATTTGTAGCCGATATATATCTAATAAGTAATATGAAAACATTTTTTTTTTTTCGACCTATTAGATTGAAAAACTTTACTAAAATATATGTTATATTACGTTTGCCGAAAATTAAACTCATGATTTCTTATTATGCATTCAAATATTTTTACCAATTAGAATACAAGTCATTTGCAAGTAACATGAAATTGTATACTATATAAGGTGACTAGCCAATGGCATTTTAATATATGGTTTCCTCTCATATCTTAGAATATATATAATTACTGGTAGAAGATACAAAAGCAATTATTTGTTTCATTCGTAATCAGAATATTGAAGAATTTTCAAACTTATAGATATGAAATCTACTAAGATCAAACTTACTGTTATACTATATGATGACTCATCATGGATTCATATGATTATTTCATTCATTTGTCACAAGAAACCCGCAATGTTATTTCTTCCTGAACAGGTTGATAATGCAGTTAGTACATTCTAATTCAGGGCTATATGTGATATTTTTGCGGTCCAGGAGGGGTATATTGGTGAACATCTCGTTCATTATTTCTTCTTATTCTTATCATGCGGAAAGCGCTGCCAATTCATGTAAAAACCTTTTTAAACAAGCAAATCACATGAGTTTTATTATGAATAAATTAAAGGGAAATATGCAAACACGACGGCTCTGTAGTACGATGGTACTGTAGATATACTGTTTTTCTATTTTATATATTATTTTTCTCATTTTATATATTATTTTGCGATTTTATATACTGTTATTTATTCTTTGTGTAATTTTTATTTTTTTATATTTATATATTGTTTTCTCATTTTATATATAGTTTTCTCATTTTTATATAATGTTTTCACTTTTTTTGTATATACTGTTATTAGAAAATAAATTCTATATACTGTTATGTATATATTGTTATTAGAAAATAAATTATATATATTGTTATTAGATTAGATCATAAACAAATCGTGTTATAGTACATCAAATGCTTTATATAAGGTCCCTTAAATTAAAATACTTTTTAAGAATTTTGTCTGCAGGCTCCCTTTTTAAAAAGAAATTTATCCTGTAAGAAGAATGCTAATTTACGTTATTTTAATTTGTTTTCATCTTTCTGTGTTTCATGCCCACTTATGTCGTTTCATATCACTATGTATCTTATACATTATTTAACTAATAACACATTTGATAAAATTTGAATAAAAATTACGTCTAATATTATTAGCATATGTAATTTTTTTCTCCTTAAACAAGATACAATAGTCAAAACATACAGGAATACCAATGTAGCACAAAAAGAAACAAAGAAAAAGAAAACAAGGCAACATAACTAGGAGTATGGAAACAGAGATTATTAATAACCAGCAAATCATTTCTTTTTGTTCCTTCAGTTTAGGTGACAAGATATATAGGCAAAGCACTTGCACTATTCCCTCCTGTTTTAACATCACTTGAAATGTTATTAAGCTCTCTTAAATTATAATAACACCCAATCCCGGATCGACGCGTCATCACCTTCGATGGTGCATAATCTTCCGTTGCATACAACAAATAAGAATCTGAATAAGAATGGGAATAAGGGCTGTAATTCCGCTCGTGCTTCTTCTTCTTCTTCTGAGTTCGTTTCAAGAATTGAAGGGCGGATCGCAACCACTTTCCAGCGGCGGAGCTCCGGCGATGAGGGTGGTGGTGGTGCTTGTGCTTGCGATTTGAGATGATCGATTTTTGGTGGTTGAGATGCATTGAGTCGACACCTTGATTTATTGTCACCTCCTCCAAATGCTTTTCAAGAAATCAAACAATCAATTCGGTTAGTACAAAGATTAATTAGTAAGTAAATTGTAAACAAACCTCTCAATTTATCAATTGTCTTTAGTCACTCTCTAATGGAGTTTTTGATATTAACGCACTAAATGACAGAATAATTGTGTAATAGATCCCATTACAGAACAATTTTTGAAATAATTTTTGGCTAAAATAATCACAGAGCAAACAAAATATAATGAAATTAGAGCATGAAAGAGAAAGAAAGAAAGAGTGAGAACTGAGAAATCTTAAACCTGAAAATAATCCATCTGAGGATCGAATCCAGAATCATAATCACAGAAGTTTTGAGACTCAGGAATCTGAAAAATTGGTGCTTCATTCATTGTGTGTTTTCACTCTTTTCACACTTTGTTTCTTTGTTTTATTTGTTTGAGCTTTATTTGAAGATAAGATAAATAAATTCAAAAAGTTTGTATGTTTCTGAAAAAGTTACTTTTCATTTTACTGAAAGGGAAATTTTTTAAAAACCAACTGTCTTTTCTGGTATTTATCAAAAGCACCCTAACTTTTCAAATTCTTCAAAAATTCCTTATAAAGTGGATTGAATTTTTTTAACCCCATGAGGATTAACTTTAACTTTTTCATCTATTACCATTTAAATGGACTAAAATGTCTTCCTAATTATGTTCATATTTAATTTTGTTTTATTAAAAATACAAAATTTTAAAAAATTATATTTTGCATCAACTATAAGTAAATGAGAATTAAAATATGAAAAAAATAATTATAAATAAAAAAAGAAAAGAAAATAATATTTTACAGTAAAATAAATTAAAGTTTTATAGAATAATAAAAACAAAATTTGTAATATAATATTAGTGGATATAATCAAATTAAATATAGAAATGAGAGAGATATTTTGGTCAAGAAAAATAATTAAATTATAATTAAGAAAAATAATAACTAACTTATAATTAAGAAAAATAATAATATATAATTAACATGATAATATCATATACTGTTGATTATATTCTTTTAATAAAAAACTACATGAATATTTGCATCAATAATTGGTAAAATACTAATACATAGTATATTATCTATTTATAAAGTATATATTAATTTGTGTATTAATTATATAGTAGTTAATTTGATTAATATAAAAGAGTAATATAGTCATTTTAATAAATATAACACCATAATAAATGGAAAGTTGCATGTAGGGGGCTAAAAGAAATTCAATTAACTTTATTGGAGATTTTTGAGTAAATCTAAAAAATGACGAGATTTTGATGATATTGAGAAAAGATAGGAGGTTTTTAAAGAATTTCCCTCACTGAAATGTCATTATTCTACCAGGGTTAATTTCACTGACGAGTGGCACATGGTTAGCTGCTGGTAGTGTATGCAATTATTCATGTTTTGGGTTGGGTGAGAAAGAAGTGACCGTTGCAAAGCTTGTTTGGGCTGTCTTTATTATTGGTACTTGTTGTTCAAAATAATCTCGTAACAAAGAATTTGCAAAAATAGTCTTTCAAAACTTTGTAAAAATAGCATTTTCGAAGTTTAGGTATTTTAAAAATAAGATAAATTATTTGGATTGTTTAGTTTTTGAAGTGTCTAGAAATGTCTACCGACAAATTTAGCCATATACATATATATTTACATTTGGACATACTCTAAATAAATGTTTTAGTATTTTTGTTTTGAATATTGAGGCAATGAGGTTTCAAAAAAAAAAAGATTTGCTGGTCATTTGAAACAAAAAGTAACAGAATTTATTTCGAGCTCCTAGCGTTATGCTTACAAGCTCAAAGTGTCAAATATTTTTGTTAGACTCAAACTCATAATTAGAGTATTAAGAAATTTGTTAAATACTGTTGTGCTAAATATATTTGTTGTGACTTGAATTTGTTACCTCTCTTGAATTCAAAGTATATCTATTCCTTGAGGTAACACACTTTGGCCATTGTCATACATGAAGAAGTTTATTTTTGCACTATTGCAAATTTATTTTAAAAAATAACCCATTCAATTGTGATTTTTGAATATCTACCCATACAAACTTCATATTTTAATTTGCATCCATCCAACTTCATTTTTAACACATATTACCCGAAATTATTAACTCAACTTTATCAATAATTACTGAACTCCATGTGAAGGAAAATATTGATGGACAATGCATGAGCAGCTTGTGAGTTGTGCCTCACATTTTTTACTTTCTTTCTCTTCATGTGACAGACGAAAAATAGGGGAGTCGACCGGTACAAGCTTATAATTCGGGCGTGCATAAATTTATTTTATAAAATAAAGAGATCAAAAAATTTTAAATAAAAAATTTAAAGACATTATATAGAAATTAAAGTTTAACTGAGTCAAAGTATTATGATCTATTGATTAGATCACTTTTAAGAAAACTGAAAACTAAAAATCTATAAAAAATAATTATACAACTTAAATATGGACAAAATAAATGGATATTATTTGACCATGGATGATTCTCCGAATTTGCTAAAGTTCTGTCAAACTTTTATCACTGGATCATTGAATTTTTTTTCAATATATAATTTTCTACGAAGCAGCATAATGACGAGATAAACAGAGAAGAATTAAAAAGAGGCCTGTGAGGCTAGCATAATTGCTCTAAAATTTTTGGTGAAGCCATATAAATCTATCTAAAATTTTTGGTGAAGCCATATAAATCTATCTAAAAGAGAACAAACATTAAATAATCGCTTGTAATTCTCCTAAAAAAAAGAAAAAAAAGAAAAAGAGGCATGTGTGATGCATCATGCATGTGCATTTCACAGTTTCAAGGATCTATAGATTTAATATAACCTGAAATTATAAACATTCGGTTACTTTATCACCCATCATGGGTTGTATATAACCTGACTTTTCAAATATCAGGTTGCTTATAATCCGGCTTGTCTATAACATGAGATTTCAAATCTTTATTATATGTAAACACTGAATCAGATTGTATTCAATCTGATATTTGACATCCCGGTTGTATGAAACCCAGAAACTTATATTTTGATAATTATAATATGAGCTTCTAAATATTTGATTTTATGTATTTTATTAAAAAAACATATGATTTTACATAACTTGAGATAAATCTTGAATAACATATAGTATGCCATTTTGAATCTCATAATATAACCAATTAAGTTCTGGACTTCAATAAAGAGGCAGCAAACTCAAATCACAGATTGTAATAAAAGCCCGGTACGTCACTTTAATAAAGCCTATAATTTCATTTATAATTTTCAACAAAACAAGAATTTTGTTTGTGATACTTCAAGCTCCCAAAATTTATCAGGAACTGATGCTTACTATGACATTAGAGATACCATGGTCGAGATTCTTTAAATAAACAATAATCATCACTAAACCCGCCATTTGATTTCCGCACAAAAAACAATAAATAGATTAAAAAAAGTTAGTATCTCAACCACACACGAATGCAGATCAATACCATTCCAATTAACTTGATTCCACTAAAAAACATCACTCACCACATTAAAATTGGTCATACTGGAAAATTCTTTAGTAAAAGCCTAGATCACTACTAGCAATCAAGAAAGAGGCAATTACCGGCACAAGCAACAGCATATGCCTCTGCTAGGTCCGGCAACTCCTCCTTATATGGCAAAATATATTTTTCAATGAAACTCTTTTCACTCTGTGTAGCCGCCGTAAAAATATTCCAATTAATTTCCAGACCCTTTGATTTCAACATAGTAAGCACGTAATGCCTAGGAATTAATCTTCTCTCTAAACTACAACTGAGAATTCTAGGCCGCAAAGCTATACTCCTTGGATCAAGCCCTTCCTTCTTAAGAAGAAAATCCATAGTGGTACTTATGTTCTCCTGAGAAAAAACCAATATTCTAGGGAATTTTTTCAGAGCCAAATTAATGTCTTCCTGTGACCAACCGTAAGTCGTTTTAAAGAAAGCCACTTTACTCTCCAATGTTTCCTTCTTCAAAGAGCTGTAAACTACCAGCGCCACCAAAAACATTTTAGATCCGTGAAGAAACCCTAGCTTCTCAATTTGTGCAAAATTCGACTTTATAGTATCAGGGTCTTGAATTAAAAAATGAGAACTTCTCATCGATATATATGTTATCTGTTGATTAGATAAGCCGCACTCTCTTAATAAATTTATTTTGGGAATGACCTTATCCTCAATGTCCAATTGAGGGAACCCCCACTTTTTTATGTACTTCAGAAAAACCTCCTCGCTACCAACAAAATTTCTCCAAAATTGAAGTCGCGAAACAAGGTTATTACGAGTAAGGGCCATAGGATTATATTGAATCAATTGGATGAGTGTTTCCCTTGTGAACCCACCATCAATCAGCTCGCGGGCACACGGTTCAAGGGTCTTGCTCACACTTTTAGCAAGCAGATTAGGCGTCAAACATATCGCCTTCTTGATCTGCACATCAGTAAGGCCGGCATTCTTAAGAAAGCGAACCACCGATTCAGGACGATCCGGGGTTTTGATCGGCGAGAGGTTCTTACCGGATGCGACCTTGAGCGCTCGCTCCTCCGAGAAGCCGAATGAGGAGATGAGGTATTGGGCCATGAATGGCACATCCTGTTTTTGATCGATATGGGTTGAGAAGTGGTAAAGAGGGGTCAAAATTATAAGATTATGGTGGCGAGATGAAGGAGAGAGGTTACCCAGGGAAACAAACTTCCTTCTTAGAAGACAAGCCATTGTTGACTGTGTAGGTGGAATGGAACACAAACAAAGGGAAGAAGTAAAGGTGGATCAAGCTATTTGGATTTAGGAGTATAACCCGTTAATGTAGCCATTGTTAGAAGAGAAGAGAAGCCATTGTTGTTAGCCGATTGAGCTTTTTTGTTAACTAAAAAACCTAGGCTTTTTGTTGATGAAGTGGGTCTTTGATCAATAACGGATCCAAATATACTTGCTGCCACATTTTCTTGGGCTGGATGGTCACATTTTGGGCTGAATTCATGAAGGAAAAATATATGACCACCCTAATAGTGATTTTTTTTTATATATCATTTTTTTCAAAAATAAACTAATATTTGCCACTGTTTTGAAAATAATGGGGTAACTACCATTTCCGTCATTACTAGTAGTGGTGGAACATGTAGATTTTCAGTTTTTTCAAAAAGTTCTTATTTGGCTGGTTAAACAGGGTTAATTAGTGTAAAAAAATGTTGTGGTAGTGGCGAAACATGAAAAAAAATTCCTGAGAAAATATTAATTTTTTTCTTGTTCCACCAGTGATAGTGGCGGAACACTTTTTTTTTCACTAATTAACTCTATTTTTGAAAAATTATAAAATTAACATGTTCCGTCACTAGTAGTAGTGGTGGAAATGATAGATACTATATTATTTTGAAAATTTTCAAAATAATATTTATCGATTTATTTTTGAAAAAAAATGGTATAAAAAAAATATATACCTAATAGCGCCCTTACTGTCATGTTGTGTCAGCAACAAATCTGATAAGGCATGTGGATGTCACATGTGTCTTGTATGCCAAATCAAACAAGGGAGATGGTATTGTTGGGTGTCTAGTGAAAACTTTAATGATTAAAATGTATTAAATTCTTCTTGGTTGAAAAGAAAGTTGATTCTTATTATTCCAAGAAATTTAATTTCCTAAGACATGTCAAATAACATTTGGATTTTTCTTATCTTCTCTTATCACTCAAACTCATTGTCTAACACTTCAAAATACATTTGTAATTTCTCACTAGAAAAAGAGGGAGAAGAAGGGGAAAAAACTGAAGACGGCGTGGGCGACGTGCAATAGTGTCTGGCGACCACAATGACAACGTGGGCGACGACGCGAGCTACGACGTGAGTGATATTTGGTGAGCTGATCGCCTGACGGTGACATGAGCGTTGTGTACCTGTGTAGTGACGACGATGGCAACGCGAGCGACGTGGCCAGATCATCTTGTCTCCGGCCATCAGCTTAGTCACGAGCGACAAATACATGCACAGTGTTTGGCGAGCGAATCGCCTAATGACGACGTGATCGACATGCATTTATTCTTGGCGACGATGATGATAACACGGGCGACGTGGTCAGATCGCCTCCTCTCCGACCATCAGCTTGATGTGTGGCAACGACGCAAGCGTTAACGACTTTGACAATGACATGAGCGACATTACTTATGTCTGGCGGCGACTTATGTGTACCATGTGGGTATTCGAAAACAAATGTATCTAGATTCCGGCCCATGTGTATATTTTTCTAACACCACCAAGAAGATGTTCGCTTTTTGCGTTTGCGGCAAATTAGCATTTTGTACGAAACCAAATCTAAGGTCTGTTGGCTCACTTTACTGAATTGCACTTTGATTTCTATCATATTTAATGTATTTATTGGATAAATTCATTATTAATTTTCATATCAGTTTCGATCCCTAGTAGATCAATGAAATACCTTTTTTTCACATCCATGCAGGTAGCCGAAGTGCATGCACAAGAAATGCATCGATAATTTATTATGAGGTGTATTGCAATATAATAAATTCCCATGAGAACGATGAAATGTACTGACACTTACCACACACAGATAGTTTCCCCTATTCATGTGGGTATTCAAAATGAATGTATATGGAATCAACCGTATAATTTACTTTGAATTATACTTTTAGACATGAATTATGGATTGTATAGCTATTTGTTGTAAGTGTTTTTTTTTATCCCCATGTGATAATTATGATTCTTCATATGGTCAAAACTATGTCATGACTCTTCAGATTTACCAAAATTGATAGTTACGCCAGTATGCTATACAACGCGGGAAACCATTTGTATAAAATCGATACAAGAAATTGTTAACAAGACAAGTGGGGATTTACGAAGTAGGAAACTGCTTGCAGAAAATCGAGACAATGTCTGGTTGATAAGACATTGGCAAAGTTACTGTGTAAGAAACCAGCTGTATAAAATCGAGTCATTTACTCTGTAGGAAACCAGTTGTATAAAATCGAAGCAATAACTGGTTGATAACACATGTGAATAATTACTGTGTAGAAAATAACTTATATCAATTTATTGATTCTCTTGTGATTTATATTATTTTCGATTTAGTTATCAGATTCTTACCTCGTAATTTAATATTATTTTTAGTTTATTTTATCCAAACAGCTAAGGTGTGAAAGACAACCATTCATATTTTTTTTTCAATCAATCTACCATTTTTTAACTACATTGCTCATCGAACCCACTCAACACCATAGGCCCACTCAATACCAACTCACGGCACCAAAATCAATCCTATTAGACCACCAACCTCACCTGGCCTCAGTATCCAATATGCGCACTATTTAGGGTGAAATCGGGTCCGATATTATCCGACCGACCGGTATTTGTATCCACAAAAAATTCATATTCGAACCAAAATATTCGTATCCGGTTGAATATGGATACGGATCCGGATAATATACGAATCCGGATAATTTGTTATTCGGATAATATCCGTTTTCGGATATTTTATTATATATCGGATATGCATACGGATATATATATAGATACAGATACGGATACGGATACGGATATGAATATTTTATTTTTTTCATAATATTCGGATATGAATACGGATATTATTCATATCCATATTATTATTTTATTGCTATTTCTTCAAATTATCCTTATAAATTGCTATATTTTATTATTTTTATCATTATAAATAGTTAAATATTTAGAAGAATGTGATCGATTAGTATATTAATATATTCATTTAAATATCCGAAATGAATCTGTATTCGTATCCGTAAATATATCCGAATTCCGAACCGAATCCGTATCCGGAACTATCTGTATTTTTATCCGGATCCGAAAAAATAATATGAATACGGATATGATATGACCCCAATCCGAACCGTTTTCACCGTAGCACTATGGCATGGATATGCGTTATAAACTAATTATATCATTATTATCAAGATAATCCGGACTTCTCTATTCTAATCGGGTTTTTTTTTTGTTTTTGACATTGAACTAACTTAAATATATAACAGTATTATTATTATTTTAAACGAAAAGAGAAAATTACGAAAATGATTTTATTGTGAGAATTCTAGTGGAGCAAATTAATACGTTCAGGCCACCCTAAGTTGCAATCATAGAAAGTTGATCCAAGTTAACGTGATACTTGAATGCGTACAATGTTCAAGCCACGTGATAGAAATTCCGGACAACCTAACAGACGACCTAGAATTTAATCATGGAAGTGAAAAGAAGAAAGAAGAAAGAAAAAAATATTTAATAAGATGGTTTTTGAGATGTTAATTTATGAGATTTAAATATATTTTATGACTATATTCTAATTATTTAATTTATTATTATTATTAAAATAAAGTAAACGGTTTTGAGTAGAGAAGCTGTGTCAGTTAATAAACCGGTTACTGAGTTTAAACTCACCATTTATTTAGATTTTTGACGTAGGTTGTTGGGCGGTATGAAAATCGAACCGGATGACATTTTAGGCAACTCAAAATGGGGCAAAATTGCTTGGTATATTATTAATTTATTTTAATAATATACGGTGGTCACGGCCGGATTTTTTGTGGCATATTTTTTATATCAAAATTGAAACGAAGTATATTTCCTAAGCTTCTGGTCACCCACATCAAATCCTACACGAGCCCCATTTCAGCCTTTCAACCAAACTTTTTGCCATATAAAAATCTTCTGTGACAACCCATTTGTGCATTTTTGTACCGAGTTTCAAGTTTTCATTTATTATATGATTTTCATTCAATACACAATATACACCAATTCTATCAAAGTTCTCTCACTAAGAAAAATTCTACAGTGCCTCTTTTCAGCTTTTCCAAATGTGTAACAATTACACTGTCCCTTTTACTTTACTAATATTTTATATATGATTTCTAAATTAGTTATAATTTTTTTTGTTGCTTGCTATATCCTTGAGTTATAATTTTTTTGTTATCTTATTAGCACAATTTTTTTTATTTGCATTTATTATTCTTCAAAATATATGTTTGAGGATACTCCAAAATATATTTTATATCAAATAATAGATAGAATTGTTATGTACAAATCATCAAGTAATGAAAAGTTCATATTATAAAGTGAATAAATAATAAATAATAAACTATTTACTTAAAGAGATTTAATACAACTTCGAAATTGTACATCTCAAATATGACCTTTTGAAATTCATAAGACATAGGTTTAAAACATAAAATAGATATAATTTATTTTCTCAAACTTTATATATTACATTTGTCATTTAAAATTTTTAGAATATGAAACTTATCATTATAATTGCAAATTATTAATTAATTATTGTTATATTCCGACGCGGAGTGAGAATACTATCTAGTTATAAGTCAAAAAAAATTCAATAGTTTAGCCTTATAGGCTAATTTTCTATGGCCTTTTCTCTATCCAGTATTAGGAAACAAGTAATTATATATTATAATTTTTCAAGCCACACAAACTCATAAATACAACAGAAAATGCAACAAATCTATGAAAATATTTGTATTTGACAGTTGACCCTTAGGAAGTAAATAATTGCATATATAACCCTATAAGTTCATCTTATAACAAAATATATGCAAATTACTATAAAGTTGGCATATTTTGTTCTTTATATATCAGAAGATACATTTACATCTTTATCCCTAAAAAATATAATAACATTGTATATATTATTTAAAAGTAGTAAATATTTGTTACGCTTTATTTTTTGTTGAAAGAAACCTTATCATTTAAACCCCTACAAAATCTAGAGCAAACACATACACCTAAAAAGACCATTAGATCTCATGTATATACCTAAATTAAAACTTATCAATTGCATATCCTGATTAAAACTAGTCGAAATGACTAAATTGCCCCTTAGACATAACTATTGAATATCGGTATTTGGCATCTAATACAATTCAAACACTTACTAAAACCTTACTTCAAAATCCAAATTCTCGAATCCCAAAACTCACAAACTAAGTAGCTCAAACCTAAAACACATAAAAGAAATGAAATTTGGAATGATATTAAATTCAATATTTGATATATCTTTGTAAGGTGTTTGTCCAATGTCATTTTACTGTATGATTTCCTCCCATATCTTAGAATAGATATAATTACTGGTAGATAATAGAAAGTCGTGAATTAATTGTTGCATTGTAATAATAAGAAGATTGAAGTATTTTCAAACTCATAGATCATAAACCTAATAAGATCATACTTAGTATATGATGATTCGTCATGACTATTTCATTCATTTCTCACAAGAAACCAGCAATCCAATTTTTCCACTAAACAGGGTAGTACGCATTTTAGTACAATGCTAATTCTGGGGTATATATGTGATCTTTTAGGAGATGCACATTGGTAAACTTCTCATTTTTGTTCCTTTTCTTATCATGTGGAAAGTGCCACCAATTCAGGTGAAAACCTTTTTAAACATTCAAATCGTATGAATTTGTTTATGAATATCTTTATAGACTTTGATATTTGTTTTCGGGGTCTCTATTTTAAAAAAATGAAATTCATCATGTAAGAAGAATACTAATTTACGTTAATTTTAGTTATTTTTTATTTTTCTGTGTTTCATGCCCACTTAATCTTTACATATCACTATGTATCTTACTAACAAGAGACAATAGTCAAAGCGTAGAGGTAATGCCAATGTACCCCCACAAGAAACAAAGAAATAGAAAAACAAAAATCAAAGCAGAAGTAACATAACTAGAAATGTGAAAAAAGATTATTAATAACCAGGAACTCATTTCCTTCTTTACTCCTGAACTGGACTGACTCCATTACTTTGCGTTCCTTCAGTTTAGGTGACAAGATATATAGGCAAAGCACCATTCCCTCCTATTTTAACACCAGTTGAGATATTATTAAGATCTCTCAAGTTGTAGTAAGTACCAATTCGAGAGCGATAAGTCATCATCTTCAATGGTGCATAATCTTCCGTTGCATACAACACAGAATAACAACTAAAATAAGAATCTGAACAAGGTCTATTATTCCGCTCGTTCTTCTTCTTCTGAGTTCGTTTCCAGAATTGAAGTGCGGATCGCCACCACTTTGCCGCAGCGGAGCTCCGGCGATGAGGGTTGTGATGCTGTTTGTGCTTGCGATTTGAGATGATCGAGTTTTCGAGGCCTCGATTTCTGTTTCTGTTCCTCTTCGCCTCCTCCAAATTCTTTTCAAGAGACATCGATCAATCAACCAATCGATTCGGTTAGTACAAAGATTAGACAAATTTGGATTAATTAGTAAGTAAATTGTAAACAAACCCCTTCAAATTAGTCTTGGGCCTCTCTCTAATGAAGTTTTTTACTTGATTAGCACTAAATTACAGAATAACTTTGTAGAACATCCAATTACAGAGCAATTTGAAACAAATCATCACACAGCAAACAAAATATATTGAAACTAGAGCATGAAAGAAAGAAAAAGTGAGAAATCTTAAACCTGAAAATAATCGATCTGGGGATCGAATCCATAATCGCAGAAGTTTTGAGACTCAGGAATCTGAAAAATTGGTGCTTCATTCATTTTGTGTGTGTTTTCACACTCTGTTTCTTTGTTCTATTTGTTTGAGCTTTGTTTGAAGATGAGATAAATAAATTCATAAAAGTTGGCACTTATGAAAAAGTTACTTTTCATTTTACTGACATGCCATTTTTCCTTGTTATATCAGGATTAATTTCACTGACAAGTGGGCCCACTGTTAGATGAATGTTGTATGTCTAATTATTCATCTTGAGAATGCTTTACGCAATTTTAGACGGTGAGTTGGGTGGGCAGTGACCGTTGCAAAGTTTGTTTGGGCTGGTATCTTTATTATTGGTACTTGTTTCCAAAATAATTTTGTAATTGTAACAAGAAAAATTCGCAAAACTAGACTTTCAATATTTGAGTTTGTAAAAATAATATTTTTAAATTGGGAAATGGGAAATTACGATGGAATACTGTAGTAATTCTATAGCGACGGATTGAAATTATATACTATTTTTGTATGCTTCTACATACGCCATATGCTGTTTTCATTTTTTAAAATATATATTGTTTACCGAATGAATTTTTATATACTGTTTGTTTTCACTTTATATGTTTTTATATACAGTTTTCATTTTTTTTTAAATATATACTGTTTTACCGAATGAATTTTTTTATATACTATTTGTTTTCAGTTCATATTTTTTTTTCAGTTTGTATCGTTACGGTACGTCGAGCACTATCAGCTCCCTTTCGAATTTTAGGTGTCCTAATAAATTTATTTGCTTTTTGTTTTGAAACAAAAAATTACAAAATATACTTCAAATTCCTTGCGTTATTTTTACAAACTCAAACACGAAGAAGTTATTTTTTTGGAGACAATCCATTGAGCCTCTCCCAAATTTAACGGAAAATCTTATCGTTTGATCCAGTAAAATTTGACAAACATGAATAAGTTTGTAGAAGTTGTTTTGAAAAACAGCTTTATTAATGGTGGTTCTTGAATATATACTCGTATAGAGTTTTTTTTTATTTGCATCTCTCTAGCTTCTTGTTAACACATGTTACCAAAAATTACTGACTCAACATCTTAATTAATAATTACTGATCTCCATGTGAATTAGAAACAATCAATTGATGGACCGTGCATGCGGAGCTTATGAGTTGTGCCTCACATTTGTAACTTTCTTTCCCTTCATGTAAACGGTGCGGATAATATCCGAATCCGAACCGTACCGTATCCGTAAAATATTCATATCCGAATAAAAATATCTGTATCCGAACGGATACGATTACGGATACAGATAATTTATATGGATATGAATACGGATACAATATCAATTTTATGAGGCGGATAAAGATACGGATACGGATATTATTCGTATCTGGATAATATTTCTATTCTGATATGTGTTTTTATGAAACCCAATTTGAATCCATTAAATATTAATTTCCTTTATTTCACAACCATAGTTTTCATCTTTTCTAATTTACTCTTAATTAACATGTACATCTTTATCCTTTCCTCTTATTTCATAAGGAGTTTCCATATTTTCTTCTTTTTCAAGATATATATTCAACTTAGAAACATATTTTAATTTTCTCTCTATCTAAAAAAACCATAGCCTCCAAATTACTCTAATGGTATATCTTTGTGGTTTGACTATGTAGAACAATGAATTTCTAGTGCAATTACTTGCTTAAATTTTTTTTTTTAATAGTTATATTTATATAATAGTTTTCTATGATACTTATTAAAATATCCGTTTTAACAATCCGAAATGAGTCCATATTCGTATCCGTATCTGAGATATCCGAACCGTATCCATATCCGTTTAATATCCGAACCGTATCCGTATCCAGGTCTATCCGTATCTGTATCCGAATACGGAAAAAAATATGAATACGGATATGGTAAGAGCACTATCCACACCGTTTACACCCCTAGGTACAAGTTACTAGTTTGGGCGTACATCATTTTATTTTATAAAATACAGAGATTAAAAAAATTAAATAATAATTTAAATACATACTATAGAAATAAAATTGTAATTGAGTGAGTGAATATATGAAAGATTGACTAGACTGTTTTCAAAATATTGAAAAACTAAAATTCTCCGAAAAAAAATTAATATTATACCACTGCAATATGGAAAACTTACCGGACAAAACTTGACAATGCAAATTTGCCTATACTTGCTAGAGTTGCTATATTTTTGTCAAACTTTTATAAGTTAAAGTTGTGACATACGATTGTTTTATAATGTCTAATTTTCGTACACATAGAGTCAATGATAGAATCACGATAGGTAGACATATTTCAAGCAAAATCAAATGCAATGTTGTAATACTGCCGACTTTCATTCTATTTTCTCCAATATGTTAGTACTCTACTATGTCTGAGTCTGACCAGGGACGGAATTGGGGCGGGGGGGGGCAAGATGGGGCCTAAGCCTCCTTATATAATTGGTGCAAATAATATATATGTGTATAGAGTTGTATTTGATTGGATTAAAAATAAAACATACAAAAAATAAGTTGTTATGTTCGGATAACCATTCTTAGCACATCAAATAAAATATTTTCTTATTTACATTTTGCTGCCAAAAAAAACTCATCCACCGTTCAACAAAATAGTCATATTTTATTAGTTTTACTATGTGATATGTGTGGAATAACAAATTAACAATTCAACATTATTTTTTTCCAAAATTCACGATGTATAAAACTCGTTTTTATGTTTAAGATGCAAAGTCAATGTGTCTCAACCCAAATAAATCATCAATACCCTTCTTCTCTCTACATCTAGATCATAGTTTTACAGAAAGAAATTTCATACAAACACATGACTGTGAATGATCATTCGTTTTCTAATTCAAATTTGCCAATATTATTTTGTGATTTGCCAACTTATTTGGTTGATTCAATGTATCCTTCCTTCCATTGAATATAAGTACTTGTGTTGTGATTTTTTAAGGAATCTGACGCTGCACTGTCAACTTTCTATATCTTTGAGGTGGAACATTTCTCTTGCTATAGCACTCTCAATTTTCATTATTTTGATTTTCTCCAATATCCTACTGCTTTACTATGTCTCATAGTAACTAATATATTTCGATTCATATCATGATATAATCTTGAAAATGTTTTAATACATATAAATCCAGAAATGCAAAATGAATGATCATGTCATTCATTTAACAAAATGCTATCATTATTTTTGTTTTGCACCTTTTTATATTTTCTTTATTAAATTCCAAAATGACACAAAAGAATCGTGCATGTATGTGTAATAACAAACTTGTGAAACAAATGTTTACCAAATATGAAATAACCAAGAAATAAAACATATGATGACCAAAATACCAAATATGAAATAATCAAGAAATAAAACATATGATGACCAAAATAACTTGAAAAGTATTATAAAAGATATTTCTTTTAGTTTGTTTAAAAGAAAACATTTGTAATTATACCTCTTTCAGAATAAAAATTTGTAAATGTAAAAGCATATAACTGTATATAATTTGAGGATTTCAAGTTTATAATTTTTGAATTGAATAACTATATATACAACTGAAGTTTATAATTTTTGAATTGAATAACTATATATACAACTGAATACAAACTGGAATATGACTAAATGGATGAACAATAACACAACAAATTAATAAAAATAAGTAAAAAAATAAATAAATTTAATAACTAATAAATCCACACAATTTAATTTACCATTGAGCTTGATCGCCATTTATATCTCTGTTTTTTTTTTGCCTCTTTGTTTTTGTTATGTAAATATTGCAAAGTTTGGAAAATCGGAATTGAAACGGGAGTCGGTTCCTTAGGAGAGAAATTTAGAATCGGCTGAATCGAATCAGTATCGGTCAAGTCGGATGAAGAATCAGACCAATTTACATAAAAATAATAATTTCATATAATCATGAGAATCGGGATTAATCGGATTGGAGCTTACCAATTCCGACTCGAATCGGAATTAGAATCAACGATTCTTGTAAAAACACACCTACATCATTGCATAACGTGATAATTTTTCTCTTTGTTTTTTATATACAAAAATAAGTAGAATATATTCCTAAATCGTGGTACAACATCACATAAGTTATTATTTAAACAATTAACTAAATTATTTTGGAACTCTTCTAAAACTCTAAACCATATCTCTAGCGGTAAAAACATCACTCCACCAATCAAGATGTTATGAATTCGATAATCGTCAAGAGTAATTTTCTTTCAAATAATCCTCCTTGAGGAGTTCAAAACAATATATATATATATATATATATATATATATATATATATATATATATATATTGCAAGAGGAACATTTCTATCAAAAAGACAAAAAACGTTGGGCTCTTTTGGGTTGGTTTTAATGGTTTCATAGGATTTTGAGATGGGCCAATTATATGATAGATGTGATTACCAGTGAATTTTTAAGCCATAAGTAAATTTTTAAGCCTCTCAACTAGAAATCTAAAATAATCGCAATACAAATTTTATTGAACTCAGAGGAACACTGTTTACCATCAGTAATTATCTTATCAATTTGTCAAAACTTAGAAAAAGATATGCCAATATTAATATCAACTTTAAGTTGAATTAACTCATTCAAAGAGGAAAAATTTGAAGTTAAGCCAATTAAGTAATGGAAGGATTACCACTTGGATTTATAAATTGGGTGGATTACCACTTGGACGGATTACCACTTGGATTACCACTTGGATATATATATATATATATGAGGAGGGTTCCTTTGACAACGGGTTTATTCGGCTAATATGTGACAACATTGGTTATCAAAGCGAAAATTCAAATTTTAACCGTACGGATAGAATATATATATTTTGAATATGTTGTGAATCAATTTTCACAAGAATCGAAATATTATATCATTGCCATAATGTATCATCAAAATAAGAATCATAATTTGTAATAACTATGTATACATATTTTGATAATTTTTGATAATGCATGATGGTAATGATAAATATTTTTGATTCTTTTGAAAATTGGACAATAATATATTTAAACCATATATATTACATCCGTACGGTTGACATTTGAAGTAGCAATAAAATTTTGATATTTAGCAATGTTGTCATGTATTGGCCGCATAAGCTGTTGTCAAAAGAACCCCTCCCCCTCTCTCTCTCTCTCTCTCTCTCTCTCTCTATATATATATATATATATATATATATATATATATATATATATATATATGTGGGATTGGCTAAAAAACATACGTATGTTTTTGGGGTGAAAAACATACGCCCCAAAAATATACGTATATCATCAAAAATTCAAATTTAAACTGTACGGATGGAATATATATGCTTTGAATATATTGTAGATTAAATTTCACAAGAATCAGAATATTATATCATTGCCATCATATATCATCAAAATATGAAGCACTATTCAAAACATATATCGGAATATTAGTTTGATGATACATGATGTCAATGATATATTTTTTTTATTCCAGGAAAATTAATCCACAATATATTCATAATATATATATATATATATATATATATATATATATATATATATATATATATATATATATAGGGAAATACTAAAAAACATACGTATGTTGCAACATACATTTTTAAAAAAAATACCCGTAAAGTAGTTATAAAAAGTAAAAATTATATATATATATATATATATATATATATATATATATATATTACATTCGTACGGTTGAAATTTGAATTTTTACTTTTTATAACTACTTTACGGGTATTTTTTTTAAAAACGTATGTTGCAACATACGTATGTTTTTTAGTATTTCCCTATATATATATATATATATATATATATATATATATATATATATATATATATATATATATATATATATAAGCATACGTATATTTTGGGGTAAAAAAAATACTGTCCAAAATATATATTAAATTATCAAAAATTCAAATTTCAACCGTACGGATGGAATATATATGTTTTAAATATATTTTGTAGATTAAATTTCACAAGAATCAGAATATTATATCATTGCCATCATATATCATCAAAAAATGTGATTTTTGATGATATATGATGGCAATGATATAATATTGTGATTCTTGTGAAAATTAATCTACAATATATTCAAAATATATATATTCCATCCGTATGGTTGAAATTTGAATTTTTGATGATTTAATATGTATTTTGGACCGTATGTTTTTCATCCCAAAAACGTACGTATATTTTTTTAGCCACACTCATATATATATATATATATATATATATATATATATATATATATATATATATTATTTTTTTGGTATTAGGATTTAGGTCGTATCTGGGTAAGGGCTTCACTTGAATTATTTTATTTTTTTGTCTTTTTCATTGCATTTTGTACCTGATTAGTGATTACGTAATACGCTACCATATCTTCAGTTGTAAAATTATTTTTGTTTTGAAAATATATTACAATATTATAATATTAATTTAGAAAGCAAAGATCCTCTAGGCAGAATCCAACAATGTTTTTATCTATAAATTTATTGACTTTGTTCAATGTGATCTTTAAACTTATTTTTTTGGGCCCTTGAGCAAAAGGTGGAAGAGTGTAATAGTGGAAGAGTGAAAAAGTAGTTCTTTCATTTTATTCTATCATTGTTCGGCAAGTTTCATGGAATAAAAAGTTGATTTAAAATATAGAAATAATTGTTAATTAATATAATATCCTTATTTTAATTATATTCTATTAATTTATTTAATAACATCTAATTTTTTTAATTAAATAAGATAGAAAATACAAAAACGTAAATGCTCAATTAAAAATACAATAACAAAAGGAAAATAAAATTTTATTCAAAAATATCGGAAAACATATCTATTTAGATAGAGAAAAATAAATACAATCATTTGTACATTTCAAATTTATGATTTTATGAAATTATTATCGAAAATTAGTGATTTTTTCATTGATATTTTTTGACAAAAAAATTATAGAAAGAAAGGAGAGAGAGAGAGAGAAACAATGCATTAATTGTTAGTGTCACATCATCTTATTATGGAAGAAATGAAGATATTTTTGTCCTAAAATTTAGCTCATTCTATGGAATAAAGATCTTCCACCTCCTGTGGAATTAAGAAATTTCACTTTTCCATCCATTTATTCCATTTACTTCCACCCTTTTTCAGTTGGAAGAACCCACTTCTTTCATTTTTGTACTTTTATTTCATTTTGCGGAAAACCACCTTTGTTTTCAATTTGTCCAATTTTATTCAATTTGTCCTTTCATGCATTTAAATAATAAACTGATATCTAGTCAATGGGCTGTATAAAATTTTCTTTTTACTAATTAAATTTTTAAATATATGGTAACTTTTAGTTTAGAATATATTACAACTAATAGTTTTATTTTTTAGGAGATTTGAAGAGGGTTTTAAAGCCCCTAATCCAAATGTAAAATATTTTCCGTTCATTTTTGGTATGTTTTTTACATTAGCCCTATCTACTTGCAAAAAGAAACCTATACTCCTAATATTTACAATTTTCTATCTAATGTAAAAACAAAAATTAAGGTAGTTATGCACACAATTTCTCCTGTCTAGCTAATATAATCTTACAATTGAATCCAAAATTGCTTTTGTCATAAGAATGGCTTTCTCAAGCATTCATTTAAAAATAAAAAATGTTATGAACTCACAAGCCAATAATATCTTTGATAAGTATTGAAAGTAATTTAATGTGGGGTTCAAAATTTTCTTAAACAGAAAAGTATATTTACCATTGGCGTAGCAATTCTCTAAAAGAAATAATATTTGACAACTAAGAGATAATATATAATATACTATTTTATACAAAAAGAGTGGAAATGATACTAAATAAAAATATTAAAGAAAAAAAGAACCAGAAGACTATTTCTAGATTCAATGTGCATGGATGGCTCTGTTTCAGGTATAAAGTGATTTATGATTTATTAATTAGTAGTGTTTAAATCAAGAAAATAACTAATTTAAATGGATGGGAAAAAAAAACTAACTTCTACCCCTCACTTTATTTCAAAAATATGTAATTGCGTGGCAGTTTTCGATTGGTTGCCTGATGAAATATCCAATCAGCTGTTGATACATGATCAGTCCGTAGACTTGCGTGAATTATTATGAATTGATTGAGTATAGAATATCTAACTTTTTTATTAGTTAATTACAATTAGAATGTAATTTGATATTTATTAAATTGTTTCTATCTATGTGAGAAAATGCATCAAAAGATTATTAATTTATTACATGGATGTGCTCATGTGCAGCTTATATATAATTTATTTTTCTGAATAAATCGAAGGAATTTGTATTTTTCTCATATAAATTAAAGGTCAAAGGCCAGTCAACGATCATCATCAGTTCCAATATTCGAATATACTGAATTAACTACAAAATGGTCCCTCAAGTTTTTACTTTCGGTTGTGTATCCTTAAAAAATACTGTTTCTATATTTTAGACATATAATTGTTTCTCATCCAAATTACGATGTTTCAATCATCAGATAATGAATTTTGACAAAATAACGAATCTTTTACCAAACAGGTAGCAGAGAAGCATCGATCGTACCAATGTAATGTGGTCATGCATTGCTAGCCTCAACTCTTAAGTCTGTACTCACCCCATTGAGAGTACGAATGACCACGTTAACTAAATGATTCGTTCGATTTTCTATTCA
The DNA here is from genome assembly GCA_024447665.1 of Juncus inflexus. Lineage (NCBI taxonomy): Eukaryota > Viridiplantae > Streptophyta > Magnoliopsida > Poales > Juncaceae > Juncus > Juncus inflexus. The sequence goes on along the minus strand of JAJHPC010000014.1, from coordinate 10,925,235 downwards.
AAATAAACGAATTAATCGCGTTCGCTTGTTTAGTTAAATCTGAACATGATTGTGTTCAGTTCGATTCGATTCGTTAACAGTGCTAAATCTAATGAGTTGGAAGGTTTAAAGGAATGGATAAGATTTTGAACTGGATCTAGAATGTTAAAAGTTATTGTCATTATTTTTACTAGGAGTAGGAGCAATCTCGCGCTATGCCGCGAGTTTTCAAATTTATTGTTTATTAAAAATAAAATTATTCACTAACTTACAAATATTTATTTAAGTGCAAAAATAATAAGTTAAAAGTTTGTATTAAAATTTTTATTTGTATCATTTTAAAGTATGACAATAATCTCAACATTAAAAAATATTAATTGCAATATACTATTTTTTTTGCATGAAGATGTATGTTGATAAAAAAATATTAATTACAATATATTATCTTTCATTTATGATACATTTAAAAAAAATGATTATTCGTTTACAGTATGTTTCAACAATCTAATTATCTCTTACCAAATATTTCTTTTTGTATACATATTCAACATAATTCTTCATACATTCAATTAAAAGAAAAATTAAATAGAGAACTAAACTGATATGGAGCTCAATATGAATAATAAATTCAATCAAATTTATATATAAAAGTTCTAATTAAAAAAATATTCAAATATTGATTATTAAAAAATTCCCGAGAAAGAAAAGAAAAAATATTTTAAATAATTTATTTTAATTGAAAATCTATTAAGATGTATATTTATGTAAGAAAATTGTGATTTATTTAATCTTTAAGAAATTCTCAATATAAAAAAAAGTCTGACAAGCATTAAGTATTTTATGTAATTTATAATATTTATTGAATAAATAAATCTCTTGGATAAAAAAAAAACATTCTAAGGGAGGCCCACTATATTACTTGATATTTAAATGTTCGTAATCATTTTTTTGGAAATTATTTTTTATCTATTTTAATTATTTTTATAATTATAAACACAAATAAGTTTTTTATTGGTTTGAATATGAGTCAAAAATTGATTTAAGAAAAAAAATGGTTAAAAAAAGTATACTTGATCAATATATATAGTGAAAATATCCCAAAAATATCGTGAACGTACCCTAGAAGTATCACTGCCATCCTGCCGTATAATAAATGTATCCGAAATTTTTTATTATTAAAGTCAACATTTGAAACTTTAATGTGCGTTCACAATTTTTTTAAACTGAAAGACCTTACAAAATCAGTATTTGAGAATTAATTAGAAAGTATATAAAAATTGCAAGGTATATTTGATAGAATGTTTTTTGAATAAATAATTGGGTAGAATGTTACACATAGTTTACAATCTTTTCGGCATTTTTTTGTTGAAAATATAATCATGCACTCCTAAGCTTTGACCTGGTTCTTATACATTTTATTATTTTTGGTATTTAGGCCGCAACTTAGGGAGGGCTTTACTGGAATTATTTTATGCTTTGTGTCATTTTCTTTGCATTTTGTACCTCTTTTTAAGTAATGCATCGGTCAAAAAGGAAAGAAAAAAAGAAAACGGAACAGAACAGAACAGGAAAAAAATCGTTTTGCAAATTTATAATATTAAATTAGACAACAAATGTTTTTTCTTTTTTTTTCTTTAAAAATCTTATAATGTAATCTAGCTTGCAATCGCAAGTCTTTGCAATTAAAAAAAAAAATTTAGACAACAAAGATCCCCAAAGAACTAAAATTGACTTTGTAAAATCTGATCTTTAATTTAGGCTTTGTTCAATTAATCTTTCAACTAAAACTCATTTTATTCAATTTGTCCCTTCATAATTTCATTCAGTTAAGTTATGATGGCCAATGAGTTGTATTATATAAAAAAATATCTGAATTTGATCTCTCAGCTGTTAAGATAACTCTTTCTTTTTGTATCCTTCAATTTCTTTTTATTCATTTTTTATTGAAAGATATAGAAGTTTATCTTCATTCTAAGCATAATCCGAATGTGATTATACCAGCACTAAAGCACCGGATCCCATTATATTATTAAGTTCGTGTAATTTTTGTTTGTAAATTCAAATTTCATTATCAACTCACTAGCTAAATTATCTTCCACATACATATGTATGGAAACTTACATCAATTCTTAAACCAAAAGGTATATTAGAGTAACAATTAGCTACAAAATCAGCATTTGATAACTAAGAGATTAATATATTATATACCATTTCTATACAAAATATAGTATAATAACTAAATAAAATTTAAAGGAAAAAAACTAGAAGACTGTTTCTTGTTTCAATGTGCATGACCCTGTATCAGACTATCAGGTATAAATTGATTTATGATTTCTTAATTATTAGTGTTAAAATCAAGATTAAAAACCAGTTTAAATGGACGAAAAAAATACTAACCCATCATTTCATTTAACAAATATATTGTTACATGGCATCTTATGATTGGTTCTCTGTTGAAAGTTCCAATCAGCAGTTGATACATCATCAGTCTGTAGACTTCCGTAAAATTATATGTATTGGTTGAGATACTAAGTATTTGACTTTTTGAATTGATTAATTACAATTTTAATGCTAAAATTTGTTTTTTATTGGTTCTACTACAATGTGAGGAAATACATCAAAATATTATATTTTTTGAATCAATCAAAAGAATTGTTTTTTCCTATAGAATAAGGGTCAACATCCAGTCAACCATCATCATCAGTTGCTCAATATTCAAATGGAATCAACTTATATAATGGTGGATTTTTTGCAAAATAGTATTTTTTTTTTTTCTTTTGGAGAATAATTAATTGGATGATATTTTTTTCAAAATATTTCAGCAGATAGCACTTCCGTCAGACCCTTTGACGGAACTGAAGTAGTTCCGCCAGAGGGTCTGGCGGAACTAGGGAATTTGTTTTTGTTGTTGATCCCGACCATTTGGCACCCTTAAACACGCTTAATTAATGGAAACGGCTAGTTCCGCCATATGGTCTGGCGGAACTAGGTAAAATTTATTTTTGGCCCAATTTGGACGGTGAAATCGGCCCAAAAATGATGAAAAATATAGGTTCCGCTAGATCTTATGACGGAACTGAAAAGTATTTTCAACTTACAATCTGACCCCAAAAAATTCAAAAAAACAGACTAGTTCTGACAGGCCCGTTGGCGGAACTACAACAAAATAACAGGTTCCGCCATAGGGTTTGGCGGAATTACAACGAAATATTTTCATTCAGTTCCGCCAGAGAGTCTGGCGGAAGTGTTATCTGCTGAATTATTTTTAAAAAAATGTCATCTGATTAATTATTCTCCAAAAAAGTGTTATTTTGCAAAAAAAATAAATCTAAAATGTTTCCTTAAATTTTAAGTTTTCCATGTGTATCCCTAAACATTACTATTTATATCCTTTTAGACATCATATCAATACTTCTCATCTATCAAATTCGAAAAAAACTTCTCATCTATGTTACTCTCCGTTTCAAAAATCAAGTCATACTTGTATTTGATACGTATCCCTAATACATTGGATGCATAAATGATATATTTGGATATAACAAAGACAAATCTATACCGCAAGAGCCAACATCTAAGATACATAACTAAAGATAACAATTACTTCATTTGCAACAAGATATTTTTGTTATATCAGACTTTTAGCATTACCTATATCGAATTTCGGAAAGAATCACCTGAAACTAAAATGATTTAATAGTTTCTACAACATCAGCATATCTTCCTAAAGAACTAGTAAAGACTCCTGTCATAAAGAAGAATTGTGATAAGAAATGCCTAAGTTTCATGTTTTTTCTGCAAATTCAACAATCCTATTCAAATAATCCATTCAATCCAAGAACCACTATTATATCTTGAAGTTTTTTGTAATGTTATGAAGTTTGCTTAACTCTTTGCTTAGTTTCATAATATTTTTGCCAACACAAGATCGAGATGTCTATATATATATATATATATATATATATAAGAGGATGACTAAATAACTTATACAAGTAAATTTCGGATTTTGCTTGTGACCAAAATACTACATATATCATCAAAAATTAAAATTTCAACCATACGGATGGAATATATATATTTTGAATATATTGTAGATTAATTTTCACAAGAATCGGAATATTATATCATTACAATCATGTATCATCAAAATTCATCAAAAAATATATAATATATATATTTTGATGAATTTTGATGATACATGATGGCGATAATATAATATTCCGATTCTTGTGAAAATTAATCTATATCATATTCAAAACATATATATTCCATCTGTACGGTTGAAATTTGAATTTTTGATGAATTTTGGTCACAAGCAACATCACAAGCAAAATTCGGACTTTACTTGTGATGTTGTTTAGTCATCCTCATATATATATATATATATATATATATATATATATATATATATATATATATATATATATAGTTTGTGTGTGTGTGTTTTAATTAATAAAATTAAATGTCATATAATTATCACATTGCATCTTTAACTTGAAGGAACAAAAAGAAAATATTTGTACCGTATCAGATATGATATGTGTATCTACTATCCATATCCACCCGACAAATTAGCTTCTCAATCAAAGAAAAAAATTTCCGAGCTTAAATTTGCAATGAATGGAATATGAGGGATGTCTCGTAATTGACACAAAAGATTTACTAAATCAAAAAAATATACAACTTCTTCTTAAACTTGCAAATGATTTATAGCCTAGTTAATAGAATTTATTACATGTGGACCAAAAAAATGATTTATAGCCTAGTTAATAGAATTTATTACATGTGGACCAAAAAATAATGAGTATAAATCCTAGCAATGGCAATCTTATTAAACATATTTTTTTTTATGTTGAGACACTTTGCTAAATATGTGTTATAAAATTGCGTTTGCCGAAATTTGAACCTATGATCTCTTTCTACACATGCAAATTATTTAACCAACTAAGTTATATGTTATTTGCTATTTAGCACATATTTGATAAAGTCTTTCAACCCATCAAACATGAGTTGAATCTAAAAAGAACTTCTTAAACTTAATGAGCTTTCACACACACAAAAAAAAGTTAATTTTAAATTTGGTTTGTTTGAAAAAATACAACCCCTGGATGGGGAGATATTTCTCCTAAATTCTGTATTTTATTGTTGGAATTTTGAAATTCTGACTTTAATTTGTTATTTGTTACTATATGTTTTTACGAATATTTACTTTTTCTTGCCTTGTTTATTATATTTTATTGCTTAATATATATTTGTAAACAAGGAAATATTCAAATACTAATTTTTTGAATGTTAGCTACATTGCACCATTGAGAACCAAATTAATGCCGCCATTATGTTATTTTCCTCATTCAAAGTAAATGATGCATGCGAGAGCTGCTTAAAAAAATGATACATGCGAGAGCTGCTTAAAAAAATGATACATGCGAGAAAAAATTACTATACACATAAAATTATCAACTAAAGTAATATATTTACTGTTAATAAATGTTATTTCTATTTTTTATTTTGTCAAACACAATATCAGTGCCCAAAATTATACAAAATTATAGTTAGATTGTGCATCTAACAAATGATACAAGTGGTTCTAAACTGTGGGTCTATTGTTTTTCTTTACATTAAATAAAACCAAGCCAACAGATTTTCTACCAATGAAAAAAAAAATTCACACAGAACAACGCAAACATAGATCATTCATACGCCGCTCATCCATGTACTCTTCTTTATAAATTATATCTGTCATACTACACAATTCATTGCTATAAATAGTTGCAGGAAATTGTACATTTCATGGATGGATGCATGCCAGCATGTGATATCATATCACCAACCAATCGCATTATACTAATAAACTAAGGTCAAAGCTTAAAAACATAAAATAAACAGACCATGCTAGAACAACCAAACAATTCTCCATTTTTTTTCTGTTAATGAAAATAAAATCAAATAAATCATATTTACTTACTAGTTTATCATGTTTGATTTACCATCACAATAGAAAAGAAGGAAAATGTTGGATATATTATAGAACTTCTTAACATACTATTAAAATGCGCCCTAATTTTCCCCATTTTAAATCCACCATTTCTTTAATCACCTACTCATCCCTCTCAAAAGCCATTACTCTCCCTCTATATTAATCTCTTCCTTCATTTCTGTCTCATCACCTCTCTCTCCTCTCGACATTACTCTCTCTTCTTGCTTCTCTCTCTGTCCTCTAAATCTCCTCTTGGTTGTCTCTCTCTCTCTCTCTCCCCATTACTCTTCTCTAAATCTCCTCGGTTCTCTCTCTCTCAACAATGAACAACACATCAGCACCAACAACTCCACCACACTGGCTGGCACCTCGGTCCCACTCACACCTCCTCTCAGCATTGCTCGTAACCCTAAACATCCTTCTAGTCTTCTTCCTCTTCTTCTACTTCTACCGATTCTTCTGGCAAAAGCAGCCCTCAAATCAAAATGATGAAACCAACTCCACCTCTTCTTCTCCTCCTTCCTCTCCTCGTGCCAGTCGAGGACTTGAGCTCCAATTCATAAGCGCACTTCCAGTCATTGAATTCAAAAATGGCGGTACAGAAAAGGTGGAGTGTGCGGTTTGTTTGGGCGAGTTTAAAGATGGAGAAAAAATTAGGGTTTTGCCAAAATGTAATCATCGGTTTCATGTTGAGTGTGTTGATAGATGGTTCAAGACCAATGATAATTGTCCGTTGTGCCGAGCTCCAGTCGAGTCGAAAGATTGCACCGCTTTGGATTCTGTTGTGTGATTAAGTTGAAAAAATTGTTGAAGGATCAGATTGCAATATAACAGTGATCTATATATAGAAATTTTATAGGGATTTTTGTTTATGCATTGCATACAATCAAACATTTTGATTGGCTATAATTTTGTAGTCTATATAGAAATCAGTTCATTGTTGGTAGACAGCTAGCTATAGGATGGTTGATGAATTGGATTTGGATTTGTTTGATTGATTGAGAAATATCTTGTAATTTTAATTCTTTGTGGGGTCTATTGTTGAAAATTGAGTATAATTGGGGGAAGAATGCTGACCAGCAAGGAAGGTATTGTAAATTAAAATTTAAACAATTTTTGTTCTGGTTGTTCATGCTTCCAATTTTGAAAATAAAATTATCGGTTTGTTTTGCATAATAAACATTGATGAGGAATGAGGATTCATATAAGGGCCGTTTGGATGACTGCGTTAGAAGTGAAAATTGCATCCGTTTGGCCATATTTAATTTGAGAGAATTTTTTTTTTTAAAGCCCGATTTGAGGGAGTTTTGAACATGAATTTGTATTCCGAAATACAATTGCAATATTTAATCAGAACTCCTTGTTTGATTTGAGATTTTCCGAAGAATTGTAATCTCAAATAAATCTAATATTTCGTCATCCTTTCAATTTGGGATTCTAATTAAATCTTCATTATTTGGTAAAATTTTTAAACAAGTTACAAATTTTAATCAAAATATTTTACTAGTTATAATGTTTAGAATAAGCAGTAGATATTCAACTAATCGTATTTAATAAATTAGTGAGGTGAATGGAGAATTTGGTCTTGTACTATTTGGCGTAAATTAATGTATAGAGTTTTTTATTATCGGTGGGAGCTGATATGGGCATACTTTGGGATGGATATTGTAGTGACTCTTTAGTGACGGTATATAAAAATTGAAAAAAAAATATAAACGGAAAATAAATAGTATATAAAAAATTCATTCGGTAAAACAATATATATTTAAAAAAAGAAAACAGTATATAAAAACATATAAACTGAAAACAAACAGTATATAAAAATTCACTCGGTAAACAGTAAATATTTAAAAAAATTAAAACAGTATATAGAGTATATAGAAATGCGAGAAAACAATATGTAATTTCAATCCGGTCGCTACAGGGTCACTACAGTTTCCCCGTTGTGATTTTTCATTTCCCTATTAGTTATTGCTTTGTACCTGAAACTTGATATTCATAAATTAACTTGTGAATCCATCAAATTTGAATACAATATATAATTACATTTAGTCAAATACTTCTGAAAGAAAATTCAAAAACGGTAAATAATTATTTGGAAATTTGAAAAAAAAATGATAGTGATATATAAATTACTCAAATGTTATATAATCTCATTGGTAGCATTGGCTCTAAAGTTTTTCATTCACAAAAATAATTCATATATTAATTTCTTAATGTGGATTAATGATTTGTTGACAACATGACATCATAATCTGCAACATTTGTTATGAACGAAATTAATTAATTTCTCCACTAGGGTTTGTTGCATGCAGCTTTTGTTTTTTTATCACTAAACTTGCGTGACACTATACTCCATTTCAAATTAATAAATATAATCTCAGTCAAATATTTATTAAACTCAATTGAAATATATACCAAATATTTCATATTTAATGTCAGTCAAATGTTCTTTACTCCAATGAAATAACATTTAGTTTATATTTTATGCTAGTCCGAAATATTTAACACCATTAAATAACTTATCTTTTGAATTGATCAGTGGATCCAGTATGGGCACATATAGCCTTTATATACCAAGCCTTTTTAAATTTTTTATTTCTCTGGAGATAATCCCGATGAGAAAATTAAAAAGCTACCATGTCAAAAAATTACTTGATATTTTCAATTTTATTTTTCTAGTATAGATTTTGTTGTCTCAATCTTTACAATTTAATATTTAGGACATATGATTGAGGTTTCAGAATAAGTAATCATATATATATATATATATATATATATATATATATATATATATATATATATATATATATATATATATTAGCACTATTTTTAGAAAATATAGACAATTATGTTCAAGATACAATTTTCAAAGTTCTTTTACATGAAAGGTAAAATTTTCTGAAAAAAAGTTAGTTATTTGTTTCAATGTCTTTACAAGTAAATATTACACATGATGTTCTTAAATTTCTTCTATTTATTTATATGTTTCTTTACTACTTTTATATAGCACTATTACTTGTTTTAGTGATGTAAAATATTTATTTTTTTGTATGCGTAGGAAGGTCATAAAAAATGGTGCTCTCGATCTTCCCTCTCCTTCCCCTTCTTGTTCTTCACCGTAATGCTTCAGTTTCCGGCGATGATGTATCAATTTCTAGCACCGCCTTTCATCCCGATGATGATGCTTCCTCCGGTGGTCGCAGTGCCACAACATGAGGAGATGCTTCTCATCATGGCCGAATCGGAGCTTGACAAGGAGCTGAACGAGAGCTAAAAGGCGAATAGCAACATTACTGTGATTGGAAAGATTGAGATAAAGATGGCATTTGGGTACGATGCCTCAACCTCCTATACGGAATAGATAATTCCTCACATCTCCAGAATATTAGTCCTTATTCTTCTTCCTTCTTCCTAAAAGATTTATTAGACTTAATGGTTCCTTATAATACTAGCACAGAACAGTGCCGAGCCACAAATGATAAGAAGTGAAGATGGACCAGTGATGGAACTTTTGACTCAAAATCCGCTTACAAAATTCCTTATTAATCCCGGAAAAAAGTCTGGGTGGCAATGGACGGTTTGGAAATTAAAAGCCCTGTGTAAGATTAAGTTCTTCATTTGGCTTGCATGCCACAATCAGATTCATACGGCCGATAACCTAGCAAAGAAGGGGTGGCCCCACAACGACCTATGTGTCCTTTGCGGTGCCACATAAGAAATAAGGGAGCACCTGTTAGGGCAGTGCTCCTACACAAAAGCAGTATGACGCAAGTTACAAAGAGTTCATAGAGACTCCTCCTTCACGCTTGCAAATGATGAGTTCCTCACAAACTGGCAGAAAACTAGGCGACGGATGTCCACGGAAAAGAGAACAACGTGGGAGGCTCTTTGGGCAGCAACATGCTGGCAAGTTTGGAAGGAACGGAATAATCAGATCTTCAATGATATTCGAAAGCCTCCGCTCATCGTAGTAAAGAATGCACGTGAGGATGCAGAGGCATGGATCAATAACTGTTAGGAATTACGACGAGAATCTTAGTTTAGAGATTAGAATTTCTGTAAGTGCTAATATAAGCTTCTAAATTTATATTAATATAAAATGAATGGAACGTCTCCTGCGTCCATTCCTTCAAAAAACAAATACTGTGATTGGAAAGATTGGATCGGATCAATTCAAGGAGGAGATGGATGCTGAAGGAGAGGATGAAGAGGGGGATGGTGTGGATGAATTTGAGAAAGAAACAGGGTGATTTTTTTTTTTTGAATTTTTCGCCTTTTTTGGATTTAAAACATGAATTTGATGAAACGATTGGTATCATGCCGGGTATTGTAGCGACGGATTGAAATTATATACTGTTTTCTCATGTTCCTATATACGCTATATATTATTTTCATTTTTTTAAATATATATTGTTTACCGAATGAATTTTATATACTGTTTGTTTTCAGTTTGTATGTATGTATATACTGTTTTCATTTTTTTTAAATATATACTGTTTTATAGAATGAATTTTTATATATTGTTTGTTTTTAGTTCATATGTTTGTATATACTGTTTTCAGTTTTTATATACTGTCACTACATGGTCGCTACAGTATGTTGTGATGTATCAGCTCCCTTCTATAAGTAAGGAGTTCGAATTATGTGTTTAGCATGACTATAAAAATTAAGAAAATATTCACATCACCCACTTAAACACAGCCTCATCATAAATTTATTGTTTTTTAAGTTGTCTACTAATGGAGCTAATTGATAAATACTATCATTTGTATATCAATATACATTTATATGTGCTCATTCTACATTTTTATTTATCAATATAATTTTTTATAATTTTGTTATATCTTTCTGAATTCGGGCGATGTTGGATCATAAATAAGCCGGCGGTGCGTATTAGATCCAATAAAAATTTAGATGAGGGCATATGAGGCTACCCTAAATACAGAACGAAGCAAGTGATCGTTTGTAATTTCCCATCATTTTTTAATTTATTTCAATATTGTTAAGACTTACTAAATAAATATTATCTAATTGATTAAAACTGATAAATAATCATAGTAAAATTGTGGTTGTTTCACACAATCAACATGCCGTCATCCTTTTAGTGTTGTTATAATCACATTTATATCTATTTAATGTTTGTTTTGCTTGACAGCATTCATTTATTTCTATGCTGGGTTTTCATTATTTGGATTTTTTATGAATTAATTGATTATTTGTGGTTTAGTACAAATTAATATAGTTTTTGTCTTTTTGAGGTATTGGTGAGAATTAAATGAAAGATAAGCTTTATAGTTTAGTTTTAGTATTGTTTATGAATAGGAAAAGTCATGATTTAACATATAAATGAGGACAACAATATATTTGCTCTTCTTAGCTCTGCAATTTATTTTGAGAGGGAAACATGACTTAAGATGTACTTAGCCCGTTGATGCTCTTCTTAGCTCTTCTTAGCCCGTTTCAACAAGTACACAATTAAAAGGATGTCACATCTAGAGTACAATATTTAGCGAAAGGGTATAATCGAAATTTGTCAACTTCCCTTGGAGAAATCGATGAAATGACTAAAATATTTGATAGTTAATTAATTGTTATCAATAAATTTTGAGTCGAATTCATCGTGTAATACTGTTGCACAGTTTTCCTTTCGTGGTATGTTAGTTCAAAAATTTCTCAAACTACTTGTCATAACAGTACTGCCATGGCGTGGTCAGTACCAAGATGTCAACTAAAACAACTCAAGTCTGTATTGTTATTATTGTGTGTTTAAATGGATCCAAAATTATTTTAGTTATTTGAGTTTTATTTTTTTTCAATATTGTTGAAATTTAATCAATAAATTTTATATAACTGATTAAAGTTGATCAATAAAACAATCACTATTTCACATCAAAATTATTATTGTTTCACATAATCAGCATGCCATCATCCGTTTTGTGTTGAGATATTTGTTAGTTATATTTACTTCATCTTATATTGAAGGGAGGATTGTAATGGTTTACAACACATTAATGCTAATTTCTTTTTTAGTTTTTTCATGAAATAATTGATTATTTGTGGTTTAGTACAAATTGATAATACTTGAGATATTGGTGAGAACTAATGAAAAATAAACTTGATAAAATTATATCCAATAGATGAAGTGGAGGGGAACTTTGTGGAATCCATTTTGAATGGTATATGTGAATTCTTGTCCTTCAAAATCTTCGTTATTAATGGAGACCCTTCTCGACAAACTGACCTAAATTTATATCATTTTCATTATCGGTTTATCCAATTGCTAGATTTAAATCTATGGAAATAGTTAATTAATTGATACATATCTCAACTCAATAGGCACTATTAATTTTTTTTTCTTTTACGTTCGCTTTGAGACTACCAAATATTGTTGTAATATGTAATTTATTTAATTTTGAGGCTACCAAATAATGTTGTAATATGTAATTTATTTAATTTTTTGAGTAAAATTATAATTTTGAAATTTAGTTCATTAATCCTAGAATTTATATAGAAATCTATTTTGAATTATCTTTGGGCCAAGTAAAGTGTAATTTTTTTTGTGAGAATGGGTTAGCCTACTATTTTGTTTTTCTTGTAATGTATCACGTTCAGCCCAAATACTATAAATTTCTGTACCGGACTTCTCCAGTGAAAAAAATGGAGCGTATCATTGTAGTTTATTAAAAATGGGAAGTATTCGAAGACCCCTTAACTTTTCCCAATATTTAAAAAAAACTCCTAACTTCTTTCATACTCATAATACTATATTATAATTATAATTCCTCTAACATTTGATTAAATAACAGAAAATAATACAAAGATGTACAAAGAACGGAACGGGAGGTGTATGTTTCCGAGGACTTGCCGCACGAACAAGAAGATCAGTCTTCAAAAATCGTTAACTGACAAGACGGCTTCCATTGTTTTTTGATGTATCATGGACAAAAAAACATGAGCTATCGGGATCGCTTATATTGTTAAGAGGGGGAATTATATTATTGAAAATAATGGTATTAAATTTTTCCAAAAGTCAGTTATCGAAGCCGCCGAAGCTCAAGCCCTTTAACGCGCAATAAGGCGGGTGGTTCAACTTAAAATTATGAAATTCATCTTCTCCATAAATAATATTAACCTTGCAAATTGTTTCAAAACGGAAGAATGAGAATGCATTGATTGGATAATATTCTATCATATAATCAGTACATTTATACAATTGTTCAAACAAGGTTTGAATACAAAAGTAAAAAAATATATACCAAGTGAACTCAATCATGAAGTAGATGGAGAAGCAAAAAGGCTACATTAGGAATCACTGAATAGTATATGGGTTTATTTATTTTTTCTTGTAATCATAATGCATATAACCCTACAAATTTATTTAATATAATTATTCTTACATGCATTTCTAGAAGAAAAAATAACAGTAGTAATTTTTCTTTAACTAAAATCCCCTTCCCCTTGCAGTATTTGATTTTCAATTTAGTTCAATTTTCAAATTTATATTTAATGATGTAATTTGTAACATTAATAATTTTTTATTCAAAAAAGATGAATTCCATTTGGATTTTTAATCAAGGACGAATTCTTAATTACGGATTCTTCTTAACAAATCTCAAAGTACCGGTGACATTTTCAACAATTCTAAAAACCATACAACTGGATCCCGAATCAATCATAAAAGTCTAAATAAAAAAAAAAATAATGAGAACATGAACCTTTTTTTTCTTATGGTTAATTCAGGATCCGGTTACATTGTTATTTCATATGTATAATTGATAGGTTCGGATATGGAGTGCTAGTATTTTGAGCGCCCGATTATAAAAAAATATGATGAAATTACAAAAATGTATTTTTATAAACATAAAAGATAGTGAAATTACAAAAAAAATATATTTTCAAAAAGATATATTTATAAACACAAAAAATATATTCAAGTATAAATATATATATGTACAACTAAAACTGCACGGTGAACGTTTCTTGGCACTTTAAAAACTAAGAACTCCAAATAATTTCTCTAATTGATATATATTTTTTTTAATACTGTATAATTGATATTTCAAGACTTTATATATAGAATAAAACATCTAAACTTACTCCTACTAAATTAAACCAATTTAGTGTAATCAAGCAAAGCATAGTTTGTTCTCAATCTTCACACCCACTCTCCTCTCTCCATTCAATTTCTTCATACTTTCTCTCGTTAAGATCGAGTTTTTTTGGATTTGACTTCGCCGGAGAAGAAGGAAGAGGATACGGGCGGCTAGAGGCGGCGCTGCATTTCTCATTGTTGTTTGCTTGTTGTTGTGAGGTGGTTCAATAGTTCGATTTTTGCTCTTGTGTAGCACAAACGAGTTTTGTGAAGTTTTGATGGAAGAGAGGGGAGATGGAGAAGAAGAGTCTGACAAGGCCTCTTCTTCCTTTTCATCTCCATTACCCACCACTTCCTCCTCCTCCTCCAAAGTATTGTTCTTTCCTTCTTTTTAGTATTTGGATTGAATTAAAGCATGAAAGAGGGAAGAATTGATTTTGGGATGAAATTCGATTTGAATTGATTGCTGTGACTAAACTCAAATAGGAAATAGAAGCATTGGTCTGAATTTCCTTGTTCTTTGTATAAAGCTGAAGTCTTGTTTACTTGAGAACTGTATTTTGATTTTTGATTTTCTTATATAATGAGAATCGCATTTGATTCGAGCCTCCCAATTTGCGCAAATTCAATTAACTCTTGGTATTGTTCCACTGTAATTTGTGATTTTCCAACTCAATTTCAGTTTTGTAAACTTAAAATGGGTCTCAATTTGGTAATTTTTTTTTTTGTTTTTTCCTCATTTCATAACTAAACCCGAATTAGATTACAAATTCCAACTATTTATTTTTAATTGGAGGTTTAATTGTATTTACAGGGAGCAGAAGGAGAGGAAGAGAAAGAATTCAGATTCTCTTCTCATGTAAGTTTTCTATTAAAAAATATATAATTTTGGTACCAAAAATGGTTACAAATTACAATCACAGTTTTGGTACCAGCAATTTGACAAATCAGTCCAACCCTTTTTGTTGTTCCAACATAAAGTATCAATTTTTGGGAATTTGTGCAGCAGCCCCTGTGTTATGTCGAAATTACAGAAAAGCCCTTGATTATTGAAATTTTCAAGAAAGCTCTGCATTATTGCCAAAATTGCAAAAAAGCCCCTGTTTTTTTTATCAATTTTACCATAATGCAGGGCCTTATTTGGAATTAGTTCCTCTTTTTGAGGTTCCAACACAAAGTGCCAACCTTCAATCACAAAACCACACAAAGCTCCCAACTTTAGTTATGTTTTAATAAATCATTTTTTACATTTTTGTAAAGGTGATATCATTATTATTTGGAGAATTAAGTCCTAATTCTTCTTCTTATTCCATTTCTTTTACAATATTCTTTTTTTTTACTTATATTTATTCGAATTCAGTTCCCCTTATTTATAAACAACTCCAAAGTAAATTGTAACAATCATAAAAAGTAAATCCCCAACTTCAATTACAAAAAACCGTAAACATCCCAAACTTTAATTATATTTTAATAATTATTTATTTTTACATTTTTAAAGGTGATATCACTACTTTTGGGGGAATTGAGCCCTGGCCAGGCTTTTGACACATGGGTAAAATTAGTTCGTAAAAAAAGCGGAAAAGTCAAACCGTCTGGATTTCCGCGCAGAATTAATTCACATAATGGTAGCTCTTCTTTGATTAATAGTGATTATTATGTGCCCTCTCTTCTTCACAGAGATTCAAGGTATTGATTGATTTTCTCTTTTTGATCTATTTTTTCCTTGTTAAAAAGAATACACATATTTTTTTTTTTTTTTGGATTGTGATGTTGGAGGATAGAGAAAAAAAGAAAGTTAAAAAACCAACTATGCATTCTTTACTACTACGAAAACATATTAGTTTTTTTTATTGCTTTGGTATGACTAATGTGAAAATATAGCAAGGAAATCAATTAAGATGCCTACTATACATTTCTAATAACATAAAACACACGAATTTACCCCTTCAATTGTTCAGCATTAATATTTCAAAACCACACAGAAAAAAAAAGGGAAATTTGCAAAAAAGCCCCTACATTATGCCTTAATTGCAAAAAAGCCCCTGCCTTATTGGAAATTGCAAAAAAGCCCTTGCATTATTGCTAAAATTGAAAGAAAGCCCCTACCGTTATATTGAAGCTAACGCCGTTAGTTCCAGTAGTTTAATCACTTCAAAATTATTTTTTAAATGATAATTAACATTCTTGTAGAAAAAGTATTTTAAAAATAATTATGAAAAAGTATTTTTTTAATATTTAAAAAAATAAATATTATT
Source organism: Juncus inflexus (assembly GCA_024447665.1). NCBI lineage: Eukaryota > Viridiplantae > Streptophyta > Magnoliopsida > Poales > Juncaceae > Juncus > Juncus inflexus. Next base: position 10,908,932 of record JAJHPC010000014.1, on the reverse strand, counting down.
TTTCAGTAAATTGCTTTATTAAAAATATATGTTCATGAAACAAAAGTTTTTATGAAACAAATTTTTTTTCAATAACAAAATTTTTTTCGATTTTTTTCTTAAAAATAGATTTGAAAATATTTTTTAAGAAATATAATTTTTAGATAAAATGTTAATTAATATTTAAAAAAAAAAATTTTGAAGTGATTAAACAACTGAAACTAACGGTGTTAACTTCAATCTAACGGTAGGGTTTTTTTTTGCAATTTAAGCAATAATGTAGGGGCTTTTTTGCAATTAAGGCATAATGTAGGGGCTTTTTTGCAAATTTCCCAAAAATAAAGCATCAACTCTCAAGAAACCCCACTACCCAACAACCTTTTATATAAAACGTTACATAAAAACTACCTTTTATTTATTCATTTATTCATTCATTTATTGAGAATAGAGAAAACAGTATTAATAAGCTTCTCTATTCATGAAAATAGTTTAATAATAATCAACGGTATTTTTATTTTTTACAACCAGTCTGAGAATAGAGAAGAGGGAACCGATCGAGGACCAAACATACAAAACAGAGGAATCAGAACGAGAAACAGAGGAACGAGGAGGAGGGAGTGGGGAAGAGGAAACGCGGGAAGCGAGTCTGTGGGAAAGGCTGGGAAACGCGCGGGAATCGGACATAGAATCCTGCGGGTTTTCGTGGGAAAATCTGCAGTCTGTGCACAGAACTGAGCATGCGAGTGGTAATGAGGGTCAGGAGGATGATACCAACAAACTTTCTGAGGTAGGAAAAAAATAAATAATAATAATAATAAATAATGAGTAAATAAGCGAATAAAAAATAATTTAACATTTTATTGGGAGTATGGTACGCAAATGAAACAGATGAATGAGTATGTAGATAAGAAAATTATGTTAGTAAGTTAAATACATAAGTATGTCCATAAAATATTTTAATAAATAAGTATTTAAGTAAATAATGAGTTAATAGCTAAAGAGAAATTTGCAAAAAAGCCCGTTATTATGCCTAAATTGCAAGAAAAAAGTCCCCACATTATTGAAAATTGCAGAAAAAAAGCCCCTTATATTCTTCAAAATACGCTAGGGGATATTCTTTGAATTTTTGAAATATAGGGGCTTTTTTGTAATTTTCGATATTGTCAGGACTTTTTCTTGCGATTTGGGCATAATGCGGGGTCTTTTCTGCAAATTCCCCTTAAATATAACCTCCTCAAGAAAAAAAAAATCAGTCAGAGAATATAATTTTTCTATCAATATTTGGTTCTTCTTAACCTTCAGAAAATGAAAATTGCTCGCAATTATTTTTCGACAGTTCATTTTTTCATCACTGAACAGAAGAAGAGATATTAATTATTTTTCCACAAAACATATTATTTTATTCTATTTTTGTTCTACCCTTTCTGTTCAGGTGATGACGGTGAATTCAGGCGGAGTTGTATTTTTCGCGCTGTTTAATAACGCTGACGTGGCGAATGATGATGATGCTGACGTGGCGGAATCGGCGGCCGTGATTAAATTTAGTTCGATGAAGATGGCGAGTCAGTCCGAACGGCTCGGTTACGAGTTCGCCAAACATTTAGGCGTAAATACCCCTCAAGTGAGTCAAAATTAATTAAATTAATTGGTTGTAGGGAAATTTGCGAAAAGGACCCTGCTTTAGTGAAATTTGCAAAAAAAGTCCCTGCTTTAGTGAAATTTGCAAAAAAGTCCCCATGTTTTTGCCGAAATTGCAAAAAACGAGTCAAAATTAATTAAATTAATTGTAGGGAAATTTGCGAAAAAAACCCTGCTTTAGTGAAATTTGCAAAAAGTCCCTGCTTTAGTGAAATTTGCAAAAAAGTCCCTACTTTAGTGAAATTTGCAAAAAAGGCCCTGTGTTTTTGCCGAAATTTCAAAAAAAGTGGAAACTGGCTGCTGTTGGTTAGAAGCTAACAAAGTTGTGTCGTAGTGCAATTATGCAAGGGGTGTTTTTGCAATTTTGGAATAATGTAGGGGATTTTTTGCAAATTTCCCTTAATTTCGCCGAACATTTAGGTGTAAAACTCCTCAAGTAAGAACTAAGAAAAATTTATGAATTAGCCTTTTTGCAAATTGTTGTTAGTAATATTGTCTCATATGTAAACTTCCGAAATATCAAAATTTCAAATATATCCTTCCAAATACTCGAAATACTGAGTTACTTTTGAAATTTGCAAATACCTAGTTTATCCTTGCGAAACTCGAAAAGTCTTTCGGATTAACCTTTGAATCAACTATTATTTATATATTATTTCCATATTATTTATTTATATATTTATTATTATTATTTTTTGAAGGCTAGGGTTATACACAGTTCAAGTCCTGAATGGGAGAAAATAAGAGAGGCGGGAGAAAAAGCACATCAATTATCCGTTTCACAAGAAGACAAAGAAGCCTGTTTAGACCTTCTAGAAGCTCTTAAACTCGGCCGATGCCTTTTTTTCATGAAGTATTTCCATTCACTCCACACTATTAGTTTTGCAATTTTACCTTTTTAAGGTTTTTTTGTAAGTTTTGCCAAGGATCCTTCGAATTTTGTGATTCTTGATTTGGTTCTTGTTAGCCTTTGAAAAATGTTTCGTGGTATTTTCATGATTTTTATGCAATCATACCTATACTAGTTTGTCAATTTGTCTTCACTTTTTGCATGTGTAGATAGAAAAAAGACTTTTTTGCATATATATATGACTTCCATTTTTTATATTTTCATATTTTTGCACAAAAGGCTATCATTTTTTCGTAATTCACTAGCAAAGTCTCTTTTTCATATTTTTGCATGCAAAGAAGTTCAAAAAAGAACTTAATTTAATCAATTTAATTAACTAATTTAATTCCTTTTTTTTTTCTCATTTTCAGTTACATACACGGCTCGCCACTCTTAGAATCCCCAAAACCCTTCTCCTCATTACAAAATGCAAAATTTACCGCCTCGAATTTCGGCCGAGTTTTACTTCTTGACCTAATTTTGCGAAACGAAGACCGTCTCCCCTCTCGCCAGCTGTCCTGGCGCGGCAATCCCGCCAACTTATTGATTTCCGAAAGAAACCCTAATTTTACTCCAAAAAACCCTAAAAGTACAATAAACCCTAATTTCAGTGAAACCCGAAAATCACAAACGCGGTCTCAGTCCATGAACGATTGTATCGGTCTAAACAAACAGGAGGGTAAAAAGGAAAAGGAAAAGGAAAGGGAAATTAAGGAGGGGCGTTTTGGTAATTTTATGATTTACGCGATCGATTCAGGGGTACCGCAAAGACCGCCAGCCTGGATGCGTCAGAAGGACAGAGAGCGATACCCTAAAGTCGTCGAATTAATCCTAAACAACTCCGATTTTTCCTCAAACATTCTGCACGAAATATCCGGCGGCAAATTAGGGTTTCCATTCCCCGATTCTGAAGAAGGAAATTCCGATTGTGTTTTAATTTCGTCATTTAGTGAGGCTGAGGTGGCGGGGACCGTGCACGAATTCCGAAGCGGGTTTAGAGCGGCGTTAAGAGATTTACAGAGCTTCAGTCTTTTTTTACACGCTCTTTTCCAAAAACTGGAGGGTTTGTTGAGGGCGTTTTCGTCAATTATCGGTAAAATTGAAAATGAGAATGAGATGAGTGATGTGGAATCCTCTCCAGTTGGGAGAGGATCTGGAGAGAAAGAGATGTTGAGAGCGATTAAGTTGACCACTAAATCGAATGATAAATCGCCAAAGGTTAGGGTTTGTTATTTATTTATATTTTTATTTTTAAGTAAGGAAACATAGGTTAGTCGGCCTGCCTAGATTTCGTTACATTAAAAATGGGAATATGCAACATTTACACATTATACAATAGGAAAAATTTTGAAAAAGCACCTGAACATTAAAAAAACTACCCAAAATTTTGATTTTCTTAACAGAAGCATGATATGTGAAATAGTTGTCTAGTTAGAAAATGGTAGAAAAATAACATATTAGTTTAAGTTAGAATGGTAAGACCGAAAATAATTGAAATGCTATGAAAAAAAATTGAGTATTCCGTTCCAAGAACTATAGAGTATTAACAATCAGAATGAAATATTGGGTAATAAATATAGAATTTAACGGAACAGAAAATGAGCACAAAACAGAGTATTAAGTATTAACAATAAAGCTGGAATATCCATGGATGAAAAAAAAACGGAATATTCAATTAATCATATGAAATTTATTTCTCATAATTAAAATGCAATTTAAGGATTCTTTTTCAATTAATGAAAAAAAGAAATTTTATAAATAGGTGGATGGTGAGGTGGCAAAAGAGATAGAACAATGGAATGGACGCATAAAAGCTGATGTCATCAAATTCTGTCAGGAAAATAATTTTAATACTGGATTTTTTGACGGGTCAGACAGTAACATTGCGCTTTACGCGTACGAACTCAAGGTAATTTTGCAAATAGGCCCTTCAATTGTTAACATTTACAATTTAAAATAGTGATAAATTAATCGCATGGTTAGTATTGTGCTTTAATTGGGTTGCAATTTGGTCTTTGTACTAATTATTTGAAGATTTTGATCATTGTACTTTATTGAAACATGCTAGATTATATTCTCCTTGAGTCAGGGACCAAAAAACATCAATAGTACAGGGACTAAATTGCAATCCAATTGAAGCACATGGACTAACTGTGCATTTAATTCATCCCTTTAAAAAAAGTGATTTTCCCTTCTTTCTTTGACATTTGTCTTCTATTTTTTTTTATTATATAATGTACGGCTTGAACACATACATGAGAGACTTATCCTAATAACGGACACCTCAATTTATAAAGACCGTCTAAAACTACTTATATTTTTTTTCTTGTACCTTTTTTTTACATTTCTGTTTTATTTAAGGTACGGTTTGAGCATATACTAGAGAGAATTATCCTAATAACAACCACCTCAATTTCCAATGACCATCAGAAACTACTCACAATTTATTTATTTTTTCCCCTTTTTTTCCTTTTCTGTTTTATACAAGGTATATGGCTACTAGAGCACATATCGGAAATAATTCTCATAATAACCAACATCTCAAACAACAAAAGACCATCTAAATTTACTCACATTTTATTTATTTAATTTCCCTTATTTTGATTTTCTAAAGTTTCCAACTTTCATTCCAGATACGATTAGAGCACATACTTGAGAGAATACTGATAATCAGCGAGGCGTCAAATACAGAAAGACCGTCTAAAATCACTCAAAATCTATTCATCGGCGGAGCGCTCGCCGCCAAATCGATTCACACTCTCAAACATTTGGGAATAACACATATACTCTGTTTGTGTTCCAACGAAATCGGCCAATCGGATTCGCAATTTCCTGAAATATTCGAATATAAAAACTTCTGTGTAAGATCATTTCTGATCTTTTATTTCGCGCAAACATCATGTATATAATAAGCTTCCAAAAGTGCAAATCATCAAATTCACCCTTCTGAAATCCCAAAACATTTCATATTTGCTGCGTCTTTGCCCCTCTATAAAATGTAACGTTCTAAACTATGATGTAGTTTTGGAGTTTGGAAGGGTGAATTTGATATTTAAAATTTTAGAGTTTTGGATTATGGAAGGGTCAATGATATTTTGAAGTTTTGGAAGGGTAAACATGAAATTCCTCCCATGAATAAAATATGTATATAATATATATGCCTTAAGTTTTGTTGCAAATTAGACTAATATTTTTCCATAATTGCAATTAAGACCCTGAAAATATGATTGCAAATTATTAACTTTTCTGACAGATAAGCGATGATGACGATGCTGACATCAGCGGATTATTTGAGGAGGCGTTGGATTACATAGACCGAGTCGAAAATTCGGGCGGAAAAGTTTTGGTTCATTGTTTCGAAGGAAAAAGTCGGAGCTCCACCGTCGTTCTCGCCTACTTAATTCTTAGAAAGTATGAATCTTTTTTGTATGAAATTTACTTAATTCTAAGAAAGTATGATTTTTTTAAAAATTTACTTAAATATTCTCCCTTTAATCTTTATCGCGACTTGCACTCCGTGTCAACGTTTTCACTATCTTTGTTGTTGGTCTTGTTGGTGTCTTTCAAATTAGGGTTTAAGTAGGCTTATTTTGATGTCTACATTTGATTTGTGTTTATTAGGTTTTCTTCAATTCTTTATTTGGTTTTCCACGAAGTTTAATAAATAAATAAAAAACTAATCTCCCTTGTGAATAACCATAAATTTTGGTTTTTATTTATGAAATTAGGGCTATTTTGCAAATTTCGCTTATAAATAACCCTAATTTCTCCACAAACTTTTTTTCATTCAAATCCTACCATCATTACATACTCACCATACCATAATTTCTATTTCCTTTTTTTATGAAGAGTTCACATTCACAACTAACCAAAAACTAATCATTTTTTTCTCTTCTCCTCTAGAAACTACACGCTTTCCGATGCATGGTCCACCCTAAAAAAATCCCACAAACGCGCGCAACCCAATGACGGCTTCGCGAAAGTCCTCCTAACCCTCGACAAGCGCGTACACGGAAAGGTCTCGATGACGTGGCAACAAAAACGCCCTGAAATGAAGGTCTGTCCGATCTGCGGCAAGTCCGTCGGGCTCAGCACCAGTTCGCTCAAACTGCATTTGCAAAAGTCGCATAAGAGATTGTCGAGCGGGTCGGTGGATAGCGGGATGAGTGTTGAGATACAAAAGGTTGTGGATGGAATTAGAGTGATGGGGCTCAGTCGGCCTGGCAGTGTCAGTCCGACTGGGCTTTCTGGCCAGGTTTCAGCCTGGCCAGGAGAAAACTAGTCGGACTGAAAGTGTCGGTCCGACTAGGTTGCTTGGCCAGGCAGCTTGGCCAGGTGTCAGGCCGACTTGCCAAGAGAAAACTAGTCGGACTGGCAGTGTTAGTCTGACTAGGTTGATTGGCCAGGCTTCCTGGCCGGACAAAAAAATAGGGTTAAGGGTCTCTATTGTATGATCAAAGTACAAAATTGATCCTATTGACAGTATGTTATGATCAAATTGACATATGTTCTGATCAAATTACAAAATTAGTTATTTTATAATATTGATCATTGTGGAATATAGAGACGTGATAGCTAGGTTTGTATTGTAGGAATTGGGTTTGTATTTATTTGTTTAAAATAGCTTCGATAGAATAATAAGCTCTACTTTTATAGGTCTCTTGCTAGTTTTATATAATAATAATAGTAGCATTTTATTTTTCTTCCATGTGATATTTGGGTAAAATTAGTGTTCATGGTGCAGAAGCTTCTTGTGCTTTGGCCTCTAGTTTCACATGACTAGGAATTCTGGTTAGGGACATTTTTCGTTTCTTTTTTACCTAAGAACTCCCCAAATTGAATAGCTATAGTGTTACTCGACAAATATAATTTGAATAAATTTCACTATGTATCAATGTGTTAATCAATTTTTAATAAATATTTCTTTCAAAATATCTCGAGTTGTTTTAACCCTAATTTGGCAAGTTGAACGACTAAGTACACCTCACAACTCTTTCCACATCAGGACACCTTTCGTTTTAACCTCAACCTTCAATTCCTTCTCCTTCAACTGTCTTTACCTAACCATACATACTAACAATAGAAAACCATACATGTACATAACAAGTCTCACGCCATTGTTCCTCAAACCATAAAAGTTTCAGACTCTCAAACAAGCCATCTTCTCGATCTTACTGCGGAAAAAGAAAGATGGCCTCTTTTCTGCGTCCCTTTTTGTTTCTCTCTCTAGGTTTCTCTCTCCTCTTGGCTCCTGCCTCTGGCGACAAAGAGCTCATCAAAGACACTTGCAAGTTTACGACTGTGCACAAAGACTTGTGTGCCAAGATCTTGTCATCCAAGGTACAAACAATTCAACTAATTAATTACAAAATATTTGGTTTTCAATAAAAAACAGTTACAAAATATTCTATTGTGACGTGGGCAATGTGTAATAATGCTCTTTTTATACCTCTATGGTCAAGTGTATTAATCAAGTTTACAAATACTCCACAGAAACCTAATTCAACAAGATACAATGGCAAATTTCGCAACTCAAACCTTGACTTACGAAGAAAAAAAATACAACTTTTTTAAATATTGTCCTTTTTATATTACACAGAAAGAGAGCGAAAAGGCGAACGCGCACGAGCTCGCGAAGATCGCGTTAGAAATCACACACGCTGGTGCTTCCAAGTCTGCTGGTGAGATTTCCACCTTGCATGAAAACGCTGAAGATATGTCTGAGCTCCAACAATGTCTCGAAGAATGTGTGCGTCAGTATGAAGACGCGATGGAACAACTAACCGATGCGAATGCTGCTATGGACAAGAAGAATTATCAGGACGCTGCTCAGTGGGTCAGTGTTGCACAGGGCGATGTGAAGCTTTGCCAGCTCGGCTGCAAGTCAGTGCCAGGTTATAAGAATGTCGTTACGAAACAAAACGGTGAGGTGAGCCGTCTTTGTAGCATCACCACGTCGATTATCAAGTCCCTTGTTACGAAAAATTAGATCGGTTGAGTTGTTAATGAGGTGTACGAGGGATTGTTGGGTTGATTTTTTGGAGAGATGTATCACTTCACAATATATATAGTGTGAGGGTCGTTGAAATTAGGGTTTGTGCCCTATATATGATGAGAATAAATAAGCGCTGATAAACTAAATGACTATATGCTTAATATGCCCTTATAGTTATTTTAGGATATAAGCCTTTTAAGAAAATTACTGTAATTTTATCAACAATTAAGTTGATAAGATACCATTTAATCATAAACAATTTTTTTGCTTTAAAATTATTAACAAATTAACAGTGCACATATGTGATTTTACAAGTAATTTCATACTCAATGTCAATTAAGTCCACATAACACAAATAATCACAAAAACATTTATTACAAATGCAGCTTGATTAAAATAATTTTAAACTTCTTTTCAAAAGTCAATTAAAGAAATCCAGTATTATAAGGAACCCCAGTTTGGGGCAGCCAAGCATCTCCCAAAATGAACCCGCTAACCGTGAATTTGCTCGCGTCGTTACTTCCAATCAAATGAAAACCCGGCCAAGTCACCCTATTGCCGAACCAGGCTCCCGGGCCCCAATTAGCATACTCAGCAAAGTACAAAATATTCAGATTGTCATATACCGATGAAATACTCCATCCAGCTGGATCGATCAGACTGTCTACGAACGATTGCATGACAACAACCCTAGAATAGGGTTTCCAAGGCCGGCCAAAAAATGTTCTAACTCTAAACCCGTTGGCCGACAGGTCAGGCCCCGCTTTGAACTGACAGCCTTGCATACTAAATCCAGTGTTCTGGTTTGGGTCGGATCGGGCTTGTGCCGTGATTGTGTTACCTTGACCGAACAATGGTACTCTCGCATAGATATTGCAGTTCTGAAACACTGCGGCTGCATTTCCAAAGATGAAGTCGACAGTTCCATAAATATCGCAATTGCGGTAAAATTGACGCATTGAGTGTGCATATAAAGTGTCTTGGTAGCCTTCAATGCTACAATCATAGAAAGAGGAGAGATCAGCTGTGTTACGCAGGGCGACTGCTTGTCCATTGATGGCTCCAGCAGTATTCCGGATTGTCATGTCGTATCCAACAAATCCTTGCCCTCCAACCGCTTCAAGATTTTTAATTGTGTGAGATTTATTAATTTTGCATATGTTTTATCAAAAAATATGTACTCAACTACGTATATACATACGAAAAAAGTATATATATATATATATATATATATATATATATATAAGAAATGATTGTAGAAGATATATTTAGACATATATATATAAGAAATGATTGTAGAAGATATATTTAGACATTTAACTATATACATACCTAAAGTGGCTGAGCTGAATGTGCTCCAAACGAGACCGGCATTGCGGTTTCCAGTGATAATTGTCTGACCGATGCCGTCTCCGACGATCAGCACATATCTTTGACTACCAGATATTGTTATATATTCTTCATAAACTCCAGCCATCACATAAATCAAATAATATCCTTTGGTTCCATCTAAGTACTTAGGTGCAGCAGCCACGGCCGCACTTATCGTGTAATAATTACCCCCTCCATTTTTACTAACTACTGCCACGTCGTAAACCATGACTGCTTGTAAAAGCTTCCGACCCCCCGGCCGCGTTAAATGCAAATTAGGATTCTTAGGAAGTCTGGAGGCGACAAATCCATTATGTGAGGGACGTTTAGATCCGTTAGGGTTCCATGCGTTGGTGTATAGAGCGAGTGATACACTGTAGAGCTTCGAACAGTTAGAGAAAGAAGGGAGAGTTATATTGTTGTCTGCGAGACCGTCGGAGCAAGTTTGGTGGTTGGTTATTAGGGCGGAAAGTAGTGTTTGTAGGGTTTCTGCGTTCGGATCCACTAGGTTCGTGTTTGTATTGTTTAGGGTTGTTTTCGCGGAGTTGAGGAATTGAACATTGAGTGTGTAGAGTAGCTTGCAGTCTTTCAGGGCAGATGTGGCAGGTGGAGAAAGAGATGAATTGTCCTTGCCTAGATGGTTATCTATTAATTTGAAGAACTTTTCGGCATTTGAAAGGGATCTAGAGATGGAGAGACGACCGTAGTTGTAGAGGGTATCAGAGGAATTTTGATTGTTTAAAAGGATTGTTTTACAAAAATCTGGGTCGGGCGTCAGACGGCATGCATCGGAGGGCCAAACATGAGATGATGGATCAGAGAATGAGAGTGTAAAGAGAAGAGAGATGGAGAGGATGAGAGGAGTAAAAATTAGGGTAGAGGTCATGTTAAGTACTTCAAAATGAGTTGAGGAAAGGAGGGGGTCTTTCTTCATGTTTAAATACTTTTTGAAGTTGAAGTCTTCTCCTTTTGATATTGGTGTTAAAACAAGTGACATTTATGGTAAAATAGTTAAAAATTGTTTAAAAAATGTACATTGATAATATATTAGTTTAATAATGTAAACTATGTACATCAAGTTTATATTTAAAAATCATTTGTCCCTGCACAACATGCTGAATTTGGGTTTCAAGGCACTTGTCCAGTTTTGTGCTAAATGGAGATAAAATGTATGTTTTTATCGCCTTGTTTAGTAAAGTTTAGTTTGCTTGAAGTTTCCAAGTACAAAACTCAAGTTTTTGAAGTTTGCGATTGACGAAAAGAGAATATTTTTAGTTTCACAATTCCATTATTCTTTTTTATGCATTTTTGTATAATGAGTCATTATTATATTATATGAATGTGTACATACATAATGGTGGAGCATATTCAATTGTAATGTTTGCACGATAGATACTGTCATTATATGCCGTCAGGCTTTGTATCATTTTTTACCTAAAAAACATACAATAATCCGTTAAGTCTTCATTTTCATTTTGAACTTTGTCAATTGAAGCTTCAAAATTCTACAAACTCATAAACATGACAAAAAATTAATTCTGAAATTAAAAAAGGAAAGAATTATTGTTCTTATTTTGTCTTACTCTTATTGTTTTCATTTCAGGATTGATTCTGTAAACCTATTTCTGTGTTTCTAAGTTCTAACATTGTTGAATAAAATAATCCACAGAGAATCAATTGTGTAGCTAAATATTTTCCACAGAGAAATAGAGATGGCTTTGGGTTTCAAAAGAGAAGGTTATTCCTCAAGCTAACGGCTCGTTATTCCTCAAGCTAACGGTTCTTTGAAACTTAAAATATTCTCTGCCTAGAAGAATGTATGGAATTGTGAAATCAGGAATATTTTTCCTCGTTTTAATTCGTTCATAAAGGACCTTGAATTAACTAGGGAGTATCATATAAATTTTGTACTTTTTTTGTGGAGATTATATCTCTTTTCTCTATCTAACATAAATATAGTGTATTAATTAATACCCTAATTTGGGGAATTAAAAGAGAGGTTTGGGATGTGAGAAAGTTTGACTTGTAACCCTAGAAGTCAGGTATATACTTGATTTCTTGTTGCTAATTCAAAAGCAACCCTAATATTTTAAGTTGACAAAATATTTCAGTTAGGTTAATTAGCAAAATGAAAAGAAGATCAAGATGAGGTTTTAAAATTACTACTCAACAGGATGAAGTTTTAAAATGGAAATCCAGTTCTTTAAAAAAGAAATGGAAATCCACTTGTTCTCTTTTTTTTTCTTTTTTTTTAGTAAACAATATGAAACTTTAAAATTACTTGTCAATTAGATGAAGTTTTAAAATGGAAATCCACTTGTTTTTTTTTCCTTATATATTGATGTTTCCTCATTCATTTACAAAAATAAATCACTTGGACAAGTTAATACCAAGTGGTATCTTCATTGCTAATTACACAAATATTACACTTTCCATAAATTGCTTAAATTTTGATTGTAATTATAGTGAATATTTTTTTTTCAAGTTTTGCATTCTTTAAACAAAATTTCCAGACAGTGTATATTATTTAAAAAACAACAACTAAAACTCTAATGACCCGTCTATAATAAAAGAACATTATTTAAAATCGTATGTGTGGACTTGGTCCCCAAAAATATGGGCCTAAGATGGCCCATCTTGAAGCCTAGATTTAGTATATTCAATGAACTTGGCCAAGTTGGTGAAAAAATCACTAAAGTTGTTCTACATACACTGACATTTTTCTAAAAATATTTATGAACATAAATATAAGCATTTTGTTTCCAAGATTAGGCATAATCCAAAAAGCATGCATGAATATCTAATTGTCATTTTTACCAAAAACACAAATTAAAAGGATTGAAACCAGTATTGCAGTAATACCGGGCATATAATGTAAATGCAAATTACTGGATTAAAGAAAAAAAGCAAGCTTACATTTTGATATAATAATACAATTAATGAATGATTTAAGTGTACAATTTATTTTCCTATATTAACTAGTCAAAATACAAAAGAGGAGATCATTAATGGGGATCGACATGGGTGTGTTAAAATTTGGGTTTGAATCTCAAAAAAAAAACATGGGTTTGTTAAATTAGACTTGACAAAGTCAAATTAAGTCCTCAAATCAATCCACTTAGATAAGGTACTCCAGTTTGGGGCAACCAATTATCTCCCAAAACAAGATTCGTTACCGTGAAATTACCCGCGTCTGCACTACTTATCACATGATAACCAGACCAGGTGACTCGTTTATTCGTATCTGACCCAAGCCCTGTGTTATTATACTCGGCATAATATAACGTACTTAGCGCAAAATCGCCATCCCAAGGCATCCAACCCGCAGGAGTTATCAATTTATCAATGAATGATTGCATGATTATAGTTCTAGAGTAGGTCTTCCATGGTCGACCGAGGTAAGAAATTGTTGACCAGCCTGCATTGGCAGCCAGATCTGATGCAGCGAGTATGTTGCAGTTTTGAATTGATGTTCCTGTTATGAAAATATCAAATATAATTAGTTGAAATGTATCTCTACAAGTTCTTTGAAATATTTTTTTGGCCATTACCTGTGTTTTGATTTGGGTCGGTCCGACCTTGCGCTGTTATAGTGTTACTTTGACCTCGTAGCGGTAGTCTGGAGTAAATATTGCAATTTTGAAACACCACAGCAGCATTTCCGAAGATGAAGTCCACAGTACCATAGATGTCGCACTCACGGTAAAACTGTCTCATGGAGTGCGTGTAGAGGGTGTCTTGATAGCCTTCAAAGCTACAACTGTAGAAGGCTGAAAGGTCGGCCCCGTTACGGACTGCGACCGCCTGGTGCTTGGCTGGGCCTGCCGTGTTGCGAAATGTCATGTTCATCGCGGTAAATCCTTGTCCAACTACAGCTGCAATTGGATAATCTAATTGTTAACAAATTGTGTAGTTACATTTTCTCTTTTTTCAAGACAAAAAATAACTGTCATCGAAAAAAATCTTATATTTCTAGATTTTTTTTTTTAAATAATATATTGATAGATTTTTATTGTTCTTCAAATTTCAAATTATTGCAAAGGTGGCTTCATCTTGCAACTAGACATTCAAATTGTCACATGTGGATGAAATTTTGTTCTTTAGTATCTTGCATTGCTAGAATTTGATCCACAGGAAATGCTGGTCCTTGAAGGAATGTTTTTCATCCTTATAAACTTTCAAATCTTGATAATGAGGGAAAAACCAAAACTAAAAATATCTAACTAGAACAACATACCGAATGTGGCCGAGTTGAAAGTCGTCCATCCATCGACGAAACTATGATTGCCAGTTATAACAGTCTGATTAATCCCGTCACCAATCATCATAAGATATTTCTTGTTTTTAGGGATGTTAACGTATTCTTCATATATCCCACTGCTGACATATATCAAATAGTACCCGGTAGATCCGTCCAAATTATCCGGTGCTGCATCAACTGCTGCAGATATTGTCGTGTAGTTTTCGCTTCCATCCTGATTCACCACCACAATGCCATTGACTGAAATAGCGTCTGAGGCGTCTAGAAGCCCACGTCGGCTATTAGGGTTTATCGGTACCCTTTGAGGGGTAAAACCCTTGCTTTGTTTTACCTTCTTTGTTTTAGGAGTCCAAGCCTTGTTGAATAGTGCAAGTGAGACACTATATAGCTTTGTGCTATTTGACAACGGTGCGGCTAGACCGTTTTTCATGGACCAAGATGAGGCGGTCGCTTGGATGCCATCTAAACAAGTTTGTTGGTTGGTTAGAAGTGCTGAGAGAAGGGTTTGAACTTTATCCGTCTGGGTGTCTAGAAGCGTGTTGGACGAATCCAAAGTGCCAGCGGCTGAGTTTAGAAAGTCAATATTTAGGGTTGACAGTAGCTGGCAGTCAAGCAGGGCAGAAACGGCAGAAGGAGATAACGATGAGGAACGAGAGAGATACTTGTTGATTAGTGCAAGGAACTTGTTTGCATTTGATAGGGATTTGGAGATGGAAAATCGTCCGTAGGAATAGAGGTTCTGCGAACCACTTGGGGGAAGCACTGATTTGCAGAATGTCGGATCGAGGGTTGAATTACACGCAGTTGATGGAGGCACTGGTGCAGAAGACGGTTGATCTGACAGGGAAGGTGTGGTTAAGGAGAGAAAAATGAGGAGAATAAGGAATGAAACTGTTTTTGAAATTTGCATTTTGGGGTTTGAACTATGAAGCTATCTAGCTAGAGATGAGAAGAACTGTAATGAGTTGTTTGAACTATGAAGCAATGGATCTTCTAGCTAAGAGGATTATTTTTTTTTATGAGTGAAGAAAGATATTGTGATGTGAAGGGTTTATATAGATGTAGGGGTTTCATGGTAATTATCTAGATTTTGTACTTTGTATTAGGTATTAATTAATTAGGGTTTGAAGTCAATATTGGATGAGTTGTGAGACAAATATAAACGCGTGTGGATGGAAAATTTGATATGGAGTCAATGTGTAGAGCTGTATGGATTGGCTAGGGGCTCTTTTTTCTGTTGTCATATTTTTTGCTAAAATTTCTGACGAAAAATGAAAGAAAATTATTTTCTCATATTTTTATGGACTATACCATATGGTTTGATTACAAATTGAGTTTGGTACCCATTTTATTGATAAGTTAAATAATTTACAAAAAAAATATATATATATTTAGTGGGGAATATAAGTGCTGATGAGCAATAATTTAATATCCTTATATGTGGTATTGTCTCATTTAGGTAGGATTGGAGAATATAATTTTCAAATGCTGATAGTGTTTCACATCTCTAACTTTCTCCCAAGTAAAAAATAACATTATTTACCACCACTAAGTTAGCATAGTGATCATGTTACCAACCCCACATATTCATAGGTGACAGATTCGAATCCCGCGTATAGCAGGATTTATTTAAAAATTTAGGTAAAGGCATATAAACCCACTTAAAAAGAAAACAAATATCAAGCAATCGCTTGCAGTTCTCCCTAAAAAAAAACAGTATTTTCTTTGAATTAATTATTTGACGCTTAATAGAAGAAGTAAGCATTGAAAATTTGAAATGCATATTTTCATGTTATTAATACATTATCAAAACATACCACAATATATGATCTCACCGAAAGGTTCATTCCTTCTAATATTTGTAAATAAAGTTTGTGAATGGAGAGCAGGGGGAAGCAATATACTAAGTTTTATTATCATGTGATAATATAATACACTAAAATTTTATAGATGTATAATAAATTTCAAAAATATTGTGTGTGTGAGAATCATAACCTCTCAGTCTCTATTATGTTCCGCCCTAGTATATATGTATATTTAAAATTATTTTTTGTAAAAGTGTATACTAGTTCTTGTAAATACTATATTATAAAAAGATATATTAACACTTGTAATGATGATATATTCTCATCGAAAATATGTTAATAGTTGCAGTTTCATAAAAATGTATTATGGGCCTCTGGTGACTCATGGATACATCAATGATTTGGTGGAATAAAATATTGGAGGTGATTAACATATCCACATTATTATTTTAGCAAATTATTGGATGAATAAAACTATGTTCGGTAAGCCGAAAGTCCACCGACGAACGATAGTATGGTACTAAGTGGCGATCTAATAGAGTCAAATACTTAATTAAATATTTCTTTTATATATCAATATATTATTAAGAACAATAATTAGTGAACATCTTCCAAAAGCATGTCTAACTAATTTAGCCACTCTCCACATTAATATTCTTAAACTGAATATTTATTCGTTTCCACTACAGTTTTTATATATACAATGTAATGGAGATTGGAGAAGTTTTCTATTAGAAATATGGATATGAAAATTTTATATGGTATAAGAGGATGGTACTTTGAGCATATCATATTAGAAATATGGATATAATGATATATTGAAAATTTGTATACTGGATATGATATGTATGGTATAAGAATCTGGTACATTGAGCATATCATCTTCATTAGTTTCTCTCTTTTCAAAGCCCCGAGCAGTTTTCACATTTGCATTTAGTTGTATATGTCAATAATTAATAAAAATATTACAAAATATTTGATCAAAATAATGGAGGGGAGGATATATAATACTCTTAATTATAAGGTTGTTTATTTTACATATTTGAAGGTTTTCTGGAAACTGGTTGAATTAATAGTCAAGATCTAATGGAAAAAAGGTTGGCATTGACTTGGAAGAAATTCAAGTGTTTGGCTTTAAATTAATTCGTCAGCTTCTCCAATAGAAATAAAAATTCAGATATTTATTCCTCTAGACTCATTAAATTATCACTTTAAATTTGCCAATTTTTTTGATCTTATTCATTATCTCTTTAACTAATCGATAAATTTTGACAAAAAAAATTCAAGTTGAAATTTGAATAAACTAAACACACAGTAATATTTGGAATGCATGGAACATGGAGAGAATCGTAATGGATGAAATGGAGAAGATAAAACGGCATGGATAGCTGTCAAAATTTTGACCATGAATTGAGTGTTGTTCATTTGCTATTATTATTATTTAATTTTCTGGAACATTTTCCAAGTCACTCTGCTGTATTACATCATTTATAAACGAATAAATTTATCTTGCTTCTTAAATATCTCAAATGAAGATGAAGAGAATTGTCATAAACTATTATATCATAAAGTAATAATTCCACAATATAAATCAAATATAATATTTCATTACATTATTTGGTAGAATTTTGATTATTGCATTCTTTCATTTTTTTTTCTATTATTTCGGTAAAAAAAAGTCTTACAGAATCTATGTTAATGGTAACACTATTGGGCGTAGGAGATGAAAGAAAACATCTGAAAGGTTTTTCAAAATATTCAGAATAATAATGAGTCCTGAGAAATAAAACCTCCTGAACTTGTGTAATTTATAAATTTCATTTCACCTGATTGGGTTGGGCCGAATTTGTTAAATACAGGGACAGTTTTTTATTTTTATTTTATTTTCCCGATTATATATTCCGTAGAAACCCCACATCTAACAGCTATACCCCCCCCCCCCACAAAAAAAATAAAATAAAGAACTGTCCAAACTAGGCCCCCCGATTCGACAGTTCTTTATTTTTAGGGCCCATATCTAAAGTAGTTTCCTTTTATTGATGATTTAATTTGTTAAATCTTCGTCTAAAGCCTGAAAGAGATTTACAACTTTTCTTCTTGTTGACACTCAAACTCACGACTACAACTAGGTGTATCGGGAGAGTTTGTTAAATATTTACAACACAATAAAAATTTCTTCCAAAACTCAAGGTTGTCTCTTGAGTCACCAAGATTTGAGAAAAAGAATATACAACATAGAAAAAAAAACTTACATTTGCAGAAGAAACTATTTGAACACAACAATTGTTGTACATTTAATTAAACAAAGAAACAAGATTCAATGCAATAAGAGATCATGCAGAGTATTGTTATATATATATATATATTTTTTTTTTTAATTTGTGTATTTATTGTATATTTTACTTTAGAAAATGTATATTTAACATTGTTAACAACTAGCGATGACCCTCGCTCCGCTTCAGATGGGTTAACTTATAACTTTGTACAAATTTTGAGATGTAATATTTTAATATTATGCAAATAAATTTTTAAAATCTTTTCGAGCTAGGTTTTAATTTACATTTTTAAGGATCAAACTATAATTTAAACAATAAAATTCTTTATTGGGCTAATCTTTAATATGGCAAAAATGTTTTATTTCAAATTTTAAAGGATAAATTTGTAATAATAATTAAGTCTATATATGTATATTGGAAAATACCTTATATTTTTAGATACCCTCTTTTATCCGTTATTAGGCCCAATCTTTATTATATTCTTGGAGAATCATTTTAATAAATTTAAATATAAAAATATTATTTTACAATTGTTATTTATTATAACGATAGTTTAAAGAAACCTAAAACAACAAAAAAGCCAATAGATTTTGCAGACATTAGGTCACATATCATAATATCCGTTAAGATAAGTTACAAATTATGCAAAAATGAACAAAAAGAATTTGGTTGATTTAAAGTTTGAAGTTTGAACTCTTGCTTTGAGTTCTTTTATTTTATGTTGTTAGGACACAAATTTGGAATATAACACAATAACATCATAAACATTCAACTTCATTTCCTAGATTGAAGACAACTAGATGTTATCTTCGCTCCGCTTCGGATGGAATATTTTCACGGAAGGAAATAAAAAAAAAAAGCAGTAGTTTATACAACATACATTCTTAAATTTAAGAAATACACTGAAATGCCTTAGAATTTGTTATATTGTTTTATCCTTCTTGACTCAGAGATTTAATTTCCATGAGTTTGATTGCTAATCTAGTATATGATGATGTACAAACGAAAATTCATATCCACTCCTTGATGGAAAATGGGAGTTTTTCATGAGCCAACCGAAAGGAGGAAAAATAGTATATTTTAATATGGATAAATTATATAAATCAAAGTTTGTTAGACAGTTTATTAATTATTAATTAAGTTATGTTATAGAATAATTAATACTTTCATATTTTATTGGGTATAAATGAACAGACGCCATAATTGGATATCAACTTTTTTCTATTTATACTCATGATGTTTATAAAGAGGATATACTAATGCTACTATCATAACTTCCAGTTTCCCTAAATTAAATTATTTTGTTAATTAAACATTTTAATTAGATTATGTTCAATAAGTATTTGTGTAATAAATTAAGTACTAACTCTTAATGTATCATCCTTTCCTCTTTTTGTTTATAGAAAATCATTTGTTGAATTTTTTAGAATAATAATAATATATAATGAGTTGAAATTTCCATTTAAGTAATCATTTATATTGTTCACTTCATATTATATAACAAAATTTTTGCCACAAAAGATTTAAGCAAGGTCACTCTTGATAGCATGCTTTTGTTCCGATTTTTTACATATGATACAGCCAACGGTTCATATAATAAAAATAATAATATAAAAAAGAATTCAAGAGTAGTGGGTTTCATATGAATTTTGGAAAAATAGAAAATCTAACCTTAGTTATTTGAAGCTTTGGCGATGTCGGACTATCATTAAATTAACGGAGTCTAAGATTAAAATGTTAGTAGAAAAAAAAAATCTAATGTGTTTTTCTAGGTTATGCTTATAATAGTAAAGTATATAGGTTCATAATAATAGAACCAAATTACTCGGTTTCGATAAATACTATTATAATTCAAAAAATGCAATATTTATGACAGGATGATCAAAAGCCACCACTCTACCACCACCATCCCAGAAATATATGAATGATTGCTTATTATTGTTACTCTTTTTAAATTCAAGTTAATTTGATACTACCGTTTTGGATTCAAATAACTTCGTGCCACGTGTAAGAAGGAGAATTGATGTCCAAAATTATAGATAGTATAAATGTACTTGTTATGTATTAAGAGAAGAAGATGCATTTGCAATTACTCCATGAACTATGAAGTAAAATATCTTATATTTTTTCGTTGTTTATATTTTCAGTTTAAAATAATACATAAAGAAAACGTCAGAAAAAGAAAATTGAAAATTAATATTTTATAATAAATTATTATTATTATGATATTTTTATTCTTATTTATTTTCTTTTTCGTTGTTTATATTTTCAATTTAAAATAATACATAAATAAAAAAGTAAGAAAAAGAAAACAGAAATTTAATATTTTATAATAAATTATTATTATTATTTATTTTCTTCAACACGAAATTTCTTATATTCAAAATAATAAATAGAAAAAACCCATAATCAAATTTTTATTCAAATTTTATTTCCTTCAACCCAAACAAATAAAATCATAAAATCATAAAAAAAGGGAAATATTAACTTTTTTAAAAAATAAATTAATATTTTACATGAAAATAAAAGTAAACTCAAATATTTTATTGAATATAAAATCATGAAAAAAATAATATATCATATAATAGCATATGAACATACATAGAATATTTAGTTGTCAAATATTTATTTATTTATTATAGAATGAAGAAAATAATATATTTATAGCAATTGAGAGATAAAAGTTAAGGACTTTTATGAAGAAATATCCTTTTATTTTATGGATGGGGCCATATCTTATTTCTTGCTAACAAGTCTTGAAAAATATGATATTTGAGAAAAAATAATGAGTCATTTATGAATGTGTTATTCTTAAAATATGACTCATTACACAAAGTATTACAAAGATATATCAACATAATTCTATTTAATACGTAGCCCTCATGTTTTTAAGAAAATTGTTGCAAGATTCTTCATTTGTGTCAGAAAGTGTAATGGGTTTGAAAGAGTTAATATGATGGCTTGCTTTGTATAATGTTATAAAGAAATATTCACATAAAATCCTACAAATACTATAAAGTATATAGTGGTAATATCCATGCAATTATGTATTTGTATAAAAAAGCACAAAAAGTTAAATTTAAAGTTTTGAAAATATGGAGCTGACCACTACTCCATTCTTTAAAGCAACCTAAATTTTTTTTTGAAAAGTCTACCAATTCTTGCAAAACTCGGGAATCAAAAAAACCTAGTGTGTGCCGGGTTTGGAAGTGTAAAGTACCGGCAAAATTAAAAAATTTCTTGTGGTTGATTCTGCAAAACAGAATTCTCACTAAGGAAAATCTGGCAAAGCGGGTATTTTCAGTAGATGGCATGTGCTCTTCGTGCCCTCTCGGCTTCACGGAATCGACAGAGCACTTGTTCTTCCGATGTGAGTTCGCTATCAATGTATGGAACAAGGTGTTCAGTGCTTGGAATTTCAATATAAGTGGGGAGGACGAGGTGATTTGGGAATGGAACTCTAAACCATCGGGCTTGAACAAGGAGGAAACGAGAGTTTGGGACATTTGGAGAGCATGGGGCTGCAGGAACATTTGGCTTTCAAGGAATACAAAGGTTTTTCACGGAAGAAATGTCAGTGCTGATGAGTGCTTCAAGGAATACATGTGGATCCATAATATTCGCATAGGTTTTAGTGGTTAAACATGTAATTTTGGTTGGTCATTTCTTATGTTGCGCGGACACTTCAAAAATCCGGCCATGTCCGTATCGGACACGACGCTTCTCGGACACTCATCTGACACGTGTCGGACACACCACGTGGCGTGTCAAATATTTTATTATTAAAAATCATCATGACACTTCTCAGACACATGCATTGGGCTTGTTAGCGCAATTATTATACAATTTCATCATCCTCGTATTTTAGAGATTAATTCATCTCAATTTTTATTTCAGTAATTGTGTGAATACATATTTAAAGTGAATTTTGATTATTTAGTGTTAAGTTTTCATACACAAACATGTAAAACTTTAAATATCTTATATGCGCGTATAAAAATACAACTTCAAATATTATATATATTGTATTAATTATAAAATATTACGTATAACTTTCTAATTATAAGGTAAAAATATTATGTATAATCCTTTAAAATAAAATAAAATTGATATAAATAACATATACAATAATTAAATTATATATTTTATAAAAATAATATAATAATATATATATATATATAACGCGTCGTGTCCTGATGAATTTTGAGATTCGCCGTGTCACCGTGTTCGTGTCCTGTCGCCACGACATCCGTGTTTGTGTCCGTGTAACATATGTATTTCTTTATTAATGGGAGTAGTGAATGTACTGTAAACCCTCCCCCCCCCCCACAAATTTCTAGCATCCAAGGGAATCCACAAAAGAGGCCACGTCACTCTGTTTAGGGGACCGTTGGATGGGGTGGTATGGTTCGATATTGACCGTTCGATCGTTTAGAGTTTCTTGATATTTTATGGCGGTCTATGTGTAGTTAGATGGTGTCAGAATATGATTGGTCAAAATTCGGTATTTTGCGTTCTTTCCTGATTTAGTGTGAAATGTCAAGTCAAATATAATTAATTCTTTTGAAAACTAAACTGTATAACTTATGTGTTGTGAGTTATAATATCAATAACCACCGAATACTCGCTACACATAATTCATTCGTAAATAATAATTAAAAATTAAAAATAATGATTTATTAAAAAAAAGGCCCACACGTCACTCTCTTTCTCTCTCTCTCAAATAAAAAAAATAATGATTTCCAAAAAAAAAGGTGGGGCCCTCTTTCTCTCTCTCAAATAATTAAAAAAATAAATAAATAATTCATTTTCCAAAAAAAAAATATGGGTTCCATGTGTCTTTCTCTCTCAGGTAATTTTTTTTCAACGTTTTATTTCAAAATATGATTTTTTTAGTAGCTCATTTTTTTGTGAAAAAATGAAAAATAGAACAATGATGATGAGATCTTTCATTCAGGATCTCAATTATTATACTTTCAAACACACAATTATGTTTTCTCATAATAACTTTCAATATATCGTATTTTCAATCGACTAGATTGAATATCATAATGTCAGATGACTATTTGTTTTGAAGCTATATATATAATTATATATATACAATTTAATCTGAAGCGCCTAATTACTATTTGTTCACGTGATTGGTGGCTTTTGTTTATTTCACCGACAAGCTTTCTCATCTAAATCTAGGGGGGTTTGTTTATCGAAAACTGCAGAGAATATTGTCTTGAATCTTTTTGAAATAATTAAGATATATTTTTGTTCCATCGAAAAAAAAAATTAAGACATATTTTTGCACTGTTTTTCATATAAAACATTGGAATTTATGTCATAACTAAGTTCGTACGCTTGAGTGTTGACAAGTCCTCCCCGTGTTACAGCTTACATCATTGAGTCTTCATTGTACAATATTCGCCTTCATTTACTAGTTAATAGTTATGGTACGATCTATCAATAATTATTATTATTTACTAATTATGGCACCGACATAATTCGAGACATTTTC
Source organism: Juncus inflexus (assembly GCA_024447665.1). NCBI lineage: Eukaryota > Viridiplantae > Streptophyta > Magnoliopsida > Poales > Juncaceae > Juncus > Juncus inflexus. The sequence continues at coordinate 10,885,212 of JAJHPC010000014.1, read as the reverse complement.
ATGAACTTATTTTCTTAATATTTTAAAAACCTTTATTGATTATATAATCTCTCTAAAGTAAAAAAAAAATTTACCTGCTATGAAGGGCATGTTTGATTTGAGATATTTCAAGTTTGATGTATATTTCAAATATATCATTATTATTATACATGATTTTGAGAATATATGTAAGTTGTTTGATTTGTTTTATTTTAAATAATGCAAAGAAATAATCAATTGTTTGATTTTTTATGTAAATTCGAGTTTTTAATTTTGATTCAAGTTAATTGTTTGATAATTGTAGAGTATCTACATAAAATTGTGTACTAATTTTTCAAAATTATTTTGTGCAGTTAAATTTATTTTATAATTTATAAATCTCACACTTTACACATACAATTCTTAAGATAAAATAAATAAATACCATTAGTTGGTATAAATAATTAATTAAACAAAAAAAGAAATTAAGTACAAGGAATTTAAATATAAAAAGAAAAGAAATATGTTATTTTATGTAATTTATTTAAATTAAATATTTATTTTAATGCAATATTTAATTTATGTAATATTTAATTTTATATAATTAATTTTATTTTATTTTAATTAATATAATTTATTTTATTTTAATTTAATATTTTTTATTTTAAATTATTTAATATTTAATATTTAATTTAATTTAATTTTTATTTTAATTTATTAATATTCTAAATTTTATTTTAATCTGTATTATTTTTAACTTATTTTAATTTAATTTGTTTAATATTTATTTTAATTTATTTTATTTAATATTTTTTATTAATTAATTTAATATTTTTATTAATTTATTTAATAATTGATACTTAAAAAATAATTAAATTTGAATAAAAAAATACTGCATTTTGACTTGAGCGTTATCCCGTATTTTAAGAAGTATTACAAAATACTTCTAAACTATTTCAATATACTGTATTTAATACAAATCAAACAAAGAATTTTATCATAAATACTTCATTTTACTTTTCGGTCCTCTAAAATACACCGATTTTTTTTCCAATTATTAGCCCATAAACACCTAATTCCTAAGTATCTAGATCCCCCAAGTTCAAACTTCAAACAAGGGCTGAAGCCTCTAACTGCGCCAAGCAGTGGCCGGCTAAAATACACCAAATTAAACATACCAAAAGTAACTAACTCGTGGTACTTCTTTTTTTTTTTTTTCGACTTTAACTCGTGGTACTTCCATTGATAAATCTATATTTTTCCAACTTGAAAAAATAAATCAAACAATAACACTTGGTGGTAATAGTAATACTAATAGAACTCTGACATTCAACCTTAGCTCCACTACCACTAGTATAACCCTTCATTTACTCCAGCAACAAAATCTCATCAAATATCCAAAAACCCTCTATAAATCCTCAGACCCTGTCCTTTCTTCCCTGCCCCTTTCTTCTTCTCCTTCTTTCTTCTTCCACATACAGTATCACCATGCAATCCTTTCTAGTCTTACTCCTCCTCTCTCTTTCCATTTCACAATGCATTTCCATTTCCAATTCTTTACCCTCTCAAAACTACCCACATTGTGAAGGCACATTATACCCTGATTTATGTGCCTCAACTCTCTCAACAATTCCTGATCTTCACAAAAAATCACTGCCTGACGTCATTTGCTCGGCGATTAACAAAACGGTCATTGAGGTCCAATCATCATCAGCAAATTGTTCTGAGTATTTGAAGTACCGAAGTTTGGATCAACGTCAGCATTTGGCCGTGACAGACTGCATTGAGTTGTTAGATGAAACACTGGATGAACTTTCGAATGCAGTGTCTGGACTCGAGTCGAACCCGAATAAACATGTCAGCGATGTTCAGACGGTTTTGTCGGCAGCCATGACGAATCAATATACCTGTCTCGATGGTTTTTCGTACATTAAAGGTATGTATACATGCTTGGAATTTCAACATAAAATTAAAGTATTTTGTTCAATTTTATAAGTTTTCTTTCTGTTTTACCAAAATTTCCAAAATATACACATAATATTCTACTTGTTTAAGAAATATGCCGATGAGATCTTTGCTATTGCGAAATTTTGAACTTTTTAGAAAATGTGCATAAATCATTGTGGAAAATCATGTTTGGATTCTTAATATTATGACCAATCGATGTTAAAATTTAACAGGAAAAAACATTCGGCAATACATTGAGGGGCGGCTCAATCACGTATCACACTTGGTAAGCAACTGTTTGGCCATGGTTAAAAAAATTCCTCCTAAACAAAGGAGAGAAACAACGGAAGAGCCTTTCGAGGGCTACGGCAAAATTCACCGAGAATTCCCACGGTGGATCAGACCAGGAGACAGACGGTTGCTTCAGTTATCAGCATCAAATATAACGGCCAATTTGATTGTCGCGAAAGATGGAACAGGTAATTTCACGACTGTCAGTGCTGCGGTTGCGGCGGCACCAAGTAAGAGCAAGACAAGATTTGTGATTTACATAAAGGCGGGGGCTTATTTGGAAAATGTAGAGGTGGGGAAGAGCCAGTTGAATCTCATGTTTGTCGGAGACGGGATCGGTAAGACGGTGATCAAGGCGAGTCGAAATGTGGTTGATGGATGGACTACCTTTAGATCTGCGACTGTAGGTCAGTGATTTCTCATACAAATAATACAAGATTAACATAATATAATATAAAACAACACGCATTATTATAACAAGCAGAGAGTATCCAAGAAAAGTAACCTTGTATCTTTTCGGTAAAAGTAAAAACTATAAAATTAATAAACTCAATCATATATTATCATTAAATGATGTACATAAAATCTAGTAAAAAACAAAAAACATTCAGAAAGTGTAAGATGTTATATTCTCATTAGCTTTTCCTAGAGTAGAAAATGTCAATGTCAATAAATCTATAGAGATACGTACATACACATGCAATGATGGTCCCCAAATGAATTGGACCCATACATAAAGTTGATGAAGGATATTTTTGTCAAAAATTCAAAAGAACTTAATTAGACGAAAAATTAAATTTAAAGTACCAACGATTAACCTCCCTAAATTGTGGCTCCCTAGATCCCAACTAACGAGAACCCGCCACGTGTCACAGAAATTGTGAGTCATATAGAAATCATTGGAGCCCCCAATTAAATGGGTTCTGGAACTCTCATATTTACTAAAATAATTAGGAGCTTCCAAAATAACTTTCTTAAAATTAAGTATATAATTATTTTTTTAGTAGCTCCCTATGGCTCCCGATGAATTTCTCATATAAGGTATATTGTTAGGAATATAAAAATATAATATTTACAATATAAAGTATATTGTTGTGATATAAAAGTATATTCTTTTTTTTTTTTGAAGAGATTTTTTCATTAATCTAATCGTCTAGATTTGTATTATGAGACTTGTGCTGTCAATTATTTTAGCATTCTCATTCTCTTATTTAGAATATAAGGTATATTACGGTGAATATAATAAAAATATAATGTTTAGATATATTGTCGTAATATAAATATATAATATTTAGAATATAAGATATATTATTATAAATACAAAGGTATAAATAGAAACCAAAATAAACTATGAAACATTAGGCTGAAAGATATGAGAGTTCGGGAGCCAACAATTTGGACTGATTGAAATTTTGGTCTGAAATATATTAGGGCCACTATGAGGTAATAAAAAATACTCAAGTGTATGAGTCGGCTTCTAATTTGGGCTTCCATCTTATTGGGAGTAAATAGAAGCTAAATAAGATGTGAGATCCAATTCTTTTTCCTAAATTTAATTCTTACATAGGTAAGAAAAATACATCTTACCTTACAAGAACTAAAGAGAAAATTATATATATATATATATATATATATATATATATATATATATATATATATATATATATATATATATATATATATATATATATATATGGTGACTAAATAACTTGTACAAGCAAAATTCGGATTTTGCTTGTAACCAAAATACTATATATATCATCAAAAATTCAAATTTCAACGTACGGATAGAATATATGTGTTTTGAATATGTTGTAGATTAATTTTCACAAGAATCGGAATATTATATCATTACCATCATATATTGTCAAAATATATATAATAATATATAATAATATTCTGATTCTTGTGAAAATTAATCTACATCATATTCAAAACATATATATTCCATCCGTACGGTTGAAATTTGAATTTTTGATGAATTTTGGTCACAAGCAAAATCACAAGCAAGATCCGGACTTTGATTGTACAAGTTGTTTAGTCATCCTCTATGTATATATGTGTGTATGAAGTGATTTTTAAAATACTAAAAAGTGTTTAAAAAAATTTCATTTTATTATTTACATCTACATTTTTATTTTGTTGTAACAAGCCCGTAGGCATTTTTACATCTAGATTTTAATTGATCGGTCTGAGATAAAGTATATCGTTAGATATGGTCAGACCGTCACAGATCTTGTACAGAGGCTTGATTTTGGAGTGAGTCTTCTGTGACTCATAAACTAATGTGCAGCAAATAACCTAGAAATAATTTCCCTAAAAAAAACTTAGGAATAATGCTTTTATATTTTGAATTTATACAAATAAAATTATGACTCATATCATAATGTAATACAAAAATTCTAAAAAACAAATCTTTTGTATTTGAATTTGTATAAATAAATTATCTTAATGCTATTCTGTTATAGTTAACATCTTTTATGTTTGAGATTATATAAAAACAATTCCTCTTTTCCGTTTGATATGAAAAAAAAAAAGCTATTTTGAACTCTTCTGAGTTCAAACTAGTAAAAAAAAATAATTTTTTGTAGAGTAAGATGTTAAAACATTATTTTAACAAATTCTTTTTATTCTGGGTTCTTAATAAAATGACTAAAATAAAAATGGAGGAATATACAGAACTGTTGATTCATTGTATTAACCACAAAAAAATAAAAAAATGAAATAAAGACAAAACAAAAAATAAAAAGGAAAGGAAAGGGAGGGACAGTTGGACCGCAAATTGGCATGTGCAAATGTTCAGAAATTATGGGTATCTAACTATTAATCATAAAAAAAAGACAGGATAATATTGTACCATTAATTCTTGACCTATGCTAGTCAAGCAATCCAGACTAGATGCGTGTTTCATGCAATCAAATCCAAATCCACCCAATTTTGATTGAATTTAATGCGCCTTTTCTTAATTTGTACTTGTATAGCAAATGTCAACAGATCTGTGCAAAAAAAGATCATGACTCATTAGAGGAGGTGAAGAAAGAAAACACAAAAAATGATGATTCATTTGTTCATTCAATTGAGACTAATTCACAAATAAAAATGACTCATCAGAGAAATGTGAAGAAGTATCTTCACAAATCGATAATAGTACACAACATGTTTTATTGTAAGGAAATATAGCCCACCTCAAAATAAAAATCCAAAGAATACAGCCCTTAGGAAACATTAATTTTCTTTCAAATGCACCTACACGCCTAAAAAATGCGAATTCGCCCCTCTAAATATCCATAATTTATTCGAATTGTCTTGATTTTCGCAGCGGCCGTCGGAAATGGATTCATCGCAAGAGACTTAACTATAGAGAATTCAGCCGGAGCTAGCAAGCACCAAGCCGTAGCCTTACGAGTCGGGTCTGACCTATCAGCATTTTATCGTTGTAGCTTTGTAGGCTATCAAGACACTCTTTACGCGCACTCACTCCGTCAGTTCTATCGTGAGTGCGATATTTACGGAACAATAGACTTCATATTTGGAAACGCCGCTGTTGTGTTTCAGAATTGCAACTTATACGCACGTAGGCCCGATCCGAATCAGAGCAATGTTTTCACTGCACAGGGCAGGGAGGACCCGAACCAAAATACGGGCACTTCGATCCAGAAATGTAAAGTCACTGCAGGTTCCGATCTAATACCTGTCCAATCGAACTTCAATACATATCTAGGCAGGCCATGGAAAGAGTATTCACGTACGGTTTTCATGCAGTCGTATTTGGATAGTTTGATTAATCCGGCAGGCTGGTTGCCTTGGAACGGAAATTTTGCACTGAGCACTTTGTATTATGGCGAGTATTTAAATACGGGTCCTGGGTCGAATACCGCGAAACGGGTAACATGGCCGGGTTATCGGGTCATAACAAGCGCAAGTGAGGCCAATCAGTTCACAGTGTCTTCTTTCATTCAAGGGGACCAATGGATTGGTGCCACGTCGGTGCCGTTCACGGCAGGATTGAACTAAAATGAGAGGGTGGATTTTGTTTTATTAATTTGGTTTGTGTAATATCATTTTGAGATTTTGAAATAATGTGCTTCAAGGCAGTCTGGTTTTGAGGGTTTCTTTTAAGTATTATGGAAAAAATAATTTATTTGTCTAAATTGCACCAAATCATTTTTGCAACCTCAACCGAAATTATTTTTGGAACAAAATAATAATACCAACTAAAAATGTAAATAAGGCCCATAAAAATATGAACAGAAAATAAAATCAAAATATAGTTATATAAGATTGATTCAATTTTAATGGGCCGGATCCATATGTTAGATATTAAATAAGAAGGGAAAATTTCATATTTGCCATTAGAAAAACTTAAAATATCATATTTGCCATTGTAAAGTTTAAAATATAATATTTGCCATTACAAAAACTTTAAAATATCATATTTGCTATTGTAAAAACTTAAAATATCATATTTTTCATTAGAAAAACTTAAAATATCATACTTGCCATTACAAAACATAAAATTTATCAAAATTACTCTTTTACAACTTCAAAAATAACAAATATATCAAAAACCATTAAGTTTCCCCCGATTATATTGCTTGTACTTCTAATGCCATATTGTAACATATATTAGGATATTTCCCCCGATTCGCTGCGGTATTTTGAAATATGAACAATAAAAATTTGAATGTCGGGGATTGCCTATCTGTATTTCATTAAATTAAGTAAAACCAAAGTTTACATTGATTACAAATTGAATATGTACAACAAGAACGAAAAAAAAATAAACAAACAAGCAGCCCAAAGGAGTGAAACTGAAATGGGGTTTATAATGACCAAACTAAATGAGCCCAAATTATTTCCAAGAAATTTATCTACTCAAGTAATTCATCAAAGTTTTAATAGGCCTGGCCTTTTAAGTAGTTCAATGAAAATATTTATAAAATAATCAAAATGCTGTAGTCTTGGCCCATTTTAAATGTTTTTCTCCAAAAGACCCTATGCAACATTTTTGCAACATATAATATGATAATAACAAGATATAATATTCTTGTACGATATATATTTTTATTTTTCACAAACTTGTTAATAAAATATGAATTATGCAATTTATTCGGCTAAAATGATGTAGTCAATCTGATTTTCTTTCTTAGTTTAATTAAGAAATAAAAAAAGTAAAACAAATTGACGAGGAGTATTTTCATCAAGAGAGTGAGAAAATGCTAACGGTAGGACATTATTAGAGAGATAAAAAAATCAAATCACTTTATTCCGGAAATAAATGTGAAGATTTTTTTAGATATTTGAAAAAGCTCTGGATTTTTTATAAAATATTCCTTCAGGCTATATACCAATATATATTTTTCAACATATTCAACTTACTTATGTTTTAATATCGCTATATTTTTTTCAGTATCGACATATTATTTGGAATACCTTTAATAAAAAAAATATCATAATTATTATGTGATCTCTTGTTCTTTTGTAATAGTTTTATATATAGGGGGGGGATAAAATATAAAAAATATATGTATTTTAAAAAAAATTACAAAAATAATATTGATACATATATACTACTACCAAAAAATGTGAGGTAGGGGGTATGCACGGCCTCCATTCCCTATAAAACTGCATCACGTATATAATTTACATGTAATATATATAAAGTAAGGAAATATATGAATTTATTTGTGAACAAAACAAATGTTGCGACCGTTAGAAATGATGGACTCTCATAAATGTGTGACCGTTATGAAAATAATGCGGCCCAACCGTCCAATTTATGAGTTAGGACCAGTAGTCTATTATTATCTCCATTTATAAGAAGTATCTTAAATTTGCAAATAAGTTTTTGAAGGTGACCATTCAAAATAATGAATTCAAATGAGCATGCAAAATGCATCCTCAATAAATATATCATATATTGATTAAATTATTTTCGGGTGAAAAAAATTTAACAAAATATTATAATATACTAAATCACTAGGTATATATGTTATATATTGCTTAACTAACACATTAGAGGGTTCATGACCCCCTTCACCTTATAGATATGCTAGTGGATCTTATTGGAAAAAATAAACTGGTCATATTTATGTTGCAAGCATTTCATTTTCGGGACCATAAGAAACTATTTGTGTAATTGCGACAACAATTTTATTCTGTCGTAAAAAATATTAATTAGGCAAAAAAAAAGTGTTGTTTACCCAAAATTCTTTTTAAAATATTCAAGTGAGTTTGGTCCTTACAATTTTTTTAGGAAAATTTACTTTCTGAATATTACAAAAATTTCCCTATTTTTTCAAAATTTACAAAAAAAACTCTGTCAGGAATATTTTCTTTACAAATATCCCCTCCATCCACTTTTTCATCAATTTAATGGTTAATTTTTTAAAAATAACCAAAATACCCTCACCTAAAAGAAATTAAATTAAAAGAAATTAAATTAAATTAAATTAAATAAACATAAAATAAATAAATAAATAATTATTAAAATAAATAAAATTTAAAGAGTAAAAATAAATAAAAACAAAAAAGTAAAAAAACAAAAATAATTAAATAAAAATAAAATAATAAACTAAAAAATAAATATTAAAAAAATATTCAATAAAAATTAATTAAAATGAATAAAATAAGTAAAAAGCTAGAAATAATTAAATAAAAATACAAATAATTAAGTAAAAAATAAAAAATTAAATAATAATAATTATTATTATTATTGACACATGAAACCCACATTATTAGTGGTGGACTTTATAAAAACCGAGGGTGCATGCAACATCCCCCACTCAAGATTTTGACAGAACTGTATATATCAATAGTGCTTGGGTTAAAAAAAAATCGAAATACATGTATTTGATCCTCCCCCCCCCACACCAGAAAATCCATTTTTTTTTTGTACATTGTTAATTAGTACAAAGATAATGTTTTTGCCCCCAATAAAAAAATAACTATTAAATGTATGGGAAAGTGGATGGAGGGGTATTTATAAAGAAAATATTTCTGACAGGAAGTTTTTTGTAAATTTTGAAAAAATAGAGAATTATTTGTAATATTCAGAAAAGACAGGGGGTTATTTGTAAATTTTTCTTTTTTTTAACCTCAAAAGTCAAAATAATTGGGAGGAGAGGAGAAGCAAAAGATGTGACAGAGCTTATTTATGAGATATTAATATTTCCTGTTTTAAGGTATTTTTCCCGCCAATTGGAGATCAGCAAAAATAAAATATAACAATTTAGTCATATCTGAGTTTTCATGTGACTACTCTGACCAGGACAGGAGAGTAATTTTTCATTATACCCTTCAAACTTCTATATTTTTGTATTTATGTTTTTTTTCTTTTATTTACAAATATTTATCAAAGAAGTATAATATAAAAATTGGTAGACATAGGCACACAAAAAAAAAAAACATTTGCATGATATGTAACACACTTAAACAACTCAATATTGAATTATTACATGTAGTTAATTTGAAATGAGAATCTAGTTTTTTTTCCCTTTAAATTTAGTTTCATAATGCAAATCTTGTACTTTTACTCATCATAATTTTGTTGATTGATACTAAAATAAATATTACAACAAAAATTATTCAACGCAAAGTAATCAGATTCAAAGTTAAAAATACTAAAATTATTGTAATTACATGCAATTAATTCTAAAAACTCTTTACAAATCTTATTATTATATATTTTCAATCCATGGCCACTTCTATCACTTATCCCCTATCAAAAGCACTGATTAGAAAATCAATAAAATTCTTAACCGTCATATAGAAAATTACCCAAAATAACTGAAACATAAAACCCTAATTAGTTAACTAAAATCTTCTTTTTCCAACCAACAATACCCTCATTAAACAAATCAAAACTCACTGTCAAAACAGGTCTGAAACAGAAACAGAGTTTTTTACAGTCCTTAGGCCTATAAAACAGAGCCCTCTCTTCTTCTTCCCTCACTCCACTTCACTCACTATCCTTTCTTCTTTGGGCGGGAAGCAATGAACACCTCCATTACTCTCCTCCTTCTCCTCTCTCTGTTCCTCACCAATGCCATTGCTTTCCCTGCCCAAAAACAACACAAGAAACACCCTAACAACCATGGCCCTGCCTCTCAAAACTACAGAGACGCATTGTCTAAGTCCATTCTTTTCTTTGAAGGACAGAGGTCTGGCAAGCTCCCTCCTAACCAGCGCATGAACTGGCGCCGAGACTCCGGTCTTAACGACGGCTCCGCCATGAATGTACCTTCTTTTTTCTACCTCTTTACCTCTATGTGATGTTTTGACTAACACCATTTTTGTGTTTTGTGAAATGAAGGTGGATTTGGAAGGAGGGTATTATGATGCAGGAGACAATGTGAAGTTCGGGTTTCCGATGGCGTTTACGACCACCATGCTCGCATGGAGTGTGATTGAGTTTGGAGGGCTGATGAAAGGGGAATTACAGAATGCGAAGGAGGCTGTGAAGTGGGGCTCTGATTATCTCCTCAAAGCCACTGCTCGTCCTGACACCATTTTTGTTCAGGTTACTCTCTCTTCTCCTTCTTTTTTATTTTATTTGTCTTTCTTCCCAAATTATTAAAATTGCAATAGTTTGATCCAGACAACATTGAATATACCTCAGGAAATTATAATGGGAATTTCATATTTACTTTACAAAATCCAAAATATATCATATTTAGCTCTCTAAAAATGTAAAACATCAAATTTATCCTTTCAAAATCCAAAATATCATATTTGTTATTCTAAATCCTTTTTATAAAAATGTCATTTTTCTTCATTATCTTCTTTTTAGGGAAGTCAGCATGATATATTTTGGATTCTTGATAAAAGTAAATTTGCTATCTGCATTTTCAAAAATAATTTTGTTTGCCAAAACTTGCTAGTTCAAGTGATTGGCACTCATGTCAACATTGGGAAAGATCCAAGTTCAAGTGACGGCAAACACATATAGTATATTTAGCAAGTCTTTCAAGCCACTAAATGTTTTTTGAGTCTCAAAAAAAAATGTTATTTTGTTTATTATGACGATGGGTTAAGCTCCTGCAGAAAAAAAATTATATTAATAAAGAAAAATATTACACAATAAACCATACATTATATTACACATTCAAAAAAACCATATATATTATTGAAACACGACATTATGTTTGACATTTAAAAGGTGGGAGATCCGAACAAGGACCACGCTTGTTGGGAACGGCCAGAAGATATGGACACTCCACGCAACGTGTTGAAAATCGATGCGTCGAATCCCGGCACCGAAGTGGCCGCCGAGACCGCTGCAGCCTTAGCTGCCGCTTCCTTGGTTTTCAAGAAGTGCGATCCGGCTTATTCCAACAAACTCCTCAATTCCGCCATCAAGGTAATAAAAAATAATAATAATAATAATATAGTTTGTTGATGTATGTTAATATCTATTTTTTTTGTCTTATTTTGTTGCTTGTTTGGAAGTCATATAGTTTGAGGTAATGTAGTGATATTGGTTAAGTTGTCTAGTTTATTGTTTATTGTTTATGAATATAATATTGATATTATCTTGATTGAGTGTGATATTTCTTATTCCAATAAACTCCTTAATTCTGCGATTAGGGTAAGAATGTATAATAATGTATAATTTAAATTTGACTTTTTTTCTTGTATGTTATTTGTTATTAGTTTTTTGGAGGTATATTAATGTGAATTCATTATTTTTGATGATTAGGTGTTTGAGTTTGGTGATAAACACAGAGGATCGTACAGCAATGGCCTGAAGAATTTTGTTTGCCCTTATTACTGCTCTTACTCTGGTTATCAGGTGGGTCACACCTTACCTTTTTTTTCTCTTCTCTTTTTGTTTCATTGTTCTATTCTAATTCTAATTAAATACTTCAAAATGTGAAATATTATTTATTAGTTACCTTCTAATGTGCATTTTTTACAGGATGAATTGCTATGGGCAGCAGCATGGCTACACAGGGCAACCAAAAACCCTAATTACCTCAACTACATAACAGTCAATGGTCAAACCCTAGGGGCAGATGAGTCTGACAATACTTTCAGCTGGGACAACAAACATGTTGGCGCCAGAATCCTTCTTTCCAAGGTTTGCCTTGTGGCCCCTTTTCCTTTTATTTCTTTTCTTTTCTTTTCATTTTATTCTTCTTTTTTTCTCCTTTATACTTGGGTTTATTTTGATTGGTTTAGTCTATGTACTTTTTCTTTATATAGTTTAGTTTAGGGTTTCTTTTGGCATGTGAACACTTAGCTTAAGCTAGAACCAATGAAAAGCTTTCTGAAGTATATTAAACTACAATTTGTAGAATTTAATTAATTCCAATAGTTGCTAATTATTTTTTTTAATTTTTGTGTATATTAATAGGCATTTTTAGTACAAAATGTGAAGTCGCTACATGATTACAAAGGTCATGCGGATAATTTCATGTGTTCACTCATACCGGGCGCGCCGGGTTCTCAGACGCAATACACACCAGGTATTTTCGCTGTCTAGAGATTTGATTAATTGATTTTTAAAAGAAATGTGATTAATTTTATTTTATCTTTTCAGGTGGTTTGCTGTTCAAAATGAGTGACAGTAACATGCAATACGTCACGTCGACCTCGTTTCTCTTGTTGACTTATGCTAAGTATCTGATGTCGTCCAAAGAGGTTGTGACATGTGGTGGAGTCACCGTGACTCCTCAGAAGCTTCGTACCATCGCCAAAAGACAGGTAAAGAAATGATCTATTGCAATTGTTGCATGCAAAAATATGAATTTCATATATATTAAACCTTAATATTTTATAATATTTACTAATTGGTACTTTCAATATACACTTTTTCACATAATTAGGTGGACTACTTACTAGGAAACAATCCAATGGGCATGTCATATATGGTCGGTTATGGATTGAAATTCCCCGAGAGGATTCACCATCGCGGTTCGTCCCTCCCTTCAGTTGCGGCCCACCCCGCCAAAATTGCGTGCTCATCTGGATTCTCTGCACTTTATTCAGGTGGTCCAAACCCTAATTTGCTAATCGGGGCAGTGATAGGTGGGCCAGATGCGCAAGACAAGTTCGCGGATCAACGGAATGATTATGAACATTCTGAACCTGCTACATACATCAATGCCCCGCTAGTCGGTGCACTAGCTTATTTGGCGCACTCTTATGGTCAAATATGATTAGTTGGCTGCTTAACATATTTAATTAGGGTTTTATTAGTAGGTTTGTGTTGAATGGACCCCCGGTGCGGCTAAGGAGGGCACATGTGGTGTACTTTGTATTATTTTGAGGTTGTTATCAAATATGATTAGGGTTTGGTTAAGTTAATTAAGTGCGTGATGTGTTTTAGGGTTTGTCTATGCTAAAGAGGGCACATGACTCTAAGGAAAAAGTGTATTGAGATTTGAGTCTTTTGACCCTTGTTGGGTTGAGTGATTTGGGGCTTTAATCTGATATCTCTAAATATATTATTTAAATTTAACTATGCCTCATGTTGAAATGGTATAAATTGATTAAAATAGATGCACAGCATATCTAGTAAAATGCTTACTAAAAGTAGGCACAAGATGCTCTGAATCATTCTCTTTTAAAGTTAACTAATAAGATTAAAATGTGCATAATATATTATGTTTTCATTAACATTTAATTTAATTTGCTAAAATAGTTTTGCAAATTCCAAACTTATTAAAAAAATGAATGAATATATAATTAAACTGTAAGTTTCTTTGTCTTGTGTGAGTGTGACAGGAAGGACTTGATCTGTTATTATGCATTGGGTGAAGAGAAAGCCTAACAACATGGATAATCTTTTATTTGAAGATTAATCTTCATTTTAATATTAATCCATGATATAATTAGTCACGCATAATCATGGCTCTTTTGTACTATTTTTGGTTTTGTTTTGGATGTACATTACATAAAGAAGGTTTATTTTATACACAAAAAGTATGTTGACCAGCTAGACATGCAAAATAATGTAATTAGCAAAAAAAAGAAAATAATGTAGTTAGCAAAAATATGTTCTAAGACTAAATGGAGTACAGTCCAATTAAATTTTTTAATTAAGCGGCAATTTTATGTGTGCCCTTTCAAAATCTCCAAATATAACTTTACTCCTAGAATATGAATACCCTACAAAACATAAATCATGTACAACCCTTTTATATTTATTTCAAAAAGATATTACAAATATACTCTTCAAATAAGTTTTCACTTATGCGTAAATTTGATGAAGGAACCTGGTAGTGCACGATGAGCTTTTCCCGTCATATAGCACGACAGTATATATAGGCGATATATAGTCATTACCGGCCCTAGCCCTAGCTAATGAGAACTAGGTCTACGGTCCAAATATTAAAGGGGCCCTTTGTATATTATACTTCATACGTATATAAGTATATTTTAAAGTCCTTTATATATTATGTTTCATACATATTAGTATGTTTTAAAAAATGAGAGAAATGCGAAACCCACTTTTGGGTATAATTTAATTAAGAGAAAAATTCATTTTTGGCCTCTCAACTATTCAATTAGTTTCTTTTTTGCCCCTCAACTTTTTATTGGTCCATTTTTTACAACTCAACTATTGATTTAATCTTTTTTTGGCTCTTCCATCCGTTAAATGTTTACATGTCCGTGACATATAAGCGATGATTTGGCATGTATTTATGACGTGACAATTGTGACACGGTAATTATTTGAATTTTTTTTTAATCCCCTCATTTCTTTCTTTCGTATTCTTTCTATCTTATATTTTTCTAAAATTGCCCATTAAGTTTGATTCGATATGAATTTTTTCATTAATTAATTTTTTTTCAAAAAAAAAAAATAAGATAGAAAGAATACACATGAAAGAAATGAGGGATTATTTTTTTTTTAGTTTTTTCAAATAATTACCATGTCACAATTGCCACGTCATAAATACATGCCAAATCATCGCTTATGTGTCAAGTTAACGGACACATAAGTATTTAACGGGTGGAATGGTCGAAAAGAGACTAATTAGGGGTCAAAAAGGGACCAATAAAAAGTTGAGGGGCCAAAAATTGACTAATTGAATAGTTGAAGGGTCAAAAATAGACTTTTCTCTTTAATTAAATTATTAATTTTTGTTACATATCATATTCAATGAATTCTGAAGGGAAGCGAGAAACCCACCTGGTTTGTATTAATTTCACTTTCAAGCCTCCTATCTTTGAGATATATTATTGCTGAAAGTACTATAAACTAAGATGTCAATTACTAACTGAAACTGAATTTTATTTGCATTGGACAAAATAACTTTTGAAATGCATTTTTACCTGACTTTTAAGGTTCATTATACTTTTTTTGAGTTTTCATACGTATGTATAACCATAATTTTTTATTTATGAATATTGCATGTTTTACACAAGTGGAAGTAAAAGAACAAAGTTTTTAGAATTTTATATTTGAGTTTTTTAATTAACATTTTTTAGGAGGATTTTTCTTAAAATTGGTTTAGGGTCTTCCAAAAACCGTGATCAGCCCTGTATTTAGTATATAAAATTAAACAAACAATATATAAAATTTATTTTTTTAGAAGCAATAAAATAATATATATGGAAAATAATAAAAATAATATATAGAACATAAAATATATATTGAAAAACAGAAGAAATCATATATATTTTATTGCTCGATCTCGTCGTACTTTCCGATTTCTATTGTAAGAAAAAGTGTGTTTTTTTTCTGGAAAAATTAGAAGATCAAAGATGATGTATTGATTATATATATTTTATTGTTTTAAAGGATAATATGTGTGGTATTTTCAATTTTATAGGGCCACATGTGAAATTCTGCCTTTAATTTAGCCAATGACCCAATTAAATTTGAGATTCTAGATAAAATTCCAAATGTGGGGACTGAAAAAACACCTCTCATGTTTTGACTGAATCTTGTGGGGTGGACTCCCTGAAAAAGTAACTTGATTTGCTATTAAATACTTATGTACCAGTTTAACCAATCAGATACATGATATGTGTAACAAGAAATAAGTTAAATGTTTATTCTATTATTTTTATTTTTTTAACGAAAACCACACAAGTTGTTGGAACGCTGATAAAGTCATGTGGTTTAACCAGCTTTTTCAGACTTTGTACAGTTTGGACTTCATTGTTTATCATTTTATTTCGTTATATGATATGTATACTACTTGTGAGGTAAATTATACGAAAAATGAGAAAATTAGGAATATAGATCAAATCTGACGATGAGTGACAAAACACATGGATTTTTTATCTAATTTGCTAACGTGTACATGATTAGTTTCACATGCTCGCCAAATAATTGTTTTGATAACGTATTGTTTACATAAAATTATTCCAAAATAATGAAGCTAATTTTTAAAGAAAATGTATGATGCTGTATAAAAGTTGAAAGTATTATCTTTGGTGTTGTAAAGTAAAAAGGAAAATGCATGTGAGAATTAATCACCTAGTTCATTAAAAGTGTTAATGAAAATTTAAATATTTGACAATGAAACATTTCATGCAAACGCAATGTAACTTAAATGTAAACATGAAACCAACCCTTCAAATAACTTTTATGGCATATGTTATATTATAACATCAATTATATTATATGGTCCTTAAATGTTGTTTTATAAGTCAAAGATTGGGGCCAAGACAGGTTAAGAGACATGTGATTCATAATTCATTGCAACATTTGTTATGCATTGGACCACTCGCCGCATGATCATTACATGGTACATGACATGATATGACTGAGCTTTCATGCATCAGCAACCGTTTGAATCTTGTACCTAGAAGCATGGCATGTATTCACATAAAATACCATATTGTAGCTAATAGTCTCAGATTATACCAAATTATATATTTTTTGTTTTTTATGATTATTATTGTAGCATTTTTCTGAATTATTTTGAATAGAAGTACTATTTTGAAGAATAATCAATCAGATGGCATGATTTTCAAAATATTTGGGTAGGTAGCACTTCTACCAGACCTTCTGGCGGAACTAAGTAGTTCCGCCAGAGGGTCTGGCGGAACTAGGGAATTTTTTTTTTTTGCTAATCTCGGCCATTTGGCACCCTTAAACAGCCTTAATTAATAAAAAAGCTAGTTCCGCCACCACATCTGGCGGAACTAGATAAAATTTAGTTTTGGCCCAATTTAGACGGTGAAATTGGCCCAAAAATGACGAAAATATAGGTTCCGCCAGACCCTGTGGCGGAACTAGTTAGTTCCGCCAGTGGCTCTTGGCGGAACTAGACAATTTTCCCAACTTACAATCTGACCCAAAAAGTCCAAAAAAATGGTCTAGTTCCGCCAGACCTACTGGCGGAACTAGCTATTTTCTAGCTAGTTCCGCCAGATGGTCCGGCGGAACTAGACCATTATGTTGGACTTGCCACCCGACCCAAAAAGTCCAAAAAATGGTCTAGTTCCGCCAGATACACTGGCGGAACTAACTAGTTCCGCCAGTAGGTCTGGCGGAACTAGACAATTTTCCCAACTTACAATCTGAACCAAAAAGTCCAAAAAAATGGTCTAGTTCCGCCAGATACTCTGGCGGAACTATCTATTTTCTAGCTAGTTCCGCCAGATCCTCTGGCGGAACTAGACCATTTTCCCAGCTTACGATCTGACCCAAAAAAATTTAAAAATTTAGCGTTTAGTAACGATTTTTTAAAAAAAACCGATACTAAATATTAGATCTGTATCGGTTGTTATCAAACAACCGTTACTAAATCAGGAATTTTTTTTTCATTTAGTAACGGTTTTTGTATGATAACCGTTACTAAATCTGACTTTTAGTAACCGTTCTTCCCAAAAAACCGTTACTAAATGCAGTTAGTAACGGTTCTTCCAACAAAAAATTTCAAAATTTTGCGTT
This sequence comes from Juncus inflexus, assembly GCA_024447665.1. NCBI lineage: Eukaryota > Viridiplantae > Streptophyta > Magnoliopsida > Poales > Juncaceae > Juncus > Juncus inflexus. Next base: position 10,867,158 of record JAJHPC010000014.1, on the reverse strand, counting down.
TAGTAACAGTTTTTAATAAAAAACCGATACTAAATATTAGTACTGTATCGGTTTTTATCAAAGAACCGTTACTAAATCCCCAAAATATGCATAATTGTTTGTTTCGCCCTCGTTCCGCCAGACCCACTGGCGGAACAAGCTATTTTGTAGCTAGTTCCGCCAGGCTCTCTGGCGGAACAAGCTATTTTCTAGCTAGTTCCGCCAGACATACTGGCGGAACTAGCTAGAAATAAGTAGTTCCGCCAGACAATCTGGCGGAACCTGTACCACCCCAAAAAATTGAGAAATAGCCTAGTTCCGCCACGGCCTTTGGCGAAACTTGTTCAATCATTGGAACCTGTTATAAAAGGAAAATCTTTCTCTCTCTCCCCCAATCTAACCTATAATCCGCCCCCAAAAAATAAAACTACTATTCAGGCGATTTTGAAGTGTATTTGAGGTGATTTTGACCCAAATAAATAGAGAAAATAGAAGAAAAGAAAGACGGAAATTAGGTATTGTATTATAGATTGTTTTTTCATTAAATAATTAATTGATTTTATTATATATTTGATGTTAATTTGTTGAAATATTATTACAATTAGTAAGAAGAAAATGGCACAAAACTCTCAAATTCTTGTATATTATGATGGTCTTATTGTAAATCTACCAAACGGATGCAATTACGACCCGGAGGAACCGGCTTATATTCCAGAAAGTACAACCACAAATAGGGATTATGACCAACTGTGTAACGAAATTTATGAGAATCTCGGTTGGTCGTATAATGATATTCTTTTAATCCGAGGTCGGCTTCCTTCCCTTAAGAAAGGAATTTGGCATTATAGGTTAGTGAAAATTATGAATAATACACAATTGATTAATTGTGCGGAGCGCGTCATAAGGGTTGGGATGGAGGAATTAGAAATATATGTTGATCGCGTCCAAAATAAAGAATATCAGATAGGCACTAGTAGTAGATCAAATGTAATTCCAAATGCAGATGAAAATGAGATATTAGAACCCGTTGAAAATGAAATAAATATTGAAAATGCGAATGAGGACCCGTTTGCGACCTTTGATATGGCACGTGTGAGCAATAATGTACTTCCCGAAATAGATGATGATGATGATGATGATGAAAATGAATTAGATGATGAACCCGAAATGGAGTCAGAGGACGAGGAAGAAATTTATGGAGATGGCGATGAAGAAATGGAGAGAGTGAACCATCAGACGGGATTTATATATACGGAAGAGGGTGAGATGGTTAGTGTAGGTACTTTCGGTGATGCGCCGGCTGCTGAATTCGAAGATAGTTTAATGTGGGAATATGCGAGAAATGATGTCTTATCCGGCATGAATGTGAATGAAAATGATGATGAAATATTGTATAAGGGACGTACATTTGAAACGAAATCAGAACTACAATCAGCTGTAAGAGCATACAGTGTGAAGCATCACCGAGAAATAGAAGTAGACCACTCGAATAAAACGAGATATATTGTGATATGCAAGCTTAAAGATGAAGGTACTAGAGGATATAGTTGGAGGATACACGCTTCGATTAATACAAAAAATAATTTATGGGAGATTAAAACATTTAGACAACCACACGTATGTATTAACCAAACACCTAGAAGAGACCACAAACAGTTAACGAGTGCGCTTGTTGGGGGATAATTCTAGATATCATAAGAGCGGATTTAGATGTTAAACCTGTAACCATAATAGAAGCCGTTAAATTGAAGGCTGAATATACCATATCGTATTGGAAGGCTTGGCATGCAAAACAACACGCGTTTCGATTCTTATTTGGGGGTTGGAGGGAGGCTTATAATTTGCTCCCTGAGTTGATGGCGGCAATAACCTCAACAAATCCTGGTACTTTGTATACATTTAAAACTGGTGCCCCAAATAGAGATGGTGAGTTGGAGTTCGAAGGTCTATTTTGGGCATTTGGCCCATCACTACATGGTTTTCAATTTTGCAAGCCCGTCTAACCGGAAAATACCAAGGAACTTTACTGACGGCGATTGGTACCGACGCAAATGGTCAGTTATTTCTTTTAGCTTTTGCTTTAGTTGATAGGGAGAAGAATGAGACATGGGGGTGGTTTTTTAATTGTTTGCGTGATATTCTCGGAGAAGAAAATATGTATTGCATTATTTCGGATAGGCATGCTGGCATAATTAGCGCAATGACAGTGAGAAGGTGGCTGCCACCTTATGGTTATCATCGTTATTGTATGCGGCATCTTCAAGCAAATTTCAGTAATGCTGTAACAGACAAAACAGTGGTTCCAATGATTCAAGGATTAGTACGTGCACACAACAAATATAAATTTAATAAGATATGGAAAAAAATGGAAAAAAAAGATAGTTCAGCGACCGATTGGTTACAAAAGATAAATAAATCAAATTGGGCGATTTCGTACGATACTGAAGGTCGTCGGTGGGGCATACCGTTACAATGGACCGTAGTTTGGTTTATTTAGTTTGTTTTCATTTTGTTTATTTTATTTAGTTTGTTTTATTTATTGTTGAGTAGTTGTAATGCTTAAGTTAAAACAATCTCAATAAACCATAAATCCTTAAAAATCAAACAAACAATCCGCAACATAATGCAAATCCCCAAACATAACCCCTAAACCCCAAACACATAAACTATAACGTAGTCCAAATCTCAAAACATAAACCCTACAACACTAACATAAACCCTAAACATCTCCGCCGCGTGCACCAAGGCCGCGTCCTCTTCCTCTTCCTCTCCCTCTCGCCTGGTTCCGAGTCTGCATCTGAGTGAGCTGACTGACGTCTTCTCCTCCCGCATCTGCTCTCGGTTCGTTGAGCACATCCCACTCAGTATCGCCGGGATACTCATTAAGCTGAGTACAAATTAGTTTTTGGCATCCCAACCATTTTCTGACGCCGTCCCTTACTTCCGCCCTCATATTTGCACCAAATTCTCGGAGCATTCTGAAACCTATGCGAGCTCCCCCCATGGCAGTTTGTGCCTTAAAATATTAAAAAAAATAAAAAATTTATAATTCTAAATTTAAGTTTAGAAATATTACAAAAATTTACCGCTAATCTTTTTTCGGGGACCATGGGGCGGTATGTGCTCGAACCGTGCGAAATGGTGCTCTGCACCAACGGATCAGAATTCTGCCAATACCAGCTCATGTAACCATCATAATCCAGAGTGGTATACGGCTCCAGGGGTTCCATTTGCGAATACCAATACCATTTATCGTTCCAACATGTAATCCAATTCTTGTGAATCGTTTCCCTTAAAATTCGTCAGGTCGCGTAATTCTTTGTCGGCAATTTTGTCGGCTTCAGGTATTTCCGGGGGTATTTTTTGCCGATACCCGAACTGTCGCATCACCCTCTCAGGACGATAACGCTCGACGATCCAGAAATAAATCAACGGCACACTGAGTAGTGCCGTAGTTCTTTCTTCCTGACAAAGGGCGGTAGCCGATCGCGGTATGATTCGTAAGGTGCCCAAAAGATATCACTTTGAGGGATGCTGTCTAACATGTCGCGGTTCGCCCACAAATGAGTAGTCGACGGTTCCTCTTTAACTCTTGCATCTCTCCAGAGCATGCCAACCGTATCATTGTAATCCGGATCGTCGTAGATATTCAATCTTGCCGGGTTCAATGAAACTCTTGGTCTTCCGGTCGCAAAATGTTGCCAAGCCCATAATTGTAATAATAAGATGCAACCTCCCATATTTTTCCGATCGGGACCTGTACTTTTGCACAACTCTCTGTACAGGTATGCAAGTACCCCACGCCCAAATGCCCACTCATGCAAATTATTCATTTCTTGTAAAAGTACCAGGGGCATGAGCGAATAACTGTCCGCATTCGGATCCGTAAATAAAATGTCGGAAAAAAATCCGATCATGTAAGCTCTACAATATTGCTCGACTCGTAATATGGGGGCATCACACTCCAAATCGGCAAAATTCTCCATGAACCATTTTTTTTTACCAACACGTTGCTTTTCTTATTTCCTAATCCTCTCGAACATCTCTTGGGGGGGTGTTTTTCCGAGTAGTTCCCCGGCTTTATTTGCCCAATTAATACCGTTGTTCTTCACACAAACTGGCTTGCCATCCACTCGCAACCCCAACAAGCATGAAACATCCTCTAACGTTATGGTCATTTCTCCGTGCGGCATGTGGAACGTATGTGTCTCTTTTCTCCACCGTTCCTGTAGAGCGGTTATCAGTACGCCATCGATTGGTATATAACCGATTCTCTGCGATTGTAACAAACACGCACTCGCAAAATATGGCTCGAACTGAACATTCCATGGCACCTGCGGAAACGAAACATATAAGTACATTATTTTTACATAATTAAATAAATAGATATATAGAAATAATTTTATATACAATACATTATTATGATGTTGCCTGTATCGGAAACCCCCTTTTGCTTTAGCCTTGGTGTTGTCCGGTTGGTCGAAACATACGGTTCTGTGATCATCCTGGAATTCGTTCAGCGGACGATATACCGGACCTTCTGGCTCAACTATAGGAGCTTTCCCCCGATCCGCACGACTAGATCCGCCCCGACTAGATCCGCCTCTAGATGACATCCCTATATAAATTTTTTTTTTAAATATAAATAATAATTAAACAATATATTTTTACATTAGTAAGTAAACATACTATTTAACACAAAAATAAACAAATTGCTTCATTCTATTTTTTTTAATACAAAAAATTGTATATTTTAAAAAAAACCATACACAATTACTATAAATAAATATATTACTAAATAAATTTATATTATATTTTTCTTTAAAGTAACTAAGTAATAAAAAATAATTACAAATTTTTTTCATACCGAATAAATTTGACGAAATATGTACTCCTTCTTCTTCTTCTTATTTTTCTCTAAAGAAATCAACAAAAATTCAAACAAATTTCAATACTATCAACCTATTTAAACCAATTTCAAACTAATCTCACTAAATCCATACCTATTTCGCACTAATTTCACTCAATCAAAACTTATTTCAATTCAACCAAATCAATAAAAATAACTAATCAAAACTCAAAATCAAACAAAATAACTTACATATTTCTTCTTCTTTTTAACTTCTCCTTCTCTTCCTTTAATTTCTCCCCTCTTTCTCCTTTAATTTCCTCTCAAATCGCATGAAATTTCGCCCCCAAATTTTTCTCTTCTTTTTTCGAACGGACGGGTAGGGTTAAAATGAGGGTTTAAATTCGGGTTTAAAAAAACGCAGTGGGTAGATCCGCCAGACCCACTGGCGGAACTAGCTATTTCTAGCTAGTTCCGCCAGACTGTCTGGCGGAACTAGCTAAAAAATAGCTAAATTTTTTTTCCACTTAGTAACGTTTTTTATGGAAGAACCGTTACTAAATGCATTTAGTAACAGTTTTTTGGAAAAAATCGTTACTAAGAGTCAAATTTAGTAACGGTTCTTTGATAAAAACCGATACAGTACTAATATTTAGTATCGGTTTTTATTAAAAACCGTTACTAAACGCAAAATTTTGAAATTTTTTGTTGGAAGAACCGTTACTAACTGCATTTAGTAACGGTTTTTTGGGAAGAACGATTACTAAAAGTCAGATTTAGTAACGGTTATCATACAAAAACCGTTACTAAATGAAAAAAAATTTCCCGATTTAGTAACGGTTGTTTGATAAAAACCGATACATATCTAATATTTAGTATCGATTTTTTTTAAAAAACCGTTACTAAACGCTAAATTTTTAAATTTTTTTGGGTCAGATCATAAGCTGGGAAAATGGTCTAGTTCCGCCAGAGGATCTGGCGGAACTAGCTAGAAAATAGATAGTTCCGCCAAGAGTATCTGGCGGAACTAGACCATTTTTTTGGACTTTTTGGTTCAGATTGTAAGTTGGAAAAATGGTCTAGTTCCGCCAGACCTACTGGCGGAACTAGTTAGTTCCGCCAGTGTATCTGGCGGAACTAGACCATTTTTTGGACTTTTTGGGTCGGGTGGCAAGTCCAACATAATGGTCTAGTTCCGCCAGACCGTCTGGCGGAACTAGACCATTTTTTGGACTTTTTGGGTCAGATTGTAAGTTGGGAAAATTGTCTAGTTCCGCCAGACCCACTGGCGGAACTAAATAGTTCCGCCATATGGTCTGGCGGAACCTATATTTTCGTCATTTTTGGGCCAATTTCACCGTCTAAATTGGGCCAAAACTAAATTTTACCTAGTTCCGCCAGATGTGTTGGCGGAACTACCATTTTTCATTAATTAAGGCTGTTTAAGAGTGCCAAATGGCCGAGATTAGCAAAAAAAAAAAATTCCCTAGTTCCGCCAGACCCTCTGGCGGAACTAAAGGTCTGGCGGAAGTGCTACCTACCCAAATATTTTGAAAATCATGCTATCTGATTAATTATTCTTCAAAATAGTGCTACTATTCAAAATAATTCCATTTTTCTTCAACAATTTAGAGTTAATTTTATATTGTAGCATTTTTCAATAAACCGAATGTACATTGTTCTTGTTAAAGTTAAGAAAGGAGGGCTCAACCATCAACAGTCAGATTCAGCTATGATCAAAATACATAATTTTGAAAGATTGAATAGTGCAATGATTTGAAAGTGAAGTTTATTTCTCTTTATAAAAGACATGTATGAATGAGGAGGCCAATGCATGTGGAACAGAACTGAGAAGAACATGGGTGGTGTTGTGTCATCAATCTCATGTAACATACCACTGTCCCTTATCTACAAATCATTCACTTAAAATAATTATAGATATATGAAAAATATAACATAAAGACATTACCCTTTGACAAATCTGAACTTGGTGAGGAACATAATATTCATGCATATATATTACCCTTTGATAATATAATATATTACATTTATATACAGGGACGGAACTCGAGTGAATTTACTGGGGGAGCGGGGGGCAAAAAAAAATTATTCCTACTAATTATTACTGTATAAAATTTTTGAGGGTGGACAAATGCTAAAAATACATGTGTTTCAAAAAAAAATCGCTAAAGTAGTACTAATATATACTATTCCGTTAAATTTTTTTTTGGGGGGACATGGCCCCTCCAGTCTCTGTTAAGCTCTATCCCTATTTATATATGCAATGTATGATTAATATAATAATTAGCATATAATTAGTAAAATAAAATAGTATATAATTAATATAAATTAATGTATAGAATGAAAATATTATCAATAATTATATTATTAATTATTCTTTTAAATATTTATGTGGTTTTTTATATTAAAAATATCATAAATTTATATAATGTTATTATTGTTTTAGTTTTATAAAATTTATTATTTTAATTATTGCTTAAATATTCAGGAATATTTAAAAACATTAAAGATAATTATTAAATTTAAACATGAAAACATAAGAGTATTTTTGTCCAAATTTTTTTTACCCCAATATGTTAACTTCTTTAAATCCATTTTATCACCATAGTTTTTTTTAAATTGAAATTACTTTATAAGTTTTTATTAGAATCTAAAATGTTAGGGATTTACAAAAATACTGAGAAAAGTTAGTTTTTTTAATGTCCCTAGTTATTATCCTATGAATGAAATCAATATTTTTGTTATTGCATCTGTGGAAAGAGAAAAACTTGCTTAATTATCTCTTTCTTTTTTAATGCATTATTACCCAACTAGGTGTGTTAATTGAGCTTTGGAAAGGACATGAAAAGTGAGACATGCATGGTGGGGAAATGAAACAGGCTTGTAATTATGAAAAGCTATAGACTCTAGCAATTTAGTCCATTCATTAGCTCAAAATTCTAAAACAGGCCCATATCTTTTGTACAGCACAGAAGAGCTTAGTGCTTCTTAAAAAAGAACAGTACAGAAGAGCATCCAAAGCACTAAAGTTTAAATTATGAAAATCTGGAATAATTCAAATAATACTAATATAAAGCAAATACAATTCATAAAACAAAATTTGAATTAAATAAGCATCCAAATTATTGAAACTACCTAATTGAGCCTAATTGATCCATAACAGCATGATAAAAGATTAATTGATGTAGTGCCTATCAAAAAATTACAAATTTTATCAATTAATTAGGCATTCACATTGTAGTTGTCCATCAAAGCTAATACTTTCTAAACTTTTTTTGTAAGTTATGTTTGGTTTTTTTAAGTATAGATTATGAATTTACTTCATTTTTTACAATGTCTTCTTTGTGAGAGAATAGTTATTTACGGTACAATATTCCATTTATCCAATCATATAAATTTATATTTTCATCTACAATTAGTACATGTGCTCACACCATAGGCATTTGATAACCAAGTTTTTATGAATGACTGGATTCATATTTGCATGATACCGCAATTATAAAATATTATAAAAGAGTGACAGTATCTACATTTAACATTAGATACACTGCCAATTATATCCATGCTATTAAGCTCATGAACATAAATATTGTTATATTTCTTTATCATTTGACCTGTTACATTAAAATATTGGAGAAAGTCAATTTGTTTATCTACCAAGTAAAGCATGTGCTGTCACCATTGATGTATACGTATCTTTCAATTTCTATACAAATATACTTTATATAACCACATATATAATATAATTTCAAAATCTTGAGAGGTATGTCCATAATCTCTATTAAAATCCGTCACTATATATCAATAACTCTTGAAAATTAATATTATGAGATATCTTTATCATTTAATATAAGTTTCATTAAAATATTTGAAAAATCAATTCGTTATTCCTGACAAATATTCATGAGAATTATTTATCTTGACCAAGTCATTTTGTGATTTGTTTTTCTTTTTTTTAAACTTCGGGAGGCCAACTCGATTTTGTGATTTGTTAAGTTGCTGTTGAAAGTCAAGCTTTAAAAAAAATTAATCAGTTTGTTTTAAATATTGTAATTATAATTAAAATATAGGCCTTTTATATTGTACTTAAAAAGTTAAAATCAAACATAAAACTAATTAAACGAGAGTTAGGCAATAAAAGGTTAATTTGATGTAAGATGTAACTATTGAGCCCTATTGGATGATCATGTAATTAGGCCAAGCCTAGCTTAGTTCAACAAAAGTAAAAATCTGGCCTAAACTTAGGTCATGTCCAGTCCAAGTAGATAGTGGGGCCTTTACATAATGTTTTTGTTGACCATATTGCCCTTTTTTCTCCATTTTGGATAAAACATGATAATGAATTATTCAGGAAATGGTCAGGTTAAAAAAATTTGAGAAATAGTTACTGGATAAAAATGAAAATATTCAACAATACGGGCTTGTATCGTAATTTTTGGGCTTGTGATTTTCGGTATAAGAATTTCTTTTGACTATACCCATTTTCTGCGGAGCACGTAATGTACATGTTTGTGCTCACACTACATGCATTTCGTAACCAAAGATTTTATGCATGACTAGACTAGGGTCATATTTGCATGATACTTTAATTATAAATAGTGAATAATAAGTGACATTTTATATCAGTTATACACACTCACATTATGCTGAAGATACATATTATTATATTTCCCATTCACTTGATGAGTTATATGAAAGTATTGAAGGAAATCATCATGGTAACAAATAATCTTGAGAATCCTATGCGCTTATTATGTTAACATGTTATGTATGTATTCTTAATCTTAATGTCTTGGAGTGATACAATTAAGAGACCAAATCACTATCTTTCCCATACAGATATATTTAAGGACAGAAATGATATTCATTTAGTAAGCACAATATGATACCTCCTCCAAAAAAAATGTAAAATGTAATGAGAGTGGTCTCAGCAAATGAGTCTGAAATTAGTAAAATTACTCTTAAGGCCTAATGGGCCTCTATTAAATTGAAATTATAATTGTGAAATGATTTCTTGTGGGCCTAAATGTAAAATTCATTTTGAAGTCATTCTTTAAAAATTGTGAAAATATATACTAGTAAAAGTAAAATTCATTTTGAAGTCATTCTTTAAAAATTGTGAAAATATAGACTAGTAGTTATTAAACAATATATAGAAATGCAAATTATGATTGTATGAATTGGTCTATTGTAATCCTAAAATTTAAAATACACACGGAAATAAGGCTTCTTGCAAAGTTCTCTATTGCAATCCTAAAATTTAAAACAAAATAATTCCAAATTTAAATTTCTAAGCAAAGAACACATAAGAGAAAATACTGTGTTTACAGAGAATATTTTCTTTATAAAAGTAAAGTAATATTTTATAAATTAAAATTTCAAATTATAATGTATCTTATAAAAATATCATGTGTTATAAGTGAAGAATAAATCAATATTATGTACAATCATGTTGATGCAACATCTTACTTGATTCTAGCCATATGAAGACCGTTATTGTATGACCTCTTATAATAAGCTTATTTAAGTCTGAAAAAGAAATATCAAATGTGATAATAATTAGTTAGGCAGCCATAAAGTATCATATTTCGAAAAAAATAATTAGCACGGAATTCAGATTGGTAACTCATGTATATAAAGGCATGTGTGACTATGTAGGAAACAAAAAATAAGAGGGATAGGCACGAGCTCATTCAGTAATAATGGAATAAACTGGAATATTTTTTTCTTATTTTGTAAAGGCTAGAAAGACATGGAATATATAGTGAATTCAAGGGTGGAAAATATAACAATTCTTAAAACTAAAAACATAATTTTTTTTTTTCAGAATGTAATAGAATACCGAGCTGAAAATAAAATCTGCAACAAGATTCCCAATATAGAGTGCCAACATGGCAGCTATTATAAAATCCAGATGCATAATGAACTTCCTTATGAGCTTCCTCATATTAGCTCTCAAACAATAATTGTGCCATTTGCTAGTGAATAACTCTACCTCCAAAAGGACCTCTTTCCAATAAAACTTTTCTTCAAATGGAAACGCAAGATCTGGCGACATGTTTCTGAATAGATTACAAATATCCTCGGAGTCTATAAATGTGTGTCCTTGCAGCAATATTTTGTTGTCTATCAGAATATCGACGTCTCGAGGCGTATGTAACAGTTGAGACAGCATAACAACGTAAGCAGTTACATAAGATTCATCATGTCTTGTTTACTCAAACGCAACGAGATTCTCCAATAGAATGATGGAAAATTCATCTATTACTATATAGGTCATTAAAAGAGATCCATTGTGAAATTCGAGAACGAGATCTAAAATCGAGTGCATCTCTTCCTCTTTCCTCTTAAATGTGATACGTTTATCATAATATACACTCGCCGGTTTCCATCGAACGGGATTTTTAGAACAAAAATCGAGCGTGTTGGTAGCATTTGTAGGTTTGACATGTGGTTTGGGTCGAAGATATAAATACGCTAAATGCAAGAGATCCTCAAAGTTAACCGGTTTGTTATTAGCATTTATAGAATACCCCATATTATAAACGAATTGCTCTACAAAGCTGAGTTGCGAGCCTATCCACAATAGAAACATCATTTCCCACCAACTTACAATACAATTCTCTAACTAAAATAAATGGGATTTGATTTTCCATTAAAAGTATATCCCGTGTGGTCATGCAGGTATAGGCAACATCAAATGGCTCCCATAAAAATATAGCGATTTGAATCCAAGAAAGTACAACATGAATGCCGAATCCCGCAAAATAGCTACAAAAAACTCATTTTCTGACAATTCATTCTGTTCATTACACGCTCTAACATCATTAACAATATCTTTCATAATCATTAAACTGTCAGATTGTTTTGCGGACGTGCCATTTTTCGTAAGGTAATCCAAATAATACTTTTTCGCTTTAACAATTGTTGGATCTTTAAACTTTCAATGGTGGTAAGGTCCCATGCAGACCAAAATTTTTTGTTAAGAAAATATAAAGAAATAATGATATAAGTTATAAACAAAGTATCATTCTCATGTCATGATCAGCCTACACATTCTAGAAGTGATGTTTCTGTTGTGAATACTCTCGAAAAAAAGAAAGAATTTGTTTTAAAGGACCCAGATTCAAAACCGAAAATAAAACAAAAAAAAATTTAATTTAAAATCAAAACAGAATTTCCAAAGAAAAAAGCACCTCATATTTGAAGACTCAAAACCAAACAAAAAAAAATACAAAATTTGATTTCCTCTTATCTAACCGTGTTTTGTATTTGGAAGGCTTGATATGCAAATTGGGGAAACTAAATTTCGCAAATATAACTAATACAAAAAAAAAATAGCAAATATTAAGACGAAGTTCTGTTTGAAAAATGACGTTTTCTTTTCTTTTCTTGGAATGTACAGACTGTGAACCAAGGGTCAATAAAAAAAAAATCCAATTGATAGGTAAAATTATGTATTTAAAAATAAGATTTTATAAAATTGTTTTATTTAAATTGAAGTTCCATAAAAAAAATTGTGCTGATAGCTTATTATGAATTAAACAAGTTTACAATATGGGTAGATGTAGACGTGGCTTGAGATGACTTTAAGATAATTCAAATCTTATGATGTCTTTAAAAAGAAATTAACCATCTAATTTTGCAAAATTATAAAATTATGATGAGATTTGTCTGCTGAACCCTCCATTCTACAACTTGATCAACAAAACTAATGTACAACATTTTATAGCAAATGCAGCAATAAAAACTTTTATTGACATTATAGAGTAACTTTGTTGCCACGATTCACTAAGATTCAGCTTTTTAGCGCAAGAATTCGTCCCTAAAAAAAACTTTTATTGACCAATAGTTTGGAAACCTTCTGATGTTATGCAAAGTTTGTAAATATTGCCTATGGGCTTTGGGGAAAAAAAATTTCATGTAAATATATTCTTTACCAATTGGAAATTCCAAATATAACTCGGTCAATCTTGTGAGACAAGCAAATATGCCTTTAAATCTAAGGCCCAATAAGCCTTCGAATAAATTGTAGGTAAATTCTAAATTGATTTCTCATTGGCCTAAATATAAATTTATTTTAAAAGTTATAATTATAAAACGATATCTCATGTATCTCAATGTAGAATTTCTTTTGAGTTACTTATAATCATAAAATTGCCGTATGGGTCCAATATAAATTTTACATTGGAAAAAATGTAAACATTTTATAGAAAAAAGGGAAATCCAAAATCATCGCCGTATATTGTTTCTTCCGCGTTTCTATATATTATTTTAATGCTTCTAAAAAATAAATTTTTATATACTGTTTGTTTTAAGTTTATATATTTTTTATCGTCTCTATATACTGTTGTGCTGCACGATGGGAATCTCATCGTGTAACATCAGGTCTCATAAAAAATGCTACAACAAAATGCTTTTATTGACTAATAGTTTGGAAAACTCTCATGGTTATACAAAGTTTTAATGTAAATATATTCTTTGTTGATTCCAAATCTAACTCAATCAGTCTTGTGAATTGTGATACTATTAAATGCATTTACACAACATTATATTTATCTAACCTTATGAATTTAATTTTATCCGCCAACTGCCAAGTATAAAGCATGTGCTCACTCACACTATAGGCATTTCATAACCAACTTTTTATGCATGACACTCCGGACATATTTGCATGATAGTTCAATAATTATTATTTTTATTCATGAAACTTCTATTATAAAAGATTATAAAAGAGTGACAATATATGACATTTTCAATTAGTTATATTTTCAATGGGCTTTGATATAGTGACATTAAATTTCCCCACATTTATCACTATGTGAGGGTTACTTACGACTTTTATTTACTATACGTGGACATACTTACTACTAAAACTCAATATTTTTTCTGCTGTGGGCCCCACTTACTACTACAATTCAAAACTACTGACTGCATAGTGTTAAGTAGGAGACAATTTTATGACATTTTAGAGTTTTTCAGTTTTAATCATATCCATACTAGCTCATGAAGATTAATGATTACATTTCTTTATCATTTGATGTAAAATACATTAAAGCATTGGAGGAAATCAATCCGTTTGTCCTCACAATAATATCACAGAGAATTATTTGTGCACTTTATATTAATATGCTAAACAATTATACTCAACATCTTAAAGTGCTACCACTAAGAAGACGGCATAATATCGAAGTATGTTTCTCGAGGAGGTGGTACCGATTTTTTCTTAACTAAAGAAGAGTTGCCTAAATTTGATTAATGTTATTAACCAACCCGATATCAATAACTATCTCGGCTATTAATGAGTAACCATTTTGTTAACTCAACCGTTACATCACTACAACACATCCAAATGATTTCCCGAGAAATTTGAAACGGGACCTGACTCCATGACGAGAAGGTCCCTTTTGCGTATCCCGACTCTACGACATCAAACAGAGCTCTTGGTTTCGAAAAATGTGGATCGGGTTTGAATATTATCCTCTCATTGTCAAGGAGATTCGGGATTCTTCTAGAAGAACGGAACTCAGGGCCCTATGGTTCATATCCAATCCTTCAAAATATGAGGTTGTCCTGCCCAATTTCTGAAGAATTGTTTCATTCGCCTCCTCAAATTCAACCAATTTCTGTTTCGAGAGGATTTCTATGGCTAGTAATTTTTCCTCCCTAAAGCGCAATATGTGTGGATTACACATGTCACGGTTGAATGGCCCAAGCACAACTATTACCGGACAGAATTCGTCCAACCGCATCAATTCAGGGGCCTATTCATGATTGGCTGAAATTGATGAATTAATTTATATTAATTAAAATAACACAATTCGGTAGATTTGCACGAAATGATAAGGCATCAAGTGATTTCTTTAGCAAAAATTGACCAAAATATTACTCAAATGTGCAAAGAGCAGAGGGGTATAGTTATAAAAGATGAATCTGATGAAACTGATTACAAAAATGTCAAATTATTAAGACAAGGAATCAAGTATCAAGCAGAGTGGGGAAAAGTAATGAAAGGAGCAGACAGGAATAGAGAATATGAATCAACAGAACATCCAATCACGAGTTTTTAATCACAAATTCAGAGAAACAAAACAATCGCAAAGTCGTGTAAATAAGTAATTATTCGTTAACTGAGAATAAATAAATAAATTAGCTACTACCGCCACTCCCACTGGCGGTACTCGTTAATTCACTAATTTAACAATAATTTAGTCCGTTTAAGGGCGAGTTAAAATTTCGTTGATAAAATCAAGAAAAATAGACACTACCGCCAGATGGCTTGGCGGTAATGAACCACTACCGCCATCAGGCCTGACGGTAGTGCTAGATACTTAATTATTTTTATGTGGGTGCTAATTAGTTAATTTTTTTGGTACATGCGCTATTTTAAAAAAAAAGTCTCTATTTTTGTTTGCTTCTACTAATCTTTCTCTTTCATGTATAAATATAATAAGACACAATCATGGACTTGTTAAAATATAGCTTTTCACATTAGTTGAATGCCACCAAGTACATCTTGTTGAATGCATGAAGTATCACCCAATATTCGTTTCAATGCATGAAATACCAGCCAAATAATATATATTAATGAATTATCAGTACAATAATACATTAGCATATAGGACCTTTAGTAAAGTATTTAGTATGTTTTGGGTACTACATGCACCCCAGCCCAACAAAACTTTCTTTATTTCGGCATGATAAATGATGGACAAGCGTCTCGACTCACTTCTGGAACTTGGGAAATGGAATTCGGAGTTTAAGGTCGGCTTTAATTTAAAGTGTGTCCCTAGAAAATATCATAATTTCACATATACCGCTATAAAAAAAGGAAATATCACTAAATACCGATATCCCTACAAAATTACTCATATATAAATTAATACCCATATTATGATATATTTTGTGTTAACAACGTAACTTTTTTTTATTTTTCAGTTTTTTCCTCTATGTAAATATGGTAAAGATTTACGTTGAGTCATTCTATGTTTTTTTTAGTTTATATATTTATATATGGTAGTTTTAAGATGAATATATTTGAAAAAACAATTTATAATTGTTTAAAAAATAATAAAACATAATAGGATGTATAAAATAGTTATTTTATGTTTTAGTACAGTAATTAATAATAATACAATCATTATATATCTTATTTTATTTATATATTTTATTTACGGAATATTAATCAACACCAAAAATGGTGATATTTTATGAATTTCGTAGGTATTATTCATGCATGATATATAAATGGTTTTATGGCACGAAGAAGAAGAAGAAGAGCAGAGACGGAGCTTGACGGTATTATTTGGGGGGGGGGGGGGAAAGAATTTTCCCCATTAATTAACACTTAGCAAAAATTTTGGGAGGGACAAATACATAGAAATACATGTATTTTAAAAATTTATTCAGTAAAACACTACTAATATATACTACTCTTATAAAATCTTGGGGGGACCATAACCCCTCCCAGTCTCTATTAAGCTCCGTTCCTGAAGAAGAGGAAGAGGATGAAGAGCCTGCTCTCCGCCCCGCTCAAGCCGACGGATGAGCAGCGAGAGAACCCGTTTGCCACCATCTCCGCCCCGTTGCCGCAAATTCGACGTCTTGTGCGAGAAGCGCAAGGGCGAGGAGCGGCCTCTCTCGCTCTCTCGCCGTTGAAAAGGTTCCATCTTTTCCCTTTTCTTTCGTTTGAATTCTCACAATATGGCGAATTTTGATAAATTGGGATTAGTTTTCTCGTTTGGGTGTTTTAGTGTCACTGTTTGACGTGGAATTAAGCTTCGATTTCAGTCTTGACTGTTACAACAATGTAATATTGGTTCTAATAATCTAATTTAATAACTTTTTTTGGGACGAATTTGTTTTGTTTTTGCTACAGCCAAAGAAAACTCTACGGAAGGATGCACAATATAGCTAGGTGTATTAATTGAGCTTTAGACTTGCATGGTAAGGAAATAAAACATGAAAAGTGAGACCTGCGTTGTGATGAAATGAAACAAGCCTAATTATGAAATGATATAGAAATAGAATCTACCAATTTTGATCAATTATTACCTCAAATTTCTAAAACAGGTCCATGTCTTTTCAACAGTCCACAAAAGAGCATTCAAAGAAGCCTGGTTTAATTTGAGAAAATCTCAAATAATTCAAATTGTGCAATTATAAAACAAATACAAAAAGTTATATTGATATACAAAAGTTGGAATGAACATTAAAAAATATGATGCATAAAAATAAGTATGTATATTGGCATTCATTAGAAATTTATAATATTAAAAAATGTGTGCAAATAATATAATGCGTAATTTATAATATTAAAAAAGTTATGATATACAAAAAATTGGAATGAACATATAAAAAAATATAATGCATTCATTCTACTTCTAACACTGAATTAGCTAAGCCTCCATATTCTTCATTATCACCCAATTAACCTTGCCATTACTTTAATTATGACCCAATCAAAGCTTCTAAAATATTTTGAAGTTGCAATCAAATAAAATAATGATGTCGCATATGACTGAATGTAAAATTTATTTTGAAGTTACGATTACCATTCTCAAAAAAAAAAAAAAAAAAAAAAAAAATAACGACAAAAAAAGAAGAACTCAAAGCTCCCATTCAAAAAGAAAAAGAAAAAGAAGAAGAAGTTACGATTACCATCATAAAATAATTTCAAATGGGCCTAAATATGAGATATTTTGAAGTATATAATCATTAAATACGTCTCATGGGCCTAAATGAGAAATTATTTTCAAGTTATAATTATTAAATAGGTCTCATGGGCCTAAATGTACATTTTAATTTTAAGGTATAATCATAAAATTATATCTAATCTAATGGTCCTAAATGTAAATTTTACTTTGAAAATTAATGTACGACATTTTATAGAGAAACAACACAAAGATTTTATTGAAGAATAGTTTGGAATAACCTGATGTTTATACAAAGCTTTTTATGTAAATAGATTCTTTTGTTTTGAAGGAAATTATATAAACACATTCTCTACTAATCTAACTCGGTAAATGTCTCGTGAGACTAAATATGATTTTTCACATCATGCATGATATTTCGAAACTTAAAATGATTGTCATTTTAAAAATGATCTCAGCAGGGCAAATAAGTTTGAAATTATTTTCATGACTTTAAGGGCCTAATGGGCCTCTAATAAACTGGTCTTTATTATAAAATGATTTCTCATGGGCCTAAATATAAAGAAAAATTGGAACGTTGACTCATGGGCCTAAATATAAAATAATCACAGAACTTTTTTTTTCTTGAAAAAATAATAATCACAAAATATTTTTACAAAAATACAATAAAGCTGAAATTAGCACTATATACACAATTATCACGCTATATTATTTATTTACATAAAACTGAGTATTTCACATCCATCCTTGAAAAAAGGACCCCTCAAATAGTCAATATTCTTGCTTCTAGTTTCTTTCTGTATGGTCTTTTTAATTGAGTTATTTTTTTAAAGGAATTTAATTGAGTTATTATACAAATTTAGAAGGAATAGGATTATTTTTTTAGATTCAAAATTGTAACATTCTATAGGAGTTACTACTAAGATATAAAATTGGATTAAGAGATTCTAATTAAGCTAAATCAAACTAAAAAGTCATATCAAAACTCATGTAACATGTAATAAATATATATATATATATATATATATATATATATATATATATAGTATCTATGTTCCTACTACTCTAATTGATCACTGGTCCAAAGACTGAGGTTGGTGAAAATGTGGAGGCAAACTGAAAGACCCGTGTATAAATAAAAAGTTGGAATCTATATCTTACCAACAAGATTTAGACATAATCACCTCTAACACTAAAGTAAACCTAGCTAGGCCGTGTATAAATGAAAGATGTACTAATTTTCCTGACTCGTCTATTCTAACAAACAGTAAAATAATAAGTTTATTTACTCTAGAGAGAGTTGGTGGTCAAGTACTATCTACTAGTAAGTCTGAAAAATGAACTGTCGTGCATATATATTTACTAGTCTCACCAAACATTTGACTAAGAGGTTCGGAACTTAATTGCTGTATACCCAATGGTTGAAACATAAAAAAAAAATAGAAAGTCGTATTTAATACCTTCATTTTTGGTTTTTTTTTTATTTGTAAATCATGAATTTACTTCTTAATGTTAAATTATGAATTTACTGATTTTTTCTTGCTGAGAGAATAATTATTTAGGGTACATACCCAACCTTATGAAATTATTTTTATCTACCAAGTATAAAGAATGCGCTCACACCATAGGCATTTCATAACCAATTTTTATGCATGACCCCGGACATATTTGTATGATACTTGGATTAGATATTATGATATTTTGTAGCGTCATAGATTCTCAGTCTTTGATCCAATCACAAGCATATAGAATATGAATCTAACAAAACATGGAATTCGGAGTTTAGGATCGGCTTAGTTTCATATCTGTGTCCCTACAAAATATCATAATTTCACATATAACGCTATAAAAAGTGAAATATTACGAAATATCAATGCACCTACAAAATCATTCATATATAAATGAATACCTCTATTATGATATATTTTGTGTTACTAACTTAATTTTTTTTTAATTAATTTTCTTACTAAATTTGCAGAAATTAAAAAATTTAACCTATTCCGTCAAAAGAGCTTGCAGAACAACGTTTTTTTCCTAATTTGGATTATTTAGGCTATTCAATCGTCGGGGACATGTTCCGCCATAATGTTTGGCGGAACAGCTTCTGTTCCGTCAAAAGGTTGACGGAAACAGTAGTTTCTTAATTATTTTCAAACCGATGGTATTTGTTGAATTATTTTTGAAACGGGTGGTGTTTTAAAAAAAAAGTCTAAAATTATATCTAATGGGCCTAAATGTAAATTTTACTTTGAAAATTAATGTACAACATTTTATAGAGAAATGCTACAACAAAAAACTTTTTATTGACCAATATTTTGGAAAATCCTGATGTTTATGCAAAGCTTTTTATGTAAATAGATTCTTATTTTTTTGGAGGATATTATGTAAATATATTCTCTACTAATTCCAAATCAAAACCAGTAAATGTCTGGTGAGATTAAATATGCATTTTCACATCATGCATGATATTTCGAAGCTAAATGATAAGTCATTTGAAAAATGAACTCAGCAGAGCAAACAACTTTGAAATCAGTTTTATGACTTTTAAGGTCTAATGGGCTTCTTCTAATAAACAGAAGTTAGAATTCTAAATTGATTTCTCATGGGCCTAAATATAAAAATAATTTGGAACGTGATGACTCATGGTCTTTTTAATTGAGTTATAATGAAGATTTAGAAGGAATATACTTATTTCATAGATTCATAATTACAACATTATATAGGACTTAGAATTAAGAGAGAATTTTTTTTTGGGGTCTAAAACTCGTAGGCGTTACGCGTATATAACCAGAACAAAATACATAGTTTTTATTGGTTGATCTTTGTTCTTTTCTTCTTTGTTTGGGTTGCTTTCATTTCTTTCAGTTAGTTGGGTCTGTAATATAAAAATTAAGAGATAAAATTAGGGCAAGAGATTCTGATTAAGGTAAATCAAACAAAAATGTCATATCAAAACTCCTATAATTAAGATGTAATATATCTCTTGTTTAGTGCATGTGTTTCTCTCCTACGCAGGCTACTCTATTCTATATATAGTCCAAAGAGGTTGATGAAAATGTGGAGGCAAACTGAAAGAGCCGTGTATAAATAAGAAGTTAGATTTATATCTTATTCTTACCAAACAAGATTTAGGGATCGAATACTAAAGTAAACCTAGCTAGGCTGCCTTTTATTTAATTAATGAAAGATGTACTAATTTCCCTGACTCATCTACTCTAACAAACAGTAAAATAATTAGTTTATTTACTGCAGCTGTAGAGAAAGTCGGTGGTCAAATACTATCTACTAATAAGTTTGAATGAACTATCATGCTGATATATTTACTAGTCTCACAAAACATTTGACTAAGATTCGGAGCTTAATTGACTGATTGTGGTCAGTAATACTTTTTGTATGTTTTTCTATTTGTAAATCTGGTCTGGGTTGACTTCTTCAAGTATAAATTATAAATTACTTCATAATTTACTGAATTTTTCTTGGTGAGAATAATTATTTAGGGTACATTGTCTTTATCCAACCTTATGAATTTACTTTTTTATCTAACAAGTAAAAAAATGAAGTTACAATTATAGAATGATGTCTTATGGGCTTGAATGTTAAATTTATTTTGAAGTTGCAATCATAAAATAAATTCTAATGGGCCGAAATATAAAATTTAATTTGAAGGTACGAAATCATCATATAATATCTTACAGTATATATACTCTTTTTCTGCTGTTAAAAAATTAGCAATTTATTTACTTTTGTATTATATTGTATATATATGATATGCAATATATTGGGATAGCTTTGAAGTATTTTGTAATACTTCTCAAAATGCGGGATAACGCTCAAGCCAAAATGCAAGTATCTCTCTCGGTTCAAATTTAATTATTTCTTAAGTATCAATTATTAAATAAATTAATAAATATATTAAATTAAATATATTAAATAAATTAAATTAAAATATATTAAATTAATTAATAAAAAATATTAAATGAAAATGAATATTAAACAAATTAAATTAAATATGTTAAATTAAGTTAAATAAAAAATAATACAAATTAAAATAAAATTTTAAATATTAATAAATTAAACAAAATTAAATATTAAATATTAATTAAATTAAATATTAAATAATTTTAAATAATTTTTTAAAATTAAAGTAAAATAAAATATTATATGATTTAACATAAAAATATTAAATTAAAATAAAATAAATTATATAAAATAAAATATTACATTAAATAGAATATTGTTTTAAAATAAAAATTATTTAATTTAAATAAATTACATAAAATAAAATATTTCTTTTCTTTTATATTTAAATTTATTGTATTTAATTTCTTTTTTTGTTTAATTAATCATTTATATCAACTAATGGTACTTATTTATTTATTTTTAATAATTGTATGTGTAACGTGTGAGATTACCTTTATAAATTATTCTTTAACTGCAAAGAATAATTTTGAAAAATTGGTACATAATTTTAAGTAGATACTTTATAATTATGAAACAATTAACTTGAATCAAAATTAAAATCCCAAATTTACATCAAAAATCAAACAATGAATTTTTTCTTTATATTATTTTAAATACACCAAATTAAACAACTAATATGTATTTTTAAAATTATGTATAATTATGATAATGTATTTGAGATATAAATCAAACTTTAAATACCTCAAATCAAACATGCCTGATGTAAAAAATTATAACTTTTTAATTAATAAAATCCTAGTAGGCAAATGGCCTACTCTTCAAAATAATAATAATAATAATAATATAATGGACTGAAGTGAAGTGACTAGAGTCGTGTAAGAATAAAAGGTTGGATTTATTTCATACCAAACGTGATTAGGCAAAAATTCACCCTAAAATAAAAGTAAACCTAGCTGGGCCGTCTTTCATGAAAATATTCTAGTTTTGTCTACAATATTCTCACATATAGTAAATGAAGTTTATTTACTATTAGTTATGTTCAGAGAAAGAGTCAGTGGTCAAATACAATCTGCTAAAAAGTTCTTAATTATTTCTTTGCCACTCTACAAAGTTCCTAATTGAATGTACTGTCATTCATATATATATCATATAATTGTCTCACAAGTCATTGACTGAGTTTGATTTTGACTTGAATCGACTGTGGTCAGTGATATTCAGTCTGAAATCACGTTTAATATTAACAATAACAGTTCATAAAGATTGTGTTACATAATTTTACTTATCAATAGAAAGATAATCATTCAAGGGAAATCTAGGTTAGCACGATGCATTATCTGGCGTGTTGCAGCGATGCACTCATGTGGTTGAACAACATGATATACGCACATGGGTTTGTGTTGAGAAACTTAGACTAGCTATGTTAAGAACGCACATAATTTTGGGCTTTTATAAGCTGATATATTAAGTTCGACGATGATAAAGGATAGATGGAGAAAATGTATAAAAGTTGTTTTGTAGGATAGAGGATACTTCTGTTGTATTTATATATATAATATTTTCTATTTTATATATACTGTATTACTATTTATTTCTTATATACTTTTATTCATTTTATATTATTTTCATATATACTCTTATTTATCTCATGTATACTGTTTTTTATATTGGGAAATGTGTTATCACGACGTGATTGGGCATGCCTAAATTACGACGGAGTGCACCACTCACGAGGATATCTCATATCTTTTTTTTGTCACTCTTTTCTTCTCCAGCACGACGGTTATATATTATTGTTAGCTTATTTATATATTGTTTTATATATACTTGTTTTGTCTAAATAATATACCGTTATATCATATTTATGTATCGTATATATATATATATATATATATATATATATATATATATATATATATATATATATATATATATATATATATATATATATACTATTATTGGCCGATTTATGTATTGTTTTGTATGAATAATGTACCGTTATATCGGATCTATATATTGTTATATCTTATCTCTATATCACATCTATATACCGATATATATGAATTGTTATTGGCTAATTTATATATTGTTATATATATACTATTTTGTTTGAATAATATAACGTTATATATATATATATATATATATATATATATATATATATATATATATATATATATATATATATATATATATATATATATATATATATATGGACGTGACGAGAGTCTTACATGATGAAACGAGGCAATTAAGGAGTGATAATGGAAGCTCATCGTGATTAAGGCGTGATTTAATGATGTTGACGTCAGCCGTTGTGATGAATTCTTATTTATAATCATATATTATTTTAATATATTATTTATAATCATAAATTCTTTTTTTAGTTTATATATATATATAGGGAGATGCTGAAAAACATACGTATGTTCGAACATACGTTTTTTTAAAATACCCGTAAAGTGGTTATAAAAAGTAAAAATTTAAATTTCAACCGTATGTATGTAATATATATGTTATGAATATGTTGTGGATTAATTTTCACATGAATCAGAATAATATATCATTGCCATCATGTATCATCAAACTATTATTCGATACATATTTTGAATAGTGCTGCATATTTTTGATGATATATGATGGCAATGATATAATATTCTGATTTTTGTGAAAATTAATCTCCAACATATTCATAACATATATATTATATCTGTATGGTTGAAATTTTTATTTTTATTTTTTTAATACGTATTTTGGGTGTGACACAAAAACGTATGTTGTGGATACGTATGTTTTTTGACCACACCATATATATATATATATATATATATATATATATAGTTTCTTATATTCAAATTTTTTATGCCCGTATACATATGATGATTAGCACTTTCAACTCAAAAGGAGTACGAAGAACGATATTAAATATTCATTTGAAATGAATTCTTATTTTCATCATGTGTAAGAATTCAAATTCGATTCAATGTGCTTATAACTTATCGTCAACATATGAAATAATAATTATATTTCATATGAAATAATAATTATTTTTCCACCTGTATTCAAGTTCAACACATAATATGATTATATCTATATTCAGTATATTTTTGAAAAATGGTAGGCCCTAGAAATCAAACTAGAAACCCAAAAGAAGTAAGAACTATAATTTTATTAACTGTTTTTTGATAAATTGCCGTAATTTTTTTTTTTTAAAGGAATAAGAGGTAACCAAATTGGTCCCTGTATTTGATTAAATGAAACGTTCAATTACAATCAAACTAGGCCTGCATGATAATGTATCCTGGAAGCAAAAATACATAAAACTGACTTAACTCTATCTACAATTGCCATAATTTTATTAACTATCAATAGTAAAAACAAAACAAAAAACATATAGGTTACATTATCACCTAAATACATTTACATATCACGATATATTCTCTTAGATTTCTGTAGATCATATATTTTTAAATGTTAGTATACATACCCATGCTAGCATAAATATAGTCTATAGATTCCAGTATTTATCGCAAGTAAAGACTACTATATTCATCACATTAAATTTACATCGCCTTTTCGCACGTTTATCAATATATACTTATTTAACAAATTCTATAAGTCCAATCAATCAGTCATTTTTGACTTGTTTCGTGATTATAGACTAACACATGTGATAAGATGCAAAACTTTAGCCGTCCATTAATGTCTTTGTGTGACACGTATGAGCACCAAATAACAAGGCCGACAATACTGATTACGATCGCCGCCCCTTAATTAGTTGAAACATGTCTAATTAAAAAATAAGCTCCAATTTAATCACAGTTGAAATGACTCTAAGAGGCATTCGTGATAAAGTGAATAATACATTGTGCACTAGGTTTGTATATAATTCGGATCGAATGTTTTTTAAATCAGTCAAATATTCGGTAAAAAAAAGAAAGCATCTATTTTTAGCTTTAAGCTATAAATATATAGATTGTTATTGATATATCTTACTTTAAGTTTTTATGTTTTATTTAAATAAACAAATTTTATTTCTTTGGAAAAATTCGTATTATACGGTATAGCGCGTGTAACACACCAAAAAATATATACAAATATTTTTTTATCAGATATTTTAATTAAAAATATAAATATTTTAAGGTCATTTTCATAAAATTGACACTCATTTAATCCTCAGATTATTCATGCATGTATATTTTAAGGGGATGTATTTTCTTGAATAAAGTGTTATTTTTATTATATTCATTAAATAGTTTTGAAATGTGTGATTTAAAGGGAATGAAATGAATTTTTGGCATGACAATTTCACTTTAGTTCCTATAAACATCATATTTTGAATTTATAAAATAATAATAACAATTTAAAAAGAGAGAAAGAAATCAAATTTTGGTGCATGTCAGTTTTCGATCACTCACAAACATTCAGATTTGTTTTGTCAAGTGGAAAGGTAACTAAGCTTCTCTATATCTATCGATTTTTTTATAAATATTTTTATGTGATACTTTTATTTTGACTCAGCTGAGATTTATTTTATTTTTATTTTTATGAATTATTATTATTATTGATATACGGAATAATAACTTAAAAGAGAAAAGAGAATTTGTGTTTGTTGATGGATTTTAGGAAGTAATTATAGTGCTTCAGGTCACCCTAGCGCAGCTATTCTACGCAACTGATTTGGTTTCACATGGTATTCAGATGCTCATAACGGTAGGGCACCCTGTGACAGCGATTCCGGGCATCTTAACGGACGACCTAGAATTTAATCATAAAAGAGGAAGGATGAAAATTCATTTAAAGAAGGTTTGGAAAGTGAAATTTATGAGTTTTAAATATATTTTAATTATCATAATTTTTATGATTAAGTTATTTTATTATTTATTATTTTAAATAATTTCAGTTATATATAGAGAAGCTGTGTCTTGTTTTTTTTTTCAAACTAGTTACTAAGTTTTAAACTCACTGTCATTTATCTGATTTTATTGGCGTAAAGTTGACGGTCGGTATGAAAAACGAGACACGGATAATATTTTGGATAGCTCAAAATTGGGCAAAAATGCTTCGTATATTATTAAAATATTTAATATTATATGGCAGTCATGTTTCGGTTTTGGGGCGTGACAGTGTGTTTTCAAAATTTTTACAAAATACGTGAATTAATCAGGCTAAGAATGAGTATGTCAATACTGAAATTATTCGTAATAAGTCAATTATATGTGAATTATACAAGTATTATTCGCGAATTGAACTATGTATGACTTTCATCAATAAAGCTAAACATTTTAATCTCATTTATTTCAACTGAAATTAATTTCCACCGGCATGTCACATTTTTCATCTTATTTTGGTACAAAAAATCATCCATTAAAGCCGATATGGAACTAATTTTGGACCTTTTCTAACTGAAAGCGGCTTCTTTTTTACAAGGACATGCAATTTGAAAATTTGACGAATTGTCTCATTCTCGGTGATTTAGTTTGGCATTATTTTTTCTGGGGCAATGAATTTCTGCAATTGAATCGGTACAAGTGGGTGTCAAAATTTTGTATAAGAATCCAAAAATATGGTAGGTTTACTATAGAGTGTGGCAAGAAAATAATTACCACTTATACCAGAGGAAAAATGGGGAGTGTATAAGTTATATAGTTAAGAAAATTTTGTATAAGAATCCAAAAATATGGTAGGTTTTCTATAGAGTGTGGCAAGAAAATAATTACGACTTATACCAGAGAAAAAATGGGGAGTGTATAAGTTATAAGTTAAGAAAATAATTTCTTCAGCGAGTCATGACAATTTCACATTTCGTCAATATGCCCATGCAAAGCAGTCCATACTTTTTTCTGTTTTTCATACAACCGGACCACCTTGTCTCTTATCTATATATCCACACATGTGCTATTATACCATGCACTATCAGAACTATATCTACTCTTTTTAGTAAGCTTTAGCTAGAGTATGGGAGGTTTTGTTTGTATTTGTACTTGTATTTGGTGCATGATGAAAATTAAACAAACCAAACTTAGAGTGAGCCCGAAATGTGGAGCTTAGATTTCTCACACGGCTTTTTCTTTCGTCCTTTTCTGTTAATTAATTTTTATTTTTTTCTTAAAAAAGAAAGTTTTTTGACTAAGAATCAAGGTAGAGAAAGAAGTAGAAGAATAATAGAATCGAATACACTGTATCAATTTGTTACAATTTTATTTGTAAAAATAGGTTACAAAGTGGTAATGTTTATCTCACACGGCTTTCTTTCTTTCTTTTATTAATTATTTGGTATTTTCTCTCTCGAAGATGAGTCTTTTAATCCAGAGGAAAAGTATAATAATAGAATACATTTTATGAGAATTATTACAATTTGTTCTAATCTTTTATTTGTAAAAAAGACACGTTACAAAGCGTCAATTTTTCTCTCTTTCTTTTTTCCTTATTTTGGGATGAAACGTGTATACTTTTCCTAACTTAAATCATGAAAATAGGGAAAAAGTTGCATAAAAATTAAAAACGTTGCTCGTTATTCCTTTATTCCATTTCAATATGTCATCAATAAATATACCATTTTGTAAAACTTAAAAAATAATAGATTAAAAAATTGTAGTATTCTGCTTTTGCGTAATGATATGAGCATAATTTATTCCCTTGAGTATAATAAATGACATCTAAAGTTAACAAGTATAGATTAGTTTTTCATTTTTAGATGCTAAATTTTATTAGAAAATCATTTTATATGCTAAATTTATGTTTATAATAAATTTCTCATAACAATATCATTTCTTTTTATCCTTCTCTTCCGATTAAAACGTTTTATTTTTCCCAAATTAAATCATGAAAATATGGAAAAAGAGTGCATTAAAATATATATATATATATATATATATATATATATATATATATAAAGTAGACAAGATTTAAAGAAATTGAATTGTGATCAAGCTTTAATTACTTTCTTTTTCATACTTTTCAGATTAAAATGACCTCTTTCATGATTCAACGTATTGTTCTGTTACTTTCAAAAATACATCAAATAAAAAATTTCTTCAGTTTTATTTCTATTTTATTTTCCTTTCGATGACTTCACTTTTAATTTTCTGACTCAATTTCCAAACCTTTTCCCCTTAAAAAATGCATATAAATATAAAAAAAAGATTAAATAAAAGCCTTTGGCCCTTGTCGTCTCCCAAACAGTCCGTACACTCGTAAAACATAAAATAAAAAGAAAATCAAATCAAATACTTCCTTCTTTTTTATCTTCAAAAAGCCTATAAAAGAGAGCATCAACTCACACAACCTCTCTACTTTGTTCTCAAGAGAAAAACAATATAAAAACAAAGAGAAGAAGAAGAAGAAGAAGAAGAAGGAAGAAAAAGAAGGAGAAGATGTGTGGAGGAGCTGTGATTTCCGATTTCGTCATCTCATCCCACAGCCGGGATCTTTCTCGGCGTAATCTCCGGCCATCCCCACCGGCCTTCAACGGTAAAACTTCAGAGAATTTTTCTAGCTATGTTTCCATGTTATTGAACCAAACAACTGATATTCTATTCTACACCCATTTTCCATAACAGAGAGTGAGATTGAGAAGAAGGAAGCTCCGTCAGAGAACAACTCACAACCTCAACAACAGAACCCAAAACCGAGCTCAAACTCAAACTCAAAATCTAGGAGCCGTAAGACCAACTTCAGAGGAATCAGGCGGCGTCCATGGGGAAAATGGGCAGCAGAAATCCGAGACCCACAGAAAGGCATGCGGGTCTGGCTCGGCACGTACAACACGCCGGAAGAAGCCGCGCGCGCGTACGATGTCGCGGCGAAACGGATCCGTGGCGACAAGGCGAAGCTCAACTTCCCTGAAACTGACGACCCATTAACCCGTTTGGACCCGCCGGAGAAGAGGCGGAGGACCGAGGAGGAGAGATCGCCGGAGGAGGTTGAGTGGGGGTTTAAGGAGCAAATCGGACGGCTAGAGGAGTTTTTGATTGGAGATGAAGAAGTTGATGTGATGAACGGTTGGGATCAGGTTTTGAATGGATCCGACGGCTCAGATTTAGTTTAAGGAGTAAGGAGGAATTTGTGTTTTTTTCTTTGGAAACTTTGGTTTGGTAACTAGTAGTGAAATGTTTTGTGGAAAGTTCCTTGGGGGTTTGGTATTTGTAAAATATATCCGTATGGTATTTTGTTTATTTTATAAAATGAAGACTTCTTAGGGCTTGTTTGGATATGAAAAAAAATTCTAGTATAAGATGGGGAATTTGTAGGGTTTAAAGATTTGAAAATACCATAGTCCTAGAGGTCCATAAAGTCTATTATTTTTGAGAAGGTACTTGTTTGGATGCAAACTACAAATAGGAAAAACATATAATATACAGCCATCCACTGTAACAAGTAATGTTTTCTTTTGCACTTGATTTTAACATGCAAGTAATAAAGGTTGAGAGTTCAAATGATAACAAAATCAACAACTCAAAACAATTTTTGATAAAAGAAAATTAAGAAATTTCACAAACATCCTTATAAAAGGCCAGCTCATATTAATCCTTGCATATAATACCAGTACACATTTTAGCCGGAATCATTTTAATTTGAACTTTAATTTAACAAACAATAGTAAGACAATAAAAATATAAGATAGTGGAGTGGTCATAAGGAACCTGGCACCATATTTTCAGCACTACATTCTCCATTAATTTGCAAAAAATATTATTCTGCATATATTGTTTCTGTTTTGCATTCAAATTTGCATGCAAAACCCTCAAATTCTTCCCCTTCTTTAATTCAATTTAATCATAGTTATGAAAGCATATAACTTTTGTAGATCCAATTTCTCTAGCAGAAGCTTGGTACCAACTTTATCAGTATAGAATTCATTAAAGCCCATTCAAATCTCTCTAATTGTATATACTATTTTCTCATGAGTTCATCAGGTCAATAGCGCCCCCTTTTGCATTTGCAAAAACACCTCTATTGTAAATACTATTTTCTCATGATTTCATCAGGTCAATTTGTTCCATATATACTGTTTTTTTCGTTAAACAGAGGTCTACTAGGAGTTGAGGCATGTGCATCGTCGTTCAAAATTTCTGCCCTCACTCCTACCACAACCTTTGATTCTCATTCATGGCGAGCAACTGTTCAGCACCAATCATCCCTTCAACAGCCTTTCTCCATTCAGTCGTGCAGATAGCATCATCAAAGAGAAAAAAGAAAGAAATAAATATTCATAGGTGAAGAGAAGATGAAGAAAAGCTAGGTCCATGGCCATAAGAGCGAAGAGAGGGAGACGAGAGAGAGGGAATAAGAGCGAATTAAACGAGTAGAGAGAAAGGGTTGTTGGAGAGATGATTCTTTCCTAGAAAAAAAAATTGATCAATTTGGCCAGTTTTTTTTTATCTGATTTGTGGGATGAGTACTGCAGTGTTTATAATGACGTATATAAAAACTGAAAATAATATATACAACTATATAAACTGAAAATAAACAGTGTATAAAAATTTATTTGATAAAACCGTATATATTTTAAAGAAATAAAAACAGTATATGTAAACATATAAATTGAAAATAAACAGTATATAAAAATTCATTCGGTAAACAATATATATTTAAAAAAAATGAAAATAGTATATAGCGTATATAGAAACGTAAGAAAATAGTATATAATTTCAATCCATCGCTACATGATCTCTACAGTACCTGGCGTGATTTCCAATTTTTCTTTTTTTTTCACCCCACTTTCTATTCATTTATTCCTAAAAATTTCCTGTCGTGAAATAAAAATTTCCTAAACTTTTTCCTATGCATCCAAACAGGCATTTCTAATATGTAAGTAATATTTCCCTATCCTACAATTTTCTTGTGTTTTCCTACTCATCCAAAACAAGCCCTTAGTTTGTTTTTTGATGGAATGCGGCAAGGTTTGAAATCCTATGTGAATTTGCATTAATTGAAACAATAAGCGTTTGTATGTAATACAGAGGGCATGGAAAAAAGAAATGAAAACAAAAAAGCCGGGATTTATTTAATTTTGTTTTATTGCAGACTTATCTAATTTTGTTTATTCGAGGCTTCATATAATTTCGCAATCAAACATGTCATAATCAATTGATCCACTTGAAGGACTTTTGATTCTTTTATCGTTAGCACTAGATAGTGAATTTTGTCATAATTGCGGATTCATATAATTTAGCAATCAATATGTCATAATCAATTGTTTATCTGAGGATTTATATGATTTAGCAATCAATATATCATAATCGATTGATCAACTTGAAGGACACTAATTCTTTATCGCTATCGCTTATAGTGAAATGTTGTCATAATTGGTTTGTTTTATTTGTATGTCTTAATTGTATATCACAGAATTGATGTAAATGACTTTATTAAATGTTCTTATTTTTATTATGATTATATATCAGTAGGATCTCTGTCTATGAGTTAAAGAAAAAAAATACTGATTTCTTTTTTTTTTTAAATGTAAAATATATCATGGGTATCCATCACATGAAAAATGTCGATCAATATCCCTCAATCCATATATTTTCTCCCAAATGTCTAAATTACTACTCATCTTTACTTACAAATAGAAAGAAACTAAATCAAGAGTATAATTTTATGATCCTTCAAAAGGAAGGGCATGTATGATAAATTTTTATATTATCTAGGGGGTATAAGTGATATTGTGTGATTTTCAGGGCGCACATGAGATTACTCTCCTAATTAGAAAAAAATAATGTATAATTGAGTCATTAATACATGTCAATATTATATTTTGTAAAGTGTAGGACCTTCAATATCTTCAAATGCAAGATACACTTATGAGTTTGTAAATGAATCTACCTAAAATTCTGATTAGGTGCTAAACTACTGGTTTTTGTGAAGATAAAAATTTAAATAATTGAGTTGCCAATTTTAAAAACTCAAACTACTGGTTTTTGTGAAGATTAAAATTTAACTAATTGAGTTGGCCAATATTTAAAGTTCCAATTAGCATTATAAATATGGGTGTGGCTAAAAAACATACGTATGCACAACATACGTTTTTTTGCCACACCCAAAATATGTATTAAAAAAAAATATATATTTCAAACGTACGGATGTAATATGTTGGAGATTAATTTTCACAAAAATCAGAATATTATATCATTGCCATCATGTATCATCAAAAATATGCAGCACTATTCAAAACATATATCGGAATAATAGCTTGATGATACATGATTGCGTGATATATTATTCTGATTCCTGTGAAAATTAATCCACAACATATTCATAACATATATATTACATCCATACGGTTGAAATTTGAATTTTTACTTTTTATAACCACTTTACGGGTATTTGAAAAAAACTTATGTTCGAACATACGTATGTTTTTTAGCATCTCCCTATAAATATATAACATGTGAAGGTATGATATCATGGTAGTTATTTCTTTGTTTTGGAGTAATTTATTATTTCTTTGATTTACTCTTACTTTGAGATTGAAATTGATCGATACTATATAATTGCTTGATACTCTTTTGTGCTTCTTAGATAAAATTAATGGCGAATCTTAATAGTGATTGAGGAGGCAGTCGCTCTCCCTAAATTTTGAAGTCGTAGTATATATATATAAGATAATAATATTGTATTTTGTGTAGAAAATAAAAATTATGTATGCATTACCCTTCTAATTTTTTGGTGTATTTTTTATTATTGTTCCTCATAATTTTTAGGTCAAGATCCGCAACTAGATAAAATATCTTTCGTTTCTTAAAAAAATGTAGTAATCTTTTTCTAAAAAAAAAATCTGCTTTTTTTTTTTTTTTTTTTTTTTTTGGAACTTTGAGATTTCAAAAGTTTTCTGGTTTCTCCTTAATAATACTTTAGTTTCTAGGGCTCTCGTTTGGTCTCTGTTCTGCTATTCTATATAGGCTATTTGGTTAATTATGTACATGATGTCCTCTCCCATTCTACGGTGTAACAAACCTTTTATTTTAATTTAATATAAATCGAGGTAATTACTTGCCGTTCCTTCAAAAAAAAAAAAAAATAGAATTTAAAATAAAAGTAAAGGAAATAATTTTATGCATTTAAAGCTCGAAAATATTATTTTTTACAAAATCAACAATGAAAACATTATTTTTGCAACTTTTTTTTATTTCAACGTCATTTCTTAAAAACAACTCTGTAATCTTATTTACTTTGAAGAAATATTATTTAACTCAAATACTAAGCCTTTAATTTTACTTGAAAGATATATCTTATTTAAGCTAGTTACTGGGCCTAAATAAGCACTAAAAAACATGAATCCAGCAACTTTACAATAAGATCTCATTTTGTATTTGTTTATTCCAAAGGCAATATAAGTGTTTCTTTTTATTTTCATTTTACAAGTATCCATGAGATATCTCACTGAGTCAACCTACAGTATCCAAGTATCAGGTATTTCTTAGTCAATTTCCCCTGTTAGTTGTGCTAATTGCACATGTTACACTTAGATATTTGAATCACACTTAAGATACTTGAAGTGAGTTTTTCAAGCAATCAATATAAATATGCTTTCAAATTATTTTCATGAATCGTAAATCAAATAAAAAATTAAAATACAATCTCATTCGACTAAATCAAATAAAAAAATTAAAATACAATCTCATTCGACTGATAAATGAAGTTTGGAATTCTTAGTTAATTTAGAATTCTATGTTGTTTATAATCAAGCTATGATGCAAAGTTTTAATTCTTTTCTTCTCTTTTTCGTTCTTTTTTCATTCCCCTATGCTCTTTTTCTATAATATTAGGTTATTAATTTGTTTGATGTTTATTGTTTCTGATGGATTCTATTCAACCTTCTTTTCTTCTTCTTCTTATTTTCTTAACTTCTGCTAACACTAGTTATTATAACTTTAATGAAGGTGAACAAAATATAATTGCATGCAATTGTAATGAGAACAACAAGAGAGGTTTTATATTATGACTAATGTCTCTAGATGACTCAACCAGACATTGGGCAAATAACAGACGTGACTCGGTATTTGATGCTCCAAAAGAGAAAAGGTACTCAAAGTTGGTGATATATTTACATCTTGTACTATGAGACCATGTGCTCAATATCTTCATGAATCCATTGGCTTCCAAACTATGTCAGCTCAGCCCATGGATTTGCAATTTTTTTTTAAAAAGGCCCCTATTTTTTCTGAATATTTTTGAAGAAAATTCTAAATTTTTAGATCTTTTCTAGTTATAAAGTAGATTTTTTCTGCATTGTGAAGGTTAAAGTTACATGTACATTTCATCTAGTTCTTTTTTTGGACCAAAATGTTGCTCATTTTTATGTTATATTTTCTTTAGTAGAATAATGAAAAAAATGATAAAGTAATATCTTGCAACATGATGTTTCAAGATATCATTTTTAAGTTATTTTGTGCAGTTTTATGACATTTTAAATATATAAGAGAATATTATATTATGTAAAAAATATTCTCTTATATATTGAAAATGCCATTTTCTTCTTTATTAAAATTTTATGAATTTATTCGATTATAATTCACATTTGTTTGTACCAAATAAAAACATTATTTATGTTTTATTTATTGTTTTTGAAAAAAAAACACTTGTCTTTGTTTTTATATTTCTCTGGAGTTCGGAATAATTTTTTCATGTCAAATATAAAAGTTGAAAGAACGAGAGCTCTAATTTTGAACTGTCGAAGTTCAAAAATGATATTTGTGTAAATTTAAATATAGAAGAGTTATTTTACAAATTCTTTTTACTTTAAGGTTGTTTTATAAAGAAACTCGGATTGGCTTTACAAATCCACTGTATTACACTTTTGTCTCTCTTTGTTCTGTCAATTTTTGTCTAGATATTGTGAAGTTGATTTTGTTTGTGATTATTAATAGATAGGTTTTCAAATGAGTGAAGTTATTCTGTTTTTTCTTATAAAACTCTATCATACTTTCCTGTCAAATTGGTAGAAAAAAGAGAAGTGAAAATGAAGTAAATTGTCTTTGGTGAGTTATTTCATTATCATGTATCTTTTTTATATCACTGACTTGGTTAAATTCATTGCACATAAAAATTTGAATTATTTGTTCAAATATCGAAAATATTAAATAATAATAGTGAGAATTTGCCCATTCAAAAAATAGTGAAAATTTGAATCTTTTTCTATTAAATAAAAAAATGTAGCCCTTATTTTTGCTAAAGAACAAAAACAAGATAATGGTCTGTCATCTTTTTGACATGTTTATACTTTTTTTAAATAAATTAGACATGTTGGACTATTTGCAACAAGAAAATGACTCCACTTTTAAATTTAAACTTGATTTTGCTGCCAGTATTATTATTTTCTTAAAGATTGAATGACCTTAGTTTGTCACAAGGGTCAGTTTAGTGTTAATTTAATCTTGAAATGTTGAAATTAGGTTTAAGTTATAGTCAATTGCGTTTCAATTTGAGACATTTTTGGATCTTTCTCTTGAACCGGTTTCATGAAATTTTTTAATGGCTCCAAATTAAAAGATTTTGTTGTTAGCCAAATATAATTAAATAAGCATAAAAGTACTATGATGAAAGACTTATGATTAACATCTGTAGTTATTATCCATTATCAATGAAATTGGAAATCCGATACTTATTAGAAATGCATTGTATGAGAAAGACAATATGCACACTTATATATAATCAGTGTTGCGAAAATTCCAGATTTGAATCAATTAATCTCCGATTAGTATCAAATTTTTAGAAAAACGACAGGATTTGATCAAATTTTTTTGAAAAATCTTTTATCCAATTTGGGCCGAATTTTAACAAGTTTTTTTAAGATTCGGACCAATTTGAAAAAAAAACTCAAAAAGATAATATATATGTTCGTACATTTTCTTTCCAACCACCGAGTAGAGGGAGAGAGAGGTATACTCTTCTTGTCTAAGATTTAGTTCTTCTTTTATGCCATTGTGCGACTTGCGATTTTAGTTGTGTGTTTTATTTGGACTTTGTTTTGTTGTGTAAATTTATTTTAGACATGTATCATCTTATTTGGATTTGTCTTGATGTCTTTTGTGTTGTTTAGAAATAATAATAAAACTTTAACGTACTGTTTGGTAGATGAATTTATATTATTTATTTATGTTGAGAAATTATAGTATTATTTTTTTTGAAGGTTGGGAGGCGAAAAGCCTACCAACAATTTCATTAAAGCAAATAGAAAGAGTTACAGAGATTCATAAAAGATCGCATACATGCGCACATAAGCGCCAATGAGAAATAAAGTAGGCTACAATATTTCTTAAAACCCTAAATCCTAAATTGCTAACCAATGTTGCCACAACACTATTGCGACGAATTACGGACGACTGCCCGCCACGTAACTAGGGTTTAACGGACCGATACCGTAACAGAGTTAGGGTTTAGATGACTTGTGTCACCACGGACATTAGGGACAGCTCTCCTTCGGTCAGCCCCAGGCCCCCAAGTCAACACCCTGTGATTTCTCTTGTAGGGGTCTGTCGCCGATGGCTCTAGACATGCCAAAGCCCACCAATAGGCTTGTCGCAGTGAGTAACTCGGCCTTTTGTTGATCGGATCTGTAGTAACTCATCTACCCGATCCAGTTCGTGATCTGATGAGAGGGCTTGCAGCCCTGACTCTTGACAGGACCCCACACAAATGCAATTCGAGACCACAATAACTGTGTGGCTCAAAGCAGTCATATCAGCAGTGGAACTCGCGTGCTCGCATCTCGCTGGTCGGCCTATGCAAGCAGGCGTCCAAAATCCAGCTGTCTGACTGGCGGCCTCTCCGTCTGTTCTATCGAAGCCCCGCTTCGTCGCTGCCGTCCAATTGTCACTCATTAATTGGTCGCTGGATTGAAGCTTCTTCTACCAGGCTGTGCATCCTCCCATGGCATGCATTTGCCACATGAAAACAGCCATGGCCATCAAAAACTCCAAAGAGAAAAAAACCAGGTCGGACTGAGACGACGTCTTCAATCTCTCGCTTCTGCCTGCAAGCCGGTGTCATCCCGTACCTAGAGCATTCAACACAAACGCTCTGCTTTGCGGCGCTCTTCACCCCGCTAGGGTTTTGGAAAGAGGAATAAGTAAAAGGGGAGAGGGGTTAGGGTTTGGTAAAGGGAAAAGGGGGGGATAGGGAGAGGGAAGAGGGGGAGAAGGTGGAGGTGGAGGCGCCACTAGGGTTACCTCCACCCCAGATCTGAATCACACTTTTTTCTTCTCTCCGTACAGTCAGTTTTTAGAAATTATAGTATAATAGTTTCTATTGAAAAATCGTTCGACTAATTACTAATTGCCGATTAATCCCGATTTTTTTCGATTAATCTCAAATCACCACCTTGTAGACCGAGGAGCGATTTGCGATTTTTACAGCATTGTATAATATAATCATGGTTGTAAAAAACGGAAAACGGGGTTTAATCGGACGGAATTTTTTTTGGAGTTTAGGAGTTTAATCGAGTTTAATCGGGATTAATCGAATTAATCGCTATCCATTAATCGGATTGAATTAAATTTTTGTCACGATTTAGGGATTAATCCCCGTTTAATCGGGGATTAAACCCGATTTCTGCAACACTGAATATAATACATACAAAATACTACGTATGCATTTCTGCCATTTGTAATTTGTGACTTGTGAGTTGTGTCTGTGAGGGTGGAAGAATTTGGGCAAAAACGGGCTTTATTTGCAAATGGGCTACAGAAAAAAATAGAGGCCCTAAATATGAAATTGCTTATAAAGGCTGTTATTATGAATCTTCATTTACCTAGGTCCATATCTCTGTATAAATAAGAATTAGTGTGCTCTGTGTATTTGTATTTCTTATGGGGAAGTAATTTTTGAAAGTTGTCTCAACCCATTGCCACTTGTTCCTTCTCGTACTCTTTTTTTTAAAATTGCTTTCCTACTCATCCTTCACATTATTTGATGTAGATGTAATTTGCTTCTCATTATTAATCAAGCCTTAATTTTAACATTTTTTTAGATCTTGTTATGCAATAAATTCAATCAACCAGTGTAAAAGCCCTTAATAAACCTGTAAATTTTTTCGGACAGCTAAGAGATGAATTTCTATGATTCATTTTAAAATTACAAATGAACCCCCTAGTGATCACATATTACATGTACTAAAATGTTAATTTGATGTTTATATATATTATTCCAATTTAAGCAAAAACATAAAAGTAATACCAAACTAGTTTGTGTAACATTTTTATTTACAAAACCGAGCCTTTGGGCTACAATTGCCATGTTTTCTTTATGAAGCCTTCCACGTATATTATTTATGAAGTAAAGGAAATTCAAATAAATGGCCCAATCTTTCGGATAGAAAAATTCAAATTTTAGTCTCAAAACGGCACAAAATTTCTAGAATATAGTTTAGAGAACATTCCTAGAATGTAGTTTCTAGGATAATTTTTTTTTTTGCTTATACAATTCCATCAAAGAAAACAGCGGCAACTCGATTCTGTGTGCTGAAATTCTCCATTGTACTTTCTTGACGTACAGCCATTTTTTATTTTAGTTTATATTACTGTCTTTTCTTAAAAGAATATTAGTTTTAATTTTGTTATAAAAAAATTACGAAAGAAAGTGTGACGAAATTGTCATTTGGCTCAATGACGGTGCTGGTGCAAGTTGTACAAAATTATTTTGACTTTTTTTATATCATTTAACTTTAATGTGTGAAATGATAAGTACTAATGTTTTGTTTTTCATCAATAGAAGAAACTAATGGGTTTTTGAATTTGTGCAATAAAAACATCCGAAATAACATATATGGGTTAGTGGTTAACGGGAAGATTAGAAAAAGTATGAACATAGAAATTCATTATATTTAGAAAATAAATCACTGAATTAACATGCAGCTGACTTTTGACAAAATTTATCCAAATGTTTTATTTTTTACAAAAAGAATAACAGATCAATAGTCATAATATGTAATTAGTCTATATTTTAATTATTTTAAATCAAATATTTTAAAAAGCTAATATTTTATGTCGAGCAGTAATTTATTCATGAGAGTTGCTACAATTTTATACATACCAGCAAGATCATCAAACAAAGTCGAACTAGTCAATTATGTTGCTTAAAAAGTATTTCGTAGGAAAATTCATAAATATATGGCTTGACCAGAGAATTGTTATTTTGTTTTTTTTCATATTATAATATGTAATGAAAATTTCAAAGACAAAATCTTGTAATAAAAAAGTAATTTTACGGTTTTTCTCTTGAATGAAAAATACATTTTTTGTCCTATTAAATAATCTATTGTTTAGTGTGTCTTTTGCACTGAACTGGAAGGTTCTGAGCTAATTAGTCTATTTTGTTCTTTGCAAAGTATGATCAATGAAATACCTCTTGTAAATTTATGTAATTTATACCAATGTATATTTCATCATTTCTTTAAATTCAAATGTACCATTTTGTTGATATAAGTATATTAGTTTAAATTAATATTATTTATTTAGATCTAATTTAGATTTCTACGACATTTTACATTCTTTTCATATTATTAATTTACATTTTGTTTACATATGCGTATGTTAATTTAATTAATCTTTAATTTTATTTATGAGAAATTGAAAATCACGCCGGGGGTACTGTAGCGACCCTGTAGCGACGGATTGAAATTATATATTATTTTTTCGAGTTTTTATATACGCTATATACTGTTTTCATTTTTTTAAGTATATATTGTCTATCGAATGAATTTGTATATACTGTTTGTTTTCAGTTTATATATTTATATATACTGTTTTTATTTATTTTTAAATATATACTGTTTTATTGAATAAATTTTTATATACTGTTTATTTTCATTTCATATATTTATATATACTCTTTTCAATTTTTAGATATTATTATTATAGTCCCGTCGCGCATTAGCGGGTAACTTTATTTATTTAGATTGTCATTTTTTAAACTGTACTATTTACCGACATCATCTCCATAGTCATATAGATCATGTCACACATGACACAAAAAATATTGTGGTCAAATAAATTCTCGTACCAAAAACGCGCTTATTTTGTACACTCGCCCTTATCCGCGCTTGTTTTTACACATCTCCAACTCTGCCTTTAAAACTTTCCAATTTTAGTGAATTTTATTTAAAAATTCAAAACAAAATAGTAGCAATATATTCTAGAAATAATAGTTAATCAGATATTTCTATATAAACATGATTAATGTTCTGTGTTATATTTCTCTTTTTATTAATAATTACTTTAAATAATTAGTTTTACTATATCTTATTTCTTAACTAATTATTCATTGACATTTCACTGTTATTTTAAATCCTACATTGCTATGTATTTATAAACTTTAAAATAGTTAGTGATGATAGCAGAGTTGCATATATCTACTAAAATTAGTTTTATTTTCTCTCACTCTAGTTATCATGGCACATGTTTATTTTCCATAATTTTGGACACTTCTGATATCCTAATCTATCTATAAATTAATATTTATTATTTGTTTTGAGAATGGGTTGTTAGACTTCTAAATATTGAGCTAAATATATTCGACGCTCGAACTTAACTTTCTTCCAAAGTTAGAACTTAATTTATTAATTATTAATTACCTCAAAGTATGATAATTTTAACGATAAAATATTAAACTAACTCTGGTTATAAATTATAATTAATTCATATATATATATATATATATATATATATATATATATATAAAGTGTGAGATTCTTAAAAAAAGAACATTAAAATAACACTTATTGATTCTTATAGATTCTGAAAGATATGTAATAATGGGAGATGAATATTAACTCTTAAATAAGAATCCAAAACTCACATTTCAAAACCAGTGCGCTTATAAAACCACTTCTTCTCTCTCTTCATTCCTACTCAAATCAACCAAAATCTTCATTCAAACCCATTTCAATCCAATTCAACCAAAATCTTCAAACCCATTTCAATTTTCAACCCAATTCACTCAAATCTTCAAACCCATTTCAATTCTTCTTCTAAATCTTTCTCAGTCGAGCTTGATTCTTGGAACTCGAAGAGGAGAGTGATAATGTGTGGAGGTGCGATTATATCCGATTTCATACCTCAGAGGAAGAATAATTCCAATAATCACAGCAATAGAGGAGGAGTTTCTTCTTCTGATTTATGGCCTAATTCCTGTATCCCTGATTCCCACCACCTTGAATCTGATTCCGATTCTCATTCCTTCCCTCACCACAAAGGTAAAAACCAATCATTCTTTCTTCAAATTAAGGATTTCAATACGTTAATTAAAGCAATTTTGCTAAATGTTTCTGATCAATTTGGTCGAATTTCAGTGCCCAAAAAGAGGGAAAGGAAGAATTTGTACAGAGGGATTCGCCAAAGGCCATGGGGCAAATGGGCAGCTGAGATTCGCGATCCAGTAAAAGGTGTACGTGTCTGGCTCGGAACCTTCGGATCGGCCGAAGAAGCGGCACGAGCTTACGATCGTGAGGCTCGCCGAATCAGAGGCAAGAAAGCCAAGGTCAATTTCCCCAATGAAGATTCATCCCCAAATCCAATTCCCCCAATTGTGGAGCAACCAATCAACTCAACCCAATTCAAAACCCAATTGAAGCTCAATTTGAATAATGCTAATGCCCAAATTAAGCCCAAAATTGAGAATGAAATTGGAAAATTTGGGGATTGTTCTATAAATTCTTCGCCTGAAGTGAAGGAATTGACAGAGGAATTGTTGGCTTATGAGAACTACATGGATTTCTTCGGAATTCCGTACATGGAAGGCGGCCAGTGCACGGTTCCCGATGCGGCTGAGGGTGATGATGTGGCGGCAAGTCAGCCGGAGACCGGTGCCGCGTCAAATCAACAGATGCTTTGGAATTTCGACGATTATCCCGCTTTTGAGATGTGAATTTGTTGATTAATTTATTGTAGGATTTAATTTGATTTAAATTTGGACTTATTTGTATGATTATTATGTGACAATTTTGTTGTTTATTTTTAGTAGGTATATTTGATTGAGGGCTGTGTTTCCTAAACTCTAATTGTTCAGGAATGACCATCGATTTTAATATTTTATATGGTTTATTTGTTTTTACATTATTCTGGTACTTCCGATACATTTTACGAAAGTTTGAAGTTGAACAATGTAAAAAGATACAATTTATATGAAGTAGTTAATAAAATTTTTTCTTACATTGTTTAATTAATAAATAAAAAAATCTAAAATGTATAAAAAAAACATATCAAAATGAATAAGAAGTACCAAAACAATGTAAAAATATGTAAAGTATATAAAAATATATGAAATATATATAAACATATCAAAATGTTTACCACAATGAAAAAACATATAAAATATATGGAATCATATTAAATATATGAGAACATATTAAAATATATTAAAATGTATTAAAATAATTAAAAAGTATATGGTCCTTAATAATAGCTGAGCTGTATCGAGTTTGAGCTATTTTTGGGTCTAGAAAGTACCAAACAGTTAATATACAAACTATGGGCGGGTTTTGGGCACATGGTTTATCAAAAGATAAGAAATGGGTATTTTTTTTATAAAAATTGAGCCCAAATGTTTACATGTATAATATCCACTAAAATAATATTGGGGTGTTAATGTACAATTAGGCCATAAGGTAAAAGTATTTTAGGCCATTAATGTACAATAATTAATTTCAATCCTTATTTTTCACCTACTTTCAAACTTAATCAAAATGTCACATCATCATTTTTATTTCGATCATTCGATCAATTTTTTTGTTAAATCTTAACATTTCATTTTCTTATTAACCTTAACCCTTTATTTTTCACCTACTTTTGAGATTCTTCAAAATGTCACATCATTACTTTTATTTCGACCATTCAATCAATTTTTTTTGTTAAATCTTAACATTTCATTTTCTCAAATTTATCGATATTTTATAGCAACATATGTGTGGTCATTAAAACATAATAATATGATTGAGTGGATTGCTATTTAATGTTCACTCCCCGATTTAGTAAAAATTGTTGTCAAATTTGTTTTTGACGATAAGAACTTAATCATATAGTTTCAATGAATCATAGTTCAAACTTAATTATGTTCAATTATTATTATCAATAGTTAATGTAAAGTTCACTTATTAAAATATAATCATCAAATTAAAATTTGTTAGATACTTCTCTTTATTTTGAGTTCCATATTGTTATGGTTTTATTTTATTTTATTTTTCTTTCTAAAATATGCGAATAAAGATTATATAAAAAAACATGTACAAAATGATATGCTCACCTTATACCTTATTTTCATCTCTCTTTGAGCATTCTCAAGATACCTATCGTCATTTTTTCTCAACCGTTGGATCAATTTTTTTTTCAAATCTTAGCTTTTCATTTAAATTGTTACCACATTATCACATGGTCAGTTAGATTAATGTTTCGTGTTATATCTCCAATTACGTGAGAACTATCATATCAAATAAAATTTCGAGTATTAAAAACTATATTATATTACTTAATATATTCCGGATAATATATATCATTTTAACAACTAATAAAATATAAATAAGAAAAATAGTGATGACAATTTTTTTTCGAAAATGAGTCATGTTACCTTTTCTTATGTATAGTAGACATACTTTTTCCATATGTATAATATCATATTTTCTTTTTACAAATCATGTTAAATATAATAATTATTTAATATTTAATCATCTATAATTAAGTCTTATGAGATATTAACTAAAATCTATGCAATAAATTATCGTGTATTTTTAGTTGTTCTGATCTCCTTCATCGTATGACTAATACTTGATTTGTTTTTCTAATATAATACGTAAATAGATAACGGCACAAGAAACTATTTTGTATGAATTTATTTTGTATGTATTTTATTTTTTATATGTAAATTTATTTGTATAGAGTTATCCATTCTTATAAAATTAAATGTGATATAGAAAATATTTTTGATAAATAATAAATGGATAGAATATCATATGATGTAATTCAAAATAATTTTAAACATATCTAACTTACATAACATAATTATTATATATTATTTATGTACTCAAAATTTATTTCAAACTTTTATTTATATTTTCCATAATTATAATTTATATATAAATTTAAATATTCTCATGGAAGTGCGATCATTATCCTAATGTTAAATTAAGTTGAGCTATTAATGTACAATAACTAAATTTACTTTGGGCTATAGTATCGGGTAAAATTATTTTGGGCTATTAATGTACAATAGGCCTATTAGGAAATC
Organism: Juncus inflexus; assembly: GCA_024447665.1. Taxonomy (NCBI): domain Eukaryota; kingdom Viridiplantae; phylum Streptophyta; class Magnoliopsida; order Poales; family Juncaceae; genus Juncus; species Juncus inflexus. The sequence goes on along the minus strand of JAJHPC010000014.1, from coordinate 10,822,521 downwards.
CTAGCCAGTTACTTCAAACAAATAATCTGTTTATTGCAAAAGGTTTTGTTTTGGTAAAACAAGACATAATTATCCAAGCCATTTGGTAGATTATTTTTTCATTTGTAGAAATACAATTATATTTATTTTCACCATTTATCTCGAAATAATATTATATTTATTTTATTTGTAGGAGTAACATTGTCATTTATTTTTAGGACGTACTACAAAAAATTGCGCCTCATTGGTGGGGCTGAAGCTATTTGAAAGTGTAATATATTTCAATTACATTGTAAGATGTTTCTAAAAAAAAATGTTTTTTATTAGATCCCACCTTATGAAATATAAAGGAGCTAATTTTTTGTACTAAACTTGAAAAATAAAATTATCTCATGTCATCCAATTTTATAGTTTACTTAGATATGTCGCTCAACTTTTAAATATTTCCTATAGTTTTAGTTCTTTAATTATCCAATCAGATCAGTCTATTATTTTTTTGAGACAACTCACAATTAATGAGTTATTACATTTACTAAATATTGAACTAAATATATTTACTGTTATTCAAACTTTAATCCCTTCTAAAGTTGGCATAATGTTTTATTGTTTGAGCTAATAAGTTTTGACCAATAATATTTTATTGTTTGAGCTAATAAGTTTTGACCAGATCAGTCCAATATAATTTGTCGGTAATTTTTAACATACAGCTCATATGACATTTCATATCAACACTGTGTTACAAATTTACTCACTATAACAAAATATTAATTTTAAAGAAAGGAAAAGCACACACTTCAAAACAATATGAACTATGAAGAAATTATGTAATTTAATACACAGAAGAAAGGTGTGAGAAAAACGAGCACGCTGCCAACTAACCACAATAAATTCACCAATTAATCCATAACAGAAATGGACTAAGTTCCGTATAAAAAGCACTGAAATAGTGAAATACTTTAAAGAAGAAAGATAATATCAAAATAAACGAAAATGAATTAGTAGTTAATCTTCATTTACAAGAGTAAGTTTATAATATATATTACCAAAAAAAAAAAAAAAGACACTTGTTCATGCATGCATATCAATTTTAACACCTTTTCCGAAGAAATGGAGTACATGCATGTCAATTTGTGTTTTTTTGTTTTAACATGCATGTCAATTTTAACATTAATTTTGTTCATTTTCCAAAAATATGTTTCATATATATAGTGAACTATGAACTATATAACTTTTGTTCATTTCTCTAACAAAAATCTATATGCAGATGTAGACCTTTCTAAATCATTCATAACTTCATTACCATCCTCCAATTCTTATCTGCTCAATCATTACATGCATTAAATTGGGGTTCAGATATGGAGTGACAACATTTTAGAGCGCCCAACAGTCCCCGATTACAAAAGATATGATAAAATTATAAAAACATATTTTTGTAAACACAAAATATATAGTGAAATTACAAAAAAATATATTTTCAAAAAAATATATTTATAAACACAAAAGATATATCCAAGTGCAAATATATATATATACAGCTAAATTGTATGGTGAACGCTTACTTCTGGACATTCTGAATAATTTCTCTTAAATTAACCTTTTAATTCTTCCAAATGCACAGACTAATCCGTTTTTCAATCGATTTATCTGATTAACGTTTCGAACTTCTGAACTCTGCTTACATTACTAAACTCCGAAACATAATTAGTGAAATAAATAAAATATAAGGTTATTTCATCATTTTCAAACATTGCAAGGTCACATTGGAAACTTGCCACTCCAATATCTCCCCTTATGTAATTGAGTGATGATAGCCTTCTCCCTATTCTTTCCCCCAACTCCTTGATGACGTGGCAATTTACATTTAATAGACCGCTAAAAAATATAAAAATAAATTTATGATCCCCATATAGGAAAAAAAATTTAAATTTATCACATGTTATATTAGATTTATCATCTTATGCCAATTCATAATAAATTTGTAGTCTCTACATGGAAAAATTGAATTTAAGTTTATCGCATGTTGTATTAGATTCATCGTTTCATACCAACTCTTGATAAATTTGTGATCATATATAAGAAAAATGGGTTTTAAATTTGTCACATGTTGTATTAGATTCACCATCATAATAAATTTTATTTGTTTTATTATACATTGTATTAGATTTATCATCTCATGCCACGTCATCAAGAAATTGGGGGGAAGAATAGGGGGAAGACTATAATTTTCCTATGTAATTACCACCATACAAGCTCTTATCTTAGGCCAGCTCAAATCCTCACACCATCGTTTACAACCAAACCCTAAAACATACCTCATCTCACCATGGGAGAAAAAGTCAAAAAGGATAAACAAATAACGCATCGCACCGTTTTAACGAACGGTATAAACATGCACGTAGCGGAAAAAGGAACCGGCCCTACGGTTCTTCTCTTGCACGGCTTCCCTGAGCTTTGGTATTCATGGCGGTTCCAAATCTCGTACTTAGCGGAAAATGGGTACCATGTTGTAGCACCCGATTTACGGGGATTCGGTGATACAGACGCGCCAAAAGCCTGTGAAAAGTATACCATGTTGCACATTGTTGGTGATATTGTTGGTCTCATTCAGTGTCTTGGTGAAGACAAGGTTTGTTTTTTGAATTTAAAGTTTTTCAACTCGTGTTTCTTAGTTGAAGGTAATTAGTTCATTTTTTATTTGAATAATGATCGTTTTGCAAAGATGGGGTTTTACTTTTACTTTTATCAGCTTGAGAAGAGAGGGAGATAAATGGTTATGATAACAATTAACAAAGAACCACAAAAGGGAAGAAATGAAGAGTTTTATCTACCAGTTGTTTTATGAAATAACCTTAAACATAAAAAGATTTATTTTGCAAAAGGTGTTTGTTGTCGGCCATGACTGGGGAGCGATAGTAGCTTGGAATCTTTCGATGTTCCGGCCGGACTTGGTGCGTGGTGTGGTGGCACTTAGTGTTGACTTCATACCAAGAAACCCTAATTTGAAGCCATTGGAGGCTCTCAGACTAGTTTACAGTGATGATTATTACGTTTGCGCCTTTCAGGTAAGCATATTTCCCTCTCTAAACCCTGAACCCTAAATTCTAAATCCTAAATCCTAAACTTTTTGTTGAATGCCTTGTAGGTTTAATTTCATCACTAATTAGGGTTTTTTAGTTAGTTATACTAAATCCGAGTGATTCGAAACTTATTTGATTAGAAAATTCTTTGAGCCATAATTTCTTACACGGTTTTATTGATCTGAATATAAACATGAACCCTGATATCTAACCTAACATTTACATGACTAGCGATGTAACTCGGTTTGATCCGACTTGAACCCAGTCCCAACCGACCAGTTTGCCACAATACAAACAAGCTGGCTATTGAATTGCCTCAAAAAAAAGCTGTCTATTGATTATTTGACTTCATTAATTAGTTTTCCTCTCTACCTCTTGACCATAAACTATTATGTTTCACTATTTAGAATTGAAGGAAGAATATAGTGATGAAAATACAAGTATACATGAATCGATTTTAAAATGAGCAATTGCTAAGTGGGCCCCTTATCATGCCGAAATTACAAAAAAAATGTCTTTTGGCTCTCATAAGTGTTATCCTTGATCAGTATTATACCAACTAATTTGAATCCTCATGTTTTCTTAAATCATCATGTTGATTGGCCACTTTCTTATAATTTTGGCCACAATTTTGCATGACTTTTTCTAAGCAACTATGGTAAAAAATATATATTGAATTGAAAAAAACATTTGTCGTGCAGGATCCTGAAAGAGCAGAAGGAGAATTTGAGCGAATCGACACAAAACTTTTGATGAAGAAATTTCTGACGTATCACGATCCAAACCCAGTAATTATACCGAAAAATAATGGATTTTCTACACTGCCTGAAAAAGAACTCGTGCTTCCATCTTGGCTTTCCGAGGAGGATATCGACTATTTCGCGAACAAATTTAAGCAGACCGGCTTCACAGGCGGCTTGAATTACTACCGCGCTTTAGACTTGTACGTTTCTAAAATCTTTTGGGAGGTTATCAAAAAACACCCATAATTTTTCTGAATATATTGAAAAAGCAGCATTATTTAGGGCTTTAAAAGGTTGAAAGAAAATAAAATGGAAATCTAAAATTATTATTTTAGATGTTAAGAAAAGTTTGGGTTTTTTGAAAAAAAAATTCTCAACTCCTAGTCTTTGATTAGATATATTTCAATCACATCAAACCTAAACTTTTGAATTATACGATCCATAAACTTTCATTTGAGATTGAACAACTTTTGAACTATATTATAAAAAACTAGTTTGTTATTTCAATTATATGTAAGAAATTGGTTCATTTATGATCATTTATGGAGCTCACCGTGACTCCGAGCCCGACTGAAAAGCTTCTGCATAATTTGCTAATTCATTTATTTGCATGAAAGGTAGTAGTTATTTTATTTATGGGCATTTATTGTGACTATGCAATAACTGTGCAACAATTACTCATGCATCTCCAATTATGCAGAAAAAAAAATTACTACATCTTGCAAAAAAAAAAAAAAAAAAATTACTCATGCATCTCCAATTATGCATCATTCACTTTTTTCCTTTTTTATTGAACTAAATAAACAAATCAATATATCATTTTGTTGACCTCATTATCAATAATGATGGATCTTGATCAAAATCATTGGGAGAGAGAGTAATAGAAAAGTTTGTTAATCATTACTATAACATCAAAATGTCTAAAAAAGATATAAAATCAATGATTTAATTGTAATAAATTTGTAGAAATTGGGAGCTGACAGCAGCATGGACAGGCGCCCGAGTTACCGTTCCGGCCAAGTTCATAGTCGGCGACGAAGACTTAACATACAGTTTTCCAGGGGCAAAAGAGTACATTCACAACGGTGGGTTCGAAAAAGATGTGCCTTTGTTACAAGATGTAGTAGTTTTGAAAGGTGTTGGACATTTCATTAATCAAGAAAAGGGGCTTGAGACTTCTCAGATTATTCATGAGTTTATCAAGAGTTTGTAGATTGGAAATGTTATGAAATAATTGTATGCTTATCTAAGTTTGATTTCTTGGTGTGTCAACTATGACTTTGTTATAGTTTGTATCAAGGGTCTCTAGATTAGAAATATCATTAAATTATTGCATTGTATTTTCAGTTTAATATATTGTATTAACTTTGAGTTTGTTGTATGTATCAAGAGGTGTTTAATTAGTTTGAAAAATGATTAATTAGGGTTGCATTTAGATAATTACTACTCACAATTTGACTGCCAGTTTTTTCAAAAAGACAAATCTTCTCAAACTATTAAAACATAGAAGTTCAGGTTAATAACATTTATTCCATTTTCTTGCTAGAAAATATGCAATTATTTACATTTCAATTATTTACATCGAATTTCTGATTTAGAGTTGCCGAATGTGAAGTAAAAGCAACTCGGTCATTTCAAATAAAATTGGGAGAATTGCACACCGGTGATTTTTGTAATTTAATGTTGACGAAAACTTTAAGTTCATTACATATATTTTTGAACTTTAATCATCTAACTCTAATTATATAAATACACCTTCTATCTACTAACTTTTTGATTAAAACATAGAAGTTCAGGCTAATACAATCATTCCATTTTATTGCTAGAAAATATGAACTTTATTTATACACACGGTCCAATTATTTACATAAGTTCAATTATTTACACCAAATTTTCAATTTACATTTTTCGTGTTGTGAATTTGGAGTCCTCTATGTCCTTATATAGAGGTGAAGAGTCATGTCTCTTCACACTAAAAGATGTGTATAACATCACTCATCATTATCCATATGCCATCATCTAGACTCTTCTAGATTACATGATCTTTTGTGCTCATAGTCTTTATATACATATATATATCACATCTTATCACATATTTTGGATTTAGACTTGTCGCATGCGAATGTGAAGTAAAAGCAGCTTCATTTTTCTAGCAAATATATTTAGACTTGCCGCATGCGAATGAGATCATAGAATTGTCGATGGAGCTGATCATAGCCAAATATATTTACATAAGTTTAATTCTTTACATCATATTTTGGATTTATACTTGCCACATGCGAAGTAGATGCAACTCAGGATTCTCAATTAAACAAGGAGAATGTTCGCGCTATGCTGCGATTTTCTAAATTTGATGTTAATGAAAATAAAAAACAAATAATTCATTATGATATCTTTTGAAACTTTAATTATTTAACTCTAATTACGATAAAATAAACATTCTATTTAGGTATTTTATATATTTTTTGATAAAAACATATAAGTTCAGGCAGGCTAACACACTTATTCCATTTATTGCTAGAAAATATTCAATTATTTATACACAGTCCAGTTTCTTTACAGTTCAAATCTTTACATGTTTATGATGATTTATCGCATGTGAAGTAAAATCAACTCAGGTTTCTCAATTAAATTCTTCCATTCGTTACAGAATCTCGCGACAGTTGCTCCATCTACAATTCTATGATCAGCTCCAATTGTTACCTGATTTAAAAAATTATATATTTATTTATATATAAAAATATGCTTAAGACTCATGTCAATGGACTATATAGTTTGGATATTTAAAAAATTTAATGGAACATGTTTTGTCTACCGCCACAGCATATTTCACTTAGAGCCTGTCATTAATAGAGTAAAACATGTATATGGGTTTGATATCTAAACCTATAAATTAATATTTGGAAAATTGAAAAAAACATGCTTTATCATAAATTACAAACAAGCCCCCGCATTATTAGAAATTGCAAAAAGCCCCTCCATTTTGCAATAAACAAATTCTGATTTAAACACTAACGGCAGGGACTAAAATTTGAAATTCTCATTTAGTGATAAATGCAGGGGATTCTTTACAAAGTTTCCCTTAAAAAAATTACTCCACTAAAAAAGTTAATTATAGCTAATTTTTTTTATATTATTAAATAGAAGTTAAAATTTTACTTCACTAAAATTGAAGTTTCGGAAAGTTAACTCTCAGAAGGAATAAAACAATAAATAAATAAAAAAAAGTGAAACTGAAATTTATGAAAGCCCCTGCATTATTAAAAATTGCAAAAAACGCCCTATATTTTGCCAAAAAAAATAAGTTTACGGCAACTTTCGATTTGACCCTCAGAATCTACTGTTAGTTACTGTCGAAATAAAAACTTATTTTTTTCGCAAAATAGAGGGGGCTCCTTTTGCAATTTTTAATAATGCAGGGGATTTTTCGCAAAATTTTCCCTTAATAACTAGAATGTGTTGGTAAGCGAAATTCATTGAGTTGGTAAGTGAAACTTATTGAATTTACCCCCTATCACTCCGATATTAATAGAGTCAGCGTCCCATTCATTATCTCTTCCGTTTTTACTTTGTATTTTTTCAATTTATTATTTTTCTTTTGCAAATTTCCGTTAATCTTCTAATTGGACGGTGTATTACAATAAAGCCCCTGCATTGGAAATTGCAAAGAAGCCCCTCTATTTTTCGAAAAATATATTTTGTTTTAAATTAAACACTAATGGGGCTTTTTTGCAATTTCCAATAATGCAGGGGCTTTTTCAGAATTTATGATATTACGTAGGCTTCTTTGAGAATCTCCCTTAATCTTTTAAATAGAAGGGCAATCTGTTGTGGTGGTAAGCCAAAGTCATTGCAGTGGTAAGCGAAACATACTAACAACTTTTGAGGAGAGGACAGCCTAACTTGCCCCCAATTGGAATATTATAATTTGCAAAAAAGCCCCTGCATTCTCGGAAATTACAAAAAAGCCCCTCTATTTTTCAAAAAATATATTTTTATTCAGACACTAACGCAGGTGAATTTCTCAAAAATAGAGGGGCTCTTTTGTAATTGGAAATTACAAAGAAGCCCCTGCAATATTGGAAATTGCAAAGAAGCCCCTCTATTTTCAAGAAATTCAAATTTGAATCCCTCCCGCTAGTTAGTGTCTAAAAAATTAGAGGGGCTTTTTGCAATTTCCAACAATGCAGGGGCTTTTTTGCAATTTCCTTTCATATTCTAATTGGACGGTGGCGGTAAGCGAAACTCATTGTGGTGGTAAGCGAACATAAAATCTTTAACTTACGTTTGTTATGGAAGCGGGATAAACATTTCCATCTTCATCGTATCTTGGAAGCTTCCGGATCCTTCCGAGAGCAATGATGGAAACTTCCGGAAGGTTCAAGAGAGGAGACCCAAATTTTTATTTATTTATTTATTTATTTTTTTTTTGCAAATTTGCCTTAATGTATTAATTGGAAAGTTACCCCCTGATCGCAATATCAAATATTGCATAAAAGCCCCTGCATTATTGGAAATTGCAAAAAAGCCCCTCTATTTTTCAAAAAAAATCCCCTCTCACACTTAGGACAGGTGAAATTCTCAAAAATAGAGGGGCTTTTTGCAATTTCCAATAATGCAGGGGCTTTTTTGCAATTTTCAGAAAGTGGAAGGTATCGTGGTGGTAAGCGAAGCTCATTGCGGCGGTAAGCGAAACACAAAACTGAAAAACTCACATTTGTTATGGAAGCAGGATAAACATTTCCATCTTGATCGTATCTCGGAAGCTTCCGGATCCTTCCGAGGGCGATAATGGAAACTTCCGGAAGGTTCAAGAGAGGAGATCCGAATTTTCCCCCAATCGCTCCGATATTACTCAGAGTTATCGTGCCGTCTTTTATATCGTCTGTATTTAATTTGTTGTTTGATGCTAGATGATGTAATCTTGATAATTCCTTGGTTATCTTGAAAAAGAAGAAGAAAGGAATGATTTTATCAGAGGGAAGATTTGAGATATTTTGAATTTTTGAAGGGTTGGTAAATATTTAATCTTGATAGTTCCTTTGTTGATCTTAGTTTCGAAATAACGAAATAGTTTCAGTGATGGTTCTTTTTGTAAGGGGGAATTTCATATTTCCTATGATGTTTGATTTTTGGAAGGGGGAATTTGATCTTTTGTATTTTTAGAGGGGGTAAATGACATTTTGAAGATTTGGAAAGGTATGTAAGTGTGAAATCATCTTTTTCGTAATTTAAAGTTTTAAACATAATATTGGGTCTTTTTTGCAAATTTAATTTTTAGAGGGTTATTAAATATGGGAATTTGAAGATTTGGAAAGGTAAATGTGCAATTCCTCATTTTCATAATTTACACATAATATAGGGTCATTTTTGCAAATTTGTTGAATAAAATTAGATTTTATCTCACCTCTAAGATAGAGAGAGATTGAACCTTCTTTATATTAGGCACGACTAATCCGTAATTAGTCGCCATTGCTACTCCAATATTATGACAACCTAAAATAAATAAATTAATAATTAAATAGATAAAACAATTATTTTTCATCAAAATTGTTTTGTTTTTAAAAATTTAAATAAAACCCAATTCTAAGAAGTTGTATAGAAATAACCTTATAATAAAAGAATTTTGCAAAATAACGCTTTGATATTTAAAATAACATTTTCATGTCAAATAAAATAATATAAAAACAAAAAAGTTAAGAAGTAAAAATGTCAATTTGTACATACAAATATAAAAAATGCTATTTCCACACATTTTCAAACATAAAAGTGTTATTTTTTGCAAACTTCTTTTACTACAAGGTTATTTATTTCAAAAAACAGGTCAATCCTAAGTATTAAACATTAAAATAATATCAAAATAATTAAAATAATTAAAGTAATTTAGACAAAAATGATCTACCTTTTAGAATTACTTCATTATTTTCCTCATTAAAAGAGCTATTCATCAATGGAAACCTAGTTAACGCAAGTGAGAGGGACTTAATCAGAAAAGGAAGGAACGTATGTTTTACACTTTGGTCCTTATTTTCCTTCTGAAATTTATTTTTTAGATCCACTAAATTATCGCAGTTTATTTCCTCCAAAAAGTGGAAATGTGGTACTTTTGCGGCTAGGCCCATTGATTTTACCATCGCTCTTTGAAATCCCCTAAAATTTGTTGCAAAATAAAAAAAAACAATAATAATAAAAAAATGCAGATATGAAGTAGCTTTTTAAAATGGGACTGAGAAAGAATCCCATTATATTTGCTCAAATTTATAGAAGAAACACTAAATTTTGGAATACTAACAAAACTATTTTTGGCTTTTTATTTTTCCAAAAACCACCTGACCTTTTTAGTTCTTAAAAATCCCCTTAACTTTAACTTTTATTTTCAAAAAACTAACCTAAATGATATTCAAATAATATCTAAATAAGGATAAACAATATAACACATTTTGCAAATTATTTATCAATTACTAAAGAAACATAAGTTGTTAACATATTATTTCTCTATAAAACATTAAATTTAGTGGGGTTTTAAAAATAAAAAGTCAATATTAGTTTTTCTAGTATTTCTAAAACTCAAGTGGATTTTTGAAAAATAAAAAATTTAAAGTGGACATTTTGTTTAATATTCCAAAATGCAAGACTTTTTCTCACAACTACCAAAAAAATACAGGCTCTTTTTTAAAAAAAAAATTCCCCTAAAATATTTAATTTAACTACCTTAAAGGCATAATTTTATCCTCATAATCAAACTTATCCACAAATTCACTCTCCTCATCAGAAGAAGAAGAATCCTCTGCATTTTTACAAACAGCCCCCTGATTTTCTCCAAATCTCAAAACATCCTCTTTCAAAACCCTTCCTTCTTTTCCAGTCCCTTGAATCTTACTTAAATCAACACCATATTCTTTCGCCAGGTGGCGCACAGCTGGCGTTGCGAGAGTTCCAGAAGGTTCTGACGAGGGTTGACTTTGACTTTTTAGAGGGGTAGTTTCGGAATTTTGCGGAATTGAGGGTTTAGGGATTTGAGGATTTTGGGGATTTTCTGTGAGGATTTTTAATATGGTTTCACCAACCTGAAATAAAAAGACGTAAAAGATAATATTATTCAGATTTAAAGAATTTCAAATTAAATTTGGTACATTTTTTTCAAATTATTGAAGGAAATTTTGAATAAAGCCACTACATTATTAAAGATTATCAAAAAGCCCCAGTATTATTTTGAAATTGCAAAAAAAAAAAAAAAAATTTGTAGTTTCCTTTTACTAATTATTTAAAAAATAGTTCTTGAAGATTAATTAACACTAGGGTGTTTTTTGCAATTTTGGCAATAAAGGTTTTTCTTTGCAATATTCAATAATGTAGGAACTTTTTTGCGATAATAAAGGGGCTTTTTTTTATAAATTTCACAATTATTAAATATGAGTTCAAATTTCAAGATAAAATGGTAATATTAAGTTGAAATGTTCAGGGGTTATTTAGTAACACAAATCTTGTTTAGATTCTCAAAAAAGAAAAAAAGAATAATAAAATAAAATACCTTGACAATATCACCAGGTGTAAAATGGATTTGATGAATTTTTCCCTTAAATCGGCTCGTAATTTCGATTGTAGCTTTGTCGCTTTGAACCTCACAGAGCCTCTGAAATTCCTCAACTTGATCGCCCTATTAATTTCACAAAATTCACAAAATTAGATTGGCAAGTTAATATATTTATTTTGTTATTACAGAGAAAAAGACATGAAATTTATGTTCAGTTATGAAGATAATCAGGCCGCCAGAAATTGAAATTTAATCATAGAAGTTGGTAAATTGAAGAGCCCAATTATTCAATTTCATCAATTCCTTAAAAAGTTCGGAATTAAACTTTGTTCATCAATTCAATACTAAAACTCAATTGAATTAATAAAAATTCAATTGAAATGATCAATGCGTATTAGAATCAAAATATTATATAAAAAACCTACCGTTCGCCATTAGAAATTCAGCTTTTCTGAAGTGAAAAAAAAATCACCAAAAGAACGAAGCTTTTACCTCTTGAACGAACCACTTGAGCAGCTCGCACTCCGCAATCCCCTCTCCAGTCTGCGCCAGCGGCACCTCCACCACTTCCCCTCCCACCTCCACCACCTGACCGGCACAAAACCACCTTCTATTACCCCTCTCAATCCACCTCTCCCCACCCAATCCGTCCAATTTCCCAAATTGCGAGGCGAGTTCTGCCGGGCGGGTCAATTGCGGCGAAGAAGAACTGGAGAGGAGTGATGAGTGGCGAGAAGAAGAGGATGAGAGGTGGATGAGCGCTAATCTTCTCCACGCCATTGTTGAGAAAGAAAGAGTAATGAAATGTAATGAAATGAAATTCTGATGATCAGTGTATCCAGTTTGTTTGGGGAAGAAGAGCTGAAGTTTGTAAACACACTCGGTTCAGGCATTAAGCGAGAATTAGTTCACTGACAGGCGGGACCGGAATGTTAGAGTTTTTGTTTGGTTTATGATGAACCGGGTGTAGGTTGAAAAGATCAGTGAGAAGACCGAAGAGAGTTTGTTTGGGGAAGAAGAGGTGAAGTTTGTAAATACACTCGGTTCGGGCATTAAGTGAGAATTAGTTCGCTGACAGGCGGGTCCGGCGTGTTTTATCGGGGAGTCTTTGTTTGGTTTATGATGAACCGGGTGTAGGTCGAAAAGATCCGTGTATATCCATTAGAGAAGACTGAAGAGAGTTTGTTTGGGGAAGAAGAAGTGATGTTTTTAAATGGACCGGGTTTATACATTAAATGAGGGTTAGCACACTGACAACTGGTGTTCGCTTATTTTATATGAGGGTTTTTTGTTCGGTTTATGGTGAACTGGGAGTAGATTGGAAGGTTGGTGTGTAGTGAGAACGGTACTGTTTTGAGAGTGTCCTAGGAAGATAAAATACTGTATTTCAGAAGTATTTGTTTGGGGTAACCAAATTGTGTATATTTATTTTTGTAGATGATAAGTTGGAGATTGTTTTAGTTTGTAAACATGTTATGACTCGGTATACCGGTATACTAGTTATTTTATTAAAATGTTTTTTATAAAGATAAGTAGCTACTTGCTATAAAAAAAATTCATGAAAATTAAAATTGCATGAACAAATGTTATCAAAATGTAAATAACTTTTTAAAGAATATAAATTATTAGAAATTATTGTTTATGGAACATGTGTTATTTCCTTATAAATAATCATTCAAATGCTTTACATTTATCACTACTATATTGATTTTTTTTTTAAAAGGACAGAGAAATTTCTAAAAATATTTTGTTGATTACTCCAAAGAAAATACCGTCCCAGTTGTACTGATATACTCTTATTTTGAATTTATTTAAAGAATATCAATAAGCTAATGCCTACTACATGATCAAAAAAGAGGATATAAAAGAAGTTATCATTTCCATAAGATAGCTTTGTTTGTACTCATAGTAATAGCAATTACAATGAGTCATTCGTTCAAACTTTGGTCAAAGTTATAACAGATACAAAATTAATGATTAGGGAGAAGATAAACAAGAATTCAATGAAACCAAGGCTGATGTGGCATTCACATCAAATATTGATTTACACATATCCACAAATTCAAAAATTCAAAATAAGGAATTTAGAAAACTATATATATCTTTTACAAATATTTTGGAAACTTTATACTCCATTTTAAGTCTTATGAAATGAACTGTATACTGTGTGTTATTGTTACAAGAAAAATATAAGTTTGGTAATAGAATAGTACTAGCATATTATCATAATTGATTATATCAAAAATCTAATTTTGAGTTTTCACATAATATGTTCCAACATGAAATAATTTTCATCTTTCTATGAAGGTGACTTCAACATGAACTTGAACCCTACTTAGAATCTCTTTTTACTAAAATATACTTCATAAAGTTTAGTTTTTATATTTTATTTATAAAACCAAAAGTAATAAATAAAAGAAATAAAGACATATATTTTTAATATTTTATGGTATATATATATATATATATATATATATATATATATATATATATATATATATATATATATATATATATATATATAAAATGAAAGGGCAGGTCATATTTTATTTTAGGGAAATTGGAAATCACGCCGGGGGGTACTGTAGTGACCCTGTAGCGATGGATTGAAATTATATACTGTTTTTTCACGTTTCTATATACGCTATATACCGTTTTCATTTTTTTTAAATATATACTGTTTACCGAATGAATTTTTATATACTGTTTGTTTTCAGTTTATATGTTTGTATATACTATTTTCATTTTTTTTTAATATATACTATTTCATAGAATGAATTTTTATATACTGGTTATTTTCAGTTAATATATTTGTATATACTGTCACTACATGGTCGCTACAGTACGTCTTGTAATATCAACTCCCTTTATTTTAACATCTGTTCAATTGTTTTTCCAATTATATTTGGCCCAACTTATGTTAAAAATTAGAAATATTTTTCTTTATGGGCACATTTTATAATGAGCCCAGGCTTCTCTAAATAAGAAAGACCAACAAAGAAATGATTAGAAGTTTTTAATGGCCATAAATATTTGGCCCATAACCTGTTTCAAAGTTGTTTTTTTTCTGGATTTTGTTGGAAAAAAAGAAAGATAGCTATCAAGAAAAAAAATTCAGACCAAAAATGCAAAGTCAGATATTTCTGTTGAAGTTTAGAAACCAAGTGAATGAAATAACAAAGTTAATATGATGCAAAATCATATATATATATATATATATATATATATATATATATAATTTTTTTTTTTTTTGAAGGGTCAGATATTTCTGTTGAAGTTTAGAAACCAAGTGAATGAAATAAAAAAGTTAATATGACGTAAAATCTTGATATTACGGTTTTAGAAGAAAAAAGAATATTCATGGTTGAAATAAAACATCAACATTGTTCTGTTATAAATATATAAGAGTACTTTTATTTAGCCCCCAGGATGTCCCATTTATGTGGCCGTGACGTCACCATATAATCGATTATCAGTTGAAATCAGATCAAAACTAGTTTTGAATTTTTGGGTGGTTTTGTCAGATCTCGAAAAACGTGTCCTCATTATCAGTTGAAATCCTGCCAAAAAAAATTCAAAATGTTTCAAATCATTAGGCCCCAATTACCACCGGTAATTACATGAAATACCGCCTATTTATTTTTAAATTTTTTCATATTAAACCACCATATATAAGCCATTTCTCTCTCTCTCTCTCCATTTCGAAAAATCGTTTTCTAGAGAAAAAAAACTTCCTAGATCCTCCTGCCTCAACCATAAGACACCCATGAGAGAGAGAGAGAGAGAGAGAGAGAGAGAACGTTGATTGGAGACTCACCGGCAACCTCTTCGATGACCGACCACACGAATACCTGCTACTGATAATTGGCAGCGACTATATATCATTTTTTTGAGTTTTTTCGAGATCTAAATTTTGATAAAAATTGAGAAAAAGTGGAATCATCATATCTATTTTGGTTCCTTGCTACTAAATCTGAAACATATCACCTAAGTTTAATTATTCGATGAGTAGTGTGGAATCTGTGGATTATTATACAGGCCATAAGATTCTGTTTTTTGTTTAAATGTAGAAACAGAAAAAGGAGAAGGCAAAAGAGAAGGTTGAAGAGAAGAAGGGGAATGAAAAGGAGAATAAGACCTTCAAGCCAATTCCTTGTAGTGCAAGCGATTCGATTGAGGAGACTAGGGGTGATACTACAGTTGTATCTACAAAGGAGGTAATTTCTTTGTTAATAAATTGATGTAAATTGTAGCATAAATTGATGGTATTTGTATAATAATATTTTTTTGTATTAAAGTGTAAATAAAAATAAAAATTTATTGTTATTATTACTATCTATTTTGTATGATTGTGCATTAATTATTGTTTATGTTTTTGAAGAAATATGTTATATTTTGGTTAAAAGATTAAGTGAAAGATGTACTATATATTTATAGCAAGTGATTAGAAAATAAAATTAGATTCTTAATAAATATGGATGTTCCATCATTTTTACCATAATAGAAGGATTCAACATATTTTATTTATTATCTAAGATGTAATTAACATCTATAATCAATCATATGCAAAAAAGAAATAAATTAATGTTAAGAAGGGTTCATTTCAAAATAACTATCACTTTAAATTAAAAGAAAATGTAATATTTAATGGAATGAGTGACATATACTCATTACATATTTCAATTAATAAACAATTCCTAGAAAAACTAAAAAATTACCTAAAAATTAACAATATCAGCATTTCTCCGATTACCACTATGTATAATATGGCAAAACCACCTAGTGATATCAGTATGACGTCACGGCTAAGATTTTGGGGGCATCTGTGGGAATAACTATAATTTTCCAATTTATAATGTCGGTTTTGAAACTTATTACAAAAGAAAGCAACCCAGTTAGTCAAGGTCATTTTTTTCCTCTGGCAAATAATCAACTTTAACCTGATTTTCAACTTTCTTTTTTTGTCTAATTCGGTTCAATTCTGCCTCAATTTCAATTATTTGTCCCAGCTTTATGTAGTTTTTTAGTGTTTTTAACATGCTAATTGTGGAAAGAAATTTAAAATCTTATTTTTTTATTATCTTAATTTGAGATATGAAACTATGAATTGAATTAGATAGAGAAATAACTTGGAAAATCAAATCTGATATTTTTGACAGGAAATATATCACGTGACATAAATATCCCCACTTATCAATCCTAACTACCAACAAAATCAGGTAGTTAATATTAAAATAGATGATTTGATTTTGGGATGGTTTGATTAGAGATTTGATATATCACGCATTGAGTGGATGGCACATTGACAAACCTGACATTAATAATATATAAAATTAAATGCCCTAAAAAAATACATAGAAATTAAAATAATATATAAAAAGAAAAAATGCATCATGCATGGAAATAGAACTAGTATACAAGAAAT
Organism: Juncus inflexus; assembly: GCA_024447665.1. Lineage (NCBI taxonomy): Eukaryota > Viridiplantae > Streptophyta > Magnoliopsida > Poales > Juncaceae > Juncus > Juncus inflexus. The sequence goes on along the minus strand of JAJHPC010000014.1, from coordinate 10,805,763 downwards.
AAATTCAGGGACATTTATGTAAAATTTAGTTGCGAATTGTTATATGGGTTTCATGTGGCAGTCACTTGTGTGCTATTGTTGTGCATCCTTACAAGAACTATATTTACACGGATAAAATATTTCAATGCGGTCCAAAGTAAAATGAATGCTTATCATATAATTATTATTATATTAAAATATTAATATTACATATACCAATAAATATTTATAGTATACTTTAGTTTTTTTTCTTTTGAATCTTCCTTAAATGAGAAATATTTTGTTATAAAAAAAAAGAAACTTCATACTCACAAATTCAATTAATTCATATATAATTTAAATATTTCAATGCGGTCCAAAGTAACATGAATGCTTATCATATAATTAATATTATATTAAAATATTAATATCACATATACCAATAAATATTTATAGTATACTTTAGTTTTTTTCTTTTGAATCTTCCTTAAATGAGAAATATTTTGTAATAAAAAAAGGAAACTTCATACTCACAAATTCAATTAATTCATATATAATTTAAATCCTCAACTTTCAGTATCTCAACTAAAATATTCATTCGACTTGAAGACTATTTGCAAAATATTTAGATAATTTTGGACTTTAAGTGTACACATATATATATATATATATATTTTTAGGAGAACTAGAAGCGATCGTTTGATATTTGTTCTCTTTTAGATAGGCTCATATGCCTTCACCTAAATTTTCAGATAAATCTTGTTAGACACGGGATTCGAACCCCTCACCTATGGATAGATGAGGTTGGTAGCATGACCACTAGACTAATCTAGTGGTGGTACACATATTGTTATGTTAGGTAATATATTTTTTGCATTTTATGCAGATTTTGAGAGCGAGGCACAATCACATAACAACCAAACTCCAATAATAAGATTAACTTCAAGATAAATATCAATTCAGGGATTGTAATCCAATCTTCATCTTATGTTAAATGTGATCGTGATGTTAACATAAATGAAAAGAAAAAGACCAGGGACATCACATGGTTAAGACTTTTCAACCATTTATAGTTCACCAAGTTGTTTAATTTAAATATTTATTTTGAGTTACTTTCTAAAATTGTAGCATATTTTGAGTTGTTTTTAAAATAACGTTTTATTCAAAGAAATTTGCAAAATAATGTTTTCATGAATCATGCTTGATTTATTTTGAAGTATTTCATGTTTGAATTTATTAAAAGTGTTTCCGAAAATAATTTTTCCTTTTTGTTTCGAACATGAACGTTCAAAAAGATATTTTTTTGAAACTTCTCTTTCTTTTGGCATGAAAGAAAACTATTTTGGAACGCTGTTCGAAAGAAAAAAAATGCAAAAAAGAATAATATTCGCGTTCAAAAACATGACTTTACAAGATCAAACATGACAATTTAAGTTAATTACAAATCCATTCTGAAAGAACAAAAAGCCTAGTTTTGGAGTTGACAAATGGGTATCTTTTATCATAACCCTAATTAAGAAGATTATTTGATTAAATTAAACAACTCTTATCGTGATGTCCTTTTAAATAGGAGCTCTATTCATCTCATAAATTTTCCAAATAAAACCAAACCAAGCATCTCATAAGTTTCCATGGATCCTCTTGTCTTCTACATAGGAGTTCTAGGCATGAAATCTCTCTCTCTCTCTCTCTCTCATCATTTCATCTCTTTTTCGTTATATTGTCTCTCTCTAACCGGTTATTCATAATACAGGAAACATTATCTCCGTGCTAGTTTTCGCCTCACCAATGTAAAATACAATACAAACAACTCCCTACTTTTATTCATTAGGGCTTTTAGGCCTTAAGAAGAACCAATAGAAAAGATAAAATTATCATATATCATTCTAAATTACCTTTATATATATTTATGCTAATATACATTTTTCTTTTCTAGTGAAACATTTTGGAGAATAACAAAGAGCAAATCAACCGAGGATTTCGAGCCGACACCGTATGTAGTGACCCTTTTGAGCTCTTCTCTTTGGGTTTATTATGGCCTTACAAAACCAGATGCGTTTCTCGTAGCAACAGTTAATTGCGTAGGAGTTGTACTTGAGACAATATATGTTGTTCTATTTCTCTTTTATGCAAAACCAAATCTAAGGGTGAGTATTTTTTTATATATCCAAACATCTTTATTTTCGACGATTTTTACTATGAAATTCCAATGAGTTATAAACAAGCTCTTTTTTTGTTAAACGTATCATGAATAACTTTTCTGAACTAGAGTTATGAGATAATTCAATTAAAATTGTAATACAAATTAATTGATGTATTTTCTTTTCCATTTTGTATTTCCTATATGGTCAAATGGCAATAATTGTTATTATCTATTCTAGTTTCTAACACATTAGGAGTTCAGATAGTGAGATATTATTAAGGAAAAGTATATATATCCCCCATTCATCATCCCCCCTAATCTGCTGTTTACCACTGGTAAACAGGCCCCACTTATATTCAATATAAATGAGTCCCGTTTATCAGTAGTAAACGATGAATAGGAGGGATGGTGGGGGATATTTATATAAACTCTATTATTAATGCCTTGAAATTACTTTTGTACAAATTTAAGAATATCCTTTACTAAAATACATATTAGACCTCTTTGATTCCTTTTTTTGCACTTGAATGCTGAATCATTTCTTTTATTGGTATGATATGTTATTAGGCAAAGACAGCTTGTTTAGTGGGTCTTTTAGATGTGGGATTATTTGGATTGGTATTTTTTGTCACATGGTTCTTCATGACCGGAAACTTGCGAATTGTTGCAATTGGAACTATTTGTGCATGCCTTAATGTTCTCATGTATGGATCTCCTCTTCTTGTCATGGTATATGTTTCTCTTTTTTCTTTTACAAAAATAATTTTTTATATTTTGCATTATATATTCATATATGTAGCTAATGATTTGTATGTATAATTGGGATATCGTGAAGAGTTACGTAGTAAGATAATATCATTAAATATCTTGGAAAACTAATATATAGTAAGTTAGTATTATTAAACATCCAACAATTGCAAAATACATTTTTTTATTTATTAGTTTGTGTTTGAAGGAAAAAAAAATGAAAAATATTTGATGACGGGTAAAAAAAGATAATTGAATAGAGACAAAGTAATACTTGTAGCTAGGATAAAAAAATTCATCTTACTTTAAAGGGACAAAAAAAAAATTTAAAAATATAGGAATTTCTAAGTTTCAAAAATGTAAGATGGTTCATACAAAATTTTCAATTAATAATACGCGATCTTCAGGATAAATATGCTTGACTACTTCCTCACAAAAATATATAAATGAGTAAAATATTATCTATGCATGATTGAGGAATATACGCAAGAGTGAACCACACTTGTTGGCAAAACAAAACATACACGCTAACAATACATTGCCTTCATATTTTTTCCATCACTATTTAATCTTCTTATGTTAATATTCCATTTTTATACGCTTTGACTTTCATTAATTGGTCTGAGATATTTATTTATAAATAAACTAAGCCCATGTGAAATGTGCTTTTTGATCCATAAAATGATGTATCTACAGTAATTACGTGCTTTCATGCTTCTCTCCCCGTTATTCGAGGGCTATAATGTCTTGGATTAACTTTGTTTGACTTTATAATTTCTTTTTTTAGGCAATCTTGAGGGTTTGACATTATAATTTCATCCGAACCCTTACAAAATATTATAATACATTGCCCAAAGGAAATAAGATTGTATATATATGTCATGATACTCCAAGATGATGTCCTATATAGGGATTATGAAAAAAAGTCAATATCATTTAAATAATCTCCACTTATATATATGTTGCTTATTCTCTCAAAATTTCAAAGTTACGTCAAGTCAAACTTTAATCGTGTGAATATGTTCTATAGTTCTGATGTAAAAAAAGATGACGTCAAAAAAACACTAAAAGATTCATAAATAATTTTTTTTTCCGAACTTTTGGTAATTAGATTTAATTAATATTACATTTAAGATATTTTTTTATCATTTTTAAGCTTTCCTTCACAGAAATAAAAAAACATATCAAAAGAGATAGGTTGAGAATAATACATTATATTTTTTTTCGTATGAAAGAGAAAAATAAATTATCATTAGAGAAAGAGACATGACTTATATTTTCACTTTTGTATAAGGTCAACATGATATTTCACTTTTTTCAGGGGAGGCATGAAAATATCATAATTATAGAGTATCCATGGATAAAAAATTAGACGTGTTGCCATGTTTCTTTCAAACACTATCTGAGATACATTTCTTTCCAAATTCCTTCTTCGAAACAAAAGAATACTTCATTAATTTGACATGATTCATGGCCTCCATGCTTTTATCCTTTTAGCTCTAGACTTTAAAAAAAAAATACATGCATGGTGCCTAATTTAAGTGATGAATGCACCATTAATCCTTCCTATAGATAAGCGAAATAATAATAAATTTATTAGAATTACTCCTTTGGATTCTTTAAAATTTGTCAAAGATTTAATTAGATTTGAATATTTGAATTTTGTGGCAGAAAACAGTGATAAATACAAGGAGTGTGGAATACATGCCCTTCTTTCTTTCATTCTTCTTATTCTTGAATGGTGCCATTTGGACTGCATATGCTATACTTCAAAAAGATATTTTCCTTGGTGTAAGTTTCACATTATGTTTTGAAAAATTAAATTATACTTGGCTGCCTGATAAACAAAATATTATTATTTTCTGATGTTCAGGTACCGAATGGAATAGGATTCATATTTGGATCTGCTCAACTGGTAATATACAGGATTTTCATCAATTCTCAGGAGTCCAGACTCTTGAGAGAGAGAATTAATGGAGAAGATGAATCCTTGCAAGAGCCTCTAGTCCTTTCGGAAAATATCGAAGAACACATCCGGCATGTTGATGAAGTTTGAAAATGGAGTAATGTATAATCACGGCGGTGAAATCACTCCTTTATATGTCACCCTGGTCAAATAGTCAACTTTTAATTGGTTACTCGTTGATTTTTTATTTTTTTAAATGCGTCATATATACTGTTTTGGTGTTTTATATACTATTTTTATGTGTTTATACAAAATATTTTTTATTTGTACATATAATATTTTTAAGAATATATATCTTATATACAGTTCTTGTTTTTATACTATTTTTCTATCTCTATATATTGTTTTTGTAGTTTTATATATTGTTTTTCTATTATATATGTTTATATATATTGTTTTGTGTTTCTAAGACTGTGCTTTATTTATATTACAGTTTTCAAAATTTATATTATATATTTCTTTTGTTTCATATACATTTTCGTTCCGTATACTGTTCGCTAAAAAAACTGACTGCATGACAGTAAATCCCAGTCTTGCATGTTTATATAATTACAGCAGATATGTATCTAAAGTACATTTCGGCATTAGGACTATACTAAGGGAGTGATTTATCATGGTTGTATTATTTTTTTTCTGTTATGTCCAAAGAAATATTTACAACATTATTGTTTGTTTCTTAAAATATTGTTAGCTTATTGTAGTAATTATAGTGTAACTGTTTTTCATGTAATTTATTAGTTTTCAAATTTTTTGTGCTGACTTCTGAGTTACAAAATGCTCTTTTTGCTTGCCAGTAATGTAGACAGTTAATATGCCTCCTAAACCCTAATTACTCAAATCTCCATTTTATCTTGCACCTAATTTCTCTTTATCATCAGTCATTTTATATTTTACCATGGCCCTAAATATTAAAACTTTAAAATATCTTGACTGACTAAAACAATTTGGGCCGAGCCCACTCTACTATCACAAAGTAAAGTCACAGGATCCGATACCCATTAAGAAAGTAATCCGACCCGTTTAGACCAACCCAGAAACATTTCAAATTCTCAAATCCGATCGTCCAAAAATAGAAAAAAATAGAAAAAAAAGAAAGAAACAAATTGCCTATATATACATACATAATTCGAGAAAAACAAAACCCAGAAAAGAAATTGCCTATATATACATATACATAATTCGAGAAAAAAAATCCAGAAAAGAAATTGCCTATATATACATACATAATTCGAGAAAAAAAAAGACCCAGAAAAGAAATTGCCTATATATATATATAATTCCACTGATTTCGCTGCAAGATTCAATAAAAACATCTAAAGTAGGATTTTTCTTTTCTTTTTTATTGTGTATATAGAAGATTTTTCTTTTATTTCTTACAATTATGTTTTGTAGTTTTTTGTAGTTATTATCCTGATTTGGCTTGTATATCAATAAAATACAATTAGTCTTGAAAAAAGTAAGTAAGATTTTGGTTTTTGCTTGCACTTACATATTAAAGTTTGTTTGTGATAATTTAGGATTTAATTTGATTAAATTATTTTGTTGTTTAGGATTTATTTGATGATTAGCGTTCATTAATATAGCCTTTAGATAGTTAGTTTGCAAGCAATTGGGTATTAATAGATCTGTTTGTATCAGTCCTATTTGGTACCATTTAATTTTCCTGGTATAATTTGCATACCAATTTAATGAAACAATATTTTGCATATCATAAAATAAAGGTCCTAATACAAAATATTTTGCATATACTGATCAAATAATACATAAAACAGTAAGACAAAACAAAACATTGCATCATAATTTAAATATACTCTTAAAGTTTATACATCACAAGATATTCACATTCAAGAAAAGATATGTTAATCAATAGCAAAATAATTAGTTAAAATGATATCATTTATCTCATACAGTTCAAAAAGATGTTAATAAATAACAGAATAATTAGTTACAAATGATATCATTTATCTCACAAAATTCATTTTTATCTGTTAACTCTTCACATCTGAAACCACTGAGTATGTGTGAACTATAACTATTGCATTTCAATTGCATACTTAGAAACTTATGTTGTTATATAGCATTTTTGCATTTCAATCATATTATTAGAAACTTTAGTTGTGATACATCATTTTACTTGCGTGACAGTGACATTACAACTATTGAGTATGTGTATAGTATAACTATTGCATTTCAATTGTATACTTAAAAATTTATGTTGTGATACATCATTTTTGCATTTCTGTCGTATTATTAGAAACTTTAGTTGTGATATATCATTTTACTTGCATGACCGTGACATTAAATATGTGTTAAGTATTCTATATTAAGTGTATGATTGTGAAACATTTTGTTCATAATTGCCTCTAATATTTTTTTTCTTTGCTTTTTCCATATTTAGATATGTTGAATTGAATTTTTGAACCTGTTAAGCATTCAAGAAGATAGATATATCGAAGATGTTTATGAGATATTGATGAAAATCATTAATCAATTAAAATTATCTCCAAACTATTTTAGAAATTGAGGCGCTAAACAAAGTTACAGTTAAAGCTGCCACATGAAAGATTTACCTATAAAGAAAAACTAATAACCGGAATCAACCAGGATTTTTTTTTTATGCTTCGGCAGGTGAATTGTCTTACTGAAATTCCATTAAAAGAAAATTTATAAGTAGTTCATACATTTTCCTAGTCCCTTAATTAATTTACAAGAATAATATAGTAGATAGAGCATAGGTATACTATGAAAAGTTCTTAAGAAAGAAAAAGAAGAAAGACCACGTCCCAAATTGGGGATCATTCTCCATGCTATCCAGGATTGATTGTGCATATTTTTTTCATTATCGGATATTTATAGTTTTTAGTTTTAGTATTTGTGAAATTTAACAATGTATGTACTCTTCTCATTTTTATTTTCTAGTATTTTTAGATCCAAGATCAAACTTGTAATAGGCATCATCATGTAATTTTTTTTTTCTTATATGAAAGTTAGACGTCTCCTACTTCTGTCTCAAAAAATAGTTTTTAACCATTCTATCTCATAATGGAATAGAGCTAAAAGTATCTACCGATATTTGCTCAGCTTTTACCTCACACTATAAAAACATTCTTGGCACAAAGCTGCCTCCTCCTTCATCTCCGTTTTCCACCTTTCTCTATCCCCCCCTTTTTGATATTTCCTTTCTTCAAACTCTCATCTTTCCCTTCTCGGAAATGGAGGTGAAACATGTCGTCTCATCTCTTCAACGTGGAAAATCATCCGGACCCGATGGATTTCCGTCCGAGTTCTTTCAAAATAATTGGGATATTATCAAAGATGATCTTCTCCAACTACTAAATGATTTCTATGATAACAATCTTGATCTTCGACGAATCAACAAAGCGTCCATCACTCTCATCCCGAAAAAGGAGGAAGCAAACAATCTCGATGACTTCCGTCCGATTAGTGTCATCTCGGCACCAATCAAGATCATCACAAAACTTCTAGCTAATCGATTACAACTTTTAATGCCCCTCCTCATTCATCCTAACCAAACCGCCTTCATAAAAAATCGCTCCATTATGGAGACTTTTCTTTCGTGTGATTTAGGATATTTATAGATTTGAAAATGAAAAACATAAAAGAAGAAATATTTTTTTCTCGTTTCCAAAATTCTGTTTATTTTTTGTTATTTGGACAAAAAAAATAAAATCATAGCCAATTATGTAAACACAATTTATTTTGTTTTTACATAAACAAAAAACGGCAACGATATCAAACGTGTCCTTAGAGTTCCATGCAATGAATTAGAAATGACACTAATTACTTACTTTCTAAAAATGATATTCTCCTGAGTTTTGAACTTTCGGCCAGATATTCCTCAGCGCTACGAGATTCGCTCCGTCCATAGATACCGTCAAGGTAAACCTCTCATTATTTCCCTGCATTGCTTGATAGAGTGAGCCAGTATAGAAAAAAGTTTAAAAAGGGACATGTATTATGTATACAAGACGAAAAACGAAATATTGTAAATATTGATGTTAAATATAAAACATGAATAAATAGAGAAACAAAATATGTCATTATTATTAGTTTAAAAAAATATTTAAAATTTATTTTTTCATGTAGTTTTATGAAGTGACAAATCTAATCCTCACTTTTTTGTTTATCACGGGTCATTTTGTTACACAATTAACCCCAACCCCTTATTTTTCAACTCCTTTTGAGCCATCTCATTGAGTCACATCATTATTTTTATCTTAACCGTTCGATCAAATTTTTTGTTAAATCTTGATCTTTAATTTTTTAAGTTTATTGATATTTTATGACAATATGTGTGTGATTTAGGGGTGTCAATGGATTTCCAAAATCCGATAACCCGATCCGAATCCGTATGAATGGATTCGCATATGGATTGTAAAAATGTACCCGAAAACAAAATGGATCCGCATATGGATTTTGAAGAAGATCCGTTAGCTTATCGGGTTTGGATTTGGATCTTGCAAGATCTGAATCCTAAACCCGATATGAATATGATATATATATATATATATATATATATATATATTGTATATATATAGTAAAAAAATATAGACAATTTATTTGTTATTTTTTTTAGTATTGCATAACTTATGAAATAACAAAAATAATAAAATGAAATATGTCAATGAGTATAATAAACAGAAAACTAAACATAATTCACATAACATATATGGTGCTAAACAAGAGTGTGAGAATATTTTTCATCTAAGATTTTTTATATACTCATGTATAAATTATGTTCAAAACTTCATAATAGAATCCGAAATCCGATCCAAAACCCGTTAGTTATTGGATTTGGATCCGCATATGGATCTTGATTTTCTTAATGGATTTGGATTCGCATTTGGATCTTCTAATCTTCAAATGAATTCGCATATGGATACTGCATGGATCCGATCCGAATCCGATCCATTGACACCCCTAGTGTGGTTATTAAAACATAATCATATGATTGATTGAATTGGTGTTTTGTGTTTAATCTCCGATTTAGTGAGAACCGTTAAATTTATCTCTAGCATCATATTAATATAAATAGAATATATAAAAAATGTGAATATATATACTACATAAAAGAATATATGAAAAATGATACTCTCCTTAATTCATATCTTATTTTTCAACTCTCTTTGATCATTCTCAAGAGTCATATCATCAATTTTCTCCCAGTCATAGAATCAAAAAATTTCTCATATTTTAGTTTTTCATTTAAATTATTACCACAATATCACATGATTATTAGATAATGTTTCGTGTTATATCCCCAATTACGTGAGAACTATCATGTAAAAAAAATTTAAGTATATTGAGAAATATATATTACTATGTATTATGAATTTCAAAATAACATATGCAATCAATTTCAACATAATCCATATCATTTTAACAACTAAAAATTATAATAAAAATAGTAGTGGCAAATTTTTGAATAAATTATTTGTGTTACATTTTTTTATGTATAGTATACATATTTTTCTCATATATATAATATCATATTCTTTTTAAAAGATCATGTTAAAAATAATAATAATTGTTTTTATCTTTTTTAAAATTAATCATCTATAATTAAATCTTACGTAATAATTAAATAAAATATTTAAATAAATTATCTTGCATTTTATTTTTTTGGCCTCATTCGTCTAGTTTTTTTTCTTATATAATATGTCAAGAGATAATGGCATAAGAAAACCAAAGAGTATAAAAAATGGATGACATTTTAATCTTATAAATCTTAATGCAAACATACATTAAGATCATAAATTAATTATCCAAATTATTTAGTTAGTTATTATTTTTTGTTTTTTTATGTATTTATCATTTATGTTATTTTATTTCTCATATGTAAATTTATTTGCATAGAGTTTATCCGTTCTTACAAAATTAGATATCATGTAAACAATATTTTTGATTGAACAATAAATCGATAGAATATTTTATAATGTAATTCAAAATAATTTTAAACATATCCAACTTACTTAACATAATTATTAAATATTATTTATATACTATGAATTTATTTCAAATTTTTATTTTGAATTTTTATAAATACAATTCAATTATATTCACGTTATAAAAATATAAATAAGTAATTAAGTTATCCGCAGCGAAACACGCCAATTATGCTAGTTATAAAAAAATGAGGATAAAGTTGAGTGTAAATAATATTATGTAGTATTTATACTCTAGAAAATTAAATTAAAAATATCATGATCGAATAAAACATGATACATGATATGAGTCCGGCCCATTGTTTTGGCGAGCACCAAACCAAGTCATAATTATAGTTTCTTAAAAAAGAAAATTAAAGCCACCAACCTCCAGAAACATCTTTCAAAATCTAAAATTCGATAGTTCGTTCAAAAATAGAAAGAAAAAAAAGATTGGCTATATATATATATATATATATAGATATACATAATTGCACTGAATTCGCTCCAACATTCAACAAAACCCTCAAAACCAATCTAACAAAACCCTTCAAAATGTTCTTCTTCTTCATCGGAGGACTCGACCAAGTGGCCGGAAAAGTGCTCAAGGCAGCCGCCGGCCGGTGTCTCCGGTGTGGCGGCACGGCCGACTTGGTGGAGTCCGAGAAGGTCTTGAAACTCTTCTTTATCCCTGTTTATAAATGGAGATCGGAATATCGGATGTTCTACTGTCGTGATTGCTCGTTTCTCTTCCCTGATGCGATTCCTCTGAGAGAGGAAGGAGAAGAGAGGGAAGCAGGGGCAGTTTCGTACTTTCCACGTGAGGAAGGCGGCAATTGCCGTGTGTGCGCGAGATCGGTGGATCGGAGTTTCCGATTCTGTCCTTACTGTGGGAATTCTCTGTAAATGGTATGGATGGATTTACTAATTAGCATGAAAATAAGTAAAATTTGGATTTTTTTTTTCTTTTTTATTGTGTATATAGAAGATTTTTCTTTTATTTCTTTCAATTATGTTTTGTAGTTTTTGTAGTTATTATCCTGATCTGACTTTTAGTACTGAAAAAAGTAAGTAAGATTTTGGTTTTTGCTTCCACAGTTTGTAAGCAATTGGGTATTAATAGATCTGTTTGTATCATGCTAAATTATTTAAATACTTATAGAAGTCAATTGTATTTAAATATTTAGTACTTATAGAAGCACTACGATTTAGCAAAATTAAAGTATTTAAATATATCTAACAATCATTTAGCTACTAGTAGCCAGTCAATTGCCCATACACCTAAATTTAAACAAATTATTCTACTGGGGCTTAAATTATTTCTATGAAAATACAATTAACTAAAAAACAACAGAATAACAATAAATTCCAACTTTTTCAAAAAAAATTGAAATTATTTCTCCAATTCTAGTGAATTAGACATTCTTTTCAAAGGAACCAGAAGAACCATTAGCGTTAGGTACTTGATTTCGTAGGAAATAATTGCCACTAATTAAAGAGTTTAATGAAGCAAAAAGAAGATTGCAAAGAAAGAAGCACAAAATCTAACCAATTGCAAAATAAAATTATGAGAAAAGAGAACAATCTGACCAATTTGGGGGTGAAAATCTGACCAATACGAGGGGGGCTGACGATGAGTGAAGCTGTTTAAGTTGAAAATCTGACCAATTTGTGATGAAATATTTGCTTCCGTGGAGAGATTAAGCTACTGGAGATTAAGAAAGAAATGCTTGAGCTATTGAAGGGAAGTCGATGATGAAGCTACTGGAGATCTCCAATCCTGAAGGAGGACGCTAGTTTCTCCCGCCAAAGAGACGAGAGCACTATAACTGCGGAAGCCGGGAGAAACGAGCGAATGTGGAGATACCGCGTCAAGACGCCTCGGGGAAAGCAAACTGCGGAAGTTGGACAAATACAGTGACCCAAACATATGAATTGGACCTAATTACTGCATTTCGTTTTACCAACGGCCTTACTTACAGGTTGCCAAACAGCCCGTAAATGATGGTGAGTTTAAAACTCAGTAACCAGTTTTTAAAAAATAAGGCGCAACTTCTCTATATATAAACTGAAATTATTTGAAGTCATAAATAATAAAATAATTTAATCATAAAAATGATAATTATAAATATTTAAATATCATATATCTCATTTTTCAAATCCTTCTTTAAATTATTTTTCATTCTTTCCTTTTTATGATCAAATTCTAGATCGTCCGTTAGGGTGCACGGAATCGTTGTTACGGGGTGCATTACCGTTATGCGCATCCGAGTACCACGTGAACCGGGATCGGCTGCCTAGGATCGCTGCGTTAAGATGGCCTGAACGCACTATAATTACTTTCTAGAATTCATCAACAAATTCTCTTCTTTCTTTTCAGTTATTCCGTATATCAAAAATAATAATATTTTATCATTCATAAAAATATTAATATGGCCTGAAGGCACTATATTCTGTATATCAAAAATAATAATAATTTATCATTCATAAAAATAAATCTCAACTGAGTCGAAATAAAACATCAAATAAAATATTATAGTAAAATCGATAGATACAGAGAAGTCTGGTTACCTCATTACTCGAGAAAATAAATCCAGAATGTTTACTGATCGAAAACCGACATGCACCGAAAATTTGATTTCTTTCTCTCCCTTTCAAATTGTTATTATTGTTTTCTAAATTCGAAATAAGATGTTTATACAAACTGAAATGAAGATCTATTTATAGTGATTTTTATACAAACTGAAATGAAGATCTATTTATAGTGATTTTCATGACAAAAATTCAATCCCCCTAAATTACACATTTCAAAACTATTTAATAAAAATAATAAAAACAACAATTTATTCAAGAAAATACATCCCTTAAAATGTGCATGCATGGATGATGAATGTGAGGATTAAATGAGTGATAATTTTATGAAAATAACCTTAAAATCTTTGTATTTTTAATTAAAAATTATGAATTTTTTTTTGGTGTGCTACATCTCTTGTTTCAATGTTAATTTGATTATATCTCCTAATATTTTATAAATAATAAAAAACTAAATATTTAAAATATTAATTAACAGAATAAACAGTATATACTTAACAGTTAACACAATAATAAAATATACCATTTATTATTTCTAACAAAAAAAATAGGAATCTTTAAAACAATGATTGACATATAATTAGTAAAATAATTAGATTAGTGAAACATGTTTCATGATAGTTTACTTAATTTCTCTATGTAAAAAAGTACAATTAATTATGTTATAATAATTTAATAATTTGTTACACAGACATATATATTTTTTAATCTTAACATATATAAATATCCTCTCAATAATAATAGTCCGAAATGTGTTTTTAGAAAGAAAAAAAAGCACAATGAGATTTGCTGCAACAAACGTAAATATAACTATTTTATTTTCACTTTTTCTGGTGCGTGAAAGATAATTACTCTAATTTCTAAAATTCAACTGTCAAGTAAAATATTCTTTTGAAAAAAATCCGTGAAAATTTTATATTAAAATGTTTTCATGAAAAAATATTTTTAATGAAATATTTCCCCATAACTTTAAATATTATGCAAAATATAATTCTACTTATATGTTGTATGGGAAATTTATATTAAAGTGACATTATAGATATAATATAATAAAGTACATTATATTATATGATTTTAAAATTTTAGATGATTTAGTTGTGTGTGATTCAATAAAACAACTATTTATAAAAATATTTAATATATTTGAATGAAATATTTTAGTATTAAATTATCTCAAGTCTCCATGGACACATAAATGAACCTCGCCAACGGAACTACTCACCACCCACTGCATATACTCCTACACCAGCCTCGCCTAGCCCAAAACAACACATGAAAAGAAGAAGTAACGAGTGATTAACTACCGAAATAACTAAGTGAGAAAGAATTTGGGGCCTAGCTTATTAAGACGGGCCATGGCCTCAAGCCCCAAATCTCCCCCAAAATAATTAAGAATAAAACAAATAAAGCATAAAATTAATACCACAATAATAATAATGATAAAAGTTGCAAAAGGTGGAAAAAAATAAAATATCTTTCGTAAATTGTCTTTTAAAAATATTTTTTAAATGGTTTCTCAATTCTCAAATTTTCAAAACAAAATATGTTCCTTCTTTTGAAACATAAGTTTCTAAATATAATATTTACGTTTATATTAAAAATATAATAAATTCAGGTTTGGTTTATTATATTAAAAATATAATAAATTATATTGTAATATTTCTATATATATATATATATATATATATATATATATATATATATATATTGCCAGTCCCCAAAAGGAACTCAAAATATGTTTAACCTTTAAACATCACATAACACAAATAAAATAAAATAAAATAAATTTATTCTAAACAATTCTGTCCAAAATTATGGTTCATACTATTTGGTCACAAATCATGATGCTAAACCCGATTTCATGGCTTACTTCGACCAATGATGGTCTAGTCTTAATAAGAGTTTGAAAGTGGGAAATAGCGAGAAACCACTCACCTGGTACCGAACTCAAACAACCAAACTCTAAGGAAGAGAAATGGCCCCTCCAAATCCGCCGCACTCTACATCCGCAAGACCAACTGCTTATCATAAATACTCCCCGTTTCAACTTGTAAATGGCTAGCAGCCAAATATATCTCATTTAAAAAAATTTGGGTGTGCGGTATATGTTCTGATAGCTCCGCCACAACGCAAAAAAATGGGTCCACCAAGAAGATTGAGAATTTATGTTGGTTTTGAATCCTCATCGATTATTAAATATCTTGAACCATTAATTGGAGATTTATTTACAACAAGATTTGTTGATTGTCAATTCGATAAGATTGTATTCCCAACATTAGGGGGAGATAAACAAAAGCTGGAAAAACAAGAAATTACATGGAATGCATTATCAACGTCTCAACTTGATCCTCGAACAAATCAATATGAACTAGAAGTTCAGAAAATTATTCATTTACAACAAATTGCAAATCAATTACCTGATGCATTTATTGATACAAAAAGAGTAACCAAATCATATATTCCAGCATTAAATGCTCCTGCTCGAATTGGAATACCCTTGGATAATTCTATTAATGATAAATGTCAGAAGCGTGGTCGACCAATCGGTTCCAAGGATAAAAATCCAAGGAAGAAGCGAGAGCATGATAAGAAAGTTGGCACTACTGAAATTATAAAACCTCATGAAGAGGATATTAAAGATAAAATGGTAGACGACATAAATAACCAAATAAATTTTGAAGAAATTCAGGTACCTGACAACATTGAAAATGTTGAAAATGAAGAGATCTCGATAAATTATGTCTCTTCTGGAAAAAGATGGAACCGAAATGAAACTATTATTGATGAAAAGTTTGCATATGCGATCGCAATAGATTTAAATAATGAAAATGAGGATCAAGTACCAAAATCAATTGAAGAATGTCGACGAAGAAAAGATTGACCAAAATGAAAAGTGCAATTAAGGCAGAGTTGAACTAACTTGAGAAACGTGAAGTTTTTGGACATGTAGTCCAAACGCCTGAAGGTATACAATATAAGTGGGTATTTGTAAGAAAGCGAAATGAGAAGAATGAAATTATAAGATACAAAGCAAGACTAGTAGCGCAAGGATTTACACAGAAACCCGGAATAGATTATGAAGAAACTTATTCGCCCTTATTAGATGCAATTACATTTAGATTTTTAATTAGCTTGGCAGTTTCTGAATGACTAAATATGTGTCTAATGGATTGTTGTTACAGCTTATTTATATGGATCGCTTGATACTTATATTTATATGAAAGTCCCAAAAGGACTAAAAGTATCCGAAGCATGTAACATAAGACATCGTGGAATGTATTCTATAAAATTGAAAAAGTTCTTGTATGGATTGAAACAATCCGGAAGGATGTGGTATAACCACCTAAGTAAATACCTTACAAAAGAAGGATATGAAAATAATGTTATTAGTCCATGTATTTTTATTAAGAAATCCAATTCTGGATTTGTTATTATTGCAGTATATGTCGATGATTTAAATATCATTGGAACTCCTGAAGAGATTGAGAATATTGTTGCATATTTAAAAAGAGAATTTGAAATGAAAGATCTTGGAAAAACAAAATTTTGTCTTGGACTACAAATTCATCAGTCCAATTATGTGAATAAAATTTTAAAACAATAGATATGGGTTTATTATACAAAAAAACAACAGAACCCAAATTAATTGGATATGCAGATGTTGGATATATGTCAGATCCACATAAAGACAGATCACAAACTGGATACTTATTTACATACGGCAATACTGCTATTTCATGGCGGTCCACCAAGCAAACCTTAGTGGCTACATCTTCAAACCATGCTGAAATCATTGCAGGCTAGTAAAGAATGTGTATGGCTAAGATCAATGATTCAACATATTCAAGAATCATGTCACCTTAATACAGTTAAAGGTAGTCCAAATGTGATATATGAAGATTACACTGCATGCATTGCTCAAATAAAAGAATGCTATATTAAAGGAGATAGAACCAAACACATTTCTCCAAAGTTCTTTTTCACACACGAACTTCAGAAGAATGGTGAAATTGATGTTCACCAAATACGCTCAACGGACAATCTAGCAGATCTATTCACAAAATCATTACCAACCAGAACTTTTGAGAAATTAGTGCACAAGATTGGACTTCGTCGTTTTAAAGATATTTGTACACATGAGGGGGAGAAATAATACGTATGAAATATGGACATCCAAAAGGGAGTGTTATGAATAATTTAG
The DNA here is from genome assembly GCA_024447665.1 of Juncus inflexus. NCBI lineage: Eukaryota > Viridiplantae > Streptophyta > Magnoliopsida > Poales > Juncaceae > Juncus > Juncus inflexus. The sequence goes on along the minus strand of JAJHPC010000014.1, from coordinate 10,788,211 downwards.
TATGTATGTACATTTCATTCTTGAACTTCTAAATACATCACCTCCATGTATTCATATATTGTTATGTTAAGAACAATCAAGAATAATGTGGATGTATATCTTTTTTTGAATTTTGAATATCATTATATTTATATTTATTCTCTCTTATTTTTATGTATTATGAAAAGAATTGATCTTCTTATAAATAGAATCTTACAATGTAAAGAAGAGATACAACAATTGAATAAATAGTTTATTATCCTATTCTCTCTTTTCTCTATTTCTCTTTTAACTATTTCATAAAAATTTAGAACTATTTAGAGTTTACAAGGTTGAATTAATGCCAAGAGAATTGGCATTAAAATAAAAATAAAATTACAATTCAGAATAAATCCTATGTCTATAAATGCCTCCAACTAGCATCATGAACATAAAAGTTCGCAGTGTATGTATATCCGTAGCTTTGTTGGAGAAAGTCCTGGCACATCTCTCCCTCCAAATGGTGAATAAAGCCGCTGCCAATTTCTTGTGCTATTTTTATTAATCTTTTGTAGGATGATATTTCGCAAGCCCAACCAAATTGTAATGTACTATCTTTACTAATATAGTCACGTAATATCAGCACACGTGCTAATTCCCGTATTATTGTGAAAATGAGGAACTTTGTGATACTAATAGTCAAAAGGAGCCACCAAATCATTTCAGGAAGACGTGTTCATAATTTGTTTTCATGATTTATGAAACTATGCGTTTATATTCAATTAGAAACAAATTATGGGGTTTGTGAAAAGAACAAAATGATTTTATTGAACAATTATAAATAGTAAATGTAAGTATGATGCACATTTCTCTAAACTGTTTATTAAGTAATACAAACATCATGATCACTTGAAATGGGTATTTAGGAATTCAATCGATTCATGTTTTTTTTCTCTGTTCTATATTTCATATTATTTCGGGTTATGGTTAATTTAATAAAGAGATTTGTTGTCTTTCAAGGAAGGCCTCTGTTGTTTTAGTATAATGAAGGCAAGATTTTTAATTTTCTGGGCCCAATAGCCCTTAATTTTGGGCCTTTAAATTTAAAAGTAAAATCATTAATTATTTTTCCATAATAAGAGTAAATTCAAAAGAAAATTTAATTTTTACCATATTAAGATCACTAGAACTATGCGTTATCCCTTGCCACTACATTATTTTCTTGGCCTTTATAAAAGAAGCTAAATTGCATAAGACTAGACCTCAAATATGATTAATGCAGTACATAATATTGATTTTTAGTCCAGAATTGATTACTAAAGTAACTGAGAGAAAATTATTTTCTTTGATGATATTCAAATATGCTTTTTTCCCCCTCTCCATAACCATTTTTATTTTTTAGTAATGTTTGTAGGTTATATTGAGTACAGAGGCAATTGGTTACTTTCTTTTTTTTTAATGATATTAATTGGCTACTTTTAATACTTCATGCAATTTGCATGTCTGAAATGTTTTGTATGAACTACATTTCCTTTGTATGAGCCTCCCTGCATTTGTCTCTTTATTAAAGCAGTCAATAAACATGGCTTTTGCATGCGTACTACCACACGTACTTTTTAGTTATTGCATTTCGGTTGTACTTTAAGAAATCCTTAATGTTATGTTATTTCAAGTCATTTGCATAAGTGATAGCATTCAATATGAAATACACAATATTATGTTCTATGTATATTCATTTAGAATTACCTCCCCTAATATTTGTTCTTTCATTTCTTCAAATACGATAGATCTTGAACAAAATTTCTCACTAATTAAATATGCTGGAACATGGAAACTAGTAGAAATGTTTATGAGATAAAAGAGAAAATCATTATCAGGTAAAGTTATGATCAGGCACTATTCTTTTAAAGTTATGGATTTTTAAAAAAAATATTATATATTTTTACAAAAACAATATATAGTTTATAAAACCAGTGTATTAGTTTGTGAAACAATAGATGTATTTAAACAAAATAGCATATAGATTTACAATAATAGGTATTATAAAAATGAGAAATTATATACTACCCAAAGCAAAAAATGAACGGATGTAATTTCAGGTAACTGTTTAATCGGATGGCTGTAAATGATGGAGAGCAGCTCCCAGCCGGTTAAATTCTATTCCCAACCAGTTCCCATTCGGTCCATTAATGCTCTTTTTTTAGGATTTTGATAAGGAAAATTAGCTATTGGCTTGTATTGGCACAAATTTACATTCTTTTTTAACCCTCACTGTTGAGAAAGAGAAAAAAAAATCAATCAATTGTTCTTTTAAATAATTTGATTTGTTCCATCAGATATACTGGTATGAGGTGTTGGTATCAGCAGTTTTTCTGTTCCTTTTAGCATCAGATATATTGGTACACAGGAAAACAAATTTTAGGGAAAATATATGAGGTACGAGAAAAGGTTGCAATCCTTGTTTAATTTGATATTTCTTACTAAATATCTGTTATGAAATAATTTTGTGGTGAGGAATTAAATTAGAGTTTAAATCAGGCTCTAAACATTCATGTCATATTAAAATATGTTATTATTTATCAGTCGAGATTTCAATACCATTCTTGCCAGGTCTTGAATCATTATGTTATCGTTATTCACTTGATAGATTTTAGGTTAGTTAGATAATGCTTCCATTTGATTTCACTTTTTTTTGTTATAAATTAATAAATTACCTAATAAATAAATAAATAAATTTATTGATTTATTTTTATTCAGGTAAGGTTGGATACAACGAGGCCATTTAGTAAAAAGAAGAGTTGGATTGTCGCTGAGATCCTAATTCGTAGAACGAACACACCAAAGGTGTGTTGGAGCGGACTATTGCAACAACCCCTTCTTCGTAACTATCCAGCCCTTGTATTAGTTATTCTGTCCGTTACAAACAAACCATCATCAAATTATATTCAAGTCCTTGTATATTAGGATGATTACATTTTATTTGATAATTTTCATTATTCAGGTAAGGGTGATTGAGAATGGAGAAGGAACGGGGAAGTGACAGCTCAATAAATAAAGTGTTTTGTTTTATTAATCTTTTTAATCTAGTAATAGCAGAAATTTGAATCTAATTTTGACAGCTCAATAGATAAAGTGTAAAATGTATGCTTGCGTTATATTTAGAACTATCTTTGGTTGCTATTTGTTTTTATCACTGTTTGTTACATGAAATTGAAAATCTAGTATATAATCTGATTTCGGCCCCCTCTACAGGAATAAAAGAATATTTAGTATAGATGAAACATATAACTGTTGTAGCGTCCGTGGTAAATTTGTTGCTTCTAAGTTCATAGGTTGTGGGTCCTATCCCCGATTTTGCTGTATTTTTCAGTCTTTTGTATAGAGAAAAACCCAAAAAATCTTTCAGTCTATCAGAAGTACCTCATCCAAGATTGGTACCTACATTCACTTGCATACAAGTCCAAGCACTTAACCATATGACCTATAACATGTTTTTTGTTCCAACACTTGGGAACCCCTTATAAATTGACTCTGGCTCCGTCCCTGGTTTGTTATGTGATAATTTTGTTATTCTCGTTGTTTGGCATATGATTTAACATTTTCTTGCCGTGTTGAAATAAGTGGCCTTCTATCCATTGTCAGGTTAGCTTTGGATCTCTCATATGAAATCATCACTCGGTTTTTCCACTTTTCAGTATTGAAATATGAGAATTTGGTATAATGACTCCAGATTTTTGTTTATGATATTATAATACGTAAAGTGAGCAAATGTGCAAATTTGAATTTTTCAAAATCTCAAAGCTATTTGTGTAAAGACTAAGATACTGAGACCGGTCACTTGTGCCTTTTTGATTTGGACGAATTTACCTTCTTTAGGTACAACTGTTTGGCATACCTTACTTTTAATAAAATATATGGCGATCTTAAAAAAAATATCAATTTATGTAAAGGGTGAGATAAAATAATGCATGCTTTACTCTACAAGATCTTTTTAAATTGGCGCTTGCAATATGTTTGACGAAGTGCTTAAATTAACTTATTTTGTTTATGTAATTATAATGCGTAATTGTTGTGAACAATGTTTCCTTTTCGGGTCTTTTTATTTATTGGAAGGTTTCAAACAATAACTATAGGATTATTAAAGATACAAGAGACTGTCCTTTCACGGGTTTATTAACAAATTTTGTCATTTCTGAGATGTAATATTTGCATCTAGAATATGTGAATTCGAGCTTTATTATATAATTTTTTTTTTAATTCTAAAGCTAAGTTTTGTCCATGTAGGAAAAGCTCGAGAGATTCGTATTTGCTACTTTCATGCTCAAGGGAGATTCGTATTTGCTACTTCGTTGCATTACTAAAGTTGTGATAGTATGTCGGATATGATCTTGAGATATGCGTACCCGAAACTCCAATCACATTATTTGATTTTTTTTTTATGCGATTACACCAGCGCTAAAGCACCGAATCTCATCAATACTACTATCATTCTCACTGCTATTGCTTAATGTAAATACAAATTACACAATACATACATTTTATTTTCTCACTTTTAGTTATTTTATTCTGAAAATAAACATGAGTCAAAACTCAAAATGCCTTACAAATGATTATGTGAATATTGTGTGTTATATGTGTTTTTCATTCTATATTTTTTATGTGAGAAATTTGTTACATGACAAAGGATCGTCGATATCATGATTTTCCATAGCAACATATATTTTATACTAATCATATGAGATTCATATATATTTCAATTTGTATCATGCAGTACAAAAGAAGCAATTTTTCTTAAAAGATTTCGCCATCCATCACTTATTTCTTTATCATGTTATAAAATTAAAAAAAAATGATGCCTTAACACCGTTATATGATAATTCACTTATATTCCACTCAATTGTTTATTATTTTCTTTTATGTTTGCTGAGACATCCTTGAAAAGTAAACTGATTATAGAAACATAAAATGATTAATGAAATTTCGCGCAAAGCGCGAGTATCTCTTGTTATTCTATATATTACAATTAATAATTCTTTAGAATTACCCATTCAAAAAAAAAATCTTTAGAATTAAGAATTAACTTAAAACTAAAGTTTGAATGGATGACAAAATATATAATTTTATACACTCTCTCAATATACCAAATCAAACAATGCATTTTAGTTAGATCATTTATTTCAATCTGCAAATTCACCCATATCCTTCGATTCAGTCACAGGAGTGGCATGTTCCCATTGCATTATTAGGTATATCATCATAATATTTACTTATGTTAATTTACTTTCTTTATATGTTCAAATCAATATAACCGTTTTAAGCACGGATAAGATACTTAAGGGTTTAAAGGAACTAGAAAGATTGTAACACAAACTGACGAGTTCTCATGAGCTTCTCTTGCTTTTATGCATGTCAGTTGATCATACAGGTAAAATGATACACCATCTTCAATCATTGTCTGAATGAGTGGTATGGGTTTGTTCTGACCTAACCAATGGGAGCACGCCACATCATCCACACAACACAATACATATGAATGTGGTGTGTTTTCATATTGGTCCAGTCCATGGTGGACCAATGCCAACTAATTAGTTCCTGCTCTTGGAGTTTCCTATTTCAGGTTAGTTGCATTAGAACAATCTTGCTATTCTCTTTTATCACTTCCTTTAGACTCAAACTCTCAATTAGTAAGTCGAGAGACTAGTAAAAATATCAATTGTGATAGATGCGTTGGCAATAACTTGAACTTGCGTTGGCAATAACTCGAACTAACTTGCATCTTTCCCTAATTTTAAGAGGTGCATTACTTCTTAAACTAACAAAGCTTTCGTTTATATTTATCTTGTAATGTGAAGCGATTGTTAGAAGAACAAAATATATTATAATATGTTTGAAAGATCTAAAATTAATTTTGAGATAATGGAGGACACTGAATTCTTGACTCAAATCCCGTCAAAAAACTGGGATCTCAACTTCCGCCTCACCCGCTCAGTGTTTTGACAACTAGTATTTTGCACACAAGAACAATGCAAAGAATGTCTCTATCATGGAATACTAAGAAATCTTTCTCATTCCACCTTATCTTTCAATTCTCTGCTAAACATTTTAACTTGCAATAATATGGATTTTTGGTATTTGGAATGGACATATAGCTCATCTATCCATCCTTCTCTTTGGATAATGTTAATTTTAATTAAACTAATAAAATCACAAACCCTAATTCATTTAGTGGTTGTGCACATTCTTATTTGAAACCTTAGTCCCAAATCTGACCCGACTAAAAAGAATATCTACTAACTTCTTAATGTTATCTCTGTGTAAAAAAAATAATTTACAATTACATTTTTTTTTTATTTAATTTTAGATTTACAGTCAAAATTTCAATTTTGAATACTGAGGTAATGTAAAATAATGAAGTACATAATCTATATATTTCATTTCAGTCCTTTGGAGCTTTGGTTTCTTATTTGGAGGCCCATATAGTCTTAATCTAATACAGATTGGACCTTGTTTTTTATATAAATTCAGAACAACCCTTGCTTTTTATCTTGCGAAAACCGAGAATTCAAATCTTGATTTATAAAAAACCAGGAAAGTGATTCTCATCTTTTCAAGACCAAGCCGCAGACGGACTGAACTCAGTTCATCTTCTCTTCTCCAATGGCTTATTTTCCTTCTCCGCCTCTTCCCGATTCGAAGGATAAAGGTTCAAATTCTCGTTGTTGTAAAATCTAATTAAATGCCATATTAAAAGAGATAAATAAGTTTGAAAAAAGAAAATATGATAGTACTTCATAACAGTAATATCAAATATCTTATTTTACAAGTCAAAAATCAAATTTTTATTTTACAATTTTAGGAAATTATAAGAGTTGATATGAAAATTTGCCATAAAGAATAGCTCAGTTGTCTCCTGATACATATCTGGATGAGGTCTCCTCATACATATCTGGATGAGTTAAATAATAATAAGATATAAAAAATTATCTGATTGAAGAATCTGTCTCATAAATTAAATGCATAGCTATCTGTCTGATTGAGAATCGTCCAGATTCCACTAATTGCCGCAGGCTGGCCCATACCATACGAATTAAATTTAAATATTATATGGACGGTTAAGTTTGCCTAAAAAAACATATTATATGAACGGATCCATTTTTTCTGTTGATATAATATTTCATCCCTTTCCCTAAACATGTCCCATCATACACCTTGTGACATAGAGTTATTTTTTAATGTAAGATTATTTTTTGCAAAGGATAAAATTACTTCAATTTAGTTTGTAAAAATAGAATTTTTACTAACTGAAATGATGATATCTAAATCAGATATAGTAAATTACTTTAGCGAAATTTGATACCGCCAACTGAATTACTGATTTTTATTAAATATAATTAAAGTTCTTGTTAAATATTAATATTTTACAAATAGAAAAAAAAAAGTAAAAAAATAATATTTTTTTCGTATTGCCGATGCATTAGCGGGACTCAATAGTGTCATTTTCAAAGATATTGGCGAAACCCACTTCAAACAAAAATAATATTTAAAATTTCATTTCCCACTCTTTTTTAACTCAAACAAAGCACTTTTCTCCTTTGATTTTTGAAATTTTGATTCGTCAAAGAAAGTGGCGTTATTTAGTTCCACTAATGTTATTGGCGGCATAAAAAAATCTTTCACTTTTTATTTGTAAATTATTAGTATTTAATAAATAAATTTAATTAACTATGTTTAATGGAATTCACCAATACAATTGGCGGTATTAATTTTTGTCAAAGAAATTCACGAAATCTAATTTACATGTCTCTATTTTGATTGACGAATATTCTACTCTTCCAAACTAAAAAGAATTCAATAGTATACAATACAACACAACTCCTCAATTCATTCAACAAAAAAATACAACACAACTCTTTGCATAATTAAGTCTACATTAATTTACATTTACATAGACCAAATCCATACAATACAACTCATTTAAAAATCTTGAGTCATTCCTTCTCTATAAATAGCTCCCTCTATTTCTCCCACCTCAAAATAACAATAAGGTTACGGTGATAAATACAAAAGCACCATCAGAAACAAACGGTCTACGTGGCTCTTCTCTCTCTTTCACGTCAGACCATGAAAATAAAATGGAACAAACGAACAAAATCAAATCTCTCTGTTTAATTATTTCATTAGGAGAAAAAGAAAACTACTGAATTGGTAACCAGATCCGACCCAAGAAGAATTTATGGGATTTAGGGTTTAGAATTTGTAACTTTTTTTTCAGTTTTTATGGTTTAAGAATAAATTGGTTTTGTTTTGTTTTTTGTGAATTTGAATTTGTCAGGATGATGAATATTCTTGAGTATGTATTAAGATAACATTATACTGTATGAGTATGTATTATAACTTACATATATTTTAATTGAAAATAAATAATGAGTATGAATTTGTGTGGTACCTTTTGTAAATTTCTTTTGCTTTATGAATATGTTGGAAAAAATATGATATATCTACAAATATTTAAGAAAATTTATGAAAAAATTGTAACAAAATCTAACAACTATTTATGTAAGAAGAGAAAATTCAATTCAGAAGTTTCTTTTTTTCCCTAACGAAATCATTAAATAGAAAAATTTAATTTAGTTTGTTTGTTCCTTTCTATTTTGATGATGTGACGTAAAGGAGAGAAAAGAGTCACGTAGCCCGTTTGTTTCTAACAATACTTTTGTGTTTGTCACCGTAATCTCTTTTAAAAAAAATACAACACAACTTTTTACATAATTAAGTCTACGTTAATTTATCTTTACATAGACCAAATCCATACAATACAACTCACTTAAAAATCTCGAGTGGTGTTCCTTCTCTATAAATAACTCCCTCTCTTTCTTCTTTCTCGCACCTCAAAAATAATAAAACAAAAACTCACCGCCCATTTTGAGGGGCAGAGTAGAGAGAAAGAGCGAGAGCTAATCACAGCCGTTAGATCTTCATCCAATGGCTCGTGCTCTCTCAAGCTCTCCTCTCTTTTCTTCCCTCCTTTCAAACGCCACTGCCATTCTTTCAAGGTAATCTCTTAAACAGAGCTTTTTAATTTCAATCCATTTTTTAATCTTTTTATATGTAGTAGCCAAAAGATCTTATAAGACAATCATATATAGTATTTTTTTAGGCATCTTTTGGGTATAATTATACACAACAAAATTTTCAGAAAAAAATGTTAAATTTTTTTTTTATTGAGTTGCACATCCCATGTTTGATGGATCGAGAAACTTTACTAAATATGCTAAATAATATTGCGTTTGTCGAGATTTGAATTTATTATCTCTTGCTACGTACAATATATTATACCAACTAAACATGGGCCATCTTAATTTTGAAAAAAAAAATGTTTAAATTAAACCATCTTAATTTTGAATTAAAACAGGAGGGGATACTCTGTGGCAGCAGAGGCGGTGAGACGAAACCTCACAATCGAAGAAAAGACAGCTGCTGTGTCATCCTTTATTCAATCTAAACGGGTTAATGGGTCGGATTTAGATGCAAATTCATGGATTCCCGACCCGGTAACAGGTTACTACCGACCCGCTAATCGGGTTGTAGAACTTGATGCGGCTGAGCTTAGAGAAATGTTACTTCGAAGGAGAGTTTGAGGTTTAAAAAAGGAATAAAATTAAGTAGAGTACATGAGATTTTGGGTTTATGTTTTATGTTATGTGTGTGTTTGTATGCTTGTTGAGTCTATGAAGTGAGAATGAATGAGAAAAAAGATTTGATAATTGGGACTAATTTTTATTTAATTCTTTGAGGTTTATAACCTGAATAATTGCAAGATTTTCTGTAGTTGAAATGAAATTAAGTAGAGAGTGTTAAAATAATTTCTATCAAGTGAACATGGATGACAAAAGGGATTAAATAATTTACTGATTTATATTCTATTTTTTAGGTTAAAAATTTGAATAATTGCAAGAATTTCCAAAGTTGAGATGAAATTAAATGGAGGGGTGTTAACATAATTTCTATCAAGTGAAAATTAATGAAGGGATTAAATAATTTACTGATTTATATTTTATCTTTTTTAGGTTAAAATCTGAATAATTACAAAAACAAATTCAAAAACAGCACATCAATAGATGTAAAAAACCACCTTCAAAATAATGATACTAAATCACACAAAAGATTCCACAAAGATAAAACAAACATCTTATAAACTATCTCAAATTGGGACTACTAAATCAAAAAAGGGCCCAACAAAGAAAAAATATCATCTTTTTTTTCCAAACTGCATTTTAGACCCAATTTACACAAAACATTATTTAAATTCTCAAAGACTCAAACCATCCAAATTAAGAAGTCTCAGAATTTACAAAAACACCCTTGAGATATTAAATATTTTATATATTTTTGGTTCATCTTGACCATTCATAATCAGGATCTGGACGATCCGTTAGCTATGCCGGGAAGTTTTGTATGCAGTCCATTCAATTTGCATGATATATCTTCATTTTGTATATACTTTATTCAATTTTATATGTACTTCATTCTACACTTCAAAAAAATATATGTACTTCATTCAAAATTTTGAGTTGTACTTTCTTAAATTTTGTATATAGTCCATTCAATTTTCATGCATTTGCATCTTTAACAGAACAGGCAATATACATTGCTTTTGCATGCTACCACTAAGTAGTTCTTACTTTTTGCACTTCGGTGGCACTTTAACAAATGCTTAATGTTATGATACTTCATGTCATTTGCATGACTCATAACAATGAAAATGAAATACTTCATTTTATGTGTGACATATCTTCATTTAGAAATGACATCCTCTATTTTTTTTCTTTCATTTCTTCACTTCCGTTAGTTTGAACCAAAAATTGCGAGTTAAATATGCACGAACATGGAAACTATTCGAAATGTTTGACATATCAGAGAAAATCATTAATTATAAGGTAAATTGAATAGGAAAAGTATATATATCCCCCGTTCACCATCCCCCTCAACCCACCGTTTACCACTGGCAAACAGGCCCCACTTATATTCAAAATAAGTGGGCCCCGTTTACCATTGGTAACGGTGGGTTGGGGGGAATGGTGGGAGGTGTGTATATAAACCCAATTGAATATTGCAGTGTTGTATTTTTTTTTTTATTGCATTGTTCTTATTTAAGAGACTTATCTTAAAATATGGCTAACTAGTGGTATGCCGGCGCATTGCTGCGGGTTTAATATTATTAGTCCAAATCATCCATTTAAATTAAAAAATATTGTATAACTATTATTTAAAAAAAAATGGAGAACCTTTAGTTTGAACTATTTGTGTTTTATCCAAAAAAGAAATAAAATATTTGAGATTATTTTGCAGCATGATTGAAAAATAACAATTTGTAAGCAACATCTTATCAAATTATCAATTCATAGAAATCAAAATTTGTCAATTCTTAAATATGAAGAAATGTAGTCATTTGATTAAAATGTATTAAATTACATGGGCGCTTCTTCTTGGAAAACTAACACTAAAATAAAGCATGGAATTTCGAGAAGAGTAGAGATAAAATTTTATTCTCTATAAAAACACTCCACACATACAACAAAATTTGCATTAAAAAAAATTAAAAAGAAAAAAAAACTATTATTAATTTTAATACACGACAAACTATTGAACGTCATCCTCACCCGATTCATAAATAACCATTTCAGCTCCCAACAACACATTTCAAGTAAGACAACTCGGGCAAATCCACCATATGCGCGCTCATTAAATCAAACGCGAGCGTAACTTGTTTGTATCAACTTCTTTCAAAACCACTATTTTTGGGTATCTCTGGCTGAAATGGGTAAGAATAACCCGGTACATGCCATTGCCGGCCGCATTGCCCACTTATATTGCCTCTCTCATCGTGATGTGGCTCTTCTCTATCACTTCTTCCATCATGCTATCCTCAAATGTTGCCGGAAAAATAATAAATAAATAACTAAACAAATGAAGTTTTTATTTTGATGTTTCTTATGTTTTGTAGGGCAACAAATGAAGTTTTTATTTTGATGTTTCTTATGTTTTGTAGGGCATTCATGATATTTTATGTTTTAAATGTGTATGTATGATATTTTGAGTTCTTACGGTTATTGTTACCTTGTGTATAAGAACAATTGCATCTTGGTGGCTATCACCTGAATAAATCAACGTCTGATCGGAAGTAGGTCCCACACTAACTTAGCATATTCATATAGCATTTTTCCGTCAAGAGGCTCTATTAGCATTACAAGAATAATTTTCTTCTGTCCTTAACGTATCGCCTTTTACCTAATTAATCAAATAAAATGACAATCTTACATTTATGCATTCCAAAAAGAGATAAAAAGAATCATTCTTTTAACAGAGAGAAAAAAATGAAAAAAATATAATAAAAAATATATACATAAAAGCTTTATTCAATCCTAGCATAATAATTTATGTTTAAATGTAGAATGGAACCCTCTTTAATATTACAATTATAAACATGACATGAAGGATAATTTTTTTTATTGATTGAATAGAAGAATAAATTGGAGGGCAAATTTGATATTTTGAGTTTTTGGAGGGGTGTATATGAAATTATGCCAAAGTATCAAATCAGCCTCACTATCACCAAGTGAATATGCAACACTTCTATTGAAATCCAACAATGTACCAGTTTTTGTACCAGTACAAATTTCTGTTTTGAAATCAGCAACACTATCACCTTAATTTTTGTTTTGCGGTAATCCTAAGTTTAGATTAGGGGTTGAATTTATTTTATTTCTGAGCTATTACCTAATTTTTGTGTGTTATTGGTTCTTTTAACATGTAATAAATTATGATGGTTATTTCTTCACTTCTTAAAATGTGTGAATTTTTTATCAAATAAATGTTGTGAATTTTGATTTATGGAATTTTGATTAAAATGAAAATTTCATTTCATAAAACTCACTGTACCCTCATAGATAAATGTCAAATGGCTTTCATCAAGAAAAAATCTATCATAGAGACATTCTTAGCTACTAGGGAGATTCTTAACTACTCTCACAAATTCAAAATTCCTACTGTCGTGATAAAAATAGATTTCAAGAAAGCATTCGACAATATCTCTTGGGAATTTCTTCTTAACCTACTCCAAGCTAGAGGCTTCCCTAATAAATGGATAGAGTGGATCCATAATTTACTCATCTCCTCAAGTTCCTCAATTAAAATAAATGGAATTTCGGGCCCCTACTTCTTTCACCAACGGGGAGTCCGTCAAGGTGATCCCCTTTCTCCTCTCCTTTTTAATCTAGCGGTAGACTCCCTCCAATCCATAATCACCAAAATCTCTCCTCTACTAACTTCCGCGGCTCGAATAGCTCCAAAACTCCTCCAATTCGCCGATGGTACCATAATTTTCATAGAAGCCCACCCCCAAAATCTAAAAATTCTTACTCTTGCTCTTAAACACTTCTCCATGATGTCCAGCTTAGAAATAAATTGGGAAAAAACTTGTTTCGTCCCAATAGCCATTCCCGAGGAATACTACGAGACAATAAAAAATATCTTGAATTGCAATAAACGCACCCTTCCTATTAAATATCTCGGTCTTCCACTCTCTATCAAAAGACCAAATAAATTGATGTTCCTTCGTCTTATTCAAAAGATGCAATCTCGGTTATCCACTTAGAAAGGGAAGATGTTGAGTTATGGAGGAAGAATCACTCTAGTTAAATCGGTTCTCTCTTCTCTACCTACATATATGATGCAAGCCTTCCGCTTACCTAGTTGGCTAATCAAAGAGATGACTAAAACCATTCGCTCCTTCTTATGGAAAGGCGATGAGAAATGTACGGGAGGTCATTGTCTTGTGAATTAGAAAAAATATTGCTTACCAAAAGCAAATGGAGGATTAGGTATATTAGATATTAAAACTCAAAACATAGCGTTGTTATTAAGATGGCTTTGGCGTATCGATGTTTCATCCATTTCTCTATGGCGTGATTTGGCAATCTCCATTTATGGGTGCCAATCAACCGAAGATCTCTCTCTCATTAATAAAACAACTCTTTCCTTCTTTTTTCAAGATCTTTTGACCTTAATGCCTCTATACACCTCTGCCACATCAAGAGGACCAAATGGCATCTTGTGGAGATGGGGAAAGTCTATCTCGTACTCCTCTCAAGTCACATACTCATACACCATAGACCCGGAATTAGAATTAGTTGGCAAAAAGTTCTATGGAAAATTAAAGCCCCGAACAAGATAAGGTTATTTCTTTGGCTCGCGATAAATGAAAAAATTTTAATGGCCGACAACCTACAAAAAAGAAGATGGCCACATAACCCGGTGTGTGAAATGTGTTGCCTTACGCAAGAAACAGGCCCTCATCTTCTCACCTCCTGTGTGTATGCAACCGGAGTCTGGACTCATATTCTCGCCCGATGGGACATCACCGCTCATACCAACACTTCTTCGAGACATGGAAAATGACGGGCCGTAGTCTTACTTCATTGAATCGAATCAAATGGAATGCCACGTGGGCAGCTACATGTTCGTCATATGGCGTGAACGTAATAGACGAATATTTCAAGCAAAGAGACGACCGCATAGGGTGCTAGTCACCGAGATCTTCCTCCTAGCGGATCAGTGGCTAAAAAGTTACTAATATGATAGGATGGAATATAATTCCTCCTTTAGAATTACTTCCTTGTAATTTTAATTCATGTTGTTACAATAGGCCTGATGTTCTTATCCTAGGGCCCCTACTTAGTTCAGTTTGCCTCTAGCAAACATCATGTAAAACTCTTTATCCTCTAATTAATGAAAAACGAAACGAGCGAACGCTCGTAGTTTTCCTCAAAAAAAAAACTCACTGTGCCCTTGGCCTTCAATCTGAGACAAAGAACAGATTCATCCTTGAGAAGCAAATCGAGAGGAAATTATGAGCGGTGCGAAGAACACCGTCTCGCCTGACAGGACCGCCGGAGAGGGTAGTGCCGCCGTTGGAGGGCGGAGCACGGCTAGTCTCCCTGCCGCTTCTGTTGGAAGGACCACAGCGTCTGAGGCGGCCGCAGCGGAGGCGGAGTGGCCTTCTCAGAGCTTAGCATTCAACTCCAAAATCTGTATAGGGTATATATTTATATTTTCACTACTTGAATAACAGAACTAGTGAGGCATAACAATTTGGCTTTATCATTCACCCATGCGGGATGATAATGTTTTTTTGGAAATAAAGGATGACAATTTACAAGTATCATCCAATATTAACATGCCGTCGTTATTGAAACACTCAATAAAACTCACGGTTGAAACGGCTAAAAGGTGAGATATTACGACAAAGGGGTCTCTACGGCAAGAAATGTCACTTGGTATGAGGGTTTATGGATTAGAGAAATGTTGAGCTTGAAGATTATCAACCCGCTAATCTTGTTTTGGAGCATGATGCTGTTAAGCTTAGAGAAATGTTAGTTGGTAGGAGTCATTTGAGAATTAGATTTTAATAAAATTAAGTAGAGAGCGTTAAATGTGATTATGGATTTTGATGTTGTGTTTGATTTGTTGAGTCTTTTTTTTTGTTTCTCTATAGAATATCGGAAAATCTAAGTGAGAACTGAGAATGACAAAAAGGTTCTACATTTGGGCTAATTTTTATTCATGTTCTTTAGGGTGACATTAAAAGTCTGAAAAATGAAGTATTTAATTTCCTTAGATTTTACATTTGAATAATTGCAAAACCAAATTCAACACGAGCACATCAATATATATAAAATCTCCTTCAAAATTAGGATTCTAAATCACACACATCTTAAATCATCTTAAATTAGGACTACTAAATCACAAAACGGCCCAAAATCATCTCAAATATCATCTTTTTCCAAACAACAATTTAGGCCCAATTCACACAAACATTACTTAAAGTCTAAAACCATCCAAATTAAGTCTCACAACTTACAAAAACACCCTTAAAAAATTAAATATTTTATATGTTTGGTTTATCTTGACCATTCATAATCAGGATCTGGACGATCCGTTTGAATTTTCGGTACGGAAACAGTAGCGGTACCGGTTTCAAGTCTGACGACCTGGTCCCACCCCATTATGTGAGGCAACACATACTGCAAAATAAAAAATAATTATTGAAAAATAGTGATTTAAATTAAAAAAAGAACAGTTGAGAAGTATTGATGTTTAAATTAAAAAAGAATAATAATCACAAAGTGCTGATATAACGAGCGATTGAATAAATCACAGAAATTCCATGTATCACAAAAAGAACAATTGAAAAGTATCGATGTTTAAATTTAAAAAAATAATAATAATCAAAAAGTGCTGATATAGTGAGCGATTGAATAAATCACAGAAATTTCATGTATCACAAAAAAAAACAATTGAGAAGTATCGATGTTTAAATTTAAAAAAATAATAATAATAAAAAAGTGCTGATATAGCGAGCGATTGAATAAATCACAGAAATTTCATGTATACCCTTCCAAAAGCTTAAATTATCAAATTTATTTTTGTAAAACTCAAAAAGCCTATCAAATTTGTTCTTCTAAACCTGGAAAAGTGAATCAAATTTATCGTACAAAAAGATTCAAATATCAAATTTAACCTTGTCAAAACATCAATTAATCTGGATAAATTCAATATATTCTAATTTGAGATGCTAAATTTGATGTTTTTCTAGTTTTGAAAGGTTAAAGTTTGATTTCATCTAATTTGAGTTCGAACAGGCAAATTTGATATTTTCATAGTTTTGGAAGGTTAAATTTGATAACTACAGTATTGCAATTAATTATGCCAAATAAAATAAATAATAAATAAATAAAAAACTTACGCTTAAAGCTGTGCGCAAAACAGAAAACTCGGCTTTTGAAACAGGGACCCCTAATCGCTCGTTTGTTTTGTTCACATTATTCATCACATCTGTATAAACAATAATAATAT
This sequence comes from Juncus inflexus, assembly GCA_024447665.1. Lineage (NCBI taxonomy): Eukaryota > Viridiplantae > Streptophyta > Magnoliopsida > Poales > Juncaceae > Juncus > Juncus inflexus. Next base: position 10,771,339 of record JAJHPC010000014.1, on the reverse strand, counting down.
AAATATAAATAATATAAATTAAATTTCAATATAATAATATTCAATAAAAAATTAAGATAATAATAGTAATAACAGTATTCCGCACTATTAATACTGATTATGAATGGTTTACTTTTAAGTTTATTTGTTTCGGTTTGGTTCTTAAATTTAGTTATTTTATTTTACTATTTTGTCACTTAGTTGACTTCCATTAAATTATTTAAGGGAAATTTGCAAAAAAGCTCCTGCATTATGCCTTAATTGCAAAAAAGCCCCTGCCTTATTGGAAATTGCAAAAAAGCCCCTGTATTATTGCTTAAATTGCAAAAAAACCCCTACCGTTAGATTGAAGTTAACACCGTTAGTTTCAGTTGTTTAATCACTTCAAAATTATTTTTTTTAAATATTAATTAACATTTTTTATCTAAAAATTAAATTTCTTAAAAAATATTTTTAAATCTATTTTTAAGAAAAAAATCGAAAAAAATTTTGTTATTGAAAAAAACTTTTGTTTCGGGAACATATATTTTTAATAAAACAATTTACTAAAAAATAATATTCATTTTTTTAAATATTAAAAAAATAATTTTTTAATAATTATTTTTAAAATACTTTTTCTACAAGAATGTTAATTATCATTTAAAAAATAATTTTGAAGTGATTAAACTACTGAAACTAACGGCGTTAGCTTCAATATAACGGTAGGGGCTTTCTTGCAATTTTAGCAATAATGCAAGGGCTTTTTTGCAATTTCCAATAAGGCAGGGGCTTTTTTGCAATTAAGGAATAATGCAGGGGCTTTTTTGCAAATTTCCCATTATTTAATAAGGTATTGATGATAAAAATGAAATAATGCCAATAAAAAACTAAAAATAGTGTAAAAAATGAAAATATTTACTCACTGAGATTAAGGAAATATCCACCATTATCAGCCATTGGAGCAATAGACAGATTTTTCTTAATTTGCCCTTCCAAACTGTACAAATTACCAAAAAATAAATAAAAAATAAAATAAACCAATATTTGAACAAATAAGTAATGTAATATTTAAAATAAAACTGAATCGTAATTTCAAGGGGGAATTTAGTATTAACCCTTCCAAAAACTCAAAATACCATATTTACCCTCTAATATTACAAGTATCATGTTTTTTTCCGTTGAAAAGGTAAAAAAAAAAAATTTACCAAATGTTAAGTTTACTAATAAAATTAACATTGCAAGTACCAAATGACAGTTGTACTGTATTGTTATCACATTAATAGATATTTTGAGTAGCTTCAGTGCAATTCATATAATAATATTCATCATTCTGGTGAGAAACAATAAAATAAAATAATATTCTTTTGGCAAGATGAGAAAGAAAAATGACAAAAAAAAAGAATATTAAACTTAAACATGTATATTAAACTTAAAATGTATACTATACTTAAACATGTATATTAAACTTACATTATTAACTTAAACATGTATATTAAACTTAAACATGTATACTAAACTTAAACATGTATATTAAACTTACATTATTAACTTAAACATGTATAATAAACTTCTGGTGAGAGAAGGGGCATTTTGGTCCCAAAAAGTTTACACTATTAAGTATTAACTTAAACACGTATATTAAACTTAAAAATTTTGGAGGAAGGTGAATAAATATGAAATTCCCCCCTTATTTTGAAATAATAGAAAAGTTAAAATAACGAAAGTCGAGAAAAAAATATTTTGAAATTTTGAAATTTGAAATTTGAAATTTGAAATTTGAACCTTGATTTCATGGAAGGATCGTGAAGAAATTCGCACGATTCTGACGGACCGAGACTCACAAGAGCTCCTACTTCAGTTGGAGATAAAGCAAATTGCTACAAAAAATTAAAAAAAATAAATTAAAACATAATAAAAAAATGGGGGAATTTTTTTTAATATCCCTACTAAGCCTCAAAATATCAAATAAATCCCTCTTAAACACTAAATATCAAATTTATCCCACTTAAACTTAATTAGTTTCAAATTTATCCAAAATTAACTTTACCGCTAAATCTAACGGAAAATAATTGAAAATACTATTTTACCCTTTAAAACCGAATCCCATCTCTCTCTCTCTCTCTCTCTCTCTCTCTCTCTCTCTCTCATAAAGCACAACGAATTACAACAATTTGCATACAATTTCCCAATGAATTTTATAAACAATTTATGAACAAAAACATAATTAAAAACAGTACCAAGGACCAATTCTTAAAATTTCATCTCTGATCTTCTCTTTCCTTGGATATATTTGATATATTCTTAGTTTATAAGGATAAATTTGATACTAATTAGGTTTAAGAGGGATATATTTGATATTTAGCCTTTAAGAGGGATAAATTTGATATTTTGAGCTTTAGTAGGGATATACCTGAAATTACCCCTAAAAAAATGGGTATTTTTTTTTAATTACAAAAAAGGGAGATATAATTGTGCAATTTAATGTTGAGTAAGCCACATAGAGGCTTAATTAATTACTTCATTGAGACTTAATTGAGGGCTTAATTGCAAATTTAGGGTTAGTTAATTGATTCAAAAATTGGGTATATTTTGGGCTCACTTCAAAATATAACATAATTGCAAGAATTTGAAACAGACCAAATTATTATTAAGTAATAAATAATATTATTATAACAAGCGCGTGAAAGTTAAAAGGACCAGTTAGTTACATGACATATATGTGCTTTTATGATATGTAATGTAATTTGGAGAAAAAAGCGGGGGTGAAATGGAAAAGTGACCTGTCTCTTTTCCCAATTGTACTTTCTTGTTCCGATGGCCGGCCAAAGAGTAAGCATAATGCACCCTGTTTTGTAGAGGTTTGAGCTTCCTGACTGTTTAGAGAGAGAAAGAGAGTATTAGATATTGTGTAGAGAGAGAGAGCATTAGATATTGTGTACAGAGCGAGAGAGAGGGAGAGAGAGAGAGCATTAGAGGTAGTTTAAAGAGAGTTTTAGAGAGAGAGATAGTGTAGAGTGAGAAAGAGAGAGTTTACGAAGAAAGGGAAGAGAGTATTAAGCAAGAAACATTATTATTTACTACTACAGAGGAGAGAGAGTTCAGAAAGAAATGGAAAAAGGTACTGAATAGTATATATGACATTTTTAGGATTTGTTGGGTAAATAATGAGAATTTTGATTAAAAATAAAAAAGAAAATAAATAAAATAAAATAAAGTAAAATAAAATAAAATAAAATAAAAAAGAAAATAAATAAATAAATAAAAAGCATACACTAGTCTGACGGAATTTAGGAAGAACAGGCTTAACAGAAAGAGCCGCTTTTCCTTTGAACAGAGTGTAATCTGCGTACTTTTTACCAGAAGACCCCCCTATTTTTATCAAATCACAAAATCAATTAATCAGTTAAAAAAACATGATTAATTAATTAAATTAATCCAAGAAATAGAAAAAAGGGGGCTAATAAAAATGTGAAGCTCGTTCAAAACCTAATTTTATCCCCAAATTAACCCTCGTTATGCAACTGAAGCTCATTTAAAACCAAATTTTGTGTCAGTCAAACCCCAAATTTAATCAAATTCAATAATTTAAAAAGAAAAAGAGATTAAATCAATTTGAGTGAGATTTATTTACCTTGAAAGGAATCTGGAGCTGAAGTAGAAAAGCTTTGTGAATTATTAAAAGAGTTACATAAAAACACGTCATTTACATCTGAACCCCTCCTTTGTAAAATATTGCTGGAACAAATACAACAAAAATATCAGTTCATAATCATACAGGACAAAAAAAAATAGGGTTCCATCAATCTGTAGGGTTTTGGGTTCTATTTATTCTAATCTGAAACAACCAAAAACTATGAAATTCCAAAAATAAAAAAGAAACGAACAAGGAAAAAAGAAAAGGCAAAATGGGTTATGAAAGATTAACAGATTCAGATTCATAGGCAGAAAAAAATTAGGGTTCCATCAAGCTGCAGGGTTTTGTTTGGGTACTATTTGTTCTAATCTAAAACAACCAAAAACAATGAAATCCCAAAAATAAAAGAGAAATGAACAAGGAAAAAAAAAGGCAAAATGGTTATGAAAGATTATTACAAATTTCTCAGTTTTTCCTGTTTTAGCAATAAATCAAATTTTTTTTCCGAAACCACTACTTATTTATCTACGATTTTACACTAATAAGGTAAAAAATACGAACTATTCTCTCAATCAAAACCAAAAAAGATTCAGATTAAAAAAATCAAACAATCATCAGAAATGGAGAAGAAAATTCATCTTACGTGTAATTGGTCGTTGATTTTTGAATGAAGAGAAACCCACGTCGGCTCGCCATTACTTCAACTGATCAAATCGATTTGAAAATTTCGCACAAAAAGAGGGTTTTTAGGGTTTTAGAGAGAGAAGAGAGAGGGTTTTAAGGGTTTTAGAGTTTTTAGTATATACCCTTCTGAAAGACTGAAATAGCAAAGTTATCCTTATAAAGGTAGCATTTTGGACATTTTGATATTTAGATTTTAAATGGGTAATTTTGACATGTTTTTAACAATTATATCTTTTTCTATATGAATACATAGGACAAATTTGATGTTTTTATTTAAAATGATAATTGATAATAGATATATTTTTAGCTTTGAAATGTCAATTTTGAAGATTACTCTTCATAATTGTAAATTAGATCTTCTGATTTTTTTTTTTTTTTGGAATGGCAGATAGAAATTATTTGCCAATATTTTGTGTATTTATAAATGAGTTTGCAAAAACAAATTTTCAAGGAAATGCAAAAGAAGCCCAAAAGTCTGCCAGCATTTGGAAAAGTTGAAAGTATCACTCTTCCAAACAATATTAAGAACCTTATATTAATTATTAAATTAAAAGAATAAAAATAATAAAGTTACTTTTAAATAATAATTCATCAACTATTTCTATTTGTATAATTTTGGTCAAACAAATCAATGAAGAAATGAGTCTAAGTAACTCCCACTCATTAAAAAAAGTATAATTATCTTGAAATTCAAAATAAAGATATTCTAAATTTCAAAAAGAAGAAATTTGAACTCTTGCTTGAATTGCGCTTTTTCGCCCATTGACATTGTGCACATATGAAATTATATTTTGATCTTGGTTCATTTTTCCGCAGAGCAACATGCAATGTACCACCAATAATATTAATTATAGTATTTAGTATTTACATTGGTTGTTTCTTAAAGAAAAAATTTGCTTTTATTACCTCAATTATTAATTTTGTTTACTTAATTCTCCTCAATTATTTTTTTCACTTGAAACAATAACTATATTTATAACTATTTTCTATTCAAAAGTATTTTACACTCATAACACAATTCTAGAACTTTCAAAACAACCAATCATGTTTTCAGAAATTTATAATTTTAAATCCAATTTTTTTTTGGAATTAACCAACTCTAGAATTCAGTTCCCCTCTATTTTGCAAGATAACTTTATTTTGTTAGTTTCACTTATTATTTCGTTAATTTCACTTGCCATACCACCCTTAGGCCTTAGACTTAAGTCATTATTCTTAGTATTTTACTTCTTTTTCCTCTCGTTTGTAACGCTAGAAGTTTTACACTTCACAACCACAAAATTGTGATAACTATTACTTTTACGGTGTCATATTCTCCTTCTTGCAAAATACACACACATTACAAAATGCAATTGGATAGCTTGCATTTGTATTTATTTCTAGAAAGTGGTACTCAATCTCAAAGTCAAAACAATCAAACATCAAACCGGACTTCTCTGTTTTGAACAAAACACATCAAATCAAGAGCTTTGAAATATTTAATTAACAAGAAAATGAAGATTTTTTTTATTATTACTTCAAGCTATTTAGTTTGGTTTCTGAATGTAACATTTTCATAAGCTTTTTTACTATATAAAATTTTACATTAAAACGAGTTTATTTTCTAAACTAAACGTGATTTATTCATTTAAAATGTCACCTTCACATAAATCGAACTTAGAACTAAGCATAATAAATGTGAATCATACCAAGCATGATAAATGTGAAATATAATGCGGCTTTATCTTTTCACTGAATATTTTTTCTAGGAAAAAAAAAGCAATTTAGTCACATTGGATATATAAATGGATTTTGCAATTTTAACATCTTATATGCAGCCCACTGTTTTGTACATTATACCATTTCAATATACATAATTATTAATACATTATATCAACTATCAACACTGTATATACATACAAAAATATTCCAACATTGAAAAGCAATGGATTGGCATCTAACAAGGTTTATTCTGGTAACAATTGGTATCTAGATTTATAATTTCACAAAAAAATTGCATAGTTTACATAAATGATTAATTATTCCTCATTAAGTCAGAACTACTTAGGGCATCTTAAAAACATAAAAAACAAAAGCATAATTTCCAGTCTGTTTCCAAACTTCTATCATTTTTCTTTCAATGTTTAATCCATTCCATTTCCTCATTAGAATAAATCAACCCATTTTATAGGATTAATAAAAACAATTTAGAAAAATTAAAAAGTTTTGAATAAAAGCAATTTTAGCTAGTCTAATACATATTAAGCATTCACATTATCATTTTCATTTTCTTTAGCAGTAAAAGATTATCTGTATTATTTTGAAAATTTCCACAAGATTTTAAAATCTTTTATACAATCCATATTTAACTATTTTAACAAAGCATGATTAATTGTTTCTTAACAAACAAGTAATCCTACTTGTCATATATTAATTAATTATGTGTATTAATTAATTGTTGAGATGGACAAACTAATAAATTATACAAAAAATAAAATATTCAACCAAAAATAAGAATGAAAATATATGCAGAAATAAAGTTTTCTTTATTGAAATTAAAAACAAGCTACATCTCGTGAAAATTCTAACTACTACAGAAAAAGAAACATAAAAAGATAGAACAAGGGGAAATTTAGCAGATAAATCCAGTATTTCAGCAAAATTACAAATAAGTCCCTAGTTATTAGTTTGGCACTCGACACTCAGAAAAACCTCTGTATAATCTACAAATAAAACCCTTAAAATAAATAAATTACATCAATATTTGACGTATTTATCCATTTTATCAAAAGAATTATTCATAGAATTATACATTAATTTTCCTAATTTTGCCAAATACCAAACCAAATCATAGAACTATTGCTCATTTTTTGCATACAAGCCCTTGAAAAAACTTGGTTTCGCATCGCACAATTGTAAAAGTTCACGCAATGCTCAACATACTTATTTTCCAACCAATCCAAGCTTTTCCAAGAGCCTATACGCAAAAAAACCATCAATTTATTTTTCCAACTAACTATTACTCATAATTACTCAACCAAACCAATCAATAATTTTGCCAAATACCCAAATAAACCCACTAATTTCCCCAAATCAAACCTCAAAATCAAACAACGGATCTCAATTTCACCTTTCCGCCCCCGAATCCCTCCTCAATCTTCACCGAATCATCGCAATCGAACCCGCACCCACATTGCGGGCTCTCGTAAAAATTATCAATCTCAAAGCTGGCCGAAGCAATTCCAACCGAAAAATAAAGTTCATCCCCATCCCTGGTCACCTCCACAATATTCAGCCACAAAAACAAGATTTTCACAGAAACCCCAGTCAGATTCTTCAGCTTGTCCTTCGAAATCGTGCCGGTAATCGTCGATTTGTACTTGAGCTGGTACGAATTCTCGATCGTGAACGAGCAGGTGCCGTTGAGGTAGGCTTTGAAGGCGCCGGTGGATCTGTCGAGCTCGTAACCCAGCGCGCCCTTTGGGAGGATTCCGACGGGGAAGTCGTAGGTTTGCAGGGCTTCGTAGGCGGTGAGGTTGTCGTCGGAGATCGCCTCCGCCGTGCCGGAGGCGAGAACTAGGGTTATGGCTAGGGTTAGGGTTAGGGTTAGGGTTTGAATGAAGCGAAGAGAGAACATTATGAGAGTTTTATGTGTGTTTTTAGAGTTAAAATGAGAAAATGAGTTTGGTTTGCTTTGTAATTAGATTTCTTGAAGAAGAAGAAGGAGAGACTTTTTGTTCTTATTTTTTTTGTTTTTTGTTTTGTTTTTGGAGAAGATGGATATTGTTGGTACATACTGTTTGTTGTAGACTTGGTGTATGTTGTTAATTTATGGACTAAGAGTTGGTTGTTGGGTTGTTGTTGATTATTTTGGCATAAATTATTATTGTTATGAAATAGAATATTATTTACTTAGTTATAATTTAGGGTTTATATATAATTATAATAAAATGGTATAAAATAAAAATAAAACAGTACAGAGAGCTGTATAAAATTATGTAGAGTAAAATACAATACTATAACATAGTAAATAATTATATGCAAATAAGATATCACATAACATGTAACTTATTATATATTGGATATTACAAGAAAAATGATATAAGAATATATACAGAATATAGTGTGAACTGTGTAGACTAATGTTTGATCTATGATGTGTTCTAGAAGTGCTTAGGTTGCTTAAACGCAAACTTATTTCTGATTTCTTATTCATCCATGTAGTTCATTTTTTACAATTAACATAAATGTTCATTTTATTGATTCATCTTATTCAAACAACTAAATCATATAAACAAAATATAGTTAAATTAGATTGGTTGGAATAGCTTCACAAATCAAATTACAAATCAGATCCAATAAACCAATTTTTAGATAAAAGTGTTTAAGATGAAAACACATGAGAAAATATAATTATTTGAAAATATAGCTTGGCAAAATAAGAAAAGAAACTAACCGTATATTGAATGAAGTTACGCGAGCTGTGGAACCGAGTCAATTTGAACAATCAACCAAATTAACTAATCAATACACTTTGATAACATAATAAATCTAATCTAATGAAATTTCTATCTAAAATTAATATAAAATTATATTAACATCCAACTAATTTTTTCTTGTTATCTGTTATATAAAATTTGTTTTCGCATTCAGTAACATATGTTATTATTCATGGACAACATGACCATTTTTATTTAGGTATATGCTATTTTGATTGTGCTGAAAATTTTTATGTTGACTAAACCAAAGATAATATAACTAATAGAACACTTTTGTTGATACTTGAAAGTTTTGATATGTATTATACAACTTTTTACAACATTCATATTCATAGATTATTAGTCCATGTTGACAAAAATTAGATTAAGAATTGAATAAGAAGATAATTTGTCATGTTGATGGTAGAAAAATAATTTTGAACCGAGTTTAGGGAATAATAAACTTTACATGGAGAAACACAAGGACAATCTTTCTAGCAGTCTCATTGATGAATTTATTTAACAGGCAAGTGAAGCACGTGTAGTTTTATTTACTATACATCACATGGTCAATTCAATTGCCGAGGAGAACGGGTGCATCAAAATCCAACAATATGTAATTAATTAATTAATATAAACTACTGTTGAGTATTTTGCTTCTATGATTGATAATCAATACCATTTTTCAATTTTTTCACTTATCTTTGCCATTAATTAGACTTTTGATACATATTCTAATGAATAATTTTGTCTTTATTAATAACAAATTAATTTTTTTTAATGAAAAACAAATTTAAAAATTAGCAGCGTGATGTGAATTAACATAAAACATTTTTCTTTATTGAGATCTTTTGAAAATTAGAACGAGAAAATATGAATTTCCTAGCTCTCTATGGAGAGAAACAAAAAAGGAAAAAAAAGCTTGCGATTCAAATCTGGGGTGGAGGCAGCCCTTACCTCCACACTCATGCTTCCCTTCCTCTCTTTCCCCATCACCCAAACCCCCCGCCACCTTTTACTTCTTCCCTAAAAGGATTTTCAGATCCGAACCGACGGTGTGTGCAAATAAATAATCGAGTGTTTTGCTAACTCCGTGCAAATCTGAGTTGTGTACGAACGAGTATTTTGCAGTTTCGTCCTTCAGATCTGAACGTGAGATCTAACGGTCGTTCAGATCCGAAGCTTTGGTCGTACGAACGAGTTAAAATCTGAACCGTGCCTTTCGGTTTCATCGCTCTTTTCGACAAGATACAAACCGTACTTGTTGGATTATGCACAAATCCGACTAGACACAAGTCGTGTTTTTTGGATTTCGACATGCAGTGTCCGTCCAAATGAGTCCAGTTTGGCGGTGAAGAGCGCCAAGGCATGGATTGTCGGATACGGCAAAGACGTTGAACGGTGGTGTGATGTAAAGAGCGCCTGAAAGTACGGATCGCCAACTCCAGCGAAGACGCTGAACGGCGGTGCAAGGTGAAGAGCGCCTGAAAGCACGGATCGCCGGCTCCAGCAAAGACGATGAACGGCGGTGCATGTAGCAGTAGAGCTGGTGGATCTAGACTGGAGGAATTCAAAGCCGTGCACGAAAGCATGAGATAGTCCAAAGAATTGACTTAGGACTATCTTAAGGGGAGCTGTCTCCAATTCCACAGAAAAAAAAAAGAAAATCCGCGGCAGATATGGTCTACTAAACCCTAGCTCTATGGTGGCGGGGTTTTGCCAAACCCTAATTATGTGGCGGTAGTGGTCCGCTGTACTCTAGCCATGTAACGCCGCAATCTGTCGAAATAGAACCGTAGTGGTGTTGATTCTCAATCTAGGATTTAGGTTTTAAGAATTAGTTATGTAGCGGTACTGGTCAGCATTAGGGTTTAGGGATTAATACGTTTGTTGGCGCTTGTGTGCACTTGTATGCAATCCATTATGGATTTTGTAACTCTTTTTATTTTAATTTTAAATGAAATTGTTGATAGACTTTTCGCCTTCCAACCTTAAAAAAAAAAAAAAAAAAAGGTATGGATTTTTAATCTTCAATTTTGGATTTTAGTTTTCAAAAGCAAGTTTCATTTTATGGGCTCAGGGCCCAATTTAATTTTCTCCTAGTCTAAGGTGAATTCATTTAGACTAATTAGAATTGTACTGGATCAGAAAAAAACTGTTGGGTTTAATTTATTTTTCCACTTTCGGCATTTTAGGCTAATATTATTAGGACCATTATTAGGCCCAATATTATGATATATTGTTAAAAAGAAATATTAAATTGCCTTCAACTTAGCAAATGTAGTTCCAAAAAATGTCCTTATATAGAGAGAATAATATAATTTTCTGACAATAATGAACTATACATGTTTACAATACTAATTACTTGATTGTCTCTGTAGAAAAAAAGGTGAGCTTTGAAATTCCAAATGCCCCCTAAATTTCGTTAAAAATAGCCTCTTAAACCATGAAGAAAAAGAAAAAAAATATAGCAAACAATTAAAATGAATTAACCATTGATAAGCAGCTAGAACATTTATCAGCATATGCCTGACTAACAGGTACAACAAATTTTTGTGGACTTAAGAAATATACTAACTTATCTTTTCAACAAAAATATTTTTTCAAAATAAATATTTCAAGTGTTTTAGTATGATAATCTCAATTATTCTTTTAATTTTTTTTATCAATGATGCAAATAATCCAATGAAGTGTGCTCATTCATCTTCCAATGACAGTTAGGTAGCTAGGTTGTATAGTATATATCTATTTTTCTTTTGCATAATGAATATTTTGGCTAGATGATTATTCTTATATTGGAATGTTGTGGTCACGTGATGTTTTATTTTGGTCATGTGATGTACTAATATATAATAAGTAAATTAATTTAAAGAATATCAATTTAGCCCTCGTCATGAAAAATATTTGCAAAGTTCTTTGGAATAAAATATGCTAGTTTTTGTTTCTACTATTGTGTGATACAATGTTTAATTAGTAAAATGAATATTTAATATTTTTATTTTATACTATATATTACCAATATTGTAAAAACATATGCCAAATTAGTAAAAAACACCTACTGAAAGTAATGCCTATACACCGACATATTTGTGTTGAGCCAGATTACAATTTTGTTTTGAGTGAGCAACATATTTCTTTTAAAAATAATTGTAAGGGGAGGGCTAAATTGAAAAAATGCTAGATAAAGTTTGGTTCTCGTGTGATTTTTACTATTGGAATTGGAAAGGAAGATTGTAGTTCTGGATCTTCTATTGGCGCTTCAAACACAACAATATATTTCAATAATAATATATTATCGCATATAATAAGAAAATCTTGGTCAATTTCAAAATATTCTTGAGATTTAATTGATCATTATTTATATGAGCAACTAGATTACTTGGATATGCAATTCAAAAAGAAAATAAATTACTTGGACAGTTGGATATGTCATAGCTAATATAAAAATACTAAATGCTATATTCGTTTTTTTTAGAATTTTAACACAAAATCACTTATCACATAAGATCATACATAGCTTCTTATCATGTCATGTGACTATGCATGGACAACCCGGGAGATGAATGACTTTTACAAAACAACCCTTCTTTTTTTTTTAATCAGTAGAAATATTATTGGTGTTGAAGTAGCATTTTCATCCCTTAAATAAGTCCTAAACATAAAGATGTGCTCCCAATTGATCCAACAAAGGTAATGTTTTTCTTTGAGAATCTTTGAGGGACGTTTTCTCAATCAATGCTCTAGAAGGGAGGCCATAACAAAACAAAAATCCTAAAAAAGAAAGACGACGAGAGTAGTAGCGGAGCTTAACTATATTTACTTAAGGGACAAAAAATTTATTCCTTACTGATTAACACTTTATAAAAAAATTTGGGAGAGAGTTTCGCTCCTAGAAAGAAGATCAAAACACTACTTTTTTATAAATTAAAGAAGTTATTCCCGTAAAAAAAAGAAGAAGAGGGTCAATCTGAAAATGTGTATTCTTAGACAGGTAGTTGAGAAAAGAGAGCCACCTTTTTTCCTTCGAAAAAGACAGAAAAAATAATGCAAATATTTAGAATTATGCTCTAATACGGCTGAATTTCCAGGTTGTTACTAAGCCTGATCTCTTTTTCTTTTTTCTTTCTTGACAGAGAATAGAAGGCAGGCAACAAACAATAAACCAATTCAGGCTTCTTTCAATAATTGGAAATGGGCAGGGCAATATAAAAATAATGAAATAAAAAATGTTGTACAACAATATTTACAGAAACCAATAATGTACAATATAAATAATATAAAAATGTAGTACTACAGTATTTATAAAAACCAATAATGGCCAATAAAACAAAATTTACAAAAACCAACAAATGGACATTATAAAAATAAAAAATGTAGTACACTATTTACAAAATAAAAAATGTAGCTCAAATATTTAGCAAATCTAACAATGGATCGTTGGTTGTCTCAAAAAAAAATTTACATTTTTTTAACATCACTTTTTTTCCTGTAAATACTAAATAATGAGAAATATAATTTAAACATTTTTAAAGAAATTAGAAAGAGAACAATACAGATGCCTTTTTCTTATTTTCATATAGAAATCAATACATGACAAATTAAATGTTGAATTCATATATAAACAATGCTTCAAATAATAGATGACATTTCCATCGACATCAAACTTCAAATTTGATTCCTAAATCAAATACAGGGAATCAAACATTTCAAATTCCACCTTAAGTACCTAAATTTGGTTCATGAATTTTTGAAATTTGCACACTATCCAAATATGGTCCCTGATAGTGATCTTATATTTGTATTTTTTGAAAATCAAAATGATATCAGTACATTGCCATGCGATTCCCAAAAAATATTATGATGCTAAGGTAATTTATATAACTTTATTTTCTACAACCTTTTTTTTTTGAAGTTCTCAAGTGATAAATATTTTGTAAGGAAAAAAAAGAACATATTACACTCTAAATGATACAAATGAGATTTGAACCCAAGCTTAGTATATCTTTACCAATCTATGCATGTAAATTTGGCATCATCCGAATATGGTCCCTGATTTTTTTTTAAATCAAAATGATATCAGTACAACTTTTGCCTCGACGATATACCAAAATAATATTACGATACATAGGTTAATTCATATTGCTACTTTTATTTTCTATAACCATTAATACGTTTTTACCTCAAGCTTTGCTTAAAAAAACTATTAATAAGTTTTTTCTTTCTTTATTTCACATTTTTTACAAAGTAAATACTTTCTTTGCATTAATGATGATTCAAGTATATCTTTACCAATCCATGCATACAAATTGATCATTCATTAAATTGTATAAAAATTCACTTATTTTTATCTTACTTTATGTCTCAAGATTTGATATTATTTCCTACTTGCTAAAAATTGAAGCACAATAAATTCTTCTTCAATAGCCTCATATTCATAGATATCTCAATCTTCTCAAAATTCACAAATTTTAATTAATCAATAGCGATTTTTTTTGTTCTTGCAATTTTAGTAGCCTTTTGCATCAAACGTGTCATTACGACTGCCAACAAGACGGGTTTCAGTTTGGAACTAATACATCATCATTCTATTCACTCCCCATTTTACCACGAAAATCTCACCAACATGGAGAAGTTCGACTGGTTGCAAAAGTCATCTCAAGATCGTATAAATCTTCTTGAAACATCACTAATCTCAAATCAATCGCATGAGATGGATTTACGACCTATTGTTGGCCATGATCATAATCCGCTTTACTTGGTGAAAGTCGGTGTTGGCATGGGAAGAATGCCGCAATATTTGTTTTGTGACACGGCAAGCTCTCTTACGTGGATTCAGTGCTACACTTGCGATCCTTGCTTCCCGCTGAAAACACTGTTATATAGGCCTAGTAATTCAAAGATGTTTCGACCTAATTATGAAGTTTACTATAGTGGTAATGCCCCTATCTTCTGCCCAAAAGGAGCTCAGTTCGAACCATCTTCTTGCATAATATTTTCTTCCAAAAAAAAAAAAAAAGATGTTTCGACCTGTATCTTGCAATTAATCACCCATTTTGTGCATCATATCATTGCCAGGATAGTTACTGTCAGTATAAAATCGGGTAATTGACCTGAACCTTTATTTTTCACATATTTTTGGGCATCCTTATGAGATCCCATCACCCCAATTAGTTTACCATCCCATTATTGGAAGTGAAATAAATCTAAATTATTTCTTGAATAATTGGTTTCGTAAGGATTTGTTTCTGTGTGGCTAGCTATTAACATGCCATTATTCGACTAAAAGAACATGTCATTATTTTCCAATTAATTTTGATCAATCTTAATAGGACACAATCATTGATTTTCAGTTAAGATGTTATACAGGGAAACCACCTGATAATTAATATGCATCTTTGTTGAGAAAAGGTCCCAATTTTTTTTTTTTTTTTTTTTTTTTGAAGATTCATTTGTATATAATATAAATTTCTCTTGTAAGGTATGAAGCTGATTCTTCATATGGAGGTTATCTTTCATATGAGCGATTTGAGGGCAACGACATAGTTTTTGGCTGCACACATACATCAAATAATCATCTTTGAACCAAGCCATTTGGGCGTCTAAGCGATTTTCTTGGAAATGGATGGATCACAACAATCATTCACAATGCAATTAGCTAGGTACATATGATTCTCATGTACCTTTAATAGGAAATTATTTGGTGAAATTGTTTGATTTCATTTATAGAACATTGAATTATCCATATGATACCTCATAACAATTCATATTGTTATGACTTCATATAAGCGAGCTTAAGAAACTATATTGGAGGAAAAAAAAACTAACTAAATTCATCTAACTTTTAAGGTACACAAATGGTCATTTCTCGCATTGCTTTGTTCCTTATTTCTCAAATTCCATTAGCCACCTTCGATTCGGCAATGACGTTGTTCCAAATCCAGATGAACAAAGGACCGAATTATAAAAACAAACAAAAATTGGTTCTATGTGGATCTAAACGGCATCAGTGTTGACAACCAGCGACTGAATATTCCACCAAGAGCTTTCAGACTCAAAAGCGATTATACAAATGGTTGTTTTTTCGACTCATGCACGACCTTTTCACGATTGGTTGCAGAAGCCTATTATATAGTGGAATCAGCATTCGTAAAATATTTCGAAAAATACAACTTGAGGCCAATATCTAGAGGCAGCCCAAAAAGTAATTTATGCTACAAAACGCGTGGGAATTTTAGATACATGCCTTCCATTACCGCACTTTGAAGGCGCGGATCTTCAATTGGAGATGTTTAATATATTTGTTTATTTTGAAGATAATAAATTTTACCTCGAAATATTTCCGAACGAGAAGCTTTGGATCATTGGGGCTACTATGCAACAGGATGTGAGGTTTTTGTATGATCTTAATAGTTGGGAAATTAGTTTTAGTAGACAGAGATGTGCTGACGTCTAATTTATTTTGCATGTAATATATATATATATATATATATATATATATATATATCGACAGACAAACAAATAGACTCACTAAAAAGTTCCAACTGGTAAGAATGATCCCCAAGTAAATCCCCAAATTATGTAACATAAAACTAAAAGCATGTGATTTATTCAATGATCATCTATGAAGATGGGGGCTGGCGCGGGAAAGAAAGAGCAACGGTCACTCTCACACAGCGCAGCTCAGATCCATACTCATACTCATGCTCACTGCCTCTTTGTTCTTTTTTTTCTTTTCTTTGGGACCTCTCTCTTCCTCTTGTACTTTTCTCACCCTCTCTCTCTCTCTCTCACGAGATTTTGCTCTCTCTCTCTCTCTCTCTTGGTGTCTCTCATGCCCTGTTTCTCTCTTTTGCGGGCAGACACACACATACAAAAACACACGTTATCTCATATTATTTTCATCACACCTCTTGTGGGCATTCTTTCAACACACCTCTAATACTGTTTTCATTTTCTTTTTGGCATTCTGCAGAAAACCCATTTCGTTTTTGGGTTTCCAATGGCATTTATCACATCTTCTTCTTCTTCTTAGTTCGTTTTTGGGTTTCCAATGGCATTTATCACATCTTCTTCTTATTCTTAGTTCGTTTTTGGGTTTCCAATGGCACTCATCCCTTCTTCTCCTCCTTCTTCACGAGCCCAATTCATGGAAAACAGAGTAGACCTCAACTCGATACATTCCCTCATCTCCTCAGTCAACCACCACATAACCCATTTCCTCTCCGACCCAATTTCCCGCACTTCCCTCCTCCTCAAATTCCAATCCTTCCTCTCCAATTCATCCCCAAATTCCCTCAATTCCTCTCCCCAATCCGTCCTCTCCAACCTCCATTCCGGAATCCAATCCACCGAATCCGCAATTAACTCCGACTCACCTCACAAAAAAACCCAACTCCTAACAAACTCCGAAAAACTCCTCCAAATACCAGCATTGCAACAAGAATACGGTACCAGCTCAGGCATTTCTAACCAATACATCGTATCTCTCACGTACTTCTACCTCTGTTTAGTCAAGAAGCTTCAAGAGGATCAATGGCAGATGACCATTCACTTCCTGCAATCCGTCTCCGTGAATCCTGAGCTGGTACGGACTGAACTGGTACCAAAACTGTACCAGTGCGTGTTTGGTACAGGGAAAGAGAGTGATGACGTGGCGAAACGACAGGCGAGGAGGTATAAGAGTTGGCTGATGTATTATCAAGTGGTTTCTTATGGAGAGACCCCTCCTTGGAGTAAAAATTGTGAAATGGGACCTTGTGAGAATAAGTGAGTTTGAAATTATAATTATTTATTTTATTTTATTTTTGATAAAATGGTATTTATTTATTTATTTATTCAGCTTAAGGTTTGCATGAGCTTAAATTCACTACAAAGGATAGCTTTAATTATTAAAAAAAAAGAACTTATTTTGAAGTATATAAAAAAGATAACTTTAGAGGGCATGAGTGCAAATTTCATGTTTACAGGGTTATATATGCGTACAATTGATAATCATGTTCGTTTTTGCATAAAATAAAAAGATTTCTTTTCCAAAACAGTGAATATTCTGTGCATATTTTTTCATAAGTAAGGATTTATACCTTTTTGCAAAATAGTCCCTGTTTTGTTCTTTTTTGTGAAAGTTTTTCAAGTGAGGCCAAAATAAATCAAGTTGTCTTAAGAAAGATTCTTAGAATAATAAGGACAAATCTGAAAGCATATGTCAAATTTCTATTTGGTTCTTTCATTATGCTACTTGTAAGAAATAAATAATTCATGTGCTCTTTTCAGTGTATTTTACCTCAACTTGCATAAAAGTACTTTTTGTTTTTTGTTATTGGTAAAAGAAATATTTTATTTATAAGCTTGGAAATAATTTAGAGATTGAATTAACTTTTCATTTTTTTTTACATTTTCATACCGTAAAAAATTAATTTAGAAAATATTTTTTCTTTTTAAACAGGTGTACAAGTTGGTTGAACAACCTAAATGTAAGTATTCATTTAATTATTTTCTTATTTGTATATTCTTTTTAAGTCACCTTCATGATACTGTTTCTAAATTTCTACATCTTTTTTTTAATTATATTTTTTTTTAATTTTGTCAGGAGAAGGAAGGTTTAAAAAACAATATAGAAAAATTTGAGGGGTCAAATGGAATAATAAAAGATAACTTTGATATAAAAAGGCTGCAAGAAATGTTAGAGGACTCCCAATCCGACTCGTCAGAAACAAGAAATTCAGAGGTAAAATATAATTTGTTAATTTATTCAAAAAAATATTTTGAAATATTCGCAAAATGGTGCCTGCGTTGTGAAAAAGAGAATTAATGATGCTTTTCTATTTAGTTTTTGGAGATTTTTTTTTATTGAGGATTGATTTGCCTTTTTGCAGTTTTGCTAGTATTTATTTATTTAGAAGACTGATTATTTATTTATTTGTTTATTTATTTATTTTGAAAGTTTGGGTATTTATTTATTATTTAATTAATTTAGGGTAAAGGAAACTCAGCAAAAATTCTGCCAATAGATGGAGATTTCTTGGCATCCAAGCTTTCTGACAAGTACATAATTAACACTTTTTTCCCCTTAAACCCTAAAATTAATCCAATTTCATATTTCACCCTTTAAGTCCTTAAATAACATTAATTAATTCAATATTTACTATTTAGTCATATTTAACCATTAATTAATTAAATTATTTTAATAACAGGAAATTCATTTCTATCACTCAAGACGATGCGATGATTTTTGCACCTGAGTCCCCACAAATTTCAAATTCAAATTCCAACTCAAATTCCAATTATTCACGACAAGATTCCTATTCAAATTACTCCTCAAATTCAAATTCAAATTCAAATTCAAACTCCTATTCAAATTCAAAACTCGATAATTCTATCTTGGATTTCAGAGATCTGAATTGCAGATCGCCCCCTCAAATATTACGCTGCTTCAGTAATTTCTCATCAAAAAAATTCATAAACAGAATCAAGAGTTTTTCAGCCAGCTCAAGAGATCCGACCGAAATTAGTTCAAATTCAAATTCAAATTACGCTCGGACCGAATTATTTGAGAAATTCGAAAAGGCGATTTTAAATTTAGACTCTCAAAATTCCGAAATTATGATGATTTGGGAGTTTATAAATAACCAAAAGGAATTGAAATATAATTATTTTAAACGCGATATTTTTGATCAATTATTATATGGAATTTCGAGCTCTCAAAAGGATATTAAAATCATACGCGCGAGTGTAAACATATTAATCCTCATGATTTCACAAGATAAAACAATTTTACAAGATTTAATAAAAAATAAATTAATAAATCTGGACGATTTGTCAAACGCGGTAAAGAAAAATATTCATGAGGCTGTAATTTTAATTTACTTACTAAACCCTTCTCCAAAGGAAATCAAAACCCTAGACCTTCTATCCAATCTAATAGAAATCGCATCTAATACCAACAATATTTCCAATAATTACAAAAAGGCCCCTGAAAAATTCCCAATCACGCCCAAATCAGCCTCGATTAACTTAATCGAAATAATGGTGACATCATTCGATTATGTCACAAACAACGTCCATTTGGCCGCTTTAAGTTCGCCCCAAAATTTGGGCAAATTGGTAAATTTGACGATTTGGGACAAGAGCAAAAGTAATTTGGAAGAATGTGTGGGTTTATCTGCAATTTTGGTGAGGTGCATGAAATTGAATGGAAATTGTAAGAAATTTTTGTCGCGAGTAACACCTGTGGGCCCGTTTATTGAAATGCTGACTAGGAGAGAGAAAATCGCCAGGTCAGCGGCTTTGGAGTATTTTCATGAGATTCTTCAGATTCCGAGGTAAATTTTATAATTTAGGGTTTGTTTTGGTAACGGTTTGGTAACATTTTGGTGATTTTTGAGTATTGGTTAGATCAAAAGTTAGGGAATTTTTGTATAGTGTTGTTTTTTGGACACTTGTTGCATAATTAAACCTAAATAATGGAAATGAAATATTTTCTTATTTATTTAGATGGATGGAATATATTTAACAATTTTTTGTTCTTTTTTGTTCTTTTTTAGGATTTAATTGCACAATTAGTTCTTAATAATGGAAATAGAGAATTTTTTTTATTTAGATGGAATGATCGAATAAATTAATTAACTTAGTGTGAATATTTTTCGTTTAGGTCCTCGGCAAATAATTTATTAAGAGAAATAAAGGAAAAAGGTGGTGTGAAAATAATGCAAACCTTAATGACTTGTATGCATAAATCCAAACTCGACCACCGACTTTTTGCCGCAAATCTTTTGCTACAACTCGACTTATTGGTATTTAATTTTAATACATTTTCATTTTCTTACTTTACATATATTTTTATTTAAAATTAAAAAAAATACTTGGCTGCCGGATTTTGATACTATACCAAACCTTTACCGCTATGTTATGCACGGTACAGACCTATTGGGTAGTGATTTTTTTTTGCCTTAATTTTGTCTTTTTTTTATGTTGAATTTATCTTTATGTAAGGATTGAGTTTAATTTGGAGATCAAACATCAAGAACCAAAAAAAAAAAAAAAAAAAAAAAAATCAAGTTCAGACCCCTTCATGTTGCTTACGTATGCTATTTAGCATCTTCCTATATATATATATATATATATATATATATATATATATATATATATATATATATAGGGAGATGCTAAATAGCATACGTAAACAACATGAAAATTTTTCTTACGGTCCAAAAAATTACACGTATCATCAAAAATTCAAATTTCAAACGTACGGATGGAACATATATGTTTTGACTATGTTGTAGATTAATATTCACAAGAAAATATATATATATATATATATATATATATATATATATATATATATATATATATATATATATATTTATATATATATGATTATGAATTTATGATTGTATATATATATTTTTTCAAATAGGCAAAACCAAGCACAAAATCTGTATACAGAGATGAGGCAATGGGGGTGCTTCTAGAAGCCCTATCATCAGAAGAGAACTGCGGCATTCAAGCATTGTCAGCGAACATTCTAGCAAACATCGGGGGGACGCATTCCTGGGGAGGCGAATCGTATCTCGCCGCGCTTTTGCTAAAAAAAGCGGGGCTGGTAAATACGGGGCACAGGAATATGGTTCGTAACGTCGATTGGCTCGACCCGTGCTTACAGGTGAAAATCATTTTTCATTTATAAAGAAAAAATGTGAAGGAGCCCCAGTGTTATTTCTAAATCGCAAAAAGAAGCCTTTGTGTTATTGAAAACCTCAAAAAATTACTTGTGTAAAAACTTTATGGTTCGTAATGTCGATTGGCTCGACCTGTGCTTACGTACAGGTACTGTCACAACGGTCTATTTATTATTTAATATCTATTATTATTGTTGTTATAAAAGGGAAAATTTGCGAAAAAGTTCTTGCATTGTCTCTAAATTGCAAAAGAGAAAACCTTTATGTTATTGAACATTGCAAAAAAAGCTCTGCATTATGTCTAAATTGCAAAAAGATTTTTTTTTTTTTTTTTTTGCAATGTTTAATAACATAATGTCGACTGGCTCAACCCGTGTATTTAAGGAAATTGCAAAAAAAAAAAAAAAATTGCGAAACATACCCTCAGTATTTAAGGAAATTGCAAAAAAAAAAAAGCCTTAAAAGACCTTCTATATTTAAGGAAATTGCGAGAGAAGACATAATGCGGCCGCGGGGGAATTTTTAGAAATTTCCCTATTGAAAAACCTCAAAAAAATCGCATATATAAAAATTGGAAAGGAAACTTTGCGTTATGTCTAAATTGGAAGAAGAAAATCCATAGATTATTGAAAATTTGAAAGTTGTGAAAAGACCATCTAGATTTAAGGAAATCATAAATAAGACATAATCCAGGGTTTTTTTTCACAAATTTCCTTTCCTTAATATATGAACAGAAAAATAAAAAATAAAAATAAAAACTGTCTTTTTTTTTTAACAAAAACCTCTGTTTTTCTTATATATTCAACATTAATTATTCTTTTTCAGGAATCTGAAGCGAGCGAATGGAGCTCTCGCACCAGCCACGCCCTCCTCAAATCCTCCACTGCTCTTTTCACCGCTTTATCGACCGGTTTAAAAAGCAAGACCAAAAGCGTTGCAAGAGACTGCCTCATTTGCGCCGCTTGGCTCGGCACCGGTTTCGGTACCGGTACGGTCGGTACGGGAGTGAGAGAGAAGGGGTGTGAGGTGTTGCTTGATGACGTGGCGGAGTTTCTGCATCCGTGTAGAGAGATGGATGAGAGAGTTTTGGGGTGCTTGTGCGTGTATAATTATACGAGCGGTAAAGGTATGTTAAAAGTATAGTGATTTTATGTTGTATAATATTAGTATTAGTTAGTTTAATTGCAAAATTGAGGGAAATTTGAAGCTAAATTTGATGAATTTGGTCTAAATTGAGGCTTAATCACACAATTAAGGGTTAATTGAAGCAAAATGATATAAGGATTAGCTAAGGCTAAGAGTAGATTGGGTCAATTTGGGGTTAATTAAATAAATCAAAAGGGTTAAAAAGCAAGACCAGAAGCGTCGCAAGAGACTGCCTCATTTGCGTCGCTTGGCTCGGAACCGGCGCAAACAGCGGTGCAAATAATGGAGTGAGAAAGATTGGGTGTGAGATGTTGCTTGATGACGTGGCGGAGTTTCTGCATCCGTGTAGAGAGATGGATGAGAGGGTTTTGGGGTGCTTGTGTGTTTATAATTATACGAGCGGTAAAGGTACGTTTGTGTAGGTGAAAAGTATAGTGAGTTGTATTTTTAGTTTAATGGGTAGTTCATGTTAAGAAAAATGAATGGCTTTCTTTTAGTTTAATTGCAAAATTGAGGCAAATTTGAGTTATTAACTTATTACCACAAATTGGAGAGTTAACCAAGGCAAAATTGGATTAAATTTTAACTAAAAAAATCAAAATCCTTAATTGATGGTTTAATTTGATTTGGTTAACTTAAATAGTCTGATTATTTTTTATTTTTTTTGGAAAATAGGGAAACAAAAGCTAATGAGTTTTTCAGAAGGAATAAGAGAATCATTAAGAAGGCTTTCGGGCGTCACGTGGATGGCCGAAGAATTGCTCAGAGTTACCGATTATTTTCTCCCTACAAAATCGGTACAAATTAATTCATTTTTTTTTACAATATACCATTTCTTACAAACTAATTTATTGATCTTTTATACAAATAATCAATGAATCTGATTAAATGCAACATGTACCATATGTTCACACAAATTAATTTATTAGTCTTTTATTAGGTTTCAGCAAAGAAAAACTTTTAGTTCTTTTTTCTAGTAAAATTAATCAATTTTATTAATTGCAGAAGTGTATCTGTGTTTCATACAAAAGTGTATTGTATGTTTCATACATAATTGTTTGCATTATTTTGCAACTTTCAGCAAACAAACTTATTTTTTCTTTTTTTTTTTAATGAAAGCAAACAAACTCTTTAATCTTTTTTCTAGTAAAAATTAAAATTAATCAATATGATTAAATTACAGCGTGTTTCGTGCGTTCCAACAAAATCGGTACAAAAAATATTTAATTACAATTTTGAATTTATAAGTTATCAATATAGCAGTCTTGCATTCTTGTATAACTTTTAGCTAAGAAGCTTTTTAAATTATTCTAGTAAATTTACCACCTTCAAAGTCTACAAATTCATTCTTTCCACAATATACCATTTTTTAAGCATTAAATAACTTGATCATCTTTCCAGCACATAATCTACATAAACACCATTTTTCACTCCTTTATAACTTTTTAATCTTTTTTCTAGTAAAAATTTTAATTCTTCTTTCTAGCAAAATCAATCAATCACTCTGATTAAATGCAGTCTATCAAATGTTCCATACCGAAGTGTATCATGTGATTCGTACACAATCATTCTTTTTCTAGTAAAAATTATAATTAAGCTTCTTATTCTTTTTCTAATAAAAATATAATTAATCAATATGATTAAATTGCAGCGTGTATCGTGCGTTCACACACAAATATTGGAAATAGGGCAAGGAAATAATAATGGAGCTACAACGGCCATCACCTTTTTCAAAGGCCAATTATATGCCGGTTATTCAGACGGTACAATCAAGGTCAATTTCGTAATTTGTTAAAAAATATTTTTACCTTTAAGAAATTCAATAGTCAAAAAATAGTAAACATTTCCTACTTACAAAACTATTTTTGTTGAATTTGAAGGGTAAGTAAATCATGAGAAATGTAATTAGATTGTTTTGGACATGATTATTTCATTTTTAAGTTTGAAACTTAGAAAAAACTAACAATCGGAACAATCAAGGTCAGTTTCGTAATTTGTTAAAAATATTCTGACCTATAAGAAATTCATTCGTCTAAAAATGAATAAAAATATCCTACTTAGAAAAACTATTTTATATTAAATTGGAAGTGTAGATAAACCAGGAGAAATATAGTTTGTTCATTCTAAAGTTTGAAACTTAGAAAAAGTTTTAAAATAAATCCAATGCACTCTTTATATTTATTTTCTTAAGTTGGTAATTAACTAACGTTAGAATAATAATTAATTAAAATTAGGCATGGGAAATAAGGGGTGAAAGAGCAATGTTGGTACGTGAAATAAGAAAGCACAAAAGAGCCGTGACTTGTTTCGCCATTTTTGAACCGGGCGATAATCTTCTTAGCGGATCCGCAGATAAATCCATTCGGGTATTTCATTTTAATGATTTTTTTAATTGTTTTATTTGTTTTTTATTATATTTTGTTTTTGGGGATTAAATTGGATAGTAGAAAGGATTGGATATTTTGATCTATTTTGTAATATTTTTGTTAGGTGTTTACTTATACAACTGAGTGCGCAGGTTTGAGAAACTGCTTTAGTCTTTCAAAAAAGAACTTATTTTTTAATGGTTGTTATAAAATTCTTTTGAATATTTTCGTGTATTTTATTTAATTTTAGTTATTTTAATTATTTGATGTTTTTTTTATTAAATAGGATAATAGAAAGGATCGTATATTTTGATCTATTTTGGAATATTTTTATTGGTTGTTAATATGTACAATTGAGTGTAGGTCCGAGAACCTGCTTTAGTCTTTTAAAAAAAAAGAAAATCTTTGATAGTTATAAATTTCTTTTAAATCCATTCGGATATTTTATTTCATTTTAATTATTTTTTAATATTTTATCTATTTTTAATATTTTTATTATGTATTATTATATATACAATTGAGTATAGGTCGACAACCTGCTTTAGTCTTCAAAAAAATTATCCTTTGATAATTGTTATAAAATTCTTTTGAATCCATTAGGGCATTTTATTTCATTTTAATTATTTTTATTTTTTTTATAGTTTTTTGGGATTAAATAGGATAACATAAAGGATCTTATATTTCGATCTATTTTGTAATATTTTTATCGGTTGTTAATATATACAATTGAGTGCGGTTCGACAACCTGCTTTAGTCTTTCAAAATAAAATTATTCTTTGATAGTTACTATAAAATTCTTCTAATATTTATTTATGGACTATATCTATAGCGCTTATTTGATGCTCCTTATCCTTCAAGAGTTTAATATTAAAGAATTTCATGACAAAAGCCTATCTTTTTTTTCTCTTATTTAATAAAAAAAACGTGTTCTTTTATATAAAGTTTATATTCTCAAGAAAATAAGAGTTTGTTTTTCTTTTTAAATATATATTATTATTGTTATTATTATTTGAAGGGAAATTTAATGTTGAAAAATTATTTATTTTTAGGTTTGGAGCGTTGTACAAAGGAAGATAGAATGTGTAGAGGTTTTACAAATGAAAGAGCCGGTACAAAAACTCGAAACTTTTGGCGAAAAAATATTTGTAATTACTCAAAACCGTTGTTTAAAGGTAATATTTTTCAAAAATAATATAAATATAGATGTTAAGTTACATTGTGAAATGGAGTTATTTCATGTATGTCCCTATATAATGCCACAGTAATTTCATCATAAGCCAATAAAAAACAAGGCTATTTTGGATGTGGAATATACATGATATTTTATGTTACCTGAAATTTAAATAGTTTTATTAATATTTTTGTACTAAAAAATAAATGTTTAGTTGAATTACTTTTATTCAAAATAAATTTTAAAAACATCATTCGTATGTTTTCCAAAATTGAAATAATATTATTAAATTTTATTTTATTTTTATTAAAAATGAATGTTGGACAGGTGACATATGGTTCTAGAAGCACGGAAATAATATGCAAAAATAAGCGCGTTAAATCTATATCTGTATCACAAGGCAAAATGTATCTTGGCTGTACCGATTCAAGCATTCAGGTTTAAATTTTTTTATTTTTTATCACTTTATATATATATATATATATATATATATATATATATATATATATATATATATATATATATATACTTCAAAAATATATATATTTATATATTTTAGCGTAATTTTGAAATAGTCCTCTGGTTTGAGGAAATTGTAGTTTTGGGCCTTAAAATTTAAAACCTAACTAATTATTTGATGGAAAATTCTTTTTTGAGATAACAAAAAATAGAACATTTTTTTCAATTTTATTCACTTTAATATTTTATTCTCCTTTTTAAAAAACTTCTTTTTTGAGCTAAAAAATAAGGCATTTTTTGTATGAAAATTAGGGTTTAGGGTTTATATTTGTGTTTGTTTTGTATTTCTCTTTCCATTAAAATTATCAACAAACAAGAAATCCAAAAAAAAATGAAAAACTAACATAGTAAATTTTTACCACAATACCTAAATTATTTTCCAATTCGGTCCAATTATTAATATTTTTTATTATTTTTCAGGAGTTAGACATTGCGATAAACAACTGCATCGAAATCCGTGCGCCCGACAAAACTTGGAAATTACGAAAAAGCCCAATTAATTCAATCGTAATTTACAAAGATTCAATGTATTGCGCTGGTTCAACCGTAAACGGATCTAATTTCAAGGTATCTTTTTGAGTAAATTTGCAAAAAGAACCCTGCATTATGCTTAAATTACAAAATAGCCCCTCATATTATGCTTAAATTTTTAAAAGAAATTAAAAGCGGTAGGGATTTTTTGCAATTTTCTAAAAAATAGAGGTTTTTATGCAATTTGATCATAATGTAGCTTTTTTTTTTGCAAATTTCTTTTTTTTTCAATTAGTCCCCTAAAAACATCAGAATACAAAGTATAGACTTCAAATGACAAATATATCATATACCCCTACGAAAAACTATAATCAATACCCACTTTTATCTATATATGATTTTGAATTTAACAATTTATATTTTTGATTAACTTTCAAATATAAATAGGATTGGAGAAAAAATCGCAAGGCCCCAATTGCTTTGCCTTTGTCAAAAGGATCAAAGGTGCAAGAAATGGCTATAGTTGAAGATTTTATTTACTTGAATTGCGCAAAAAATTCAAGCATAATGCAGGTAAAATGTTACATTTTTTTGTTTTATATACTCTTATTTCATTTCCCCTTTAAATAAAAGACTG
The DNA here is from genome assembly GCA_024447665.1 of Juncus inflexus. Lineage (NCBI taxonomy): Eukaryota > Viridiplantae > Streptophyta > Magnoliopsida > Poales > Juncaceae > Juncus > Juncus inflexus. The sequence continues at coordinate 10,743,619 of JAJHPC010000014.1, read as the reverse complement.
ATATTTAATTATTTTTGGTCAGTTTGCTTTTATGTTTAGTTTTCTTGTTTAGAAAAAAGTAGGGAAATTTGTAAAGGAGCAAATGCATCGTGTATAAATTGCAAATAAGGCCCTATATTCTTGAAAATTGAAAAAAACTTTTTAAGTAAGGAAATGTTATTAAAATAGATTAGAATATGAAATTTAATAGTAATAAACTACCATAAGGGTTTCTTTTTGCAATTTACTTCAAATCATGGTTTTTTGCAATTTTCAATAATATACGGGCTTTTTTGCAATTTAGACATAATGTAGGGTCTATTCTGTAATTCATCTTACTTTTTCTGATTGAATTCTAGTTTATTTTATTTTCTGATGTAAAATACCCTCTATTTTAAGGAAATGTTATTAAAATACCAACATTAGGGTCGTTTTTGCAATTTTCAATAATGTAGGGGCTTTTTTGAAATTTAGATATAATGTAGGGTCTTTTCTGCAATTCACCATTTTTTTTTTTGACTTGATTCTAATTTATATTACTTTTTTCATTATAAAGATTTGGTTGAGAGAGAAGAAACAAAAGGTTGGTAGATTAGTAGCAGGAAGCAAAATCACATGTCTTTTAGCTGCTAATGATACATTTTTTTGCGGTACAGAAACCGGATTGATTAAGGTGATTATTTAACCCTAATTTCTGTTATTTATTTTCAGTTTTAGTTTATAAATTGGTTGTTAAATGTTATCTTTTTGTTTTGTTTAAATTTTTAATGGCAGGCTTGGATTCCACTTTGAAGAAATGTTTCATTTATGAAAACAATATTTGTAGAGGAAAATTATTTAAGCTGCTTTGTTATTTCCTGTTATTTTTGTATATTTGTTAATATAGTATTCTTATGGTAGTTGTGTCATTTTATTAACTGTTTTTAGTATAAATAGCTTTATTTCATAAAATAAACCAATGTGGTGAAATTAATTCTGGTAATGATACGGTTTTTTGCGGTACAGAAACCGGATTAATTAAGGTAATTATTTTACTCTATTTTTTTTTATTAATTTCCAATTTCAATTTTAAATTTGTTATTAAGATGTAATTTTTTTTTTTTTTTTTTTAATATTGACAGGCTTGGATTCCTCTTTGAAGGATTTGTATAGAGTGGCCAAAAATGAAATGTTTGATTAATGCACATGCTTGCCATTTTGTATTGTGTAAAAAAGATTGTAGAGGAAATGAAATTGCTTGTTTATTTCGTTTTAGTTTTGTATATTTGTTAATATAATATTTTTATGGTAAATGTGTATTTTCACTATTTTGTAGAATAAAACCCAAAAAAACATATGAAAGATATTTGTTACTTGTTAGAATGTCTTGGTTTCATAAAATAAACCACTGTGTAAATTATTAAAAAATTTGAAAATTCTGAGTTTAAATTTAATTATAGTTTTGAAGGTAATGGGCCGTTTTAACGGCTGTCAATACAATTTACTAAAGGATTCGAGTTTAAATTTATGAATTTATGAAACTTTAAGCATATAATATATAAAAATATCACTCTTGACATGATTTTTGAACTCTGAATGGCATGAAGCTTTTAACATAATTTAACCTAATTTGTGTAACAGGTGTAACAATGTAATATATTATTATTAATCTAAAGACATGTTAGCTCGTGAGTGTCCTTTGTTTAAGTCTACTGTCACGAGAAGCTGGCCTCATATTTTCTCATTAAAACCCACCTCTCTTATAAACTATAGAATATATGTAATATATCAATATAATCTACTATTTTGCCGTGTTAGCATGCTATTTTAATTTGCATTTATTATTATAATCTGGCACATAAAAATAGATAAGATATGTAATAATATATATCGTAATATTTGTTATACAAAAAATATAGTGTTTACTGTATTGTATTTCACAACTCACACTAAACACCGTAGAAAAATCAGTAAAAAATCAGTTTCTATTAATTTAATAAGTTCACGCCCTTCTTGCATAAAACCACCTCAATGATCAAGTCCTATTTATTTCACCTCTCATTCTTCCTTGATATATATACACACACAAAAATGAAAATAAGGAAAATTAAGAAAAAAAAAAAAGAGAATGGAAAGCATCCTTTCTCCTTTCTTTCTAACCACCTTCTTTCTCATCATCTCATTTCCTTCTTCTCACTCCACAAATTATTTAAAAATCACATGTAATATGACACCTCATCACGAGCTTTGCAAACACGCACTCGCACCTTTTATACACTCTGTATCACCAGATAACCTAACAGGGTGGGCTCGAGTGGCAGTATCAGTAGCAATATCAGAAACCGAACGTATTTCAAACCATCTTTTGTCAAAAATGAATCACACTTCACCACCTTTTATAGATTGTATTGAATGCATGTTTGACGCGGCAGTACAATTACGTAGTTCATTAAAGGAACTGAAGAAATTAGATAATACTGAGTTTTCACTGCAGATGAACGATGTGGAAACGTGGCTCAGCGCGGCTTTGACCGATGCGATTATGTGTGTTGATGAATTGGAGGGATTTAAGGGGGTGAAAATTGGAGATGTGAAGCACAAGGTTTTGATGGCTGCTTATTTGTGTAGTAATGCTTTGGCTCTGGTAAATAAACTTGCTTCTTCTGGGAATAATATCAAATAAAAATGTTAACTGGTTAATTAAATCTGTATTTTTGTTACAAAGTGTCTTGGTGTTATTTTATTTGGTGGTCCTTATGTTGTACTATTTTCTAATGATACAAAATTTTGTGCATTTCTGCAATAATTATGGAACAGATTTTTTATATAAAGTCTCGAGGGGACATAGATTTTATTTTGAATGATTGTTCAAGGGAGTGGACAAGATTTATAACTAAATGGGGATTAATCATGTATTTTATACAATATAGTTTCTTTTATACTACATTGCACGGATGTGAATACCGCGATATGATAATTTTAGAAAAAGAACTCAGGACAAAACACGTCTAGTTTACAAATTATTTGATTATTTTATAATTATAATTTATTTATTTAATTATTTTATATATAATTGGATATCAGTTTTCGATGTAAAATATATTAAAAATTTGTTATTACATAAATATCTTAATGCAAAGTATTTGTTAGTTCTTTAGTTATACAATTAAATATCTTCGTTTTATCTTATTGATTTTATATTTGTTATTTTAAGTAATAATTATATGTTCTTATGTTATAAGTATTCAATGTGGATATGGAAGTATACTGTTATTATTTTAAAATAAAATATTAAGATACATTACATGGAGTATTTGATACGGTATTCGATACGATGCGACTGAATTTTTGAAGTATCCGTATAACATAATTTTTATATGATAAATATATTATCCTGTTTTTCAAAGTACTTAGTTATTCAACCTTTAGAATCACCTCTACATTTATGGTAAAAGTGATCAACCACCTCCAATATGGTCATTTATATTAATTTTTTTTATTTTTAATAACCATCTAAGAATTTTAGAATAATCACATATAATTAAAATTTTATTGATAATTAATTTATAATAATTACTTATTTTAATGACCACCTATTTAAAAAAAAGGAATAGTGGTGATTAAATACTACCCTTGATTTTATGATTTCATCTTTATGCATATATAATATTCCATCTTTTTTGGGGCCCCTTTAATCCTCTTAAAAAAGATTCCTCCCTTAATTGGAGTATAGAACTTGACCTCACGTTGGCTCATGCATCTTTTGTCCCTTCAATCATGTGCTTTATTGACAAAGTTGGTATGCTTTAATAATAATAATAATAATAATAATAATAATAATAATGCAATACATTTTATACTTTCTTTTTATGCATCATATGCTATTTTTATTTCAGCTATACCTGTATTATATATGAATAATATGTTATTTTTATTTCAACTATAGCTTTATTATTATTATTGACAGTTTCTCGCTTTCATTCCATTAATCAACATTCGGTGACATGAAACTCCCTTAATGACGTAACATTACATTGATTTTATTTATAATAATATCCTTTTGGCCCGCTAATGCAAATTACCCCTCACATTAGGTGGAAAGTGAAAGAAAAATGTTTTCTTTAAAATAAAAAAAACTTGTGAGAAAATTTAGTTTATTTCTGTTAGTTTCATTTCAACCAAAGGCGTGGGAGCTTACTTTGCGGGCCAAAAATCTCTTTTTTTTTTCCAAATTATAAAATCAATCTAATGCTAGCTTTACAAATAAGAAAGAGTAGAGTTATATATATATAAAGTGCACCATGGCACTTGTTAATAAATAAATAAAAACAACAATAGTATATAAAACTTAAGGCACTAAATTGTAATGTGCCAAAGAATCTTCTAAAGAATATAGATGTCTGGTTGGTTAGAGGAAGCTTTCCCCATATATTTTCATGTTCCCCAAGTTGTGTATCATGTGCAAATTATGAATATTGTCCCCTTGATTTATACTAACATCGATTTGAGATCCTTGTATAATATAATTTATTGTCTTGCGACCTTAATGGAGTAGGCTCATGTGTTCTACATCCATGAATATTATTAAATAAACTATTTACTAGTTTATTTACAAAATTGAGAAAAAAAACTAAAATAAAAGAACAAGAATATTTAATTCTATTATAATATCATATACCCTGCAAATGATCTATATCCTAATTGGCTAAAGCAATCACATGTATAATTCAAATTACAAGTTTAATTTTCGACAAACACAATAGCACGTATTTGGGCAAAATTTTTCAACCCAATAGATTGAACTTCAAAAAACAAATAATATCATATACCCTAGTTTCATAAAAGGTTCTAACTTCTAATTCTAGTAAAGGGAACTCAGAAGTTAGATTCTATAAAAAAACCCGGCATTATAATCCATTAATCCTAAAAAATAGATTTTCTCTGTGATCCATTCCTCTAGCGGCATTGTTCCTCTCTTTCATCGATTTCATTCTTTTTGAAACCATATTGATACTATGGATGGTTTAAGAGAATTACCGATTTCGGTTCAGTCTATTATCGTCAGAATCGGCAAATAAACTCCAATCCGATTAATATCGGATTTTCACGATTATATTTTTTTATATAAATTGGTATAATTTTTCATCCAATTCGATCGATTTTGGTATGATTCAAGCTATTCTAAATCACTATCCTAGAAACCAATTCCAATTCCAAATATTATTTTCCGAATCTTGATACTATGTTGCGCAGGTACGTAATTAATACTATGTTGATATAGTCATTATATAACTATGCCAAGCTATCATAACAAAAAATAAATAAATAAACTAAGAGAGAATTTGAAATTATAAGGAATTTTCAGTAAAAATTATTACAAGGAGTTTTTTAGAATACTCAAAAAGTTTACGGGTTTTCTGAAAACTTACCAAAAAAATTAAAAAATATTAATAGTAACAAGAAGAAGAATCTTCTAAGAAGCCACTTATTTTATTTGTTTTAAGAAACTATGAAGAGGGTCCACCTACCAAACCTTTTGTGAGACCCATTATTTGAGTTGGACTGATCACACGGTAGCACTAAGTCAAGCAGGGGCTCCTGTCTAGTTTGAATTATTTTCATATTTTCATTGGGGCAATAATGAATCCCATCCTACATGACATGAGTTTATCATGCACAATAGTAATTGAAAGTTGAAAGTGTCTTTTATTTATTTTTGTAATTTATAATTATTATGAGATGAGAAAATGACTATCTACTTGTTTTGGTATTTTGCCTGCTTTTGGTTAAATTAATTATCATCAAATATTAGGTTCATAATACATCCAAATTCAAATTTTGAAACAGTCATTTTTTTCTTCTCTTTTTTTCAACAACTACATAAGAAAAAACAGTTAGAGTTTCGATCAATTAACTTTGAATTGGTAAAATTGAGGTCAAAACTTATTTTGTGTTATGAATATAATTAATGTGGATGTTCATTACTTGGCCTCTAAGAAAAGATAAATTAGGAAATACTTGTAAGAATAGAAGGAGTTGTGGCAGGATATTTATTACTGTATATTCTATTGTATTTAGGTTAGATTATTTCCTTTATTGTAATTCTAAATCAAGCGAGAGATTTTTTGACCAGCACTCACCCTCTACTATATAAAGAGGACAGTGGCTAATGTATTCTTAATCCACAATTCAATGAAATTCTCTCCTTCCATTTCTCTCTTTTATTGTTCTTTTGTTCTTTATTTTATAACACGTTATCAGCACGACTCTACAATAAGCATTTGAAGTTTTATATTAACATAACTGAAACTCTGCTTCAGAAGGTACAATTTCAAATTTTTAATATTTCATTATATTATTTATTTTGGATTTTTTTTTATTCGATTTTTTTTCTTTTCTTGAAATTCGTTATTTTACGAGCTTCTTTTCAGCAACATATCTCTGCACCAGAAGTTGCAGATTCTCTTTATATATCAATGCACCAGAAGTTGCTTATTTAATTATTTTTATTTTGCAACCAGAAGTTGTGTGTTTATTTTTATTCACGCACCAGAAGTTGCTTGTTTAAATTATTTTGTATGCACCAGAAGTTTCTTGTTTAATTATTTTTGCAACCAGAAGTTTCATGTTTATTTTTATTTACCCACCAGAAGTTGCTTGTTTAATTTTATTTACGCAACCAGAAGTTGCATGTTTATTTTTATTTATGCACCAGAAGCTATAAGTATATTTATGCACCAGAAGTTGCAAGTATATTTATCTTTATTCTATGTACTTTTATTTTATGCACATTTACTTTTATGCACATTTATTTTCTGCACATTTATTTTTATGCAAATTTATTTTTATTTATGCACCTATAGTTGTAATAAATTTTTTTTCTTTGCACACAAGCTGCAAAATTTATTTTATGCACCAGAAGTTGCAAAATATAGCACCAGTAGTTGCAAGAATATAAATCAGAAATATTGTCTAAATCTCGAAGATCAACTCTCAATTAATAATTTGAAAAAAAAATGAAGAATATATATTAAACAATGATACTCCTTACCTTTTATCTTGCTCTTGAAGCAGCAACAAGATGAAGAGAGTTATAAGATATATTGAAAACCAATATCATATATTATTGTGAATAAGCAAACTAATGAGTTGTAAAAGAAGAAATTATGAAACCTGTCTAAATAATTGCATTCAATTCCCAGAAGTAAATGTTACAAAATAATGACATACATGAGACCAATGCCAGAAGTCATTATAAGAAAATCACATAAGACAATGAGAAGATACAACAAGATATTATTTGTAACTGATTCCAAAATATGTATTTTTGATGTTGTATAAAAGAGCATTGGTTAAGTACCTGTTGTACACCAAAATATTTTGTCGAATTCTATAAAGTCTCTTTAAAAGAAAAAAAAATTATCGTTAATTATGTTTATAATTGAAAATCATTTCAGTAGGCTCTTAAATATTACATAAGACTTTTAGGCGGACTTCCTTGACCATATATTTATTAATTATTTTATTTATTTGTGGAATCCAAAATGTCTATCATATGTCCGGCAGACATTGAACAACTAAAATAATAATTAGAAATTGAAAGACAGGTATTAATATAATACCATGTATTATAAATGTAATTTAAGACTCCAGAAGAGTTACCATTTTGTTGCCTGTATATAATAGATAATGCTTTAAAATTGTAAATTTTTGTTTCTTGTATATAAGCAAAATAATGAATTTTCATTAAAATGAAAAATCATGAATTCCGTACAATTGGTTCCGCATCATTCCCACAAGTGAATGCCACATATACAAGTCGTGATTATTAATATGGATGCTGACGTGTAAGAGGTCAAGGTCGAAATTATACTTGTGACTGTGATGATTATATTAAGAAAAACACACAAGAAAGCGGAAAAGAACACACAAAATGGTCTAAAAATTTATGTGGTAGTAAAGGACATTTGATATGTCTCTATGTATTCCCTAGAATCTTGTGGAGATTTATTAAGCCGTCTTAAAAGCAAAGAGAAAATAATAATGTCGACTTGTTTATCACCATAATGAAAAAGTTCATAACCGATAATGATATCATCCGCTGGATTTAAAGCATATTAATAAGAACGAGTTAGAGAAAGAACCGAGTAAGAAAATTTTCTTTTACTCTATTTTATATTCTTATTATTATACCGAGTAAGAAAATTTTCTTTTACTCTATTTTATATTCTTATTATTATTGTTATTATCATTATCATTATTTTTCTTTCTTTTGAGACTACTAATATGAATCAAAGTATGTATGGGCACAATAAGAATTATAAATATGTGTGTCTCATTGTAGTGGACAATATTTCTGTATTTTGAGAAATATCCAGCTTTTCTATTGATTTGTATTAGAAGGACTAATACAATTAAGTCAGATTTATTAGTAAACCAGAAGTTTATTGACTTAAAACTTATTTATGCTTCGCATATCGATTTTAGTCCAAATCGAAAAGTAATTTTATAATTTGACATGAACTTGAAGTTCACTAATTAGAAAAGTAATTTTATCATTAAACATGAACAAGAAGTTCAATAATTTGAAAAGTAATTTTATGATTTGACATGAACCAGAAGTTCACTAGTTCGAAGAGAAATTTCATGATTAGGCATGAAACAAAAATTAACTAATCTCGGAGCAATGATGATGCAAATAATCAGAGAACTCAAATATGCATCAATTAAAGAACCAGAAGATTCTTTTATCAAATAAATTTTCATGTGCTACATGTTATCAAAGGAGAATTAATTGTTAGACATCACAAATCAGGGTTGGGAATAAATCACCCAATTTCCTTGAGCGTATTAATCGAAATATATGTGGCCCTATTACTCTTTCATTTGGACCATCTAGATATTTTATGGTATTAATAGATGCATCTATTAGATGGTCACATGTACATTTATTTAATCTCGAAATATTGTATTTGCGAGATTGCTTGCTCGAATATTCTAATTAAGATAATAATTTCTGGATCGTACAACTAAGAAAAATCGTCTTGATGATGATCAGTTGGCTACATCACAAGTAATAATTGACTTTTGTACGTTGATTTAGATTATAGTTGAGCATTGCACAAACGCACTTAGAATGATCTAACATTATATCTTGTTAAGCGATTATAATTAATCGTTGGCCCCTAATAATGAAATTAACGCTCGTCTTTTGATTGAGGCCATGAAATGATATATGTTGCAGCACTAATTAGAGTAAAGCCAACATTTTATAATAAGTACTCCCCATTATAATTTGTGACCGGCCTGCAGCCGAGTAAATACTACTTAAAATCTTTTGGATATGTAATATTTGTTCCGGTAGCTCCACCGCAACGCACAAAAATGGGTCACAAATAAAAGTCGGGCATATATGTTAAGTTAAACTACCCTGCATAATTTGATATCTTGAACTTCATTACACAAAATTATTCACTATATCTTAATTCGGATGGATATCCCTGAAGGATCATCCAAAAACACGCCTGAAGTGTGTTAGATGTTTGTAGACAAAATTCCAGAAGAAAGAATTAATACCAAAGTGATTGTTGTTAAACAAATCTAATATTAATGAATATGTTCAAGATATAATAGACAATGAATGTCCTGAAGAACTTGATTAATAATTAATGATAACATTAGGGGGAGAGAAACAAGAGCTGGAAAACATAAGTTATATCTTATATGTAATGCATCATTAATATCTTTCACTTAGATCCTCGAACAAGTTAATATGAACTAGAAGTTCATAAATTTATTAATGTGAAACAACATGCAATTATATTATTTATATTGATGCAAAAATGATTATCATATCATACATTCCAGCATTATGTGCTCATAATTATATTGAAGTACCCTTGGATAATTCTATGTTTGATATATGCTAGAAGCACGGTCGACCAATCGGTTGCAATGATAAAGATCCAAGGAAGAAAAAGGAGCATAATAAAAAAAAGTTGGCATAATTGAAGTTAACGATACTTCAAAAGAAATAAATTCTTCTGAAAAGAATATTGATAATAAAAAAGTAGAAGACAATGACGAGCAAATTACCCAGAAGAGGTTTAGGTACCTAACAATATTGAAAATAATGAGATCTCAATAAATTATGTCTCTACTAGAATAAATATGGAACCGAAATAAAATTGTGAATAATCAAAATTTATTTATACAATTGCAATTGATTTATAAATAAAAATGAGGATCTAGAATTAAAATTATTTGTATAATGTCGACAGATAAAAATATTGGCCAAATCGAAAGATTTGATTAAAGCATCATTATTTTCATTAGTGAAATATAAAATTGTGGACATGTAGTCCAAACACCTAGCGTTGTATAACGGTAACTTATAAGCGGGTATAACTTATAAGAGGGTGTTTTAAGAATATGTAATGAAAAATTAAATTGTGATATGCAATTATATTTCTAATTTTGTCGTCCCTGGAGGACTCGTTAACTTAGTAGCAAATTATTCATATCTTATTTGATTGCAATATATTAATGAAAATCCCTGAAGGATTTAGAATGCCTGAAGCATTTCAAACTCTCGAGAGATTTAATCTATTAAATTACAAAGATCTTTGTACTAATTAATGCAATATTGAGATATGTGATAAAATTGCTATAACAAATGTTTGTTGAATGAATTTTATGTAATTGATCAAAATTACGTTTACAAAACTATATGTTTACCTTTTGAATGTTGATATATATATATTGATGATTTAAAATCGTATGGTACTCTCGAAGAGCTCCAAAAGCTACCACATTATTCAAAAGAATATAAGATTAAATTCTTTACACCATAAAATATTATCTTGAATTATAAATTGAATATTTCCCTGAAGGAGTCATTATTTCATAATCCATATATTATAATGATATAATGTGGAGAAATCGAATCCATTAAGATCATCAAAATAACTTATTTGATGTATTAACAATTAAAATAAATGATGGTAAGTTATTTTCATGCATGCATGAGCATGATGATTGTGAAATGAATATCTAACGAAGCTCCTCAAATAATGATCTAGCAGATCTCTTCTTAAACATATATTACAGAGATTGAACTTTGTCATCTCACATATAGTTGTATATATGAAGGGGAGAAATAATACGCACTGCACTTTTTTTCCCTTGTCTATGATTTTTGTCTCAATGGGTTTTCCTAGCAAGGTTTTTAACAAGGCAACTTTTGTGCGTAATATATAGAATGATGATGCACTCTTTTTCCTTCACTAGGATTTTTGCCCATAGGGTTTTACCTAGTAAGGTTTTAACGAGGCATATTTAATATATGAAATAATGAGAAATAATGATAATACGCAATGCACTCTTTTTCCCTTAGCCAAGGTTTTGTCCTACTAGGTTTTTCCTTATAAGGTTTTTAATGAGGCAACTTCTAATGCGTATGAAAGATAAAATATGGACATCCAAGGGGGAATGTTATGAATATAATTAATGTGGATGTCCATTACTTGGCCCCTAAGAAAAGATAAATTAGGAAATACTTGTAAGAATGGAAGGAGTTGTGGCAGGATATTTATTACTGTATATTCTATTGTATTTAGGTTAGATTATTTCCTTTATTGTAATTCTAAATCAAGCGAGAGATTTCTTGACCAGCACTCACCCTCTACTATATAAAGAGGACAGTGGCTAATGTATTCTTAATCCACAATTCAATGAAATTCTCTCCTTCCATTTCTCTCTTTTATTGTTCTTTTGTTCTTTATTTTATAACATTTTGGATTTATTACATTAATTAGAATTATTCGAAGTTCAGACTAACTGGATCCAGGTGGTATTAGAATTTAGAGTAGATCTTTTCACATCTCAATTCAACACACACAGTCGGCAGAAAATCCAAACATTCAAGGGTATTTTTGGAAACTTATAAATTCCACAAGTCAGTGGATCTAAAAAGTTCTAAAAAGTACGAGGGTATATTTGGAAATAAATTAATCTGACAGCATAGTACCCACATGTGGGCACATTGTGTTTAGCTGGACTAACGGGGCAATTATGCAATTAAATAAAGATAAAAAGTATATATGTATCATTTAAAAAAATAAAATACTATATATCTAAAATAATGAAAATAATATATAGAAAATAAAAATGTATATTGAAAACCGAAGAAATAGTATAGCGCCGTGTATTGGATGTGCACTAACCCATGACGTTTTCAGATTTCACTATAAATAACTCATATTTACACTACATATTAATTAAACTAACAAGCTTTTACTTTATATTGTGATTTGTTACTATATATAATTAATAAAAATATCAGTAGTTAATATATAGTAATATAATTAATAATATTATTTATAAATAATTATTTATAATATTTATAAATAACAAAATATCATTTGTCTTTAATTTCACAATTATTAAATGATTGTTTGTAGAATACAAAATATATTAATTTAATTCAATTTATATTTCAATATAATTGATAAGTGTTAATTTTTAATTTAATATATTTTATGTTGTCATGACATGTTATTAATATATAATAATCAACACAACCATATTATAATAAAAAGATAGTTTTTTTATTACAAAAGATTCTATTTTACAATTCATTTATCAATTTATTTGTGTCGTTTTGATATTTATTATATATGATATTTCATTGTATATTCAGAAAAATAAAAAATATTATCACTGAAAATAGAATCTCTAACAATCACTAACTAAACAAATTATATGAAAAAGAATGAAATATTCACTGTTAAATTAAATACTGTTAAAGATATTATAATGAGGAGCAAGAAATTACATTGCTAGAGCCAAGTCAAACAGTAGTATTTCTGATATTTGTAATTTACTTAAACTAATCACCAATCAATCACATTTGACAACTCTAAATTCGATGGCTCCATTTTCTGCACACAATTTAAATTCCATATGAATCTTCCTCATAAATCCACACAAATTCCATAATTATTTCCACTTTGAAATTCCTGAAACTGCTGAGGATCAATAGATCAACAATAAATTTACAGGGTCTTTAATAGTAAAACTTCCTTAACATGTTTCTCTTCAAATAAAAACTCTCTTCGAAGGCGCTCATTTGTAACTCTTCTTCTTCTTCTTCTTTCTCTAGTGCAACAAAACCGTCCTTCAAAAACCTTCCTGCTCTCCATTCCGATGGGTTCGGAGCTGACTTTCCGCGGCGGACACGACGCTCAGCCGCAAACCGGCGGTGGGTACTCACCCAAGCAGGTGAAGAAGCTTTCATGGGTGAGCCGTTCCGTGAAGTACATCCTCTCAGAGCATCGCCTGACTTTCACCCTCGTCGGAATTTTGGTGGCTTCCTTGTTCTTCTTCCTCCAACCCCATCTGAGCACTCAATCCGGATCGGCCTCAATCGGGTCTCATATTGCAGTCGCCGGCGCTCTGACTCAGTTCGGATCCGGATCCGTTTCTGGATCTTCTTACAGGCCGGTGAGGGGTTTTGTCGGAGGTAAGATTCCATTAGGGTTGAAGAAGAAAGGATTGAGAATTGTGGTTACTGGTGGAGCTGGATTTGTGGGCAGTCATTTGGTCGATCGATTGATTGAACGAGGCGATTCGGTGATTGTGGTTGACAATTTCTTCACGGGGAGGAAGGAGAATGTTATGCACCATTTTGGGAACCCTAATTTTGAGATGATCAGGCACGATGTCGTCGAGCCGTTATTGCTTGAAGTTGATCAGATCTATCATCTCGCTTGCCCTGCTTCGCCTGTTCATTACAAGTTCAATCCGGTTAAGACCATCATATCCTTTTTCTTATCAATATTCTGTTTTTCTATCAAATGCTATGTTTTTCTATCTGGATTATTTTCATGATTTTCTTAGATCTTTTGCATGATTTTTTACATTTATTTTTCAATCGGGTTAAGATTATCATATTCTTTTTTCCATCAAATTTTCAATTGCTTTTTATCAAAATTTCCGTTATTTTTTTGGATTTTTGCACAGTTTTTTTATGGGTTCGTTCTTCATTGACTAACAGTAGATTTTTATTTGAGGTTTTTTTGCATATAAATGGGAATGAATAAGTAAGTTACATTATTATAATTAATCCATTAGCTAGTTTAAACTTCAATCAGTAACGTGCATTTCTTGCGGAATTCTCCAGTCGTAAAAACTGAAGAGGTCCAGTTTCCTCTAAAACAATACATCATAAATATTTATTACTTCTTCAGAATTAGTTTTAAAGGAGAAGATCTGAACGTCTAGTTTAATGTAGAATTAATATTATAATTTCTTACCTTAGTCTAACTAGCGACGTGCATGGAAATGCACTCTGTAGAATTCTCCAGTCCTAAACAACTGGAGATATCGAGTTATTATTTAATAGGGATATTTTGAGTACTTTAGGTGTCAAGTTTTATATAATGGAGAAGAGTTTAGAGGGGTTTTTTATTTGGGAATGATATTTTGAGAGGAGATATCTTATTATGAGAATTGAGAGAATAAGAAATAAACATTTTCTGATTGAGAATACGCTCTCAGAATAATAAATATGGTCTTAGAATACCACCTCTCTTTAATTTAAAAAAAAGGTGTTTATACTCTTTCTTTTGCCTTTTTGCTTTTTCTGTGGAGCTTGATTATTGGATCTGGTTGGGCATTTCTAGTGACCGACAAAGTAAAAGTTCATGTATATTTTACCATTAGTAACTTAATTATATGGCCTATATTATATGCTTCAAATTTAATTACGGTACTCAACTTTTCATATAATAAAACTTATATAGGCGACTTATTTTCTTCAATGAGTAAAAAAGACAAAAAAATAATTTCAGTTGTAATATGATAAGAATTTTATAATAAAATCTTTTTTTTTTACTTATACTTCTCAATCATATCATAAGATCTTATGCATCTACACACTATGAAATAAAGCACCAAACTAATTTTATATTGAGAAAAGTAAATGGGTGGTAATTTTGAAATAAAAAAGGAAAAAGGGTGAGTGTTGCTTGGCAGGTGGATTACTCAAAGACAAGTTCATGTGCATATCTTTTTCAGTTTGTTGTTAATTTAACTACTAATAATTACGTACTTATAACATAATAAAAAGCAAGTATTGTGTTGTTGGGTTGAGTTGTTTCTTTCCAACGTTCCTTTTGTTTGTGTACGTATTCGTTAAAAGCTGATTCTCTTTCATTCCCCTTCCATTTTAATATAACTGGATACATCCATTTCATTAGATCTCAATCATTATATATTGAAAGTACTTTAAAAAGTAATATATCACTCCGAACTCTTCATTCAAAAAAAAAAAAAACTATTTTATTCATAAATGTCAAATTATTAGTCAACAAAATTTTATCAATTTTTTATTATTTAAAACTTTTGGTTGGATTTTCAATTTTCATATCTTTTTTTTATCGTGTGTAAGCCAAAAGATTCATTTTATTTCAATTTACATGTGAAATAATATTTTTTTATAAGTGAAATGTGAAACCTTAACTAAACAAGTTCTCACAAGACAAATGTGGTCGGGACGCTAAACATGCTTGGTTTGGCGAAGCGAATCGGCGCGAGATTCTTGCTCACGAGCACTTCAGAGGTGTACGGCGACCCATTACAGCACCCGCAGGTCGAGACTTACTGGGGCAACGTCAATCCCATCGGTATACTTATTTTAATCAAATTAATATGCCAAATTGCTTGTAAGCTCTTTGAATATGTGAAATTGAAATCGGGTTTATTGATAGGTGTGAGGAGTTGTTATGACGAGGGGAAGAGGACGGCAGAGACTTTGACCATGGATTACCATCGTGCCGCCAATCTTGAGGTATGTATGAATGTTTGGTATATAATTGGTTTGATTTACTTGGTATAATGTTTCGATGTGTGATATATCATTGTTAATATATTCTTGCTTCTTTTTGGAAACAAATTTAGCGAATTAAGTTAAATATGTACTAGTATTTAGAATTTTTGTTGTATATGAAGAGAAACAAATGTGAAATAATAGTATGTTATATAAAGAATTGATATATTAGGTGTTGGACTCTATCTTTCGGCCCACAATGAATTTTCTTTTTGGGGAACAAGAGAAGAACTAATGGGCCTTTATTAATTAATTAATTTAATTACTTCTTTTTTTTTAATTTATTTAATAATTTCAGGTGAGGATTGCAAGGATATTCAACACATACGGTCCCCGCATGTGCATCGACGACGGCCGTGTTGTCAGCAATTTCGTCGCCCAGGTAATTTTATTTTATTAAAACATTTTACAAATTGCAAGAAAGTCCCTCAAGTTCTTAAAGTTACTAACAATCATAACCGTGTTAATTCACATAATTACTTTGATTAATCTAGTTTCATTAGATTATAAACTTAATTGTTGGAACTAATTTGTGTGATTAACGATTTATTCAGGCTTTGAGAAAGGAGCCCTTGACTGTTTACGGTGACGGAAAGCAAACCAGGAGTTTCCAATACGTCTCCGATTTGGTCAGTATTTTTCCATTTTAACCAATTAATTAAGAAAAGTTAATTAATCAGTTCTTCAATACCAATTTTTCTGTTATCTGTTCTCTCAACATCTATTCACCTGAACTCTAATATTTTCAATAGTTGGGTTCATTTTAAAAAAAAGCGTATTACAAACAAAATTTTCATATTAAGATTAAGACAAAAAATATTTATATAGCTATGATTTTGAACTACAATACATCTTGTGACATTTCTCAAAAAAATTTAAATTAATTAAAATCATATTTACATATTTTTTTATACCGAATTGGGGAACTATTATTGTCTTCATTTTATTTGACTAAATAATATTATATTCTCCATATAAACTCAATTTTTTTTTCTAATCAAATTGTTTTAAAAAAGACACTCCATAAATAGTAGAAACCAAAATGTTAATAATATCTCATCTATTTCCCTACTACTCCAGGTAGAAGGTCTTATGAGACTAATGGAAGGTGAGCACGTGGGCCCGTTCAACCTAGGCAACCCGGGCGAGTTCACCATGCTCGAGCTCGCCTCAGTCGTCCAGGACACTATTGACAAGGACGCCAAGATCGAGTTCCGAGCCAACACCGAGGACGACCCTCACAAGAGGAAGCCCGACATCACCAAAGCTAAGCAGATGCTCGGATGGGAGCCCAAAGTTTCGTTGAAACAGGGGTTGCCTCTCATGGTTGATGATTTCAGAAAGAGGATATTTGGGGATCATTCCGAGACCGGTGGATCGTCTTAAGACGATGTTTTAGTTACGGATATGGGTTTATTTATTTGTTTATTTATTTATAGGTTTATTTATGTGACAGATACGACTGATTGTTTCGTTCCCAATGTTTTTGGTTTTTTTGGTTGTTGTTGTTCAATCTAAGTTCTATTGTAAGAATTTTTCTAATGATGTGTTCTTTTACTAAAGTGAGTCTGAATAAAAATTAAGAATTTTTTAATTAACTTGGAAAACCAGAGCGAATTCACGATGCTCTAAGCAGCCGAAGTTGTGCAGGACAGATCGACAAGGACGTGACGGATGCCTCCGAAGAGACCCCCATAAAAGGTTGAGATCGAGTTCTGACCAGGACGTGAAGATCGAGTTCCGACCAAACACCGAGGACAACCCTCACAAAAAGAAACCTGATATTACCAGGGCCAAGCAGATGCCTAGCTAGGAGCCAAATGTTTCGTTGAAACAAGGGTTGCCTCTCATGGTTGATGTTGATGATTTTAGGAAAAGGATATTTGGGGGATCACTCTGAGAACGGTGGATCGTCTTAAGACGATATTTTAGTTGCAGATACGAGTTTATTTATTTATTTATTTATAGGTTTATTTATGGATGAAAGATATAACAACAGTGTTTTTTGGTTGTTGTTTAATCTGTTTTAAGTTTTATTGTAAGAATTTTTTTAATGATATATTCTTTTACTGAATTGAGTCATAATAAAATTGAATTTTTTTTAATTAATGCGGGGAACCCGGGCGAATTCACAATGCTCGAATCAGTCGAGGTTGTGCAGGACACGATCAAGAAAGATGTGAAGCTCGAGTTTAGAATCCTGATATTATAAGGGCCAAGCAGATGTTGGGATCGGAGCCCAAGGTTTCGCTTAAACAAGGGTTGCCTCTCATGGTTGATGATTTTAGGAAACGGAATTTCGGTGACCAAGTTAAAAATGGAGGGTCGTCGAAGGGATTTACAGAGGGTATTTTATAGGGACGGGTCGGTTTATTTACACTATAACTTTATTTATGGACAGAAGATAGATTGAGTGATTGATTGATTGATTTTTCACTATTTTTGTGTTTTCTATTTTTTTTGGTTGCTTAATCTATTTCAAGTTTTACTGTTTTTTTATGAAAAATTTTAAATACATTTTCTTTTACTGAAGTAGTAATTAACCTTGGAAAGCTGGGTGAATTCACGATGCAAGAAGAACTCGTCAAGGTGATCCAAGACACCATCGACAAGGACAAGATTGAGTTCATACATCATACCCAACACTAAGGATGACCCTCACAAAAGGAAACCTGATATTACAACATGGGTTGCTATTTATGGTTGACGATTTTAGGAAGAGGATTTCCAGCGATCATTATTCTTATACCATTCAGGAATGATTTTGATAGGTTATTTATTTGGTTTATTTGTTTGATATAGCATTATTTATGGATGAAAGATTTAAGATAGGTCGAATGATCTATTCTTTTGTTTTTTATGATGTGCTTTTTTACTAAAGGAAGTTGTAATAGTGATTAAGAAATTATTTGTCAATTTAGTTTTTCTTTTTCTTGATTATTTTCTACCTCCGTGATCTTACGGATTTGCAAATTGTTTTTTTCACATCAGCAACTTGGAACAATGGTTCATACTATATAGATATAGAACTGATGAAAATCACGTTCATGAAAATTGAAAACTTTCTAAAGAAAACTTTCAATAAATATATCTTCATAAAATTAACTGTTACTAACCTTCCATTTATCATCATCATTATTACCACCATTATTATTAAATCCTTATATACCCCCCCCCTCTTATTATTTATTAACAATCATTACCCCTTCCAAACCCAAACCCCCGTCAATCACATCGCCGAATGACATATCATCCTTCCTTTCCACCCCCACAACCTCCCCTTCTTCCCTTTCCGCCCTCCATAATCCTCACTCGCCACCTCATCGTCACGCACCACAACTCTATCACTCTCCCAACTACAGCTCCTCTGATTGAGCCAACCGACGATGTCGGCGAAAACGGAGCTTACGTTCTCGTCGGGCTCGCCGGCCGTCAAGCCGTGCCACATATCAACGTACAGCTTGATGGTCTTGTCGGAACTTCCAGCTTGGTTGTACAACGCACGACTCACCTCAGGGTCGGTTACCGTGTCGGACGATCCGTGTAGTACAAAGAACGGGAGTTTGACCTAATAATTAAATAAATAAATAAGTATATATATATAAATAATTTGAAGAAAATATATTTCGTTAATTGAGCATTTTGCTGATATACTATTTTGTATTACATTATGCCATATTTTACTATACAATTTTGTCGTCGTAGGTTTTGCGCATATTGAGCCATTTGTTTCACTTATATAACGTTTAGTACTAATTAGAATATGAAATTTTATTGGCATTACTGTTTGTACACGATTATTTTTCTTTTCCTAATTTTATAAAAAATACTTTTTTAATTTAAAAAAAAAAAAGAGATTAATGTATACCTGAGATAGGCTATCTTCGAGATCCATGCTTGTTCGCAGCAATTCAAGTGCCGTTTTTAGTCTAGGTTTATCTTGATATATTAATTTATTTTTTCTAATCTGCACAAAAATTAAAAAAAAAAAAAACACATTATGAATAAAATTTTTAAATACAATCCAAAGTTTGCATTCACACAAGGCTGATTAAATTAAATGGAATATTAGTTAGAAAATTATACGAACAATATTATCCAATTTATGTGATTTGAACTTAGCAGCTAGATTCAGTTGCAAACATAAATATATTTGAAATCTACTACATTCCTTCATCAAAAATGATGTTCATCAATCAAACTCCTAATCCTAGTGGGTCTGTCAATCTGAAATTCTAAGTTGTCAAAACCGGGCTCTATGGTAATCTGAGATTTCAAATCCAGTATTCTATTCAATTCAAGACTTCAAATTTGGGGTTTTAATCAATCGGGGTTTTCAATTCTTGTGTAACATGCCTCTTTTCTTTTTCTTTATTTTACAACAGGTTAAAGCTAAAGCTAGCCCAGCCCCATTAAGCCCATTATATTTAAAAAAAAAAGATATAACCAGTGCAAAAATGTTTGCCAACCATGCAATCAAATAACCAGAGAAAAAAAGAACAGCATAATGGAGAAAAAATGGATTGATAATTGAATTGAAAAGTTATAGGGACCTTTTCTCGTTTGACAGGGTCCTTAAAGGCCGAGTCAATAACATCTTTTGTCGGCACGATCTTCCATTTCGGTATGATTTCTTCTACTTGTGTCAACAACGTGATTACTACCGGATGCGGTTTCACTTTTTCCGAGATCTACACAAATATTATAGAAATAGTTATACTCTATAATAACAACTTAAACAAGAACTATCATGTGGTTGCCCATAGGGGCATTTAGGGTTCAGGGTTTTTAGAAAAACAAATTAAAAAAGTGGTCATAAATCATAATGACTACTAAGTAAAGAAAAAATTAAATAAAATCACGGATTATTAATTGATTAATTTTTTTTAAATACCTTACACATAGGGGCGACAAGAACAGCGCCATCCCAAAAGCTTGGGTCTTTTCGGTGCAAAAGAAGCGCGACCGCACCGCCCATTGACTCGCCATATAAAAACCGACTTTTTCTTCTGTTTTCCTCCTTATCTGTCTCAAAAAGTATTATATGCATTAATATTCTAAGACATGAATAGAATCTACACATGGAGTTATTTCAAAGAAACAAGAAATCATCACAAAAATAAAAAATATTTACCGCAAATGGATTTGTAGAACCGGTCACAATCCGAGACGATACTATCAAATTTCCTGATATAACATCTTGCACCCATCGATTTTCCGTGGCCTTCATAATCCATGCCGTACACTCCGTATCCAGCTGTCGCTAGCGTAGTCCCACATGCTGAAATTACAACAAATCTTGACCGTCAAGACCAAAAAAACGCGCGCACACACACATTTACCATTTCTATATGCAGTTTTGTCATTTTATATACTGTTATTTATTCTTTGTGTATTTTTTTATTTTTATATACTGTTTGCCCATTTTATATATTGTTTCCCATTTTATATATTGCTTTCACTTTTTATGTATATATTGTTATTAGAAACTAAATTATATATACTTGTTATGCATATATTGTTATTAGAATTTAGAAAATAAATTATATATACTATTATTGGATTCGTCATGCTACAATGCCATCGTGCTCTATCAGGTCCCATTATTTTATTTAGTTTATTTATTATTTGTCCTGCACAGTGCGTCGCAATATGGTCCCACAGACTGACATCAAAACATATTTCGACCGTCAGATTTCAATTGTGAGGTTGAAATCTAATGAAATTTTATTTTCAAGAAAAGTTAATATTGTTTTAGTTATTGAGGCTTGCTAGAAAATCTAATGAAATTTTATTTTGAAGACCAGATACAGTTTCATTTATTCGTTTTTTGCTTACTTATTTAGGAATATTATTTTGTATTATTTAGTGGGGCTTGGTAAATGGCCATGCCAAAAGGGCCGTGTATTACCACGCAATATATTACAATATATTAGGTATACTACTTCAATATATATGCATTCTATCTGCATGTAGTAATAGCTTCTAGAAGTAAGAAATAAAATGGTAGAACATGAATGTTGTAGCAATTTATTGCTATTACTTAATAAAGAATAAAAAAATAAATTAATAAATGTGGATGCCTTTAATTGAATGCGTTCACACTGGCCAGTAAACCGTGGTCAGATTGGTAGGCCAAGTTTCAGTAAGTAGTAGCTTCCATTTACTAATTACGATAAATAAATCTATAAAATTATATAATTTATGGTGTCAGCTTTGATAAGTTCAAACTGAATCAAAATTATATTAACCAAATATTTATGCTATGGATTACTATAATCATGAAATATGAATTAGTATAATTTGATTTATTCGGTTAAAATAAATAAATTTGAAGCAAAACTTAAGCATGCATCATTTTATGCTAATACAATACCACATCCTACTGTAGATAATGAAAAAAATGCAAGAAAAAGATGCAAAAAGAAAGCCAAAATATTAAATACAACTAGGGCTTTTGTGTGGTGGGGAGAGAGAGAGAGAGAGAGAGAGAGAGAGTTAAATCCTCCAAGAAATTAGAAGAAACACTCTATCAGGCAAGTTGAGCAATTAAGAAAGATGGAATTGATTGACAAGTCAGAATCTTTCTTATATTGTGAAAGGAACCAGTTTCATGTGTACCACCCTAACAAACAAAAATATCATCCAAAACCCTATATAACATAGTTGGTTTTTTAAATAACCTTTTATAATCAAAGAAATTTGTAACATAACATTTTTATGTTTGAGTTTGTAAAAATAAAACATTCTTGAATTATAAGAGTTTGAATCTGAAATCATCATTTTTGCTTTTTATTTTGAATTTTGAGAGTTCGGAATTAATTTTCCTTGTTTTTACTCTTTGATTTGATAAGAAAAAGTTATTTCGAACTTCCATTGTTTGAATAAAAAGTGGAAAAAAAAGTTAATTTCGAATTTATAAAGTTCAAAGAAGACATTTATACAAACACGAAACAGTTATTTTTACAAAATTTGTTTACTATAAGGTTATTAAAAAAAAATCTGTTACACATAGTAAACAAATATTTCTTCTCTCATCATTACCAAAATAAATAAACAAAAAAATAACATCCCTAACAACTAGTAAACTCTTATGTTTTTAGGGGGTTTGATAATATTTTCCATTTTGGAGGGGTATGTAAGAAAGATGAATTGATCCTATTATGAAAAGATATATGAAAGACTAAAAGACTGGAGGTATAGCTAGTTAGTTGACCTAACAACAACTAACTCACTTCACCAAGTTTTCTATTTGAAATTTGAATTTTGAGATTGAAATTGGGTGTTTTTTATTCTCAAAAAAAAAAAAAAAAAAGAAAAAGATTAATGAATTTAAAATGGACAAAAAAACTACAAAATTGCTGAAAAATTAAGGGGCATATAAATTGTTAAAAATGAGGGGACTCTGATGCAAATTTAATTTCCTTTAAAAGAGAAGACTTGTGGGCCCTGTACCTAAGACATTCATACTTGTGAATATATATCACCTTGACACCTATTTAATGAGTTAATATCATAAAAACTAAGAGATCATGACAGAATTAGTTTACCAACCTACTACTGATTCAAGACATAAATGAAAAGAAAACCTTTGAGAAATAAAAAACAAAACAGAAACCTTTGAGAAATAGAGGACAAAACAAAATTAAGACGGAAAGAAAACCGAAAAGATGTAATTGAAAGATACAACTTAACGCTACTTTAACGTACGGTTTGATGCACCTTTCATTTGGCCCTCCACTTAAAAAAGTTTAGCCTAAAACAAATCCTGTCTGGAAAATTTCCTAAATTTGCATTTATTAGTTTCAAAAATTTTCCTATTAGAGTTGACTGAATAGTATTTTTCTAATGTTTTGCCAAAGAATTCAATAACTTTTCCTGTTTGTGTTTACCAGGCACTACTTTTCTAATGATTCGCCAACAAATTCAAATTTATAACTTTTAAATTTAAAACCTCAATTTTGTTAGTTAAACCTTAAATTCAAGGAAAATTGCTAATAGATTGTTGTATTGGCTATACTACCCTCAAAACAAATTCATTTTGAAAAAAAAAAGACAAAAATATAAAAATATATAGAAAGTAGTTTTAAGCTCTGACCTTTCATGAAGCTGCTGCACTCCATTCCATACCCTAAAATTCATAAAAAAGATATAAAATTAGCCATTATTGTTTTTATTTTTTGCAAGTGATAAAAAATAATTAAAATTATTTCATGAATAATTATTTTATTAAAAGCACCATGACAAAGAAAGACAAGGGCGTTGGGAGGAGAGGAGATAGGTAACCATCTACAAGTGAAGAGTTGTACACCTCTTGAATTTCTTACATATTCCTACAAATAGAAAATAAAAATAAAAATCAATATATTTTTTAAAAAAACAAAACAAAAGTCTAAAATAGTATGGCAGCTATTTCTTCTAAGAAAATGAGAATCTAGAAACCACTTTATGAAAATGGAACCAAAAGAGATATCAAAAGTGTAAAAAAAAAGGTATTAAGAGAAAGGAAAGGAAGGAAATAATATTTTCATCCAAAAATAGTATAAACAGAGGAGACAATACTTTTATACTTTCTTTTGATTAGTAACAATATTTCTTCTGTTTTGATAAAAAAGAACAGAGGAACCATTTTTTTTTGATAAATAATAATTTCTCTAATACAAGAAAAAGAAAGAAAGGAAATAACATAGTAAAAACAGAGGAGAAAATACTTCTAAATTTTATTGGGGTATTAGAAAAATTCTCATTTTAGAGGGACTGATATGATCTTTTTGACATTATTGTGTAGTAATTGATGATCTGATAGAGAAGTTTCAAGAGTCAAAATATATGTCTAGTAAAGATGGATCAAACCTAACATTTGCCACATTTCTAAAATTGGAGAAGCAAATAAACAAAACATCATTACATACCTCATGGTAATCTACCTCCATGCTTTCAAGAATCGATCAACGAATGTTGAGAGAGGGAATTGTAGAGAGAGATTGGAAAATTGAGAGAATGGGAAGAGAGAGAGAGAGAGATGACAATAAAAGGTGCCGAAGGAAGGGATTTCTAGAGGTGGAAAATACACGTGCCGTGCGGCTCGCTATTCTCTCTCCTTACCATTAATATTAATATTAATATTAATTATATTAATATTAAACTTCTCCATTGGATGGAAAAAATGGAGGTTCACAAAACATATTTTAACACCGGATTTACAACTCATATCTTCTATTTAAGTTTTATTCTATGAAAAATCTGAAAACACGACGGAGTTTAGCATACCTAAAACACAACAATATACTAAAATATAATTTTTAATTTTTATATATTATTTTTATTATTTTACGTATATTATTTATTGTCTCTAATAAAATAAATTGTATATATCATTTGTTTAATTTTATATATTTTTTATTGTCTTTGTATTATAAAATAATTAAATTAAGAAAAATAATCAAGTACATTTTCTATTTATTTCCTCTTATTTTAATTTAAGAAAAATAATTATAAAATTAAGGAGTTTACAAATTATCAAGTATGTTTGATATTTACAAAAAAAAAATAGCTAACATCATATATGACTAGAAAATCTTATCATATATAAACTTTTTCCGGACCATTTTATATGTATGTATATTAAAATAATACCATAATATTTTACTTTTCTTTTGTAATAATTTTACTTTTATATTTTCATACTAGTTAACGTGGAAGAATGTAACAAACTCATTATACTGAATAATATTAAATGTGTAAATGTTTAGAATAATCATTTAGAATTCAATTAGGAAAATATATGAGTTATATTGGTATAAATTGAGATGTTTAGTAATGAAGGTTGAGAATGATTATGAGTGCCTTTTGAGTCGTGGTAACTTAAGTTCAATATCATTAATGAAATTATGAGTAGAAACTTGATCTCTGAAGGTTTAATAGTCATCTTTCATTTTAATTTATTTATAGTTTTTCACAATCATTGATGTTTTTGTGAGATTGTATCTAATTAAAATCTCAAATACAAAATATTCAATTTCACCTTATAAACCCTAATATCACTCAAGTCCTAATTCATCTATTGGAACAATAATTTGTCCTCAAATCCGCCAATTGAAGTCAAATCGAATTCAAAATTACATCCGAAATTTAAACACGAAAGTATTGCCTTTCTTTTATATTTTTTGGGATTGATTTTCTAACACATTTCAAATTTCTGAATCTTTTGAAAGAAAATAATAGCATATATAATATATTATTTTCTATTTATCATAATATCGAAGCAATCTATTATAGTACAAAGTATGAGTATCATAAAATCCATCAAATAGTATTTTCTATCTATTCTATATATCTATACATAGTACAAAATTAAGTTCTATGAATAAAATATTATATATAAATAAAATTGTACGCACAAAAACAAATAATACACTAATTCATTTTTTATAATATTTATATGACTAAGTATTACAATATTGAATGCTCAAATTCATAAAACTTGTTTCTTTGCCAGTGGAAAAATCACTCTAGGAGGATCTTCATTACATTATAAATGGAGAGGATCTTGTTCCTTGATGTTTTTCTCGAATTGATGCCTCATCCGAATCCCCAAATCCACATCTTATCATTTCCCCAATCCCTAGATGATTGGCCTAAACAAAATATACATTTATTCATCAACTAATTAAGTCTAATATACTTTTTGTGAAGCAACTAATCAATTAATATTGACATATTCAACTCTAGTTGTAGCAAAATAATTTCAACAAGATTTGTTTCGTTCAGTTTTATCAAGTATCAAATATCACATTTATGTTATAATTATAATACTGCATTGTTATAACATTGCATTATATATATTTTTTTAAGAAAATTTGGAGCGGGCTTGGAAATACTCATTCCAAATGAAATATTTGATACTATAAATTAACATTGTATATTATTAATGAGATGAAATTTAAATTTAATATTTTCACAAAAAATGAAATAATGTAGTAATAATTTTGATTTGATTGTAGCATGTAAAGTTGTTGAAGTGGTATATGCCGAGAGTCTGAGACAAATATTTAAAATTCTATCAAAATCACATATTTGGAGACATATTTTTTGTAAGTTCAACATTTTGTTTTCCTAAAGTTTGATATTTTTCAGAAAAAAGGAAATAACAGACTGGTTTGAAAATAAGGTAGAATAATAAATAGTCTTAAGAATTTTGAATTTCTTTTTAGTTAGTTATTAATCTTAATACTTACATAAGTATACCAATTACCATGTGTTGTCCCTCAAACAGTGTTGACATGTTCCCAAAGTGTTAGTTATATCCATATGTTGAAAGGGAATATATCAATATCTGAATGATATTGTGAATTCACATTAGACACGTATAGATGAAAATGATACATAAATAAATCAATCAATCTTTAATTGAAGTTGAAGTAGCGTATGCATCTCTGGCTCTTATCTACTTTCAATTTCTTTTTTTTATCAACTTTGAATTTCATACATGTCACAATCCTTGGTGGTTATTGCTGGTTTGTTTGTTACAACGTCCTTACTTTTGAAAATGAGAGTTTAAATTCAAATTTAACAAAATTTATGTCAAAACTAGAGTTTGCGTCTTAATTCCATAATAAAGACGACCCAAAATACTACGAAAATTTGACTGAGCTGACTGAAATAAAAACAAAAAGATAATTTGGGCCGGTCCAGTAAGGAAGAACCAAAGATCCACTATTTTTATAGTTTGCTTGACAAGAATTAAGATGTAACAGTTAAATGAATTATTTATATAGTCTCTTCGACGTATATTATATATTATATTATTTATATATATTAGTCATTAATTTTTATAACCACTCTATATATAATGTTTATTACTACTGTCGCATTACATTATTAAAGTATCTTTTTTACATTAAAATATTATCATTATCTTTTTTTGAAGTTACTAATTGAGTATTATTAATGTCATGTTGCATCAATGATATGCATCTAAACAAATCTTATATCCATTAAAAAGCTTTACCATTTTGTCACGAAAATAGGGGCACGTACGTAAGACTAGCTAGTTATATACACATATCTAGTAGTAGAATTGAAGTAAACAAGTAACCAAAGTGTGGAAAAACATAGAAAAACTCCCACACTCTCTGTCAATCAATCAATTCTCCCTTCTTCTCCCCTTCTGAATCATATCATCATATCTCTAATTCTCTCTCCCCCCGTGATTCTCTCTCTCCATGTATTTGTTGTGCTCTCTCTCTCTCTGTATGTTGTTGGTGTGTTGGAAAAGGAGAAGGAAAGAGGAGAGAGAATCTCACGCGCCCGTCAAACGCTCGTCTCCTTTTATATGTCCAAAGCATTGCGTGTGCTTTCGTCTTGTTTGTATATATAAAATTCATCCACCACCTTTCTTGTTTTTTCTTTCTACTTTTTTTTGAATAAATTGAGATTTTATTCTCGTAGCAAAAAAAAAAAACATATATTATGTTCCAAACCATAAATTATGAGAGGAATTAATATGTAGTCCAACTAAGCACGAAAAATATTTTAAAAAATAAATATGTGAATGTTAGAAGTATATATTGGATTGGATTAAATGACTATGCCTATTTTCCTTCTTAGTATTACTATATATGCTAACTTTGCTGCCCGAGATATCTCACCTCTTTCTCCAACCTTTATTTTTGTTATTTGTATCTTTATTTCGAAAATATATCGTCCATTATTATTTACTTCTAAAGTTCGCTCATTTTCTCTTTTTTATTTGAGAAAAAAAGTTTTTTAATTAATATTACTTGCTGAGCGGAGTCTATAATTCATTCACTCATTCTTATCAGTTTGTCTAACAGAAATCTTCTATATTATTATAACAACTTTAAACAAAAGTTTAAGAAATGAAAAGACAAGCAAATTACAAAATAAAACAAAAAAAAAAGATCAGAAGAAATGCCCCCTTTATTCAAACCAACACACCATTATCATGTAACAATATTTAAATTATAATTAACATCAGACCGAAGTTCGTTTAAGTCTTTTTCACATCATTTTGGTACACCAACGAAGAAAAAAAAAGCGCTAATGCCTCGTCTCTCGAAACCATGCAATATTAATTCTTCATATCTTTAAATTAAAATTTGAGACATTGATCAAGGTTAAAAAATCAACTCTTTTTTTTTTTGTCATTCTTCATTACTTTACGATACAATGAAGATATTTGAAAACATGATATGGCAGTGATCATATAAACGAAGAGAACAATACAGAACAAATAGTATCCTAATTTATTGTTGCATAATAATTTACATGTACATTTCAAGGATATATCACATTGGAAATTATTCTTGGAAGTGACATGATCCACTCCAAAAAAATGAGTATATACCACATGATATATATAATTAAAACTAATGATTTGACCTTTTTGATGAATTGTATGATTTTGTTCTAAAATGAGAGTGAAAAAGCTAACATAACTTTACAAAACAAGAACAAACAATAGACAAAGAAATAGAATTGTAGATCACTTTTTACCATGAAGATATACAGAAGACTTGTGATTAGGAGGAGAGGAGGCCGTGTTGGAGAAGGGGAGCACGTGCAAAGGAGGATCTCTCACTCTCTCTACAAACAAGAGAGAAATAGGGTTTTGCACGTGCCCTGCTTCTCCAACAAGGACCTTCTCTCCAAACTTGAGTTTTAAGAAGGATGTTAGAAGCTCATAGAAGATATAAGTATATAAATTGAGTTTGTGTGGTGGCGCAGATAATGTAAGCCCAATGCCTCCTTTATATAGTGTGACAAGTGAGAGTGAGAGAGAGAGAGAGAGAGAGGTGGAGTCTTGAAGTGGGTTTGCTTGAGCTAAAGGCAATGGAGTGACACTTAAATTATTTATTTATTTTTTGGATTATTGATGTGAGAAATGAGATACAAGGTTTTCTTTCTTTTTTTATTCCAAAAAGGTAAGAGAAGAACTCAAAACTTCGGGCAAGTACTTGAGGTTTGTCGGGCCAGTTCTGCTCAGGTAAACAGAACCCTGTTTCCTTCAAAATATTGTTACTTGTATTTGCAAAAATATCCGTATCATAAGATAAATTACAAACTATGATTCAAATTTCATATCCATCTAATTCATATGTTTCTTTTTCTACTTTGAATTTTTTTTTGAAGAATTACAAGTGATCGCTTGATGTTTAGCTAGGCTCATATACCTTTATCTAAATTTTTAGATCAATTCTGCTAGGCGCGGGATTCAAACCACTCACCTATGAATAGATGTGGTTGGTACCATGACCACTATATTAACCTAGTGGTAGTCTTCTTTGAATTTTTTATTTTATGTGAAGTTCTTTACCTTGCTTTCATTATTTGATACTGAAATTCATAAGCTAAATAATTAATTCATATGCACTTTAGTTTTTTTTTTGAAAACTAAGTGTTTGCTTACGTTATATTAATATTAAACTAAAGAGTGTTACAACAGATATTTACAGCGATATGAGCTAAAAAAACAAAAAAAAAAAGCGAATGATCCTAGAGAAAACTCTAATATCTTAAAAAAAAAAAGAGCATCCATAAGACTCGATTTTCGAATAATGGTCATATGCTGTGTTTTTAGTTTTTACGTCCTCGCATCCAATGTTTTCCTCCATCCATTGGCAGTTGCAATGGTCTTTTCGAATATTATAGCTGCAGTTTGTCGTGAGTTACGAAAAATACAAGCATTTCTAGCCTTCCAAATTTCCTAATAAGTGGCCGCCCATGTTGTGCCTCACTTTCGTTGGTTTTCTTTGGCTAGTTTTTCATGTATCTCGCTTAGAATTTGTAAAGGATGCTGCATCCTACTTGTTGGTCGTGCCAAACCATGATGACTCGCAATTTTTTCCCATACCTCATTTGCGAGAGGACACTGGACAAAGAGGTGGGCATGTATTTCTGTTGAGTTGGAGTTGCAATGCACATAGGCGTTAGAGTACAGTTGGCCTCTTCCGTGAAGTTTATCCCGTGTTTGTAGTTTTTCTTTGGAAAGCAGCCACATGGAGAACTTTATACGCGGTGGAACTTTCAGCTTTCAAATTTTTAACTGGTTGTGATATTCTTTATCCATTTTCTGTAAAGAGAGTTTATGTCTTCTTAACCGGAAAGCTTTTGTCAATTCCACTGAAGATGAGTATATCATCTTTGGTCGTGAAAGTGACTTCTTGGATTGCATGCTGCAGTTCCATAAGAATCCCTTCTTGTTGGTTGTTGAGAGGACGATCCCATGACCAGGGTTGCTGGGTCGAAAGCATTTCATTGACTGTGCTAGACTTGTTGCAGGTTCTTTAGAATAAACCCAGGTACTCTTGTGTTAAAATTTTGCCTTGCAGCCATTTATCTTTCCAAAAATGGATGCATAGTCCATTGCCAACAGTGATAGAGGCATGATCGTTGAACTTGGGTAGCAGTTTTGTAGGATCATTTATGAAAAAGTTACTGTGAGAGTTGTGCCACATTCTGTCCAAATTGCCATAGTATTTACGGATAGTGAAATTCCATAAGCCCAAAGAGTTATTCTTGGCTTGTCATATTCATTTCATGAGCAATATTTCGTACTCGGTTTTACCAATGACAGCGGCAAGCCCAAATATTTGATGGGAAAGTTTTGCTTGTTGCATTGCAAGATGTGTGAGATTACCCTCTTGCATCCCTCTGGCAACTGTATTGGCGTATATGAAGATTTTGCGTCGTTGATCTGCAGTCTCGTCATTTTGCCAAAACACTTGAGAGTTAGGTTCAACAATTGCACATTCTCACACCTAGCTTCGTTGGTTATGATTGTGTCATATGCACTGCAGTTGAAGTCAATCAGACAGACTATTAGTCATTGGCAGCTAAATGCATATTTTTGTATATTTGCTCCGAAAAAAATGATTAACAATTTTCATCGAGAAGCAATAGTGCAATACCATATTTTTTGTGTTTGTCTTGTCAAGAGATTTAAATAGTTTATATAATCAACTATAAAAAGTAATTTGTTTAATCAATGTAACTTAGCAAATGGCTCATAGTTATAGCCCAGTTAGTAGAGCATTTTGCCTGTTAAGCAATAGGTTATGAGCTTAAATTTGTTTACATACAATTTTTTTTTAGGAAGTTTGGAGAGGGCCGAAATCCTCTTTCCAAACAAATTGATGTACATTTTGCTTTATTTAATTAATATGCAACAATTCCTGTCTTAAAAAAATAAATTTTAGTTAATCAATTCTTTTTGTGTATTCCTATATGATAAATAAACTATCTGAATAATTAATCTAACATTATAATTACCAATAAAACAATATGTTCTAAGTAGAGTTATTATAATATACTATAAAACGAGACATGTTTTAATATGTCCATAAACTTTTTATATAATACTTTTATCGTCACTAACTTTTTCATTACCATTTGAATCTCATTCTCATATAATCTATATATGTGGCGGAGGATCAGTTGTCAGTAAAAGAGTTGGAGTAGTTATAGTTTTATCCTTCTCATATACAACATATACAAACATACACTCATATTCACGCATTCTCTTTTTTTTTCTCGGGTCTTTTCAGTTGTCTTGCGAACGAGTTACAAACTCACTCTAGCTTCTTGTGTTGAATTTCGAAACTCATTCTGATGGGACCTTGAAAGTCTAGATTATGTTAGATTATTAGATATAACTTTTCAAATTGGGCTGTTCTGACTTATGACCATCACACAAAGTTATAGGTTGTATGGAAACCTGTATATTAATAATGTTACGGAAATCTTAAATTTCAGAGGGGTATTTTGATATAGTTTTGAAATTTTCATAAAAGACCCCCCCCCTTCTATGAAAAACATGATTTTTTTTTTTGGAGGAAAAAACTAGCATAGCTTTGAGTCATATTTCGTCACTACATCATTGCTATAATAATGACAACTGGATATCCAGTCTGACTCCGAAGCTTTGTTGGATTCTCTCATGATTCTTACATAAGGCTTCAAGCCTCTTTTCAGAGCCTTCTTTCGTCAAATAATTATTATTTTTGTAGGATTAATTGCTGCTAACCTATTTATTAAAGAAAGATTAATTACTACTGTAACCTTGTTTCAAAGCTCGTCAAACTAGTGTTTTATTCAAAATGTATCAATACTCACTGGTTACAAGTTACTATAATGAGAGAGAGAGAGGACAGAGAGAGAGAAGGGGAGAAGGAAAGGAGTTTATGAGGCAGTGCTGGCAGTGTGGGTGTTTATGAGGCAGTGCAAGTACTCCTTTCATTCCGAAGGTTTTGTTCCCTCAATGGATATTCCTTTTTTAGTTTGATCTTTCAAAAAATTTATAATTCAGATTTTTTGTAAGGATCCTAACAAAAAAAAAAAAAAACTTAAAATTAAGATCTCAAATATGGATTTTAAAATAAAAAAAAATGTAATTTTTTTTTTTAAATAATAAAGATCTCAATTATAATGTCTCCTAACTCCTTGGTCCTAACTTACAATCCATTCACTACTTTGAATCTATCTAACTTGTTTTAATCAGTTCATCCCCCTAACTTGCAATAATTATCCTTACAGCACCATTTTATATCTCTCTGGAGCGCATTTTTTAAATATGGTTGCGTTTTTTATTTGCAAAAGAATAGGTATTTTTTTTTTTTTTTTTTAAACTTACTGGAGCAGTGTGCTTTTATAAGGGGGCCGAGATCTCAGACAGATAGACAAGTTTGTCTTAGTGGTTATGGCTTTGGCAGAGACACCAAATCGCCGGAGTTCATGCTTCACACCTGGGTAATTATTCTTTCTTTCAATTTTTAAGAGAAATATCTAAAAAAAATTGAATAATAGTTCATAAAACGTGATTCGAACTTTCACCCTCTCGCGTAGGAAAGGTTGTGATTAACCACTAGAGCAAAGTATAAATATATATTTTTTATGAATTTATAGGAGGGCTCATATATCACTCATTTATTTTTAAAGAAATCGGTTTTGTTGAATTTTGAACCCATAATTTTTGAATTGATAATGTGATATTTTACTACACTCTACTAAAAAAGTAGTTTGATCACTAGAACAAAATTAATTATCGTAAACTAAATACACATTTATAATTATTATTCTTAGTGAGGGTATGAGATCATCTTCCTCAAGGACTATATTCATGGTTTTTCATTTGATAGCTAGAGCTTCAAAAGAAGGAAAAAATGAATTCGTCATCTAGGAAGGTGGAATTGAAAACATCAAAATATACAGTTATTGCTATTTTAGCTAACTTGAGTTTTGCAAAACTAAAAAAATAACCTTATTTTTTTTGAATGAAAAAAAATATATCATCTTAAAAAGAACTCATCTCTCTCTAAATTTTTTTTTCCAATTTTTGGTACTTATTTTATTTCTCACAATATTTTTTTAATCATTCAATCTCCAAATAGGACTCATCTGTCGTTTTTTTTGAAGTTGTAGCCAAAAAGCTACCTTCAACTTTGATTAAAAAAAAATTGCTATAATTTAGAAATCACAAATACCACATTTTTAAAGTGTCCAAATACCACTCCTAATCAATAAAATGACAAGCATATACTAAAACTAAACTATGTCTAATTTGCATTAGTTTTTCATATTGCCGTGCAGATCAGACTCGTCACTAGCGGATGGGGAATGGTGGCGACATCATCAGTCATTACCCATCATGTGATTATGATAATATAGAGTTGGCAAAGAAAGATAAATAAATAAAGTTAATTTATAAATAAATATATAAGTAAAGTGTGTTTATATAAGGAACGGTTAATTAGAGCTATTATTTATATATTGCACATTTGTTAGGGTACAAATGGAAAAAAATAAAAAAAATCTATTAAAAATATAAACTTTGTGGGGACTTGGACAGATTGAAGAAATGTTGCAAAGAAGCAGGGAAACATGAAGAGTTTGCGTGAGGCACAAGGCGTAGGGTAAGGGAAGGATGATAGATGGACAGATAGAATGATAGATTGATAGAGGTTAAATTGATGATTTATGCATATCTAGCTAGAGAGAGAGAGAGAGATGGTTGAAAAGATAGTGCCAAATTCAATTTGAGGGTAAGGGAAAAGATGGTGCAATTTAATTTTGAGATGGTGAAATAAAGTAAAGTTGACAAATTCAGATATTTGGTTGTCGATGATTTTGAAGGCAAAATGGTGTTGTTCTTTTAAGTGACAAATTATTAGTGTTATAATTAAAATTGGAGTGACAAATCACATCAGTCTACTGGGTTTATGTAGAATATAATTTTTTTTTAAATAGCCTTGTAACAAAAAAATTACTTAAATATTTTTTTTATGTTCATTTATATAAATACAACCTTTTTGACACTAAAAAAATATATTTATCTATGTAAATACATTGTCGAACTCTAGATATTCCAAATATCTTTTCATGATCCAAAATATGTTGTTCAAAATAACTTTTTCATATAAAAATAAAGAGAAAAACCATAAAATAAATACTTCAAATAAAAGTAAAATAAATATGATATCGAACTCTTAAGCAGCAAAAATGTTATTTATACAAATTTAATATGCAAATACAAATCTCATGTTTTTTACAATTTTTTTATTTAAAGATTGAAAAATTAAACTCAAGTGAAAAATCAAAGGGCGAGGGTCTCAAAGCTGATATGATCCCCCTAAATTCGCGGCTGCCCCATACCACCTCAAGAGTGAGAGACGACCCAAAATCACATCAACATTTAAGAAACAAAAAAATAAACAAAATAAATCAAATCAACATATATATATAAATATATGCATATGTATGCGTTAATATCTTTTATGCATCACTTTATTCAATTCCACTTACAAGCCTCTGAACTTGGTTGCGCCTGTCGGATCGGATTGGTAAATGGAATATAGTCAGAATTTAATCCCATTTTAAATAAGAAAAATGATATATAGCTCCCAAAATCACAGTTTGGGTATTGTTTTTCATTTTTTTATGCTTGGGTATTGTTATTCATTTTTTATGGCATGTGGCAATAAAAAGTGATGATTAGAAATTAAATGGTTATTAAAATTTTAGTATACATGATTATTTTAAAATATTAGATAATTAATAAAAACAAAAAAATTGAACATAAATGACCATATTATGAATATTGACCATTTGAACTACCACCAAGGTAATGTGATCTTAGGGCTCCCTAATATGCACTTCAACAAGGGAAGTTTGTTGCTAAGCTTATAACTTCTTACTATACTTTTTTTTTTGAGAAATTACTTCTTACTATACTACTTAGAAAAATATTTAAAACCGTCGATGATAGTTGATTAATTTTTTCATATTTTATATATGTTGACTTTTCGACATATAATACTTAAATATTTTTTTCTATATATAACGCCCTTTACTATGTATCGTTATCCTATATTTCATATGATTTTTAAAATTTAAGCAGTGTAGTAATGTTTTTACAGTTCCTCTACATGTGTCGATAACCCGTGGTAAACAAGATCTTATTTACTACTAGTTTTATTGAACACTTTTTTTTTGGTGAAAAAATAGACTCAAAGTCTTACGTCAAATTTTATTGACAGAACCGAAGGTACAAGATTAAATAGAAATAAATAAATAAAAAGAAAAGAGGAAAGAAAGAAAAATAAAAAGTAAAAAAAAACATAAAGAAGTCAGTATGCAGCTTACCGAAGATTGAATTCTTCTATGGCTTTTTGTGCGACTATATTTGCTGTGAGTTCCTCGTCCCTATAAATTTTTGTTGTATCAGTCCTTCCAAATTATGAATAATAATGCTAGTTAAAGGTGGTCTTCATCAGTTCTGTTGACTTGGCATAGCTTAGTGGCAAGTGTATTGAAGTCCAATTAGCAAGGGAGAATGTATGTTTAGGAGTGCAATCCAGACTTGGCAGAGTGAGAAGAGGTGTTGTGCTGATTCTGTATTCTGTTTGCAAAAATAACATCTGTTGGGGATCCTTTTTTAATGAGGTTGTCAATGGTTAGTGAGTTTATTTAGGTATTGCGAGATGGTACATAGTCCTTTATGTAGGTAATTATATGCACTCTTGACAGAGAACGATTCCTTTTTGTTCCCACCTCCAGGTTAGGAGTCTTCGTTATCTGTTGACGTTATATTTTTTAGGTTGCGTTGCAGATGGCCCGGGTATTCATTCGGTCGATTCGGTTCAAACTGAACCGAATAAGAGTTGAACCGAACCGAACCGAATAAAGTTGATCCGAATTGAATAAACCGAAATTTAATTCAGTTTATTTGGTTGAACCGACTTAGAAAGGATTACAAACAATATGAAGTCAAATTAATATTTGTTAGACTAACTAATGATTATATTAATTAATATTAATATGTATAATCTAAAAATTATGATTAAATTATTATAAATTAGCAATTTAATATAGAATTCAGTCGGTTCGGTTTATTCGATTTTTTCCCAACGAAAACCGAACCAAACCGAACTAATCGAATAACTCAAACTTTTAAATTGAACCGAACCGAATCACCTGAACAACCAAACCAAATTAGCCAAACTGGATCGGTTCGGTAACCGAATAAACTGAACCGAATGAACACTCCTAGCAGTTGGTTGAGTTCATCTCTCAGTTGTGTACTGAGGTTTTCATGAAGCTGGATGTTCCACTGATTGTTGTTTGAAAGAAAAAACCAGTCCACATTGACCGAGAGCATATAAAGGCCGCGTGTAGTGTCAGAAGTGTGTGAGGGATCCGTTACCTTATTGTGAACGTGGTTGAAATTTGGAAGATTTGAAGTAATTTGAACACTTGTCTCGTTTATCATTTTGTTATAGATATAAGAAAGGTAGAATTCACTGTTTATACAAGAAAAAAAAATAATTTCCAAAAAATATACATGTCGGAAAAAATTATAATTTTGGCATTTTAGCACTTTTAAAGTGAGGTACTGTAGCAATTTTTTTTTTTAAAATTTAAGAATTCTGGTTTAAATTAGAAACACCGTTAAATCAGTCTGTATCTCCCACACTATACAATAAATATTCACAAATCGCACTATGCAGTCAAAAAAATTTTCAGTACTCATTTGAATTATAATTATTGGAACCATCTTGAACATGTAATTGCGCATAATTATAATATTTATTAGTATTGAACCGTATCATAAAATCTAGAAAACAAATATATATATATATATAGCTACAGTAATACTAATATTAGGGAATAAATATATATTAGTATTACTATAGTATTCACAGGGGATGCATTGATAGGTGTATATATATATATATATATATATATATATATATATATATATATATATATATATATATATATATATATATTTATTTATTTTCTAGATTTTATGATACAATCAAATACTAATAAATATTATAATTATGCGCAATCACATGTTCAAGATGGTTCAAATAATTATAATTCAAATGAGTACTTGAAATTTTTTTTGACTACATAGTGCAGCCTCGTGAATATTTATTGTATAGTGTGGGGGGATACAGATCGATTTAACGGCGTTTCTAATTTAAACCAGAATTCTTAAAAAAAAATAAATATATATATATATATATATATATATATATATATATATATATATATATATATATATATATATGCTACAGTACCGCACTTTAAAAGTGCGAAAATGCCAAAATTGGAATTTTTTCCGACATGTGTATTTTTCGGAAATTATTTTTTTTCTTGTATAAAGAGTGAATTTTACCTGTAAGAAACTTTTCCTATTTAACGGGACAAAGTAACTTTTTCCTATGTAAAAAGATTATGACCAAGTAACATTTAATGGCGATATTTTCATTCGAAAAACTTACATATTGGAAAACTTATTATAGGAGAAATTAATGTAATTCAATCTAATCTATTAACTCACAAATTGTGAGTTTGATCTCAAAAATAAGTAACTCAAATCAAGGGGAATATTTTCACAAATACTTTATGTAACAAAATTATAAAATCATTTTGGATATTTGTTAATGAATAACTCTAAATGGTAGTGATAATTATGAAGTTCATTAAATCTTTTATCAAACCGTACTAAATTTGAAAAATATATGTTTAATTAGTAGATAGGACTCAATGACGGCAAAATGTGGAATTTTGTTGAAATTTTGGATGGTCTCGGATATTTTATGAACCACAACGCGAATTTTTTTAAAGTACATAATGCAAGATTTTTTTATTTCTCATTTTTTATTAACTCTTACCTTGGATATCTTCGAAAGTATTACTGACTAGAAAAAAAATTAACTGGATTACAATCAAGAAATATATTTCAAAATGTTTATTTGAATTAACAAGGTCATTTGAAAAAGAAAAATTTATAAATCAACATTTATTTAAATTTTAGATTTGCTTTGGATCCTACTTT
The DNA here is from genome assembly GCA_024447665.1 of Juncus inflexus. Lineage (NCBI taxonomy): Eukaryota > Viridiplantae > Streptophyta > Magnoliopsida > Poales > Juncaceae > Juncus > Juncus inflexus. The sequence continues at coordinate 10,704,407 of JAJHPC010000014.1, read as the reverse complement.
TGATTTCTTTTTTATTTTTGAAAAATGTGTGATTGAGAGTGAGAGGGAATTGAGGGAAACTTGAGTTACACTTGTGTCATCACCAAGTCAAAGAAACCTAAAAAGAATTTCTTTTTCATAATATTACCCATTTATAGGAAAATGCATAGCGAGAAAGCTACTCACGCAAGATTTGCCATTAGAGGTGAAATTTTGTTCATTGTAACTTGATGTGCATTATATCATGACAAGACTATATTTATCTATCTATCATAAGTTGATATAACGTGACAAGACTTGTTTAACTTCTAACAAGCTAACATGAGAAAAAGAGAGTGGCAGGATTTATTGCTCAACTTCTCACGTACCATCACAATTATTTATCTCAAATATATATAATAGAAAAATATCCAATAACCTCTGATATTTTATAATACTATTAAATTAGTAACTCTTACCCAGCTACCCTTCATATTCTCATTTTCATTAAAAAATCTCTTATTGCTATTTTATAACACATTCACCATTTCCCACACAAATATGTAGATGTGAAAACGTACATCATTAATGAAAAAGCAAACATATATAGGGTATGTGGATTAGTATTTGAAACGAATTAAGGTATGTATGTTTATTTCGAATTGACAAAGAACTAGGTTTTTTGTCTTTGTTTAAATAAATATATTTGGAAGAATTATGATGTGTATTTTGAAGGATTAGGGTTCGTGTGTGTTGGTGGAAGTGCATTAATAAGTGCAAAAAAGGAATCCAGGCACTAGATTTGGGTACCCAATTTGGATATAACGACATCGGGAAAGCCCAAAAAGCAAAATTATTCTTTAACCAACTAAGCATCACATCATCAAACACTGGAGATTTTGGCTGGATCACTTGCTTCGTGTTTTTACACACTCAACCCCTTTGAATTGGCCACTTTTTCATTTTCTTCTTTTTTGTCCCTCGAAAGATTTTGAGAAAGGACATTTATAGATTTGGGCCTCTTTTTTCAGAAATATGCCACTTTTTATTAGGAAAATTTTGAATACTTAATATGCGTTTCCAAAGCTGCAAACAAAAAGTTCTACATTGAATTTATTTGTTCTTCTGCAACTATTAAAATCAAATTTCTTATTTCTCCTTTCAAATTTAATTTAAAACAAATTTGACTTACATAATTTAAAATTTAGATGGATAAATTTGATAAATTTTTAGTTTTGAATAAAAAACGATATTAGCATAAAATAAAATAAAATAAAATGATATTTGCAGTTTCTAAGAGTATCCAGCATTTGATATTTTGAGTTTTTAAAAGAATCATAAATCTTCGTATATTTATTGAACTCTTATATTTCTAAATTTTCTTAAAAACTCCATATATTTTTAAAGACATCGAATGAATATTTTTAGTCTCCTTATGATGTTATCTTTATTAGCCTAAATCTTGATAAATGAGAGGTATTCTAGTCCAAAATATAAAATCCAGTTAAAATTTATTTTTAAAATATGACAAAAAGTATTGAGTCTTTTGTAAAAATATTCCCATTTTTGTTTGTCCATCAAAGATTATGAGAAATATGACACTTATAAGATCTTAAAAAATCTTTCACCAGATGATGGAAGGAAGGCGAAATGATGGAGAAGAAAAGAAGAAAAAAGAGGAATTTTTGTGCAAGGCTTTTGAGCTCTGTGAGTTTACCAGCTACTTAAAAAGGAAAACACTTTTTAGCTGATCCACATCAAAGTAGAGGATGATGTAAGCCCTTACATATATTGTTTTCATAAATAACCCTAATGATAAATTAGTTTATATGAATAATGTTCTCAGATTCTTAGATTGAAAATATTTTTCGCTTATGATTTCTAAATTAAAGAGTTTTTCAAAATAGCTTAATTTTATGTCAATGAGAGAGAAAAAACATCAAATATAATTTTGAGCTTGTAGAGTTCGAAATAAAGATGCAAAAATAACGCTTTTGTTGTCATAGAAATAAAAAAATGTTATCATACAATCCTTTTTTGAGGTAAGTAATACAATTTGAAACATTTATTTTTGTAAATTCTTTTTTATTGTAAGGTTATTTCAGGATACAACTCTCAAGGGAAAAGTAATATTGCTCCCTCAATCCTGGATCAATCTAATACATATAAATTATATATTAATTGATATTTCATTTTAATTATCATTCTTCTAAATTCTTTTCTCTAATTTGATTTCTATTAGTTCTTATTGTCAAAAAAGATTTCTATTAGTTCTTCAAATTTGGTTTCGATCTTTCCTTTGATTAAATCAAATGGCATCGAAGCAATCGAACACCGGACTTTTCGTCGGGCTGAACAAGGGCCATGTCATCACCATGCGCGAGATTCCTGTCCGCTCTTCTGGCTGCAAAGGGCTAACGCGCAAGAGGGTGCACTTTGTGAGGACCTCATAAGGGAAGTAGCAGGAATTGCCTCCTATGATAAGAAAATCACTGAATTGTTGGTGGTGGGAAAAGATATATACACATCCTCAAGGTGGTCAAGAGGAAGCTGGGAACTCACAAGAGGGCCAAGAAGAAGAGAGAAGAAATGCCACTGTTCTTCGCAAAATGAGGTCGGCTGGACATGCGAGTGGACTGACTGAGAAGAAATAAGGTGATTTTGTGTTTATGTTGAGTTTGAAGAAAGCTTAATTTTGTTTTGAACTGTTATTGGTACTTTTGTTTTGAGACACTTTGTTTGAATATGTTAGAGAATGTTTAGGACTTGTGGGCCTTTGGCATGTTTAGACTTGTTATGTGACCAGCTTTTGAAAGTTTTCAAAAAAATAGTTCTTCAAATTTGTTGACATGTTTTATTGGTGTTATTAGCAAATTGGACTTTTGAGGTTTATGAGATGAGATGTGCAACGTTGTTACATAAAATAAATCTAATGAAATACATAGAAGTAAAAGGACATTAGAAGGAATTACAGTTGGAAAATAAAAATATTAGAACATGAGAAGTAATAGGGCTCGTTTCAAGGGACGGGCCTTTGGCCCAAATAGTTTGTAGAGTCTAATTAAAGGGAAGCATATGCTTTTTATTAAAATAAAATAAAATAAAATAAATACTATCCAATAATATTCCTATTATGTGATGAGTGAATGTATTTTTTTTTTATGATTTAAAAATAGAAATTGAAATATCGGATGAAATTATAATTGAGTGGGTTGTTAGTTTGCTGTAATATGATTTAGTAAATGGAATTTAATAAACACAAGGTTTATGACCTTAAAATGACGACTTTTTTTTAAAATATCATTTAAACAAAAAAATTCAACAATTGCCATTGGTTTGAAAGTAATGAAATATATGCCACCGCCACTACTAGTGGCGGAACAGGTGAAAATAATTTTTTCCTCTTGACTGAGGAATGCAAAAAATAATACCGTGACGGAACAGGTAAAATAATACCATGGCGGAACAGGCAAAACATAATTTCATAACACAATTGTACATAACACAAATGTACATAATTTCTATTTATAGCTGTGCTTTCTGATAGAACAACCGGCTCATTTAGAGTGAAATATGTTTGCTCTAAACGATCCATATGAGCCGATTGTTCTACCAGAAAGCACAGCTATAAATAGAAATTATGTACAATTGTGTTATGAAATTATGTTTTTCCTGTTACGCCACGGTATTATTTTACCTGTTCCGGCACGGTATTATTTTTTGCATTCCTTAGTCAGGGGGAAAAATTATTTTCACCTGTTCCGCCAGTAGTAGTGGCGGAACAGCGTATTATTTTCTGCGTATTTTTAGTTAGGGGAAAAAATTATTTTGGTCTGTTCCGCCACTAGTAGTGGCGGAACAGGCTAATTTTTAAATTTTTTTGGTTAATTAGTCATCTGTTAGATCTGTTTAGCTGTTAATTGGTAAAAAAAAAAATTGGGCTTATTCCGCCACTAGTAGTGGCGGAACACTGTTTTTTATACTAATGAATTCTGTTTAGTCACTCAAATGAGATATTTTTGCAAAAAATGAAAAATCATCTCTTCCGCCACTATTAGTGGCGGAACATAATGTGTTCCGCCACTACTAGTGGCGGAAATGACAGATATTTCATTATTTTCAGACCAATGACAACTGTTGAATTTTAAAAAAAAAAATGGTATTTAATAAAAAAAAAGTCTAAAATGACCTTGGGGTTGGGGCCCAAAGAATTGTGAAATTACTGGCACATACAATATATACATCAAATAAGAATCTAGAATTTTTTCACTTATGAACACAATTATTTTCATAATACCACTGATATACAACTTATAAAGAAAATTCCAAAAATGACATTCTCGGTGTTTGTAACACCGAAAATAATGAAATGGGTTACTTGCACTGTTGCACATATAAGACATACACCAAATAAGAATCGAGGATTTTTCTACTTATAGACACAATGATTTTCATAATACCACTAACATACAACTTCCAAAGAAAATTCCAAAAATAACATTCTTGATATTTGAAACACGGAGAATAATAAAATGGGTTACTTGCACATACAAGAGATACATCAAATAAGAATCCGGAATTTTTCCACTTATAAATAATTATACAACTTTAAAAGAAAATTCAAAAAATGACATTCACGGTGTTTGCAACACCGAGAATAATGAAATGGGTCTCATTGGATTTTCTCTCCTCTTTGACTGTGCTAAATCTAATATGGGTGGGCATATTTCATTATAACTCCTATGAAATAATTATTTGCAAAAACACCTCTAACAAGTTATTTGCATGTAAGAAAATTAAAAGTTAGGGGAAATTATGTATCTTATTTTTTTCTTATGAATCAAATATAGAATAAGAAATATATTTTAATATTTTCATTATTTTTAATAGAAGTAATTTGATTTAATTCTTTTTAGTTTTTAATAATATCATATTTTTTATTTTAAAAATTCTCAATTTTAATTTGAAATGCAATTATTTATAATATTTTAGAAAATATTTATAGGTTGTGTTGCCTTTGATCTTCAATTTTTATATGTATAAAGACTTTTTTTATAGTTCTTGAAATGAAATTATTTACAATATATGAGAAAAAAATTATAGTTTTTGTTGCCTTTAATTTTCAATTGCATTTTAGAGTACTTTTATAAATATTAATTTTATAGGGCCATAATGAATATGTCCACCTATTTCATAATGCTACAAAGAATTATAATCAAATTATTTCTATTAAAAATATATGAAAATTATATGTTCTTTTTTATATTTGATTTTTAAGAATAAAATATTTTTTTTTTGCCTTTCTGTCTCAAAAAGTTATATTTTGCCCTTGATTTAAAATTTTTCTACATGTGAAATTTTTAGAGCATTTTTTTTGCAAATTATTTATTTCATAGGGGGTTTTAATGAAATTGTACACCCATATTTGGACGGTCAAAGAGGAAAGAAATTTCAATAGGACCCAATTTCATTATTCTTGGTGTTTGAAACATCGAGAATCTCATTGTTGAAATTTTCTTTCAAAATTGTATATTAGTGGTATTATGAAAATAATTGTGTCTATAAGTTGAAAAATTCCTAAGAATTCTTTAAACAGAAGATCCGAGTCCTTAGTGAATTTTTTTCACAAAGCCGTAGGTATAAATTTTATTAAATAAGCAAAGAAAAAGTTACACGACAACTGTTACAATCTCTTCATAAATAAACCAAAAGTAACAAAAATGTTATGAATATAATTGATATGGATGTCCGTTACTTATTGCTTAAGCAACAATAAATTGGGAAATTCTTGTAAAGATGGAAGGAGTTATTACAGGGTATTAATTAGTATATTCTTTTATTAATTTCTAGGTCAAATTATTTCTTTTATTGTAATCCTGAATTAGGGAAGAGATTTCTTGGGCAACACTCATCCTCTACTATATAAAGGGGGCAGTGACTATTGTATTTCTTAATCCACAATTCAATACATAATTCTCTCATTCCAATTCTCTGTTTTATAATTCTTTGTTCTTTTATTCGGATTCTTTTTCTTCTTTTATTCGAATTTCTTTTTATTTATTTATTTGAAAATTAGACAACATGTTATAATTAATACATTTTTATTTTTAAGCACCAGAAGTTGCTTATCATTTTTTATGCACCAGAAGTTGCTTGTTTGGTTTTTATTTATGCAACAAGAAGTTGAATGTTTATTTTTAATTACGCACCAGAAGATGCTTGTTTAATTTTATTTACGCAACCGGAAGGTGCATGTTTATTTTTACTTACGCACCAGAAGTTGCTTGTTTAATTATTTTTATTTTTACAACCAAAAGTTGCATGTTTATTTTAGTCGCGTACCAGAAGTTACTCGTTTAAATCATGCACAAGAAGTTGCAAGTAATTTATTTTTATGCACATTTATTTTATGCACATTTATTTTTTCGCACATTTATTTTTTCGCACATTTATTTTTTGAACATTTATTTTTCGCACATTTATTTTATTTATTTATGCACACGTAGTTGAAATTCAGTTTATTTTTGCACATAAAATTTGAAATTAATTCTTACTGAAACCTGAAGTTTCAATATTAAATTGCAAGGGTCTAATTTAATTTATCCCATTTATATAGGTTCGACATGACAAATTTAACGAACCTTGAGTTTGTTGCCCTTGACATATCGGGCAATAATTACCTATCATGGATCCGCGACGTTGAGATCCACCTTGATGTCATGGGTCTGGGAGACATCATCAAAGCGGGAAACAAGGCATCGATCCAAGATCGGGCGAAGGCAAATGATCTTCCTCCGCCACCATCTCCACGAATCATTAAAGAGCGAATACCTTACTGGTAAAGATCCTCTACTTTTATGGAAAAACCTCAAGGAGAGGTATGACCACCAGAAGACAATAATACTCCCGAAAGCTCGTGACGAGTGGACACACCTACGACTACAAGATTTTAAATCAGTGTGTGAGTATAATTCCTCGATGTTTAGAATTGTTTCTCAGTTGAAACTTTGCAGGGAGAATATTATTGATGGAGATATGCTAGAAAAGACTTTCACAACTTTCCATGCCTCAAATATTATCCTGCAACAACAGTATAGGGAGAAGGGGTTCAAAAAGTATTCTGAGTTAATTTCGTGCCTACTCGTGGCGGAACAGAATAACAAATTATTACTTCAAAATCATGAGTCTCGCCCGACGGGTTCTAGCCCATTCCCAGAAGCGAATGCTACTGAATTTAACAGCCGTAATCGCGGTCGTGGTCCTGGTCGTGGACGTAGGCGTGGAAGAGGTCATGGTCAAAATCATTCTTGGAACCGTAATAGCCAAGTTAAGAAACCCGCACTAGAAAGGAGCAAGAAGCCGCAAAGTGCCACTCTCAAGGGATCTGGAAATCCATGTTTTAGATGTGGTGTGAAAGGGCATTGGTCGAATAAATGTTGTACGCCAAGGCATCTCGTTGAACTTTATCAAACTTACCTGAAGGAGAAAGAAAATACTAAGGAGGTTAATTTGGTCTTTCAAGATAATGAAGATCCGTTGAATGTGCCCTTGGTTAATACACGCTTGGATGTAGAGGACTATCTTAACCCCCCAAATGGAGATAATGAATATTCCCTTGCTAGTGAAGATGTTCAAGACTAAAATAATTTTTCTTTATGCATCAATAATGTTTTATTTTCTAGTATGTTTACTTTATTAAGAGTATTTTCTTTAGCATGTTTATTTTCATGTTATCATTATCTTATTTAGTATTTATTTTTGTTTTATTTAATAAATGAAGAGACTTGGAGGTCTTGTTTCTTTTGAATATTGCGATAATGGATGACGTTGATATATGCCTAGCGGATAGTGCAACTACACACACTATACTTAAGAACATAAAATATTTCGTTAATTTAACAAAGATGAAAGAAAATATCAATACAATATCAGGCACCTCAAACTTAATTGAAGGCACATGAAGAGCCATTAATTTATTGTCTAGAGGAACAAAATTTGTAATAGATGGTGCTTTATTATCTACTAAATCAAAAAGAAATTTACTAAGTTTTAAAGATATCCGTCGAAATGGATATCATGTTTAAACAATGAATGAAGATAATATTGAGTATCTTCACATAACAAATATTGTTTGTGGTAACAAACGTACCATGATTCATTGAAACCATCTGATTAAGATCTGATGGTCACAAATAAACTCACAACGGTTCTCATTAAATCGTATATGGAATACAAAATATCAATTCAACCAATCATATGCTTATGTTTTAATAACCACATGCTGTAGGATTTGTGCCATAGGCCAAATGTATTTGTGCTAGGAAATGGATTATGTATTAAGACATTATTATTTATTCAATGAAGGTTGTTTCTTATATGTCTGTGTGTATGGGTTGTGAATGTAAATTTCTTATATCAACCATGAATGTCACTTCGGGTTTACGTCATCAGAATAAGTGATTCTGATAGTAGAACTGTGAATCAACAAATGACATTCTAAACCGTCCCTAGTGATATGTGGGATATTTATAGAGATAAACATACTTCAAGTAAGAAGCTACATATCTACACTAGTATATTCGCAGACCGGATGATCATATTCTGCTGATCATGGACATAGGGATGTCAAGTCTGGAATATAGGTTCGTGTTAGAGAACACGTGCTAGACTGACCACTCTATGAGAACATACATGGTATATGTCATTAGTGATACTCATATGAATAGTGTGCTTGTTCCTACGACCTGAGGCCACCATGGGTTCCTGCATGTGGAACTGCATATTTTAATATGATCCTATGTCATCCGTAACAGGATGATTATTAAGGTCATCATTAAGTATGTACTGAATCATGACGAGGAATGTGAGTGACCAAGATGAGATTTGTTCCTCTCGACAAGAGGGAGATATCTCTGGGCCCCATGATGAACTAGGACTGAAGGAAATGCATGGTTATGCTCAAAATGGATTAACATGTGTTGTTAATATCATTTTGTATTTACTCAGTCTAATTCTTGATCAGGAAAGAGACTTTCATCAAACTCAAGGATGACATATTACCGTGCCTTGTGATCAAGACATATATCATAGAATAAAAAGAATAAGCAAATGTTTATTCAGATAGGTTTATGATCACTGATCATTTCATTTAACATGGGTAGTCATGACATCAGTCTAGAGGTTACTCATGACTTACGATCTTTAGAAGATCGTTGCCAGCGTTAAATGGAACCTACATGGTCACACAATGAACTCCATTCGTACAGGATGAAAATACCTCAATAACAATTATACATGTGATGTATAAATTGGTGAAAGAATAAATCAAATATTGGATATTTGATTGTGTTGGAATTATTGTTCACGCACATTAATTACTGTTCACGCGTTCGAACGGAACACATATGATATGTGCTGATTTGCTTGGCGGACAAGCATCGTTTATATGGAAATGATGGTCCGTTCGAAGCAGGAATTACTGTTCATGCGGCAGGCAGAATTTGTTTCCTTAATGAAAGTTGCCATTCTTTCACCCATCTCTCTAGTATAAATAAAGGGGTAGCCCCCTTCTATTCGATACACAATTCAGAAGCCTTAGAGGCCGTCTATTACATAAAAAAGAGAGAGAAAATTTTGAGAGATTTTCGAAAAGTATTTCTGGACTTGTCTAGCCAAGTCCAGTTATTCCGTACATCTGAAGTTCGCGTGGATACGAGTAGAAGTTCAGGAGAAGCAAGGAGGTCGCGAGTCTAGCTTCAGGAAGGAGAAGGTTGCAAGTCAGAAAAGTTTAGACCTACATCCGTTCTTCGTCTCCCGGATCAGGAAGATCCGAGGTATAAATTTTAATAGTTAATCTCGTACTTTTATTCCCTTAATGTAGATCCTAGGGCGGGTTAAATCCATAGGTTCCGCTGCGCATGTAACTTACATGGCTTTAGATTTCCCAACACACACATCTTGCCATAAAATATCAATAAATTTGAGAAAATGAATGGTTAAGATTCGACCAAAAAACAAAAAAATCTAACGGTTGAGATAAAAGTGATGATGTGCCCCATGTCTATTGTTAATATTAAGTAAACATATATGGTCACATACAAAGAACAACCTGAAATGGGGGCAAAAAATATTAGCAACTTATATGATGAGTTATATAGAGATATCACAAAACATAATGTCATTTTATGTGATAAGTTGTGATACATATGTATATAAAGACTATGGACATAAAAAATTAAGTGATCTACAAGCGTCTAGATGATGACATATGGATAAGGATGAAAGATGTCATATATATCTCTTGATGTGAAGAGACATCTCTTCACCTCTATATAATGATATATAGAGGTCCAAAATTCTGCACAACCTTATCTCTCTCTTTCTCTCTCATAATAAAGTATTTTTTTTTGTGTCTAAAAAGAAAAATGATCCATTCTCTTTCGTATGACAAAGGAATGAAAGGATGTTTTCTTTTTGTATGAGAAAATAAAAGGATGTGATATTATATGAGAGATTTTATACTCGGGTATTTACATCTTTTGTGAAACAAAAAGTAGAAAAGAGAAATGACTTTTTTTTATGCAAGAGGAGAATAAGAATACTAGCATATGTGGTTCTTCTCGCTCGTATCAAGAAGTTTGTTTGGGGCCTTTTGATCAAGATCATACGGGTATAAATACTCCTTTTACTCGTACTTTTTTCATGGTTAAATATGAAACATAGAAATATAAAGCTAAAGTGTACAATAGTTTGTATAGTAGTTTGCACTTTGTAGTATGGCTATGAACATCTAAAATCTATTGTACCAGTGAAGTTCCTATGTGTTCTTTACTATCTAAAATATTTTCTGTGGATATGTTCCATCTTTTATTGCACTGTCATAAGAATTGAGTGCATAGTTTTATTTGTGTAAATGTAACTTTTATATGTTTAAATTTGTAACAGATTAAAATATATTCCTTTTATTTTGTGCAATGCAATCTTTATTTATGTTTGGAACAAGTAGCTTGCACTTAACCAATATAAAGTGGTAAAATTAATATGATGTTATATTATTCTCACCAAATGGATCATTTTGTCTAACAGTCAAATTGTACCGGCCTTACTTTGAGTGACACAACTGATATGACACCGGCACCGCATTATTATTGTATTGTAATCTAACAGATCTATCTAATATAATAATGTTTTTAATTTAGTTTGTGATACTACATTTGCTTTTTTAACATAATCCAATTTATTTTATGGTACTTAGTGTTAGTTAGTGTTAGTAGTATGTCCTAGACCAATATATTTGAGATCTAGATGTATGGATTGTGTTAAACAAAAATTGTGTTTCTTTAGAGATATTTTATATAATAAATGCGTATTGGCTATTTTATTCTTATTACTGAAATGAACCTTGAATATGATTATAATGTGTATTTTTATACACATTTTTAGGATTTTTATCATATAAAATTCACCCTTAAATCACATAAAATGTATGAAAAATGATTAAAATGAGGAAAAATTACTTTTGAAACCTTTAATACACTTTTGTGTGATTTTTTCAGGTAAAAAGACTAAGAAAAGTATATTTGGAGGACTTGGCAAAAAGTCAAATCCAAATGAAGGACCGATTCGCAAATCATGGACTAAAGATGGCCGAATTCTCGACAAATCTCCGCGAAAACCCTACACACATTTCTCCAAAATTCTTATAACCCTTATTCCGCTGACCATCCAAGCCAAAATCTAAAAAATCCACAAAAATACGAAAAGTCAACCCCGAGAAATCGATGAGTTGACCAAAAGTCAACTGTCCCAAAAGGGGTCAAACTGGGTACCAAATCGAAGAACACGACGATACGAATCCAATGGTCGAAACCTCACGAAAAATGACTTTCTAAAACTCCCAAAAAATACGATACAAAATCCGGTCAACCTTGGTCAAGGTCAACCTTTGACCAGAGACATGTGGCGCAGAAGTTTATTTTTCCTCGAGTCACAAACTAACTCGTGGCAAAGGCTGTTAAAAATCTGAGTTGAGGAAGATACGTGGCAGCTTGCAATTGGGGAACGTGGCTGATGCATTTGACGGGGGTCAGTACGAGAATTGTTTCTTCTCCACTCACACAGCGCCACGTGGCATGCTGTCCCCTCAGAAGGCACATTTTGCAGAACCAAGGATTGTACGGGACCAATGGTATATCGACACGTGGCGGATTAGTTGCGTCCGTTTTTGGATGAGGACATGTGGCGGACGGTGATTGGAGGACACATTTAACAGACTGACAACAGTCAGTACGAGAATCAAATTTCGGCCAATCACAGCATGACACGTGGCTTCACGCATTTTTCTCCAGCTGAAGTGCGCTGGTCTTCTCCCGTGCACGCGCGGCCGCACACCTCCATTTCCACATTAACACGTGAATGAGAAGGAATTGGACCGTGTGGTGCGCAGAAATGGAGAGGAGTTAACACGCGGTTTCTGCAAATTCTGAACGTTGGCAGTACGAGGATCAGCTGCGGCCAATGGGCGTTTGACACATGGCGTTCCTGGCAAAACTAATTATCTGGAATTGAACACGTGTCATGATCTGAGCGGTCGGATTAGATGCTGGAATTTAGTGTGGCCAATGAGAAGGTGCCACGCGTCACCTCTGTTGAGATTAATAGGGAATGATAAATGTACCCAGAAAATTACACCCAAGCTGAATTTGAATAGAAAAGAAGGAAAAGAATGCTAAATACCCCCCAAATTGCTACTCAGCTCAAAATCCGGATCAAGCTCAATTTTTAGTCGCACAATCATTTTTCCAAATATTTTATAGGTCAAAATTCTCTATAAAAATACATCCCTTCTTCCATCCAAACCCATTCACACATCCATCCTATCCATTTTTACACAATCATTCTCTTTTCTCTAAACCATTGTAAATACCACTCTTCTTCGTACTCTTTCTCCATGGATGACCTTCTTTAAGGTTGTCCAAAAACCTAATTTCTTTTTGGTGCTTTGAGATAAAAGGGAGCCAAGCTTCAAGAGGGAAGTCTCATTCTAGAAGAGATTTGAAAGAAGATTCAAATCGACCAAGGAGGGTCTAGCTTGAATCTCCATTATTTGGTTTGATTAATTTTCTCTTCTTTTCCCTTATTTTTTCTCTCTTTTGTTAAATTAATAATTTGTCAAGCATGTGTAAATTTTGTTTGTGTGTGCATGCTTGAGTAGTTTTGTGTAGGAAAAGACTTTTTGTATAATTTGTGATGAAAACTTGTGTTTAATTTGGGCATTTTTTTTTGTTTAAGAAGATTAGCTTAAGAACACTTAAATTGTTGAGTTAAATTATTTTGAAGCATATATTTGATTCAAAACATGAATATTAAATTAATTCTAATTAGAAGATTAGTTTTGATTTAAATTATGACGTGTTTAGGAGCTATTTAATCATTTGAACACTTGGAAGAGGTTTTTGTGATTAAATTATGTTTTAAATCGTGTTTATGTAAAACTTGAAAGTGGAAGTTTTTGAGTTGAACTTAGTCTTTGATTTATTAATTGATCAATTTTTGGAAGGAAATTTATTAAATCTTGCTTTTTGAACCATTTCAATAAATTGCTACTTTTTTTGATTAATGATTTACATGTTATATAAATTGTCATAATTTCCCTACAATTTTATTAACTTTTAAAATTAAATAAAAAAAAACAACAAAAAGATATTTACTTTTTTTTATTATTTTCGTGCACTTATTTCTATCACCTTGAACAACTTCATCATACACATTTTTATTGTTCTTAAATCATAACCCTTGGAATTTGTATAAGCACTTAGCACTTGAAATTGATTTGTGAACTTGTTTTACTTAAGGCCAGTCTCCTTGTATTCGACACCCTAAACTTAATACCATGTATACACTTTGTGAATGAATTAGGGAACTTACAAATTATTTTGTTAAGATGTGATTACACCACGACACATTTTTGCATAGTTACAATGATATTCAGCTTTATATCATCAAAGTATGTGACTTTGATAGTAAAACTGTAAAGTATTATGAATGATATTCTAAACCGTCCTTGATCATTCATAGGATGACAAACATACTTTATGGTAAGCTATAAATGTACATCAGTATGTTAGTTGACTGATGGTCACGTTTTACTGATCATGAATAAGAGTTATTAAGTCATTAACGTAAGTGTATGTTGGAGACCATATACTGGATTGACCCACTGTGAGAATACTACATTGTTCGTGCCATTAGTTATTCTCAGTAAAGAATGTATCTGTAATCCTTAGACTTGAGATTATCTCAGTTTCCTACACGAGAAATTTTATACTTTAATATAATCTAACATCGTCTTTAACCGGGCGGTCATAAAGATTATAATTAGGTATAAAATGAATTATGCGGAGAAAAGAGCTTAATCAAGATAAGATTTGTTCCTCTCATAAATTGAGAGAGATATATTTAGGTCTCTTGATGATCTGATTGAAAAAACGCACGGCCGTGCTCGAGTGAATTAATAAGGAGTTATTAATGTCATTTCATGTTCAATCAAATTTGGTGTCAAGAAATATTTATCGACCAACGTAAGGTTGACACATACCATGCCTTATGGACGATATAGATATCATGTAACAAAAGAATACAATGCATGAACATAAATTATGTTTGATCGAATCATCTATACTTGCTTAATTTGGGTAATCATGATGTCTTGCTAGAGGCCCCTCATGATTTATAATCCGTTGTGATTATTGCCAACATTAAGTAAACCTATAGGGTCACACACAAAGAACAATTATTGAGACGTACATAGAAAAATCCTAACTTATGTGATAAGTTGTATGAAGAGCTATATAGTCAAGTGACACATCCAATCCTACATCTTATATGATAAGATGTGTTGCATATATAGTTACATAGTTACCATGCATATAGGATATGAAACTTATGCACTATATAGGCACAAGAGACACCCCAAAAAGAAAGGTGAAGGCATAATATCTTCGTCCAATTTTTGTGAGACAAAAAAAAGAGAAAAATCCGAAAAACCTTCTCTTGTTATTTCTGTGAGAAAAATGAAGAATGAATACTAGCATATATCGTTCTCTATCCATTCAAAGGGGTTGTTCGTGTGGATACCTTTTAAAGGACGAAGCGAAGTGCGGCGTCTTTGTGATTCGGGTTGAAACCGTGGTTTGTTTGGAGAATCAGATTGTTTGGAGAATCGGTTTGCTTGGAGAATCGGTTCGTTTGGAGATCGCTTGGAGATCTGTTTGTGAGACCGGTTAGGCGAAACATTCAAAGGATCGGTTTGGAAATTGGTTTGGAATCGGGCAAAGAAAAGTATCAACCAAATTCGCTTTCGATCATCACGGATTAAGCGTAATCCGAAGGTACAAAGTTATGAAATTTTCTTTTGTAATTCACGGATCCTTCTTTTGGGTTTCGAATTCGATTTTGTTTCGTTTTTGTTTTTCCGCTGCATTATGAACGGTAGAAACTCAACACTTAGTAGTTTGCGATATTTAATTTTCTCTCTTTTAGTGGTTGAGCTTTATTCAGACCGGAGGGGGCCATGACCCTAGTGAGATTTTTGATTCACTAGTATATTTTATAAGGGTTTAGTGTATAAAATTTTAAAAACTATTACTATTTATGTGTATTGGCCCGTCCAAAATTGTATATAAGAATATTCAGTTCTGTAAAAAAAAATTCTGGCCCCCCTCCCCCCAAATATTGAGTCAGTTCATCTACTGCTCTCGTTTACGTATGACCCATTTCATTGTTGTGGTACATAACTAAAAAACATGCATTAACATACTATTTATTAATAAACAGAAACAGTCATGCATCATTTTCTAAATTTTGTTGTTTGCTATGATATTCGACAAAAAAATTCTAAAATTTCGCGCAAAGTGCGAGTATCACTTGTTGATAATTAAAACAAGATAAATAATAGAAAAGTAATTAAAGATACCGAATACCAGATCTGCTGATGAAGTTTGGCCAGGTAGTTGCGTTTAGCCTTAACCACCCATTCTTGCTAGTAGTCCTTGCTGCATTCACAAGCGCTTACTCTCCGGGTATGTGTTTTGGCTTCTTGATTCCACTAATTCAAATAAGATTTTCTTTTACAATACCACGATTCACCATTCGCCTTATAACAACTTGTAGAGAAGCGATGAAATAAACTTACAATCGATTTCTCAATCAACAATCAACAACAAATAACCGCTCAATAACTCTCATAATCTCACATAATCTTAACCACCCATTCTTACTAGTAGTCCTTGTTGCATTCACAAGCGCTTACTCTCCGGGTATGTGTTTCGGCTTCTTGATTCCACTAATTGAAATAAGATTTTCTTTTATAATACCACGATTCACCATTCGCCTTATAACAACTTGTAGAGAAGCGATGAAATAAACTTACAATCGATTTCTCAATCAACAATCAACAACAAATAACTGCTCAATAACTCTCATAATCTCACATAAGATTTAGAGTAATTTTGTGGAATACTTAAGAGATAATTCTTGCTTTAGAATATTGAAAATCTGATTTAAAATTCGGATTGAGCCTGCTCTTTTAAAGAGGGAAGGAGCAGCCCACAAAAAAAAATTCTGCATGTTCCGTTCTGAAGGGCTTCCATTCAGAACAGACGGTGCCACAAAACTAGCATAACCAAATCTCACAGTTCCATTCAGAACGGAATAGCTTCCGTTCAGAACTGAGTAGTTTCCGTTTTAAACTGAAGCACTATTCACAGCCCAAGTCAGAACCAAATTTTAAGCAATTTTTATAGGAATTTTCTCTATAAGTGTAGAACTTAAAATACTCCAAAAACAAAGACTTTTACTAGAAGAACACTTGAAGAAGGCTCCAAAACTTGATGGCTACAAACAAGTCTTCAAAGCTTGAAACGCGATGCAATTCTCCGACGACTTCCAATCCGATCGAGATAGAACTTTTGCACGTCGACTCGAACTTGATAAAACTTTCGCACGTCGACTCGAACTTGATAATTTCCTGATCTTATATAAGAAACTCAAATACGATTAGTAATTACGGAATTATTTTAAACATCATCAAACCGAGAACAACACACATATCCTCGGATTGTTTTGGGCAAATTTTTTATTTTCCGATGCGTTTAAGTACGTCCGAAACCCAACACACACACACATATTATTTTTGTCTGAATTATATATTGTTATATATTGTTTTGTCTGAATTATGTACTGTTATATCATATCTATATACTATTTTCGTTAGATGTATATATTGTTTAATGCACCTATATACTATTGATTTGGGATATTGTTATATCATATCTATATACTATTTTCGTTAGATATATATATTGTTTAATGCACCTATATACTATTGATTTGGGTACCGATACATATATATTTTTTTTGGAATTATATATATATATATATATATATATATATATATATATATATATATATATATATATATATATATATATATATATATATTGTTTCATTGTCATATAAGTTATGTATATATATACTGCTTATGATTGACTGCAAAAATCCTGTCCTCCGCAATTGTAAAAAACCCTTTCCATATTCGTCGCTTCTGTCACGTTGCCTCGTCTCTCGGATCTAAGGAGCGAGATTGTCGGCATGTTGGCCGTCATCACGTCCTGAGCTCGAATCAAATCTCATCACGTCGCTGTCGTCTCGTTGGCTCTTTCGTTATCCTATGTTAGTATGTTATGATGTATCAGTTCCCTAAAAAAAATATCATGCAAGTTGAGTAAATCTTTCCAAATTTAGGACGTCTCTTATTATCTTATTTTATTAATGAGGATTACAACTTGATAAACTTGCTAAGAACTTCAATTATTGCAAGTTACCTTCGAATTCGATCATCTCCAGTATGGCAAAAAGCTGAGTAGTTGCTCTCACATAAACATAACACATCAATATTTAATGGAGATCTAATGATTTTTGGTAATGGAGATGATAGATAAGAAGGATATTTCTGTCAAGTAAAGAAATATTACCAGAGCATCTCACTTCAATTGTTTTGTCTCTTCACTCTTCCTAGATGACCAACATGATCACCCTATGGTCAAGTAATAAGTATTTTTTTTGCATTTATACCAAGAAAAAAAACTGCTTATTTGAGAGTACATATTTGAGAGGATTTATGTTTTGATTATCATGAAGGAATAATGATCGATATTCATATATATCTTCATTATTTTTATATTTAGTATATACTTGAAAGAAATATTATAACCTAATAACTTTTTGTTTTTTGCTTTTACAACAAAAAAACTGCTTATTTGAGAGGATTCATGTTTTCATTATCATGAAGGAATAATGATCGATATTAATATACGATATATATCATAATTATTTTTTATATTTAGTTATATATATATTTGATAGAAATAACCTTATAGCTCGTTTTCTAAATTATATTTATTTTTATTATATTATAGTCGTAATTGTATTCCGTTGCGCTTCAAAAAATTGGTTTTATTGTATGCCCAAAAAAATAACAAATTATATTAAAAATATTTTCTCTTATAAATTAATCATGTGACTATATTATCTATTAAAATAATTATCCACTAGCATTATTCTCGATTTTATCTTTTTTTTTAAAATAATTTAACAATATATGATAATAGTTTCTTAAATATATAATATTTACATAATGCATATAAGTTATTTCATATATTATTTTATGGATGACATAACAATTTTATTATTTACGCAAATATTTATATGTTAAAAATAATATATTATACAACACATGACCAAAAAAAGATTTTGGCAGCCCTTTCCAAATTTAAATTAATATATTTTGTAGGCATAGTTTAGTGTAAAATTAAGAGCAATGATGTTATGCCCACTTCTTAAAGAGTTCAAAGAACATTTGAATTGTGCAAAAAGTAAAAAAAAAAAAAAAATTGATTGAAAAGCAATCAACATGTGATTGATTCTTTCCAGGAATCCGGAGTCCTGACCGAATCCAGCTATATAAATTCTGATTCCATGAACCACAATTTTACAGTTAGGTCCCTGAAATATATAAATTTCTTGTCGCACCCTTCATAATGAAATTCTTCTGGATGAAAATCCCAAATACAAGCTTTTAATTTTGCATATTAACCATATTTATTATTATTTTAGGATAAAAATTGTTGCATAAATTAAACAAAGAAAAAAGATGAAAATGGGTTTTGAACCGTCAGTATTACATACTATTGTTTTTCTTATTTCCACGACAATATTAATTCATGATATCATTTTTGCACATAATTTCATATATCATATATGAAAGTGGAAAATATGTTTATATATAAATAATAAATTATAAAGATTTATTTACTATTAAAAATGATTTAATAAAAGATCCATTAAACTCAAAAAATAAAGATTTATTTACTCTTTCAATTTTGCAATCTTTTTTCCTAGACACATAATATCGAATTTCTTAATACAGTGGTTTGCATTTTTTTGGAAATGTTAGTGGTTTGCATTTCAAGGGCACATAAAACAAATAATGTCTACAGGGGTGTATCTATAAAATGCTAAAAAGAAAGAAGATTTCTCACGCAGCTTCACCTCACTTGTTATTTCCAATCAAGTTCCAAGTCGCGTCTCCACAAATAATGTCTACATTCTGATATAAACTCTTTTCACTTGTTATTGCTTTGTGTATCAATTATCATGCAACACGCTTTAAATGGATGGCTCCAGCTGAAGACAGGAGGAAAAGGCAGAGAAGACTCTTTCCTTGATCGACTGTTTTATTATAGACCACTTGTTGACTAGACTGGTGAAATACATTAAATGTTTGAACTAGTAATTAAAGGTTTCTCATTGGTGGTGTAAATTGATTAATTAATTTATTTGTATTATAGTTTAGGCTATCATTTTCAAGTAATTAAAGGTTAAGTAACATGACCAGACATGAAATTAATCATAATATCAAGTGTATTAATATAAATTATGCCTAAAATGAGATGTAATAGTATTTTTAGTGATTTATCTCAACAATATATTAAAATATCTATAAAATAAAAACAATTATCTGGATACCAAAGAGGTAACTAATTTTTTCTTGATTATAATCTTATTAATTTTTTTTTGAAGCTTCAGGAGGCGAAATGAACATATTATAAGCTTCACTGAGAGATTATAATCTTATTAATATACTATATAGTTTTAATAATACAAAATAGTTTACCTAAATGAACATATTATTTTCTGATGATAAATATTTGGTTCATATGGACAATTTAAAGACTAGGTCCATAGAATATAATACATATTCAAAATCTACATGCTTCCTTGCCGCTTCCTTCCATTACTTCCTGTCCATAAATACTCATCAAACCTTCTCTTCTTTCTCAAATCAAAATCAAAAGCAATAAAAAAGAAACTACTCAAATTTATTAGAAGTGAGAAGAGAATCAACACCAACCGTTCGATCCAGATTCGATGGCTCGTGCTATGTTTAGCTCTTCTTCCCTCTTAAAGACTCTTATCTCTGATGGCATCTCGTTTGTTTCTGAAAGGTATTTGATTTTCTTTTTAAGTGTTTGAATTGAGTTTATTATTTACATTTACATTTCTCAAATTATTGAATACAGTTTTTTTTCTTGACGATTGAACCATTTACACTTCTCAAATTTTTCTGTTTTTACCAATTGAATTTTCATTGTGTTGTCTGTGAATTTTTTAGACACCAGGGGAATTTTAAGCTTCATTTATTAATAATTCTAAAGACACATTACCAAAAATCTTCGATTATCTTTTTATTATATAGCATCAGAATTTTATGTTACCACATCATAATTCACTTTCATTCAATTTCAACCTTTCAATATCAATGCCATAATTAAGGCCATAGATTCAAATATCTTTCCTTTAGGATTTAATCTAGCCACAAAATTTCTACTTTGAAATTAAATCAGTGAATTTTAATTTTGTATAAGTAGGAGAGGGCTTGCAGCTTCAGCGGAGTCAATTATGAGAAGAAGCTCCAAATCGGGAGACAAACCTGCAACAACGGCTAAGTTTTTTAAAGGAAAGCGGATCGGGTCAGATTTGGAACCGTGGATTCCTGACCCGGTAAGCGGATATTATCGACCTGCTAACCGGGTTGTGGAGATTGACGCAGCTGAGCTTAGAGCCATGCTGCTCAGACCAAAGGCATAGAAATGGATGTGATTTTAAATTTTGGCAGAACTTACGTTTTATTTCCTATAAAATTTCAAAATATCAATTGTATCCCTTTGGAGGAGAATTTTTAATTTTTATTGTGTTGTTTTATTTGAAAGGGTTTGGATGTGATTTTAATTTTCTAAGGGCCAGAATGATTGATGGAGAACTTTTCTTAAGGTTTTTATTTTTTTTTCGTTTTCTTGGTAGAATTTTTTGAGTTAATTTAATACTTGGAATATGGAGAGTAAAATTTTTTTTTATTTTTTCATTTTTATGATTTAGGTGTAGAAAGTTATAAATAACACAATGTATAAACGTGTATAGTCAAGGATGGCCTTGCTATTTTTGTATTTGTGTGTAACTTTATCCTTGACTATAATAATGAATTTGGAATTAATCTCTTAAGTGCAGTAAGATGAGTTCTAACCGATAAATAACTCAAACAAAACGATAGGGTTTTAGTTTAGATGAACTCGTAAATAAAAACACTAACCTACTTGAGTATCATAACCAATTCAATAGAAATCATTAGTTATTTAAACAAATCAAAACCTCTTAAACAATGAGCTTGTTCAGAACTGTTTAGATCGTTGTGAGTTATTTGCACTTGGTTATTATTCAAATTCTAATGGAGGCTATTGAGCAAAGCAACCATACGAATTTTGTGGCCCTTGTTAATTACTATTAAACATAGAATTGACCGAAATAAACTTAAAATAATTCATTGAGCATGAAAGATAATAAGTAAGTGAAAACAAAATAATAACCGTTCAAATGAAATTCATTATTAATGATCTCAAAAGTTACAACACAAAAACATAAACACTAACTATGCCTCGAAGGGCTTACTCGAAATACATGGAAAAGAAAGAAAAGAAAATAATGATAGAACCCATTAATGGAGAGCGGATGGAAGAATGAAGTTTGCTTGACTTGCCCAATTCCAAGAGAGAGAATGATGAAGTTCAAAAATGATTAGAATAGATGCCTTGCACCTGGTTATAACCCTCTCAAAAGGTGATCATGAGGGATGAATGAAGCCCCATGCAAAGAGTGTGAATGAGCATAACAAAAACATGAAGAGTGAATGCAAAGTGCATGATAGATTTGTCCAGAAGATGGTCAATTTGGGACACGTATATCTCTGAATTGGGCTCTGGTGATATGGAATGAATTGTGGGCTTTGTTCTCTTCTTTCCAAATATACATAGTATGCATATAGAGAAGGCCCAGATTGTGAGTTATGGCCGAAATACTAAGCCTGTGTCGGCAGGTTCAAGTCTTGATTATTATCTCCATCTCGTACTCCAACATATTTTCTCCAAGCTATGCTCCATCAAAATTGCACCTGAATTCACATAAATATGTCATTAGCAGTATCAACATTCAAGTTGTGATTATTATCCATATAAATAGAATATTAACACATATAATGGTGCAATATCATATATGTATAGAATATAAAATGTGTATAATTAATGACTTATCAAAGCTGGAGTATTTCCTCGTTATTTCATCTCTACATTGGTAATTTTCAATTTGTACAAACTTGCTGGTCTTTTTGTTAATAGTTTAAAAGGTCAATTTGTGTACTCTCAATTAGCTCGGGGGCCATATCTCATAAATAAAAGTCTATGGGAAAAAGGTATTCAGAAAAGCAAAACATAGTCCAAATTGGTTAATTATGCAATTCAGCCTATCACTTCACAAATCACATCATCAAAGTATATTTTATTAATTATTTAACTTTTTCTCTTACCAAATTTGGGTTTCCATTCTGATAAATGTAGTATTTATCCAGACATCATGAGTGCAAGCTTCATAGCGTTCTCAAAGGGCTCACATGATGATCGAGGCTTAAGTTCTTAACATACCTAATCTTTTGTATTGATAATAATAACAACTTTATTTTTAATGGTTCTTCGTGAAACATGAAGATGAGCTTAAACACACGTAACTTATAAGTTTCCTTGAGCACTCATTTGTCCGAGATAACTTGGAAGCTCCAAACTGCAAGGTATGAATTAAAATTAAGATTAGTCTTTTCTGTATGGTTTAAAGATTGTAATATAAAAGATGAAAAATAAAACTCAAACAGATAGCCAAGAGGCCGATCCAGTATACTCATAGTATTTTTTTTTTTTTTTCATTTTTCGGTTTTTCATCTGGAATCTTGCATCCATTATAATTTTTTTATGGTCCATATATTTGGATTATTACAAAGCAAGGAAGAGGAGTGCATGGCGAGACGAATAAATGTGTCTAATGATTTAGGCTCTGTTTGTTGGTGCCTTCCTCTTTTTGTAAGTGTTGTCTTTCAGTTGAATTGTTTAGAGGTAGTTTTCTTATATAATGAGATGTTATTAGTTGAATTGTTTAAAGGGGGTTACTTTTTATATAATGAGATATTAGTTGAATTGTTTAGAGGGAATTATTATTTATATAATGACATGTTATTAGTTGAATTGTATGCTTAGAGGGAATTGTTTTTTATATAATATGATATGTTATTTGAGGCTTATGCATTTTCTTATTTTTAAATCTTTATTTGAGATTTTTTTTTTCATAATGTTTAGTTTTTTCTTATATTTTCTTAAAGAAATTACAATCAAATAAATTTGTTTCATAGAAAATGTAGTAAATACATTGTTTATAAAATTTGCACATAACAAGTATGTCTCAATAAAATTGTTTTCGGTCTAGAAATATTATTTATTCAAATAAATGGGTTTTAATACTTGATGATTCATTCATTTGGCTGGCTTTCACATTTTCCTTTAGATGTATTAAAACACTTTGCTTCATCTGATACTTGACACTACATATATACTAGAATTTATGGTCTAAATTTGACAATTTTTGCGCAGAGGCTACTTACTACATTATGGTCTAAATTTGAACGTAATGTTTGATTATTGCTACGAAACATTTTTATTTTCGTCATGTGTAATGCTATATTTTAAAAAAAATATATAACACTTATTATCCTAGTTATACTAAAATTTGGTGTACATTTAGAATTTTTTGCACGATTAGAATAAATGTCTTAAACAAAGTTGTTAACACCGTTAATAATTTTGTGAAATTCCTTTTTTTGCCCCTTACCAAGTTTTTCCATTCATATTTTTCGAAAGAGACTTGAATATACAAGATATCACATACAAATCTTTCAAAACCTTCTATTTTCACGTTCATACTAAAATTATTTCCCTATCAAAAGAGAAATAATGAAATTATACTTCAATAAAAACTTTGAAATTTATACTTATTCCTTAAAACTAACACTTGTTTTAATAAAAAAAAAAAACTAATGCAAATTTTCTTTTCCAAGCACAATAGAAACCTAAATTGAGATATTTCAGATTTTTTTTTTGAATTGATATATTTCATTTGATTGCTAACTTAGAATTTAATATTATTGTTCAAAATATAGATATGTCAAAATAATACGCATCTATATTATAAGATGCATAATTATTACAAAAATCATCAGAAACTGAAAAAAATAAAAATAGATTTCTCTCTTATAGGAAAGTATGGGTGTTTTTCAACATGTCTCCTCTTGATGGTCTTCTGTTGAACCAACGTAACTCTCTACAAGGATGTTGGACCAGCGTAGTTGTTGATCAGAAGTGTGTTGAGCCCAGTGAGGTTCAATCCAACATGAATTATGCAACAATTTTTTTCCGCCAAAGAAATCTCCACAAGGGAACAGCTTACGTTTCTGCATTGAATAATAAACAAACCGTTTATCTTGCAACAGGGGGAGATAGAAATATAATCTGTCTTCTCTCTCCCCTGATGAAGGTGAACATACGCCAATTGAAGTTTCTTGAGATAGAAAGAAGCTACAACCTCCCAAACTTTGGATTTCTTTCCATGCATAATTAGAGCGGTCAAGCTTGTACACACGCACGGAGCCTCCCTTGTTTGTCCCCAACACCAAAAAACAAATCATCATTATATTCCACAATATACCGCTGCTGACTTTTAGAGACATTTTCGTTGGTTTTACCATGAAGCTCAAATGTTTCCGTCTTCAAATTAGAAACCCCGATTTCTCCACCCTCGTGCAGCCAATAAAATGAATCTATGGAAAATATTGCATTTGTAGACTTGACTTCTAGATTATCCTTGTGGTTAGTATCAAAATCATCGTAAATAGGAGAAATGAATTGCCATTTATGGTCGCCTTTGCAGCAAATTATTATCTCCCTTATTTTTTTATAAATAATACTTGCAACTACGACACAATCGTGTTGATAAGCCCAAGCCAAAAGAAATAATATTTGTGTTTTTTTTCTATGTAAATTCATCTAGAGAATTGTAATACATGTATCCACCATCTAGAAATATGGATCATGTACTTAGATAATTGTGTGAGTATAATGTTAGGGTTTAATGTGATTCATGTATGCATGAACCATTTAGCCTATAAATAGAACCCATTTTTATTTTGTAAGAGACAAGAAGAAAGAAATATATTAAGAAATATTAAGAAAAAGAAAGTTGTTCTTCTTCCATTAAAATTGTGAGTTTGCGAGGGTAAATCCACAAATTGGTATCAGAGCCGATGGCGAATCCCGGGAGAATGTCGTTTGGGGGTATGTCACTGCCACGATTGACGAGAGTTAACTACAACAACTGGAGCATCCAGATGCGAGCATTACTCGGGGCCCAAGATGCATGGGACGTAGTCGAGAACGGCTACACCGAACCGAGAATACCGACGATATGACAAGTAAGTGAAATCAAGGCGTTGAAACAAAAGCGAATGAATGACAAGACAGCGCTATACATGCTGTTCCAAGCAGGTTGACGAGTCGATTTTGAAAAGATAGCAAGCGCGGTAACGGGCAAGGAAGCATGGGATACATTGCAAAAAGTTTTCAAGGGAACCGACCGAGTAAAGCAAGTAAGACTCCAAACTCTACGCGGCGAGTTGGAGTGTATGAAGATGAAGGAGTCGAAGGTGTATCCGACTACATCACACGTGTGCAAACCGTGGTAAATCGGCTCAAGTGTAATGGTGAAACTCTAAAGGACTCGAGGGTCGTGGAAAAAATTCTGCGGTCGCTAACCGACAATTTCGAGAATGTCGTGTGTGCCATCGAAGAATCGAAGGACCTAGAGGAGCTAACTATTGACGATCTCGCTGGGTCGTTAGAGGCACACGAGCAACGCAAGAAGAAGAAGAACGAGTCGCTTGACGAAGCGTTGCAAGCCAAGATGCCTATCAAAGACGAAAAGGCACTCTACACTCAAAACTTTCGTGGAAGAGGGCGTGGCCGTGGAGGTCGCAAGCAATGATCGCAGTGGTGGAGGCCGCGGTCGAGGTGGATACTATGAGGAGAAGGGACAGTCAAGCCAACAAAATTGGCGAGGTAGAGGACCTGGTCGTGGGAGAGGTGGCCGGTCAAATCACTATAATGTCGAGTGCTATAAGTGTGGCAAATACGGTCACTATGCGAAGGACTCGCAACTCCGACAAGTGTTACAATTGCGGCAAGGTCGGGCATTACGCAAAAGTTTGCTATGCCAAAAAGAAAGTGGAGGAGAACACCAACCTTGTCACGGAGGATGAGATGAAAGATGGGTTTCTCATGATGGCATACAACGATATCAACACCGATGGCGATACAGTCTGGTACCTCGACACCGGTGCAAGCAACCACATGTGCGGGCACAAGCACTTATTCAAGGAGATGCGAGAGGTTGAAAATGGACACGTGTCATTCGGAGACGCATCAAAGATCCAAGTAAAAGGTCAAGGTACGGTGCACTATTTACAAAAAGGTGGGACGGAAGGGTCAATCGAGGATGTTTATTACGTACCTGATCTAAAGAGCAATATTTTGAGTATGGGACAACTCATGGAGAAGGGATACTCGGTATTCATGAAAAACCGGGTACTACAATTAAAAGACAATCAAGGACGCTTGGTAGCACGAGTTGAAATGGCCAAAAATCGCATGTACAAGCTCAACTTGCGAAATGTGCAGGAAAAATGTCTACAAGTCGATATGGAAGACAAATCGGCATTATGGCATCTAAGGTTTGGTCACCTTCATTATGGTGGCCTAAAGGAGTTGGCCAAGAAGAACATGGTCCATGGGCTACCAGACATGGACTACATCACCAAGTTTTGCGAAGGATGTTTATTCGGCAAGCAAGCAAGGACCTCATTTCCGAAAAAGGCGAAATATCGAGCAGAAAGACCTCTCGAGTTGGTGCATACCGACATATGTGGCCCAATTACACCCAAATCATTCAGTGAGAAAAGATATTTCATCACATTTGTAGACGATAATACAAGGAGGACATGGGTTTATTTTTTGAAGGAAAAATCTGAGGCTCTCGAAGTGTTCAAAAGATTCAAGGTTTAATTTGTGGATTTACCCTCGCAAACTCACAATTTTAATGGAAGAAGAACAACTTTCTTTTTCTTAATATTTCTTAATATATTTCTTTCTTCTTGTCTCTTACAAAATAAAAATGGGTTCTATTTATAGGCTAAATGGTTCATGCATACATGAATCACATTAAACCCTAACATTATACTCACACAATTATCTAAGTACATGATCCATATTTCTAGATGGTGGATACATGTATTACAATTCTCTAGATGAATTTACATAGAAAAAAAACACAAATATTATTTCTTTTGGCTTGGGCTTATCAACAAATTCCTCCCTTAAGCTCAAGCCTATTCTTCATCCCGATCACCACCTTATAGTTTTCAAACAATGTCGTCGGAAGTGGTTTCGTGAATATATCAGCCACTTGGTCATGACTTGCCACATGACTTACTCGCACATCACCTTTCTTCACCTGCTCTCGGATGAAATGAAAACGCACATCAATGTGCTTACTCCTCTCATGATGTGTTGGATTCTTTGCTAACTCGATTGCGGATTTATTATCGACTCGTATTTCGGTCGCCTCGTGTTGCGTCAGTTTCAACTCGTGCAACAAGTTCCTTAACCAAGTTGCATGGCATACACACCAAGATGCTGCTACGTATTCCGCCTCGCACGTCGATAATGTCACTATTGGTTGTTTCTTTGAGGACCATGTGAATGCCGTATCTCCCATATAAAACACATACCCCGATGTGCTTTTACGATCATCAACATCTCCGCACCAATCGCTATCGGAATATCCCACTAGCTTGAAATCTTCTGCTTTGGAATAGAATAACCCAAATGATTCAGTTCCCCGAATATACCGCAAAATTCTCTTTATCGCTTTTAAATGCGTATAGACCGGCTCCTCCATGAATCGACTTACAACTCCAACACTATAAGAAATGTCCGGTCTTGTGCATGTGAGATAGCGGAGACTCCCAACTAGACTTCGATATTTGGTCGCATCTACTCGTTCACCACCATCAAACTTAGAAAGTTTCGCCCCGGGTTCCATCGGCGTCAATACCGGGTTGCAATCTGCCATTTTGTTCCTTTTCAGAATTTCTTTTGCATATGTTTCTTGTGACACAAAAATCCCAGTCTTTCCTTGTCTAACCTCCAGACCAAGGAAATACTTCATCAAGCCCAAATCCGTCATCTCGAACTCCCGAGTCATCACGCTTTTGAACTCCTCTATCATCTCACCATTGTTCCCCATAAAGATGAGGTCATCAACATAAAGAGCGACAAGGAGCAAATTGCCTTCATTCTTTTTTACGTATAGTGCATGCTCGTATGGACATTGAGTAAACCCGTTCTCCTTGAAGTAAGTGTCGATGCGGGTATTCCAAGCTCGAGGTGCTTGTTTCAACCCGTAAAGCGCCTTCTTCAATTTCAACACCTTCTTCTCTTCCCCGATTTTCATGTACCCAGGTGGTTGCTCTACGTACACCTCTTCTTCTAGCACGCCATTCAAAAATGCTGACTTGACGTCCATTTGAAAAATTTGCCATTTGAATTGAGTCGCTTGAGCTATGAGAAGGCGAATTGTCTCCATTCTTGCAACTGGGGCAAAGACTTCATCATAGTCTATCCCCGCCTTTTGTCGATAGCCCTTTGCAACTAGCCTTGCCTTGTACCGCTCTATCTCGCCTTGAGCGTTCATCTTCTTTTTGTATACCCATTTTACTCCTATGGGCTGACTTCCTTTTGGCAATTCAACCAACTCCCAAGTTTGGTTTCGCTCTATTGCTTTTATTTCTTCATTCATGGCTGCTTGCCACTTCTCATTTCGTACCGCTTCCTCAAATGTAATTGTTTCGGCATCCGCCAAAAGACAAATTAAATGTACCTCACTTGTCGAGTCGTACAAATCTTGCATGCTTCGCATCCTTGGTTGTCTTGGCTCATCTTCAACATCAGATGGTACGGGGTTAGTCGGTACAAAGGTTGATGCCGGTGATTCTCCTTTCTCAGCCTCACCTAACTCGGCCTCATCATGTGTCATCTCATCTTTGTTATTCCAATCCCACGCGCTCTCTTCATTCACATGTACGTCCCGGCTCACCACAACTTTCCTTCCAATTGGGTCGAAGAGCTTGTATGCCTTTGTTTTCTCGTCATATCCAATGAGCACGAACTTCTTGCTTTTATCGTCGAGCTTAGTCCTCCTTTGATCCGGTACGTGTGAATAAGCCACACTACCGAATACTTTGAAATGTGATACAGTCGGCTTTTGACCACTCCAAGCCTCTTGGGGTGTTATCTCACCTAACTTCGCATGTGGGCATCGGTTTTGTATATACACGGCACATTGTACCGCCTCTGCCCAAAATTCTTTTGGCATACCTTTGCTTTTCAACATCGACCGAACCATGTCGAGAATGGTTCGGTTCTTCCTCTCGGCCACACCATTTTGTTGAGGAGAGTATGGTGCGATCAAGAATCGCTTAATCCCATACTTCTCGCAATAACTCGTGAAAGCGGTTGACATGTACTCCCCGCCTCTATCCGACCGTAACGCCTTGATGTAAGTCCCGGTCATCTTCTCGACTAAAACCTTGAATCTTTTGAACACTTCGAGAGCCTCGCATTTTTCCTTCAAAAAATAAACCCATGTCCTCCTTGTATTATCGTCTACAAATGTGATGAAATATCTTTTCTCACTGAATGATTTGGGTGTAATTGGGCCACATATGTCGGTATGCACCAACTCGAGAGGTCTTTCTGCTCGATATTTCGCCTTTTCGGAAATGAGGTCCTTGCTTGCTTGCCGAATAAACATCCTTCGCAAAACTTGGTGATGTAGTCCATGTCTGGTAGCCCATGGACCATGTTCTTCTTGGCCAACTCCTTTAGGCCACCATAATGAAGGTGACCAAACCTTAGATGCCATAATGCCGATTTGTCTTCCATATCGACTTGTAGACATTTTTCCTGCACATTTCGCAAGTTGAGCTTGTACATGCGATTTTTGGCCATTTCAACTCGTGCTACCAAGCGTCCTTGATTGTCTTTTAATTGTAGTACCCGGTTTTTCATGAATACCGAGTATCCCTTCTCCATGAGTTGTCCCATACTCAAAATATTGCTCTTTAGATCAGGTACGTAATAAACATCCTCGATTGACCCTTCCGTCCCACCTTTTTGTAAATAGTGCACCGTACCTTGACCTTTTACTTGGATCTTTGATGCGTCTCCGAATGACACGTGTCCATTTTCAACCTCTCGCATCTCCTTGAATAAGTGCTTGTGCCCGCACATGTGGTTGCTTGTACCGGTGTCGAGGTACCAGACTGTATCGCCATCGGTGTTGATATCGTTGTATGCCATCATGAGAAACCCATCTTTCATCTCATCCTCCGTGACAAGGTTGGTGTTCTCCTCCACTTTCTTTTTGGCATAGCAAACTTTTGCGTAATGCCCGACCTTGCCGCAATTGTAACACTTGTCGGAGTTGCAGTCCTTCGCATAGTGACCGTATTTGCCACACTTATAGCACTCGACATTATAGTGATTTGACCGGCCACCTCTCCCACGACCAGGTCCTCTACCTCGCCAATTTTGTTGGCTTGACTGTCCCTTCTCCTCATAGTATCCACCTCGACCGCGGCCTCCACCACTGCGATCATTGCTGCGACCTCCACGGCCACGCCCTCTTCCACGAAAGTTTTGAGTGTAGAGTGCCTTTTCGTCTTTGATAGGCATCTTGGCTTGCAACGCTTCGTCAAGCGACTCGTTCTTCTTCTTCTTGCGTTGCTCGTGTGCCTCTAACGACCCAGCGAGATCGTCAATAGTTAGCTCCTCTAGGTCCTTCGATTCTTCGATGGCACACACGACATTCTCGAAATTGTCGGTTAGCGACCGCAGAATTTTTTCCACGACCCTCGAGTCCTTTAGAGTTTCACCATTACACTTGAGCTGATTTACCACGGTTTGCACACGTGTGATGTAGTCGGATACACCTTCTTGACTCCTTCATCTTCATACACTCCAACTCGCCGCGTAGAGTTTGGAGTCTTACTTGCTTTACTCGGTCGGTTCCCTTGAAAACTTTTTGCAATGTATCCCATGCTTCCTTGCCCGTTACCGCGCTTGCTATCTTTTCAAAATCTGACTCGTCAACTGCTTGGAACAGCATGTATAGCGCTGTCTTGTCATTCATTCGCTTTTGTTTCAACGCCTTGATTTCACTTAGGAGGAGGTTGGGGGTGAAGAAAAAGAAAAGTGGTATGAATCGGCTGATCTGTATTTGACAGGTGGCAGTTCAATAACCGCCTGCGATAGTGGATTGTAGAAAATTAGATCACTGTCCGACGACATTAAGAGCAACCAGCCATGCTTACGTAAAGGATGTCGGGGTCGGCCGGTATATTAGAGCATTTGATTAACCATTCTCCGTTACGCAATGGGTCAAGATGGCGACCAATTTTGCCGTCGCCTGAAAAGGAAAAGTGGCACGGGTTGTTGTGTTGGGCCTGCCATTTGGCACTAATTGGTTTAGGAGCCGAACGAATAGTAGGGTGCCATCTAGGAATCGCAATACCAGCATATCGACTATCAAGATAAGAGGGGTGGTGCATAATTTGGAGCACGAGCTCAGGCAGTAAGTTTGGCCATGATTCAGCTTCATGTTGAGATGTGCTGCTGAAAAATTGAAGCAACGAGAGTTAAGAAAAGTGAAATTTTAAGAAATGTATTGTTTTCAAACTTTTTTTTTTTGAGTCTCGGTAGGCGCCTACTGAGTATTTTCATTGAAAATAAAATATAAAAAAATTGTTTAACATAGATTTCAAACTTTTTTTTGAAGAATGTGAACGGGTTTACAATCTTGAAGATAAAGCTGAATGAAATCTCCAATTTAGTTAGGGCTAATAGATATGTGCTATTTGGGGGTTGAATTTGAAATTAGTTTTAGTTAGGACCTAATATCTTGAATGGGAAATAGCTTTGGTGTATGCAAGTCATTTTCACAGCATGTCTCTAGATTATTATCTGAACTGCTTGTGTAATTATCAGAACTTGTTTCATCTTGTAAGCACTGCACAAAAGTGATAAATAATTTGATCAGTAATAGTAATTATTTTGTTAAATCCAACTTTGAGGTTCAAATAATGCATAATATTTCCGAAACTCAAAATCATGAATTTCATAGTTTTATTTGAATGCATATATTATCTATAAATTTTTAAAATTTCATACCTGAGTTGAAACCCATATAGGTTGATTTAGAAATGAGGTCTCAATTTTAGCAGAAGATCTTAACATTACTACGCTCTGATCTTCAAGACTATACTGATAAATATGTTTATTATCATCAAAATAGTAAATGCAATTCTTATTCAAACCGGTCTGATCTCGCGCATCACATGAAAAACCATCGGTGACAAAATCCAGAAAAAAAGCCCGGTCTCCAATGTCGCTCACTGCTATCCAGTTCATCAATGCGAATTCCATTTTAAAAACATCGAAACCCTTAATAATGTTAGTTCTAAAAACCTCAACTGGGCGCACATTGTATAACTCTCCTTTAGACTCAATAAGAAAAGAGCGCCCTACGGTATTACCCATCTCTTTTGGTTTCTTCACATGTAATAAATTTGTGGTAACTTGATCCCTGTTGAAAATTATGTTAAACAACACTCCACAATTCGTTAATAAATAAACAACTCCATTTAGCGTAGCCGTGGTTGGGGAACCGAAAAATTCCCCTTTAAATGAGATATTACGAACAAACCACTTCTTCTCACGTAAATAGCAGAACTTAATGAAAGAGAAGTTTTCCTCAATGAGAAAGATGATACAATTATCATCAGTAGGGGGAGCCGTTATGTCGACGCACCAAGATGTACTACTCAGGTGTTTTTTCGAACGTTGATTTAGTGGGCGCAATGGGGGCACTTGCGGAAGGTCAATTCTTTCCATGGAAATAGGGTTTACCAAGAAAAAATTAGAATAAGATAATTGCTCAGCCTCCAACCTTTTAAGTCGTGAATTAGTTTGTTGGTGTGCCATCATAAGCCATCCATATTTGCACATGATCGTGTCTTTTTTAGCGAATTGAGGAATTCTTCTTTTATAGATCTTGTCATCTTCAATGCTATAAAATGTGTGATCTTTTTCATGTTTTCCTTGCGCAAAATAGACTAGTAATGGAGCTTTCTGAGCAAAAAGAAAGCCAAAACGGTTTACCATCTCACCCTCCATTTATATATGTCGCCTGCATGATATATAATGAGTTAGCTGCCATAACGTTAAGGATTTTTTTTTCAAGTATAACACTTTAAAATCGTAAATCATGTCTATAGCAAACGACAAATTATTCAATAATATTTGAGGTTATGTAATGCTAAAAAGAGGAAATATGAAGCAATTATTTAATAATATTAGAGATTATCCATTTGAAATTATATAATTTTATTTTACACTATAATTTAATTAAACATGTAAATTAATAGCAAACACGAAATTATGATGTCAAGGGATTCACTACGTTAAGAAAATCGAAACCGACTGTCAATTTGCCGAAATTGAATTATCATTAAAAAGTAATATTAAGAGGAAAATTTGCTATACAAAACATGATTTTGATTCAATTCCGAACAAGGATGTTAAATCCTTGATTAAAAACCAGATTCTATTCACTATAAACAGCCCAAGTTGCATCAACTATCAACACAAGAATACTATATCTTCTTCTAATCAACGTAAATCCAAAAAAAAAAAAAATATTTAACCTAAAAATGAACTATTAAATAAAATAGATAATACAGACCATCATAAAATAGTATTTAATCAACTAACAAAATAAAGCTACCATTGAACAAATTAACAAATAGAGTAATTACTAATAGAAATAGTTAAACATTACATAAATCAGTATTATAAAATGGGTGTAAAATGGAGTACCTAAAAGGCTAAAACTGATGATGAGTAAAAGACGGTGAGCAACACGTCGAGGTCCTATGAGAAGATGGACGGGTGTGGCAAAAAACTATTGGAGCCACCAAATATATTCTTTGTCGGCTGTGAGAGTTCTTGGTCTTGTGCGGATAGGCTATTTATTGTATACATTTTGTACGTTTATAAGGAAAGTTCTCAAATATTTAAAAGGAAATATTTGTTTGGAAATAAATCACAGGTTTTGTTTGGCAATTTTCCGGTTATTTTTTATTTTTATTTTTTTTTGGTAGGGAAAATATGAAACGTGTTTGGTTGCAAGGCTATTTCCTTTTTTTTTCGTTCTAATCGCAAAAAAGCAATAATACTGTTTCCAATTGTCATAGACTCATAATAGTGTTTCTAATTCTAGAAATAGTGTTTCTAATTTTGATGTTCCCGCTTTTCCTGAAGCACGTGTTACCTTTTCCAAATCTCTGTCACCTGGTCCGATCTCAAATCTCAATCTATACTAAAGTTAATAACATGATACGAGTACGTTTCTCTCTCACTTAATTCGTAACAAGGTGTTCCTAACATCTTCACATAAATTCACTTATATTATGTCATGTGTATATATGATAAAAAAAAACAATTTTGAACAAATTATTTCACAAGGAAACAGGTTACGAAGTCAAACACATCTATTAAGCGCTCAATTCAGATTCGATCCGACTTGGCTTATTTTGATTGAGACCGTTCTTAATATGATATATAAAGATATTATTGTTGTATTTATGCACTTTTGGATGTTATACTTTTTTATAACAGCTATATATATATATATTTTTTTTTAATGGTAAGCGTTCAGTTGATTAAATTAAACAATAAAAGTTGCGGCTACAAGAAGGATATTTACATTGTTATGCATGCCAATATATACCTTTGATTATTGTAATATACCGTTTGTTGGATTATTTTATATAAATTAATATCTTCCAAATTTTAAAACCTGTTCATTATTATAATATGCAACAATTCATTGGTTGCACTCTATTTATTGTACGTTTCATACGTACATATTCGGTAGAAGTTAAATATATTATTATATAAAAATTATTACATAGGAGAGAAGTTTGAAAGATCATTAAAATTAAAATGGAAACTAAGGAGGAACCTACGCAATATTTTCAAAACAAAAGCAAAAGAAGAAATACATAAGATTAAATCTTTAGCCAAAAGGCAAGGCATCGGGTCCAGACGATTCCCGAATGAATTTTATCAACATTTTTGGGAGCTTATGCAGGACGATCTATTCTTGTTTTGTCATAGATTCGCTACCAGCAAACTTAATCCAAGTAGGATCAATAAAACAAAATTAGCACTGATACCGAAAAAAACAAGATGCCACAAAAGTGATTAATTTCCGACCTATCAGCATCATTGATGGGCCAATTAAAATAATCGCCAAACTAATGGCCACACAACTATAGCCTTTCATGGATGAACTTGTGGATTTCAACCAAACAACATTCATTAAAAAAGACGAATTACTGTGTCTTTCCTGATCACTAGAGAGATGATGCACTCATTACATTGCAACAAAATCCCCGCAGCACTGTATAAATGTGACTTCTTCAAGACATTCGATATAGTTGACTGACAGTTTCTCCGGATCATGCTACCTCAGAGGTTTTCGTAAACTCTGGATCCAATGAATCTATAATCTCTTGCAGTCATCATCCTCAGCTCTCTTAATAAATGGAGAGTTAGGCAACTTCTTCTCACATAAAAGAGGCTGTGACAATATGATCCTTTATCACCAATGTTATTCGTCCTAATAGCCGCCTCTCTATAGCAAACACAATAATTCCGACACCAGCTAGAAGACATATTCAGGGTATCCAATATGCATATGACATACTCATACTTATGGATGCAAGAAAGGAGAATCTCTTTGAAGTCAAACTTGCCATCAAGTTGTTCCATGATTTAACAGGCTAGCGACTTAACAACTCAAAAAGCTCCTTCACAACAATTTAGTACCACGTAACTTGAATAGATCCATCGAAAGCATCCTTAAGTGTGAGCCTTCCCCATAACATACTTAGGCTTGCCTCTCACAATTAGAAAACCTACAATAGAAATGTTCTTTTCCAATACTCTCCAAAATGAGTAAAGAGAGTTTTTGGATGGTCTTCGAAACTACTTACCATAGGAGGTAGTCACACTCTTTAATGCTGTTCTTGCAGCAACTTCTACTTACTGCATGCAAGCATTTCAATTCCCAAAATGAATTTATAATGAGATGGGCGATAAGTCGCAGTTTCCTTTGGCAAGGAAAGCTAGAATGCAAGAGCGGAAAAAACCTGGCGAGTGGGGGCCTAGTATGCGGGCCCAAAGGCGCATGGTTGTCTAGGGTTTCTACAACTTGAGATACACAATCAGGCAGAACTGGCAACTAATGCAAGGCTCGAACTATCTATGGCACCATACAATGATATCGTTAGCAGCACCACAAAGTACACAGCTCGTACAAGGTCTTATGCATATTTGTGCCAAATAATTCAACAATTGACTTAAATCTCATTCAAAGGACCAAATCCCGTATTATTGGAGCAAACATTCATTTCATGTTTAGTTTTACCCTTCTGAAAATCATATTTATTTACAGTTCTAATAATGTAAATGTAAATTTTTATCCTTCTAAAACTCAAAATGTATCATATTTATCCCTCAAAAAATGCAAATATCAAATTTGTCTATTCTTTCTAAATTCCAAAATATATCATGTTTATTCTTTGAAATCTTTCTATGGACAAATATATCCTTTTTTTGATATTTTTGTATGTGAAATTGTCTCTAAGGGTAATATGATATATTCTAAATGTTGGAAATTTGATATTTGTATTTTTAGAGGGATAAATATGATATAGGTTTTGGAAGGCTAAATCTGATATTTATAATTTTAGAGGGGAACATATGATATTTTAAAGTTTGGAAGGTTGAATGTATTTTTAAGTTTTGTAGGTGTGTAAATGTTATTTTCAGATTTCTATGGGTACTCATGAAATTTTATTATACTTCAACACAAAATCAAAGAACTAACAAGAACATTTTTCTCTTTTCTTGCCAACGCAGCACAAGTGATCTCACTATCGGTAATAATTCATACACCCAAAATGTCCCCACAATCTGTGCTCGACTTTCTAAATCTCACGAAACATTTGCAAAAAAGACCCCTATAGTTGTTGCAAATTGCGTCGTTAATAGAATGGTTTTTGCTTATGTTCAAGCCGCTCTGTTTCTAGTCGATCTTGGTGTCGATTTGTATATGGTTGATAGTGTGCTTACTAAATTTGGCATGCAAATGCGACCGTTTAGGTACATTTTTATTATTTTATTTTGTTTTGGTTTACATCTTTATTTGTATGATTTTATTTTGCCGCTTATAGAGCTTTTTTCATTCATATTTTCTGAAAGAGATCAGAACATACAATATATCACATAAAAATCTTACAAAACCTTCTATATTTCGTTCATGCTAAAATTATTTCACTATCAAAAGAGAAATAATGAAATTATACTTCAATAAAAACAACATGCTTATTGTTCAAAATGTAGATATGTCAAAATAATATGCAGATTAGAAGTTGCATAATTATTACAAAAATTATCAGAAATTGAAAAAAAAAAAAACAGATTTCTTATTTATAGGAAACTATGGATGTGTTTTCATCATTTCTCTTCTTGACGGTCTTCTGTTGGACCAGTGTGTCGGACCAGCACAGCTCTTCAGAAGTGTAGTGAGCCCAGTGAGGTTCAATCCAAGATGACTTATGTGGCAATTCTTTGCAAGTAATGAAATCTCTATTAGGAAAGAACTTACGATTTTGCATCGAATAGTAAACAAACTGCTTATCTTGCAACCAGGGGAAATATATCCTATCCCCTTTGTCCCCTGAAGAAGGTGAACTTAGAGCAATTGAATTTTTATGAGAGAGAAAGAAGCTACAGCCTCCCAAGCTTTTTGTTTCTTCCCACTCATAATTAGAGCGGTCGAGCTTGTATACACGGACTGAGCTTCCATCGTGTGTCGCCAACACCAAAAACAATTCATCATTATATTCTCCAAGATACCATTGCTGACTTTTAGAGATATTTTCGTTGGTCTTCCCACGAAACTCAAATGTTTCCTCGATCAAATTAAAAACTCCGATTTCTCCGCCCTCGAGCAGCCAATAAAATGAATCTGTGGAAAATACTGCATTTGTAGACTCGACTTGAGGATTATCCTTGTCTCCAGCAAAATCATCGTAAATAATCTGATCCCAATTACTGTCACCTTTGCAGCAAATTAATATATCCCTCTCTTTGTTATTAATAATACTTGCAACTACGACACAGTCGGAGGAGGTCGGGGGTGAAGAAAAAGAGAAGTGGTAATCTGCACAGTATTCGAAATGTGGCAGTTCGATAACCGCCTGCGATAGTGGATTGTAGAAAATAAGATCACTGTATGACAGCCTTAAGAGCAACCAGCCATGCTTACAATAAACAATTTTGAGCTCGCCTGATATATTAGAGGATTTGATTAACCATTCTCCGTTACGCAACGGATCAAGAAGACGACAAGTTTTGTATTCCTTTAAAAAGGAAAGGTGGCATGGGTTGGAGTTCTGCCAATTGGAACTAATCGGTTTCTGAGCTGAGCGAATAGTATGGTGCCATTTTGGAATCGCAATACCGGCATATCGACTATCAAGATAAGAGAGGTGCGGAATAATTTGGAGGACGAGCTCGGGAAGTAAGTTCGGCCATGATTCAGCTTCTTGTCGAGATGTGCTGCTGAAAACATTAAGCAACAAGAGTTAAGAAACCTGAAGTTTTAAGAATTGTTTTGCTTTCAAACTTTTCATTTGAAGAATGTGAATGGGTTAACAATCTTGAAGATAAAGATGAATGAAATCTGGAGTTTAGTTAGGACAAATAGATATGCTATTTTGACATGGGTTGAATTTGAAATTAGTTTTCATTAGTACCTGATATATTTATTGGGAAATTGCTTTGGTGTATCCAAGTCAAAATCAGAGCATGTCTCTAAATTATTCTTTGAACTCCTTGTGTAATTATCAAAACATGTTTCATCTTGCAAGCACTGTACAAAATATCAAGAAAAAAAGAAGAAAATATTAATGGTACAAGAGTGACAATAATCTGAGTAATAGCAAATGTTTTGCTAAATTCAACTTACGAGGCTTAAATAACATATAAAATTTCCTAAGCATAAAGTCATGAATTTGATATTTTTATTTTATCCAATAAATTCTTAAGTTTTATACCTGAGTTTGGACCCATATAGGTTGATAAAACGGGGTCTCGATTTTATCAGAAGGCCTTAACATTACGACGCTCCAATCTTCAAGACTATACTGATAAATATAATTATTATCATCAATATAGTAAATACAATTCTTCTGGAAACCCGTCTGATCGCACACATCGCATGACAAGCCATCAGTAAAAAGATCCAAAAAGAAAGCCCGGTCTCCAATGTCGCTCACTGCTACCCATTGCGTCAGTGAGAAGTCCATTTTAAATACATTGAAATCCTTTATAGTTTTAGTTTGAAAAACGTCAAGTGAGCACATAATATTGTACAATTCACCTTTAGACTCAATAAGAAAAGAGTAACCCCCCCGAAACTTCTCTTTTGGTTTCTCCACATTTAATAACTCAGTCGTAACTTGATCCCCATTAAAAATTATGTTAACTAGCCTTCCACAATCAGTTAAACAATAAACAGCTCCATTTAGCGTCGCGGTTGCTTTGAATTCTATTAAATACCGTTCAGACTGGATATTCAAAATACGCACAAACCACCTTTTTTCACGTAAATAGCAGAACTTGATGAAACGGTTGTTTCGATCAATGAGAAAGATGATACAATCGTCATCGGTTCGGGAAGCGGTTATATCGACCAACAAAGATGAATCCCTACATCTTTTTTTCAAACGTTGATTCAACGGGGGCCACGGGGGCACTGGAGGAAGGTCGATTCTTTCCATGGATATAGGATTTATCAAGGAAAAACGAGAATAGGAACATTGTTCAGCCTTCAACCTTTTAAGTCGAGGATTAGTTTGTGGGTGTCCCATCACAAGCCATCCATATTTGCACAGGAGCAATCGTTTTTGAGCGAGCTGGGGAATTCTTCTTTTATAAATCTTGTCATCTTCCATGCTATAAATTGTGTGACTTTTACCATGTTTTCCATGCGCACAATAGACTAGTGATGGAGATTTTTGAGCAAAAAGGAAGCTAAACCGGTTTAGCATCTTTGCTGCATGCATGATACATAATGAGTTAGCTACTGCGATATTAAAATAAAACGTTACTTATATAGGCTTAACAGGGTCATAACATCCCATTAATCACTTGTCTAAAACTATCGACCTTCAATACAAAATATTATTATAAATACTAAAAAATGTGATTGATCACATAAGGTCTTAGATATAATTAAATTCCCTAATACAAAACTAATGCTGTCAACGGGATTCAAAACGTTATGAAATTAGAAATCGACTGTCAATTTGTTAAAAACAAAATTACGATGAAAAAATAATATTAAGAGGACAATTTTCCAATAAAAACATGAGACTCAGATTTGAAGAAATTTGTAAATCTTCGACTCAAAAAAACAGTTACTTATTTTCCCAGATTCTATACATACCTGAAGTTGCGTCAACAAAACACTACAAGACAAGAAAATTATATCTCCTTCTAATTAACTTAAATCCTAAAAATTGATTTTTTTTTTACCTACAAATAAACTATCAAACCAAATATATAATACTAACCATCATAAAATATATTGCAATTAACTAATAAAATAAAACTACCCTAGGAGAATTTTACCAATAGATTAATTACTAACAAAAAATAGTTGAACATTATATAAATAAGTATAATAAATTTGGTGAAAAATAGTGATGATGAGAAAAAGACCGTCAGAAACGTGTCGAGTTCAGATTGGTCCTTTGAGAAGAGGGACGGATGTGGCAAAATACTATTGGAACAGCCAAATAAATTCTTTATCGGATGTGAGAGTTCTGGCTCTTGTGAGAAGCCAACGAAAAAGCACGGGGGAGAGAGGGAAGTAGGGAATAAAATAGGATATTTATTGTATACAATGTTTACCTTGTATAAGGAAAGTTCTCAAAGATTTCAAAGGAAATATTTGTTTGGAAATAAATCATCAAGGTTTTGTTTGGCTTGCTAATATTTTATTTTGCGGCGTTTTTTTTTTCTTTTCTAGAGAAAATATGAAACGTGTAGGCTCTTTCCATTTTTTGGTTCAAATTGCAAAAAAAGCAATAATATTTTTTCCAATTGTGACAAGGATGAGACCGGATTTTTCTGCATCTATGGCAACATTCACATTTTTTATTAAAATTTTGAAGTTACCCTGCTTTAAGTGTGACAAATCTGCATTGATTAGCAAAATCATTTCTTTCTTCATTATTTGTGACAAAAATAGTAATTATGAATTTATGATTAATGCAAAGATTGTTGTATTGTTTTATAAAATAATACATTAAATTTTAAAAAACTTAATTATTGAGTTTTAATATTTAATGAAGACATGTGTAATAATAATTGAGGAATTAAATCATCTTTTGGTCAACCGGCCATTGGCCATTTATTTCTAATATTCTATATGGAAATGCATTAAGAGAGATGGTAACTTTATATTTTCTCAAGTAAGAAATTTTAGCAATGTTATCGGAACCGGACCGTACATCGACCCGGTAGAGTCTCGGGTAACTGGTTCACTAGTCGAACCAGTGGGTCGACCGGTTCAATTATTGATTTTCATAAATAAAACAATTATTAATGTACCGCATAAATTTCAACTAAAAAATGTGAAATATCAATTTCTTAACTTTATTAATACTACCACAAAATTCATAGACAATTTATGAAAATTATTCAAACACCACATAGATAATTAAATATGATATATACATCTAGTTTGATTCAATCAAAATTATTGATAAAAATATCATAAATTCTGAGTTTTCATCTTTGTTCTTCATGACACCAAGTACTGAACTGTATTTGAGTACTAGCATTCATCTCTCATGTACATCACACACTTTGACAAATTTCATAAAATTAAAGGGTAATTGATATTAACGGGCTTAAATTAGGGCTTAATTAAATTTGAATAAATCAAATAGTACATGTTTTTTTTTTCAAATTGAGCGCAAGAGTTTTTCAAATTAAGCGAAAGAGTTGGTCAAACCGATTTGTTTAAGCCAATTTGATCAATCACATTTACCCAATTTGAGCATCTAGTCAAAATAAAAGTTCAATTTGGTATAGTACACCTCAACTCAAACTAATTCAATGAAAGTTTCATCAAATCAAAAGCTCAAAACAATATATATTGTTTACAAATTTATCAAGCTTCAATAGCCCCTTAAATAACAGTAGCTTGAATCAAGCTTCAATGTCCCCTTGAATAACAGTAGCTTGAATCGCCCAAAAATTCAAATACCCCTTAAATAGTTGCTTAGATAATTGAGTTCCCTTGGTTGAGACTCTTTCCACCCAAATAGATCTTGAATAGATTCAAATGACAAATTTGTTGATTGTTTTCAATTGAGAAACCAAACGAAAATAGGAGAAACGAAGTGAATTATGAAAGAACCGAAGAGAGAGAGAATAACGAGAGAGGAGAGAGTATACTCTCACGGAGAGAACCAAATAAAAAAAATGACTCAACAAAAAACCGGTTTACTTATCCGGTCTATTTTCTGGTTTTATTCTAAAACCGGACAGTTCGATTGAACTTAACCGGGCTATATACATTTCCAATCCAAAAATCAGACCAAACCGAAAATTATCTGGGTCCGATTTTTTCCGGTTCAACCACCGGTCCGGTCTGGTTCTAATAACACTGATACAAGGTATAAGGTATGAGAATATCATTTTTGTACATCTTCTTTTATATAGTCTATATTCATATATTTTTAGCAAGAAAACAAATTGAAACCATAACAATATGGAACTCAAAATAAAGAAAAAATACTAACAAATTTATATTTGACGATTTTAACATTAGAAATAAAATATTTCATTAAGAATTATAATTTTTTAAAGAAGAAAAGAAAAATTATTTATATTTTAATAAATGAACTCTTCATTAATTATTGGTATTAATAATTGAACATAATTTTACACAATGATTCATTGAATCCATCTGATTAAGATCTAATGGTTATAAACAAACTCACAACGGTTCTCATTAAATCGGGTATGGAACACAAAATACCAATTCAACCAATCATATGTTATGTTTTAATAACCACATAAATGTTGTCATAAAATATCAACAAATTTTAGAAAATGAATGACTAAGATTCGATAAAAAAATTGATCTAACGGTCGAGATAAAAGTGATGATATAGTCTTTTGAGGAGGCTCAAACTTAAGTGAAAAATAAGGATTTGGGTTAATTCGGATTTCGGAATTAAGAAAGGTCGTTTCTAAGGAAAAAAAATGATAAAATAATTGGGCCTTATTTGTTGTGTCATCTTGGAACGAAATAAAAAATGTCAGCTTAATGGGCCGTCTTATGCATAGGTCTAAATAATATATTTACTTTGGGCTGTTTGGATTGATGTAAAACAGGCAATTAGAAAATGAAAATACGGTAAATTGGCCTTTTTTTCTTTATTTGGCTTGTAGTATTTTGTAGAACTACGGAAGTTTGCGCTTTCCAATGCATCATTCTCCCGTAAATCTGCATTCGCCCAAAATTAATTGAATGTACAATAAAGCATGCTCTCATTGTGGATCAATTTTTCTTTTAGCTGCTTTTTTAGTTTTTTCTGACTTTTTGTGCAGATATTCGAGTATGTCCTTTTTCGGCTCTATTTTTGTTTTTGTTTTTTTGTTCAGTTTTGTACATATTTATTTTGGAGTTTGGCGATTGGGGAGTTAATCGCGCCATTTATGGTTAATTGTGATTGATTGAGTGTTAATTTGGTATGGTGTTCCATGAATTGGGGGTGATTAGAGCTAATTTTGATTGATTGAGAGTTAATTGCGGAATTGGGAAATTATGAGAGCTTCATTGATTAATTAATTTGTGAAAAATATTTCTTTCCCTTTCTAGAATTTTGGTTATGTCGTTCTTTTTTCCAGATCTATCTACAAAAGGAAATATGCTGTAAGCTGCCTTTCATTCTTGGCAAGAATAAATGAAATATTTCATCTTCCTAATTTGCA
Source organism: Juncus inflexus (assembly GCA_024447665.1). Lineage (NCBI taxonomy): Eukaryota > Viridiplantae > Streptophyta > Magnoliopsida > Poales > Juncaceae > Juncus > Juncus inflexus. The sequence continues at coordinate 10,659,645 of JAJHPC010000014.1, read as the reverse complement.
CATTAAATGGCTCGGTTTTTCTTGATAATTGAACTATTTTGCTGGAATCATGATAATTAAACAGTCTGATTTTTTTCTTCTTTTCAAACAGGATATGGTGATGTGTTTGCTTGAATCTATATTCTATGTATGAAGAATGATCAATAATAAAGTTTGCTAATTCCTTTTACATTAATCCAAACACTAGAGTCGTGACTACAGTAGCTTTAATTTCTTATAACCAAACATTGAAAATAATAGTATAAATGCAGAATTTTTAATTCCAAAAATATATCGTGGTCAAAGAACTTATACAACTCTTCTTACATACAGGAACATATCATCCAACGTGTTAAAATTAGCAAAGATATATATCTTTCTATATTTATCTATCTTAATGCTTAATATGGCGGTCTGAAAATATCTCCATAAATTATGATATATTTAGTATTAATTTAGTCCATAATTTGTTTCCTATATTTACCTACTTTCGCTTTGCCCTCATTCCTTTTTCTATTTCCGTCTCTTGTTAAAAACCTCGTTTCCTTGATTTTTCTTCGGATTATCTAATTGCAAAGGGGGCACGTATCCAAGTTATTTACTTTTCTTCGTTTCTTCAGGACTTCAGGTGCGTCAATAGAGTCAACAAAAAACTTTTACTATGCATATATAGTATATTTGAATTGAATCTGACATCAATTATTTAATGGCTGCTTAAGGCTACTTTTGACTTATAAATTTACTATTAATCTCTATGTTATCTTTTTCTGAAAATTGTTCCTTTTAATTTGAATATTTACTTCTGGTTCATTAGCGATAGTTGTTTAGGTTTATTATAAAAATTGTCATGCTAGAATTGAGTGGTTAATTTGATATTTGTTGCTCGTTTAGAGATATTTTAATTTAGTCATATATATCATTAATATGTTATAAAAATTCCATTCAAGATGACTTTTGTTTGGATTTAATTTGAACTTAAATCTTTCATAGGTTTAGGTGGCATATCTCGTGTGCATGATTAGGGTTTGACTAAAAATTGATGTGATTTGTTTAACTAACAATTGATAAAAAAAATTGTTGTATAATAAATTGACATTGATATTATCTTAACGAATTTGTAGGTGATTTGTTTTAATTGTTTTTTTCTTGAAATAGTATTAGACAGTACATACAAGATATGGATTCAAATAAGTTTACAAAGAGCTTACAGAACAATCCCGACCACATGATCCTAGCATGCTCGCAAAATGTCTTGGCTGCACCAGAACAATCATCCAATCAAGACATAAGGTACTACTTAATTTACTTACAAAAATCATACTAGAAGCTTGTTCTTTTCATTTTGCTTATACTTTCTTTGAAAAGAATCTCAGATGTCGTAAAGTTAATTTTCCTATCATTTTGGATGGAGAGCTATCATTCTTGTCGCTAATTCAATCATATTTTCAACAGTACATCGCAGCAAGAAGTATCATGGCCGGACTTGCTTCCTGAGCTCGTGCTCGAAATTATGCATTACCTCTCTTATCTTGAGGGCCGATGTGTCGGCAATATAATTCCTAAATGGCTCCCTACTATCCGTTCAACTCAGAAACCGACTGGTGCCAATTGGAACTACGACTCTCCATGCCTCCTTTCGTTTTCAAACGATTACAAGACATGTCGTCTTTTTGATCCTGTGCATAACTCAACCTTCTTACTAGAAACTCCAAATTTACCGACTGCACTCAACATCCTTTCATGTAAGCATGGCTGGTTGCTCTTAATGTTGTCATGCGATGACCTTATTTTCTATAATCCATTATCGAAGGTTGTTATCAAACTCCCACCATTCAAAAAGAAGGGCCAGTTCTCCTTTTCATTTTCGTCGGCCCCAACCTCCTCCAACTGTGTTGTAGTCGCCCAAATGATTACAAGACATGTAAGGAGGATCATAACTTGCCACAAAGGCGATCATAAATGGACAAAGGTCTCAGATGAGTTTTTGGATCGAGAGGTTCAGAATTTTGAAGTAAATACAAGCGCAGTATTTTTTAGAGAAAAATTTCATTGGCTCGGTTCGAACGGCCGAATTGGGGTGTTGGATCCTATTACTAAAGCGTGGGATGTTCATGGTATGTGCATCAATGTCCCTAAGACACACCGGCAATATCTTGTTGAATCAGATAACAAACTATTTTGCATAATGACAACAATCTGTGGGGATTCAGTTTCTGTATACGAGCACAACAAGTTTAATCACGCATGGAAGAAAACTAAAAACTTGGATGGTCATTCGTTCTTTCTCTCGCAAGTAGGATCTATCAAAGTGAGTGCTTCATCTGTTGGAAACAAGGAAGAAAGGTTATATTTCCCCATGTTTCAACATGAGCAGTTTGTTTATTATTCGATGGAAGCCCGTCGAATGTTCCCCAATGGTGACTTTATTGGAGGCAAAGAATTGTTACGTAATTCTTGTTGGATTGTACCTAAGTGGGACACAATATAGTTCTGAAAAATTATGCTGATTTTAATTTCTTCTTTTTTCAGTGATGTAGAAATTTTTTGCTCAAATTGACGTTTTGTTTAAATTAAACTAGTTAAAAGCCTAGCTCTGCTTCGGAGATATATGATTTTATTAAGAATAAATTTTCATAATTTAAATTTTTTTGAGAGATATATATTAGAAATTATTTAAAAATAATAATTAAGACTTTTTGAAGTTTATTAACTTTGTGAGACTTAATTGATATGTTATTTAGCTTAATTAAGTTAATTAAATTTCTTAACTATAATTTTAAAAGTTAATCTTTAGAAAATCTTATAAGAGAGAAAAATATGAACCAATAGTATTTAAAACATATTTTAATGGTAATTAAAGTTCTAAAATAATTGAGTTAACTACAAATTATCAGTAGGGGCCTTTTTGTAATTTCTGCAATAATGTAGGGGCTTTCTTGAATTTATAAATATGAAAATGATATTTTGCAATTTCGGTATAATATAGGGGGTGTTATGAAATTTTCTTTTTTCATTGCTTATTCACCGGTTGTTGTTTTCTTTCCCTAATAGCCGTGGGGTCCACAAACATAGAGGCAAATAAATACGCTTAATTCTTCTATAAATTACAACACTACCACACACTCATTTTAAAATGTTCAAAGAGGAAATATTAAGTGACATGTTTTGTAATAACATTGAATTTTATGAATATTAATTAAAACATATGGTCACAGAAAAATAAAAAATCATATGAAGAATTGTGTAGTGGATAATAGATTCATTTATAGATGACTCATTTTATTTATGTATCTATAAGATTCGTCACAGAAAATCTCAAATTTGTGATCACAGGAAAATAAAATATCATATGAAGAATTGTGTAATGGATAATAGATTTATTTAGAAATGACTCGTTTTATATATGTATGTATCAGATTCGTCATAAACAATCTCAAACTTGGACACGTGTCACTTGGAAAATCAAAGTTCATATTGCTGTATTCTTTAAGAAATGCCGCTCGGCTGATTGTTTTGACTTTATGGAAGTAAATGCTAACAAACCTTTGTTGTTACTTTTCAAATTTGCTTGTTTCTGTTTGAACTTAAATCGGTTACAGGTAATTGGTTCATACATTAGTTGATTTATTTATTTTTATTATATGTTAATTATAATCGACACCATTAAAATTTATGAAAAACACACGTTTAATTTTATTTTATGTTTTTTTTGTTGCTTTTAACCCGTAGGTGAACTTGTTACCTTTGTATTTAATTTCACAGAGAGCTTCTCTTATCATGCGATTTGATTATTGAGGGCCCGTGTAAGGGTGGGGCCTACTGCGCCTCCGGTGACTGCGGGAGCTCCGAACTGTGGCGGATTTGATTTACGTGTTATATGTCGGATTCTATTTTGTATATTTTCAATCTCTCTATCTCACTACATTTTTTTGTGTGCTGAGATTGGAGAGATTGATTTGGTTCATGGTTTAATTGGGGCTAAAAATCACAGTAATGAAAAAGAAACTTACTTTTTCTTTGTATTAGTATTGTCTATTGACCTTGTTAAGATGATTAATTGGTGGAAATTTGGTTTAAATAAGGTATGAGCGATTTAATTGATAATATTCTGTAAGTTATTTGAACATACTTTTTCTTTGTATTAGTTCTAATGTACATTGAAGGAATAAGTTTCTAATGTAAATTTACTATGGGTTGGATTTATTGTAAGTTTTTTGAGATGACTTTATTTATTATATATGTGGCTGATAAATATTTTGTTGATAAATATTTGGCTTCATTTTGTTGTTTTGAAAATTTTGTTTACTTACGATTTATTAAATTTTATGAATTTATTAATATTTATTTTAATTTACGGTTGAAATATTTTAATTACAAAATCATAATTAGCTCATCTATTTAATTCTTCTAAATAAATACTTAATTCAATCAAATAAAATCCATTCTAAATACCTATAATTTCCTTCACATCAAACACTAACTTTCAATATCCCTTAAGATTCTTCCACATCAAAAAACACATAAAAAGACATACATCCTACACTTCTTTTACCCTCATCTCACATTCTTCAATTGTCCTGGTATATCCTTCAATGTCTTCCACATCAAACAACCCTTTAATGAATTCGCATATAATACAATTTTTTTTTTGCGTCTCATATAATACAAAGTTTTTGATTGTATTACAAAATACATAAATGAGCACCCTAAAAATTAAAGTCCTTAAAAATCAAATAATAAATTTTGTTTCCATTTTAAATCATACATTTACAATCACTCAAAACATACACACCAGATAAAAAATTCTAGCATTTATCCCTTAGTTAATTTAACAGTCAATTTGGCCAAATACAAATATCTCTCCATCACATAAACTCATGGCTCCTGATATTGCGTGTCCTGTTTGAGGACGCCCCGCGCGCAACTGACGCCACGTCAGCTAGAGGACGACGGGAGAACGACAGACTCCAGTCCCGGCACCTCCCATCTGAGTTGCAGCGCCTGAAGCACGACACCATGGCTGCTGCAAGCTCAGATCTAAAAACTGAGCCCAGCGACTCAAACGGTATATAGATGGTGTATAATTCAAACAAACAATATATAGTTCAGACAAGCAAAACAATATGTATAATTCATAACAAAATAATATCACTTTGATAAAACAGTATATATACCCAGCGACATAACCGGTATATAGATGGACGGCCTAGACGAACCGAAAATCGGTTAGGATGGTAACCGGTTTAGAGGTGCATGTACAATATGCATGGTTTGAGCGTCACGAATTAAGCGTAATCCGAAAGGTATCTTTAAGATTTATTTCTTTGATTTAACCGATACGCACGGATCCTCGGATTGGTTTTGGACGAAATTTTATTTTTCCGCTGCATTATGCACGTCCGAGACCCAACAGTGGTATCAGAGCGACGTGCGTATTTCGGTTAAATTGAGTCGGTATATATGTGATATATACTATTTAGATACCATTTATAATTTTGATTTATAATTATAAGGCTTGCATATAGAGTATTCAAGTGTTGAATATTCTTAATAGAAAAGATGCGATTAATGGATATGATCCAAGAGTCGCATCCAAAGAATGCGACCAAAGGATATGACCAAAGGATGTGATCCAAAAGTTATGTCCAAGAGATGCGATCAAAAGATGTGATGAATAGATGTGATCCAGAAGTTGTGTCCAAAAGATGCCGCCAAGGGATACGATCCAAAGGTTGCGTCCAAGTGTTGCATCCAAGAGTTGCGACCAACGGATGCGACCAAAGGGTGCGACCAAAAGGTGCGACTAACGTGTGTGACCAAGGGATGCAATTCAAATGTCACATCCAAAAGACGCGACGAAATGTTGCGACCAACGGATGCGTCCAAAGGGTGCGACCAAAAGGTGCGACTAACGGGTGTGTCCATGGGATGCGATTCAAATGTCACATGCAAAAGACGCGATGAAAGGTTGCGACCAACGGATGCGACCAAAGGGTGCGACTAAAGGTTGTGACCAACGAATGCGATCCAAATGTCACGTCCATAAGGTTACGACGAATGGGTGCGACCAAAAGGTGCGACTAACGGGTGTGACCAAGGGATGCGATTCAAATGTCACATCCAAAAGACGCGAAGAAAGGTTGCGACCAAAGGGTGCGACTAAAGGGTGTGACCAACGGATGCGATGTCACGTCCATAAGGTTGTGACGAATGGGTGCGACCAAAGGGTGCGACTAATGGGTGTGACCAAGGGATGCAATTCAAATGTCACATCCAAAAGACACGATGAAAGGTTGCGATCAACGGATGCGACCAAATGGTGCGACCAAAAGGTGCGACTAATGGGTGTGACCAAGGGATGCGATTCAAATGTCACATCCAAAAGACGCGACGAAAGGTTGCGACCAAAGGGTGCGACTAAAGGGTGTGACCAACGGATGCGATGTCACGTCCATAAGGTTGTGACGAATGGGTGCGACCAAAGGGTGCGACTAACGGGTGTGACCAAGGGATGCAATTCAAATGTCACATCCAAAAGACACGACGAAAGGTTGCGATCAACGGATGCGACCAAAAGGTGCGACTAACGGGTGTGACCAAGGGATGCGATTCAAATGTCACATCCAAAAGACGTGATGAAAGGTTGCGACCAACGGATGCAACCAAAGGGTGCGACCAAAAGGTGCGACTAACGGGTGTGACTAAGGGATGCGATTCAAATGTCACATCCAAAAGACGCGACGAAAGATTGTGACCAAAGGGTGCGACTAAAGGGTGTGACCAACGGATGCGATGTCACGTCCATAAGGTTGTGACGAATGGGTGCGACCAAAGGGTGCGACTAACGGGTGTGACCAAGGGATGCGATTCAAATGTCACATCCAAAAGACACGATGAAAGGTTGCGATCAATGGATGCGACCAAATGGTGCGACCAAAAGGTGCGACTAACGGGTGTGACCAAGGGATGCGATTCAAATGTCACATCCAAAAGACGTGATGAAAGGTTGCGACCAACGGATGCGACCAAAGTGTGCGACCAAAATGTGCGACTAACGGGTGTGACTAAGGGATGCGATTCAAATGTCACATCCAAAAGACGCGACGAAAGGTTGCGACCAAAGGATGCGACTAAAGGGTGTGACCAACGGATGCGATCCAAATGTCACGTCCATAAGGTTGCGATGAATGGGTGCGACCAAAGGGTGCGACCAAAGGGTGTGACCAATGGATATGATCCAAATATCACGTCCAATAGGTTGCGACTAACGATTGCGACCAAGAGGTGCGACCAACGGGTGTAATCGACATGCGCAACTAAGAAGTATGACCGAAAATGTGCAATCACAAGAGTTGCGACCTCTTGAATAGTTGTGTCTTCATGAAAGGGTGCATACCACAAATTGCCTTTTTGAAATGGTGCATGTGATGCATTATTTCATGAAAAGTTGCATGTGATGTATTGAATTCATGAAAAGATGCCTATGATGTATCAATGTGTAGAAAAATGTGTGTTGACAAAGTTGACTAGGTGTTGACCATGTTGATCATGTTGACAGTTGACTGTTGACCCACTTTGTTGACTGTGGATTATGTTGACTGTTGATTGTATTGACTGTTAATTGTTGACAGTTGACTACACTAATTTATCCTTTGACTGTTGACCATTAAATTGGTCAAAAGTTGATCATGACCTGGTCAAAATATTGACCATTGACTGTTGACCATGTCAAATGTTGATCGTTAACCGAGTCAAATGTTGACCAAATCAAACATTGAGTTTTGACTTGCCAAATGTTGACAATGATGACCACGCCCCGAATTCGCATTCGTATATATATATATATATATATATATATATATATATATATATATATATATATATATATATATATATATATATATATATATATATATATATATGGGTAAATAATCGAAACATAATATGATTATGTTTATATTTGATATATTTGTTGATATGTGTTGATATAATGAGAGAGTTCATTAGGCATAACACATACATCATTGAGATGAAGGAGTTCATCGTCCATCATAAATACATCATTAGGATGACAAGTTTATTTTAAACCACACATCATGGTAATGAAAGAGTTCATCGATTTCTATACATGGAGATAAGATTTCCAAATACAATCTAAGAACTATCATTGTTATTAGGAAATCTTTATATTAGTTCATAAAGATCAAGGCCATGATGAAACATATATCATTGTGATTATCTTTATTCAAGGCCATGATGAAACATATATCATTGTGATTATCTTTATTCTATTAGTACATGTGATGTTATTTGAATATTGCATAATAACATATAATATTAAATTCAAAATCCCTCTAAATAATATTAAGTCATGAAATGTCTTCCATAAGTCACGAAATGCCTTCCATAAGTCTAGATCTCTCGATACTGTGATTGACCTTGCATAGGTCATGCCAAAGCTGGGTATGGAGGGACAATCTTAGGAGGAGATAATGCGGGAAACGGGAGCCAACATAGGTCATGCCAAAGCTGAGTGTGTTGGGTACTATTTTGCCGATGATTAGACATGGTTTGATTTAACTGGGCTATCAAGTCGGACTTGGGCTCGGGGCATACGATAGGATATATACGTCGGGCATATGATGCTTATCCTATGTTGTTCAAGAGTTATATGAGATACAATTGGAATTATTCCTACCTAAATAAGTTATGTTCTGGGCGATGAGCCAAAACTCACTTATGACTTAATTGAAATATGAATATTGTCTCACTATGAAACTTCATGGATTGAAAGTTTCCCAATCAATGCGATTGAGGGTTATTGATTTGATTAAAAAATAGTGGGAGCCATTATATGAAATATTTAAAGAATAATAGTCTTTGTATATTATTCAAATCGAGTAGTATATCTATTTATGTCTCACAATAGGTCTTTGAGAAGGACATATAACATAAGATGCTAATAATCGTTAACATGAACATGGACAAGTGTTGTCAATAATGTTCTCGTGCTTAAAAGGACCGTAAAAAGTACTCCCAAAGATAAGGGCTAGATGTTGCCGAGGCTTCGACCTTAGGTAAGAAATTAGTATCTTTTGCAGTGAATCGGTTCATTGAAAGAAACCATAATTTCTCAAGAAGATATGAAAAAGGGAATGAAAGGATAGTGTGACCATCGCATCAAGTATTTTTGTTATAGAAATTAACTTATCTATTTCACATCATGTGTATTAGATACACGATGTGAATCACACATTTGTGAAAATGTGCTGACAAAGTTGTAGACTATTGAGTAAATATGATGTTAACATATGAGTGACAAATGTAGCAAAAATTGTTCCATTTTCTCAAGTAACTCATTTATTTACATTTTCTTTTTGGACTTATCGCCGACATAAATAATTGTTATTTAATGTCGACAATAAATTTTGTATTATCTATAGTTCGAGTTTATCTATGAATGGTTACTAATTTATTATTGAGAATAATAATTTCACCATTCACAAATGTCAATTTTCTTTGGAAATGTTCCAATAGAAAAATTACCTTATGTGTTATATCGAACAAGATAATTATAAGTCTATCTATAACATTAATATTAAGAATTTAAATCTAGCATTGTCGCTTGGTCTACTTAAATAAGATGAATATTTATTAAATCCATTAAGATGGATTTTCAAATTCATTTGATTTTGAATCATTTGAAACATGTGTAACTTATTTATTAGACAAGATGACATATACGTCTTTCACAAAGTAAGGTGAAAGCAAGTTACATATTGGCTCTCATACATAGTGATGTATGTTCATCAATGAGTGAAGGTGCTAGATAAAACTACTTCATCGCTTTATTGAAACAATAAATTTGAATATTTTGAAAAGTTCAAAAGTTACAAATAATGAAGTAGAGAATAAAAGTTGGCTTCGAAAAATCAAATTTCTTTGATGAGATCGAGGAGTCAAGAACCAAGTGTTTGATTATCATGATAAATATATCGAACTTTATTTGATATAGTTCGATTATGATGAGTCAAATATATCTTCTATTTCTTTCGGGGTTACGCTCTTATTGCGTTCATACTGAATATAATTCCATCTAAAGCAGTTGTAAAAGACTCCATATGAGATATGGACTGGTAGGTGTATCAGATTATCTTTTATCAAGATTTGAGGATATGATACTGTTGGGTCTCGGACGTGCATAACGCAGCGGAAAACAAAAAATTCGTCCAAAACCAATCCGAGGATCCGTGCGTATCGGTTAAATCAAAGAAATAAATCTTAAAGATACCTTTCAGATTACGCTTAATCCGTGACGCTCAAACCATGCATATTATTCATGCGCCTCTAAACCGGTTACCATCCTAACCGATTTTACATCCGTCTAGGCCGTCTAGGTCGGATCGTGCGGAAGTCATCTACCGCACACACAATCGGTCTCCACCAAAACTCTCAACAAACCGTTCTCATCTTCTTAGGCCGAATAGATCACAAGCGCCGAAAGTACGAACGCCTCTACCGGTGTCCACACGAACAAACGTCTTAAAACGGGAAGAAGAACAATATATATGCTAGTAGCTTGTTCTCCTCTTGCATAAGAAAACTCTTCTTATTTTATCTCACAAAAGATGTATATAATTCCTCTCATATAATCGCACTCTTTCATTTTTGTCATACAAAAAGGAAAGCACCCTTTCATAATTTTGTCATACAAATTAGAAAGTATATTTTCTCTCTTTTGTCTCACAAAAGAGAATGAGAAATAATGAGAGAGAGAATGATGTGTTGTATATTAATTTGGAGCCCTCTATGTCCTTATATAGAGGTGAAGAGTCATGTCTCTTCACACTAAAAGATGTGTATGACATCACTCATTATTATCCATATGCCATCATCTAGACTCTTCTAGATTACATGATCTTTTGTGCTCATAGTCTTTATATATATATATATATATATATATATATATATATATATATATATATATATATCACATCTTATCACATAAGATGACAATATATTTTGTGACTCATCATATAAGTCGCTAGGATTTTCTGCGCCCGTTTCAGTTTGTTCTTTGTGTGTGACCTTGTAGGTTCACTTAATGTTGGCAATAGACTTAACAGTCTATAAATCATGAGTGGACTCTAGCAAGCCATCATGACTACCCAATTTAAGTGAATATCGGTGATCCGATTTACCTAATCAACAATCACGTATTTAGTCCCTTTGTCACACGATATCTATATTGATCATAAGGCATGTAATACGTCATCCTTATATTAATCGAATAATATTTCTTGATCCCAAATTAAACTGAATAAGAACAAATGACATTAATAACTCTTATTAATTCATTTGAGTATGGTCATACATTTCTTCAGTTCAATTCATCAAGAGGCCTAAAGATATCTCTCTCATTTATGAGAGGAACAAATCCCGTCTTGATTGCACTCATCCCTCTACATGATTCATTGTATACCTAATCATAACCGTTATGACCACCCGGTCAAAGGCAGTGTTAGATTATATTAAAGTATAAAATTACTCATGTTGGGAACCGAGACAATCTCAGGTCAAAGGACTATAAATACTTTACGTTACAAGAATCGCTAATGACGTAAAACATGTAGCATTCTTATGGCGGGTCAGTCCAATATATGGTCTCTAACATATACCTATGTTAATGACTTGATAACTATTTATCCATGATCAGTAAAACATAATCATCAGTCAACTAATATACTGGTGTACATTTATAGCTTGTATATAAATATATATTTATATGTATCTGCAAGTATATTTGTCTCCACAAATATCCTACAAATGACCAGGGACGATTTAGAATAACATTCATAACACTTTATAGTTTTACTATCAAAGTCACACACTTTGATGACATAAAGCTGAATTCCATATTCATGGTCTATTTTAATTATATTAAAATAACCTATACGCACATATTATATGAAATATCTTAGAATAAATATTATGTTTGTTATTACAATCCATCATCTAGGTCACAAACATTTTGGCCTAGGGCATAACACCATCAGATACTTAATTGAAGCATCATGCATCTAATCAGATTAGTGCTTATTGTGGAATATCCTAAGAAAAGTAAAGGATATTACTTTTATAATTAATATGAGAACAAAGTGTTTGTTACTCGAAGATTATATCTCTTTGGAAGAAGTGTTTCCAAAAGAATTAGTGGGAGTAAATTTGAAAAGTTCAAATTCCACATACTGACAGTAATGCTCGGATGGAAATTAATTCAGATTTCAACTAGTGATTGAGTCTGCAATTAATCAAGTAGACTCTCAAGATGTTGAAGAGTCTTAGTATATAACATAAGTGTATTCATGTAGATCTATTAGAATTTATCGCAGGCCCGAAAAATATAGATTTTTCGTGTCTAATGATAAAAATTTCGTACTCATAGATGATGAGTCCACATTCTACTAATAGACTACGATGAGTCAAGGCTCTAATGGTTAGAGACTTTGAAAGTTGAGATGTAATCCATGTCAGACAATCAAGTTTTGAATTTGATTGATCCATCGGATGGAAATACGGTTTTAAAAGAAAGACCGACATGGATAATGTGCAAACATATAATGCATGATTTGTGGTTAAGTTAAACTCATAGTATAGACTATGATAATATTTTTCCAAGTCATCATGCTTATGTATTTCAGAATTTTCTTGGGCATATGTTCATAGTATGACTATACAAGATACCAAGTGGATGTCAAGATGTTGTTTCTTAATAGAAACATATGAAAGTATGTATATGATAAAACTTGAGAGTTTTGTACGTCTATCCTAAAAATTTTGAAAAGAGTTTGCAAGTTGCATAAATTCATTTATGAATTAAAGCAAATATCTCTTGGTGAATATTTGTTATTTGATGAAATAACCAAACAGTTTGGTTTTATCAAAAATTAAAGATAAATCTTATGTTGACAAGAAATTCAGTGGTAGCATATGATGTGAATTAAAGATAAATCTTAAGTTTAATTACATATGATGTGAATTAAGTGTAACAAGCACACATAAGTTTAATCTTAGTGAAAGTCACTAAATAATAATCAAGAGTATGATTATATACTTGAAGAGAAGAAAGTATTTTTCTTAGATTATGGTGGACATAAAAATTATGCAAAGTATTTGCATATGACAATGTTTGATAATCCATTTAAGAACCCAATCCCTTAAATGATGGTGATCATGTTAGGTCAACTGGTATGTGATACCACATAGATCAATGAGTATGAGATACTTGGTTGATTTGGACTAGTGCAAGTGGGAGATTGATGGTGTTATGCCCTAGGCCAAAGTGTTTGTGACCTAGATGATGGACTGTAATAACAAACATAATATTTATTCTAAGATATTTCATATAATATGTGTGTATATGTTATTTTAATATAATTAAAATAGACCATGAATATGCAATTCAGTTTTATGTCATCAAAGTGCGTAACTTTGATAGTAAAACTATAAAGTGTTATGAATGCTATTCTAAATCGTCACTGGTCATTTATAGGATATTTGTGGAGGCAAATATACTTGCAGATACATATAAATATATATTTATATACAAGCTATAAATGTACACCAGTATATTAGTTCACTGATGATTATGTTTTACTGATCATGGACAAATAGTTATCAAGTCATTAACATAGGTATATGTTAGAGACCATATACTGGACTGACCCGCCCTAAGAATGCTACATGTTTTACGTCATTAGCGATTCTTATAACATAAAGTATTTATAGGCCTTTGACCTGAGATTGTCTTAGTTCCCAACATGAGTAATTTTATACTTTAATATAACACTGCTTTTAACCTGGTGGTCATAACGGTTATGATTAGGTATACAATGAATCATGTAGAGGGATGAGTACAATCAAGACGGGATTTGTTCCTCTCATAAATGAGAGAGATATCTTTAGGCCTCTTGATGAATTGAACTGAAGAAATGTATGGCCATACTCAAATGAATTAATAAGAGTTATTAATGTCATTTGTTCTTATTCAGTTTAATTTGGGATCAAGAAATATTAATCGATTTATATAAGGATGGAATATTACATGCCTTATGGTCGATATAGATATCGTGTGACAAAGGGACTAAATACGCGATTGTTGATTAGGTAAATCGTGATGGTGTTATGCCCTAGGCCAAAATATTTGTAACCTAGATGATGGATTGTAATAACAAACATAATATTTATTCTAAGATATTTCATATAATATGTACGTATAGGTTATTTTAATATAATTAAAATAGACCATGAATATGCAATTCAGCTTTATGTCATCAAAGTGCGTGACTTTGATAGTAAAACTATAAAGTGTTATGAATGCTATTCTAAATCGTCCCTGGTCATTTATAGGATATTTGTGGAGACAAATATACTTGCGGATACATATAAATATATATTTATATACAAGCTATAAATGTACACCAGTATGTTAGTTGACTGATGATTATGTTTTACTGATCATGGATAAATAGTTATCAAGTCATTAACATAGGTACATGTTAGAGACCATATACTGGACTGACCCGCCATAAGAATGCTACATGTTTTACGTCATTAGCGATTGTTGTAACATAAAGTATTTATAGTCCTTTGACCTGAGATTGTCTCGGTTCCCAACATGAGTAATTTTATGCTTTAATATAATCTAACACTGCCTTTAACCGGGTGATCATAACGGTTATGATTAGGTATACAATGAATCATGTAGAGGGATGAGTGCAATCAAGACGGGATTTGTTCCTCTCATAAATGAGAGAGATATCTTTAGGCCTCTTGATGAATTGAACTGAAGATATGTATGGCCTTACTCAAATGAATTAATAAGAGTTATTAATGTCATTTGTTCTTGTTCAGTTTAATTTGGGATCAAGAACTATTAATCGATTAATATAAGGATGGCGTATTACATGCCTTATGATCGATATAGATATCGCACGACAAAGGGACTAAATACGTGATTGTTGATTAGGTAAATCGGATCACCGATATTCACTTAAATTGGGTAGTCATGATGGCTTGCTAGAGTCCGCTCATGATTTACGTGACCGTCAAGTCTATTGCCAACATTAAGTGAACCTACAGGGTCACACACAAATAACAAACTGAAACGGGCGCAGAAAATCCTAGAGACTTATATGATGAGTTGCATAAGAATGTCACAAAATATATTGTCATCTTATGTGATAAGATGTGATATATATGTATATAAAGACTATGAGCACAAAAGATCATGTAATCAAGAAGAGTCTAGATGATGGCATATGGATAATGATGAGTGATGTCATACACATCTTTTAGTGTGAGGAGACATGACTCTTCACCTCTATATAAGGACATAGAGGGCTCCAAATTCAATAGACCAAATCATTCTTTCTCTCATTATTTCTCATTCTATTTTGTGAGACAAAAGAGAGAAAATATCCTTTCTCATTTGTGTGACAAAACTACGAAAGGGTGCTTTCCTTTTTGTATAATTACGAAAGGGTGCCTTCTTTTGTATGACAAAATGAAAGGGTGTGATTATATGAGAGGAATTATATACATCTTTTGTGAGATAAAATAAGAAGAGTTTTCTTATGCAAGAGGAGAACAAGCCACTAGCATATATATTATTCTTCTTCCCGTTTTAAGAGGTTTGTTCGTGTGGACACCGGTAGAGGCGTTCGTACTTTCGGCGCTTGTGATCTATTTGGCCTAAGAAGATGAGAACGGTTTGTTGAGAGTTTTGGTGGAGACCGATTGTGTGTGCGGTAGATGACTTCTGCACGATCCGACCTAGACGGCCTAGACGGAAGTAAAATCGGTTAGGACGGTAACCGGTTTAGAGGCGCATGGACAACACGCATGGTTTGAGCGTCACGGATTAAGCGTAATCCGAAAGGTATCTTTAAGATTTATTTCTTTGATTTAACCGATACGCACGGATCCTAGGATTGGTTTTGGACGAAATTTTTGTTTTTCCGCTGCGTTATGCACGTCTGAAACCCAACAAATCGGATCACCGATATTCACTTAAATTGGGCAGTCATGATGGCTTGCTAGAGTCTGCTCATGATTTATAGACTGTCAAGTCTATTGCCAACATTAAGTGAACCTACATGGTCACACACAAAGAACAAACTGAAACGTGTGCAGAAAATCCTAGAGACTTATATGATGAGTTGCATAAGAATGTCACAAAATATATTGTCATCTTATGTGATAAGATGTGATATATATGTATATAAAGACTATGAGCACAAAAGATCATGTAATCTAGAAGAGTCTAGATGATGGCATATGGATAATGATGAGTGATATCATACACATCTTTTAGTGTGAATAGACATGACTCTTCACCTCTATATAAGGACAAAGAGGCTCCATGTTCACAAGACAACATATCATTCTCTCTCTCTTTATTTCTCATTCTCTTTTGTGAGACAAAAGAGAGAAAATATACTTTCTAATTTGTATGACAAAATTATAAAATGGTGCTTTCTTTTTCTATGACAAAAATGAAAGAATGTGATTATATGAGAGGAATTATATACATCTTTTGTGAGATAAAATAAGAAGAGTTTTCTTATGCAAGAAGAGAACAAGCTACTAGCATATATATTGTTCTTCTTCCCGTTTTAAGAAGTTTGTTCGTGTGGACACCGGTAGAGGTGCTCGTACTTTCGGCGCTTGTGATCTATTCGGCCTAAGAAGATGATAACGGGTTGTTGAGAATTTTGGTGGAGGCCAATTGTATGTGCGGTAGATGATTTCCACACTATCCGACCTAGACGGCCTAGACGGACTGAAAATCGGTTAGGATGGTAACAGGTTTAGATGCGCATGGACAATATGCATGGTTTGAGCGTCATGGATTAAGCGTAAGCCGAAATGTATCTTTAAGATTTATTTCTTTGATTTAACCGATACGCACGGATCCTCGGATTGGTTTTGGACGAAATTTTGTTTTTCCGCTGCGTTATGCACGTCCGAGACCCAACATATAAATGGTGTATAATTCAAACAAACAATATATAGTTCAGACAAGCTAAATAATATGCATAATTCAGATCAAAACAATATATATTTGGTATACTATTTTGATAAAACAGTATATATACTTCAGATCAAAACAATATATAGTTTAGACAAATGGTATATATATATATATAGCAAATATATGTTATCCTCAGTTTGATGATATTTAAAACTATTCCGAACTACTAATAAACGTTGTTTGAGGTTGTCTTATAAGTTCAGATTATTGAAATGGAAATGTCTTTTATTTTGAAATGGACGCATCTCTCTAATATCGTAAGAACAAGAAGATGTTGTGCTTTAACTCAAGATTTCAAGCTTTGAAGCTCTTAGTGTAGGTTCTAAGGTTAGTTGAGTTTTTGAGTATATTATTCCATCTTAAATTGAGAAGAAAATGGGTAAAACAGACTTATTCCGTCCTCAACGGAATAACACCTGTCTATTCCGTTGTCAACGGAATAGACAATGTTCCACTCCGTTGAGGACGCAATGACTCTGTCTTTCTGGCTGCCTGTTGTGCTACTCCGTTGTCGATGAAATAAGTTCCGTTGTCAACGGAATAGTCAGGAAGTTAGCCATTTGAGCAATAATTGTCTTTGATTCAGTTCCTTTTTGGTATTCCGTTGTCAACAGAATAAGTGCGTTGTCAACGGAATAGCCAGTTTTTCCATATCTGTGAGCTTCTCCTTCCTTCTTTTAAACAGCCAGCTCAATCCGAAATAAAACATCAATTTTCAAATAGCAAAAAGCCTTTTCTTCTCTCTTTATTTATTGAATATTATTCACTCAAAAGTTTTGGGAGATTAAGGAGAGATTAGCGAGTGTTTCGTGCGTGTGTTGAAGTTAAAGAAATCGAGTGTGTAAGTTATTGCTCCATCGATTCGTCAAGGTTGTTGTAGGACGAGCGGTGGTTCGAGGTCCTATAATCGATCTTGTTTGTTAGTGATTATCAGAGCCGCAAGGCAAGTCCCGGAAAGTAGGCAACTCATGAACGTGATAAGGGCCGTTAGAGAGTAAATGGGTGGTTAAGGCTAACGCAACCACCTCACCGAACTTCGTCAACAAGTTCGTGTGTTCGGTATCTCTTTACTTTTTCTATTTACTTTAATTTCTTATTTATTTATTTATCTTTCTTTGTTAATTAGTATTCAAACAACCATCAACAAAAGTCTAAAAATATATATATATATATATATATATATATATATATATATAAAACCCTAAAAATACAAATATTTACGTTTCCGCACATTAGGCCTTTTAAACCCCCTATAGGCCTTAATCAAATAACAATATATAATTCGGACAAACGGTATATACATCGGTATCCGTTCCGATAAAACAATATATATAATTCAAACTAAAACAATATATAGATGATGATATAACATTATATAATTATATATAGTACTAAACGGTATATATATATATATATATATATATATATATATATATATATATATATATATATATATATATATATATATATATATATATATATATATATATTATTATTACTCGAACAAAACAATATATATATGATGCAATATATCTCCGACCAAAACAGTATATAGTAAGGGTGGCGCGTCAGAGCGACGAAAAAAATAAAAAATCACGAATTTTAACCCCCAGATCTATCGCGCGCAACTACAGATCGCGCCCAGGAAGTCCCCAAACAGGAGGACGTGATTTCCATTTTCCCTAAACTCATACGACCTCTTACATACATGAGCATTGCATCCAACATCTGAAAAATACAACCAACATCTGAAAAATACAACCAACATCTGAAAAATTGAAGTCTGTATTTGGGAATATCAAAGTTTAAGGGCTGTGTATGAAAGAATCAGGGATCTTTTTTGGCTGAATTGTAGTTAAGAAGAATGAATCTTATTTTTTCTGCTGTCGTGAAATTAGTGAAAATGCCAAAATGGTTGCTTTTTTTTTGGTTGTCTTTTTCTTGTATTGTTCTGTCGCTTTGGTTTTGCTTTAACTGTTTTGAATCTTATGCCCCAACATTTTTGATTTTGTGATAAAGGTTTGGACAATGACAAATTGAAGTATCATGAGTTGATTTCTCAACAAAAGGGCAGATATAAACATAATTATATAAGAAAATTTCAACAATTTCAGAGTTAAACACAAGTCCAACAAAAATTTAATTACAAGAGTATGAAAAGAAGACAACTTTTTTGGTATTAATCATCGCCATTTTATTTTAATTTATTTATTTATTTTGAATTACAGTTTTGGTAAGTTTAAAGGAGCATGATGAGCAAGCGATGAAAAGAGAGGAAGTTTTGGCAATTGTTTTAACAGGTAATTAAAATAAAGTTTTTTCTCACGTATTAATTTTTTTATTTGTATTTTTCCAATACTCAAAAGATGATACAAGAAATTTGTTTTTATTCAATTTATGTAATATATTTCAATTTATTTATTATTTCATTGCCATGAAAAAATGTATCAGTATGCTTTTGATCTATTTTTTTCTAAAATTTTTATCCAAAAATTAAGTAAATTTTGTTGGTATTTAAGTTGAATTTTTTGTACCATCACATGATTAAAGATCAAATAAACCATAAGTTTACCACTAAATAAATAAAAAATAATAAAATATGATATAAAATAAAAGGATTGATTCACTACACCAATAAACCAATTTGGTATGATGTTCTTTAAAAATAAAAAATAAAAAAAAATAAATCCAAAATTTACAAAACCCTAATTAATAACACAAATGAAGGGTGCAAATGGGAGGTTTTGATATAAATGCTTTTCAGAGTGGAACCAGTAATTCCTAAAATCTTAAGCTACTTTTTTATTCCATTTTATTTTATGATTTAATATTTTTTCTAATTGTTTTCACCTACAATATTTTTTAATTATATAAGGTACTAAGGAGAAATTTGGAATCACGCCAAATGATTTTCTCTCTTATTACATAGAAGGTAAAATCTAAATTATTACATTTTTACATTTCTGACCTAGGAAAACTAGAAATTTGTTTTTCTTCTTATAAATATATGTGTTAAAAAAAAATCCTCTTAAAGAGAGTAAATGGATGTAACCAACTTTTCTCTGACTTACAACAATTTAAGATTTGTGAGAGCATATATGTGTAAAATACTCAGTTCTCATTTTTTTAATACATAAAAGGTATTTTTACATTTATGACCTTGCAAAACCAGAATTAGCTTTTTCTATTTCTAA
Organism: Juncus inflexus; assembly: GCA_024447665.1. NCBI lineage: Eukaryota > Viridiplantae > Streptophyta > Magnoliopsida > Poales > Juncaceae > Juncus > Juncus inflexus. The sequence continues at coordinate 10,639,377 of JAJHPC010000014.1, read as the reverse complement.
ATATGTTAAAATAAATCCTCTTAAAAGTGGGTAAAACTTAAAAGGATAAAACCATTTTTTTTGTTTTCACAACAGTTTAAGATTTGAGAGGGTATATATGTAAAATACTCAATTTTCATTTTTTATATTTCAGATGCCTAAAAGCCATCAGTTGCTGCTATAGATGGCCTTGCTCTTGGTGATCGTTTAGAAATTACTATGGTATAATTTACTTTAATTAATTAAATAATTTTCTTTTCTAGTTCATATTTTACATAATAGCATAATTTTCATTTTTTTCGTTAAAAGTATTAGAGATGTCCCAAAAATATCCCTTTGCTAGTATAAAAGAAATATATTTTAGGTTTTGTATGTTGGGTTTTTTCCTCAATTTGCAAGGACGGGTGATATATTATGAGGTTTTCTAGGGTTCAAATAGTAATTTTCCTTATAAAAAAAACAGATTAAATATTTTTATATTTTATGAGGAATTATGTTTTTGGTTTAGAAAGGCATGCCATGCAAGAATGAGTACTCCAAAAGGTACCAAATATCAATTAATATTCCTTTGGTAGTAAAATAGAAATACATTTTGGGTTTTTTGTATGATATTACTCAATTCACAAGGATGAATGGTATATTTTCATTTTTTTAGGGGACAAATTGGAATTCTCCTTAGTAAAAATAAATTAAATATTTTCATAATATTATGACGAATTATATTTTTGGTTTAGAAAGGCATGTCATGCAAGAATAAGTACCCCAACTCGGTATTATTCCTGGAATGGGAGGTAATTAATTTAATTTATTATTATTTTCTTAACCTTTTTATTTGTTAATCTTCTTTTTTTGAGAAATTTAGCAAAAAAAGCCCCTCCATTATGCTTATGTTACAAAGAACCCTTCTATTCTTTAGGGAATTGCAAAAAAGAACCATCTATTCTTTAGGGAATTGCAAAAAAGAACCATCTATTTTTTAGGAATTTGCAAAAAAAAAAAAAAAAAAAAACTGCATTTCCTAAAGAATAGAGGGGCTTTTTTGCAATTTCCAATACTGGAGGGGCTTCTTATGCAATTTTCAGTAATAAAAGGACTTTTTTTGCAAGTTTCCCTATTTGTTATCCTCCCAATCAGTTTTTATTTAAAAAAACATGACACAGATTTAAAAAAAGAAAAAGATTTTTTTTTGAGTGAAGGTTCATTCCCGAGTGAATGGGAGGTAATTTCATTAATTTTATTTTTATTTTAACTTTTTCTTATTTTATTATCTTATTATATTTAGAAATTTAACAAAACGCCCTGAATTATGCTTAAATTGCAAAAAAACATTAATTAGAGTGATTGAGATGTCTTAACTGATGGTGTTAAATACTTACATCATAACAAATGACAAGTTTTTTTTTTCTGCAATTTCCTAAAGAGTAGGTTTTTTTTTTTTTTTTTTTTTTTTGCAATTTCCTAAAGAATAGAGGTTTTTTTATTTCTTGCAATTTCCTAAAGAATACACATGTTTTTTTTTTTTTGCAATTTCCAAAAATGGATGTTTTTTTGCTGAGCATAATGTATGGTCTTTTTTCTTTTTTTTTTTTTTTTTGCAAATTCCATATTTTATTTTTTCCCCGTTATTATATATTTTTTTAAATATGGCCCAAATTAAGAATTGCATCTAAAGATTTAATTTTTTGTAATTTTGATTAATATTTACTTGATTTATGTTGATTTTGTTGAGTGCTTTTGAGTTCTCATTTTTTGCATTTTTTTCGTCTGCTTTTTTTAATATTTTTTTGATTTATGTTGATTAATTTAGGTATACAGCTTTGTAAGATCTTGAAATGATTCTTGTAATTTCTTTCTTTTTTCTTTTTGTTTAATTATTTAATTTTCTTTTTGATCTTCAAATAATCATTAAATTCTTTTACCAGTACGAACCATGTCCAGCTTTGTAAGATACACTGTTTCATCGAAAAAACCAAAAAATAATAAGAAATAAACCAAATTTACACAAATCCAATTAGAAAACTCCAAATGCACAAATTAACAAGCACAAAAGAATCATTAAATATACTCCTCTTACTAAAGAAGTAAATTTTATCTCTTTTGTGGTTGTTGTTATTTTGTGAATTTGGAGTTTTATAATTGGATTTGTGTAAATTTAGTTATTTCCTTTCAATTTTTTTCGGATTTTTTAATGAAACAGTATATCTTACAAATTAGGACCTGGTTCGTACTGGTTTCAATATACCAATATCGAAATAGCACACAAAATAACTACTAAACATACTTCTCTTAATAAATGCCACTAAATTCCATCTTTTTTTTTAACAGCAATCAAAATCAATTAAGGCCAAAGAACCAAAATTAACTGAGCCTAATCAGCTCTGTACATAACCGACAAATTACCGTCAATTAAGGACTCGCGTGAGATTTTGAATCTTGCGAGTACTGAATTGCAAAAAGAACGAGCGGCTGAGATTAGATCTTGAGGCAATCTGCTTCTTCGCCCTTAATTGATTTTGTTTTCTGTTAAAAAAATCATGAGATTTGATTTAGTGGGAACTAAAAAGAGAAGTATATATTTAATAGCTCTTTTGTGGTTGTTATTTTGGGTATTTGGAGTTTCCTAATTGGATTTGTGTAAATTTAATTTTTCCTTTTCATTTTTTTTGTTTGGATTTTTCAGTGAAAAAAAATATATCTTACAAAGCTGGGCCTCGTCCATACTTGTTTGGATAGACATAGATAGATCAATACTGATAATATCGTAAAAACAAAATATTAAATATATTAATTTCCATTAATTTTTTTTACAGCAATCAAAATCAATCGCTCAGCCTAATCAACTCTTTAAGCCTCTCTCAAGAGTTAATCTCAGCCGCTCGTGCTTTAGCCTTACAAATCTCAAATAAAAAAAAACTCTGATTAAAACACTCTACAAAAATGATAAATTGCGTCAATTAAGGACGCGGGTGAGATTTGCAAACTTGCGAGGACTGAATTGCAAAAAGAACATCAAGCTTGACTTATTAAGGTCTGTTAATAATATTACTGTATTAATAAATTAATATTTAATGTTAGTATTATTGAAAGTCTGTTAATAATATTTATTAATTATTAAGGTTTGTATTAAAAGTCTGTTAATAATACTAATCAGCTAATATTTAATGTTTTATTTTCACAAGTTAAAATATATATTTTTTTTAAACGGACACAAGTTAAAATGTTAAAGCACTTTGTATATCAAAAAAATAAAAAAAATTGTGTATTTTAATATTGTACAGCATTCATGTTATTCTGTGTTTGAGGGTGATCAATGATGTATAAGATTTTTAAGATCTTAGTGAATTTATTGAAATTTCTGATGTTTAGTATTGTTTAGACTCAATTGTCAAATAAAAAGAGTAAAAAGGGAAAAAATCGAACTGAATTATAAAATTCTATGTTTTGAATTAAGGTCTGTGAATAATTCGAGTATATTAACATTTTAATATTTCATTTAAGTTAAATATTAAGCATGTCAAAAAGTAAAATTTTTGTGCCTGTTTATAACATACAGCCTCATTATTATCGTTCTTATTATAATGAATTGATGTTTAGCATCATTTTAGTCTTTATACTCAATTGTGTACTTAGACAGAGGAAAAATTAATTCAAAACAAAAAATAAAAATAAAAAACGAACTGAAATATGGTGCTTGCCTTGATGAGGCTCATGTAACTTCAAAGGTAAATAACTATTTAGGGATTTTTGCACATAACCCCTCTATTAAACTTGTTATTCATCATTTTATTGAAGTAATAGTTTCAAACTTTGATTTGTTAGAAAATGAATCTTAAACACCAACAAGCCAAGAGAAAAAAAATGACAAACATCATTTAAACTCATTGAGCCTCAAACAACTCAATTAAAAAAGTAACACTTTTAATAATAATAACTGCAATTAAGCTTTGAACAACTAATAAAAGAAATTAATTTTCCTGAAAAAATATTAATTACAATGATTAAGATGACTAACCCTAGTGCTTTTCTGCAATTGTAATAATGCTGAGGCTTTTTTTTGCAATTTAACCATAATACAGTGGATTTTTTGCAAATTTCTCTTTTATAATCCTTTATTTTTTATTTTTAATTTTTAATTTTTTAATTTAATTCGTTGAATTATACAGGTACCAGGAATAACTGACATTGGTCTATTTTATTTATTGAAATTTTTTGTTGCATGATTTTCAGAGAATTTACAAAGCCATGTGAAGAAAGGAAAAGTGACTCAAGAAGAGTTGGAAAAAAGACTTTCTTTACTTATGGGATTTATGAACAATTGCATGATTTAAACATTGTTATTGAGGTAATTGCAAAAATGCCCCTGCATTATTCAAAAATTTCCCATAAAGCAAGCTGGATTATTTTTTTGCCCCCTATCAAATTAACTGTAATTTTTTTTCATCCAATATGAATTTTAAAAGACCAAAATGTCCATCATATATTGTTTTCATACTTTATTATATTTAATTAGAAGTATAAATAAACAACACTATTTTTGAATATAATATTTCACGTTTTTTTTATAACTGATAATTTGCCAAAAAGTCCCTGTATTATGCCTAAATTGTAGAAATAAAATTAGTTTTGATAACTGATGATTTTCTTAGTTGCACAATCTAGTTTCAATTTAGCTTTGATTGGGCCTTAAGCATTAAATAATCCTTGTATAAGTATCACTGAAATAAATAACTCAAGTGGTTTCATTTTGCTCAACCATTTATTTTATTTATATACTTTTGTGCCTTATTTTTAATATTATTATTTTTTTATGGTTTGACTGGCGGTTACAGAAGATCTCTTACTGGAAACAAATTTCTTCTGTGACTTAGAAAAATATTGCAATTCACATTGCATATTTGTGCCTAATAATTCAACAATTGACTTAAATCTCATCGGTCAAAGGACCAAATCGCGTATTATTGGAGCAAACATTCATTTCATGTTTAGTTTTATCCTTCTGAAAATCGTACTTTTTTACAGTTCTAAAAATGTAAATATAAATTTTTATCCTTCTAAAACTCAAAATACATCATATTTATCCCTCGAAAAATGCAAATATCAAATTTGTTTATTTTTTCAAAATTCCAAAATATATCATGCTTATTCTTTGAAATCTTTCTATGGACAAATATATCCTTTTTTTGATATTTTTGTATGTGAAATTGTCCGTAAGGATAATATGATATATTCTAAATGTTGGAAATTTGATATTTGTATTTTTAGTGGGATAAATATGATATAGGTTTTGGAGTGCTAGATCTGATATTTATAATATTAGTGGGGAACATATGATATTTTAAAGTTTGGGAGGTTAAATGTATTTTTAAGTTTTGTAAGCGTGCAAATGTTATTTTCAGATTTCTATGGGTACTCATGAAATTTTCTTATACTTCAACACAAAACCAAAGAACTAACAAGAATATTTTTCTCTTTTATTGCCAGCTCAGCAATCGGTAATAATTCATACACCCAAAATGTCCCCACAATCTGTGCTCGACTTTCTAAATCTCACGAAACATTTGCAATAATAATACTTTTTATTATTTTATTTTGTTTTAGTTTACATCTTTATTTGTTTCAATGATAAAAGAAGTGAATAAATGTAAATAAAGTGTATAATAAAGAAAGAAAATATTGTTTTGGTCATAGCAAGTATTTTCACTGTTTCATCTCTTTTGAGGGAAAAATTACATTTCAAAATTTGGTCCTAAAAAATACTTATTTTTTTTATCTATTTTCTGCATTTGGGAAGACTATGCTTGTATTTCAAATGGTTCGAAATACAAATCAAATCTTATTTCTTCTATGCATCAAGATAAAAGGACCGGTACGTACTAACAAACCTGTACCAGTTTGAACAAAGATGAAAAATACTGTATTGCAAATTCCCAATGGGATTTCGCGTAAATAATCTGATATTTTTCATACATTTGATAGGGTTTATTTGTATGATGATGAAAGAAAAGCAAGTCAAGATCCTGATATTGTAAAATATGTTGAGAAATCGAGGCGAAATTCCAGTTTTGCATCTGATAATGCGGTATATATTATATTATTTTATTTGTTGTCGCTTTCATTATTATTTTTTCGCATTACATTAAGATCTTTTCAGTCACTAAACAAAATTAAAAAGAAATACTGGAAATTAGAAGAGTTTTATATAAAAAACAAAGGGTTTAGCGAAACGAATTAGATAAACATACAAGTAAACTAATGAAGGAGAAATTCCGGTTTTTGCTCCTGATTTGAGATTTATATTATATTTCCTTTTGTCTGTATGTGATTTTTCATATTATTCTTTTACGTAATTTTTCCCAAAAACAAAAGATTAGATAAATACTAACTATAGGTTAAAAAGAGAATATTATTTTCTTTTCTTTTTACATTTTTAACATAATGCTAAGGGTAAATACACTTAAATACTATATTTTCCAGCTTCTCCTAAAAAAAAGTAAAAATAATAAATAAATTAATTTCCAGCTCAGATTTCTACAATCGCAAAACCCTCATTTAGGCTTTACACTCGGTTTCATTATAAAGTGAAATTGAAAACATAAATAATCACATTATGTTCTTTATGTTTTACTTAGTTATGAAGTTAAGAGTAAAATTTACATTTTTGCCCCTGAAAGATGGCAAAATTGTCAGAGAAGGATATAATAGAAATGAATCATGATATTATCCCCACTTATAAATGACCCTTTGACAACTACTACTATTAAAGAGAATATTATTTTTATTTTACATTTTTAACATAATCAATTGCAAAGGTTTATTTGCAAACACACATCCATATTTTATTTCCAGCTTTTCCTCAAAACAAAATAAGAAGAACAAATGAAAAATTAAGCTGCGTAAATTTATATTTTTACCCCTGACAGGTGGTAAAATTAACGGAAAAGGATATTAATTATAAACGAAGCTTAATTATAAAATACTCAAAGAGGGGTTTTGTTTCAAATCGTCAGATTTAGATGATTCCATTTTGGGCGCTGGTTTATTTTTCATAAAACCCCCTGAACTTAAATTTTTTAGGCAAAAAAATTTTGATTGGTCCTTCCAAAACTTAACATATCATATTTGCCCTTCCAAAACATGAAGAATATTGGATTATCCAAATTATTTCTTTTAATTGGAAATGTCAAATTTGCCGTTTCAAAACATGAAAAATTGCATTTTTTTTCCTTACCTAATTCTTTGTGGTTGAACTCTAAATAGCATATTTGCCCTTATCAAATTGTTAAGTGTCAAATTCAATCTTTGAAATATTTAAAAGTCGAAATGTGATCGTTTAATTGGAGATGTAAGCTGGTATAATTCTGAGCTTTTGAAAGTAGACTTGATATTTGTATTTTTGATTGGGTAATTTGATATTTGAATTTTTTTATGGATTAATTTTGTATTTGCATTTTTCGAACGACAAAATTTGCTAACTTTGAGTTTACAAAAATAACCTAAAAAAGATCATTTGCTTATTATTAGCCTTATTTTGATTAATTTGTTAATATTAATATGTTAATTGTTTATATTTTTTTATTCATCAGAGGGGGCATAATGTTTTAGGCCGATTCGTGCAAAATATGTATCAAAAAGATTGGAAGTTTGTCTACAAAATATGGTGCAATTTTTAAGTCCTATAATTATCTGGCCGAAAGAGCTTGAAAAGAATTATCTTTGGTGAGAAAATAGGAAAATATCATAAATTAATCAAGAAAAAAAATTAAAAAATTTATAATTTTTTTATATTGACTGATTATTAAATGTGAAGTGTGATGCAGGGAGCTCAGTTTGAAGCCAAGTCTCGATTGTAATTTGTAAAAGAATAACAACTTGAATACTTATTGTTTTTCCATCAAGATAATAAAGAATTTTGTGCTTATTTTTTTTATTTTCAAATTATTTTTAGTTTTATCTTGAAAAGTGATTTCTTCGAATGTATCTTTTAATAAGCTTTGGTTTTAACAATATTAAATGTGTACTTCATTTGCATCTTTTCCTACTTATGATCTTATAGACTTGAAAACTGTGCCCGGATCCATTTTCTACATGTATAAACAATTTGATATTGACATGAAAATGGGTTCAAATATCTAGAGATGGACTTCAAAATTCAAATCCAAACTTGGTTCAATGGATTCAAATATCATGTTTTTTTTAACCCAACCTTAGTTTAATGACTTCTAATTTCATTTGAAACCTGAACCTGACTTGACCACATGATTTGAGTAAATTTTCACATATGCACAACATACACCGTATGTTCAAAGTATATTTGTCCACATATGTGGAGTAAACATATACAAAGTCATTATTTAAGTTCTTCAATTTTCATAAATTATCTCGAGTTGGAATTGAGATTGAGTATAATGAAAAATTGAAGTTTCAATTTCTCCTTCTCATAATGATGTCTCCATACTCTTTCCTCATCTATGCTCGCCCCTCTCTCTTTTACAACTCTCCGCAATTTCTCTTTGAATACATTGCATGCTTGCGTACATAAATTTTGTCTCTCATTTTTCATGTCTTTGCACTGAACTGTTTCTTTTTTAAATAAAATGCTGAACTTTCAAAGCAAGTGTGCGCAAGCTCCATTGATTCAAGTCTAGTTAAATCGGCAACCATCATCTCCGACTCTAATACCGACATTCAGCCTGATTGTTGTCAGTTTGTGACAATCATCACAATTGCTCTTTTCTTCCACTTCTAAACCCCATCAGCCTCCTCATTATCACCCTGATCATCACCCTGAGTGCCGTTGGTGAGGTGAGGTGGTACCCTAGGAATTATTGCGCGGACTGATAAATTGGTGTATAATATTATTTAAATTATAATTTTTTTCATTAATTTAATTAATGTTTTCTTACCTATGCAGCAAAGGCATATGGTTTTGTTTCTTCATCACCACGGCACGCGCTCAGCTCTGATATGTATCGTTACAGCCTTATAACGTTAACACGAATAATTCTTTTTTTGTTTTTAAGAATAATTTCGAATGTATTCCAAATATATTTATAAAACAAATTAACAACATATAAACACAATGGTCTGATGATGTTTGATGATGAAGATGACAAGGATAACGGTGACGATGATGATCAAGGCAGTGGCGGAGATGATAAGGGAGATATTGAGGTGGCCCGGGACCAAACACAGAAAATAATAGGAGGAATAAGGAGATGAAAAAGGAGAGAATACTTAGGAAGAAAGGTAATTTTTTATGAATTATTTTTATTTGTTTGGTCCCGGGCCATTGTTCTTGTAGCTACCACCTCAAAGTTAGAGCAGGTTGGAGGAGACCATTGTGTTTGTATGTTATTAATTTGTTTTGTAAACATATTTGGAATACATTGAGAATCATTCTTAAAAACAAAAAAAGAATCCTTCATGTAAACGTTGTAAGACTGTAACAACGCGTATCAGAGCTGTGTGCCCGCCGTGGTGGTGCAGAAACAAAATCATATGCCTTCATTGCATAGTAACAAAACATTAATTAAATTAATAAAAAAAATTACCATTCAATTAATATTATACCCTAATTTATCAGTCCTCACAATCGTTCATGGGGTACCACCTCATCTCACTGGCGGCAATTAGGGTGATGATCATGGAGGGTGATGAGGGTTTAGAAGTGGAAGAAAAAAGTAATTGTTATTATTGTCACAAGCTAATGCAGCGTTATACGAGGTACACCAAACCATGGAGGCGCGGGAATTCACTCTTGTGTTACGAGTGCATGAGTAAGTTAGAAAGAAAATAATTAAGTTAATTAAATTGATAAAAAAATGATAAGCTGTATCTAATATTGGTGTTGTTTGACAGAAAAACTTGATGACTTCTCCAACGCGTACATGGAGAATGACCAGACTGAGGAGACAAATGACGACGACGGTGTTGAGGGATCTAAGAATGAGAATGATGGGTCTGATGACAATGATGGTGATGAAGGATCAAATGACGACGATGAAGCATCAAATGATGATGATGATGATGAGAGGTGGGAGATGACGGTTCAGGTGGCAGTGATGAGGGTGAGGAAGAAAAGATCTGTTGTGACGATTGTCAAGAGGAAATGCCGATAGAGGATAAGAATGACTTCCCGTCTCGACGCGGTGACTCCTCCTCTGTGTGGCGTGTCTTGGTAAGACAAAAAAAACAATACTTTAATTACATTAATACAAAAGGGGGAATTTAATTAATATTTCTATTCATCGGTGAGGATAATCGAGAGCTATGAGAAATATTGCAAGTGTGATAGAGAGGTTGATGATGAGGATCAGGGCGGAGATGATAAGGAAGATGATGAGGAAGGTGATGGTGGTGGGTGGGACCAAACACATAAAATAATAGGAGGAAGAGGGCGATTAAGAAGGAGAGGAAACTTAGGAAGAAAAGTAATTTTTTTTATCAATTATTTTTTATAGTTAATAATTATTAATTGTTTTTATTTGTATTTTGATTTGAATATGATCAAATGTTAGAAAGTTGGATTGGTAAGAATAAAGATTTTATAATAGAGAAATTTTATTCAAGACTTTTTTTCGATAATTATCTGCATGTTTTCACTTTTTGAGATAATAAGCTTATTAAAAGTTTAAAAATATTATTTTTAGATTTATTTATACAAAATGTTGTGACTAAGAGATTTTTTGTTGTTGTGTCAATAATATAGGTGCGGCTGGAAAGTGAGGAGGGCAATGTTATTTTGTTGCTGTTAAGAACAACTCTAATTTTTCATTATACTATTCCGCAATTCTAACTCTGAATAATTTATGAGAATTGAAGAACATAAATTATGACTCTGCATATGTATATTCTGCATATGTGGAGACATATACTTTGCATATACATGTTGTGCATATGTGAAAACTTACTCCAAAATTAAAAAAAAAAAACTCATAAGGAGATGACCACTTCAATTTTGGATGTTTATATACCATAGTAGTCTTATTTCTAATATAGCTAGTAGCAAGTATTGAAAGTAGGGATAATCATAACATTTTGATTGTTATATATTCTGATAATTCATATCCAATATAGCATTTATTATTTTTTGTAAGGAAATGTAATATGAATTAACGATGGATATGTTTTCATTTTTTATAAGATTGTAACAACGTGTATCAGAGCTGAGCGCGCGCTGTGATGGTTCAGAAACAAAACCATATGCCTTCGCTGCATAGGTAAGAAAACAATAATTAAATTAATAAAAAAATTACAATTTAACTAATATTATACACCAATATATCAGTTCGCGCAATCGTTCCTGTGGTACCACCTCACCTCACTGACAGCAATCAGGGTGATTATCATGGTGATAATGAGGGCATTGATGAGGGCTTAGAAGTAAAATAGATGGATATGTTTCATTTTTTATAAGGTTGTAACAACGTGTATCAGAGCTGAGCGCGCGCCGTGATGGTGCAGAAACAAAACCATATGCCTTCGCTGCATAGGTAAGAAAACATTAATTAAATTAATAAAAAAATTACAATTTAACTAATATTATACACCAATATATCAGTTCGCGCAATCGTTCCTGTGGTACCACCTCACCTCACTGACAGCAATCAGGGTGATAATGAGGGGGTTGATGAGGGCTTAGAAGTAAAATAGATGGATATGTTTTCATTTTTTATAAGGTTGTAACAACGTGTATCAGAGCTGAGCGCGCGCCGTGATGGTGCAGAAACAAAACCATATGCCTTCGCTGCATAGGTAAGAAAACATTAATTAAATTAATAAAAATATTACAATTTAACTAATATTATACACCAATATATCAGTTCGCGGAATCGTTCATGTGGTACCACCTCACCTCACTGACAGCAAACAGGGTGATTATCATGGTGATAATGAGGGGGTTGATGAGGGCTTAGAAGTAAAATAGTGTATTGGTTCACCATGTCTTCTCAACTTCGTAAACGACTTCAAAACATGTTTCCTTATCGATCATGTGCGCGATAAGAGATACATAATCCGATCCCAGATGACGGTTGGATGTTATTTCTACCAGACGACGGATGCATTCTAAACTTTAGTTTTTCATTCTTGTCTCCTCCAACCTGCTCTAACTGTGTGGTGGTAGTTGCAAGAATAATATATGACGCGAATATTGGCTTGTGACAATCATCACAATTACTCTAATATATATTGTTTTTCATTGTTTATGTGTATATTATATACAAGAAATTAATCTTATATACTGTTTATTGCCTCTATATACTTTTTTTTTTGCGAAAAAAAATGTTGTACTGCATGGCGGTAAACCTCCATCATACAACATCAGGTCCCTAAAAATTAAATAGACCTAATATAAGTCTTCCATCTTCTCAAACACACTGTTCAAATGAACATTATTAAAAACACTACATAACAAACAAACTACGAAAGATTACCATATATATATATATATATATATATATATATATATATATATATATATATATATATATATATATATATATATATAATCCTCCTCAAAATCAACATCAGGCATATATTTTGTATCCTTCTCAAAAATAATTTCAGCATTAACGGATGCTTTTCTCAACTCTTTTAGTTGCCTTAAATACTCATCACTTTCTTCATATGATTCGCCGTGACGCAAATATAGGTTTTCAAGATTTGGCGAGCAACCTAAAATTCTCTCCAAAAATGAAAGGGTTATATTCATTGGTTCAATCTCAAACCTGTGAATAGTGACAAGTTTGAGTCCTTCAAAAACATTTATTCAAATTGCCGAGCTCCAATAGTTAACTACTGGGCGGCCAAGATAATCTTTAGGATTGTACCTCTGTAAAAACTAGAAAATAATTGCCAAAACTTACTAGGTCAAGTGGCAAGACACGCCATTAACTTTGGGAGAGACCCAAGTTCGAGTCACGCCGAATACATTCAACTCAATATTTAGCAAAAAGTCTAACAACCCAATGGGTTCTCTTTAAAAAAAAAAAGAAAACCCGGAAAATAATTAGCTATAATAGAATAAGGAAAAGAAGTAAGTATACTAAAGAGAAAAGTCAAAATTTGCCCCTCAACTATTAAATTGGCTCATTTTTAGTCCCTCAACTTTTGTATGGTGCAATTTTAGTTCCTCAACTATTTAATAGGTGAGTTTTTGTACTTTCATCCGTTAAGTGCTTAAGTGTCTGATAAATATGACACGTAAGCAATGATGTGGTATATATTCTTAATACATATACAATAACATGTTAATTTTTATTTAACAAATAAACATGCATAAAAAATATACATTTTTTAATAAAAATAATATTTTAAGAAAAGAGGGAAATTAATGCATTTTTTATTTTTTTCAAACATTTGTCACTTTACTAATGCCACATCATTGCTTACATGTCAAATTTAACGGACACATAAGCACTTAACGGATGGAAGGAAAACAATACACTTATTGAATAATTGAGGGACTAAAATTGGACCAATAGAAAGTTGAGGGACAAAAAATGAGCTAATTCAATAGTTGAGGGGGCAAAAATGAACTTTTCTCTATACTAAAATAAAACTGCATACCCTTATGTTAAGTGTTTCCAAATTTGCAGATTTCTGAAGTAGTGATAATATAATAGCAACAATTTGATTATCATGAAAGGGTGGCGCTATTTCTAGAGCAGGTTTCTCTTTGTCTAGAGCGGCATTCAAAAAATTTCTTGAAATGTCAAAAATACCCTTTCTTTAATTAATCTATAGATATCTATTAACAATTATTGATTTATTTGCATATTTTTATGTCGTAATTAATGTCAACAAAAATGGTAATAACATTATTGCCAATAAATATGATATTTATTTCTAATCTTTTATTTCTATTTTGCCTCCATGCTCCACCATACAGGTATCTTTATTTTTCCTCAATGGAGGATTAGTGAAAGAACACTTTAATTGCCCAACTAACAATGGTGATGATGAAATAAAAAAAATCTAATAAACAAGTTTTTGGAAAATTATCAAAACTGGCCTCCTAATCAAAAAGAAAATGCTAGAATTTTTTTTATGAACTTGTAGATCATTAATTAACCGTACTTTTTAAACCAATATTCAATCTCGTAGAGGCCGTAAACCAAGGTAAAATAAAAGAATGCCAAAATAAAAAGTTATACAAATCGTGATGTTTCAACATTTGAACTTGTGGATGAATAAAAAAGGAAGTTGTTAGGTGGTTCTGAGTCAATATCATTTGTACAAATGAAAACAACCTTGTTAGTCCATGTAATGATATGGAATAAGGAGCGAATTGTGTAATTCAAACAACTAATCATGGTGATCGCTGGAATATCGAGGGAAACATAAACAAAATATTGAGCATGAAATTCTGCATTTATTTGCAATAATGTTGTTGTCCATTTTGTTTGAATTAATTAATAAAATAAAAGATTAATGTACGAATAAATCAATAATTATGCAATAAATATCTTGCTTAATTAAAGCAAGGGTATTTTCGGCATTTTTGTGAAAAATTCAAATATCGCTCTAGACGACGAAAAAGTGGCTCTAGAAATAGCGCCATCCATCTTGAAAATGTAATTGCACATGTAAACACTTCAATTTCGGAAAATTGAAATCCGATCTCACCAACGGATATGCATGTGAGAGATACAGTAATAAATATATTAGTCACTAATTAATCAATCAATTCTAAATTAATTAATTAACACAAAATAGCGAAAATAATATAGATGTAAAAATTCAAGCTTACCATTAGAAAATTATTTCCCATGCTCATTTTTTTCTACTTCAGAGATGGAACCAAGAGCCAGAATAAAGTTGTTCTGCCTATTATAATAACTATTATTATTATTATTCAGTATTGAAGAATCTATTAAATCAAGATGATTTAGCAACACCAACTTTGGTGCATATATTTTCAAACTAGGAAAATTAGTATTTATATATAATCTTTTCAAATTCGGTCCATGAATTTTCAAATCAATGGCCGAATCCAAATCAAGCAAGAACAAAGTCTCCAATTTGGGGCTACCCAAAACCAATTTCTCCAAATCCTCCTTAGAAATAATATCAGTCAATTCAAGAGAAATGAGATCCTTGAACCCTTCAAACCTGAAAGGCAATTTAAGCAAACAATTGGCTAAATTTAGTCGATTCAAATTATTGCAAGAGAGAAAATGCATCGGCATTTCACCTCTCACCAAAGCGAGATGCAAATCTTTAATTCCTTTTATTTTCAAGTCCAAAATCCACTTTTCAAGAGTTCTTTGATAGCAATCTTTTTCAGCATTAAGTGTGAATTCATAAATCGAACCGTTGTGTTGAGACAAAATCGAATCAACGATTCTTTCTAATTGCTCAGAGTCATAATCCTCATAATATTCATATTAAAATAAATCAATTTTGGGAATTGCGGTCCATGTTTTCGCCATTGCTTTCATAAAGAATTGAGGATTTTTTCCTTGAGAGTTTAAGGAAGTTCGGTTATACGGTCGGTTTGTTTGGAGGCAATTTTGAGAGCTTTGCGTGCTCTTCTTGTTAGGTGGGTCATTTATATAGTAAAATGGCTGCATAAAAAAATTAATGTTATGTGAAATTTATGGTAAGTTAATAAACCGGAAGTATGAAAATTAAACTAGTAGTGAGAGTTTATAATTTTAAATAGTCCACAAACAATAATGTTTCAGGACTCTAGAATCGCAAATATAGTTTGCGTTTTTCTATTTTGGAAAAATTAATTTTTTATCGCCTTCAAATTCTTGGATCGCAAATATTGTTGGCGTTTTTTATATTTTGGAAAAATTAATTGTTAGAAATTTAGAACGCTAGAATCACAACAAATATAATTGGTGTTTTTCTATTTTGGAAAAATTAAAATTTAGAGCTTTAGAACTCAAGAATCGCAAATATTGTTTGCGTTTTTCTATTTTGGAAAAAATAAATATTAAAGCTATTTGTTTGCGATTCTTTATTTTAGAAAAATTAAACACTTCATTACCTTTTCTAATTTTTTTTATTTTTACACACATTCAAATTTTCCATATGATTTCATGCAAGTACTCAATAATGAAAAAGACAAATATTTATTATTTATTTCAAGTGTCACTTTCCTTAAATTAGTTAGTGAAATACAATTAATAATTTATTTGAAGTGTTTTTTCTGTAGACTAGTTAATGGGAGTCAAACATAATACCATATCTAAGTTAGTAAACAATCTTGACTAATAATCAGTCAATTTCCATCTTTTAATGAGGTTACAAAGCTTCAATCTTTGATCTCAAATTGGTCTTAGATCTATCTCAGTGTTGTCAATTGAGTGATAAGGTTGAACCAAAACCAAAATTTGAGCTTGCAATGAATAGATCAACACAATAATCAATTAATTGATATTGTTACAACATTTAGATCAAATTTCAGATATGCAAAATATTCAAATTTTTGATATATCAAAATTTTGGATCAAATTTTAAAAAACTAACTAACCAAATGAGATGAAAACCGCCCTGCAGCAATATTTGAAGGAAAGAGAAAACCGAGATCCAAAATAAAATCCACAAAAATGAAAACAACATTACTTTTGATAATCTGCACTTGGTAATTCAGAACCAAGATTAAAATACAGTGTTAATCAGTATAGAGAATTTTTTTTTGACATTTCTAGTAAATTCATGCAAGTTCCGTGTATGATTGTAACTAAAAAAAGTGTAAAAATAGTTAAGACAAGAAAATATTACAAAACTTGAATGGTCGAGAGGTAAAAATAAGATTAATGTCCATATGTATCCTTCATTTGTTTTCACAAAATGAAAACTATATTTACATTTCAAAATTTCCTCTCTCTAAAGTGTAAATAAATGTTAAATAAAACAAAGAACAGAATAGAATCAACTTGCATTGATATTTTATATATTCACCTGGTTCACAGTAGACCAACGCATCTTAGACACGGTCTACTGAACTCCAGGTCTATTAATTCCTTCTTAGTTTCATCGATCGGTTTAACATCTTTCGCGCCTTCACTTTCTCCTTCTCTCTCTTCTTCATCTATCGATTGATCAGGTAGAAATGGAGCACGAAGGAGGTTTGGGCTCGCGATTTGAGAATGCGAGCTTCTCGTTTAGTGAAGAAGGGGGCCTAATTTCCCAAATCAATGTAACTAATCCGTATAATCTGAATTCGGAAGCCTGATTTGTTGAAGTTTTTAGGACAATGAAGCTGATGGGTTTTGAACAATTTTGTTTATTTTCTATCAGGTTTTATTCTCAGCGTTGGATTTTGAGTTTCTTATGGTTTGCTGTTTTGATATTTCTGTTTAATTCAGTTTTTTGGTTTCGATTAAGTAATAATGTGCTTGATTTTGTGAAATTGCGAGATCCAATTTGTGCGATTGGTTCTCGTTCCAGACTCCAAATTGGAAGAATTACATAATCCAGTACTCTTTTTGTTTAATCTTCTCTTGTGTGGAATTGCATTGAAATGATTTATGTAGAAAGGTATATAACATATCAGTAAGAGAAAATGATATCATCTTTTGATACACCAGTCAGTGACGCTTTTAATTAACCTCCATTACAGCATTACCATTTCTTTTGTTTTTTTGCTCTGTTTTTGTCTAATTGAAAAATAAAAACTGAACTGTCTCCTAATTATTAATGCATAATTACATGATTCAAGGTTCATTGTGCATATAACCCTAAATTGAAGCTCAAAAATGGCTCAATTTAGCCTAATTTCTCACACATGTAACATTCATATTGCATTTTCTTTTAAAATATCTCTGGTATGTAATCATTAATGATATTTTCTTTTGGAAAATTCTGGATTGATGTTGTTTGTAATGATGACTAGATTCCTTCTGCTAATTTTCAAGGTAAGAAATTAAAAACTATATAATTGTGTGTGAACATAATGATATATTTCATAGTAGTTGTCTGTATTACAATAGTGAACATAATTTTCCACTTAACAGATTGGATTTTTTTTTTCTACAATTCAACCAGATCCTAAATTTGGTCTACTGCTCATAATTTTTTAAGGCTGTTAAATTCTAAAATAACTAAGAATCCATTTCTAGCTTTAAGAACTAATCAGAAATTCAGTTCCTAGTTTTCCAGTACCACTGATTTCAAGGAGAACTAATAATCGAATTACTGATTTAGTTAAAAATCAGGATTTCAAATCCCTGATTTTTTAAAGGGTTAAGCAGCTCTAGTAAACTAGAAATTTAGATTTCGATTTACCTAAAATTAAGGAATTCAATATATTGAAAAAGACATTCTGTTAAGTGAACTGAACTAGCTGAAAACTATCCAAGTTTTGGAAATGAGGGCCATTTTGTAAAAGTCTCTATCAAAAGTAATTTTATATACATGGCAGAACATTGGAAGTTGGAAACCCTAATTGCTCTAACATTGTGATTTTCACTTAACAAATTAATCTTTCCCATATGTTGTATGTATGATATGTTAGTCTTCCCTTTCAAAATCATCTCATAATTAACGGCCCAATGTTGAATACTTGGAATTGAATTCACTACTTTAGTTTTCAATAATTCTGTTAGAACGTAGGGTTTACGATGTTTGACATTTTATTATATTTTCTTCTTGTAGGATTACATGCGATGTGGTGATAAAGAAAACACATATTTCTCATGATCCTAATAGACACTCTTATGTGTGAACATCTATAGTTAAGTCACAATAAAATTGTGATTCCATTCAGTTGTTAAAACGTAACTTTTCAGTTGCTATTTGTCTTGATTATGTTAGTTAATGTATTTAAGTGTAGTTGGAATCTGAGATGTCGGTGGAAATTGAATCGGGATACTAACAATGCAAAAGTAAGTCGTGGATTTAATCAATGTTTTAAGAATCGATACAAAGTTTTTGTTGGAAAAAAAGAAATAATGGTTTTGCGTAAAAAAATATATTGGTAATTATTACAAATTGTGCTATATAACTAATATTAGATTTGAATAATGTTTTCTCATAGATATTCTGATAGAATAATCAAATAGGAAGGAAAACCAATCTAGCACTAATTATTAGTGATATAATTAAAGAGAACTCATATTATTGGACTACGCAAAAAACAATGATTAATAGCTATATTTAATATCATTTAATTTTATTATCAGGTGAATATAAATATAACTCTGTATGACAATTTTGTTAATTCTATATTAATATGTAATAAATAGTTAGTCTCTAATCAATTGAAAAAAATAAGTAGCTAGTTGTTTGCTATTTTATTCTACTCATTATGATAAATGAAAATATTGATCTTAAGAAAATGCCACGACTTAGAAGTTTTTTTATTCATGCAAATTACTTGAAAGGGCATAAATCACTCGTATCTAGTACATCAAAGTTTTTTTATTCATGCCAGTTACTTGAAAGGGCATAAATCACTCATATCTAGTATATCAAAGTTTTTTTATTCATGCCAATTACTTGAAAGGGCATAAATCACTCATATCTAGTACATAAAAAATTCACACTATGAAATTGTATGAATTTAGAAGGCATACAAGAAATTCAGCCTATTTTTATTCTTACTCTATACAATTATTTTATTTTGGGTGTTTCTCAGCATTTCTGGAACAATTTTTTTCACAAACACATATCTTGCATACTAATTTGTAGTGAAATTATTTTTTGAAATGTCTATGTCCCGCTTCCATTTTCTTATACAAAAAATCGGATTACAACATTCCCACGGGCCAGGCCTCATTACTCCCAATAGGCCCAAATTAGGTCAAGAGAAAGCCTGGGGTTCTCTAAAGATAAATTGGCGAAAATTTTAGTAAATTACGTTTTTACACTCATCCGATCTCTTTTTTCCTCTTATATGTAGTAATTTTTCTTTTCCTTTCCTTTGGCGTCACGGATTTTATTCCCAATAGAAATGTAAAATTTGCAATCAAGTCCTTCACAGGAAATACTACTATTGTAGTAATAAGTGAAAAATGGAGTAAATTTATAGTTATACCTATAGATTAGATAATTGTTATATTATTTAGTTCAGCAAATAAAATAGTGAATCTTAAGTACAATCATAAACTGAATACATGTAAACCACATCAAACTGCAAAATAAACATCAATAAATTTTTAGATTTACAAATCAATGTCAAATTAACAATATATAATTGGCATCTTCACGAACAAGAGAAATTCACAGCAACAAGATGATAGAGTATACTGTAAAGTTCCAAGACCACCAAATATTGACACTTTAGAAGTATTTTCTGATTATAAAATATTCCAAGGTTTTAAATCAAAAGTTCATTATTATGCGTTCATTTGGCTGTCTCCACTCAAAGCACAGGGGGCAATTAATTAAAAGAAGACATACCTACATAATCCAAATAGTTCGAACTTATTCTTTGGGAAACAAAGTTTAATCATCAGATTGTTTCATATGAAATATAAGAAAACAATAGTTATTATTCCCCTATATCCCCTAATTGAACAATCGTCTAACACAAAATATTGCATGTTCCTTGGTAAGTCAAAGAGAAAAGTTTATTTTTGCCCCTTGAACTTTTTAAAATTTTTCAACTTGTCTCCTGAACTTTTTTTTGCACACTTTTGTCCTCTAAACTCTTCCAACTGTTCAACTTGCTCCCTCCATCCAGTTAAATGCACAATCACCAATTTAGTGCTTGCGTGACATGCTGACGTGGCAAATATATTAATTTTTTAATCGCCCAGACAGCACGCCTCTCTTCTTTCTTTTCTTTTCTTCCCTTTTCTTTTCTCTTCTTCCCGTTCTTCTCTTTCTCTCCTTCGCTCTGTCTCTCTTCGCTCCTTCTCTCCTTCGCTGGTCGCCCAGTACCGTCGCCGCCTCTTCTCTCTCCACTCAAAACATTCCCTCTTCTGGACGATGAAGCAGCTACATTCAGGTTAGTACGTCTTAATCGCTCGCACAAATCTATAAATTATGGACTGATTTTAAATTTTAATTTGAATTAATTGCTAATTTCAAATTTTTTTTTGGCCTGATTTTTTATTTTATGACTGTTTTGGGCTGATTTAAGATAATGTTGACGAATTATGGACTGATTTAGCTTTGATTTAACCACAAATACAACAATAATTTTTTATGAAAAATATGAAAAAAAAATTCCTGTCATGAATAGTAGCGGGGAAAAAAACTCACTTTATAATAATAATAATAATAATAAGGGTGAATATGGGTGGAGTTATGGTAAAAACAATTTTCTTACACATATTATTTGTAGATATTGGTGATTATGGTGAATATGGGTGGAGTTATGAAGAGGGGAATGCATATATGTGTCCTCATTGTGCTAGAAAATGTATGTTGCTTCATGCAAAAACTCAAAAAAATAATGGTCGAACATTTTACAAATGTCATCTTTGCGAGCACTTTACTTGGTGTGACGATATTGCCTTCGCACCAATCCACCTCAAGTACCAAGTTCAGCGCTTCGAGAAGAGATTTGAAGAATTTGAAAAGATGCAAAGACATAGATTTGAAGAAATAGAAAAGAATTTGAAAAAATTAATTATGTTGTTATTTATGTTGTGTGTTATAATTAGTATTGTAATTATCCGATTATGGGAATAATTTATTTTAGGGTTTAGGGTTTGGAGTTTAAGGTTTATGTGATATTGTATGTTTAGGGAATTATGCGATTATGGAATGTGATGTTGTATGGGAATAATTTGGGGTTTGGGAGTTTTTTTTTAGCATTATTTCCAAAAATAATTTAGCAAATAGCACTATTTCAGAAAAAATTAGCTAACTAGGCCACTTTAATAACGGTTTATAAGAAAACCGTTACTCAAAGAGGCCAATGGCAGTTTCGAAATTAATTTCTAAACTTTTCATATCGGCTATAACTCAGAAACCGATGCTAAATGAGACAAGAAACGATTAAAAAGTTGGCAGGTATATTCTGTAACGGTTTCATCAAAGAACGTTGCGATTTATTGGAGAAACCGTTGCGGTTTTAGTGTCGGTTCCTCCAAGGAACCGATGCAACTCTATAACGGTTCTTTCATAAAAACCGTTACTAAGTGTCCCGCTCAACTTAGTATCGGTTCTTTCATAAAAACCGTTACTAAGTGTTTATGATTTTGATTTTCACGATTTAGTATCGGTTCTTTCACAAAAACCGTTACTAAGTGTCCCGCTCAACTTAGTATCGGTTCTTTCATAAAAACCGTTACTAAGTGTTTATTTTCACGATTTAGTATCGGTTCTTTCATAAAAACCGTTACTAAGTGTCCCGCTCCACTTAGTATCGGTTCTTTCATAAAAACCGTTACTAAGTGTTTATGGTTTTGATTTTCACGATTTAGTATTGGTTCTTTCGTAAAAACCGATACAGTATTAATATTTAGTATCGATTTTTTGTTAAAAACGTTACTAACTCCCTTAATTTTGAAATTTTTTTCATTTATTTTTGTAAACAGGTTACAAACGTCACAAACGTTGTATATGAAACACAAATAATGCATACAAATCTTGATAATAAAATAGACCAAATGTCACGAAATACATAATTAAGTCCTTATAAAACATAAAAATATGCAAAAAATAAAATAAAATGCAAGCCTTAACATTCAACTAATCTAATTGTGTGGCATCTGATTCGAAGATTGCCCAGTAGATGACATCCTACAATTATAAAGACCCATTAAAAAAATTGTATACAAAAATTAATTATACGAATTGAATATAAATTTTAATACCTGCTCTTTCTTATGGGACAAGTACTTTTATTATGACCTGGTTGGCGGCAAACACTACACTTTACTATTTGACCTAATTTCGACAGTTTTGAAGCCGATGGTTTAGGCACTACAGCTTGTTCACGTCGAGCATGTTTTTTAGGCCTACTCGGCATCCTTTTTTTCGATGGAGGTAGCGGAGGATCAATTTCCGTTTTGGGCAAATCTTGCCTACGATAACCGGTATCATAAAATGAGAATAAATTGTGCGGTGAGTTTTCTTTTTAAAACAATCCGACACGTAATGAATCGGGTCCTCGCCCTTGCTAAATATAGCACAAATGGCATGAGAACAAGGAATACCGGAAATATCCCAAACCCTACAAGAACACCTACGATTTCTAATATCAACCACATACGTGTATTCTTTGATTCCCCTTTTTCATTTGTCAAATTTTGAGTTACCTCATAACCGTCTGACCCATTCCAAATTAAATGACAATTTCTATTCCAACTGATATGCTCTTTTAATTTCTCAAAAATATTAGGGCAAATCAAATGCTGGTACTTCTCACCTTCATGTGCGAGTTTTGCTATTCTCGACATAACCATGCGTCTAATCTCTTCTAGCATGGTTATAATTGGCTTATGTCTCGAATCTTTTATCCAATTATTAAATATTTCCGACATATTATTATCTACTATGGCGCCCTTACAACAATCCTTAAAATATGCGAGACACCAATGCTTTGGATTTGTCTTTAAAAGATCATCTGCTGCCTCGACTGATACATCCCGAATGAATGCCATATTCTCTAAATATTGGGATTCGGTATATGACCAAGCACATAACCAAAATAATTTCTTCAAAATTCCAGTGTCATATTGCTTGCTCCAATTGCTATATATGTGTCGAGCGCACATTCTATGCTCCGCGTCAGGTAAAAACTGCTCGATTGCTATACGTAATCCCTATAAAGAAATACAAACATAATTAAGAAATTATATTTAATAATAAATAATTTAATCACGAGAAATAAAATAACACATACCTTTTGTTGATCGCTAAGTACAACCCATTGATAACCTGATCTCATATCCAAATCGTTCACCAACAAATTTAAAAACCAACTCCAATTATTCTTATTTTCTACATCCACAACAGCCCATGCAATGTGATACATTTGATCATTAGCATCTCTTCCAACTGCAGAAAGTATCTCAAATTTTATGGGTCCTTTAGAAAAACATCCGTCTAACCCAACCATTTTTCTACAGCCACTTAAAAACCCTTTCTTACACGCACCAAAACAAATATAAATTCTATGAAAATGGGGTCGTTCATCCCCTTGATTTCGGTTAACATTTATCCGTACAGCGTTATTTCTATCTGCTTCTAACAAAGCTTGTGCGTAATCCCAAATTTTTTCATATTCTTCGGAATAATTTCCTAAATATTTTCTCATTGTCTTCAATTTTGCTCTTCTACATTGATTTATCATAACATTAACACCTATCTCATTTCTTATTATTTTTTGCATTTCTACCGATTTCCATCCCGGATGCGATCTAATTCTTTCTTCATATCTATTAGCAAGATGAGTTGATGTTACCTGACTACACTTAAAAGTAGGAGCACACGTGTGTTGAGAATGGAAAGTTTTTACTACAAAATTTTGTTTTCTGCTATTTAAAGAGGCAAATACAACCCATGGGCAACCAAGATTTTTGCATACCGCTCTCACTCTATCTGGGTCATTTTTCACAAATTTAATATCTTTTACATTTTTAACCGCATAATTCTTAACGGCGGTCTTAAATTCCGAAGCTCCCGGAAATATTTGTCCAAGATCAAATTCGGTACAATGACTTTGTCCCATATCGAATGGATGCATAAAATTTAAGGGTCCTTCTTCGCTATTATCGTCATCTTCGTTTGAAAAAGAAAATTCGCTATCCTCATGTTCAACATCCTCTTCAAAACCTTCCCTTCCACCATACACATCAATCGCCAAATTACTCGATTCATCACTCCACATTGTCCCGACAAAATCCGTATCCTCATTTTCACTCAAGTGTTCAACATACAGCTTAATATACTTTGCTTTGGTAAAATTATAGAACATTTCCCGAACCAAATCATCGGAATATACAATTTGTAGTATATCATTTTCCGGCCTCTTATAATACAACTTCGAAATATTACAAACACCTAAGATCTCTTCTATTATGGATTTAAGATTGGTGTATGTTAAAACATCTTCAAAATCTCCCAATTCATTATCTTGACCATCGACATACTCCCAAACGGAATCAGTCAATACAAATGAACCATTATAAAAAATCCTAAAATAGCAATCCGTGTACAACTGTAAGGTGCAGATAATTAGAGGTTGGTCCCTAATTAATTAAAAAAAATTATCCATTAATTAAGTAAATTACTCAAATTAGCCAATTTACTATGACCAATTTAGCAAAAAAATAGCACTAATTTATTGAAATTAGAATTGTAGAAACAAAATAAATAGACATGAGAGGAAAATGTACCAATTAATGGAGCAAATTTGGACCGATTTTGAATTTTCTGAAATTTAGGGTTTCGAGTGGAGGGAGAAGAGGAGGCGATGGCGGTTGGCGGTGACGGTGATGGCTGGCGGCGACGGCGCTGGCGGCAGCGACGATGACGGCGGCGCGGCGACGAAGCAGAGAAGAGAGACAGAGCGAAGGAAAGAAAGAGAAGAATGGGAAGACGAGAAAAGAAAAGGGAAGAAAAGAGAAGAAAGAAGAGAGGCGTGCTGATTGGGTGATTAAAAAATTAATATATTTGCCACGTCAGCATGCCACGCAATTATTAAACTGGTGACTGTGTATTTAACTGGATTGAGGGAGCAAGTTGAACAGTTGAAAGAGTTTAGAGGGCAAAAGTATGCAAAAAAAGTTCATGGGCAAGTTGAATAATTTTAAGAAGTTTAGAGGGCAAAAGTGAGCTTTTCTCTAAGTCAAACATGAATCTATGTCTATTTGTTGCATGCAATTATTGTTATATGAGGATGGTATGTTACTGTACTACAAAATATACTCTCATGAGGTATCGTTGTCCATATTCTCTCTGATCTGAGATAGAGATTGGCTCCATCTATAAAATGTAGTGTCATACTTATAAAATGTCTTTCGATCCCTGCTACTAGTGGAAAGCACCCGGGCCTTGCCCTAGATGGACGCCACATTGTCCAGAATGTACACTAAAAAAGCACTAAATGTGATCCCATGCTGGCTGAATGCGATGGATGGTGACAGCATGTCGATCATCCACCCTCTATTACCAAGTGCATTATTTTTTGGAGCAAGTGAAGGCATAGTAGTATCAACAGTTAGATCAATTAGATCAAGGAAGTGCATGGTCGAGTCAAAATAATGTAAAAAGAAAGGTCCTCTGGACTGATCCATACATGATTATGTCGTCTCCGAAACAGAGTTGACTCCCAACTATCTCTTAGACTTGGTAAGTACAAGCAGTATGATAATCGTCCATTAGATTGAAGAGCAAGTTTTCGTGCGAACGATGAGAATGAGTAACCCAACGAAAAGATGCATGCGGCTTCGTGACGGTTGTTATAATTACTATTTACATGCACACATCCAAACTCAATATCCTTGATCCATGTGCGACGACAAGTGTTAGAGATGAAATTGAAAGTGTCACGAGCAAGTTGTTCATGTATGCTTGTTATAAGTATTGCTTGCATGGATAGCAAAACTGTATTAAGATGGAGCTAAATCAGCCTAGTAGGCTTAGTACACATTACATTGTTCACCAGCTGAAATTAGATTAAACGTGTATTTATATGATCGTTGATTGTCCTGTCCTGCACAATATGTTTTCATATAACCTCAAATTGTCATACACGCGCGTACTAGTCAGCTCCCTTCAAAAAATTTCAATATGAAAAGAGAATTTCATTAACTTCAGAAATTTACAGAGGAGTTCAAAAGAAGCATAAAGTGACTGTAATTTTGAAAAATTACAAAAAATAAAATAATACAAACAGGCCAAAAATAAAATCCCATTTCCTACAAATCTTCCATAGTTAAATGTTGTCATAATTGGTTTGTTTTATTTGTATGTTTTAATTGTATGTCACAGAATTGATGTAATTGATTTTATTATATGTTCTTATTTTTATTATGATTATACATCAGTAGGATCTCTGTCTATGAGTCGAGAAAAAAATACTAATTTCTTTTTTCGAAATGTAAAATATATCTTGGGTATCCATCACATGAAAAATGTTGATCAATAGAATGGATTTCACAAAATTACAATACATATATCTTTAATCCTCTTTGTGAAATTGCATATAATTTATAACTTCACAATATTATTCGGTTCGGTACAAGGCATGACAAATTCAAAATTAAACCTAAAATAAAAATCAGAACAATACAAAATTTATAATTAAACCACAAACCCAACAGTTTTTTTTTTTTATGAAAAACAGGTGTTGGCCTGTTTCTGTTCTTTTTTAATTGATAAATAGTTTGTTACGCACGAAGACATTACAGAATTATATCATTGAAAGTACAACATGGGAATGAAATTTACATTAGGAAAGAACCATCAGCGAGTGAGTGTATGAGATGGTTGAGGTTCTATAAGCTGTGAGTTCCAAAACGAGGCAAGTTTGTTGGCTTCTTTCACAATGAGTTTGTGAGATCGTGTTTTGGCAGTGGAGATACGGCGGTTTCTTTCATGACAGATGGAACAACAGACGGAGGTGCATGTTGCGTCCAATTGGTGCCTTACCGGTGGTGAGTATCTACGTCGATTGGTTCGCCACAAGTCTCTTTTTTTCGGTAGATCGGAGAAATCCCATTGAGCATGGAGATGCATCCAGATGGCTTTTGCGTACAGACATTCATATAAGAGGTGTGCTACAGAAGGCGCAGTTGGGTTCATTTGGCCAATGTTGTTTGATTAGGTTTTCGGATGTGAGAAACTTGTTTTGGAAGGCTAATCAAATCAAGATTTTGATCTTAAACTGAATTTTCATTTTCCACAAGCGATGATACCAATGGGCAGTAACTCCGGTGTTCATGAGCATGGTATAGGCTTGTTTGGATGAGTAGTCTGTGTGAGGGCTCCACCTCCAAAATGTGTTTGGGGTTTGTGGTTCAACATGGGTGGCTGAGTTGTAGATGGACATTAGTTGGAGAATTTGTTGCATGAAGAAGGAAAGACGGTGGCTGGGGTGATTTGATAATTCCGTTGTACCTCTTGTTCCATAGATTTCGTGTATAGTTTGTGACCAAACTCCTTGAGGATTTTTGTCTAATCTCCGTAACCATCTTAGGAGAAGTAAGATATTTTGCGTAGATATGATTTTAATGTTGATTCCCCTATTTTTTCAAGGAGTGTACATTTGTCCTATCAGATTAGGCAATAAACTCCCGAGCATTTTATGATTCCCCTATTTTAATGAATCTCCGTATTATTTTGTTTAAATCATCTACAAGCCCTTGTGGAAACATAAAAGATTTCATCATATAAGTTGGTAAGCCAGAGCTTACCGAGTTAATGATAGTTATTCGGCCACCCGTTGAAAGTAACTTCTCTTTCCATGAGACTAGACGTTTTTGCACTTTCTGGAGGAGAGGTTGAAATGTAAGTTTTGTCGGTCTTTTGTATGATAGGGGAAGACCTAAATATTTGATAGGTAGGGAAGTTTTCCTACAAGGTGGAATGTTAGAGATGACTTCATGAAGGTGAGGAGAAATGGCGATTGGGACGAAGACACTCTTATCCCAATTTTTGTTAAGTCCGGTCATTATGGAAAAGTGTAAGTGTGTGTGAGAGAGGATTTTAATATTTGTGGGGTATGGCTCAATGAAGAAGATAGTGTCATCGGCGTATTGAAGTATCTTCGGGGCGGTGACTATTGAT
The DNA here is from genome assembly GCA_024447665.1 of Juncus inflexus. NCBI lineage: Eukaryota > Viridiplantae > Streptophyta > Magnoliopsida > Poales > Juncaceae > Juncus > Juncus inflexus. The sequence goes on along the minus strand of JAJHPC010000014.1, from coordinate 10,610,751 downwards.
TGTGTGAGGAGAGGTGAGATGTTCTTAAGAAGGGGTTGTAGAGAGTCAACCGCAAGGTTGAATTAAACATCAGTGATAATAGATCTCCTTGACACACTCCGTGTCTATGATTAAAGAATTCTTCTTGGTTACCATATACTATTAAACATTCCTACTGTAAAGTCGTCTCGTGTGCTCATATTGCATGGATTGCAACCTATATGATTTTTTTGCTATTATATGAACAAAGATAATAATAATAATAATAATAATAATAATAATAATAATAATAATAATAATAATAATAATAATAATAATAATAATAATAATATATTACTACATAATTTTTTATGATATTATTTCTCTACTTATTTTCCATGGAGAAAAAAGAGAAGATAAAGGAAAAAGGTAGTTAATTCAAACATATTTGGTATGACACCAAGATGCACAAGATGTGTGAGTACTTGTAGTTAAATTCACACTGAAATGGTTTGAGTACATGAATATAATTTCATTCAGCTTCAGTTACCATCATAATGCATTGTTTTTCATTTTCTAACAAAGAATGTTTTTGATATTGGTGGAAACCAAATCCCAAACCCTTGAATAATAACCGAATTAAAGCGATTAAGGGGGAAAAACCTAAATTTTCTAGATAAAACATAAAATTAAGTTTGAAGTGTTGTCACAATTTTTGTTCCTTCACGAGCATGAATAACGAGCTATGAATAGAGTTTTCTTTCTATCTTGGGGACAAACGAATTGTTGGCATTTATTTATTTGGTAAGATGGTCGAGTTAAAGATTGAGCTCAAATTATAATTGTCTGATTAGATAAAAAAATATGCATAAAAAAAGAAAAGAGAAACGGTAGGGATAATTGATAGAAGAGGCAGTGAAACTCCATGAACTCCAAGAGAGTTCCAAAAGTAACTAATTTTATTTAGAGAGAACACAAATGAGATCTTGTTGTATTTATTACTACATTGTATTCAATACTAAATTCTTTGAACTTTGTTTATTCTTTATATGAATTTTTACTATATTTATATATAATTAATGGATTTGCGAGTTGACAACTGTTGGATGAGGTTTGATAATTTAGTAGTTACTATTATATAAAAAACAATTGTTATTATAAGTTCATTATAATATAAATTTACTATTGCGGGAAAAACCACCCCACTATACTAGTTTTTAAAATTGTTACAATAATACTGTATTAGAACTCTTTTTTAAGCATGAAAAAGTATTATCTTCAAATATACTTTTTAGGGAGAATTTCATGTATATCCCTACTAAACCCTTAAATATCAAATATATCCCTTCTAAACTCTAAATATCAAGTCCCTCTTAAACTCAATTAGTATCAAATTTATCCTTTTAAAACAATAATTATATCAAATTTATCCCTCTTAAAATAATATCATATAAAATATACCCATACCGTTAATTCTGCATCCAACTAAACATTATCTAAAATTATTAATTTTATTTAAATTATTAAACATCAAATTATATGACTAAAATACCCTTATAACCCTAAAAACCATCTCTCTCTTGTGCGAACTCCGGCGATGGGCGACTCTGGTGATGGCGGATTTCGGCGATGATGAGAGAGAGAGATGGGATCTAAGATGTTCAAGGGTAATATGGCATTTTTACATATTTTCTGTTAGATTTAACAAAAAAGTTAAATTTGGATAAATATGATACTAATTTGGTTTAAGAGGAATATATTTGATATTTAGAGTTTAAGAGGGATATATTTCATATTTAATGATTTAGTAGGGATATACATGAAATTCCCCCTACTTTTTTTAATGAAAAATGGCTTAACATGATGAACCAGGTCCATCATAGGCCCACAAATCAGAGATTCAGTGTACGCATTACAGGTCTATTTCTTAAATCATCGAACATAACGTTCAACCATCTGTTTACTCTAATCTCGCGCTCTGCCCTCTCTCTCTCTCCCTCTCTCTAACGATCGATTGATCTTGATTGATATTTGATCGAATCGAACAACAATGGCCTACGGAGGAGATCTGGGTTCATCTCGCACGTCAATGTACCTAATAATCTTATACTATTGCACAATCGGATGTTCATTTTTACACAATTTGATTTGTTTTCTTTCGAGGTTTTATTCTCGCATTTGATTTTGCTCTGCCCTTCACCCAGTTTTCAATTGGGATGTTTATTTTTAATTCTTTTTCTTGATTTCGGTTTAGTAATAATGAGCTGAATTTAGTAAAACTGCATAATCCTCTTGGCCTCTTGAGGCAGTGACTTCTCTTCTCCCGATTCCCTATTGTATACTTCATAAATAACATAAAAAATACAATGCTATACATCAGAAAAATAGCCTCAAATACAAGTCCAAACACCATATATTATATAAACTGAAGACGTACACAATTTACATAGTACTTCTAATCAATAATGTCACTTTAAGAAGTATACAATTTACATACTAAACTTTCATAAATGACCATCTTTATTTGTTTATATTCTTATTATTAGTATCATGTAAAATTTTTTAGTCTCACTATGATGATAAAAGTGTTTGTTATGTATTTTTATTATGTATAATAGAAATGGAGAAGATAGAGTGAGAGATCTGTAAGAGGAGAAGTGTTTCGTTTGGGGAGAAAGGGGAAATAAAATGGAGACGTAAGTATAATAGAAATGGAGAGGATATATAAGCATGAAATAAGGGGAGAATATTGAAAACGGTATTAATAGACAAATGACCAGATTAACCTACTAATTGAATGATTAAGATTAAATCTTAATTAGAAATTTAAATCTTACTTTGGGTAGGAAATAAGAGCTCTAGAATTTTTGCTTACAAATAAATATTCCTTGCTAACTCGATAGAGAGTGTACTCTAAATTTTATTTTGTTTAATCAAACATATGGCTTCATTATTTTTATTAACAATACTAAATTAATTTGTGATATTGTTTTAAATCTAGAAATCCCGGCGGGACCAAAACTTCAATAATTCTTCTAGATTCTTGTTTCTCATATTCATATTTTAAAATGCGATTGTTGGAAATATTTCAAAAGCTCAACCATTCAGATTTTTCATTGTGCTTAATAACACATTTTAGAGTGAAATGGCTTCAATTATAGGTATTTATTAGAGCGAGTGGCATATGTGGTGTTTGTTAGAAAATAGTGGATTATTTGGTTATTCATCATAGATAAATATATGGTGTAAGTTATAAGATTCGAGAACAAAAGGATAGAATCGTTTATGTGAAATTGTTACTATTTTTTACAACCTTTTGGTAGTTTAGAAGATTATACCGAAAAATTTGAGATAAATACTAGTTTTATATTTTTTGAATGTATTTCTTCTTTTTGAATAAGGATTTGATTATTTAATATATTTTCTTGGTTTTGTTCATATCTTGAATAATATTGGTTTTTTGACACTAACATCTCCCATTTGCCATGAGATTTATTTGAGATGGCTAGATCGAGTAAGATATTGATAAAACAAGGAATAATGTATTAGCATTATTGTTAATTTAATTAAAAACATTATTGTTTGTATATGTGTCTCCTCTAAAACTAAAAGTCATGGAAAATTTTGACATTCACTAAAGGGTATTTCAAAGGTCGTGAAAAGGTAAAGAAGTGCATGTTTTAATTGAGTTTTGCACTATTCACTTTTGAGCAAATTCAAGGTTCAATCTATATGCTGAAGAGAAAAGAGAAGCATCTATTGTAGAAACTCTTCTAAGAATCAAAAGGTAAAAATATGAAATTTATTTGTAATTTGCAAACTATAAAATAATGTTATTTATTTTCAAAAATTATAGCAAGTAGAGAGCTTAGAAGCACTGCTGCAGCTGAAAACCTGAAACAATTCTCTTTAGGTAAATTAAATCTCTTCTCTTTTCCTTTCATTTCTTCTTTTTATTTTTTTTATTTTTATTTTTTTGAATGAATGAACCTAGGTCAGTGCCTAGGATTCATTATAATATATTGAAATATAAAGATGTCTTTTTCTCCATTAGCAAAATGGAGATTAGGTTACAATATTCATAATTAAATAACATAAAAAGTAAGAAAATAAAAAAAGAATAAAAACTAAAGAAGAACCAAATGGAACTTAAAGCTAAAGAAAAAAAAGAAGGCTAAACAAATTAGTCGTTCTTTTTATTTATTTATTCATTCAATTTTTTTTTTCTTTTTCCCTATATTTTCTTTGTTTGTGATTTTATTTCTGTTAGTTACGCCATTTAATTCAAATTGTGGACATACTATTTGTGTTTTTCTTGTATTAACAGTTTGTTGAAACACTGATGAAATGAGAAGTGGTAAAATATTAAACTAGGAGGGAGTTTCTACTTTACTTTTACCTCTTTTTCTTCATTTATATTTAATTTATATCAACTTCATCTTTAGTTTCTTGATTAAAGGGTTTTTCTTTGTTTTATGATTTTATATGGTCATGATGGTATTATATGAATGCGTTCTACTCTTTAATTTGTTCATTTTGCATTTTCTAGACGTAAGAGCCTATAACAGAAATAATTTAAAAGACGTGGTACTAATTTTAGTAAAGTGCCTATATATACTCTCACCAAAATCTAGAAAGAATGAACACCTGACTTTAGAATTCTAAATTTAAATTTCTCCCGTTGAGAAGGAGAACAATAGATTTAGGTTACGTGTAAAAAAAAATAAGCGAGTAACAGAAGTAAAAATGAGGAGCATAATATACAAAAAAAAAAAAAAAATTCAAATATTATCCTTGTTTTTGCATTTATTTTCAAAACAAATGGAAATCCAAAATATACTTAAAAACAACTCAAAAGTAGTCCAATGATCTTATATACTACTTGACGGGACTAACTCAAAACTGTTGATAAGCCCAAGCCAAAATAAATAATATTTGTGTTTTTTTCTATGTAAATTCATCTAGAGAATTGTAATACATGTATCCACCATCTAGAAATATGAATCATGTACTTGGATTATTTCTGTTATACATGTAATCATGTAATATATGTATCCACCATCTAGAAATGTAATGTTAGAGTTTAATCGTGATTCATGTATGCATGAACCATTTAGCCTATAAATAGAACCCATTTTATTTTGTAAGAGACAAGAAGAAAGAAATATATTAAGAAAAAGAAAGTTGTTCTTCTTCCATTAAAATTGTGAGTTTGCGAGGGTAAATCCACAAATTGGTATCAAGAGCCGATGGCAAATCCCGAGAGAATGTCGTTTGGGGGTATGTCATTGCCACGATTGACGAGAGCTAACTACAACAACTGGAGCATCCAGATGTGAGCACTACTCGGGGCCCAAGATGCATGGGACGTAGTCGAGAACGGTTACACCGAACCAGAGAATACCGACGATATGACAGTAAGTGAAATCAAGGCGTTAAAACAAAAAGCGAATGAATGACAAGACAACGCTATACATGCTGTTCCAAGCAGTTGACGAGTCAGATTTTGAAAAGATAGCAAGCGCGATAACGGGAAAGGAAGCATGGGATACATTACAAAAAGTTTTCAAGGGAACCGACTGAGTAAAGCAAGTAAGACTCCAAACTCTACGCGGCGAGTTGGAGTGTATGAAGATGAAGGAGTCAGAAGGTGTATCCGACTACATCACACGTGTGCAAACCATGGTAAATCAACCCAAGTGTAATGGTGAAACTGTAAAGGACATGAGGGCCGTGAAAAAAATTCTGCAGTCGCTAACCGACAATTTCGAGAATGTCGTGTGCGCCATTCGAAGAATCGAAGGACCTAGAGGAGCTAACTATTGACGATCTCGCTGGGCGAGCAACGCAAGAAGAAGAAGAACGAGTCGCTTGACGAAGCGCTGCAAGCCAGGATGTCTATCAAAGACGAAAAGGCACTTTACATTCAAAACTTTCGTGGTAGAGGGCGCGGCCGTGGAGGTCGCACCAATGAGCACGGTCGTGGTGGATACTATGAGGAGAAGGGGCAGTCAAGCCAACAAAATTGACGAGGTAGAGGACCTGGTCGTGGGAGAGGTGGCCGGTCAAATCACTATAATGTCGAGTGCTATAAGTGTGACAAATACGGTCACTATGCGATGGACTGCAACTCCGACAAGTGTTACAATTGCGGCAAGGTTGGGCATTACGCAAAAGTTTGCTATGCCGAGAAGAAAGTGGAGGAGAACACCAACCTTGTCACAGAGGATGAGATGAAAGACGGGTTTCTCATGATGGCATACAACGATATCAACACCGATGGCGATACAGTCTGGTACCTCAACACCGGTGCAAGCAACCACATGTGTGGGCACAAGCACCTATTCAAGGAGATGTGAGAGGTTGAAAATGGACACGTGTCGTTCGGAGACGCATCAAAGATCCAAGTAAAAGGTCAAGGTACGGTTCACTATTTACAAAAAGGTGGTACGGAAGGGTCAATTGAGGGTGTTTATTACGTACCTAATCTTAAGAGCAATATTTTGAGTATGAGACAGCTCATGGAGAAGGGATACTCGGTATTCATGAAAAATCGGGTACTACAATTAAAAGACAATCAAGGACGCTTGGTAGCACAAGTTGAAATGGCCAAAAATCACATGTACAAGCTCAACTTGCGAAATATGCCGGAAAAATGTCTATAAGTCGATATGGAGGACAAATCGGCATTGTGGCATCTAAGGTTTGGTCACCTTCATTATGGTGGCCTAAAGGAGTTGGCCAAGAAGAACATGGTCCATGGGCTACCAGACATGGACTATATCACCAAGTTTTGCGAAGGATGTTTATTCGGCAAGCAAGCAATGATCTCATTTCCGAAAAAGGCGAAATACTGAGCAGAAAGACCTCTCGAGTTGGTGCATACCGACATATGTGGTCCAATTACACCCAAATCGTTTAGTGAGAAAAGATATTTCATCACATTTATTGACGATAATACAAGGAGGACATGGGTTTATTTTTTGAAGGAAAAATCTGAGGCTCTCGAAGTGTTCAAAATGTTCAAGATTGTAGTCGAGAAGATGACCAGGACTTACATCAAGGCGTTACGGTCGGATAGAGGCGGGGAGTACATGTCAACCGCTTTTACGAGTTATTGCGAGAAGTATGGGATTAAGCGATTCTTGACTGCACCATACTCTCCTCAGCAAAATGGTGTGGCCGAGAGGAAGAACCGGACCATCCTCGACATGGTTCGATCGATGTTGAAAAGCAAGGGTATGCCAAAAGAATTTTGGGCCGAGGCGGTACAATGTGCCGTGTATATAAAAAACCGATGCCCACATGTGAAGTTAGGTGAGATAACATCCCAAGAGGCTTGGAGCGGTCAAAAGCCGACCGTATCACATTTCAAAGTATTCAGTAGTGTGTCCTCTGCACACGTACCGGATCAAAGGAGGACTAAGCTCGACGATAAAAATAAGAAGTTCGTGCTCATTGGATATGACGAGAAAACAAAGGCATACAAGCTCTTCGACCCAATTGGAAGGAAAGTTGTGGTGAGCTGGGACGTACATGTGAATGAAGAGAGCGCGTGGGATTGGAATAACAAAGATGAGATGACACATGATAAGGCTGAGTTAGGTGAGGCTGAGAAAGGAGAATCACCGGCATCAACCTTTGTACCGACTAGCCCCGTACCATCTGATGTTGAAGATGAGCCAAGGCAAGATTTATACGACTCGACAAGTGAAGTACATTTAATTTGTCTTTTGGCGGATGCCGAAACAATTACATTTGAGGAAGCGGTACGAAATGAGAGGTGGCAAGCAGCCATGAAAGAAGAAATAAAAGCAATAGAGCGAAACCAAACTTGGGAGTTGGTTGAATTGTCAAAAGGAAGTCAGCCCATAGGAGTAAAATGGGTATACAAAAAGAAGATGAACGCTCAAGGCGAGATAGAGCGGTACAAGGCAAGGCTAGTTGCAAAGGGCTATCGACAAAAGGCGGGGATAGACTATGATGAAGTCTTTGCCCCAGTTGCAAGAACGGAGACGATTCGCCTTCTCATAGCTCAAGCAGCTCAATTCAAATGACAAAATTTTCAAATGGACGTCAAGTCAGAATTTTTGAATGGCGTGCTAGAAGAAGAGGTGTACGTAGAGGAACCACTTGGGTACATGAAAATCGGGGAAGAGAAGAAGGTGCTGAAATTGAAGAAGGCACTTTACGGGTTAAAACAAGCACCTCTAGCTTGGAATACTCGCATCGACACTTACTTCAAGGAGAACGGGTTTACTCAATGTCCATACGAGCATGATTTATACGTAAAAAAGAATGAAGACAATTTGCTCCTTGTCGCTCTTTATGTTGATGACCTCATCTTTATGGGGAACAATGGTGAGATGATAGAGGAGTTCAAAAGCGTGATGACTCGGGAGTTCGAGATGACGGATTTGGACTTGATGAAGTATTTCCTTGGTCTGGAGGTTAGACAAGGAAAGACTGAGATTTTTGTGTCACAAGAAACATATACAAAAAAAATTATGAAAAGGAACAATATGGCGGATTGCAACCCGATATTGACACCGATGGAATCCGGGGCGAAACTTTCTAAGTTTGACGGTGGCGAACGAGTAGATGCGACCAAATACCGAAGTCTAGTTGGGAGTCTTCGCTATCTCACATGCACAAGACCAGGTGTTGGAGTTGTCAATCGATTTACAGAGGAGCCGGTCTATACGCATTTAAAAGCGATAAAGAGAATTTTGCGGTATATTCGGGGAATTGAATCGTTTGGGTTATTCTATTCCAAAGCCGAAGATTTCAAGCTAGTGGGATATTCCGATAGCGATTGGTGAGGAGATGTTGATGATCGCAAAAGCACATCGGGGTATGTGTTTTACATGGGAGAAACGGCATTCACATGGTCCTCAAAGAAACAACCAATAGTGACATTATCGACGTGCGAGGCGGAATACGTAGCAGCATCTTGGTGTGTATGCCATGCAACTTGGTTAAGGAACTTGTTGCACGAGTTGAAACTGACGCAACACGAGGCGACCGAAATACGAGTCAATAATAAATCCGCAATCGAGTTAGAAAAGAACCCAACACATCATGAGAGGAGTAAGCACATTGATGTGCGTTTTCATTTCATCCGAGAGCAGATGAAGAAAGGTGATGTGCGAATGAGTCATGTGGCAAGTCATGACCAAGTGGCTGACATATTCATGAAACCACTTCCGACGGCGTTGCTTGAAAACTATAAGGCGATGATCGGGATGAAGAATAGGCTTGAGCTTAAGGGAGAAATTTGTTAATAAGCCCAAGCCAAAAGAAATAATATTTGTGTTTTTTTCTATGTAAATTCATCTAGAGAATTGTAATACATGTATCCACCATCTAGAAATATGGATCATGTACTTGGATAATTATGTGAGTGTAATGTTAGGGTTTAATGTGATTTATGTATGCATGAACCATTTAGCCTATAAATAGAACCCATTTTATTTTGTAAGAGACAAGAAGAGAGAAATATATTAAGAAAAAGAAAATTGTTCTTCTTCCATTAAAATTGTGAGTTTGCGAGGGTAAGTCCACAAAAACCATTTGAGATCTTCAACGGTGTATTGCGTCCAACAAGGTTCAATCCAACATGAACCAAGTGTAAGCTCCTCAAGACCATAGAAATTTTTGCTACAAAACAACTTTTGTTGCGCACATGAATAGCCAACAGGACATCCATCTTTGTACATGGGGAAATAAACCATATCTTTCTTATCATCCAAAGTTGATGCGCTCATAGACGAATACTGCCCCACAAAGAAGCACTTCCCTCACAAACTCTCTACCTCTTTCCATTCGTAATTAGAGCGATCAAGTTTATACACATGAATGGAGTCTCCGGTTGTTATTGCAAATACCCAGAATAGCTCGTCATTGGATTCCACCAAGTGGTGGCGGTGAGTTTCAGGGTCTATGATCTTGCTTTTACCACAAAACTCCCATGACAGTTTGACCGGATTGAATATCCCGATCCTGCAGTCTCTCATAAGAAAATGCAATTCATCTTTAAGAAAAATGGGAGTCATTGATTCATTTCTCCAAGTGGATTCATCCCACAAAGTCTCCTCGTCATATTCAAATCCATCATCGTATATCTCTTCCGTCCATTCTGAATCCCCTCTGCGGCATATCACAATCTCGTTCCCCTTATAATCAATTCCTATTACCACACAATTAGAGGAGGTTGGAGGAGAGGTGAACGAAAAAACATATGCCTCAATGTATTCGAGTGGGGAAAGTTTAATGATGGCCTTTGATAATGGATTATAAAAGAAGATGAAAAAATCACTAATTGCCCTTGTTGAATTGTCTCTCTCCAGTAAAATATCTGATGTAGCCAATAATAATAACCAACCGTGCTTGGAACATAGGATTTCAATCCTGCACGGCAATTCTGGAGATTGAATCATGTGTCTCATATGGCGCACTTGATCAATAAGATGACAAATTGTGAAATCATTTGAAAAGGAGAGAAGACATGGTGAACTGACACTCCAATTACTAAGAGGGTTTGGGGTCTCACGAATAATTGGTAGCCAAGAGGGGATGACATCCACAATGCATTGAGTGTCAAGGTAAGAGAGACGATGAAGGATGAGTTGCACAAGATCAGGGAATAACTTTGAGAGTGTTTTTTCTTCCAATTGTGGCGTATAAATGCTTAGTTCTACCATTTGCCCGCTGCAAAGACGAAATTGCAAATGTTAGATTGTATTTTAAGTACATGATGAACTTAAAAAAGTGTGAGAGATGCTTAGTCTCTTGACAGGACAATCTTGTTGAAGCAACCAAAACATTGTCACTACAGCATTTTTGCTCAATCTTACCACAATCTTTGAGGATATTTTTCTCTGAGCTTTGATCACTCCCAATACGCCTCATGCCTTCACCGCCCATCTACATAAACAATTAGTTCAAAAAACAAAATATGAGTACATAGAATCCTCATAAACTACAAAAAGTGTTATAATCATAAAGCAAGAGTAACTTGTAATTTCCTACCTTCGGCAACACCCAAAAATATGCAGCATCCCGAAGATGATGGAAGGACTGTAACAATGCAATGCCTATTTGCTATATTATACACAGAGATTATCATTTGAAGTTGAACTTAAATAGTAGATGCAATTCCTTCTTAGCCCAGTCTCATAATCACTACACGACACACCTTTGCCCTCACAATTCAAGAAGAACATATGATCTCCTATGTCATCCACCACCTCCCACCTCATCTCAGAGAAGTTTATCTTAGTAACGCTCAATCCCATTGATTTCTGACGTGTGTGCACCAAATACAACTCACCTCCTGATTCGATCCAATTATAAGCATAATGACATCTAGTAAATGGATGATGGGTTTTTTTTTTCATATTAAGATACTCAATGGTAGGCTTGCAGTGATCAAACCTCATACGCACAAGATGCTCGAAATTTACGAAGGCGAAAACATTTCCATTGAAGATAACAACATTTCTTAAGCCATATTCTGATTTTTCGATATCAAGCTCCACACGTACCACTTCTTTTCAAGTAAATGGTAAACATTTCGGCATTGCAGAGGAAGAGGCGGCAGCCTTTTTCAGTCGGTGGTGCAGTTATGTTGCATGACTTATATATGTCCAACTTTTCGTTAGGTGGAGGTGGTGGGATAGTAACTTGTTCCATTGAGATAGGGTTTAACAAGATGAATTCTTTACTACGAAGGTCTTCAATAATAAGCCACCCATGCGAGTGGCCATTAACCTCTCGATGGTCCAACTGACGTAGTGTGTTTTTTACATGGGACTTGTTTTCTTCCACGCTATATAAAAGGTGTGGGTTTCGTCTTCTTTTCCGTCGGCAAAGTAGACGAGCCATGGAGTCTTTAGGGTATGAAAAAAGAACGATGACTCGTCAATCTGATAATAAATTATAGTAACAAATTTATTAAATTTTAAATCATTTGTGTAATGAAGACAAAGAGTAGTTTCGTCAATTAAACCTATAAGATCTTAGGAGGAGTTAAAAACTAGAAAAAGAAAAGAAAAAGTAAGGAAAGGCCCGTCCCGTGCTATTATGGTAGCATTGGTTTATTATAACAGGTATATAGTAGTTCCACGATAACCATCTCTAAAATATATAATGTTGAACTTTTAATCTATATATGAAATATAAGTTGAATTCTTACTCGTTTCTTGTTCTTGTTTTGCATGTCTGACAAACTAGCTTCATCAATCTCTTGTGCTGTAGAAATTAAAGCATTGTATTTGAATCATATATACAAAATAAAATCAGAGTGAATCGGAACATTAGTAAAAAAAGTTTACATTAATCATCTTTTAGAAAGCTTTTCTTTAATTTATTAGAAAAATTGAAATCCTCTTTTAGAATGTTTTTAATTTTTATCTAAATTGTTAAATAAAAATGAGAATTAACGTACCAAGCCTATCTTCACTCAAGTCTTCAACTAGTACCTTCTTGTTTTCCATTGTCAGATCAAAAGGAGGTTTGTTTTCAAGCAACGATATAAATTAGAACTCCCTGCAGTTCACCATACACTGTAATAGTTATATTCACAGATTTTACAAAACTAATGATAAATGAAAATTCTAAATTGGAACTTTGGAAAAATTCTATACACAATTTTTTTCCTCAATAAAAGATGATTTGGACCCTCCAAAAATCAGACAATTCTTCAGGTATTTGATAAATTTGTATGTTTTATGAATGTATAATTTTGTATGTTTTATGTATAATTAAAGTGATTATTTTTTAATCATATGTTTAAATCTGGTGCTATCTTCTTTCCCTCATTGGAACCAAAAATTAGAATATTCCAATCTACAAATAAAATATTATCTAAATATATAATATTATCCACCATTAAAAAAATTATCGTTACCTAACTAAATAAAGATACTGAGTAGCAAAGACAAATTAACCATAGTACTTAACAATAATATAATCACTAATCAAAATAATTAAACAGTTTAACCAAATTTATATAGATCAGAAGCACAAATCAGGTCCAAAATATAACTTATTATCAGATTGACGAGGAGACAAAGAAGGTTTGACACCTTTCGAATTTGGATTGGTTGGGAAATAAGTTGCAGCAGATGTGGCAAAAACGATTGGTTCAAGTCAGCAAAGAATTTTTTTCTGCAAAACAGAGAGAGATAACTTACGAGTAAATAGGATATATTGTATTGTATTAGGTGGCGCTATTTTTATATTCCAATAAGTTTTCAAATCGTAAGAACCTAAAATTACGTCTCAATTCACTAATCCAATCCAAGTTACACTCAACTTCACTAAATTAAACGTAAATAAATTGAAAATCACTGATTTAAACCCAAATTATAAACTAAAACAACACCAATTTACTAATTTAAAACCCAAATAAAGAAAAAAACATGAAAAGAAACTCTTACAAGTAGCAATGGCGACTGCACAGCTAGAAGAAAGACGGGCATTGCTGTGCGAAGGCGAGCGTGGGGGAGAAAAGAGTGGATTTTTATTTATTCCGTTAGTTGTTATTCTTCACCGTTTTTACAAGTACATATGCTTAAATTGGTGTTGTTCTACTTTTAAGGTAAGATCAGAGTAAAGGCCAGGCCAGAATGGAGACAATGTTTGAATCCGTATATTTTACATCAAAAAAATATTTTGTAATTTCAGAAATAAATCTAGTGTAGTTTAGTTTCCAGGATTGACAACACATATGAAGTCATTTTTAATATTTGAAAAATGTATGGATGGGTCTACAAGCACAATCTTTTTTATATGGTTAATTCAGATATGAAACTATTATCATTCAAGGAATTCAGATATGAAAATGTTGTGTGATAAGGAGTTCAGGAATGATTCGTTGCAATCATATTTATTGAGTTAAGACATCATTAATATGTAAATGAAGAGTTTTATAATTTATTGTTTTAACATACAAATTATTGTTATTATATATTTAATTTGAATTAAGGAAAGTTCTCAAAAATTTGAAAGGAAGTATTTGTTTGGAAATAAATCACTAAGGTTTGTTTTGGCAACATTTCCATTTTCTGTATTTTCTTGTTTTTATAGGAAAAAAAAGAAACATGTTTGGTTGCAGGGAATTGTTTCGATTTTTTTATGTTCTAATTGCAAAATAAAGAGAAATTTTGTTGTTTCCTTTTTCAAATCTGGTCAATCTCACTCTATAATAAGAGGGGCCATTTGGATTGATGAATTACAAGTTACCTGCTAAATATGAAGATTCGGCAATTTAAGCATATGTACATGTACTTGTAAAAATGGTGAAGAATAACAAATAATGGAATAAATAAAAAATCTATTCTATTCTCCCCCACGCTGAATATGAAGTTTGATTAAAATATTTGGGTTTTACTAAATATTATGTTGGAAATAATAAATCAAATATGAAGTTTGATTAAAATATCTCCTTGAAAAATTAACCATAAATAAATAAATCAAATATGAAGTTTGATTAATATATATCTTCATATAAATTTGGGTTTTACTAAATATTTTGTGATCCAATCTATATTTGTAAAATAAATCTAAATAGTAAAATAAATAATTTGTTGGAAATAATACAGAGAGCAAACAAATATTATGCTTTATTTTTGTTGCTGATAGATCATAAGCCATAGGTGATAAAAACTTGTGTCATTCAGATTGGATGGAAATGGCTATTAATCTAACTGTCTAATTTCGATTGGAAATTCTGATTTGTTATTAATTTTTTGTTATTAGGCTGATTAATTGCATACGAATTTGATTTATTTCTTTTAAGATTTTATTCTTGCCTTGATTTATTTTTGTCTGATTGAAAGATATTCAATCCTAATTATTCATGCATTATAACCATAAAATTGAAGCTTAAATATCGCTTAATTCAGCCAAATTTGGCAAACATGCAACTTATTTTGGAAATAATATCTTCTATTTTTGCATTTCTTTTTTAAATACTTCACGAATTCTGACAGCTCCTAATGGATTTTCAAAGGCTGTTAAGGTCCGGAATAAATAAGAATCTAATTCTGAATTGAAATCATTGTTCTAACTTTATGATTTTGCATAATTAATTGAGTGATTGCCTTTAAATTTAGCACGAGTCGCAATAACATCTCAAATCCACAAAACTTGTTTGCATGGTAAAAATTTATACCTTATATTTTTGTATTTTATGTGACAATATTGTAGTATTCATTATGTGCTAGTAAATAAATTGGTGCTTCCAATTGCAATTTTCTCTACTTATAATTGGGCTCTGTTATTTTTATGCAATTAATAATTATGATTCCAAGTATAATTTGGATTTATTTCTTTCTTTTATATTCTTGGTACAAACGTATCACCGATGTTTCCATTTTTTTTTAAATCTATATAATTGGGATTTCATTGCATAATTGTTGGTTAATTGGTCCCTAATATTGAGTTTCTGCATTTGTAATCCCATTTCCAAGTTTATGTTTGGTACAAATGTATCACCGATGTTGAACCCTTGTGCATGTATTTATTACAATAGTATGTTTCTAATTTCTATTTTTCTTTTTCTCTTTTTTCCAGAATCTTATTGTATTTTTCATATAAATTCTAATAATTTATTATGTTTTTTTTTCTTTCTGAATCTAATTTTGATAGGCCATATCAATCGGGTCCATTTAAGAGGGCTTCAGAATTTGTTTTTGGGCTTCAAAGCAATGAACTTTTTGCTAATAGGCCCTTCAAATAAACACTTTAGGGCAACAAAGCAATGTAAATTTTGCAAATAGGCCCTTCAAATCATCCAACGGCCCAAACTTGCTTCAACTCTCTTCTGTCATCATTTCTTCTACACCCTTGTGATTTAAATATTCTTTTTTCTCACATGTGAACAAAATTTCCTGAACTTATTATACACAATATTTACAAATTAAGTTATTCTATTTTACAACTTCAAGCTATATTTTAAGCAGTATTGTACCAGTCCGTATGCCAGTCAAGGTTTATCTTTTTGTGTTTTTATAATTTTAATTAATATTATTTTATAAGAATGACTTATCTATATATTCTTTAATTAATCATATATTTAAATTGCAATTAGGCACAAATAAAATTTCAAATTTGAAAACAGATTTCATTTTTTTCTTGTAGTTAATTGAGAAGGTACATTAACAGATTTCTGAAACACTATTTAAACCATTCGGATTTATGAAATCATAAACTCTTGAGTAAAAATATTGTTAGAATGGTCCACCTTCATTTATTTGTTATTTCTATATTGAAGTTACTAAATGAGGCTATTTGATAGATGCTTAAGTATCAAGATATGGCCAAATATGTCATTCATACAAGAAAATCAAATAAACCTTTCTTAAAAGCCTAAAATATCAAATTACCTCTTCAAAACTATAAATGTCATTTTACCCTCTCACTGTTAAAATATTTTTTTTTATCAATACCAATGTTAATAATATCAAATGTTTAATATATGTAAAGAGAGGAATTAATTAAGTTGGCAAATTAATTGGTTTAATATATAAGTTGCATAAAGGACTATTCTATCAATTTAGTGTATGTTGTATTCAACATAACTCAACTATTTTCAACCTGCATACCTAGGTCAAATTTTTTTATATATCTTCATTTCCATTTTCAGTTGCCACATCAATTTTAATATTTTAATAATTAAAAATTAAATAAACCAATCACATGAAACCTAACAATTAAACTAATATAGATTTGAAGTATTTGAGCTCACATTAAAACTTTGAAATTGTTACAGGAACAAGTTTATTATTTTTTTAATAAATAAAAACACATTCAACATGATCATTATTGCATATTCACAATGTGAGTACCTATAGTTAAGTCACACGAAAAATGTTGAGTCCATTGAATCAATATAAAAGGAAATCGTTTATGTTCTGTTTACCCATATCTATTTATGCATATATTTTTCATGTGTAACAAATAGTACTTCGGATATTGGTGGAAACAGTTCAAATTAATATGTGCTGGTAAAGAAAAAATTGGAACTTCATTTTGTGGTCAGTTTAAAGTTTTTTTATATAAAAAATTCATATTTTGTTTAAAAAAAATTAGATTTTAGCTTTGGAAGCAACCAATAAGTTAAGAAAAATAAATATTTCTTTCTAACACATTAGATTATATACTCTATTATTTTTATTTTGCTTAATCAAGCATATGCTATTTTGTTTCTAAAAGCAATATAATAAATTAAGTCGTGATATTGTTTCCCTTTTCTCATGACCTTTTTATTGATAACAGGGTTGGTGTAAGTTCTTCAATACCACAATTATTCATATATGTTGTGTTTATTAGAGTAAATGAATGCAATATTTGGTCTTTGTTACAGAGAGTGGAACATATGAGTGGTCGTTAGAAAAAACTAGCTCTACAAATAAAGGTAACTCAATCAGCCTTGATATACATGGCGAAAAACCATATAATCATATAATCCGGTCTTATAGTTCGTAAAAGAATAACAAATTTGTCATAAATTCGTAAATTTGGGGATTGTTCTTCCTACAAAACAAGTTTGTATTGTAATGGAATATGTTAGAATGTAGAATATTTTGATTTAGTATAATATATTTGGTTCAAGCAGTCTTATTATTTTATATGGTTGAAATGTATACTGAATGTAATATGAATATGGTTATTAATCTAGAAAATTTTAAATATAAAATATACGGTACACGGGGACCCGCTATCACCCATGTTATTTGATATTGTCGTTGATGTTCTCCAAACTAACTTTCAACAAGCGACAACATTGTTCAATCGTCATTTCATTTAGCCACCAATATTGCTATAATTTGCCGATGATACTACAATCATCTCCGATGCGGACCCGAGAAATCTACGTCTCATCAAGAAAACCCTAGACAACTTCTCTTCCATTTCGGGTTTAGACGTAAATTGGCAAAAAAGCTCTTACACTATTATTACCATACATGATGACCTTATGTACTTGGTCCCTCAAATATTCAATTACCAAGTCGAGAACTTCCCGCTCAAGTTCTTAGGCTTACCGCTCACGATTAAAAGGCCGTCTCGGGCTATTTTCCAAGATATTCTAGGAAAAATTCAAAAGAAACTAGCAGGATGGAAAGGAAAAATCCTATCTTTCGGAGGTCGTCTAACACTTATGAAATCGGTGCTACTTGCTCTAGTGACTTACGAAATGCAAGTCCTACTATTCCCGATGTGGCTAGTTGATGAGATGAACAGAATAGCGAGAGCATTCTTATTGTTATAACCCGAAATTTTCCAATTTTTCGTTCAAGGGTATTTTGGTAATTACTCATTTTTTTAAAGCTCTTCATAAACTATTTATCTATTTATTTTATATTTCTTCATACAATGCATTTTTACTAGTATTTCATTTGCTAGAATAATAATAATAAAGTTATTGAAAAATATCAATTGTTTTAATTGCATGGTTAATTTGTGTAGGCGCATAAAAGGTTTAATATAGTCAGACTATCGTTTTTTGTTTTGGTTAATAAAGTGTAGTCTTAAATGGGTCATTTCATTATTTTAGAAATATATAACTATCAATATTTATTTACCTCTATA
Source organism: Juncus inflexus (assembly GCA_024447665.1). Lineage (NCBI taxonomy): Eukaryota > Viridiplantae > Streptophyta > Magnoliopsida > Poales > Juncaceae > Juncus > Juncus inflexus. The sequence continues at coordinate 10,592,196 of JAJHPC010000014.1, read as the reverse complement.
CAATAATAGAAAATATAATTGGTATATAGTCATTTCTTTTGCATTTCTATCATATGCCCTTTCATATTAGTACAGTTATTTATACTCATGCATTTAAAGTTGTGCCTTTTCTTCATTAATCAGTTTCTTTTCCTTCGTAAAATATTATAGTTTATTTGGGTTCTAGTGGGTTAGTGTTATCTTGACCGAGTTAAATCATACGTTTGTCAGTTTTGTAATGAAAGGTACCAATTAATTTGACCATTTCATGGTCATTAATGCCATGCATGTTAACAAAGAAAATGAGAAAACTCTCCTATTTATAACCTGTCAATTTCTAGTTATAAATGGTCATCAGATAAGGCACTCTCATTTCTTGATCCATTCTATCATTTCTTGGGTATCCTCATTTTATTCAAGTTCCATTTTTTTTATCTGCATCGGAGCTTTATTGAAACCTCGAAGTGTGGCTTAGTTGTGTCATCTCATTTTAAAATAAAGAATTTTGCTCTTAAATACGTTTACGATTTTTAAATTATTTTGATATTAATAAATATCTATGATAAGAATTATATTTTTATTTGAGCTTATATTGCTCATACCGAATATTTTATTATTTATGAAAATAGAATATTACATAATAACAATAATATATATTTTGAGAAATAATTATTTTATGGGATAAAGATATGATGTTGAGAAAAGTGAAATAGTTAAGATCAATTCAGCCGTACTTGGTAGGTGGAAGCCAAGGCCGCTGATTATGATTAAGGTGATAGGCCGTACTTAGTAAGTGGAAGCTAGGGCCGCCGGATCACCCAATAATGAGCTCGGAAAGACTTGTATCTGTGTGCGTACTCGATGCCACGGAGCATGATATAATGTGTGTGCGTAAAAGTGGAATGAGAAATCGATATCCCAATATAAAAGAAATTTAACTGTATTTATATTTATTTTTAAATCAAATATTTATTTATTAAAACTAGTATTATTTTTAACGTATGCGAAGCATACCCTTACTGAGTTTCGACTCACCCTCCCCCCATTTTTCCATCATTCTCAGGTTTCAGGTTTAGTTATTCGGATCATCGGGTTGAGCGTCGTCAAACATCGAGAAAATAAAATAAATGTAAAAATAATTAAATGTAATAAAAGTTTTAGATACTTGATTTATATATTCCTTGTATTTTCCGCTGTGTAATACGATTTTAGCATCGTATATCCTTAAGGGTATACGACCGTTGCATCTCGGGACGAAAATGGGTCCGGGGTGTAACACTTGTGGAGAGGAAACCGGAAATGCACGGACGGACATTGCTTAGTTGCATGGGATCAACTATGTCTCCCAAAAAATGGGGGGGGGTCGGAATAATCTCCATCCGCAAACAAAATATATGCCTCCTTCATAAATGGCTATGGATGTGAAAATCGGACCCCAATGGTCATTGGGCGCAAACACTATGCATCTTCTATGGTTTTGAGGACCCCAATGACCTACTAAATAGCTCTCAACAAGTGTCATTCTTCCTTGCCCAATTAGCAAAGTTGATGCCGATATTCAACATCTCCATCTCATTTCAATTAGGAGATGATAATAATATTATTTTTTGGAATGATATTTGGGCTTTCGAAGGAACACTTAAATCATTTTTTCCAATGGTGTATGGCATAATTAGAAACGATAACCTAACAGTAGCACAAGTTCTAAATGGTGCCATTAATTTCCAACTCTTCCTTGCCTCAAGTGATGAAAGAATCAAGGTGGAGGCACAGGATATGTATCTTGCAATCATTCTTATGAACACATCTGCTCAACGTGACAAACCTATCTGGAGATGAAAAATATCGGGGGAATTTACAACCCGGTCGGCTTACACAAAATGTTGCATTCCACTCACACCGTCTCAAAAAAAAAAAAAAAAAAAAAACAAAGTCTGTGAAAAATCAAATGTCCTGAGAAAGTTCGGTTCTTTACGTGGCAATTGATATTAGGTTGGCTTATGACACAAGACAACCTAGAAAAAAGGGGGTAGCCTAACCAAGGTGAATGCGTAATGTGTACGCAACACGAAGTAGAGACGGTAGATCACCTTTTCCTTCATTGTGATTTCGCATGCCAAGTGTGGTTGCTTAAGGGGATAGATTCTGATTCCACTTCAAGCAACTCCTAATTTTGGAGAGAGCACGTAAGAATGAAGGATAAAGAAGACCGACGGCTTTGGGAGATGGACTGATTGAGTATGTGCTGGAATATTTGGAGAGAACGCAATCGGTATATTTTTCGGCAAGTGAGACCTACTCGGCCTGCCATTCTAGAAGAAATCAAACAACAAACGACAAACTGGAGAATGTTTTGTTAAAAGTCCCAAGCTAGCGAGTCTCTTCTCCTCTCTTCTATTCACTCTCTTTTTTCCTGTTTAAATCCTATTTTTGTTTTGATGATTGTAATTAATTTTCCATCATTACTTATATGAACTTTTATTTATTCAAATAGAATCTCAGTGAGACAATCACCTACCGAAGCTTAAAAAAAAAATACACGGTAACCACTGTTTTAAACATGTTAAAAGATGGGATAAGGTGGGATAGCCATCGTTGAAACATGTTAAAGTACTTGCACATTAACATGGGTTTCACCATATAGATAAAGACCCTTCGTAATCATTATCAGAGAAATCAAAACCATGTCTACGATCATTTACCACCTATGGAGATTCCACAGTTCTATCATGGCTTCAAAGTTGTAATAAAATGTGCGTTACCACGGTTTGGACTCTTGTATGCGGCTATGAGTTATGATCCATCTAAATTATTAAAATGAAAGCATTCTCTTTCATTTCGTCCCCCTCTCAGGATCACGCAAAGTGGAGACCTGCCGTCAACGTAGTGAAGCGATAAAGTCAAGACTCGACAAGGAAGCAAGTAAATTCTCTTTTTTTCTTTTGCCATGGTAAAATGAGATTCACCTAGTCACCTTCTCTTGATTTCCTTTACTCTCTTCTCTTTCTTTAATAATTTTGAATTTCTATTTCCATGCTATGTTAAGGTTTGATTGGAACAATCAGCACAACACAAATTTGCCAATAGCGGGTAAATGTTGACGATGGTGCGATTCATCTCTCAATTCAGCAGGAATTGTGTTTTGCTCTTTTAATTTCAGTTTCCTCTTGTTCAGCGTCTTATATTCTTTGTTTTTTTGTTTTACTTCTCTATAATTTTGATTTCTTTCCCATATACACGATTGATCTTGAGGTCTTGATTCATGTAGGCCTTGGGCCCCATAAAGCTGGAGCAAGACCTGTATGCAAAAATGACATGGAACTCATTGATAGTTGTAACACTAACATATATGCTACATGATTTTGTAGCATTTAAGTATGTGTGATATAGGTAATTTTCAAAAAAATTTAATAATAATTCTAATTCTAATAAGTTTTGATGAATGGCCCATTTCACTTCATTATTATTGCATTGACCATAATCCTTATTCACACAAAAAAGATAAGGGGAAACTCCCATAATGAATTTTCACCTACATACAGTTTTCATGATAATGCAAAAGCTATGACTCAACTATATTTAATATAGCTCCTGAGCTTATTGTATTCCAATGTATATACACATAAAACATGTTACTACAAAAACTAGTATTTATTTTATAAGATATTGGAGCAAATCGATGTTAAGTTGTATGACCGGAAAAGGAAGAGTCACCGCGACAGCCCTCGTATTGACCACTGATGCATATTCTTCATATTTTACGGAAATTTTTGTTGGCCCGTTGTTGAACTCGACATTCTCCTAACCTTGAACAAATTGTTAAAATGATTTGCTAGCTTATTTTAAATTCTATAACAAAATCAACTTATTAGGACATTTAATTGACTTTGTATTAATATAGCCTAAGTGCCTCTGTATTCATACATTAAGCATCTTATATGTATTATATGTAAGACTTATGCCATTTTGTTTTTCATATAATAAAGATGCCTAAAGACTTGTTAAAATAAAAATAATCCATAAATAAATAAAATAAAGAATACAAACATAAAAAAGAAACACAAAATAATGCCACATATATCCTTCAATTTGTTAACTATTTCAAAAAAATTGAAAACTACATTCACTTTATCAAATTTCATTCTTAAAATAAATAAAATAAAGTACACAACCATCTTTCATCCCATCCAATCCATCACACGAAATCTCCTCATCTAACTTGCCACCACCATTAACACGCCATTACAGCATACACCAGGTCCACTATACACCCTCACTGCAGAAATCCAGTCCACCATACACCCTGTCCATTACTCTCTCATTTCCCTCTCTCTGTTCCAATTTGGGCTGATTAACTTGACAGATATTGGTTTATTTTCTTGATTGAATAAGCAATTAGTTTATTTTCTTATAATATTTTTTCCTGTCATTAAATTTTTTTTTATTCAACCTGTTTTGATTTTCAATATTCTTGTTTAAATGGTTTTCTTGGTTATAATGTGCTGGATTTTATAAAATTACAGAGTTCTTTCGCCAAATTTGCTGACAAGTTGAGAAAGGTTCTTATTTTGTTTAATCTGTTCTTTTGTTTATAGAATTTCAGAATCCAATTTACTATGCCATTTGCAATCTGATCTTTTCATATGGTTATTTTTTTAATTTTCACTATATTAATTTTGTATAATTGAACAATAAAGTGTAAATTGAGTCCTTATTATATATGTGTAGTTACATGATTCAAGTTCCTTTGTGCAAATAACCCAAAAGTTGAATCTTCAGTATGTCTTAATTTAGCCTATTTGACTCACATGTAATCTTTGTTTGGAAATAGTAATTTTTATTATTGCATTTGTGCATATCAAATTAAGTCTAAATGGCCAATAATAAGCCCCTCAAAAGTTTTAGCTCTAATAGTCTCTCATTATTTAGAAGATAAAATTTTAGAAACTTTAGGATAGTTATATATATTTCATATCAATATCCTGGCTTGATTGTTGCCTGTTGGTATTACAATTGTTTGGGCATTTTTACAATTCCGCCCCTCATGAATATTTGAAGGCAGTAAGTTTTGGAAAAACATTTTTTGGTAAACAAGTTCTAGAAAAACTAATAACCCAATTCTGGATTTCTAGAAAACTGAGAATTCAACTATTTTTAATTAAAATCACTAAATACAATCTTTGATTTTAAGGTGTTTAGCAATTCTAGAAAAACAAGATTTTCAAATTTCTTTTTAATTAAAAATCAGTAATTCAATATGCTGAAAAAGTCACAACTATGTCACGTGGTGCTTATCAAATTAATATTTTTTTATGAAAGGGTCATTTTGTAAAAGCTCCTATAAAAAATTTCTTTTTTACGTGCTAGAATATGGAAACCCTAATTCGGAATGGGAACTAAGTTTTGAGATTTTTATATATGTCTCAATGGCATCTCAAATGCATTAACAAGGCAATATTTTACATTTAACACTTCTATAGAAAAATAGTAGTATTTATTTTATACTCGTAAAAAGGTTAGGGCTTATTTCATCAAAAAGAATTTAGGGTTCACATTTCTGCCTAAGACCAGAAGTTCAATTTGGATTATCTGTTTTGTGTTTTTTTTGTTCTTTTACTTTTTGGGTTATATGAATTACAACATTATCCTTTTATTTATTTTTTAATTTAATGATTTATTATGTCCTTACAGAACTGATCAATTGAGCCCATTTAAGAGGGGGTTGCTAAATTAACTTTTTGCAAATAGGCCCTTTTCACTTGGCAATATTTTAAGGTACAAAAGAATATTACATAGTGTGGGACAAAATGGTATATAATATATATATTATACGCAACTTCATTGTGCCTCGGACGGAATCATATTTATTCATAATTCAATGATTTTGATACTGAACCTAACACAATTATTCTCTACCCGCATGGTTCAATCAAAATATTTTATCTTCATTTTCATACGTTGTCACATCAATTTTGATTTTTTATAATTGAAATCAAATAAACGAATCATATGTACTTTGGATTGGATACATAACAATTAATCTTTTATCACTATTTACAATAATATATTAAAAAAATTTGAACTTTGATGAAAATTTTGAAATTGTTGTGAGTAGTGCAAGTTGAATTATTATTTTTAATAAATATAAACACATTCCACATGATCATCATTGCATACTTACACTGTGAAGACATGTGGTTAAATCACATGATCATCATTGCATATTCATGGTGTGAATATATGTAGTTAAATCACATGGAAATTGTTGAATACATTCAATCAATAAAAGGGTAATCGATTAGTTTATGTTTACTCTGATATGTTAGTGCATTTTTTTTTTCATATGTGTAGCCAAGAGTTTTTTGGATATTGGTGGGAACTAAAAGGTATACTAGTATTGTGCTGCTAAAGAAAGACTACAAACATCATTTTAAGGTAAATTCAAAACTTTCAAAATTCATATTTTGCTTACGAAAAAGTTCTGAACTTCTTGCTTTTTAGAAACACCCAATGAGTTAAGACAAATAAATATTCCTTGCTAAATTATTAGAATATTACTTTAGAATTTTAGTTTTTCATAATCAAACATATGACTATGTTATTTCTAAAAATATTATCAAATTAAGTCGTCATATTATTATAAATCTAGAAAATCCTGGTGGGGCCAAAACTTTAATAGTTCTTGTTGGTTTACGCCAATATTTTTTGACAACACGATTGCTACTAATACTTCAATTGCAAGGTTATTTAGAGATCTCATCATACTCATAAACATAATCTATTATGTCAGTGAAAGTCAGTGAATGCAATATTTGATATTTGATATTTGTTATAACGAGAGAAATATGCGGTGTTATTTAGAAAAAGAATTGAACATGTAATATTCAATACTGACAAATATGGTGTAAGTTATAAGATTTGAGGACAAAGTATACAAATATTTATGGGAAATTGTTTAGATTGTTTTATAATCTTTTGGTTAAAAGTATCTACATAAATACTATTTTTATATTATCTGAATGTATATTTTTTTTTGTTTTGAATAAACATTCGAGAATTTCATTTATTTTCTTGCTATTGTACTTGATATCTTGCATGCCTTTTTTCTTTCTCTAGATCTAACATTTCTCTAGAAATAGACTTTGTCATTTCTAAGAATATTATCAAATTAAGTCGTGATAATTTAGAAAATCCTGGCGGAGCCAAAACTTCAATAGTTCTTGTTGGTTAACCCTAATATTTTTTTACAAAACGATTGGTGCTAAAACTTCAATTGCAAGGTTATTTAGGGGTCTCATCATAATTTATAACATAATCTATGTTGTTAATGAAAGTCACTAAATGCAATCTTTGATATTTGTTAAATGAGTGAAATATGTGGTGTTTGTTAGAGAAAGAATTGAACATGTAATGATTCAGCACTGACAAATATGACGTAAGTTATAAGATTTGAGGAAGAAGTATAAATTTTTTTATGGGAAATTGTTTAGATCGTTTTATAGTATTTTGGTTATTTAGAACATCATGTCAAAAATTTCTACAAAAATACTAGTTCTATATTATCTGAAAATACATTTCTTTTGTCATTTTAAATAAACATTTCATAATTTCATTTTATTTTCTTGCTATTGTACTTGATATCTTGCATGTCTTTTTCTTTAAACCATCTAACATTTCTCTTTTGACGTTTCAGTTTATTGGAGATAGTTCAATTAAACAAGATTTTGATGAAACAAAGAACAATGGATTAACGTTCTATTTTGTTAATTAAAGAAACATTATTGTTTTTTCTGGATACTGGATGAAAAGATCTAATTTTGATTAAAATATATTATTGTTTAAAAAACAATTTGAAATTAAGTTTTTTTACATGATCAGAACCGATCTGTACGTAGAAATGGGTACAATATCTTCCAGAAACTATAGGAAAAATTCTTTTAAAAAAAATATTAGCAAACAATTTGTGGAACCATAAGAGAGATAACAAGCAAGTATAAGAAAATTCCCAATGTAAACTCAAATGCTCTGCCCCTAATTATAGGTCCAACGACTATGCATTTGAAATCTATTGGTGACAAGAATATTGCTCCTTCTCACTCCAGACACAAAAAACATAATAATATAGAGGAATAGATCAAGAGCTACATCAACACACAAAACAAAAGAATAAGAAACTCAAATAAGTCCCATTCAAAAAAACAAAAAGAAACTCAAATAAGTGAAAATATTGTCACAGTAGAGGCATATATGAACCTTTTTTCCAGAAGTGTTCATGCTCATACAAGAGGTTGATAATTTGGTTAATATGGGTAAGACATCTGGTTGCTTTACTGAAAGCAATAGAAACAATACCCGGTATTCCTCTAGACATTTAAATTCTACTTTTGAAATGGTAATGTGGTCTTAATTTTATTCCGATGTGTATGAACTATCATTTTCAATATTATAGATAATGCATCTTTTCCTTTCATTACAAACATATATATCCAACCATAAAATTATCTATCTAGCATTTTAAATTTCAGAAATCTACCATGATTAAAAATTATGATTCGGCTTCTGATGTCTAATTTTAGAAACTTAATCTTAATTAGAGAAATTTGCTATGTCGAATTTGGCACTGGTCTCTAATGTTAGATTTTATGTCCGTAGCATTATTGTCTTAAAATATGCCATTTTACTGATTTTTTTTTTTTTCATTTTATTAACTACATCATAAAATTAAAACAACTTTTTACATATCAAAATTTCATCTATAAATAAACAAAAATAGCAAACTCAAACAACCTAAATTTATACCTTATAATCCGAAATGTCAAGAAAATCCAAATATTTCAGCTAATTACTAGCACTACATACGTAATGCACCATTTCTACCATGGGCCTACATGTCAGACAATCAGTCTACCGTATTAAGAGTCTATTTTGGTTCCTTCTTAATTCTTTCAAACATTTATTCATCTTTCTGGTTTCCCTCATTTCCCGCTCTACAATCTGTCTCTCTTCTGATCGATCGATTGATCTCGCTTGCGATTTGATCGGGCAGGAATGGCGTACGAAGGTATCTAATTGCCTTATCATGATTGGAAATTATGATTCTGTTTCTATTTTTGGGCAATCGAACTGATTGGTTTCACACATTTGATTTATTTCTTTTAAGATTTATTTTTGGATTTTGAGTTTCTTGTAGTTTTCTATTTCGATTTTTTCTGTTTAATTCGTTTCTTGATTTCTTTTGAGTCATAATGTGCTGGAAATTTGTGAATTGCAGAATCTGTTTTGCCCTATATCCAAATTCGCTAATAAATAATGAAAGATACTCCTTTTGTTTAATCTCTTTTTGTAGAATAGAAATGCACAATCCATTTTGTTGTATTGTTTAATCTCACTATATTAATTTCGTCCATTGAACAATAAAAATAAAGCTAGTCTTAATTTTCCGAGCGTAATTACATGATTCAAGTCTGTTGTGCATATGAAGCTTAATTCGTCTAAATATGAAGCTTACTTATGGCTCCCTAATTTGGCACACATGGAATTTTTTGGCAATAATAACTTCTATTATTATTTGAAATGCATCACTAGTTCTAGCAGCTCCTAATGAATTTTCAAAGGCTGTTAAGTTCTAGAAAAAACTAGAATCTAGTTCTGAATTTAAAGAAAAATCAGCAATTCAGCTCCATCTTTTCACTACCACATATTTCTATGAAATCTATGAATTCAATTCCAGTTTAAGTAAAACGAAAAGAATTGAATCCCTGGTTTCTTAACCCTTCCAACAATCTTTGCACAGTCAAGATTTATAGTAAGTTCTATTGTCAATTTTAGCAATTTATGTAGTAATAATCTATTATGTTTCTTTTCTTTCAGAGTTGAATCCGAGTCCGTTAGGCTAGATTAATCGAATCAATTTAAGAATGTTTCAAAATTAGACCAATAGACTTTTGCTAATTGGACAACAAAGTAATGTAATTAACTAATTATGTTTTAAACTGTGTTGTACCAGTTCGTACCGGATCCTTTTGGAGCAATGCAGCCCAAGTTTTGTCTTTTTTGGTTTTTCATAATTTTAATTAATTATTTTTTATAAGAATGACTTATTTGTTTTTACTTTAAATTTATCACATTATATTTGCTTTGCAATTAAGCACAAATGGAACTTCAAATGTGAAAATTGATTTCATTTTTTACCTCTTCAAACCTATAAATGCTATTTTTAACCTCACAGTTACAAATATGTCTTTTTATCAAAAATAAATGTTAAAAATACTGAATTTTTTAATGCATGTAAAGAGAGGAATTAATAAATTGGTGAATTAATTGGTTTAATACATAAGTTGCATAAAGGAGTATTCTATCAGTTAGGTCAAAAACTTTTTATCTCCATTTTCAGTTGCCACGTCAATTTTGGTTTTTTTTATATTAAAAAAAATCAAATAAACCAATCACATTAAACCTGACAATTAACCTAATAGAGATTAGAAAAGTATTTGAGCTTAGACGAAAATTTTGAAATTATTTCATAAACAAGTTTATTATTTTTTTCAATAAACAAAAACACATTCAACATGATCATTATTGCATACTCATAATGTGATACATATAGTTAAATCACACGAAAAATGTTCCATTGATTCTATAAGAGGAAATCGTTTAGGTTTTGTTTACCCATATTTGTTAATGCATATATTTTTTATGTGTAACAAAAAGTAATTTGGATATTGGCGGAAACTAAAAGTAGAGCTATTAATGTGCTTGTAAAGAAAAACTTGGAATTGCTTCTAGCTGTAAGTTAAAAACATTATATCAAAATTCATATTTTGCTTCAAAATTTTAGAGTTCTACCTTTGGAAGCACCCAATAAGTTAAGACAAATAAATATTTCTTGCTAACTCATTAGAATATGTAGTCAAAAAATTTAGAATTTTTTTTTCAAAAAAAAACCCTACATTATGGCTAAATTATAAAAAAGGCCCTGCATTATTGAAAGTTGCAAAAAGCCCCTTTGTTCTTAGGAAATTCAAATTTTAGTCTATACCGTTTCAACATTTAACGCCGTTAATTAACTTTTCCTAACCATTTAAATTAAACATTTTCCTTTCGAAATTAACTTATTTATATTTTCTTCTCTCTCTTTCTCTCACACACACACAAAAAAACCACTACTTCCCATCTCATCCTCAGTCACATCCTCAATTTGCAACAAAGAGACCAAATGCAAGGAAATACATGCACATACATGTACAGTAAGTATATCACATATTTTAAAAGTGTCGAATCAAAGCCGTGTACTTTCTTTCTCTTACATTGGTGCTAAAGTCTTGATGGGTTCTGTTTTTTGTTTCTTTTCTTGTTCTTGTGAGAGAAAACAGATCTGAAGAACCCCAACTTGAGATGTGTGTTGGGCTTGTGCTTTATTGTGTGTACGCTATTGTTAGGAATAACCATAAAGACTTTAAGCTCTCTCACTCCCCATACAAATTCCATTTTTTCTATTGTGCTCTAGTGTTGCTCTGTTTTAGAGGGGAGGGAATAAAATAGTGGGCTGAGTTATTTAGGTAATGAGATAATTCAAGCAATAGACGGTGTTAACCATTGACTAACAATAGGGCTAACATTAGAATATCTCAAGAATAGAGGGGTTTTTTTTTCAATTTTCAATAATGTATGGGCTTTTTTGCAATTTAGGCATAATGTGTTTTTTTTTCTTTTTCAAATTTACGTAATTCTTATTTTGCTTAATCAAACCTATACCTCTTATTTCTAAAAATAATACTAAATTAAGTCGTGACATTATTTTAATCTAGAAAATATGAGCAGAAACAAAAAATACCAAATTAAGTCGTGATATTGTTTCTATCTTTTCATAGTCTTTTTTATTGATAGCAGGATCGGTCTCAGCTATTCGATAGCATAGATATTCATAATTCTCATCTTACTTAATAACAGAATATGTGATGCTTATTAGAGTGGCTCAAGATAATATTTTGTCTTTCTTATAACGAGTGGAATATATGGGTGCCGTTAGGAAAAACATATTAGATTTGAGCACTTCATTCATTTTGTTTGATGAATTTGTTTTCTTTTTTGTTTGCCATTGCAATTTATTGGAGATGCTAGATCAAGCAAGATATTTGATGAAAAAGGAATAATGGATTAAATTTTGTTTACTAATTAAAAAAATACTATTTTACAATTTCATGAAATTAAACCTTACAACATGATCAGACCAACCTATATGTATTGGTGGGGTAAGTACATTATCCTCCACAAATTATTGAAAAATCTTCTAAAAAATATTAACAAGCAAATTATTGGAAAAAATGTTCTATAAAAATAGTAACAAGCAAATTTTATAACATAAGAGAGATATGTAAACAAGTACAAGCAAATTCCCAACGTAAAATATTAACAAGCAAGTACGCAAGCAAAAATATTCTCAAAAAAAATATTACAGAAAGCAAAAGGGCTCAAATGCTTGCACACTGGTCGAACAAAAGATTAAGCATTTGAAATCTACCGGTAACAACATTGTGTCTTCTGCACTCAAAAGAATAAAAACGGTACCAAGTCAAGTCACAGTGGAGACACACATAGTAGTCATCCTTTCAAAGAAGACAGAAGAGGAAACTCATCACGTTGATGCTCACAACAAAAGGGAAACCAATATGAATTTCTTTCAAACAATGAGCCCTTGATACTAGCCCAGGTGTTGCATTAGGTTCAAGAGTTATATTGTGGTAAAAATTAAGGTATCATCAATTTAACTTCAGTGAGAACATGATCTCCAATTTTGTTTTTGTCTTGATTTTTGACATTTGTTGCTATAGCGAAGTTGGAGAAGATCAAAATGTGATGTACAAGAAACACCATGAACGATTGAAAGGCATTGGAATTGTTCATCGGAGTGGTAGTAATAAAGTACAGACAACAATTTTGTTACCTTCGAAGGGCCTTAATAGAAAAGTTATCAAGGGCCTTAATAGAAAAGTTATCAAATTATTGATGAGGTGAGATTTTTCTTTCTTTTGTTCATCATTTTAATTTTTGTGATATAATTAACTGCTCCACTGTTCTTTTTAATCAATAGAAATGTACTCCAGCATTGTAAGTCAAATTGCCAATTTTTATGGTATTTCTAATTTTCTCGGCTATATATATGAAATATTGGCATTTTGCAAGGCATGTTTCCCTTGGTTTTTTCCATCTTAAAACAGCTACTAATTTATGTTATTTCGAAACAGGAGAATTTTGATATTAAGTTTAGGGACGGAGCTTAATAGGAGCTGGAAGGGGTCATGACCCTCAAATTTTTGACGGAATAGTATATATTAGTAGTATTTTAATAGAATTTTTTTTAAAATATATGTATTTCTATGCATGCCCCCCCCCTCCAAATTTTTTTTTTACAGTATTAATCAGTAGAGAGAATTTTTTCGCCCCGCCGCCCCCAAGTAAATTCAATCAAGCTCCGTGTATGATTGAGTTTCAAATTAGATGGAAATGAAGATATTTTGATATACAAACTAGAAGTATGAAATTAGAAGGAAATTTTCATATAAACCATTGTGATTTATATTTTTCAAATAAACCCCAGAACAATGTTTCTAGTTTTCCACCATTTAGACATATCAAGGTTAGGCATCTTTATTTGGAGAATCGGTTTTTTAGGAAGATTGGAACTTCAATTAACTTTAGCATAAGTTCCTTTTGTAATGGATTACCTTAGAATGAAAAATATTTTGATTGTATGGAATGTTTAGATTTAGTACAATATATTTGGTAAAAATATAGTCTTATTATTTTTTTTATGATTGAAATGTACATAGAATGAAAGTATTAATATGGTTATTAATATATAAAATTTTAAATATAAAGTATACAGCCGTATCCACAGTTTTGATCATGTTAAAAAGTGGGATACCCATTGTTGAAACATGTTAAAATTCCCGCGCCTTAACATGGTTTTGACCATATATATAAAGACCCGTGGTAATCCTTATCATCGAAATAAAAACCATCAATATGATGGTTATCACCAATGACGATGTCACGTTTCAAAATTATGATAAGATGCTTGTAATTATTGGTTAGACCCTTGTATACGAGCAAAAAAACGTGTTTATGAGCGATTTTTGTTAGTGCTATAAATTGAGTTCATCAGTCTGCGCTTTATTATAGTTGTCAATAATCTGATAAATATTATATCCCTTATAAATCACATGAAATATTCATTGAGAACTACATGCATGCAAAATGGCATGAACTTATTGGTAGGTGTAACACTTACACGCTGCATGATTTTGTAGTATTTAGTATGTGTGATCTTTGTAATTTTCAAAAAAAAAAAATTAACAATAATAATAATAATAATAATAATAATAATAATAATAATAATAATAATAATAATAATAATTTAGCATTACTGAATTGACCATAATCCTTATTCACGCAAAAATGGTGAGGGCAAACTCCCATAATGAGATTTTTCACTTTGATGCATTTTTTAAATTTAAACTGCTTAGCAAAATCAATTTATTAGGACATTTACAAGATTTTGTTTTGCGTAAATATAGCTTAAGATTTTGGGTTTCAAACATGAAGCATATTAATGTGCATGTCTTAAATATATGTAACAAGAAGTTAACATTTTTTTAGCAAATTCCATTGAACCATTGTTTTCTAATTGTATTTTAGTTTTTTTCCTTTTATTCTCTGTTATGTAAGGCGTCATTTTTTTCATATAATAAAAGATGGCCAAAGACTTGTTTAAAAACAAATAAAATAAAGAATACAAACGACAAAAAGCAACATAAATAATGCGACATATATCCTTCATTTTTTCACTATTTGAAAAAATAAAAACTGAATTTACTTTATTTATCAAATTTTAATCTATAAATAAAATAAAAAAAATAACGTACACAAACATCTTTCATCCCATCCAATCCATCACACAAAATCTACTCATCTAACCTCCCACCACTATTAACACGCCATTATCTCATACACCAGGTCCACTATACACCCACACATCAAAAACCCAGTCCACCATACACCCTTTCCATTAACTCCCTTCTCAATTCTTTTTTTTTTTGAAGCTTAGGAAGGCGATTGCCTATCTAAGATACTTAATTAATTAATGAAAAAAATTACAAAGTTCATAATACAAGTTCAACCCAGTATGACAAAAGTCACTACTGTCTCTACTGCCTAAACAAGATCAGACAAGAAAAACAAAGCAGCATGTAGAGACTCCCATGTTCACCGTCTCACCGGCGTGATGCCTCAGAAAGTGCTGCATCCGAAGACTGAGATGCGGCTCTGGTTGAAGATGTTCTCAAAAAGAATTGGCTCGCCAGAAGAAAAACTCATCCCGCTTGCACAGAAGTATCAAAGACACCGCATGTTCACCACATATCATGCCGCTACTAGAGAAAGATAGGATTTACCCCCAAAAGTAGAGAATGGAAGATGATCGGTCGACCAAGAACGAAACAACCAAGAAGAAGAGCACTAACACATCAAGAGAAAAATGTAGAGGGACCACAGGTGTTTGCCCCAGTGTCATACTTCCATTAGAGGGAAAATACTTCCATTAGAGGAAAAGAACAAGGAAAAAGTAGCATAACAACAAAGAGAAGGGCAGCATGTGCCTTCTAGTTAGTATTCAGCGGCAGTGCACATAGTCAATAGAAGAAGAGATGGACAAGTTAGAAATAGAAGAAAATCGAGACAACTTATCTGTTACATCCCGGAACCAAATAGTGAAAAATAAGAGACGAGTTAGAAAGAGAAGGGCAGCATGTGCCTTCTAGTTAGTATTCAGCGGCAGTGCACAGCATCAATAGAAGAAGAGATGGACAAGTTAGAAATAGAAGAAAATCGAGACAACTTATCTATTACACCCCGGAACCAAATAGCGAAAAATGAGGGCTAGTTGATTAGTCCCACCTTAAGTAGTGAATGAAAATTGGAGTTATTTAAATAGGCTAGTGCATTAACTACTAGCATCAACAAAGTTTAAGCCTTTTTTAGAGCAATATGGTGTGAACCTGAAGGTTGGACTGGACCAGTTAATGTACTAGACTCTAATAAATGGTATTCTTAAAATATGTCATTTTACTGAGTCCTTTTCATTTTATTAACTACTACATAAAATTAAAACAACTTTTCACATGTCAAAATTTCATATATGAATGAATTAAATAACGAACACAAACAACCTAAATTTATACCTTATTATCCGAAATGTCACATAAAATCCAACTATTTCAGCTCATTACAAACAGTCACACAACATCACGTAATGAACCAGGTCTATATGGACCCACATGTCAGATGTTTGGTCTACCATATTCCATGTCTACTTCGTTCCCTCTTAATTCATCGATCGTTTATTCATTTCCCTCGTCTCGATTAGAAATTCTGATTCTGTTTCAATTTTTGGGCAATCGAACTGATTGATTTTGCGCGATTTGATTTATTTGTTTGATGATTTATTCTTGCCTTGGATTTTTGATATTCTTCTAGTTTTCAAGTTCGATTTTTTTCTGTTTAATTCGTTTTCTTGATTTATGTTAAGTCAAAATGTGCTGGAAATTTTGTAATTTGCAGAATCAACTTGGCCCTATTTCCAAATTCGCTAATAAATAATGAAAGGTACTCCTTTTACTGAATCATTTTTTTTAGAATATAAATGCAGAATCTATTTTCTCTGTATTGTTTAATTTCACTATATAAATTTCGTCAAATTGAACAATAAAAATAAAGCGAGTCCTAATTTTTCAAGCTTAATTACATGATTCAAGTCTATTGTGCATATAATCCTAAAAATGAAGCTTAATTATGGCTTAATTTGCCCTAATTCAGCAGACATGCAATCGTTTTGGCAATAATAAGTTCTATTATTATTTGAAATACCTCACTAATTCTAACAGACCTTCAAAGGCTATTAAGGTCCAGAATTAACAAGAATATCTAATTGTGGTTTTAAACAAAAATCAGCAATTCAGTTCCTGTTTTTTCAGTACCACATATTTCTAGGAAATCTAAGAATTCAATTCCCTTTTTAATCTAAAATCGAAGAATTAAATCCCTGAATCTTAAGGAAATGCGGTTCGAACAATCCCTGATTTTATAGTAATTTCTATTGTTTATTTTTAGCAATTTATGTAACAATAAGTTATTATGTTTCTTTCAGATTAAATCGGATCCACTTAATTAAGAATGTTTCAAAATTAGCTTTTGGGTATCAAAGAAGTGGACTTTTTGCTAATAAGCCCTTCAAATTAGCATTAGGCCAACAAAGCAATGTAATTAACTAATTCTGTTTTGTTTAATTCTATTTTAAACAGTGTTGTACCAGTCCGTACCTGATCCTTTTGGAGCAATTGCTTGTTTTTGACAATTTTAATTAGTTAACTTTTTATAAGAACGACTTATCTGTTTTTACTTTAATTTATCATAGTATATTTGATATTGCAATTAGGCACAAATAAAACTTCAAATTTGAAAACATAATTCATTTTTTATCTTTTGTAGTTTATGAGTCCTGACTTGCCTAAGTGAATTGTCTCTCATCATCTCTCTCTGAATCCTCTTAAAAAGATACACTAATAGACTTATGAAACCCTAATTAGACCCTTGATTACTACAGGCCATTAGGATTTATGAAACCCTATACTTTGAGTAAAAATATTGGTTTTATCAAAAACAATGTTACAAATATCAGATGGTTTAGTATATGTAAAGAGAGGAACTGATTAAATTGGTTTAATATATAAGATGCAATTTGCATAAACAAGTATTCTATCAATTCGGTTAACTCAATTATTTTAACCGATCACTTGAAACCTAGAAATTAAATTTATATAAATTAGAAGTATTTCAGCCCAGATGAAAATTTTGAATTGTTGTAGGAACAAGTGGAATTAATTTTTTAATAAATAAAAACACATTCAACATGATCATAATTACATACTCACAATGCGAATACCTATAGTTAAATCACACAAAAAATGTTGAGTACATTCAGTCTATAAAAGGAAATCATGTAGGTTTTGTTTACCTATATTTGATAATGCCTATCTTTTCAGGTGTAACAAAGAGTATTTTGGATATCGGTGGAAACTAAAAGTTAAATTAATAATGTGCTGGTAAATGTAAATTAAACTTGGAACTTCGTATTATGGTAAGTTTATAATTTTTTATATCAAAATCCATATTTTGCTTTACAAAATTTTAGAATCCTGGCTTGGGAAGACCCAATAAGTAGAAACATTCTTGCTAACTCATTAAAGCATGTAATCTTAAATTTTCATTTTGCTTAATCAAAAAACAATAGTAAATTAAGTCGTGATATTATTTTAATTTAGAAATCGGAAGGAACAAAAATACCAAATTAAGTTATGATATTCTTTTCATTTTCTCATAGCCTTTTCATTGATAACAGGACGATAGCATTGTTATTCACGATTCTCATCATAATTAATAACACAATATGTGATGTTTATTAGGGTAAGTGAATATCGTATTAAGTGTTTATTCTAGAGAGTGGAATATAGGGGTGCTCGTCAGAAAAGGCACGGATTATATGATAATTTAATAAGACAATTATGATATAATTCATGAAATATGTGGTAAAAACATAAAAATGCTGATGAAAAATTGTTTATTTATTTACGACATTTGAAATTATTTTATTGAATGCACATGTTCCTCCTTTTTTTTTGGATTAAACATTAGATATTTTCATTCATTTTCTTGCTTCTCGTGATGTCTTGCATGAATTTGGTTTTTTTATTTCCATTTTCGACATCCAACATCTCTTGTTTGCCCTTGCATTTATTTTATGGATGCTAGATGAAGTGAGATATTTGACGAAACAAGGAATAATGGATTAACATTTTTGGTTAATTAAAAAAATTATTGTTTTACAATTTCATGAAATTAAGCATTATAACATGATAACAAATTACTAACAAGCATCATGGGAAAACCTTCTATAAAAATGATAACAATCATATTCCCTAACATAAGAAATATACAAAAAAGTACAAGCAAATTTGTTACACCCCGACTCCAATTTCGACCCGAGGTGTAACGGTCGTATACCCTTGAGGATATATGACACTAAAATCGTATTACACAGCGAAATAATACAAGGAATATACAAAATCAAGTGTCTAATAATTATTTTTACATTTATTATTATATTTATTGTACTCGATTTATGTCGACGCTTAGCCCGATGCCCCAAATAACGGAACCTGAAATCTGGAAATGGGAAGAAGAGGAGAGGGGAGGGGGAGGGTGAGTACAAAACTCAGTAAGGGCATGCTTCGTATACGTTAAAAATAATACTAATTTTAATAAATAAATGATTGATCAAATCATAGTAAATATAAATATATATAAAATTCTTTTATATTGGGATATCGATTTCTCATTCGTCTTTCACGTACACACATTAGATCATGCTCCGTGGCATCGAGTACACACACAGATACAAGTCTTTTCGAGCTCGTTCTAGTACGAATCAGCGGCCTTGTCTTCCACCTACTAAGTACGGCTATAGTAACCTTAACTATATTTCACTTTTCATTCACACATTATTTCATATCTCATAAAATACTTCTCAAAAATTATATATTATATTCGAAATAGTTTATACAATAATCAAAATATTCTATTTTTATATTTACTAAGATATTATGTATGAGCAATATAAGCTCAAATAAAAATATATTTATATTATTAATAATTATGAAAGTCAAAATAGTTTAAAAACCGTAAACATATACGAGAGAAAAATCCCTAACCTTTGAATCAACACGAATAATTAATCGACCTTTCAGAACTGATCCGACACTTCGAATTTTAGGTCCGACATATCCTCACCGAAATCTAGTATTTTCATGAATTCTTAATTAAGGCCTAATTATATGGAACAAGATATTTTCTTGCGAAATAATTGAGGTAGAAAAGTGGAGATCATTACCTGAGAAGGAATAAAATAGAAGGATAGTGATGATTAGAGAACTTATAACTTGCTACTGGTTCGCATGAACCAATTCTTCTTTATTCCATTGGTTCACATGAACCGCGATCAACAAGGAAAATAAAAATGGAAGATGGATGAAATCACGTGAGGTATGTAGTTTATTTGGCTTTTGTTTATTATTTGAACAAATGGAGATGGGTGAATTGTTTATTATTTGAACAAATGGAGATGGGTGAATTGAACAGGAAGGAGATGGATGAATGGAGGCAATATAGATTGAGATAAGAAGTTGAGAGTTTCCAAAATTAATTTCATGTGTAACAGATTTTAGTGGGGATTGAGGGGGTAATGGAAATTAAGAGAGTTGAATGGAAAAGAAAACTGATTTCAGACATTTTATATTCTAGTCTCTCAATTATAGAAAATTTCATTTATAAAATATTTTCATAAAAAGCAAGATCTTAATAAATTATTTATCTTTAAAAAAATATATAAAAGTTATTATATCAGTTTAATTACGAAAATATTCTTGAACCAAATTTTCAAAATTTCAGGATATAACATCGAATGTTAAACCCCATTTTTTTTCAATAAATAAAAATGTAAATTCCACCAAATTGTCAATATTAGAGTTTGTAGGACTTCCTTGCAATTTTACCTATTATTTAATCCTTCAACATGCTCATCCAGAAACCCCTACCGTTTTATTCTTTCATTAGGAAAAATAAAAATTCTCATTCATGCAATTAGTGTCATGTTATTTCATTTAACAAAATAAATAAATGACAACGAGTGGGGATTTGTTCGGTTTCTTGTAGTCTTCATTGTATAAGTACCACTCAATCCATTTGTTTTATCTTCCTTGTGACAGCCAAGCTAATCTCATTTCCTTCCTATCTCATTTAATCTAGCATGCCTCTTCATCTGATGCAAGACATTCTTATCAATCCTCACTCATGTACTCTTTTGCATTCTGATTCAACCTTTGTGATGTTGTTAGTCGGCCAAAGTTTGATTGTGTCATGTAGAAATATAATTTGCTTCTTTAATCGATTGTATCACCGTCTTCGAGGTAACTGAACTTCTATATAATCTAAAATTATTTTTATAATAATGCAATTATATTTATTTAGTATACATTTACGAAATTGGTTTTTAATATTTAGATTGCGCAATCGAGTTATAAGAATACTTTAATTATTTATTTTATTTATTATGAGAAAGTATTATTCTTATATGAAAAAGTAGTTTGGATTATATTTTCGACATTGATGATTGAGTATGAATAAGAAAATGATATGATATTTTGAGAAGAAAATGGAAGAATATATTTTAATTAAAATTTCTTATGTGTTAGTCGGTGCGAATGGTTATGGGTTAACTGGTCTGGCTTTTATAAAATTTGTGTGTGATTGTGTGAAAACTCCAAGTTGAGTTGAATGTGTGAAAGCTCGAAAGAGGGCTAGTGAAATATTGTTTTTGAAAAATATGCGGATTCGAGAGACCCGTAACCGGCCAAGTTGACTAATACAAGAAATTAAAAGATTATTTTGATACTTAAATTTATTATATGTTATGTTATGTTTTATATATTAAAGAATCTTATTTTTATAAATGGTCCTATAAAATCTGCGTCGTAACATAACCATTTACTTAGCTAAATCTATTAGCTAATGATTTTCTACTTTTTTTTTCTTATTGGCATAGGTGCTTAATGGAATGGACGGGCGATTCATGAACTTAGATTCATTTTGAAATGACTTGAAACTGGTGTATGTCACTTAGCACGGCTAATAGGTCGTGACGCGGTTACATTCGGGATCAGAATGTAACAAAATTCCCAATATAAAAGATTAACAAGTAAATATCCAAGCAAAAGTATTCTCAAAAAAGATATTACACAAAGCAAAAGAGCTAAAAAATAAAATAATCGCACTGACTTACCACGAATAAAACTGGTCTAATAAACCGGTCTAAAAAATTACCCACCAGTCAAGCGCGCCTTAGCAGGGTCTACTCGGTCTAAAACGAAAATAAAACCGGTCTAAGACACGTTTTTTGTAGTAGTTGGTCAAACAAAAGATTATGCATTTGAAATATATAAGTGGCAGCAACATTGTGCTTCTTCACTCAAAAAAATAAAACAAAAGAAAAACATAGATCAAAACTACATCAACACACACCACATTCAAGGATAAGAAACTCAAAAAAGTGAAAATACCAAGTCAAGTCATAGCAGATAGAAACGAATACCCATCTCATGCCCATTCTCAAAAAAGAAGCCAAGCCTCTTTCAACTAGTGAGCACCTGATGCTAGCCTAGCCGCTAGAGGTGCATGAGTTAAATGAAAGGGTTTATATACGCATCCCTCCACCACCCCCAGTCCTATATATATATATATATATATATATATATATATATATATATATATATATATATATATATATATATATATATATATATACACGTTTATCACTGGTAAATGGGGCCCACTTGTTTTGAATATAAGTGAGCCCTGTTTATCAATGATAAACGGTGGATTGGGGGATGATAAACTGGGGATATATATATTTTTTCTAAATGAAAATGTTCAGTACTTTGAAGGGAGTTATCAAATTATTGATAAGGCACATGTTTTTCTTGGTTTTTTTTTCCAGCTTGGAACAGCTACTAGTTTATGAAATTTCGAAACAAGAACACTTTGATATTGAGTTTTAAATTAGATGGAAAAGAAGATAATTTGATATACAAACTAGAACTATGAGAATTCGATGAAATTTTTTGTATAAACCATTATGATTTATGTTTTTCAAATAAAATCCAAGAATATTGTTTCTAGTTTTTCGCCATTGTAGGCTTATCAAGTAAATTTGGGGCTTATTATTGTACTAATTTATGATAGGTTCATTTTGTAATGGAATAATTAGAATGGATAATATTTTGATTGTATGAAATAAGTGGGATACCCATGGCTGAAACGTGTTCAAGTATTCGTGCATTAACATGGTTTTGACCATATTTTAAGACTCGTGGTAATCCTTATAAGCAAAATAGAAACCATGTCTTTGATCATTTACAACCGATGGAGATGTTGCGGTTTTACCTTAGTTTCAAAATTGTGACTACAATAACGGATCTTGTCTCTGTTTATTGGGGGTCAAAAAATTATCTTGTTACTTGATTAACATTGTACAAAATAAATTTTTTTAGTTTATTATTATTATTATTATTTAATTATTTTTGTTTTTGAACTTTTTATTTTTTAATTATTTTATTTTAATTAATTTTATTTCTATTTAATTAATTTTATTTTTTAATTTTATTTTTATTTATTTAACTATTTTTATTTATTTTATGTTTACTTAATTTTAATTTTTATTTAATTTTTTTGTTTATTTATTAATTTAAACTAGTTTAATTTATTCAATATTGGTGAGAGTATTTTGGTCATTTTCAAAAATTTAACCATTAAATTGATGGAAAATTGTGTGTCGGGGGCTTTTGTAAAGAAAAATTTCTAACAGGGTGTTTTTTGTAAATTTTGAAAAGGTGTGGGGTTATTTGTAATATTCAGAAAAGGTCGGAGGTTATCTGAAAGGTGAGGAATTGACGCATCTTCCGCAACAATGAACAAACAACTATCATGACCACTGAGAAGGCAGTCGAAACGTCCAAGGAATGGAAGCTAGCAATGGATGCACGAACTTGATTCCCAAGTCGGGGAACTAGAAAGATTACGCCCCCGTTATTTAGTGTCCTTATTTAGAACGTAGCATATTGTTCTAGGGTTTTCTTTCATTTATTTTAAGGTTTATTATTGTAAATAATCCATGTAACATTTTATTTAATCGTATTAATACAACATAAGCAAGCGTACTTTTCAAAAAAAAACATTATGCATTTGAAATATATTGGTGACAGGAACATTGCCTTTTCCACTCAAAAACACAAAAAAAAAGTAAAAAGAAAGGTCAAGAGCTACACGAAAAGAAAAGATAAGAAAAAAAATGAAAATACCGAGTCACGGAAGAGAAACGCATGATATTTCTCCTCTCAAAGAAGACAGGAGATGAAACTCATCACGCCGATGCTCACAAAAGAAGCAAAGCCAGTACGAATTTCTTTTAAACAATGAGCCCTTGATGCTAGCCCAGCAGCTGGAGTAGGGGCAAGTGAAATTACAAGGCTGGTCGAATTGAAGCCAGGAGGTAGTTCACCAGTAGTTGTGTTACCATCTGTGAGAAGGCGTTCTTCAATTTTGTATTTGCCTTGATTTTCGATATTTGTCACCATAGCAACGGGGGAGATGATCAAAATAGTTAGTAAGAAAAGCGCCATGAAAGACTGAAAGAGACTGCAATTGGTCATCGGAGTGGTAGTGATGTTGGTGATAATTTCCTTTCAAAAAATATTGGTGATAATTATGGTTGAAATGTGGAAGATGGCTTTTGGGGAGATGATCAAAATGGTTGAAGAGAAAGGTTAATTTATACAGGGTGTTTGATCCAAATACGTGGGGTTTGGCTTTTGGGCATGAATATTATTAGAATATATTCTTTATACAGGGATAATCTTTATGAATGAGTTGTCATATAATTTTCTTTTGGATATTAGAATATATAGTTTGATGTACTTTTTAGTGATTTAGATATATTTTTTTTTCCGTGATTGATAATTCTATGATGGAGAAAACCCTAAGATCTATATACATTTTGATTGCTTAAACAAAATTTCACTACCAACATTACCTTAGTACAATTATTATTACATTATGGGCCTGTTTGATATGATAGAAAACAAAGGAATAAAAAGGGGGTCCTTGGAAATGATGATAATGGTAAGATAGTTGAGAGAATTGTTATTCTTGATATGTCGTTTGATGTGTTAGAATCTAAAACAATGGAAAGTGATTGTTGGTGTTTGATAGGAGAGAAAGTTGGAAAAAAAGTTGCAACAAATAATGCTACTTTGGATTGGAAACATGACGGTTAATCTTGTATCCATTGTATACAATATATATGTCAAAAGTTTTTGAACCTTTGATGAAATTTTTGAAATTGTTGCGAGTAGTACAAGTTGAATGATTTTTTTAGTAAACATAAAAACCTTTAACATGATCATCATTGCATACTTATGGTGTGAACACTTAGCTAAATCACACAGAAATTGTTGAATACATTCAATCAATAAAAGGAAAACGTTTAGCTTTCATATGCCTTGATCTGTTAATGCATTTTTTTTTTTCATGTGTGTAGCCAAAAGAGTTTTTGATATTGGTGGAAACTAAAAGTAATACTAGCGTTGTGCTGCCAAAGAAAAATTAGGAACATCATTTTAAGGTAAATTCAAAAAACTTTGAAAATTCATATTTTGCTTAGGAAAATTCTTGCTTTAC
The DNA here is from genome assembly GCA_024447665.1 of Juncus inflexus. Lineage (NCBI taxonomy): Eukaryota > Viridiplantae > Streptophyta > Magnoliopsida > Poales > Juncaceae > Juncus > Juncus inflexus. Next base: position 10,566,816 of record JAJHPC010000014.1, on the reverse strand, counting down.
AAACACCCAATGAGTTAAGCAAATAAATATTCCGTGCTAACTCATTAGAATATGTACTTTAGAATTTTAGTTTTGTATAGCCAAACATATGGCTTTGTTGTTTCTAATAATATTACAAAATTTAATCATTATCTTGTTTAAAATCCAAAAAAATCATGGTGGGATCGAAGCTTCAATAGTTCTTCTTGTTTAACCCTTCTAATAATCTTCTTTCAAAACACGATTGGTGCTAATTCTTCAATCGCAAGGTTATTCGGGCTTCTCATCATACTTAATAACACAATATGTGATGTTTACTAGAGTGAATGAAAGCAATATTTGGTCTTCAGAAATTTGTGGTGTTTGTTAGAAAATGAGTGAATTATGTGGTGTTCGTTAGAATATGGTGCTAGTTATAAGATGTGAGGACAAAAGGATACAAGTATTTATGGGAAATTGTTTTATCATTTTATAATATTTTGGTTATTTAGAAGATCATGGCAAAAAATTATAGATAAGTTTCGTATTATTTGAATGCATTTTTTTTTTTAAATAAACATTTGATTATTTCATTTATTTTCTTTCTACTGTTGATATCTTGCATGCATTTATATATTTCTTTTCTTTTACTACATCTATTTTTTGACATAGCAATTTGTTGGAAATGGCTAGATCAAGCAAGATTTTGATGAAAATAAGGAACAATGGATTAACATTCTAGTTTGTTATTGAAGAAACATTATTGTGTGTCTAGATACTGGTTGAGAAGAATTCATTTTGAGTAAAAACATTATCGTTTAAAAACACAATTTCATGAAATTATAATTTATCATTATCTATATTAAAAAAAATTATAACAATATCAGACCGACCTATATGTAGCAGTGGGTATAATATCATCCACAAACTATTCGAAAAATCCTCTAAAAGAAATATGGCTAATTCGGAACATAAGAGATAAACAAGCAAGCACAAGCAGAATTCCATTGTAAAAGATTTACAAGAAAATACACAACCAAAAAAGGCTCAAATGTCTACCATGCCAATTAGTCGAACGAAAAGATTATGCATTTGAAATCTATTGGTTGGTGATACAGGAACATTCCGCCTTCTCCACTCAAAGTCAAAAAACATAAAAAATATAAATAAATAAAAAACAGAAAGAAAGAAAGATCAAGAGCTACATCAACACATATATAAACAAAATATAAGAAACTCAAAAGTGAAAATACCAAGCCACGGTTGGATTCTTTTATTTAAATTAATATGATGAGATAATTTTTATCAAACTTCATAATTATAATTATTTGAATGTTGATTTTAAGTCATGCAAATAGCATAAGTTTGCAAATTATAATAGTTACTGGGTCAAACTATTTTATCAAATAGATTTGTCAAAAATCATTCTTATGGAATTTAAATACCATTTATTTATTTTTCTTTTAAATTTTTTATTATTTTAAATATTAACTTTCAAAGGATGCATTCTATAAAATGCAAAAATTTTGTTCCAAGAACCATATGGTTATAAGTGTATGATAGACTATATTGTAAAAAATTTAAGTAATATTATTCATCATAAATAATAAAATACCCCCTCTGTTTGGGAACTTTAATTTGTATACACATGAATATGACTTTATTTAAATTCGTAAGTCATTTTTCTTAATCAAATATATGTTTCAGATATTCCAAATCTATTTTAGGATCACAAATTACAAGTGAAATCCTTCATTGTTGCATAAATGCAATTCTTCATTTATATATATATATATATATATATATATATATATATATATATATACGAAGAGATAAATTAATCAAACTTCATATAACTTAAATTTTTTTTTTTTTTTGCTACGGAAATAATTCACGTAACTTAGGATTATAGTAATAAATTTTATTATCACAATTCGGAAACTACAATCTGTCACATTTTTTTTTTCTCATAAAAATCTAGATTTATCCCCAAATGAGATGAAATTTACTCATGGGATAACTTATAATGTATAATGATATTGTTAATTTTTTTTTCTCAAATATATCGTTATTTCATTAATAACTATTATCGATGTTCCAAGAATTAAGAAATCATCTACAAAACAAAGAATCACAAATATTAGTGAAATTCTTTGAATAAATAATTTGATTTATATCCATATGAAGAGATTATTTTTTATTATCAAACTTCATATAAGACAATAATATATTTATATTATTTTTAATAAAAGATGAAAAATAAAATAGTTACTAATGGTCAAAATGAATCTTATGACCGGTATATATCTTTCTCCAGAAATCCCTTTTAGTTCCATCATTTATACTATTAGCAATAGTATTTATTAGATGATAGTGGGTTATGCTCTCATTAAAAACCAAATAGACAATTAAAATTGTCATTAACCAGGCCTTTAATTTTTGTTAGTAACATATCAGACCAAAGTCATGCCATATATGTAAGTATACAACATAAATGTGAATTGCTCTGCTTGTCCTTACAATGTCATGTTAGAGTTTAACTGGAAAGGTAAAATTTTAATAATAATAATACACATACCTGCTCAAGGCATATGCTTTAGAGACCAAAATTTAGAACACCGAAATGAACCACACATGCAATGTCTCATTAAATAGCATTATTCAGGTCTTATCAGTAACTCCTTTCATAGAATGATGAATCTCTTTTATTTTAAATTTTGTTTCATGGCCATTAAAGTTATATAGCCATCCTTGTCTAAAAATTAAGTTTCTTTGCACAACAGTGTGCTAACAGAACAAAGTAATATCATTTCATAACTGGATTGAGACCAAATAATCAAGGTCAATTTTATATCTTCGACAAAACCAGTGATAAAGATAAATAAGTTTAGTCAAATTCATGGCAATAATATACGGCCAATACAAGGCAACATTGTATACTTAGCCAAGTATAGTAAGTCCATAAAAATAGGACTAATCAGATCAACCCAAATTTAAAATAAGGTATGAGATATGTTTAAAAACATGAAAATGAAGAGCCAACTCAGCCAACCCAACGGCTGGAAGAAAATTATTTGTTAATTGTAAGCCCCTCATTTAAAGTAATTCTCCTTTTAATTTTCTCTTTTAATTCCTTTTTTTTTTCACTCGGGCTCATTATTATTTTTAACCGTCCTCTACTAAAATATCATTAATACACAATAATTGATTGTGCTCAATACAATTTGAGCCGAACCTAAAGGTTCAAGTATATATACAATTAACATTTTCTTTTAGAGGACAAATTAAAAACATTTAAGCTTCAATGAAATGTATAATTGTTGACTCTGTGTGATGTATCTAAGAATAACAATAAATTGTATAAAAAGTATACATCATTTTTTTTTAATAGAAGACAAAATCATGCACATATATATTATTAAACAAACAATTGTTTGCTTTCTTTCATTGTCTCAGTCCATGAAATATAGTTGCCAAATTATTGATCTTTTGAAACAAGTTCAATTAAATCTGTCGAAGATTATTGATCCAGATTTCATGTTTAAAGTTTGATGCAAAATACAGAACAAACTTTGTTACAATTTTATGCAACTATGTAATAAACATCATGAAATAATGATCAAATGGACAAACTCATTTAACCGAAATATATAGAGAAGAAATCATTCTTTCATATATGTAATACTAGCCCACATATACAGACTTTACGGGTGACAAGATATCAAAACCGTTCCAATCTTGTTATGGGTCAAAATTTAGCAGATATTAAAATTCGAATAGCATCTAATCTCAATTGCAATATAATTTTGTCTCATAGTTTAATGCATTGTTCTTTATAAACTTGGCCAAACTCTATCTCGTGGTTTGATAACAGAGTCTTATTATCAGATTGGTTAAGATAAAATTCTTAACAAAATTTCGTATTCACTTAATAATGAAATTTGTACTCATATGATTAACAATATAAGTTTAATTTAGGATTAATCTAACTTTAAATTGTTGGTTATATTCATAAAATTAACCAAATATTTAATAAATAATTCATAAATTAAATGATAAAAATAATTTATTTAAACGAGAACAAGTCTGGTGTAGCCGTGCGATCGTGTCGCAACTACCCTAAAGGTAGATTATGCCATATTGTGCAGGAAATACCGTTGATCCCACCTCCAAGGTTCTACACCTCGAGCGAATTCTCGATTCCCGCTCCGATAGCACAATCGTAGAACAGGGTCCTTCATTTCGAAAGATATGAAGGCACAAGCACCGATTTCTCAATCAAGCATAAAATTGGAAGATAAGAATTGAGAGAGAATATTTTTCTATATTGTGTTTTTGAGAGAAGAGAATAATTCTCTTATACTAGAGAGAAAGAGAGAAATTCTTTTTATATTAGAGAGAAAAAAAAAACTTAGTCAAGGAAGTTTTATTTTCTCATTACACCATTCTAACATCCCATTAAATCTCTCTTAATATTTTCAACTCTTGCATGAAGCATCCTATGTGCATTCAGTGAGTAAAATATAACCACCATAATAAATAAATGAAATGGTTAAAATAATACAATACTTGTTTCATTGTTCTTTTGAAATATCTTTGGTAATAGTGATGAACACATTAACATTAGGTAAAAAGTTTAAAACTTGACAATGGTGGGCATAATTGGGGTTTCATGGCTGAATTATGGGTTAATTATGTTATAATATGTCTGTATTTTTTTCCCAAGTTTAATTTTGAATTATTTGTTTTGAATTTTTTATTTATTTCTGTCAACCTTTTTTTATGTAATATTAAAACGTGATTCTATTATTCATATATATTTTTAATGATTTATTTTGAGTTTTTCATAGCTGAATCTGATTCTCACTGGCCAGATCAATTTGGTGCATTTGAATTAAGGAGGCTTCAATATTAGCTTTTGGGCATCATAGTGATGGGCGTTTTGCTAAAAGGCCCTTCATATTAGCTTTTAGGGCAACGAAAAAAATGAGATCTTTGTAAATAGGCCCTTCAAATCATTATCATTCAACAATTCTTTTTCTAAGGTAATTTCATCTACATCATTGGTTCAAATATTTTTTATTGAGTTTGTTTGATTCGCTTTGGTTTAATAATAAGAGAGATTCATATTTATATTCTTTCTGAAAACCTGAAATATCAAGTTGAACCGCCAATATCATATTTACTGTATCAAATATTAATTATTTCAAATATATGCATAAGGGTATGTACAAAGTGCGTGCATGTATAAAGACTTAAAAGAGAGATTAATTAAATTTGTCTCAATTGGTTTTATATATATAGTATATGCAGTAATTAACACTAAAAGTATTTGAGTTCCCATCTTTCGAAAAAAAAGTATTTGAGTTCCTATCTTTCGAAGAAAAAGTATTTGAGTTCACTTGAGATGAAAAACTAGTAATTATTGCATGACCACATTAAATTGGTATATTTCGTAACTGACAGAAACACATTCAACACATGACTCTGGCACACTCATAGTTCTGAGCACTTAAAAGTTAAAAGTTAAGTCACACTAAAAATATTGAGTACATATTACTCATAGTCAATAAAAGGAAATGGATTTGTTTCAATTTGCCTTACCAGTCAATGCATATTTCTGAAACTATATATGAATAGTTTTTTTTGGATATTGGTGGAAACTTATGATTATACTAGTATTGTGCTAGAAAGCAAAAAGTCCAAACTTAATTTTATTGTAAGTTTCTTTTTAGGAGTTTTATTTTGCATATAAAAATTCCAGGGTGTGCTTGTTCATCTAGTAAGTCAAGACAAATAAATACATTGTGTTTAACCTAGAAACTTTAGGGCACTTATTTCGGTTGCTCTTAGTGATTGTGTGAGCTATAAGGTTTGAAGACAAAAGAACAAACATATAAATGATAGCTAATGTTTGTTAAGAAAACTTGGGCAAATGATTTTAGATTAATTATTAATTATTTTTTTTTTTTGCTTTGAATAAAATTTTGATTATCCATTTTTTTCCCTTAATGTTGTTGATATTTTGCATGACTTTGTTTTTCTTGTTTCTTGACCGATTATTTTTTCGGCTGCAATTAATTCCATCTGGCTATATACTGATGAAACAAGGAAATGGACTAACATTATTGTTTGAATTAAACAAGTATTATTTTTATGTTTATTAATTGGTAGAGAAGTCTTTGATATTTTGAATTTAAACACGTGGACTTTGGAAATTTTCGATATTCATGGAATGGTATATCAAAAAGTGGTGAAAACGTAAAGATGTCATTTATGAATTGAGTTTGCACTATCAGTGTTTTTGAGCGAAGGCTATTTCTTTTGAGTAACTAGTCAATAACTAAAAGTATATGGAAGAGTGTGTGTTTTAAAGTTGTGTAATTGAAGTCATGATTTAAATTACATTATTATTTTTGTTCTACCTCACATCTGGTATATATATGTTGCTGTTATAGAGGATTTTTTTTAGAGCAGAAGAATAAAGCAGTGATTTTTCTTAAATATTCAAAAAATAAAAAATAAAAAATTGTGTGAATGGAATGTTAAGCGACAATTGTGACGCAATTGGCTAGTGCATATGACTCAAAATGCTAAGGTCGAGAGTTCAAACCTCTCACGGCACATAACGAACTATGATGGCACTGTGTGTGCATGTGATAGCTAGAATGAGGTCTGCCTCAAATATCTGCTCTTCGGATGAACAAAGCACTTCTGAGTTCTGCCTTCTGTTTTTGACAAATTCGTTATGTGATTGCTAATATGTCCATTTTTAACTAAACTACAATTACATGGACTAAAAATCTCATTGGCACAATGTAAAACTTATCAGAAGTCTGTTCTGAATTGGCGATTAGCTCGGATAAAAGACAACAAAACCAAGACTAGTTTAAAAAAATCATTTGCATTGTTATTGTCCTTGATCTTGGTATTGTTGGAGAGATTTATAGAGACATCATTATGAATAGAGTTTGTAGATTAAGACATCTTAAAAATAAATAAAAAAAATAGATTAAGACATCTTAATATTATGAAGTTTTCTATATTACATATAATTGATCTTTTTTTACTATAGACATATAATCCAACCATAGAATTAACTATCCAGATGCCTACAGGCTTTGCTAGTAAGGGTATTCATTCGGTCGGTTCGGTTCAAACCGAACTAAACTGAACCGAATAAGATTAGAAGCGAACCGAACCGAACCGAATAAAAGTTGAACCGAATAAACCGAAATTTAATTCGGTTTATTCGGTTGAACCGAATTAGAAAGGATTCCAAACAATATTAAGTCAAAATTAATATTTGTTAGACTAACTAATAATTATAGTAATTAATATTAATATGCATAATCTAAAAATTATGATTAAATTATTATAAATTAGTAATTTTATATATAATTCGATCAGTTCAGTTTATTCGATTTTTCCCAACGAAAACCGAACCGAACCAAACCAAACTAACTGAATAACTCAAACTTTTAAACGGAACCGAACCGAATCACCCGAACAACCGAACCAAATTAGCCGAACTAGACCGGTTCGGTTCGGTAACCGAATAAACCGAACCGAATGACCACCCCTATATGCTAGCAAAAAGAAAAAAAAAGAATTAACTATCCAGTATTTTAAATCTCCCGCTATGCAATCTCTTTCTCTCTTGATTGAGATCGATTGATCTTGCTTGCGATTTGATCAGAAGACATAAATGGCGTAGCAAGGAGGGCCAGGCGGCTGTTTGACCTTAATTCATCGACCGTCCGAATAGTCAGTCGGCTGTTTGATGATTGGATTCTCGTTTAGAAAGTTTGATTCTCCCACCTTAAGGTAACTAGATGTCTTATCCCGGTTAGAATGTCTGATTCTGTTTCAACTTCTGGGAAATCGAACTGATTGATTTTGCACAATTTGATTTATTTCTTTTAAGATTTTATTCTTTTTTTGAATCGATTGAGATTTTATTCTTGCCTTTGGATTTTGAGTCTTTTGCAGATTTCTATTCCAATGATTCTGTTTAATTCGTTTCTTGATTTCTGTCAAGTCATAATGTGCTGGAAATTTTTGAATTGCATATCTATTTTGCTATACTGTTTAATTTCACTATATTAATTTCGTCAAATTGAACAATAAAATAAATCGAGTCCTAATTTTTCAAGGGTAATTACATGATTCAGGTCTATTGTGCATATAACCCTAAAAGTGAACCTTAATGATGGTTTAATTTGCCCCAATTTGGCACACATGCATTTCGCACTAGTGTGCGGCATAATTAATTAGGGTTTCATGGCAGAATTATGGGTTAATTGTGTTCTAATATGTCCGAATTTTTAATCTTGTTTCAAAGTTTAATTTTGGATTACTTGTTTTCATTTTATTTAATTTTGTGAACCTTTTCGTATTTATTTATCAAAATATGATTGCATTTTTCTTTTAATAATGACTTATTTTATGGTTTTCCTAGTTGAATCTGATTCTCGTTTAAGGAGGCTTCAATTATTAGCTTTTGGGCATCATAGTGATTGAATTTTTGCTAATAGGCCCTTCAAATCAGCTTTAGAGAAACAATCACACAATGAGAGTTTTGCAAACAGGTCCTTGTAATTTCATCTACACCATTGTAATTTAAAAATTCTTGATGAGTTTGTTCGATTCCCCTTCATTTATTTATGAGAATGGGTTTTATATTTATATTCTTTATGGAATCTAAAATTAATAATTTGTCCTTGTAAAACTGCAAAGGTCATATTTACTCCCTCAAGCATTAATTATATGAAACATATATATGTGTATGCAATGTATAAATTGAGATCAATTAAATCTTCCCCAGTTGGTAAAATATAGCATTAAAAGTATTTAAACTCATGACTTGAGACGAAAAAATTCGTAATTAATGTCGTCAGCATACTAAATTGAAATATTCCATAACTAACATAAACACAATCAGCATGACCTTAATTGCATACTCATAGTGTAAGAATACCTATAGTTAAGTCACACATAAATTGTTGAATACATTCGGTCAATAAAATGAAATTATTTAGTTTCTATTTACCTTGATATGTTAGTGCATATTTTTTTCATGGGTTTCATGGGTAACCAAGAGTCCTTTTGATATTGGTGGAAACTAAAAGTGAAAGTAATAATGTGACGATAAAGAAAAACTTGGAACTTAATTTTGTGGTAAGTTTACTTACAAAATTCATATTTTGCTTCAAATTTCAGAATTCTAGCTTCCTAAGCACCAAGGTAAGACATATAATTTCTTGCTAACTCATTAGAGTATGTACTCTAAAATTTTTATTTTGCTTAATCAAACATATGGCTATCTTGTTTATAAAATAATACTTAATTAAGTCGTGATATTGTTTTTAATCTAGAAAATCCGAGTAGGAACAAAGATACCAAATTAAGTCATGATATTGTTTCCACTTTCTCATAGTTTTTTATTGATAACAGGATTGGTGCGAGATGTTCGACAACATAGTTATTCATAATTATCATCCAACTTAATAACACACTATGTGGTGTTTATTAGAGTGAGTGAATGCAAAAACTCCTTTTTGTTACGGAGAATAGAATATATATTATCTGCGCGTTAGAAAAATCACATATTATATGGTGATTTAATAACACAAATCTAGTGTAAGTATAAGATTTGTTATAAAAGGATAGAAGCACTTGTGGAAAATTGTTTCTATCATTTACAACATTTTGATTATTTAGATTGAGGCAAACGAGTTATTTTATTGAATGTATATTTTTGCTTTCTTTTTTTTGAATAAAAATTAGATTATTTCATCAATTGTCTCTCTTCTGGTGATGTCTTGCATGAATTTATTTCTTTCTGGACATCTAACCCTCTCTTGTTTGCCATTGCAATTTATCGGAGATGCTAGATCAAGCAGCTAATTGATGAAAGAAAATATTGGATTAACATTTAGTTTGTTAATTAAAAAAATATTATTACTTTACAAATTCAAGAAATTAAACTTTACGAGATGATCAGGCCCACCTATATATATGTTGGGTAGGTACAATATCCTCCACAAATTATTGGAAAATATTCTAAAAATTATTAACAAGCAAATTATTGGAAAATCTTCAACAAAAATAAGCAAATTATTAACAAGTAAATCATTAGAAAATTTTGCTATATCCCGAACTTTTATAAAGGATATTTAGGTAAAATTGAATTTTGTAGTACTTATATGTAAAATCTTGAATACTCTAAGAGTTAGGATCTAAATTACAGATATTAAAAATTATTTTTTGTTAAAATAATAAATTTAATATTTAATTAATTAATTGCATGTAGTTATTTGTGAAAGAATGTGTGTAGTTTATATGAAAAATTGTGTATATGTCAAAAATTATGTATATATGTCAAAAATTGTGTAGTAATTAGGATGTATATAATAAAATAAATAAATAAAATAAAAAGATTATCAAATGAATGGATGTAAGTAGGAAATATATATAACTATCCCCATCCCTCATTCTCTCTCCTCTCACTCTCTTTGTTGTTTCGTCTTTTCTTCTCTCTCTTTCGTTTCTCTCTATAGAAACAAAACATAAAGTTTTGATTTGATCTTCCAACTCTCTCCCTCTCTAATCCCTCCAATCAAACCAATAAAGGATCCAAATTTCCAACAAGAAGTTAGAGTATTTCAATAGATGAGTAAAACTCACAAATATCAGAAGGGTCGGTTCAATTATATCTCATTCATTTCAAGGGGTTTTCTTTCTCCTGCGTTTACGCTTTTAATATGACTTTTTTTTATAATTTATTATATGTTATGGTAACCGGGGTGTAACAATCTTCTACAAAAATTAAGCAAATTATTGGAAAAATTTTCTACAAAAATAACAAATTCCGTAACATAAAAGAGATAAAGAAACAAGTAAAAGCAAATTCCCAATATACAATATTAACAAGCAAATACACAAGCAAAAATATTCTCAAAAAAGAGCACACAAAACAAAAGGTCTCAATTGTCTGCACATTGGTCGAACAAAAGATTATGCATTTGAAATCTATTTTTTAGACAATCCACGATAAATGGGTTACTAGATTTGCTAAATGGATTTGTCATGACTCAAACTTGTATCTCTTCTAAAATTAGTGGGCTGTCTTAGCGTTTGAGTTGACAAGTTTTGACTCATTTGAAATATATCAGTGACAACAACATTGTGACTTCTCCACTTAGAAAAATAAAAACAAAAGATCAAGAGCCACATCAATACACACACATCAAAAACTCAAAAGTGAAAATACCAAGTCATAGTAGAGACACACATGCTAGTCGTCCCCTCAAAGGAGTTGGGGGTGCGGTGCTGAGGTGCAGTAGTTAAATGGCTGGTAAATATTGAGGTATCATCTACACCAATAGTTATGATTAATTTTAACTTCAGTGAGAAGGCAATCTTCAATTTTGTATTTATCCTATTTTGACGTTAATTTTAACTTCAATGTGAAGGCTATGATTTGTTAATTTGGTTATTCATGTATAATTAGACTTATTTTATATAATACAAATATAATAATTTGATTTATATCTCGAGGAGAAACAACTTATCAACCTTATATTCGAGAAGATCCTCGAGTTGAAGTTGGAGTTCGAGTGGTAGCATATGTTAGCAATTTGATCATTAAAAAGAGCAAAGAAAGACAAAGGCAAGTTAATTCGGTCACTAATAAACAAAGGCAAGTATAAATGAGTTATTTTATAACTAACATCAGTAGCGGAGCTTTATAGAGACCGGAAGGGGTCATGACCCCCTAAGATTTTTGCACAGTTGTGTTTTAGTGAATTTTTTGAAATACATGTATTTCTGTATATTTGGTCCTCCCAAAATTTTGTGCAGTGTTAATCAGTAGAGAGAAATTTTTTTGGCCCTCTGAAATTTTCAGTCAAGCTCCGCCACTGACTAACATTGATTTTAGACATGGATGTGGCTGTTATTCTTACTAATGTAAAAAGCTTATGATTTGGGGCTATTTTGTCACGTGGCACTCTGAAATTTAAGGATTCCCAATTTGAACACAATATTGATTCTCTCTACCAATAATTATTTTTATTTTTATAGAAATATTTTAATTTATTAAGTTATAATAAGGAGTAATAATATTATAAAATATTATTAATTACGAAATTGTCTTCCTATATATAAAGTTTGAAAAGAGTTCTTTTTGTGACATGTGTCTATTTTGTGTTGTAGTCATGTATCAATCGACATTGCGTTACGAGTCATACTCAACCCGTTATGCCAAGTTTATTTATTTATGATTCTTAGTGGCATTTCAATAATTGATTTGATGTATTGAGTTATCATAAAATTATAATAATTTACATAACTAATTATACATGTTATTAATCAAAAAGATAAATATCAAATTTCTCAAAAAAAATATTAGAAGTATTAATATCATGCACATATATGTATGTATATATGTTTAAGATCCGATTTTATTTACAATCAAAATAAATATCTCGCTTTTAATCATATAATTTAAAATAATTATGCATTTACTCAATTAACTATTACGTGGTTAGTCATATTCACCAATAATTATGGTCTTAAAATTCCGAAAATTATTAGCAATAATTTGGTGATCATATTTTAGTAATAATATGAGTTGTTATAAATAATACAAATTAAATTATAATTGATATATCCTAACTAAATAATTTATATTCACAACAATAATCCATGTTATATTTGAAAAGATGCTAAAATATCATGTATACCTTATAAAATGAGAAATCTAAATAGATTAATTTTTCATGTCTTCTCGACAAATATTGAGTATTGCACTAATAAAAGAGCTAAAATATTGACAACATTTTCCGTTAAAGGAGTGTATAATCTAAAAATATCATATATATACCTTAAATTTTAACGTATAGTACATGGCAAAAGAGCCTTAATACATTTGTAAAAGATTGCAAAATCTGAAACTATTAGTTGCCCAACAAATTTCATGTGTTATCAACCATTGTTATTTGTATGATTTTTTAGGATTTAAATCACGAGTGATAAAATATTATTTTTCACATTCAATGCAAAAATGTTAAAAATAGCATAATTGTGATAGAAAAGAAAAATAACGTGAATATAGTAACATTCATATTTGAATATATTTTAAATTAGAAACATGCATTAACCAAGATGATCATAATAGTAAATATCAAGCAAATCTGCCGTGTTTCAATATTTTAAAAAAATTAGCTACAAAATTGAAAATTATGCTGCTAAATTATGAAATATATGAACATTATTTTTACCATTTCCGATAAAATTGTTAGGTCCAAAGTGGAGCGAGGCATTCACTCGTTATCACAAATTCATAACAATTTCATATGTAAGCTAACTAAACAAAGATATAATTAAGCTTATACGGCACATCAATATTTGCAAACAAGACATAACTTAGTGGGTTAAAGTATTTACGTGTGTAGCAAGAGGTCATGTGTTTAATTCTTAGCAAACACAGTCATATAACATATATTTAGCAAATTTTCTCAACCCAATGGGTTGAAAATCAAAAAGTAAAAAATCATGTAGAGTATAGACCTTACATTTCATATATTTTCTAGAAGAGACCATTTTATGCATATAGGTGGTATTCGGCAAGGTGGAATAAGAATGGAAGAGTGGAAGAAGTGGGTTATTCCAGCCGAACAAGAGTGGAAGAAAATAGAATAAATAGATGTAAGAGTGGAATTTCCTTCTTCCATGGGGGGTGGAAGATCTTTCTTCTATGGAATAAGACAAAATTTAAGACAAAAATATTCCTCTTTCTTCCACCTTGAGATGACATGGCACTACTAATTAATGCTACGTATCTCTCTCTCTTATTTCTTTCCAAACATTTTTTTGTAGAAAAATAAGGATGAAAAAATCATCAATTCTCAATAATAATTTCATAAAATCATATATTTAAAATGTCAAGATAATTATGTTCATTTTTCTCTATCTAAAAATATTCATCTACCATATCTTTTTTTCATTATTCATTTTTTCCATCTTTTTTGTCATGCATAAATGATTTAGTAAATCAAACAAATTATTTCTATCTTATTTATTTAAAAAACTTTTAATAATAATAAAATAAATTAAAAAAAGTATGATTATAATAAGGGCATTGTAGTAATTAGGTATTATTTATATATTTTAAGCCAACTTGTTACTTTATGGATGTTACCGAACGATATTGGAATAAAATGGAATAATCGCTCTTCCACTATTCCGCTCTTCTACTATTCCATCTTTCACCGAACAAGCACATAATGCAAACCAAAGATGCATTCATACTATAAAGTGAGAAATATAATTCTCTTAATAGAATATAGATCATCAGTGGCACATGTATGACTTTTATCTTATTATTTTATAATAGAAGAGTTTTAAAATAATACGATGAAAATGACAACGTTGTGCAGTTGGCTCTGTTCTTTGGATGAAAAAAACACTTTTGATCAGTTCTTCTGCTTTCTGTTTTTGACAAATCCGATGATGTGATATCAACATAGTTGTTTTTTCGACACAAACAATCGATGAGTTGTTAGACTTGCTAAATGCGTTAGCTGCGACTGCGAGTTGAACTTGAGTATTTTCTAAATTGATGGGGTACCTTACCATAATACCGTTTGAACTTAGTTTATATTATTCGATCCAGACCTTATGAACTAAAAATCTCAGTGACACAATACAAAACTTAGAACTCTCGGCCTTAGCAATTGGCAATCCATAAAAAGAATAAAAAAGGCAACAAAACCAAGAGTACTTTAAAATTTCATTTTCATTGCTATGGTTCTTGATCTTGGTATTTGTTGGAGAGATTTACAGAGGCATGCTTATGAATTGAGTTTGCAGATTAAGACATGTAATAACATGATTTTTTTTTTTTAAGGAAACATGATTATCTTTTTATAAGCTATTGCTTATGAGAATTAATTTTTTTTAATATTAGATAATGCCTCTTTTCCTTTAATTAGCTATATAGTATTTTAAATTCCATAACATCTGCCATAATTAAAAACTAAGATTTAGCTTAGGATGTCTAATTTTAGAAACTTATTCTTAATCAGAGAAATTTGCTATGTCGAATTTGGCACTGGTCTCTAATGTTAGATTTTATATCTGTACCATCATCTTCTTAAATAAGGCATTTTTACAGAATAATTTTCATTCTGTTAAAATTTCATAAATATATAGAATCACTTTTACTTTATCGAAATTTCATCTATAAATAAATAAAAACAACAAACTCAAACAACCAAAATTGACATCTTATTATCCTATCCGAAATGTCACATAAAATCGACATTCGTGATGCACCAGGTCTACCATGGGACCCACATATCATACAATTGGTCTACTGTATTAAGAGTCTATTTTGGTTCTTTCTTAATTCATCCGAACGTTATTTATCTTTCTGCCACCTTTCTCTTTCTTTCTAACGATAGATTGATCTTGCTTGCCATTCGATCTGATAGCAATGGCGTAAGGAGGGATTCTCGCTGACGTTGAGAAAGTCTGATTCGTCAAACTAATTGCCTTATCACGATTGGAATGTCTGATCATTTTTCAATTTTGGGCAATCAAATTGATTGATTTATTTGTTTGACGAATTATTCTTGCCTTGGATTTTGAGATTCTTGTAGTTTTCTATTCCGATGTTTCTGTTTGATTTGTTTTCTGATTCCTGTTAAGCCATAATGTGCTGGAAATTTGTGAGTTGCGGAATCTGTTTGATTCGTTTTCTATATCCAAATTCACTAATAAATAATAAAATGTACTTCCTTTTGTTTAATCTTCTTTTTGTAGTTTCGTTTAGAAAGTCTGATTCTTCCACGTCAAGGTACTTAATTGTCTTATCTCGATTAGAAAGTCTGATTCTGTTTCAAATTTTGGGCAATAAAGCTGATTGATTTTACACGATTTGATTTGTTTGTTTTAACATTTCATTCTTGCCTTGACTTTTGAGTTTCTTGTAGTTTTCTATTTCGATTTTTTCTGTTTGATTCATTTCTTGATTTCTGTCAAGTCATAATGTACAGGAAATTTGTAAATTGCAGAATCTGTTTGATGCGTTTTCTATATCCAAATTCGCTAATAAATAACGAAAGTTACTCCTTTTGTTTAATCTTTTTTTGTAGAATATAATGCAGAATCCATTGTGCTGTATTGTTTAATATCGCCATGTTAATTTCGTCCAATTGAACAATAAAAAGAGTCCTGATTTTTCAAGTGCAATTATATGATACAAGTCTATTGTGCATATAACTCTAAAATTGAAGCTTATTATGGCTTAATTGACCCTAATTTAGCACACGTGCAATTATTTTTGGCAATAATAACTTCCATTGTTATTTGAATACGTCACGAATTCTGACAGCTCCTAATGAATTTTCAAAAGCTGTTAAGGTCCAGAATAAACAAGAATCTAATTCTATATTTAAAGAAAAATCGGCAATTTAGTTCGTGGTTTCTCATTTCCAAATATTTCTGGGAAATCCATGAATGCAATTCCCAATTTATGTAAAAATCAAAGAATTTAATCCCTGGTTTCTTAACGTGTTTAGCGGTTCTAACAATCTTTGCACAAATTTTTTTTGAAAGACAAGATTTTATATTAATTTATACTGTCAATTGTAGCAATTTATATGTTTATTTCCTATGAGAGATGATTAATGGGATCCATTTAAGAATGTTTCAAAATCAGCGTTTGGGCAACAAAGCAATCTAATTAAATAATTCTGTTTTGTTTAATTCTATTTTAAACACTGTTGTACCAATCCATACCCGATCCTTTTGGAGCAATGCCAGCCCAAGATTTGTCCTTTTTGGTTTTTTATAATTTTAATTAATTATCTTTTTATAAGAATAAGAACGACTTATCTTTTTTTACTTTTATTTATCATAGTATATATGATATTGCAGTTGGGCACAAATAAAACTTCAAATTTGAAAATAGAGTTCATTTTTTATCTTTTGTAGTTTATGAGTCCTGACTTGCCTAAGTGAATTGTCTCTCACCATCCCTTTCTGAATCCTCTTAAAAAGGTACACTAATAGATTTATGAAACCCCAATTAGACCTTTAATTACTACAGGCCATTAAGATTTATGAAACCCTAAAGTTTGTGTAAAAATATTGGTTGAATAGTTCAGTTTCATTCGTTTGTTATTTCTACTTTGAAGTTACTAAATGAGGCTATTTGAGAGATGCTAAAGTATCAAGATATGTCATGAAAAAAGAATAACAATCAATTAAACCTTTCTTAAAAACCTAAAATATCAAATTAACTCATCAAAACTATAAATACCATTTTACTCTCTAACTGTTAAAAATATGTCTTTTTTATCAACAATGTTAATAACTTGAAATGGTTTAATATATGTAAGAGAGTAATTAATTAAATTGGCAAATTAATTGGTTTAGCCTCTCACTGGTAGTATTCTATCAATTTAGTGAATTTAGTATTCTACCTAACTCAATTATTTTCAACCCGAATAGCTATTTTTTTATATATCATATTCCATTTTCACTTGCCAAATCAATTTTGATTTTTTAATAATTAAAAATCAAATAAACAGCTCACATGAAACCTAGCAATTAAATTAATATAGATTAGAAATATTTGAAAATTTTGAAATTGTTTTAGGAACAAGTTGAATACTTTTTTAATAAATAAAAACACATTCAACATGATCATAATTGCATACTCACAATGTGAATACTTATAGTTAAATCACAGGAAAAATGTTGAGTACATTCAGTCTATAAAAGAAAATCATTTAGGTTTTGTTTACCTATATCTGATAATGTGCATCTTTACGTGTGTACCAAAGAGTATTTTGGATATTGGTGGAAACTAAAAGTTAAATTAATAATGTGCTGGTAAATATAAACTTGGAACTCGGTATTGTGGTAAGTTTATGTTTTATGTCAAAATCCATATTTTGGTTACAAAATTTTAGAATTCTAGCTTTGGAAGCACCCAATAAGTAAAACCATAAATATTATTGCCAACTCATTAAAGTTTGTACTCTAAATTTTCGTTTTGTTTAATCAAACATATGCCTCTTTTGTTTAATTCTTTTAATTTACAGTCGACAACTCTTGATTTTTTAATTTACAGACATATCTATGATTCCATGTGAAGCACAACATATCCTTTTCTCCCATACAACAAGCTCTGATCTAGCCTATTACTCTAACATGAACATTAAAATAATATAATTCTTGGAAGGATTAAATCAAATGTAAAACAATAATGTACTATATGAAAAGAAATCAGACAGTCACACAAGGACTGAACCAGATAACAATAGTGACTGCACAGTAACACGGCAGCACTAAACCAGCAGCGACCTTGTGATTATCAGCAGCGGAAATAATAGTGCAGCAATACGCTTACACTAGCCCAAGAAGGAACAATAATAGAAGAAGAAAGGATTGAACAATGGAACTTGAAAAATAAGATAATTTTTTTATTACAAGAGAAAAAAGAGATACAAAATATTATTGTTGTTGGAATGAATAAAACTCTACCCCTATCCCTTTATTTATAGGATAGTCACATCTAATATAAGGAAATAACTCAAAGAATTACTGCCCCATTTAACATCTAAACATGGAAATACGAAACCTCCTTGTCAAGAAATCTAATATATGGTAATACCAAAATTCTTTGCCAAGAAATCTTATTTCCAAAAAATATATTTCCTAATTTGTTAAATGCCTTCATAATATACAAATGCATCTTTATATTTTAACACTCCCCCTTAAAGTGCATTTGGCCATGAGCCCCAACTTGGCTCGCAATAACTCGAATGATCTCTTGGAGAGAGACTTGGTGAAGATATCAGCCACGTTGTCAACGCTTCTCACCTCCTCAACTCCAATAATTCCATCAAGCACTTTATCACGAATGAAGTGATGCTCGATCTCGATGTGCTTGGTTCTCGCGTGACAAACAGGATTGGTCGCCAACTTCAACGCACTCTGATTGTCGCCTCGAATAACCGTAGGACCAGTAACCGCATTGTAAACATCCTCGACCAACCTCCGCAACCAAACACACTCTTGTGCTGCAAGTGATGACGCCTTGTACTCCGCCTCGGTATTAGAAAGAGAGACCGAATCTTGCTTCTTACTGCACCAAGAAACACTTGCAGAACCACAAGAGAAGACATAACCGGATGTCGATCTCCGATCATCCAAATCACCGCCCATGTCAGCATCGGTATATCCATGCAAAACGAACTCGGAATCCTTCTTATAAAATAACCCGAGATCAAGAGTCGAACTCACATACTTGAGAATTCTCTTTGCTGCATCCAGATGCGACTTTGTCGGAGCTTGCATAAACTGACTCACCAAGCCGACCGCGAAGGCAATATCCGGTCTAGTAATCATGAGATAAATCAGGCTTCCAACAAGAGCACAAAACTTCCGAGGATCCGGAAGTATCTTTCCATCATCACGTCTCAATTTCAAATTTGCATCCAGCGGTGTCAAACAATGCTTACCTTCTTTTACCCCAAAATTCTCAATGAGCTTTCCAGCATAACCCGTTTGAGAGACAAAATACCCGTCCTTCAAACCTTCCACTTCCAATCCCAGGAAGTGACTAAGCTCTCCAAGATCCTTCATCTCGAATCGAATCGAGAGCTCGCCCCGAAGTCTTGCAACTTCGTCTTCATCATTGCCGGTGATGATCATGTCGTCCACGTATAAAAGGACGACCACGTGTAGACCCGCCTTCCTTTTCACAAATAAACTGTGATCCGAACTCGAAGAAGAATAACCACAAAATTGCAAATATTCCGCAATCTTGCCATACCAAGCTCGAGGTGCTTGCTTCAAACCATACAGCGCCTTCTTTAGCTTGCACACATAGTCAGGAAGCACCTTGAAAATATATCCAACCGGTTGCTCCATATAAATATCCTTGTCGAGTTCACCATACAGGAAAGCATTCTTCACATCCAGCTGCCACAACTTCCAACCTAGCGAAGCAGCCATTGAAATCACAACTCGCACGGATGTCATTTTGGCGACAGACTAAAAGTCTCTTCATAATCCTCGCCATACTGTTGAGAAAATCCTCTCGCTACAAGTCTCACTTTATAGCGCTCAACACTCCCATCCGCCTTGCGTTTCAACTTGTAGACCCATTTGCAAGTAACCGGGTCCACTCCCTTGGGCTTCGGAACAAGATCCCAAGTTTCATTTTTCCGAAGAGCTTGCATCTCCTCGTCCATAGCATCTTCCCACGACTTATTACTTTTCGCCTCCTCAAAGCATGAAGGTTCACCATCCGACGATCCTGAAAAGAAACACGAATACGTCGACACGAAGTTTTCATCTCTATATCTAGCCGGCCGAGTTACCATCCTTGTCGACCTCCTTAGAGCTTGTGAATTTCCCTCTTCTTGCGATTGCACTTCGTTGCTCCCCCTGTCACCTTGATCCATCTCACTTGAACTCGTGACAGTCGACGTAGGCGACGAAAATCTCGGATCTTCACTCGGGTTACCCATGTCATTAGCATCCGGGTTTCTCACGTGACCAACAGGCGGCGTCGGCAGATTCGAAACTACCGCTTGGGAACCACCATCACCATATAGAGAAGACGCTTCATCAAACACCACGTCTCGAGAGACAATGAATTTATGAGTTGTCGGATCCATGCATTTCCATCCCTTCTTTCTTTGATCATAACCAATGAAAACACACTTCCGAGCCTTAGTGTCTAACTTCGTCCTCTTCTCATCCGGTACGTGAACAAAGCACGTACAACCGAACACTTTCAAATGCTTCACACTTGGCTTCTCATCGAACATCAACTCGTGAGGTGACTTCATATTAATCGGACTACAGGGAAGCCGATTAACCACGTAGGTAGCACATGCCATACCTTCCGCCCATAAGGCCTTATGTAAATTTTTCGCGTACACCCAACTCCTACATACCTCCACCGGATGTCGAATTTTCCTTTCCGCCACACCATTTTGTTGCGGTGTATAAGCACAAGTCAACTCCTTCTTGATGCCATGCCTCTCGCAAAATGAGAGAAAATCCTTGGATGTAAACTCGGCTCCATTGTCGGTTCGAAACTTCTTAATTCTTTTACCAAGCCTTCCCTTAACCATTATTCTAAATTCTCGAAATTTAGAAAATGTCTCACGTTTCTCCTTCAGAAAATAAACCCAAGTGTACGGTGTAAAATCGTCGACGAGTACCAACATATAACGAGCACCCCCGTACGACGCGTTCTGCGTAGGACCCATCAAATCACCATGAATAAGTTCTAACGCACCTTTACACCTTGACTGAGACTTCTCGAAAGGCAGTCGATGAGATTTACCATATTGGCAACCCTCACACACCTCAACACCACTTGCAAAGGAAAGAGACGGAAGCCCGTTAACAAGATTCCTCGAAACCATGGCCTTCAACTTATCAATACCCACATGGCCGAGTCTAGCATGCCAAACCGACACGCCATCATTGTTGCTCATCTTGTCAACATACGAGGAAGAAGCCGAGAGAACATACAAGTCTTTTACCCTCTTACCGACGTGAGTAACATCACCCTTCACCTCCTCCACATTCCAGAGGAACTTCACATCCTTCGGGCCAAACAACACATAGTGACCCGCATCAACCGCATTCGCCACCGATAGGAGATTCTTCTTCATACTAGGCACGTGGTAAATACTGTCGAGAGTTATCGACCTGTTATCTTTATCAAGAAATAATAACCACGCCCTCATTCACCACATGGTGAACACTGTTGTCGGCAGTAACAAAGGCAGTATTGCCTTTATACCCCCGAAGTGAAGAAAACTTGGAATCGTCACCAGTCAGATGATGACCACAACCGGAATCAATGATCCAGTTATCCTCGTAGTTAACAGAAGCACACACGTCTAATGAAACTCCTTCTGCTATGAAACCCGTATCCCAAACTTCACACTTCACAATATCCTCATTACCCGCGGCATTTCCTTCCCTCAACTTAACACGACAATTCTTCCTTATGTGACCGAGTTTTCCACATCGGTAACACTTGATAGCTGACCGAGAACCCCTATTAGATGAAGACTCCCCCTTCTTCGTAACCTCCTTCTTCCGTTCCTCTTGGTCATACCGAGTTTTTACTTTGTTAGACACAAAAGCGTGACCTTCGCCTTCAGAGACCGAAGCACCCGCCATTTGTCGAGCCAACGATTCTTGAGAAGCGAGCAAATTTTCAAACTCCGTCAAGGATGGTTGTTGCGCCCACCCTTGTATTGAGGTAACGAACGGGACATACTCTCTTCGAAGACCGCGAATAATATACCGCTTCAACTTTGCCTCCGAAATAGCCTCCTCCGGTTCCAAGATAGAAATTTCAAGAACATAAACCCTTTACTCTCAAGAAATATTGAGAGATAGAAAATTC
The DNA here is from genome assembly GCA_024447665.1 of Juncus inflexus. Taxonomy (NCBI): domain Eukaryota; kingdom Viridiplantae; phylum Streptophyta; class Magnoliopsida; order Poales; family Juncaceae; genus Juncus; species Juncus inflexus. Next base: position 10,544,396 of record JAJHPC010000014.1, on the reverse strand, counting down.
ACCTTGTGTGCAACTCGCCAACTCATTCTCCAGAAATTGTAATCGTGCCGTGTTCTTTTTGTTGAGCAACTCATCAAAAGTTCTCCAAATCTCAGCCGCTGATTTGCACCCCTTAATATGCTCGAATAGATCGCGTGATATGGACCTCTTCAACAAGAACTCTGTCTTAGCATTCGTTTTTGACCACTCCTTTACTGCGTCTGCATTCGTCACCGTACCATTCGTAATGGTGACAGGAGTCAGTGCAACCTCCGTACCAACAACGATCTCCCATAACCCCTCACTCCTAATACAAGACTCCATACAACTCTTCCACATAGAATAATTCGAAAGATTTAGAGACTCAATACCAAGTCCACTAACCCGACCTCCAAACTCCATGGATGCCTTAATAAACAATCATCTTCTTCACCAAGGGACGAGAACAACACCGTCTTCTATCACCCTTGAAGCTCGGATACCATGAAAAGAAACCAGACAGTCACACAAGGACTGAACCAGATAACCGCGTCGCTAACAAAGAAACAGAACAATAGTGACTGCACAGTAACACGGCAGCACTAAACCAGCAGTGACCTTGTGATTATCAGCAGCGGAAATAATAGTGCAGCAATACGCTTACACTAGCCCAAGAAGGAACAATAATAGAAGAAGAAAAGATTGAACAATGGAACTTGAAAAATAAGATAAATTTCTTATTACAAGAGAAAAAAGAGATACAAAATATTGTTGTTGTTGGAATGAATAAAACTCTACCCCTACCCCTTTATTTATAGGATAGTCATATCTAATATAAGGAAATAACTCAAAGAATTACTGCCCCATTTAACATCTAAACATGGAAATACGAAACCTCTTTGTCAGGAAATCTAATATATGGTAATACCAAAATTCCTTGTCAAGAAATCTTATTTCCAAGAAATATATTTCCTAATTTGTTAAATGCCTTCATAATATACAAATACATCTTTATATTTTAATATATATATATATATATATATATATATATATATATATATATATATATATATATATATATATATGATATATGTGTATGTATGACACTTAAAAAAGAAGTGATGATTATAAAAGGAGCAAGATGTTAAGAAAAAATATTTTACACGAGCTGAGAGGTAAATATCCAGAAATCCAGACTCTTCAGTAAATTATAGAAATGGTCGTGAAAAAAATATGAATACGATAACAATTATTTTTTCTAAATTAGTAGGCATGAAAAATCAATATATAAAACATATGAATGACTACTTTACTTTATTTAGTTAACGTAGAAACTAATGATGCTCATAAAGGACTTGATTTTAAATGTCAAAATCGATAATTCAACTATTAAATGTAAATATTAATAAAGTATAGAGACGGCATGCTTGGATTGTTGGAAAGTTGGAACTTTCCTTGGCAAGTTGTTCTATAGGAATCATTTTTCCATGTTTGGAATAGCATGAGTATCGCAGGAATATACGATTACTACAAAAATACTTTCCATATCCATTGGAAAGTTACATTACCACACAAATTCACTGTAATGTTACATTCTCACGTATTGTCTAAAATATCTTCTATTAATTTTTTTTCTCTCTCCATCTCATTTTCGTTGCGTCTTTCTCAATACAGACTCACTTCATAGAGACTCAAATAGGACAGGTATTTTTTTTCCCTGTTTTTCTTCTATTTGCCTTCCTTTTTCTCCATAGAAACTCAAATAGGACAGATATCACCTAAATTGATCAAAACATGTTTTTAGGTAAAACAATGGTTTTTTTTTAATACCACAATTTTGAAAAATAATTCAACAAATACCATCCTTTTGAAAAAAATTAAGAAACTACCATTTCTTGCCACAATCAGTGGCAGAACAGAATCTGTTCCGCCACTGGTAGTGGCGGAACATGGTATATTTTTTAATTTTTCTTAAAAAAATCTTAATTAGGCTAAAAAATACTATTCCGCCACTGGTTGTGACGGAACGGGTTAAAATTTTAATTTTCCGTTACCATCAAACGGATTCTGCAACCAAAAAAAAAAAAAAACGTTCACAGTTCCGCCACGGAGAGTGGCGGAACAGTGAACAATATTTTTTTTTTTGGATAAATTTTCAGTCTTTTTAGGGGCAAAAAAAATATAAAACAGGTTGTTCCGCCAACCTTGTTGCTGGAACAAGAATTTTTTTTATTTTTTGACTAATTTTTTTTTTCTAAATTTGTAGTTAACGCTACAGATTAAAAAAATTAACCTGTTCCGCTAAACAGAGGCTGTTCCACTAAGGGTTCTGACGGAACATGTCCGGGTCATTTTTTCTCCTAATTAGGATTATTTAAGAAATCCTACTTCCGGCAACAAGCTTGGCGGAACAACCTGTTATATATATTTTTTTGCCCCTAAAAAGACTCTGAAAATTTATCCAAAAAAAAAATAATATTGTTCACTGTTCCGCCACTCTCAGTGGTGTCACAATGAACAGTATACTATCAGTGGCGGGCGGAAATGGTAGTTTCTTAATTTTTTTCAAAAGCATGGTATTTATTGAATTATTTTTCAAACAATTGTTGTATTAAAAAAAGTCCAAAAAAATTAAAACAGATAAAGCCCAAAAGATAATGAAAAGCCCAATATAACATTCTGAGCCCATGATTCTCGTTCCGCAATTCTTTTACCGCCCATGAGCTTTTTCTCCTCTCTTCTTCTCCTCAATAAAATTAAGTGAAATAAAAGAAAAGAAACAAAAGAGAAATAACGCATCTCTGTCTGTATATCCAAAATCAAGTTTAAGAATCAATTCTCTTTCCTCATCATGTTTGAGAGTACATCTAATTTTTGACATAGAAATACAATGAATTAACATTCTAGTTTTCTTTTACTACATCTATTTTTTGACATAGAAATTTGTTGGAGATGGCTAGATAAAGCAAGATTCTGATGAAAATAAATACAACATTCTAGTTTGTTAATTGAAGAAACATTATTGTTTTTCAAGATACTAGTAGAGAAGAATTCATTTTGATTAAAAATATTATTGCTTGAAAAACAATTCCATGAAATTATAATTTATAACATGATCAGATCGACCTATATGTAGCAGTGGGTATAATATCATCCACAAACTATTTGAAAACTCTTCTAAAAGAAATGGTCACAAGCTAATTCAGAACATTCGAGATCAACAAGCAAGCATAAGGAATTCCATTGTAAAATATTAACAAGCAAATACACAACCAAAAAGCCTCAAATGTATAGCACGCCAATTAGTTTCGAACGAAAGATTATGCATTTGAAATCTATTGGCGACAGGAGCAATACGCTTTGTCCACTCAAAGTCAAAAACATAAAAAACAGAAAGAAAGATCAAGAGCTACATCAACACATACATACACAAAAGATAAGAAACTCAAAAGTGAAAATACCAAGCCACGGGTCGGAGGCATATAGAAACACATGCGAGTTGTCCTCTCAAAGAAGACAGAAGAGGAAACTCATAATGCCGATGCTCACAAAAGAAGCAAAACCAATATGAATTTGTTTCAAATAGTGAGACCCTGATACCGGCCCAGGCGCCGGAGCAGGTGCAAGAGTTACAAGGCTAGTCAAATTGAGCCCCTGAGGTAATTCACCAGTAGTTACGTTTTCGTTTTGATTAATTTCACCAACAGTTATGTTAGTTTCAGCTTCAGTGAGAAGGCGATATTTAATTTCGTATTTGTCTTGATTTTCGGTGTTTGCCTTGATCTGAAAGGGGTAGATGATCAAAATGGTAAGTATCAAAAGCGCCATGAAAGACTGAAAGAGACTGCAATTGGCCATCTCAGTGGTAGTAATATTGGTGATAATTTCCTTTCAAAAAGTATTGGTGATAATTATGGTTGAAATGTGGAAGATGGTTTTTGGAGAGATGAGCAAAATGGTTGAAGAGGAAGGGTTAATATATAGGGTATTTGATCCAAATACTTGGGGTTTGGCTTTTGGGTATGAATATTATTAGAATATGATATAAGCTTTATGAATGAGTTGTCATATCATTTTTCCTCAGATATTAGAATAAATATTTTCAAATACTTTCAAATGATTTGTAATTTTATTTCCATGATTTAAGGGATAATTCTATGATGGAGAAAATCCTAAAATCTACTTACATCTTTACCTGTTCAACAAAATTTCATGACCAACATTATTTTAATACAATGATTATTACATTATAAGAGAATTCAAGAGGTCTTTTTTAAAAGTCCTCAAGTGAGGAATATTTCTAAGAAAGAAAGGAAAATAACTCAGTTATGTATATGGGGTTTGAATCGACAATTTATTGTATCTTAATTCAAGATCTCAAGAAAGTGAAGAATATTTGTAAGAATTCAAGAAGTCTTCGATTCAATTTCTGTAGAGATTATTTAAGGAGCTTTAAGGGGATTTAATTGATTTTGATGTCCATATGTAAGCCAACATGTAATGTAAAAAACTTTATTAGCAGTAGGAAATATAATTAATATAATTAAGTAAAAGAATAAGAAAAAAAGAAAAGAAAAGAAACTCACAAAGCCGAATATAATGAAGCCTAATGTGACAATTTTCTCTTGATAATATAATGAGTCATTCTTTTTCTTTCTTCATAATATAATGAAGCCCAATATTACATTCTTTTTCGATTTTTTTTTTTACCATTATTTTCAAAATAAATCAATACTTGCCACTGTTTTGAAAATAATGGGTTAACTACCATTTCGGCCACTCTCAGCGGCGGAACAGACTTTGATCTGCCACTAGTAGTGGTGGAACATGTACATTTTCAGTTTTGCCAAAATCGGCTCATTTGATGGGCTAAACATGATTAATTAGTGTAAAAAATCTTGTTCCGCGACTGTTTACATATCAAAATTTCATCTATGAATCAATTAAATAACAAACTCAAACAACCTAAATTTATACCTTATAAAATGAAATGTCACACAAAATCCAACTATTTCAGCTCATTACAAACAGTTACACACCATGACGTAATGAACCAGATCTATATGGACCCACATGTCAGACGTTTGGTCTACTATATTCCATGTCTACTTCGTTCCCTCTTAGTTCATCGATCGTTTATTCATTTCATTTCATTTCATTTCAACTTGGCCCTACTTGGTACTCCTTTTATTTAATCATTTTTTTTAGAATATAAATGCAGAATCTAAATGTTAACATTCTAGTTTTCTTTTACTACATCTATTTTTTGACAGAGAAATTTGTTGAAGTTGGCTAGATAAAGCAAGATTCTGATGAAAACAAATACAATGAATTAACATTCTTGTTTGTTAATTGAAGAAACATTATTGTTTTTCAAGATACAGGTTGAGAAGAATTCATTTTGATTAAAAATATTATTGCTTAAAAAACAATTCCATGAAATTATAATTTATAACATGATCTAACAAGCAAGCACAAGGAATTCCATTGTAAAAGATTAACAAGCAAATACAACCAAAAAGGCTCAAATGTATAGCACGCCAATTAGTTCCGAGGACAGATTATGCATTTGAAATCTATTGGCGACAGGAACATTACGCCTTGTCCACTCAAAGTCAAAAACATAAAAAACAGAAAGAAAGATCAAGAGCTACATCAACACATACATACACAAATGATAAGAAACTCAAAAGCGCAAATACCAAGCCACGGGTCGGAGGCATGTAGAAATCATGTGAATTGTCCTCTCAAAGAAGACAGAAGAGGAAACTCATAATGCCGATGCTCACAAAAGAAGCAAAACCAATATGAATTTGTTTTAAATAGTGAGACCCTGATACTGGCCCAGGCGCTGGAGCAGGTGCAAGAGTTACAAGGCTGGTCAAATTGAGGCCCATAGGTAATTCACCACTAGTTATGTTTTGGTCTTGATTAATTTCACCAACAGTTATGTTACTTTCAGCTTCAGTGCGACGGCGATATTTAATTTCGTATTTGTATTTAATTTCGTATTAGTCTTGATTTTCGGTGTTTGCCGCAATCTGAAAGGGGGAGATGATCAAAATGGTAAGTATCAAAAGCGCCATGAAAGACTGAAAGAGACTGCAATTGGCCATCTCAGTGGTAGTAATATTGGTGATGATTTCCTTTCAAAAAGTATTGGTGATAATTATGGTTGAAATGTGGAAGATGGCTTTTGGAGAGATGACCAAAATGGTTGAAGTGGAAGGGTTAATTTATAGGGTATTTTATCCAAATAATTGGGGTTTGGCTTTTGGGTATGAATACTATTGGAATATTATATAATCTTTATGAATGAGTTCTCACTAAATTTTCCTCAGATATTAGAATATATATTTTCAAATACTTTCTAATGATTTGTAATTTTATTTCCATGATTAATGAATAATTCTATGATGGAGAAAATCCTAAAATCTACTTACATTTTTACCGGTTCAACAAAACTTCATTACCAACATTATCTTAATACAATGATTATTACATTATAAGAGAATTCAAGAGGTCATTTTTTGAAGTCCTCAAGTAAAGAATATTTGTAAAAGAAAGGAAAACAGCTCAATAATGCATATGGAGTTTGAACCCAGAATCTATTGTATCTTAAGCAAGATCTCAAAAAAGTGAAGAATATTTGTAAGAATTCAAGTGGTCTTGGATACAATTTCTGTAGAGATTATGTAAGGAGCTTTGTGGGGATTTAATTGATTTTGATGTGCATTTGTAAGCCAACATGTAATATAAAAAACTTTATTAGCATTAGGAAATTTGCAGTTTAGATCTAGCTCGTTAATTTTTTTTTTTTCTTTTTTTAAAGGAATAAGTTTTTATTTTCTTTCTCCAGAGGTCTAGCCACTGTGAAGTTTTACATAGAAAATTTTGTTTCAAATTTATGCTGGTTATATTGCTTCTAAAAACAAAAACAAAATTATGCAATATGTGATAACCATTCACTACCACAAAAATCACGTTTATCACGTTTAACTAGGATTGGAGAGCACATGCTTCTGAATTTTGCATGAGCATATTTGAAAGAGAAATTATTCTCAGCGCCATGGTATTTAGCGCTGAAATTATTCTCAGCGCCATGGTATTTAGCGCCTAAACAGCGCCAAACCCAATAAAAAGCACAGCCCAGCAATCCGCAAGATTAATTTAAGCCAGCGGCACAAGTTAACCACGTCCAGACTCAATTCACACTCGCTCCGCTCTGCTCCCCTGCACTCTGTTTTGATTTTGTAGTTACTAATATTCTTTTTAGTTTGATTGAAATACCATTTTGGATTGTGTTGGATTGCTATGTTTTATGTATTCTGTTGGACTGACATACTTTTTTAGTTGTATTGTTATGATTTTTAGGTAAATATGTCTTTTATATGATGTCAAATTCAACATCTTTTAGTTGTGTTTATATGACTTTTTTTAGTTACTGGGTATGTCTTTTAGTTGTATTTGATATGACTTTTTAGTTACTGATTATGTCTTTTTAGTGGAACGTTATGCTTTTTCTATTATGTTGGATTGATATGTTTTTTTTAGTGGAATATTTATATCTTTTGTATTATGTTGGATTCATGTCTTTTTAGGTGTATTTCTATGGTTTTTCGTTATTGAGTTGTCTTTTAGTAGATTTGTTATGTTTTTTGTATTTGTATTAGGTTGATATGTCTTTTAGTTGTATTTATATGGCTTTTTAGTTATTATGTATGTCTTTTAGTGGAATATTATTGTTTTTTGTATAATTGAGCTGTACAATGAAAAAAGAAAAAAATAATTAAAAGCAGTGAGCATCGTGGGGTATAATGTACGGGTGATGTGCCATTGCACGATAGGAGGCGTTGTGGTTGGGCTGACGGCGCGGCGCTAAATAGCACGACGCTCCATATCCGGACTCTATTTGAAATTGGATTGAAAAATGGTGATCCTCGCACGAAGAATCACAATCCCTTGAGATCATAAACTTGATTTTTGTACAGAAGGTTTGTGTACAACATAATATAATTATATCTTTAAATATATTGGAAAATATCTCCATAATCCATAAATATTAGAAAATGAAGGACTCTCATTGGTATGAATAATGTATCTATTTTTATTAATGAGTTTTCATGTACTTTTCTAGGACAACGCGTTTTCTTTCTTTTTTTGAAAGATATTTTAAGAAGTAATATAATTTCTGCAATATCTGCCAACCATTTGAAACCAAGTTGTATACAGAAAAAAAATAATATATTTCTAGCTCCGAAAATATTCGAAAATATCTCCATAAGTATGTCTCATTGGACGTAGAGAAGACGATAACATTACTGATCAGCACATGTTAAATTATCATTTGGGTTAGTTAATTATGCTGCTCTTTAATTATTGCCTTTTTAAAGTCAAATATACACCGTCATATTTTTATTAAAAAAAAATTGAACCATTATTTTGTACTACATGAAATTTCAAACCAAGGTTTTTTGTTGTGAAAAGATTTGCATTTCCAGCTCATGCACTTGGTTGCCAACAATAATAATAATCGAACTCCATCTGCATTTTCGATATGCCGTCACATATGTAAACATCGTCATCTCATTTTATTTGTCAACCATATATCTATTGCAAATGGCCATCTAGCAGTGTAGTAATTGAGTATCTTAAGATACGAGAGATTATGATTTCAAATCTCATTTGTATTAATTGAAAGAGAGATTAAACTGAAAAATTAATATATGTTTTAAGTAAAAGAATAAAAAGAAAAAAGAAACAGACAAAGCTCAAATATAATAAAGTCCAATATGACATTCTTTTTTCTTTCTTTTTTTTGATAATATACTGAAGCCCAATCTTATATTCCTTTTCTTGATAAAATAATGAAGCCCAATATGAAATGTTTTTCTTGATAATATATTAGGCCCAAGATGATATTTTTTTCTTGATATAGAGAAGCCCAATATGACGTTTGTTCTTGATAATATTATGAACCCAATAATATGATATTCTTTTTCTCGATAATATACCGAAGCCCAATATTCTTTTTCTTGATAATATAGTGAAGCCGATATGACATTTTTTTCTTGAAATATAATAAAGCCCAATATATTCCTTTTCTTGATAATATAATGAAGCCCAATATGACATTCTTTTTCTCAATAACAAATGAAGCCCAATAGACATTTTTTTTCTTGATAATAAATTTAATGATTCCCAATGACACTCATTTTCTTGATAACAATATGATGACCATCTTTTTCTTGCTAATATAATGAAGCCCAATATGATGACATTCTTTTTCTTGCTAATATAATGAAGCCCAATATGATGACATTCTTTTTCTTGATAATATAATGAAGCCCAATATGATGACATTCTTTTTCTTGCTAATATAATGAAGCCCAATATGATGACATTCTTTTTCTTGCTAATATAATGAAGCCCAATATGATGACATTCTTTTTCTTGCTAATATAATGAAGCCCAATATGATTGACATTCTCCTTCTCCTTCTCTTCTCCTCTAAACCTAAGCTGTAAGAAAGAGAAAGAAATAAAGCATCTCTCTCCTTTTTTTTCATCATGTTTAAGAAGTAATCTCTCTCTCTCTCTCTCTCTCTCTCTCTCTCATTTAGGGTTAATGGGTTTTTTTTTTTCGTTATTTGAAGGTTTCAATTGTGGTGCTGATTCAGTAAAAATCAGATTAGTTTCAAAACTAATACGAATTGTCTCGTTTTATGAGAATTCAGCGTGTTAAACATTCTAAAATTTTGATCCGTGTCTCTTTTGTCCATGTTAGATGTCTGATTTCTGTGTATTGTACTGAATTTCTGGGTAATTAAGATGAATTTTTGGTAATTTCTGTTTATTCAAAAGATAATTTGATGTTGTTTCTCTTTGGTCTGTACATCAGAATTTTTTTTATAATATTTTCTGTATTATTGCATTGTTGTGTTATTTAGGTGAATTTATGCATACAATTAGGTTTAATAATGTGAAACTAGTAAACAAAAATGAGGCTAAAGTTAGCAGCTTTTCCTTTTTATCTCATTTCTGATCTGAATATCAGTGATTTATAATTACTTGTGAATTCTAAATTTGTTTGAAAAAAGGAACTTTTGAGTACTAAAATATATTTTTGTTTTTGTTTTTTTTTTATAATTATGAAGATTCTCTTTAGACGAAATATCAGGACAAAATCAAGTGAAAGCTTCTGTGCAAAGAAGAATCCGACAAAGCATTGCTGATGAGGTATTTTTGTTTTTTTAATGAATAATTTAATGTCATAATTTCACTTATACTCCTGAAAAATAAAAATATCGTGAATTGAGGCTTGATAGAAAAATTGAAGTATAAATGCTTAATTGAAATTAAGGCTTAATTGGACTTTTAATTTGTTTTTACTTGTAAAATTGGGGGTAATTTTATCAGACTAAAACTACTTATATCTTTATGGATAGTTTTTAATTGTTGATTTAGGTTTAATTTTGCATAGAGACCCATAAAATGGTTAAAAAAGTAAACATTCAAAAATGAATTTAGAAATGTAATTTTCTTAATTGTTCTATTTATATTTATTTAATTGTGGATTTAGTTTTGATTTTGCCTAGGGGCCCAAAACATGTTCAAAGTGAAATATAATTCATTTAAGTATTTTTTTCAATTATTATTTTGTATTTATGATATATTTTTGTTTAATTGCAGTACCCTCTACTTGAACCTGTATTAGAAGATTTGCTACCTAAAAAAGTACCTCTAATTGTTACAAAATGGTATGAATTTTCTTAATCTTTTTTATGCATGATTAACTTTCAGATTTTCTTTTGTTTTTATGTATTTTGCATATGTAGTTATCACAAAAAAAAAAAACAGTATGAATTTAAATGAAAAAGATGGAAATTAAATTAAGTTTTATTTGCAATTTTAGTTCTAAACTAACTTGATATCAGTTCATGCCCTTGTGATAAATGAATATTTTTTCTTTTTCTATATTAATTATTTTTTCTATATTTTTTTACTCGATTTTGACTCATTTTAATCAATTTTTTTTGGCTTCTTTATTTATTGATTGAGACTTTATGCATTTTTCAAGGCTTATTTAACTGTACCAATTTGTTACCAATTCATGTTATACTTTAATTTTCTAATATATATATTTTTTATTTCAGCCAAAACCATTTGAATTTGGTGGTGGTAAATAATATGCCTCTGTTTTTCAACATACGTGACGGGCCTTACATGCCAACTTTACGCCTCCTTCACCAATGTATGTTAAATTATATACTTTTGTCTTTATTTTTATGTTGCATAATGGTACAAAAAAATAGGGAAATTTAAAAAAAAAAAACCTAAATTTTCTGGTTTTTAAAAAAACCTTCATATTTTCAAAATTAAAAAAAACCTTAGTTTTCAGACTCTAAAAAAAAATCTGAAAACTCGGTGGTTTTTTATTAAATATTCAGAAAAGTTAGGGTTTTTATTTTTGAATTTCCTTAAAAAAAATATAGTATATAATAAAATATTAGTTATCATACCAGCCTGAACTGAAATTTTAATGATCTGGGCTCAATATTGCGCAATTTTTAGTGTATAGTTTAATTATACTTTTGAACTTCTCCAAATGTGAGCAATTTAAAAATAAATTACCAAAATAAAATCCAGAACTACAATTCAGCATCTAAATAATTAAAAAATAAATAAAATTGTTTCCCACGGCATTTCACGTGCCATTTCACAATTTACATTTCTTTTTCTCACTCCACTCACAAAACAAAATGCCTTTTTCTAATCCATTTCTATGTGTATTTTTGTTTTTTCAAAATTTGGGTATGTTTATGAGAGTTTTTCCTTATTTTGTGAATATATGCATATTTGATTATATTATCGTTCAGATCCGGAATTAATGAGGAAATTCCAAGTGGATAGAGGCGCAATAAAATTATCAGATCCTTAAATAATATAGAAATAATCTGATAAGAGGCGCGATAAAATTATCAGATCCTTAAATAATATAGAAACAATCTGATAGAGGCGCAATTTCTTCTTTTTTTTTAACTTCTGTTATGTAATATATAAAAGATCTATATTCTTCACTTTTTTTTTTAAACTTAAAAATCTATATTCTTAGTATAAAAACATATAAAATATTATACCAGCCCTCTTTTTACTCAACCTCCACTTATTTGGACTCAATTTCCCACAATTCTGTAATGAACAGCATCTCACCAGTTAATCAATTAATTTATTTATTTATACTCAAGATTTGATTATTATTATCGTTCAGATCCGAACATAATGAGGAAGTTCCAAGTGAACAGAAGCGCGATAAAATTATCAGATCCTTAAATAAAATGAACTTTTAATTTTTTTTTTTTTACTTTCTTTACGTAATACATAAAAAATCTAATATTTTTAGTATAAAAACATAGAAATTATCGTACCCGCCATCTTTTTACCGTTTAGACTCAATTTCCCAACATTTCGTAATGATTACTATCGCATGATATAATTAATCAATCAATTTATTATTTTTAATCAAATTTGATTATTATTATTATTATTATCGTTCAGATCCGGATATAATGAGGAAGTTCCAAGTGGACAGAGGCGCGATCAAATTCGTCCTTTCTGGCGCCAACATAATGTGTCCCGGCCTCACCTCGCCAGGTGGCGTTCTCGATGAGGATGTCCCCGCCGAAACACCTGTCGTAATACTCTCTCTCCTCTCTCTCTCTCTCTCTCTCTCTCTCTCTCTTACCATTTTTGCTTCCTCTTTCTATCTCTCTCTCACTCTACCTTTTTTTCTCTCTCTCTCTTTCACTCTACGTTCTCTCTCTCTACCTTCTTTCTCTCTCTCTCTCTCTACCTTTTTTCCTTTCTCATTATATTTCTCTCTCTTGTTCTTTCTCTCTCTCTCTACCTTTTCTCTCTCTCTTTCTATCTCTTTCACTCTCGTTCTATCTCTTTCTCTCTCTCAATTCCTGTAAGATTGCACGAGTCATTGGTACTAAAATACTGACAAAAGTAACTGAAATACTAAAAAAAGTACTAAAATATTAAAAAGTAACTTTTTTATTACAAAATATATCTCGTGATATATTTTTAGTATATATGAGAAAAATATATCTCGTAACTAAAATACTAAAAATATATCACGAGATATCCCTTTATCGCACGAGTCATTGGTACTATAAAGGGAAATTTACAAAAAAGCCCGTACGTTATGCTGAAATTGCAAAAAGAGGAACCTATATTTTCAAAAGTTACAATAGAAAAAAAGAAAACCTTCGCTTTTGTACAAAATTAAGGAATTGCCGTGATGTTAGTTCTCCATTAACAACACTGATTCATTAGAAGATCATTACAAAGTAAAATATCAAGTTAATCTTCATTAATTTTGCAATTTTCTGCAATTTAAGCATAATGCAAGGGTTTTTTATGAATTTCTGAACTATTAATTTGTAAATAGTTTTTCTTCTTTTTTAATTAGCCTTGTGATGTATGTATACAGTTTTTGTTTCTGACTGGATATATAAAATATGATCAAATGGATATATTGACAAATATGAAAATTGAACAAGTTCTTTTTTATTATTTTTTTTATTTTTCAGGCAATAATGGCAGAAGGAAAGCAGCATGCACTAGCGATTGGTTTTACCAAAATGTCCGCTAAAGACATGTAAGTTAGTTAATTATATGAAATATTATTTTCCGTAATTTTTTTTAAATTATTGGCAAAGTTTCATTTTTACCCGACAAAGTAAAAGACTTCATTTGTACCCATGCAAGATGAGAACTATTTCACATAGCCAATAGGATTTCATTTATAATCTCTGTAAAGACAACATTAGTTTATGGTAATATTGATAATTTATGCTTCCACATTGTTGCAAAATATGATTTTAATTTATTAAATTTATGGGATAAATAAAAGTGTTGAAATATTTATTTGCAGTAAGAACATAAACAAAGGGATTGGAGTCGATAATATGCACTACCTTAATGATGGTCTTTGGAAGGTATATTTTTATTTATTTATTATTTATTTATGTACTTATCTCTCAAAGAAATTGCAATTTTTGCCCAAAATTTGTTTATTTGCATGAACTGACCAAATTAAGCCTAAATTAGAGTTTAAACCCTGAATAGGGGTCAACTTGGTAATTAAGCCTCAAAATTCTCCAATTTGTTATCAATTTAACCTTTAGTTGCATAAATAAGCCTCATTGGAGACTCAAAATTATTTTAATCCTAAATTGATAAATTTTATTATTCCGTTTAAGCTAGTAAATTTTATTAAATCGAGTTTATTTTGAATTAAAAAAATCTTGGTATGCTATATGAATTCAAATTATTTAAGCTTGTACATATTTCTATTTGTTTGTCCTTTACATGAAGCTTATATTAGACAAATTTTTCACTGTGTTAAATTAATTTTATTTATTTCTGTTTACAGATGCAGCGAATCGATTAAGCAGGGAAATATTTTGGAACGAAATTTGCATGTTGTATTTTGATATAAGGTTATCAAATAGTATGTTTTGAAGTGTTATGTATCTTCTTTTAATTTGCTGGTTGTTTGCTATTTTATCTCATTTTTGTACGTTCTTTTTTTGTTTTAAATCATGTTTATCTTTATTAGATATTTATGTAAACTTTAATATTTTTCTCAAAAAAAAAAAAGGAAAATGAAAGGAATAACTATCATGAAAAGTTTGTGTGGATTTTCTTTCAGAAAAAATATAAATAGATATTACCTTTCTTTGAAAATTCCACCGAAAGAAAAATAAGACGGCGGTACATATCAGGTCCCTATGTTAATATTAGTTTATTTGGATGTGAATAAATAGCCTTTTTTTGATAGGAGTGCGATATTTTTTTTATGTTTAAATTAAATTTTGAATTACTCAGTTCCTTTCTTAAATTCCTGCCAAATTTTTGAACTAAAAGCCGTCTCACATAATTTATTTTGAATTAGCATTTACTTTTATTTAATAACCAAATCCCTAACAGAACAAGTTTGTTTGACCCCTATTTTAGTGGGATTTTTTCCAACTTACTTTGGTGATACTTTTCTCTAATATCAATAATATTTTATTTTTATGTTATTTTTGGATGTTAATATCAGATCTCTTTTGGATAGATGAGAACATGGCCTCCACCAATCAATTTTTTTTTTTTGTAAAATTACGGAGAGCTTTGATCAACGTCCAGTTACAAATCTTCATATTACCAATAGTTTAAAGTAATTAAAACGGAAAAAATAAAAATAAAAGAAAATAAAATAGCGCTACAACAATGGCGCACAAAAGATGCAACAACGAGAGGATTATTACAGCCCAGTTATTTAATGAAAGATTAAAATTGTCTGAGGCGAGATTGTGTTTGAGGTTTCTACACGAGACATTGAGATCGTCGTTTGTTTGGTTGAGGACCACTTCAGCAGTATTTGTTTCATCTCGGCCTCCACCAATCAAGTTGCATTTTACTCAGTAATCAAACATTTTATTACGATTTAATTACAAAAGAAAGTGAAAATATAGATGTAATATTCAGTCAATTCAGCAATACTAGGTACCATTCCAGCTATTTTTTTCATTTGTTAACGCGAACTAGGTGAACCTGATTTACATATGCACTATCACAATTTCATTCTTTTTTGTTTCATTGAAACATTAGCTATTTTTCTAATGCACTTAATTAGTTTAGATTTGATCTTGACATTTAGTTGAATTTTCATTCTTTACTGTTTCCAATTCAGGATTTGATCTTACATTATGTTGTGTACGGGTGTTCCAATATAAATGATAAAATTTTAAAAATAGCCCATCATACCGTGTGATCTTACAGGATAACATTTCTGTTATTAAATGTTCAACATCCATTTTAATATCTAGACAATAAGAACGTGAGATTTTTCCAAAAATAATAAGAACGTGAGGAACTCAATTATACATTACTATATCTTTCTCGAGACATTTGAACCTCTCAAGTAGTTCGACTTGGAAATCACCACATGGAACATGTACGTTTTGGAAGTTGAAAAAGCTACATAAATGTTACGATAAGCAAGTATATGTTATAAAATGAAAGAAGAATATATATACTTTCCTTGCTTCACTACCTTAAATTTATGCATTCTTCTAATAAAAAAAGATTGAGAATGGTTATTCATCATTGATGATATTTTTATGCTTTCTATGGGTATTTGTGATATTTCAAGTTTTGGAGGTACACGTGACATTTTGAGTTGTATATGAAAATTCACTTTCTTTGTATTTAAGGAGTCTTTTTTGAAAATCACGCT
Source organism: Juncus inflexus (assembly GCA_024447665.1). Taxonomy (NCBI): domain Eukaryota; kingdom Viridiplantae; phylum Streptophyta; class Magnoliopsida; order Poales; family Juncaceae; genus Juncus; species Juncus inflexus. The sequence continues at coordinate 10,528,145 of JAJHPC010000014.1, read as the reverse complement.
CGATTTCAAAAATATTTCCAAATCTAACTTTCATTTAAACTAGAGCGAACCCTCGCTCTACTCCAGAGTTATATAACTAAATTTATAATTATAAGTATATAATGGATATGAATATACTAATTTTGACAAAAAAATGTAATACAAACGACAATATCTTATTTTGTAGTTATAAGTACATGATGTTTTGCATTTTGACTTGTATGGAAAAAGATCTTATGCATGATATTATGTAAGGATACGATGTACAATAATACGCTCTTTTTATTTAGATATTTATGATATTTTTCATCTCATATAAGTATATTGTATATATCTATTTTTAGTTTTCAAATGGTACTTCTAAATTTAACCTTCTTGCAAAATTGATGATATAGTATTTGTCCATTTGTAGAGATATACATGATATTTTGAGATTATTAGGTGTATACAGTATATATCAAATTATGTTACTTGCAGTAGACAATGGTTCAATATAATCAGTGTGAACTATATATGTATGTATTATTATTATTTATCATAAAAATCAGGTTGTAATTTTTTAATAATTAATATATAAAAAAAGTAAAAAGTACAATTTTTAATTTAATATATATAATAGAAATTAAAGGTGTAGTTTTTTTTTCAAAGACTTGTAGACTATTCTAGATTTGCTACTTTAAGTTTTAGAGGAGCATGCATATACTAAGTTGGACACGTGTCATCCATGTGAAGGATGTCCAAATTATATTCTAATAGAATATATTTGCAGTAAGAACATAAACAAAGGAATTGGAGTCGATAATATGCATTACCTATCTTAATGATGGTCTTTGGAAGGTATATTATTATTTATTTATTTATTTATTATTTATTTATGTACTTAGATTTTATTATATTTTATAAAGTTACTAAAGAACTGTAATTTTCCCCCCAAAAATTTGCTTATTTGCACGAATTAGCCCAATTAAGCCTTAATTAAACCCTTAATAAGGGTCAATTTGACAGTTAAGCCTCAAACTTGTCCGATTTTGAATGAATTTAACCTTTTCTTGCATAAATATGCCTAATGGAGAGTAAAAAATAATTACAACTAGGCCCAAATTTTGTTTATTTGCACAAATTGACCAAATTAAGCCTTAATTAAATACTCAAAATTGTCCAAGTTTGAATCAATTTAACCCTTACCTGCACAAATATGCCTTCTTGAGACTCCAATGATTAATAATTCTAAATTGATACATTTTTTTTCAGTTCACCAATTAATCGGGTTTATTTTAAATTGAAACTTTTCTCAGTATGCTATATGCATTGAAAATTTGTATGTACGTGTGTGTATATATATATATATATATATATATATATATATATATATATATATATATATATCTTTCTCCTATACATGAAGCTTATATTGGATGTACTTATCATTATGTTAAATTAATTTTATTTATTTCTGTTTACAGATGCAGCGAATTGATTAAGCAAGGAAATATTTTGGAGCGAAATTTGCATGTTGTATTTTGATAAAAGGTTATGAAATATTATGTTTTGAAGTGTTATGTATTTTCTATTAATTTGCTTGACATTTGCTATTTTATTCTATTTTTGTACGTTCTTTTGTTGTTTTAATTTTAAATCCGATTTATCTTTATCAGATATTATGTGTACTTCAAAAATTCTCAAAAAAAAAAATAAAAAAAATTACTCAAGAAAAGTTTGTGTGGATTTTTTCTCTCAGAAAAAAAAAAGATAAATAAATTTCATGAAGATTGATTATCATCTTTTTCTCTGAAGATCCTGCTAAATTTATTTTTTATATTATGTTAATATTTGTGATTTTGAGTGAATAATCTAACCTTTTTTTGGTGAGTGCAATAATTTTGTATGTTTAAATTAAATTTTGAATTATTCTGTTCCTTTTAACTGTGATATTTGAACTAGAAGACATTTCCTCCTATTATAATTTACTTTGAATCAGCATTTAGTTTTGTTTAATAACCAAATCTCTAACGGAACAAGTTTGTTTGACCCATTTAGTTGGATTTTTTCAATTAGGGAAATCTAATATCACGACATCACTGTAGCACTCCGGATCATGATGGACGCTAGTATTATTTTTAACTTTTTAATACATTATTATATATTATTTTTATGATTTTATATGTTGTTTTTATTCTTTATGTATTTTTTACTTTATTTTTTCATTTTTGAAATCTGTATATGCTGTTCTAACATATACTAGTTTGTTTTTATGTATTATTTTCACTTTTTATATATATACTATTACAAAAAATGAATTATAAATACTGCTATTACACTGTAGTAAGTGTATATATAATTTCGTCGTGATCTGGCGTGCCACAGAGCCGTCGTAACCTATCATATCCCTTCAACTTATTTTCGTGATATTTTACTTAAATATTGCTAATGTTTTTTTTTTTGTTTTGTCTTTTTTTTGTTTTTTTTGGATGTCAATATCGGATCTCTTTTTAAATGATCAAATGATCAGTTGGCTAGATGAGAGAACATGGGCTCCACCAATCAAGTTGCATTTTACTCAGTAATCAAACATTTTATTACGATTTAATTAATAAGAAAGTGAAACTACAGATATAATATTATTTAGTCAACATAGCAATACGAGGTACCATTCCAGCTAATGCACTTAAGTAGATTAGATTATTTAGTCTTGACATTTAGTTGAAATTTCATTATTTACTGTTTCCAATTCAGGATTTGATCTTACTGCTGACATTATGTTGTGTTTTGGGTGGTTCCCATATAAATGATGAAATTTTAAAAAGAGCCCATCATACCGTGTGATCTTACAGGATAACATTTCTATTATTTAAACGTTCAACATCCATTTAAACATGTAAATAATAGGAACGTGAGATGTTTCTAAAAATATTAAGAACGTGAGGAACTCAATTATACATTACTATATCTTTCTTGAGATATTTTGAACCTCTCAATTCATTGACTTGGAAATTACAATTGATCAGCACATGGAACATGTACGTTTTGGAAGTTGCAAAAGCTACATAAATCTCACGCATAAGCTAGTATATACTATAAAATGAGATAAGAATATATATATTCATTGATGGTTGTCAAGCCTTCTGAAAAATTCCCCATTATTTGGACTTTTAATATTTTGTATCGCACAATCTCATGTGTGCGTACCCTTGTAAACTTTCAAAATATCACATGTACCCTAGAAAATGGAAAATAACATGAATACTCCTACCAACTCTAGGTATTAGATAATATTTTGGATATCCCTACAACATATGAAATCATGTATACCCTTCTATCATATATTTTCTCCAACAAAATTTCCAAATCCATCCTTGATTGATAAAATGACTATTAGAACTACCTGGTCCATAATGAACACGGTATGCCTATGAAAAAAGCCAGAGTCCCAGACAAAAGTGGTCACTACCTTTTATTTATACATCAGTAAGTATAAAAGAATGGTAGTTCAGTCATTCTTTTGATAAAATAAAGATTGAGAACAATGGTTATTCATTATTGATATCATTTTTATGTTTGTAGGGGTATTTATGTGATATGTCATGTTTTGAAGGTACGATATTTTGAATTGCTTATGAAAATTCGCTCTTTTTGTATTTAAGAGACCCTTATTTTGCATTGCACCCTCTCGCATTAACTTCAAATCAACCTTAAACATGCAAAGCTTAATACTCATTAAGCTCCTCTCCTTTCTTTTTCTTCTCTCTTTACTAATCCATCCATCAGTCGCGAGCCCTCCCCAAGATCCAGTGCACTGCACCAAGACCGGCTCGTCAGACTGCACTTTCAGCAATGCATATGGTGCATTTCCAGATCGGTCCACGTGTCATGCCAGTGAAGTTGTATATCCTTCGTCTGAGGAGGAGTTGAAACGTGTTGTGGCTGATGCGACCGCTTTGAAGCAAAAAATGAAGGTTGTTACTAGATTTGCTCATAGTATACCCAAATTGGCCTGCTCTGGCGGCTCTGATGGGATCCTGATTAGTACCAGGTGATTTTTAGAAAATTTGCGAATTACATTGTTTAAAATTGGTGGATTAGATTGAACGCTCGAAATATAACAAATAAGTCCCTAAAAAGTAAAAATATAACACATCTTTTTACAAACAAGCAAACACATAGAGCGTGAGAGTTGGGAGATAACACAACATATCATCTTAATAATAATTACAAGAAAAGAAAGATCAATCAGCCAAAAAGAGAAAAAATTTCACACTAGAAAAATGAAGCTATCAAATAACAGTTCATTTTTCATCACAAGACCTTCATAATTTATGAAATGCTAGCCATTAGTCCAACAGGCGAAAAATGTTTATATTCAAGTCCGTACGTAACAGGTACCTTAACAACGTAATAAGCGTCAACAAGACCAAAATGCAAATAACAGTCGAAAGTGGCATTACCCTAAAGGACTTGATCGAGGTTGCGGCCGAAGCCGGTCTTGCGTTAAAACATGCACCATATTGGTCAGGTTTGACCATCGGTGGATTACTCTCAACTGGAGCCCATGGGAGCTCGTTGTGGGGAAAAGGGAGTGCAGTGCATGAATACGTTGTTGGCATGAGACTGGTCACTCCTGCACCTGACACGCAGGGTTTTGTTACGATTAGGGTTTTGAAGATGGACGATCCTGACTTGGATGCAGCCAAGGTTTCACTCGGTGTTCTTGGCGCCATCTCTCAGGTGCATTGGATATGGTTAAATTGTTCTTGAATTGTTTAATTATTTCTATGGGTAGCCTCTATTTTAGTTGGTTGAATGATATTTTTAATTGAACAGAGATTTCTTTTATCCCACTTTCTCTTTTTTATGTCGAACTCAGCCAACTAGTTTATGATCAGCGATGAGTTGGTACTTCAATGAATGAACGATATTAATACGATGAACATATGCTAAACCAAATTGAATGAACACTGTTTTGTGTAATTTGTATAATTACAAAATAATTTATGTTTTATTATTATCAACAAAAATAGAAATAAAATGCCATCTGCTAAAATCAAACTTTTTTAGGTTACATTACAACTAGAACCGATGTTCAAGCGGTCCATAACCTTCTCGCTAAAAGACGACTCGGACTTAGCTGAGCTGGCAGGGACATTTGCATACCAGCATGAGTTTGCTGACATCCTTTGGTATCCAGGTCATCGTAAGGCTCTGTACCGCCTTGATGATCGCGTGCCTGTTAGTGTTTCAGGAGAAGGAGTGTATGATTTCATTGGATTCAGATCAACTCCTACTTCAGCTATTTTAGCCAATAGATTAGCTGGTAAGAAATGTTAAAATTAATTAAGTTTGCAAATTCTTTACTTACATGAATCGTTACAAAAAATCTAAAACTTTTCTACCACGTTCGTACTTCAGAACTTGATTTAGACATTTGAGCTAGTGATTAAACCGATACAAATCTGTAGAGGAGACCTTGGAGACGACGAAAAATGCCCAAGGAAAATGTGGGGACTCACAAGCCGCCACATCAGCTTTCTCACTCATTGGTTACGGTCTCACAAACAATGGTCCTTTATTCACTGGCTATCCAGTAATCGGCTACCAAAACAAAATGCAATCTGCATCTAGTTGTGCATTTGGAACCGAAGACTTTCTCGCGACAGCATGCCCATGGGACCCGCGTATAAAAGGAACCTTCTTTCATCAGACAGGTGTCAGCGTCCCATTGGACCGAGTGGGGGAGTTTGTGTCAGACTTTCAGAAGCTGAGAGATTTGAATCCTGATGCGTTTTGCGGATTGGAGCTTTACGATGGGGTTCTGATGAGATATGTCAAGGCGTCTACTGCGTATTTGGGCAAACAGTGTGATTCAGTCGATTTTGAATTAACGTACTATAGGCAAGTGATATAATATAATATAATATAATATAATATATCATGTTAATTTTCACGATTGTTAAATTTGCCTATTAATTTAACAATTTTGACAACATCTTACTCATTTACAGAAGCCGGGACGCTAGTAAACCGAGACTATACGAAGATTTTATTGAAGAAATCGAGCAAATGGCTCTATTCAAGTACAACGGCTCGCCTCATTGGGGCAAGAACCGCAACATGGCTTTTGAAGATGTAATCAAGAAGTACACGAGCGGACAAGATTTCATCCAAGTCAAAGAACAGTATGATCCAGACGGGTTGTTCAGCAGCGAGTGGTCAGATCAGGTTTTAGGGTTACAAGGAAGTGTGGTTGAGTTGAAAGAACGATGCGCTTTAGAAGGGCTTTGTGTTTGTAAGGACGATTCGCATTGTGCACCTGATGAGGGGTATTATTGTAAACCCGGTAAGGTTTATACAGATGCTAGGGTTTGTAGTTATGTTGGTTATTAGTGGGTATTTGAAAGATTCTGGTGTGCATGTTTTGTTTTTGTCTTGATATTTTGGTCGTGCCCATTGAAAAATATAGTTTCCATGATAATCTTCTGTTCTATGAAATTTATACTCCTTCGTTAATGATCAACATAGTATCTCCGTTAATGAGCCATTCAACATTCAAGATTGGTCAGCATCCTTTAATTTACCACTGTCCACTACCGCTGCAATAGAAATGGAAAATCTAATTAATTATTGAAAAAGGTGGAACTCAGAAGCATCCACTGGTGATAAATTCATTGTTTCATGGACCCTTACAACACATGGACACTTGACTGCTAAGTCCTTCTACAATCTTCTTGTTGCATTTCCCAAATGCAAAGTGAGTTTCAACTACATTTGGCACATGAAGGTACCTCCTAAAATTAAAATATTCATTTGGAGATTGGTAAGAGATATATTGCCGACGCTAGATCAATTAGGTAAAAGGGAATGTATTTTGCCAAATGTGTGTATACTATGTTTAGCAGACTCAGAATGTGTTAAACATCTTTTTCAAGAATGCTCATTCATAAATCAAGTCCCTTTTTCAATGGAACTAGTAGACACACAAACAATACATATATTCCAATCCAAAGGAGACATGCAACTACAATTAAAAATATCAGCTATATGCTTTTGTGTATGGAAAGAACGATGCGCAAGAACATTCCGAAATGAAGAAACTCATGTCGCACGTATCACCGAACTGATTAAGGCCGACATTATCCATTGGGAAACTATGTGTTAATCAGAGAATCAAAGAAAGACAGCCATACTTTTATTTTTTTTATTTTTATTTTTATCCTTTTCATTTCTTTTTTAACTTTATTTTTAGGCTTCTTTTATTTCTTCTTTCATTTTTTTCTTTTCTGCTCTTAAAAAGGGCCAACCCTCTTGGCAATCTATTTGTAATGAATTGTTCCTCTCTATTAATACAATTGCAGTTCCCAGGTAAAACCTGGGATCTATTATTCAAAAAAAAAAAATCTTTTGTTCTAAGAAAAGATAAAATTTTGTCTCATTTTCTATTGTGGTATTGTATACTGATGCTAGGGTTTGCAGTTATATTGGTAATTAATAGCAATTTGAATGATTTGCAGTTATATTGGTAATTAATAGTAATTTGAATGATTTGCTGTAGATATGAGAAACATGTAAGATCAAAATTTATCTTCTTGATTTCCCAATATTTATAGATTAAGGAAAAGGTTTTATGTAAGAAATAACATATAAAATGGAGTTCATGTGTGTCACAATTTTTTAAACAGTACTATTGTTGAAATATTATAACAACCAACCCCAAATAATATTCAACAAATGGAGATACTGTGAGTAACCCAAGTCATAAGCATCTTTTACATTCATGCATAATGTAATCATACTATAGCTTTATAATTCCTAGAAAGCACATAAAAGGTTAGCTTTTAAATCAAGGGTTCTTTAAAAAGAAAGTAAAGCCAATAAGCTGAAAAAAATAACAATGTGTAATTCGAATTCCAACTAAATATTCGGCCACTTGTTAAAAATGTCCAATATCGCCTTAACTAAATAACAAAATTTGAAGTTAAGAAAGAACGTAAAGAAGTTTAAAGCATAACTTATTACCAATTAAATCTACAAAACGTAAAAAAAGGGAAAAAATAAAAAATAATAATTAGGTCGACTTTTTGAGAATCTCCTCTGAAGGAACCTCTAATGTAGCGCCTGAATGCTCTTTACTTGGCTTTACCACTGTACAATATAGCAATAAAATAAATAAATAAATAAATAAACAACTAAATAATAGAAAAATATAAAAAAAAACATGGTGAATCACGAATTCATCAATTCCAGCAAGTTTATACTGTATTAAACCAAGTTGTTCAGTACCAAGATGTACAATTCATTTCAAATATCGAACCAAAAACTATAGAGAATTTTTTCATAAACAGCCTCACTTTTCTGAATAGTTTAGAAAAGCCCCCAACCTTTTTGATTCCCTCTTTTAGTCTCCCTAAACTTATAAAAGTTGCTTGAATTATTATTTTTAAGCAACTTCATAGAGACAAAGAAATTGAAATATCTAATAATTTTGGACGTATTTACTCCTAGCAACACGTGTCATCTTAAGAGGCAAATTTAGTTACATTATTTAATGTATAAATCACAAACACTTCAACAAGTTAAGAGTTAGACTCTCATCATGCGTCTAGAAATTTTTCTTTTATTTTTTTTTTTGGAAAAAGAGAAGTCTTTAGATTAAGCTTAATATAGTGCTGATACATTTTTAAAAAAATTGTTGGATTTTATAATGGACCAAGTATGTATGTTCACTAGAATGTAAGTTGATTTTATGTATAGACTCTAATGAGTCAATGACTTTCATGAATATATATACATGGAGTTTATATATGTTTTTATGTCAACATTGTTATTAACTTCATATATATATGTTGTTTATTCAATGCAATCGTATTATTCTAATACTTCATTATAATTAGTAATAACAGTTGAAGAACTACAAATAAAAAATATTACAAAAATAAAATGACCATTGGTCCAAAATCAACCGCCCGTTTACCACCTCTACAACCGGCTGATCTCAGATTTATCATACATATTTATTATGAAATATCAGTTTTTATGTTTCATATAAGAGTTTATATTTTTTGTGTAAACCGGTAAAATCTAAGAATATTACATATCATTGTTGTAGTACATGTTCAAAATACCATAGTGTAAAGATCTGTAAAACCAATTTCACACATATCCCAGAAAATTTTAAAGATATCAAACATGTATCTAGCAAAAATTTTAAATGTCCAAGTAAAATGAAAAATACCATAAATAAGTTTAAAATATATATGTGCATTTATATTTTATATACTTATTGATGGTAAAAAGTACATTCCAAAGTGGAGCAAGGGTCTCCCAAGTAATCTAAAAAGTTGGAGGTTATATAAAAAATTCATACAAAGTTAGGTGTTTTTGAAAAATTCCCAAAACTATAGACTATAGTTACATTTTTCATAGTCATAATTTTCACTGCAGAAACCTCATATTTGCCCATCTTTTGAAAATAATTACAACAAATACTGAGCATTTTTAGAAAATTCATTCTTTATTATAAATGAAGTATTCTAAGTTTTTTAATGTTTTGTAATTTATTATAAATATTTGATGAAATGCTTTGGAAAAAGCATTTCAAAAAATTATATCACTTCATTCATAATAAAAAAAACATTATTCAAAATAGAAAAAATAATATAATATGCTATTAGACATAAAATAGGCAGAAACTGGCTTGGAAATTTCAGCCATAAGACTTCGAATTTTCAAAAAGCCAAAATTATTCAAATCTTTGCAAACTTTCAGCCTTTCAAATGTTGGATGTTTCAAATACTATTTTTATTTTTTTTTAAACGGTTTAATCAAATGAAGAAACTGGTATTGTTATAATTTTCGAAAACAAAAAGCTCCACATTATTTGTATTTATTTTAGAAGCATACAGATGGAATTTTCCCACAAAAACAAATTATTCCAAAAAACCAAATTAAATGAGGAATGGAATTTGTCAGAATCATACTGGTACCGCAAAAATTGAGCTAAAAAATAAACTAATTTTAGAAATTCTACTCAAATTGTCTATCTTTTTCCCCTCAATCTTAAAGCATTTTAATTACAAAATGTGTAAATTTGCGTTTTTTTTTTTTGCATCAAATAAATACAAAACGTGTTGGTTTAATAATTTGAGAATTTGTTCTATCTTTTTAGAAGCAAACAGATGGAATTTTTCACAAATAACCAAACTAATTTTAGAAATTCAACTCAAATTCTCTATCTCTTAAACCATTTTAATCACCAAATGTGTTAATTTCTATCTTTTACGCATCAACCAAACACAAAACGATTCAATTCAACTCAACAATTTCTAACTCACCATAAGACCCAGTATCGGTCCTCTTAGCCTGAACAATCATATTTTCAATAAAACTCGACGCCTCCTTCGCTTCCTCTACTAGCCGGCGCACCTCCGCCTCCGCCGTGATCCGGCGGTTCGCCTCGAATCTCCGGCGGATCTCCGCCTTGGACTCGTCCAGCATCAGCCGGTCTCCGGCGAACGTCCGCCGCGTCGCTCGCAGCAGCGCTCTGTACGCCGCCGTCGCCATTTTGAAGGGAGAATTTTGGTTTGAGAAGTGAGAGTTGTTTTTGCTGTATAAATCTTTGCTATAATAGAAAGAAGAGAAAGTATTTCTGTGTTCATTGAAAAAATGAAGTTTATTCGTGAAAGAAATGGATCTAATTTATGGATAAATAAGCCCAATTTAAAAATAAAAATAGAAGATGGATCTAATTTATGGATAAATAAGCCCAATTAGAAAATAAAAAGTAGATCCAATTTATGAATAAAATAAGCCCAGTTTTTAAAATAAAAAAGAGGACCAATTTATGGATAAATAACCATCAACTTGTCTCCGGCGAAAGTCCGTCGCGTCACTCGCAGAAGCGCTCTGAACGCAGCCGTCGCTATTTTGAAGTGAGAATTTTGGATTGAGAAGCGAGAATTGGTTGAGTAGAAAGACGAGAGAAAGTATTATTGATGTGCTAGTTGGAAAAATTAAAGGTAATATAGTGTGTTCATGAAAAGAATGGATCCAATTTATGGATAAACGAGGCCCAATTCAAAAATTAAAATATTCATTTAGAAGTAAAAATAAGTCCAATTAGAGAAATATCCAATTTGTAACTAGAAATATGTCCAATTTAAAGACATAAGCCCATAAGCCCAATAGAAAATAAAAATAAGTCCAGTTCAAAAAAATAAGCCGAGTTTCAAAATTAAAATAGATCCAACAAAATATATTTTTTTTTGTAATAGAATTCTTTTTGTATAAATCTTTGACCTGAGTAAAAAGAAGAGAAAGTATTATTGATGTATTAATTGGAAAAAAGAAAGGTAATATGTGTTTATGAAAAGAATGGATCCAATTTATGAATAATAAGCCCAATTCAAAAATAAAAGTAAATAATGAGAAAATATGGCACGAGTAAGCTCGGCTCTAGCATGGACGATGTGTGAGATGGTGAGAAAAGCCATAGGCCATCAAGCCATCACAAAGCGGCCTGAGATGATAGAACTAGATCCACATCCAAGACTCCGACATCAAGAATTGGACTTGACATACATAATACAGTCCAAATATAACAAATCTTGTTTTCCTGCAAGAGGCAAAAAAATCATAAATATCATAATCAGCTCACAATTTCCACACTTGTTATAGTTAATTATAATAGTAGAGGACAAAATAAAATGTTTAATAAGGGATTAGATTTGTCCAGCAATATTAAATCACAATTTTCTACACATATGCTCTCTCTGAAAATTTCATCTAAGAATTTTTTTTTCTTTTTCTAAAAATCTTACTTCAGTAAAAAGAGTCATGAGAAAGTTATATTGTTGTATTATTTGCAAAAAAAAATATTGTATTCATAAAAATAGATTCAAATTATTGATTAATAGACCAATTCAAAAATAATATTAGGTTCAATTTAGAGAAACATGATGTGAAAATAAATGTTTGGTGTGAAATACCTACTGCTGCGCCCTTTACCTAATTTCTTATGACAAACACATGATATGTGTGTGGGAGGAATTTCTTATTATATATAAGACTTACAAAATTCATTTGTTGAAGAGAAAAAACGAGCAGTTAATTACATGTTGAACAATTTATCTTTCAAATAAATTGATTGAGATATTAGAAGAAACTGGAAATAATTTATCATTTTAATATCTCTCGCTAGATAGGTACACACATTCTTGATTTTTTTTTAACACGTTTAACTATTTAATCTTTCAAATCAATTAATTGAGATGTTAGAAGAAACTAGAATATTTTTATTCCCGCTAGATTAACCGGTTTCTTGGATTTCACAGAAAATACAAGGTGATTTTAGAAGATTATTAACAATTTTTGACGCCTGTGTTTCCGCGTAGTGTATACTGCATCTTTCAAATTTCTCTATGAAAGAAAATGCACATTTTCATCCAAAACAAAAAATAAGAAGATAAAAGCATCATTTTTAAAATAGAGAAATCTTAAAGGAAACTTATTGAGAAAATGTGGCACAAGAATCAACGCTGCTATAGCTTGGGCGATATGTGAGATGGCGACAGTGAAGCCATAGACCATCACGCCATCACAGAGTGGCCTGAGATGAAAGAACTGAATGCACATCCAAGCTCCGACAGTCATGCTCAGAATCATGTAAGCTAGCAACAACCGAAGGTAAGCGAGAATCAGCATCGTGATCATGGAGAAGAACGCTGAAGAGATGTTAATTTTGTTTTATTCCAAGAAGTTCAATTTCCGACTTCTATGTTCTGATTCTCCGTGGGCTACGGCAGTAAAATCTATATGATAATACGAAGTTTGAAATATTTTTACTCAATAATGTGTACATCATGTTAAAAAATTGGGCTTATTAATTCTCTAAGTTGGATCTATTTGTTACTTTTATTAAACATAACTTTCTCATAGTTTACAAAGTACTACACTCTTTTATTTAGGTCTAAAAATAATAAATTTTATTTAGCAATTCTTCATATTTTCTTTTTCATAAGTGTAAATGATATTATGAGAATTTTCAGTGTTATACTGAAAAAATGTTCTTTCTGCAATATTTTCAGTTTGAAATATCTATCTGATATTTTGCGTATTTTGATATTTTGTAAAGAAAAATGAATGAAAAATAAATTTCTATTTTATTTTATTGGAATGTGTCTATATTTTGGTATTTTATCGGGTTGTCTTGTCTATGAAAATTTCTCTAGCAATATCAATGTAAAAGTTGTATAAAAGAAAACAAATTATCAAAAAGGAGATGATGCATTATTATTGTTGTGTTAATTGGAAAATGGAAGAAGTTAATAGTGCGTTTATGAAAAGAATGGATCCAATCTATGGATATGGATAAATAAAGCCCAATTCAAAAATGAAAATATAAAAATGGATTCAGTTTATGGATAATGAGACCACTTCAAAAATAAAAATAAAAATGGATCCAATTTATGGATATATATGGTCAATTCAAAAATAAAAAAAAAGGTTCAATTTATGGATAAATGCCCAATTCAAAATAAATGTTAGATCCAATTTATGGATAAACAAGACTAATTTAAAAATATGAAGTTTCAATTAGAAAACAAGCCTAGTTTGAAATATAACATAAGCCCAGTTTAGAGATATAAGCTCAATTTCAAAATAGAAATGCCCACTGTAGAGAAATAAGCCTGTTTAGAAATAAAAATGTCTAATTAAAGAAATGTTCAATTTAAAACAAAAATAGGTTCAGTTTAAAAAAATAAGCCCAATAAAAAAATAAAAAACAAGTCCTGTTCAAGAAATAAGCCCAATTTCAAAGTAAAATAGGTCTAATTTGGAGAACTAAGCCCAAAAAATAAAAATAGGTCCAATTTAGAGAAATAAACCAAGTTAACAATAAAAAAACATATCCAATTTATCCATAAATAGGTCTAATTTAGCGAAATGATCCCAATTTAAAAATAAAACTAGATACAATTCATAAGGCCGATAGAAAAATACAAAGGCTCCAATTTAGAGGCTAAGACCACATTTAGAATAAAAATAGGTCCAATTTAAAAAACAAAATTGACTTGTAAAAATAAGCCCAACTCAATTCTAACCTGATTGATTGGAACTTTTTACTTTTGATCAATTAATATAATTAAGTATAGGAAGACCTGATACTCCTTCAAAAAGAAAAATAAACAAGTCTGATATTATACAATAAATTCAGGACGCTCAATGAGACGGCTTTATCTTCATGGTTGGCTATTCAGGACATTCGAGACTGTGTATTGCGGAAGAGACATATATGAAGATTGTGCAATTCCAGTTATTTTAACGCATCTTTGTTTTAAAGGGTCTCTAGTGTTCAATTTTTCTTTCTTTGGATTAAGATTATTTTTCTCCTGTAAGAATTGTAAGAATACTGTAGCCATTCATGTCATTCTCTAATAAATTTAATACCTACGGGTTGTCGACAGAACTAAAACGAAAGGAAAGGGGAGAGAAAAAAACTGATATACGTCATGACTTAAATATAGAATCTACTGCGGTAATTCTGTGGAATTTATGTAAGGGATCAGCTAGGAAGGAACAAACAGAATGCAATTATGCGGAGGGGCCCTCCCCTCCAATATAATAAAATTTGAATGAAGTCTCTATGTATTACATTACAAATTACAACCAGCCATTCAATTGAAGAAACTCGAAAATGGTTTGTTGGGTAGTGGTATTGAACAACTTTAATTAAAAGTTATACGAACTTTGTATTCAAAATCCATGAAAATCCATCCGCGGTATTACAACAAATTCTTTCTCTATATGTTACCATAAAAGCAAATTACAATAGCATTCATCCAGCCAACTAATTTATATAAAATTAAATACTGTTTCAGATGACATCTTTAATACAACTTAACATTAATTTTCTCCATTATCTTATGAAATAAATATATTTTTTTTGCATTAACATGCGTATATAACTTAGAATACAATAGGCTTAAGATCTATCTTAAATACAACTAAATCATTACTTGGATTATCATGAAAATAATATGTAGTGAAAATGCAGTATATGAGCTTGTTCTCACCCTTTTTGTGTGAATAATGAGTACGATCAATCACATAATAATGATATCAAAACATTCTAAAACAATACTACTAATAATAATTGTTACTATTTTGCAAATTGTGATTTTGCTTTAAGAACAACTGAAATTTTACAAAACTAAAACACAGTCCACACAATTTCTACACATTCTCTAGTTATAATTACAATAGCACAAAAACCAAAAAGGAAAATAAGGCATTCCATCCAATACACAATTTTTGCACATCAGTAGAAATACCAATACAAGGACTAAATTGCATTTCAAAAAATAAAAATAAATATATTGTAGTAATAATTACTAAGAGGCCATTACACGCCAATCGTGTTTTTTTGCGTCTGCACCTGTGATGGCTTTTCTGTTCCTTCCGCTATTATATTCACATCTGAAATAAATAAAAAATAAATGAAAAATAACAATTGATAATTCTGATCAGAAAAATGTTTCTTATGTTTTGTAAGGACATACATGATATTCCTCTATTTTACACACGCACACATGACATTTCAAGTAAATCTTTTGAAATATTAAAAGGAGGGTACTGATGATATTTTTCAGGTTTCCGTGCTTAAACTACCCTCTTTTTTTACGTTATCATGTATAAAGAAACAACAAAAATTTCAGAAAAGCCCTTACTTTTCTCAAAATTACCAAAAAAAACCCTATCTTAGATTCTCAAAAAAAAAAAAAACCTACAAAGTGATTCGAATTCTTATTTGAAGATCTCATAGTCAATATGTCATATGAAGACCGTGCAGTGCTAGTTATTTTAACCCATCTTTGTTTTAAAGGGTCTCTAGTGTTCAATTTTTCTTTCTTTGGATTAAGATTATTTTTTATTTTTATTTTTCTCATGTAAGACTAGTAAGAATAACTATAGGCTTTCATGCCATTAGATAATAAATTTAATACCTACGGGTTGTCAACAGAACTAAAACGAATGGAAAGGGGAGAGGAAAAAAAACTGATATATGTAGTCACTTCAATATAGGCACACTCTACTAGAATCAAAACAAATTATGTGAGATTTTGGAGAATGAGAGTACCACCCAAGATTAAAATTTTCATTTGGAGGATGATCAGAAACATTCTACCAACAATTGATTAACTGATAAAGAGATGATTCATTCTGACAAACATATGTCTGCTGTGTATGAAAAATGCTGAGTCTACTGATCATATATTTCAGCAGTGCCCTTTTGCTGCGACAATTGCTGCTCACTTTGACATTCAATCTACCTCTGCAATTCATGCCTTGAGTCCCTGACCTACTCTTCAGAACAGGAAAACAAAATTAAGATTGCAGAAATCTTCTATTCAATCTGAAGAGAAAGATGCTTAAGGACTTTCAAAATAAATCATCAAGTTTACAGGCTGTTAGATACAATTAATGCTGAATTACACACCTGGAATATAACAAGACAAACACTACAAAAGCAACAGCAACAGCAACAGCAACAGAATTAGAATTTATTAATTTTCTTTAAAATTAATTTTCTTCTTTATTATTTTCTTTTTTCAATTTCCTTTCTTCTATTTTTCTTCCTTTTGGAGGTCCCTGACCAACAAAACATAGGTTTTCTAGTTTGATTTTATTCATGTCAACCTGGTCGGACCCGTAAAATAGTTATAAAAAGTAAAAATTCAAATTTCAGCCGTATGGATGTAATATATATGTTATGACTATGTTGTGGATTAATTTTCACAGGAATCATAATAATATATCACTGCCATCATGTATCATCAAACTATTATTCCAATATATATTTTGAAAATTAATCTACAACATATTTATAATATATATATTACATCCGTACGGTTGAAACTTTTATTTTTATTTTTTTAATACGTATTTTGGGTGTGGCTAAAAAATGTTTGTTGTGCATACGTATGTTTTTTAGCCACACCCTATATATATATATATATATATATATATATATATATATATATATATATATATATATATTTACTGTGGGAATTTCGTGGGAAATTTGCAGCTAGGAAGGAACACAAAGAATGCAATTATGTGGAGAAGCTCTCCCCTCCAATATAATAAAATTCGAATGAAGTCCCTATGTATTTTTACATTACGAATCACAAATTACAACCAACCATAGTTCTTTGAAAACTTTAATTAAAAGTTATACAAAAAATTGTATTCAAAATCTATAAAAATCAGTTCGTAGCACAACAAATTCTTTCTCTATATGTTATAAAAAAGCAAATACAAACTTGCATTCATCCAGACAACTAATTTACATAAAATTAAAATAACCAAGATGTTCACATATTAACCCATGCAGCATAAATACCTTTTCATATAACACACAGAATATTTAATACTACTTAAAACTAATTTTCTCCAATATCTTAAGAAATAAATACATTTTTTTGCATTAAAATGTGACATGCATATATAATTTACAATGCAATAGACTTAAGAATTAAGATCTATCTTAAATACAACTGAATCATAACTTGCGGTATCATGAAAATGGCATGGATCATGAAAATTGTATGTAGTAAATATGCATTATGTGAGTTTGTTCTCACACTTTTTCTGTGAATAATGAGTATGATCAATCATATAATAATGAAGTACAAATATATCAAAACGTTCTAAACAATAATAATTGTTATTATTATTATTATTATTATTATTATTATTATTTTGCAGAATAGTGGTTTGCTTTAGAACAACTTAAATTTTACAAAACTAAATCACAGTCCACACAATTTCTACACACTCTTGTTATAATTACAATAGCACAAAACCGAAAAAAAAGGAAAATAAGGCATTTCATCCAATACAACTTTTTCACATCAGTAGAAATAACAACACAAGGACCAAAATCTAAATTATAATTTCAAACAATAACAAATAAATTATATTATAATAATTACTAGGAGGCCATTACACGCCAATCATGCTTCTTGCGTCTGCACCTGTGATGGCTCTTCTGTTCCGCTACTATATTCCCTCCTCCAATTCGCCTCTGATTCACATCTGCAAAATAATTGGAAAAACAAATCAAAAATAAAAATTGACATTTCTGATCAGAAAAATATTTCTTATGCTTCGTAAGGACATACATGATATTTCAAGTAAATCTTTTGCAATACTAAAAGAAGGATACTGATTATATTTTCTAGGTTTTCCTGCTTAATTAAACTACCTTCTTTTTTCACATTCTCGAAACTATAATGAAGCAATGATACTTTCAAAACCTTCGAAAAATCCAATTAAAAAAACATGCTCATGCTTTACAGGCAGCAACATTTCTCAAGTTCTACAACAATACAACTTACATTCCAAGCTTCCACAAGGGCATCCTAACCAAAAAAAACCAGCCTCATAAACCATAAACAACCAACAAATAAATAAAATAAAAAAATCCTACCAGCGATCCGCCGATCGGCCCAGAACAGGAAACGGCCGGAAGAATCAAACTCATCCTCATCATCAAACTCATCCCCATCATACCCAAACTCCCCGTCCCCTCTATACCCCGGCTCGCTCCCGTACCCCTCCCCTTCCTTCCCTTCCCCCTCCTTCCCCTCTCCAAAAAATCCCTCCCCTTCCCCTCCATTCCCCTCCATTCCCCTCCCCTCCTGACATCTGGGGGGGAGCGGTTTGAGTTTTACTTCGCTGACGTCGGAGGCCCAGCTGAGGTGTTCGTTGCTGGAGTCGGAACCGGTGGCGGGTGACATCAGCGTGACGCGTGTCGTGCTGATGTCGCTGCTCCGGCCGGAGACCGAGCGGGAAGTGCGGCGGCGGCGCTTGCGGGCGAACCATTTTTTATAGGTTTCTGAATGAAAGAGGAATGTATGTAAATAGAATGCCTTTGGTTTTTGAGATGTTATGCAAAGTGGTCCTTGATGTTGGTTTTTTTCGATTTGAGGGGTGGTAGAGTAGTTAATTATTGATTTTTTTAGTTTTAATGCTATATGCGTAAAATATGGCATGTGCATGGTGAGGTTTAGGGTTTTGAGATTAGTATATGATAAAATTATAAAAGATGTTATTTTCACAATTTAGCCAGATTTTACTTGATGTTTTTATGTAAAGGGTCATGTTGTTAATTTCAATTTTAAAGGTTGGTACAGTAATTAATTATTGACCTTGTAAATTTGTAGAATAAGTAGATGTAAATATCAAATGCTTGATATGAATTGTGGGTCTGTATTGCGTATGGAGAGGTTTAAGGTTTTGAGACTTCATACCAAATTTAACTTGATTAACTGTGATAGTGGAATTTACTCCCAACAAACAAGAATAATTCTTTTTCATGTACATTCTTCTACCCTTTAATTTTGAAAATTATTCAAATAAGCAAACAAAATAAGACCAATTCCAGGAAATTAAACCTTCAATCTTTCCTTCCTATCAATTCCCCCAAATCCAATCAATCTACCAACCACCAATTCCATTCCAATTCCCACACCACTCAAAAATCAAACTCAAAATCCATACCATGAACAGACAAAACATCCTCACGAGCCCTGCCACTCGCCAACCCACTCTCCTCCCTCAAGTCCCTCAAGCTCAGCCTCGACAGATCCAGATCCTCAGCCGGCGCGGTGGAGCGGTCGGACCGGCACGGCTTCTTGGTCGAGAAGAAGTAGGGCTTGGACTCGAACGGCTTCCATGCGTAAAGCTGGTGCGCCACTGATTCGATCGCAGAGGGTTTGGAGGCGCGCGGCGTCATTGAACCCGTGCAAATGGAGAAATGAATGAATGGGTTTGATGGGTTGATTGATGGTGGAGAAAGTGAGAAGAGGAAGAGCAAGAGGAAGAGAAGGGAAAAGATTTGTTTGGTTTTTTTTATGGAAAAGTATATATATTCCCGGGTAAACGTCCCGAGTCCGTCGTTTATCACTGGTAAATAAGCCTCACGTTTAATAAAAAAAAATGAACCCTGTTTACCAGTGATAAATGGCGGACTGAAGGGAGCTGTTTGGGAAGAATAGGAAGGGGAAGGAGGAGAAAAAAAACTGATTTTGAGAAATTATTTGGAGTGTTCAGTTTTTTGAGTGTCCAGAAACGTCTATCATATAGTTTTATCTGTAGATATATATTTACACTTGAATTTATCTTTTGTATTTACAAAGATATATTTTTGAAAATATACATTTTTTTAATTTCACTACTTTTTGTGTTTATAAAAATACATCTTTGTAATTTTATTATATCTTTTGTAATATGGCGCTGCTGGATAGTCCAAAATGCTGGCACTCTATATTTGAATCCTTATTTTATTTAGGCCAAATTTCATATGCACCCCTGCAAAACTTCATAACTTCATATATATCCCTATAAAAAGTGAAATATCACCAATACCCGTACAAAATCACTCAAATATCAGGTATACCCCTACAAAATCAAGTATATATATCATGAATACCCCTACAAATTCTTAAAATATCATGAACACTCTTGTCGTTAATATTTCATAAAAATTTATCAATCAAATGGCATCTATAATGATTGCATTATTATTAATTATTTTATTAAAATATAAAGTAATTATTATGTACTAATTTTTTATTACTTTCTTTTAGAGAATTAAAATTTTTCTCTCAAACACATTAATCTTGAATCTATTATATATAAATATATAAACTAAAAAGTACAAAAAATAATTCAATATAAATTATTACCATATTTACATTGAGAAAAAACGAAAGAACAAAAAATAACACTAAGTATATCATAGGGATATTTATGATATTGGTGATATTTCATCTTTTATAGGGGTATACATGAAATTATGATATTTTGTATGGGTACACGTGAAATTTGGCTTTTTATTTAGGAAAATTTACAAAAAAACCCCCTATCTTTTCTGAATATTACAAATAACCCCCTGTATTTTCGTTTATTACAAAAAAACCCCTGTCAGAAGAAGTTTTCTTTCAAATACCCCCTACATCACTATTCCATCCATTCCAAAATTAATTTTTTTAAAAATGACTAAAACGCCATTATGTATATTGAATATATTTAATTAACAAATTAATTAAATAAACAAACAAAATAAATTAAATAAAAATAAGTAAAAAAATAAATTAAATAAAAATTGTTAAACACATAAAAAACAATTCATTAAAAAATAAAATTCATTAAAAAGAAATAAAACTAATTAAAATAAATAAATTAAAAAAATAAAAAGAATTAAAAAGAAAAGGTTAATAAAATAATTAAATAGTTAAAAATAAAAAAAGTAAAAAATAACTCAATAACAATTAATTAAAATAAAAAAATATACATATTTAAAAATCTAGAAATAATTAAACAAAATATAATAATTAAATAAATAAATAAAAATTAAGTAAAGATAGAAATAAAATAATAAAATTATTATTAATGTTATAAAATAAGGAAATTTACAAAATAACACACTAACTTATTTGAATATTATAAAATACAAAAAAAAAAAAATTTAATTTAAAAATTTTAAAAATTAAAAAATTAAAATAAAAAATAATAGAAGAAAAATCAATTTTTAAAAATAGTAATAATAATCGACACACACAACTCTATTTATTATAATATAGTATAAATGTCTAGTGCATTAACCGGTATAGTCCAACATTCAGGTCCATACATATTGTCCTGAAAAGCCCAACCAAGTTTAAGTCTTTTTCAGGACAATATGGTGTTGACCTGAATGTTGCACCGTGCCAGTTAATGCACTAGGCACTTATACTATGTTATAATAAATAGAGTTGTGTGTGTCGATAATTATTACTATTTTTAAAAATTGATTTTTCTTCTATTATTTTATTTTATTTTATTTTTTTAATTTGTATTTTATAATATTCAAATAAGTTAGGGGGTTATTTTGTAAATTTTCCTATTTTATAACATTAATTATAATTTATAATTTTATTTTTTATCTTTACTTCATTTTTATTTATTTATTTAATTATTATATTTTGTTTCATTATTTCTAGATTTTTAATTATGTATATTTTGTTTATTTTAATTAATTGTTATTGAGTTATTTTTTACTTTTTTATTTTTAATTATTTAATTATTTTATTTTTTAACCTTTTATTTTTAATTATTTTTATTTTTTAATTAGTTTTATTTCTTTTTAATGAATTGTTTTTTATGTGTTTAACAATTTTTATTTAATTTATTTTGTTTGTTTATTTAATTAATTTGTTAATTAAATAATACATGAGGGTATTTTAGTCATTTTAAAAATAATTAACTTTGGAATGGATGGAATAGTGATGTAGGGGGTATTTGAAAGAAATCTTCTTCTGACAGGGGGTTATTTGTAATAAACGAAAATATAGGGGGGTATTTGTAATATTCAGAAAAGATAGGGGGTTTTTTGTAAATTTCCCTTTTATTTATGTCGAGATTGGAACTGGAATAAAAGATGTAGTGTGGAAATTATGGGGGAATTTGTGTAACGGGTTAGTAAGGAAAGAAAAAAAGCATGGAATTATGTGAAGAGACCCTCTCAAATATTAATATTGGAATGAAGTTCCTTTAATTATACAGCTAGCCATTTAATTGAAGAAGAAGAAGAAGAAGAAGAAGAAGTGTGTGGAGATTTGTTGGTTTTTTTGGAGAGATTTATGTTTGAGAGCGTATTTCTTATTTTGAGAGCTAAGAGTAGTAGTAAAAATGCTCTCAAAATGTATTATTCGTGGTCTGAATATAAGAAATCTGCGCTCAAAATACCATTTCACAATTGAGGAAAGATTTCTGTTGTGGTTATGGAGAAATTAGTGTTACGGGTTAGTAAGGAATAAAATTAAAAATTGATCAAAATATGTCGTGATAGTGATAGATTGAAATTTGAAAATAAAGTCTTTCTCTATGTGGTACAAAAAAATAGATAACAAATAGCATTCATCCAGACAACTAAGTTCCTTAAAATCGAATTGCTTCTTGACACATGTAACACAAGAGACTCAAATAATAACTTTATTACAACTTAGCAATGATTTTCTCCAATATCTTACGAATGAATAAATTTTTTTGCATTAACATGTGATATGTGTATACTGCAACAGGCTTAAGATCTGTCTTATATATAATTGAGTCATAACTCTTATAACTCTTGCATTATCATGAAAATGGTATGTAGTAAAAAATGCATATCTTGTTCCCACCATTTTCTTGTGAATAATGAGTTTATCAGGTTAAGTGAAATGCGCATGTATCAAAACTTACTATAATAATAAAGTAATGATATATTATTATTATTATTATTATTATTATTATTATTATTATTATTATTATTATTATTATTATTATTATTATTATTATTATTATTATTATTATTATTATTATTTATTTACTTTTTTTTTGTTGAAAAAATGTGGTTTGCTTCAAGTACAACTAAAATGGAGTGTGAATCGAATCAATTAAAAGCTCGAGACCAACTTCAAACTTTCCCTAAATGGTCCTATATATTCTCTTTTTATTTTTTCTGTGAGATAAATGTTCTATTTTTTTGCGTGTTAATAAAGACTAATGGCCGATTATTGTGGTCATAAATCACTGATTTTAATTGATAGTGACCTAATAAGACATCTCAAAATTTCAGGATTTTCAATAAGATCAATTGATAAGGATTTTAAACAGAAAAATTTACTTCTGAGTTTTGATCTTTCATTCTTGTCCTAGTGTTAGGCTTTAGAAAGATTGCTGGAGGTATAGTTTTGAATATTCAGAAAAAAAGATCATCTTTATGATTATTATAATTAATTAACATTTTCTTATTATTCCAAAATCGATAAAAATCAACCAGTCAATTTAAAATCCCACATAATATGCCAATCCTTAAGGTACAAAATTCCATATAAATACGTGCCATTCCTTAAACTACAAAAAACAACATTTTTTTATTAACTTCATCAAAATTTAAAAAACTAATAGAGGAACTACTTATAATAATATAATATAATATAATATATATTACAAAAAGTAATCCAGTAACATCTCAAAAAAAAAAAAATGAAAATGAAAAAAAGTAACAGAGAGATCTGACTGTTCAAGAATTACTACTAAAGTAATAAATCTCTCTTATAACAATAAACATCTTTTACTCCTTTTATGTAAAATTTTACGGTTTTACAATCATAATGCATTTTCTCACTCTTCATCAAAGAAAAAACCCAGTAGAGCATCCTGCATGAATAAAAAGCATACATAGTTAAAACAAGCAAATATATATTAAAATCAACAAAAAAAATAACATTAACACTGATTAAATATTCTTTTAAAAAACTGTATCTTTTTATAAAATTCCAGAACTTTCAGACCCTCGTAATTTTTTGAGTAAAAGTCCCTCATATATAAATATACTGAAGAATTTGATCTTAGACCTCTTACAATATTTGTCTAATAAAATTCATGAAACTAACATTATTTCATCTAAAAATTTAAATATTTGTCTAACATTTAAACTCTCTGAAAGTAATATTTGTTTTGTCCAATAATTCATACTTTTAGAGCTCTTACAAAAATTTCCCTAATAAAAACCTCATGAAAAAATAACACATTTCACAATCGTATCCACTAACCATATTATTTGTTCTATCGTAACTCTCAACATATCCAATTTTTTTTCCAAAAAATAAAATAATAAATAAATAACACCTCAAATCAAACAGTTGTGAAAACTCTTCAATCTATCGCAATAACGGGTGGCATAAAAATTTAAATATTGGTCTAATAATCAAATTTTAAACTCCATAAAACTAACATTATTTATCCAACAATTCGAACTTTTCAACCTCTTGCAAAAAATTCTCCACTACAACTCTACGAAACCAACATCTTTTCTCTAATAACCCAAATACAACACATTAAAAATATTTCCAAAAATTAAAATAATATTAGAATAATACCTCAAATCAAACGGTTTGAAAAACTCTTCAATCTATCGCAATAAGGTGTATCATAATTACTAACATTATTTGTCTAATAAAATCCATGAAACTAAGTCTACAAATTTAAATATTTGTCTAACAATTTAAATTCACACTCCCTGAAACTAACATTATTTCTCTAATAATCCAATTTTGTTTCCAAAAAACAAAAATAATATTAAAATAATACCTCAAATATCAAACGGTTTGAAAACTCCTCAACTTATCGCAATAAGGCGTTGCATAACTACTATCCCAAAATTTCCTTTGCATTTCAGCATGACAATATCTTCCAATTAAACCCTTAAAATCTCTCAAAACTTGCGCCTCAAGATTCGCTCTCTCTCTCCCCCCTTTCGGAAACCTCGCCTCAAAATCCTCTCTCTTCACAAAATACTCCACCTTAAATCCCTCAATATTTTTCCCGATTTGGTAAGTTTGGGATTTTTGTAATGAATATTCCGATTCCAAAAAGGGGAGAGAAGCGGCCAAAAAGAAGAATAAAATGCAAACTAAAATGACCAAAATGACTGTATTTTGCACTTCAGCCATGTTAGGGTTTTGATTTTGAGGGGTATTTCGGTAATTTCTTTGCCTGTTATTAAAATTTCTCGCGCGGTTAACTCGCTCTTGAGACCCGAAAAAAAATGACCTAAAAATCTCGTCATTATCATCAAGACCCTCTTCATAAAAACCGCTGCTATAGTATCTTGTCCTAGTAGCCCTTCTATGAGTGAAATTATCATCATTTTGGAGGGCGAAATTGTAATTTTCGCTCCCCGTTTGGTCGTAATTGAGTCTCGATTGTTCGTTATTTAAGCAATTAAATGCTTTGGATAATGATTTGAATGCTTCTTCTGCTCCAGGAGCTTTGTTTTTGTCAGGATGGATTTTTAATGAGAGTTTTTTGTAAGCTTTTTTTATTTCTTCATTTGTGGAGGTTTTTTGGAGGCCTAAAATTGCGTAATAGTCCTTGTTTTTTCTGATTTCGCGGATTGATTTTAGGTTTTCTTCTGTGTAGGATTGAGAGGAGGGTTCTGATTTAGGGTTTGAATTAGGGTTTGATTTGGGGTGATTTGAGGGCGGGATTTGGGGATTAGGGTTTTTGGGAGATTTGGGGGAGAGTGAAATGTGGTCGATTTTGAGATTTGGGTCTAATCGTTTCGCGATTTTGAGGAATTTTAACGCGCGGGTTTTGTCGTTGGATTTGAGGGCTGATTCTGCGATTTTTAGGGATTTTAGAGCCTCGTCTTTATTTCCGTCCATTATTTGGTTTGTTTTTATTGGAGGAATTAAGCTGAGAGAAAAAAAAGGTAAGATTGTTAGAATAATTTATGAGATAAAAAAGAATTATGCAAGTTGGTACAATGATTTTCTGGATTTGTATGAACAGAGATGACAAATCAATTTGAATCAGTTTGTGAAAAATTCATAAAATCGGTCAGCTAACACATCTCATGAACTACAAAAGAACCAAAAAAACTTAAAAGTTCAGTAGTATTTAAGAATTGAAAACAAAAAGGAAGGAAATAACTATGTCTAAATTGATGTTACAAGCATAATATAATCAAACTTCGAAGGTTTTAAAACAACAAAATTAAGTGCTCAGACTAAATTTTATAATAACACTATGAAACAGATATTGTCCCAATTATACTATAATCAAAATTTTGGGTTTTTAGTACCTTAATTAGGCTAATGAAATCACTATTTTAACTGCCCCCAATTTATATTAATTAAAAAAGCTTTTCTGACTCGATTAGAAAATTGAGATGTAAAAAAGCCTAAAAACGAGAGCCAGCTTTAATCAAAGATTGAGGAATCACCGACAGATCGAATTGATCGAAAGATTACCTGATCGAAGAGACGCCAGCATGGAAATCTTCTCTCCGCAGATATCAAAATTCAACCGGAAATCCCTTTGTTGAATTTTGAGTTCAATTGAGAAATTGAGAGAAGAGAACCAACGAAAGAGGATCGAATCGAAGTCTCAATGTATTTTCGCATACGGTCTTTGAGACTTTTGCACATATAACCCTACAAAGTTATATTTTGCATTTTGATCCTTTTGATGATTTTTTTTTAAATACCATTTTTTTTCAAAAATAAACCAGTAAATTCCACTCATTTATAACCCTACAAAGTTACATTTTTCATTTTGATCCTTTTGATGATTTTTTTTAAATATCATTTTTTTCAAAAATAAACCAGCAAATACCACTCATTTATAACCCTACAGAGTTACATTTTGCATTTTGATCCTTTTCATGATTTTTTTAAATACCATTTTTTTTTTCAAAAATAAACCAGCAAATACAATTCATTTTAAAATAATGTGGTATCAACCATTTCTTGCCACTACAGATATTGTTCCGCCGCTACTAGTGGCGGAACATGTGGATTTTATATTTGTTCAAAAATGGAGTTAGTTAGTGAAAAAAACATGTTCCGCCACTTCCACTGGCGGAACATGAATTTTTTTTTTCTCAGAAAAAAAAAATTTATTTCATGTTCCGCCACTGCAGGTGGCGAAACAACATTTTTTTACACTAATTAACCCTGTTTAACCAGCCAAATTAGAAATTTTTGAAAAAACTGAAAATTCACATGTTTCGCCACTATTAGTGGCAGAACAATATCTGTTCTGCCATTAGCAGTGGCGGAAATGGTAGTTACCTCATTATTTTCAAAACAGTGGCAAATATTGGTTTATTTGTGAAAAAAATGGTATATAAAAAAAAATCTCTTTTGATCAATCGATTATTTATCGGCCCATAAAACAATTTTTAACAGCCCAACCCAAAAAATAATAGGAGAATTGATTACAGTCTCCAGCTCTTATTATATGCTCTTGAAGAGGAGAAGTTATTAGGTGGCATCGATTTTGATAATAAATGAAAGAATTCTTTCACTTTCACTTTTAAGGGCTAGTTATAACTATAAAAATTTTAAAATTACTGAATTGATAAATTTCTATTGGATTAGAAGATTTCATGTATTTAATGCATGAAACTGTGTCATTAAACAATAGAGTAAGTTAAACAAAAAAAATGATATATGGTACATAAATAATATTATTTTTTAATAATATTTATTATGTAATTAGATCCATCTAGATATATTATTTTCTAATATTGTTTACACATTTTGATAGTATTATTTTTAATTTTTTTTTAATATAACTGCATATTATGTTGATAAGTATTTACATGCTATTATGCTATTTAGAAAAAGTCAATTAAGCAATTATGATATTTAAACAATATATGGTACGTAAATATATTAAAAAATAAAAAAACAATTCAAATAAAATTATCAATAAAATATAAAATATATCATCTTATATGTTTTAAGAAACAAACTAAAACTCTTACTAATAAAATTACAAAAAGGTTATTACTTCTCAGAGCTTTGTATGTAGGTTGGAGATACACCTATCTGGAGACGGTTTTATAATTTGCTCAAACAATCTCCAGAAACTTCGGTTCTTTTCCAAACCAAAATTTCCATAACAAAACTCAATACAAATCTATATAGAAAATCATAAACATTCACATTATCAACTCTTTACACTCAATATTACGTAGAAATATTTCACATAAAAGAGAGTCCTGATTTCCATTTTTCTCTTTTAAAACGCAATCTGTTTATTACAGCGGCGCCACGTATTATTATAAGGAGGTGTCTCTTCTCAATTTCTCTTCCTTTGTTCTTTGAACGCTCAAAAAAATTTCAGAACAGTGAATACCAATTTTGTTGTTAGCAATTCAAGGTATGATTTCGGCTTAAATCCATAAACCCTAGATTGGTTTTTGAAACGCTAATAGAGTTCGTAATTTTATACCTTGATTTGTCTGTAGTCTTTTATGTTGCGTGAATTTTCATGGGTATTTTAGGCCGTTTTCGTTTGGGAATTATGATTCGAAATTTAAGAAGCTTGTGAATATTGTTACTTTTTAGTTCTAGTCAGTTGTAATTGGATTGATAAGTCGTGTTTGTTTC
The DNA here is from genome assembly GCA_024447665.1 of Juncus inflexus. NCBI lineage: Eukaryota > Viridiplantae > Streptophyta > Magnoliopsida > Poales > Juncaceae > Juncus > Juncus inflexus. The sequence continues at coordinate 10,499,184 of JAJHPC010000014.1, read as the reverse complement.
TTTTTTGTTGTTTATTATTTATTTATTTTATTGATTGGTCCTTCATTTATGCTAGATAGAATATTTTGGTTTGACAATTATCAATCAGGATTTGGGGAATACATGCAAGACTAACTTTGTTTGCTAACATTTGATTCATGTTTAGTTAAATTGCCCAATTTTACTAGAAAAAGTCATCTTTCTACTTTGCTTAACCCGATATTATCAGATACAACTTGTTATTGTTATTATTATTATTATTATTATTATTATTATTATTATTATTATTATTATTATTATTATTATTGTTGTTGTTGTTGTTGTTGTTGTTGTTGTTATTATTATTATTATTATTATTATTATTATTATTATTATTATTATTATTATTATTATTATTATTAATTTTCAGATGAGCAGGCGTGGCGGTAGAATTATCTTTGTGGGAAACCTTCCTGGCGATATTCGCGAAAGAGAAGTTGAAGATCTCTTTTACAAGGTACCATTAAATTAATTAATATATTTATTTGTTAATTAATTAATTAATTTACATTTTTTGTGATTTATAGTATGGGCCAATTGTTGACATCGATTTGAAGATTCCTCCAAGACCTCCTGCCTATGCTTATGTTGAGGTACTTTATTACTTATATATAGCATATACTTCAATGTTCCGTATTTTTATTACCTTCAAATTAAATTAAAATAATAGCAACCAACAATTCCACTGCCCTTCTTAGTATAGTATAGTATAGTATAGTATAGTAATAATAGCAACCAACAATTCCACTGCCCTTCAGTATAGTATAGTATAGTATAGTAACCTCAACTATGCTCAAAAGAAGCACAAAAAAAAGAATCAGAAATATAATTTTTTTTTTTCACATTAGTTATTTTTTTTTTTCACATTAGTTAATTTAATTCTTTTTTTTATATATAGCATATACTTCATTTTTGCGTATTTTTATTACCTTAAAATTAAATTAAAATAATAGTAACCAACAATTCCACTCCCCTTCTTAGCATAATATAATTTAACATGTAAAAACCTCAACTATGCTCAAAAGAAGCAAAAAAAAAAAAAGACTTGGAAATTGAATTTTTTTTGTTTTCACATTAGTTAATTTAATTTTTCTTCTTTTTTTTTTTGTAGTTTGAGGATCCGCGAGATGCAGAAGACGCGATCCGCGGCCGTGACGGATACAAATTTGACCGCGACCGATTAAGGGTACAAACATTTAATTTATTCATTAATCGGCCCTGGACATTTAATTTATTCATTATTTTATATTTTTTTAAAATAAATTGGCGTTGACCCATTATAATTGGCAACTCCGTTCGGTCCAGCAGAACTGGAGTATTTTTTGTTACTCTGTGTTTACCGGACAAATCGATATATTTTATTAACCAACTATTTATTGCGCATTTAGAATATTATTCTGATATTTACGAGACAAATTGATGCTCTAATATTTATTAATTAATTAATTTATTGTTATTATTATTTGGAATAAAGGTGGAACTGGCGCATTTTGGGAGAGGACAGCCTTCGTCCTATGACCGATCGAGCAGCTACAGCAGCGGGTCCCGCGGCCGTGGCGGCCCGCCACCTAGGCGCTCCGAATTCCGAGGTCCTTTTCCTAATAATTTTTTGGAATTTTGCAGAAAAGCCCTTGCATTATCCTTAAATTGTGAAAAAGGCCCTTGCAAAATAGAATCCTGCTCTTTAAATATATCAAAAATTTAGTCCCTACCGTTAGTAAAAAAAAAAGAAAACCTCTTTGAGAATGGTTTTTTTTTTTTGCAATCTGGGAAGAATGCAGGGGCTTTTGTGCGTATTGGGAATTCCGAGGACCGTTTTGTTAAAATTTATTTTCGGATTTGCAGGAAAGCCCCTGTTATCCCTAAATTGCCAAACAAAGCCTTGCAAAATAGAATTCTGTTCTTTTAAGTATACAAAATTTAGTCCCTACCGCTAGGTAAAAAAAAAAAAAACCCTCTTTGAGAATGGATGTTTTTTTTTGCAATTTGGGAAGAATGCAGGGGCTTTTGTGCGCATTGGGAATTCCGAGGATTGTTTCGTTAAAATTTATTTTCGGATTTGCAGAAAAGCCCCTGCATTATCCCTAAATTTCAAAACAGCCTTGTAGAATACTGCTATTTAAGTATATCAAAATTTAGTCCCAGCCGTTGGGGCGCGCCAAAACCCTCTGTTATTGAGAATGAAGGGGACTTTTTTGTAATTTGGGGATAATGAAGAGGTTTTTCTGAATATAATTTTTTTATTTTTCAAAGTTTTTATTGTGAATGTGCATGCGAGTGCTGAATTGTTAATTTTGTGTTTGTTTGTAGTTTTGGTGACCGGATTGCCTTCTTCAGCTTCATGGCAAGATCTCAAGGTATTTTAATGATAATTGATATGCCAATTTCCCTTTATTTTTTATTTTATTATGATATTTTGAGGTTTTGAAGGGTAACATAGAAATTGCACTTAATGTTTTATTCCTCTTTGCTTAAATTTTAATTTTGGAAAAAATGAATTTTTTTAGGACCACATGCGTAGAGCTGGAGATGTTTGTTTCTCTGATGTGTACAAGGAGGGAGGAGGTGATTTCTAATTTTTTTTATTTTTTATTAAATTGAGTTTCTTTTTGAGTAAAATGAATTAATTCTTTTGAATGGTTATATTTTGATACGAATATATTATATTTCTCTTGTAGGCACTGTTGGTGTAGTGGATTATACATGCTATGAAGACATGAGATATGCGGTTGGTCAAATCTCCTTTTTCTATTTTTCTATATGTTTTGTTATATTTTCGTTCTATGTTTGTATCGTTTAATTAATTTCTGCGTTTAATATTTCAGATAAAGAAGCTTGACGATTCAGAATTTCGTAACGCCTTCTCTCGTGCGTATATACGGGTATTCTATTTATTATATATTTCGAATCATCTCCTACTTTTTAGAGTTTTACTTTTTCCTTAAACTTTGATCATTCATCCTTTCCTATGTCGGTACCAACACCATACTTTTACTAAATAAAACAAAAAACAACATTATAACTTTTTACTCCGTTAATTTTTCGTAATATAACAAGTGCGTGGAAAAGAGAATTTGGATGATTTTGGATGATTTCACAATCCTAACCATTGTATACTCTTAATCATAAATTATCCGCCACAATTGAATGTCGATTCATACCAAATACATAATTTGTTCACCATCTTATTTTTATGAAAAAAACAAACCAAGTTAAAACCACCATTTCTCATCCTTCTCCTCTCGAACCAAGATGATTTCACAATCCTAACCATCGTGTACTCTTAATCATAAACTCTCCGCTCCCCACAACTGAATGTATTCACACCAAATACACAACTCTTTTCACCATCTTTTTTTTTTCTTTTTCAAAACCCATAGGTGAGGGAGTACGCATCGAAACGCTACTCCAGAAGCAGGAGCCGCAGCCGGTCCTACACCCGAAGCCCCAGCCGTAGCCGTAGCCGCAGCCGCAGCTACACCCGCAGCCGTAGCCGCAGCCGCAGTTACTCCAGCCGCAGCCTGACCCCCAAATCTAGGTAGACTAAAACTTCTCTTAAATATATTTATTAAAGGTTAAACCCTGAAGAAGATGGAGTTTTATATTGCGAATCCCCATCCAAAAACTGCATATCTAAAGATTCTAAACCCTTTATTCAAGAGAAGTTAGTTATGTTTGGACGTAAAGAGTCTTCTAGGGTTTAGATTTTAGGGCTAAAGTTTAGTTAAGAGAAGACCCTAAACCCCTAAATCGAGGTAACTTCTCTTAAATATATTTAAAGGTTAAACCCTGAAGATGGGAGTTTTTTTATATTGTGAATCCCCATCCAAAAACCGCATATCTAAAACCTAAACCCTTTATTCAAGAGAACTTACTTGTGTTTGGACTTAAGAGTCTAGTAGGGTTTAGATTTTAGGGCTAAAGTTCAGTTAAGAGAAGACCCTAAACCCTAAACCTTAAACCCCAAAATCTAGGTAACTTCTCTTAAATATATTTAATGGTTAAACCCTTAAGATGGAGTTTTATATTGTGAATCCCCATCCAAAAGCTGCATATCTAGACTCTTAATTCCAAACATAAGTAACTTCTCTTGAATAAACTTTGACCCCGAACCCTAGACTCTTAAGCCCAAACCTAGGTAACTTCTCTTGAATATAATTTTAGCCCTAAATTCTAAGCACAAAGTCTATGTCCAAACTCAAGTAACTTCCTTGGATAAAACTTTAACCCTAAACAGTAAACTCTTAAGTCCACAGCTAAGTAACTTCTCTTGAATAAACTTTTAACCCTAAACACTAAAAAAAAATGTGTATTTCCTTATTAAACATAGGAAACGTCTTTTTTCTTTAATTAAACGATGTACACATCATTTATTTCTTACTCTTGTCACATAATTTTTGCTGAAATGCCCATAACTCTCGTATTCTTTATTTTTCCGAAAAAAATATCTGAAATATATCTTTTTGTGAGGGTATTTAAACTTATACTAATAAACAACAAAAGATCTAACGATAGTTTTTAACTTAAAACTTGGAACAATTTGTTGGTTGCAATATATAGGTAAAGGAAATCCGGAGATTGGGTTCCTTTGCTTGCTGCACAAGTCGGAATCGGATTCTCGTTTTTTTGCGAAACTCGGATTTTCTCTTATTTATCTCTCTTTTTTTTTTTCATATTTGTTAGTTTGTACTTTTAATTGGACAATAATTACTTGGCCTTTTGGGCATTTTGAGTCCCACAGTAAAAATAAAAAGTAACAAAAACCTAAAAAAAATTCCACTTGAGAAGGACTTATTTGTGATTAATTAAAAGAAGTGGTATTTTTTGTGAAAAAGGATGTAAATATGTTGTGTTTAGTATTTAAGTAACCAGGAAGGGAGCCGGCTCGCCGGTCCTGCCGGTCCTCGTCAGGATCTCTTTCTAGTTCATTCAAGGTATTTCTCTCTCTTGTATGTGTTTGTAGAGAGAGAGAGAGAGAGAGAGAGATAACATGAAAAAGCTCTTCTATAATAACACTTCTGAGATATAATTTAATAGCAAATCATCGTTGAATAATGGAAACACAAGTACTTGTAAAATCCTGTAGTTACTGTAGCTTTCTCTTAGTGTTCGTTACGTATTTGTCTTTTTGTGAAAATTAAGAGAGTAACTAATCATGTTTTTTTCCTATACTTTTACAGGTCGGTTTCAAGGTCCAAGTCTCCTGATTCTTCTGTAAGTCTCTAAACCCAATTGTATATGCTTACAAGACGTGAAAACAGAATATTCACTCTGTATATATTATTTCTAGCAGATATTTATTCCTTTTTTTTATAACTGTGCAGCCTCGTGAGAAGGAAGTGAGCCAGAGTCCCAAGAAACAGAGAAGCCTGTCTCCCTCTCAATCCCCGGTAAAATAATCTGTTGCTTCTTTTTCAATCGTCATTTCTTTTCATAGTGTCAAATCTATACATATGTTTTAGTTTCAAGTACCTTTATTTTTCGTATTTTTTAGACTTTAGATCTGACTAAGGTTGACCATTTATTTTCTTCACATTCAGTTTAATCTTTGGATTTTCTCTTTTTCAGGAAAGGTCAGAATAAAGGCTATAGACTAGACTAGACTAGTGCGTCTTGTTGTATGGAGAAAAAAAAATGTTATGTGTCCATTTACATGGATATGTTATAATTTTAGAAAATGAATCTCTATGCTAGTATCGGGACTTCTAAATTATCAAGTATCATTTAGTATTTCTAAATTATCAAGTATCATTTAGTATTTGAGAAAACTTTTATGAATGGATGTACAAGCTTAATTTTATTTTGTATGGTTAGCTCAGACATAAAATTGTTGTGATGTCTGTTTGAACTTTTTAAGTACTGAAGTTAATCTTACTAATGTTATTTATGAAGTAGGCTTTGTCAGGAGTATAATATTTGAAACTCCTGTGATTGTAAGCTCCGTTCAACAGTCATAGTATCAATAGTCATGGTACCGTGATTTTTGATGAGCAACAGCCACGGTTTTGTCAATAGCAACGGGCCCATTGTTATTGATAAGCCTCCGTGATTGTAAGCTCCGTTGTTGTTATCAATAGCCACGGATCCGTTCCTATTGAGGGTCAACAGTATCAGTAGTCATGGGCCGTTGCTATTGAGAATCCATGCACAAGTCACTCCTCTTCATGTCGCCTCCACTCTCTTGACCTCTCATTCTCTCTCTAATCCTAATAACCTCTTAAAGAGAGCTTGTCTCAAATCCCAACAGTCGACTTACCAAAATACCCTTCTCCATTGCCGAGCTTTGGAGCTCTGTTTCAATGTCGCGCTCAATAGATTACCGAGTTGCACCTCTTCTTTTTCTTCTACTACTACTAATGGTGGAACAAACCCTAATTCTCTCATGCATTCATATCCAACATTGTCTAATGCACTGATTGCGGCTCTCAAGAGAGCTCAGGCGAATCAGAGGAGAGGTTGTATTGAATTCCAGCAACAGCAAAACCATTTACCTCAAAACCAAGCACTTCAAAATCAAAACCAGCAAAATTAACCTCTTTTGGCCATTGAAGTTGAGTTAGAACAATTAATCGTATCAATTTTAGATGATCCAAGTGTGAGTCGAGTGATGCGAGAGGCTGGCTTTTCGAGTAGTTTGGTGAAGAACAGTTTGGAGGATGAGCGAGAAAGGGAAACCTCGGTTTTGGGGTTAGCGCAAAACAAGGATATTTGGCCAGCTCAATTCATGAAACCCCTTTTTGATCAAGGCCCACATGCCATTTCATCCCAAAAGGAGGATTTAAGGGTTATTTTTGAAGTAATGGTTAGGAAAAAACAAGAAAAAAAGAGAAACAATCCAGTTATAATTGGAGACTCTGTTTCCATGGCAGAGGGTTTAGTGGAAGAAATGAGAAGGAAGTTAGAGGAGAAGTGCCTGAAGAGCTCAAAATGGTGCGGTTTGTGAAATTCAGTATCTCAACTTACATGAAAATAGGGTTTATTGGTAAGAGAGAGATAGAAATGAAAGTAGATGAGCTAAGGAGAAACGCAAGTTCTTCACAAGGTGTGATTATTTACATTGGAGACCTAAAATGGGCAACTGGAGATGACCCTAAATGTGAATTAGGGTTAGGGTTTAGTGCGATTGCTTCCATTATTGAAGAGATTGAGAAATTGGTGGTCAATGGAGGGAACAGAGTGTGGATTTTGGGGGTTTTTATGTGATTTAAGGTTGAATTTAATAAGATAAAAATCCTAAAAATGTGTATAAAAATACACATTAGATATCTTCACAAGAAACCCATCCGCCATTGCCACCCTATGGAATGCCTGGATGGCCATATGGGATGCCTGGATGGCCGCAAGCACCGATGACATGGCCTTCTCAGACTTACATCACACAGCCGATACGTTCCTCTACATTTTTGTAATAATAATAATAATAATAATAATAATAATAATAATAATAATAATAATAATAATAATAATAATAATAATAATAATAATAATATAATAATAATGATGATGATGATGACTCGATCTCATTCATTCCGCGAACAATAATGTCGTCACAGGACATATTTATGTTATTTAGTACTAATATATAATATGTTATTGCAAAGGAAAATGCGTACACCTCACAAGGACTTGGTGAATTCCAAGCTCTGTTAGCGGGATCTCCGCAGGCATGTCCACCCGCTGATTGATCTTCACAAGAAACCCATCCGTCATTGTCGTTGTATGGCCATATGAGATGCCTGGATGGCCGCAAGCGCCGATGACATGATCTTCTCAGACTTACATCACACAGCCGGTACGTTCCTCTACATTTTTTATTTAAAATTTATAATAATAATAATAATAATAATAATAATAATAATAATAATAATAATAATAATAATAATAATAATAATAATAATAATAATAATAATAATAATAATAATAACCGGAGAAGCCTCTCGGGATCTCATTCCACGAACAATAACGACGTCAACCCTTCGGACGGTGCAGGCAGTGGGGGCATCACTAACCTACACAATTAGGTTAGATCATTTTCATGGTTTGAGTGTTTAGGATTTTAATTATGTGGTTTATGCAATAATGTAGGAATAATGTAGGGTTTAGTTGTAAGAGTTAGGGTTTAATTCTATGTTGTAAGGATTCGAGTTTAGAGTTTGAGGTTTGCGAAATTATGAAATTCAATTGTAAGTTAAAGATTTGGATTTGCGTTTAGGGTTTGGATTTGATATGCGTATAGAGTTACGAATTATTTAATGACATTAAATGTATTTTTTTTTCTAATTTTATTTGTGAATTTAGTAGATTTAATTATAATATTAAAATAGAGATTTTAATAAAAAAAATAATCCCTGCATAAAAAATTTAATTGTGAGTCAACAGCCATGGTATCATGGCGGTTGATGAGCAGGTACATAATAACAATTATTTAAATTTATTACAAGTCCAGAAGGTAAAGATAAATCATAAGTCCCTACGGTTAATGCATCAACTCTTGCTCCATTCCCGACACGTAAGTCCATCTCTCTCTTCTTTAATCTTCTACTCCTTTGGAGTCCTTGCACATTATTACAAATGTGAGTACCGCATCAGGTATCTAATACCCAAGATGTAGAAGTAGAAAGATTAATTTCTATAACATGTATACCTGAAGATGTAGTCTCACTACCCTTCTTCTTCCTCAGTTCCTTGAGATAAATTGGGCAGCTCCTCTTATAATGTCCGTTTTATTACAATCATAACAAGAGACATCCTTGAGCTTGTTGACTTTGGCCGTGAGCAACTTCTTGCCCTTGCCTTTGCCATTGGGCTTGCCTTTGACTTTCTTGTTCTTCCCTTTCACCTTTTGAACAACAAGAACCTCTCCGGCAACATTTGCCTTCATCGTTGACTCGAAGTTCTTGAGCATACCATGCATTTCGGTTACACTTTTCTTCATATTATGCATATTGAAATTTTGGATAAATGTCTTGTAGTTGGGAGGCAATGATCTAAGGATCAAATCCGTGGTCATTTCATCCCCAACTTTTGCCCCTAGCTTTTCGAGTTGATCGATGTACCCTTTCATTTTCAGAATATGAGTGCTCACTGAGAAGTTGGGTTGCATCTTACAACTCACTAGGGCACAATGCGCATTATACCGTTCATTTTTTGCTTGGTCTTGGAACATTTCCTTAAGAGCAACCAATATTTCAAATGCTTCTTTGTCTTCAAACAATTTTTGAAGCTCAACATTCATAGTGACTAACATAAGACATGCGACATCTTTCAGGGTCTGTCATATGTTTCATATACTTGTCCTTGACAACCTTTGATGCATTGGAAGTGGGTGCTTCAGGCATAACATCCTCAAGAACATAACCCTTATTTTCTTGCTTGAGAACAATTCTCAAGTTGTGATGCCAGGCAAAAAAGTTTGTCCCATTCAGTTTTTTCTCTCTCAAGTACGGAACGCAAGTTCATGCTTGAATTATTGTTAGTTGCCATTTCTACATAAATATTGAAATGCAGGTAGACTTTAGTTATTTGTGTTTTGTATGAAATATTTAATATAAAGCTCCCACTGTTTTTATCAAATCAATAACTCTCAAGATATTGATTCGGAAATTTCATGGTAGTCCAAGATCCATATTTCATTAAATTTTAAGTGAGCTTTTGCTCGACCCTCAAAATTTAATTATTTAGGTAGGAACAATTCCAATTGTATCTCATACAATTCTTGACCATCGCGTAGGACTTAGCATCAGATGCTTACATATTTGTCATATTCTATACCTTGAGCTCAAGTCCGACTTGATAGCTCCCTTAAGTCTATACATATCGGGAATCACCATTTCCCACTTCTTACCCTTCTAAGATTAAACTAAACTCTTTCGCTTTGGCGAGTCCGAGTTAGGATGATCAAAGTTGTGGCACTTCCTAAGACAATCACACAAGGCATGATGAGCTTTCTTCAACTCCTTGAAGTATTTGTAGTGGTTGAATGAATTGCTTCATCTTCATGAAGTAGTTGTGTCGGATGTCGACTCCATTATCTCCATGCGGATTCGTCGTTTGTAGTTATATTAATTAAAATACATTTAAATGATCGGAACCGAGCCCGTCATATTTAACCGCAAAATTAATTAAAAAATTCAACACATAATTCAGACACAGACATTCAATACAATCACAATCACAAGCAAATATTCATCACAAAAAATCTTAATGGTCATTCTATACGATTAAAGTTAACTGTTAACTTTAAGGAAATTAACCCATTCCAGAGTATATAAAATCATGTTATAAGTGTTGGAATATAATTCATATTTATTAAAATAGAAGAATTGATTAAAATCTAAATTAATTCAGTTTTTCAGACAACAGCCTGTTCAGAACAGGCTGTACAATAATTTCAGTTTTCATTCATGCAACTTATGCATAATTTCTGAACTAAATTATTGGGTCAACTTCTGAATTTTTGAACTTAGTTTTCATTCATGCATTTTATGCATAATTAAGTGTTGGGTCAACTTCTGAACTTTTCATTCATGCATCTTATGCATAATTTCTGAATTAAATTAGGTAATATCATTTTAATATATCACATATATTAAATATTTATTATAATCATATCGTCTATTTTCTATATTTACTTTTTCATAAAACCCGTGAAATGTACATCTTATGCATAACGTTTTTAATATCAAATTTATCACAACTTTATTCAACTATTTTGAATTGTTCAACTATTGAACTTATAACTTAATCATGTTAACTTTGACAACGAAAAATTCCAATCTAACCATAAAACACTGTTGGGTTTCTAAGAATGTTTTAACGCAGCAGAAGGTGTTATTGTTCATTACGTTTATGAACTTAATGTTTTGTTCAAAGAAGACCCCAAACAGGGATTTGTGTTTTACGGTTAAATCAAAAAAAGAAATAACAAAAGATATACCTATCAAATCACGACTTGATTTGATTAAGGATTGAGACGGATGAAGACCGGTTCAAAATTGTCTCGGCACGTCACTTCGACTCGATTCGAATCATGCAAAGCTCCAAGGAAGAAGCTCTCTACAGCTAGTCTACACGAACAATGCCTACACGGGGACAAGCGATCGATGTCTGCTAGGTCAGAGTGCTTGCTTCTTGATTAAGAAGAAAACTCTCAAGAAAAACTATTTTTCTCTTTTTCTCACAAAGTAATAAAATGGAAAATTGATCATTCAAAATTATCAAGGCTGATGTATATTTATATCATGAAGGATATTCTGAAGTTGATGTATGTATTAATTACATACATCACCCTTTAATCTCAAACTAAGCACCAAACTTAATAATCGAATTAATAACATTTGGATTCGTACATAAATCACCCTTTAATCTCAAACCAAACACCAAACTTAATAATCGAATTAATAACATTTAGATTCGTACATACATCACCCTTTAATCTCAAACCAAACACCAAACTTAATAATCGAATTAATAACATTTGGATTCCTGTGTCAGTCCGTTCGGACCGGACCTGCCAGTCCGTTCAGACCAGACTGTGTCTGAGTTGGCTGATTTTAATTTATTCATACAACTTATCATATAAGTTGTTCCATTATCGTACTAGTCCAAAAATATTATTCTTGTGTGTGACCCTATAGGTTTGTTTACTTGGCATTAGATTTCACAACTCTAATGTTCATGAGCGGACTCCAGCAAGTCATCATGACTATCCAAGCATAATAAATTTATCGACGATTCGATCAAACCTATATATTGTCATTTTATCGTATCCCTTTGTTACATGATATCTATATCGACCATAAGACATGGAATGTGTCAACCTTATGTAGTACGATAATATTTCTTGATCGCGAATTTGATCGAATCTTGAATGACATTAATAACTCTTTATTAATTCACTCGAGCACGATCGTGCATTTCATTTCAATCAAACTCGAGAAGAGGCCTTAAGATATTTCTCTCTTGTATTAGAGAGGAACAACTCCTTTCTTGACGTATCTCATTCCTCCGCATATTTCATGGTGTACCTGATCATAATCTTTATGGTCGCCCGGTTAAAGGTAACGTTGGAATATGTCAAATATGTAGGAAACTAAGAAGGTCTCAAGTCTAAGGATAACGATATTTTAACGAGACATGCCAATACACAAATCATGTGGCATTCTAATGGTGGGTCTATCCAATATAAGTTCTCTAACATATATCTATGTTCATGATTTAGTAACTCTTATCTATGATCAGTAAAACATGATCATCAATCATCTAACATACTGATATACGTTTATAGCTTGCATACTCATTTGAGTATAAGTATATGATCCGCAAGTATATTTATCCCCACAAATATCCTATAAACGATCAGGGATAGTTTAGAATATGTTCATTACATTTCTCTGTAGTTTTACTATCAGAATCACATATCCTGATGACACAGAGCTAAATAACACATTCATGATTTATTTTAATGCAAAAGGAATAAAGCAATCAATACGCAATTTTATTAAACATTTCAAATATAGTTATATATACAAATACAACCCGGCATCATATACTAAAAGCCTAGGGCAAAATAACCAACACGGATGTAGGTCTGAACTTTTCTTGACGCTCAACCTTCTCCTTCCTGAAACTCGACTCGAACAAACTCCTTGCTTCTCCTAGGGTAAAGAAACTGATCGCTCGCTAGTCTTCAAAGCAGAAGACCTCTACTCATATCCATGTCGAACTTCACCGGACTCGGCTAGACGAGTCCGGAAATATTTTTTGAAAATAACTCAAAACTCTCTCTCTCTCTCTCTCTCTCTCTCTCTCTCTCTCTTTCTGTGTATTAGACGGCCTCTAAGGATTCTGAATTATGTATCTAATAGAGAGGCATTGTCCTTCTATTTATACTAGAGAGAGAGGCGAACAATTGCTCAGTTACCATAACTAAAAACCCTAATATGTACCTATTCCGCTGCCAATGGAATAGATATTTCTATAACGGAATACTTGGCAGCTAAGGTTATTACAGTTTCCATATCTATTCCGTTGGGAACGGAGCCATTCCTTTGCCAACGGAATGATACTATTTTGTTCAATCAATTATCCAATAATTGATTATTTCGTTCACCAATTTTTACATCAACTGTTTTGAGGCATATTCATCCCGTACGAATGGAGTTCATTGTGTGATCGTGTAGGTTCCATTTAATGCTGACAACGATCTTCTAAAGATTGTAAGTCATGAGTAACCTCTAGACTGCTGTCATGACTACCCATGGTAAATGAAATGATCAGCGATCAGAAACCTATCTGAATAGACGTTTGCTTATTCCTTTTGTTCTATGATATATGTCTTGATCACAAGGCATGGAAGTATATCATCTTTGAGTTTGATCAAAGTCTCTTTCCTGATCGAGAATTAGACTGAGTAAATACAAAATGATATTAACAACACATTATTGGATTTCTACTATTCATAACGCAGCGGAAAAACAAAAATGAAACAAAATTGGATTCGAAACCCAAACGAAGGATCCGTGAATTACAATTAAATCAAAGAAAAGTTCATAACTTTGTACCTTCGGATTACGCTTAATCCGTGATGATCGAAAGCGAATTTAGTTGACGCTTTTCTTTGCCCGATTCCAAACCGGTTTCCAAACCGATCCTTTGTATGTTTCGCCTAACCGGTCTCACAAATCGATCTCCAAGCGATCATCTCGTGATGAGAGGAACAAATCCCATCTTGGTCACTCACATTTCTCGTCATGATTCAGTGCATACCTAATAATGACCCTAATGATCATCCCATTATGGATGACGTAGGATCATATTAAAGTATGCAGTTCCACATACATGAATCCATGGTGACCTCACGTCGTAGGAACATGCACACTATTCATATAAGAATCGCTAATGACATATACCATGCATATTCTCATAGTGTGGTCAGTCCAGTACGTGTTTTCTAACATGTACCTATATTCCAGACTTTACATCTCTATGTCCATGATCAGCAGGACATGATCATCCATCCTGCGAATATACTAGTGTGGATATGTAGCTTCTTACCTGAAGTATGTCTATCTCTATAAACACCCTACATATCACTAGGGACAGTTTAGAATGTCATTCATTGGTTCACAATTCTACTATCAGAATTACGTATTCTGATGACGTGAACCCGAATTGTCATTCATAGTTGATATAAGATATTTACATTCACAACCCATACACACATAATGTCTTAATACATAATCCATTTCCTAGCACAAATACATTTGGCCTAGGGCACTAATCCTACACTAATAAAGGTAGAACTGATAGGGATCTTTGCAGACTTCAACTATGATTCGCCTGGCATATGGAGACTCAACCAAGCATGTATAACCCTAATTCGTAAGATGGAAGGGGATGAGACTATGAGTGATTACATGCCAATTAGTGTGTGATAAGCCCGCGAAATAGGTCGTTTTGTGTTTTCTAATTAGCGGAATTATGCAAACAAAATTTTATTATTAACCCTTTCTTTTATTTAATTTCAGGTAGTATAGAATGAGAAAGGGGTCGTGTCCACAGAGAGGAGAGAATTAATTCTGGATTTAATTGATAAAGGATAGACCAGGAAAACGTAGTTTCAATTTTATAATCTGTCTTTTCTTTTGAATAGGTCCCCGGTATTTTACGAAAATGTCTTTTTTTTTGCTATGCAATTCCAAACAAAATAAATTTTAATATGAATTTTAGGGTTTTAGGGTGTTTTAAAATTATTGGTGAACTTAAAATTTGGAAATACTGATCCAGGACGTCCCAAAAAGAAAAATTCCAGTAACAGTTTTAAAACACTTTTTTTCCTTTTTGCAAATATGTCCCTAAACTTCTTTAAATCATAACTTTTTGATCCTTCATCTAAATATAGCAAACTTTGTGTCTATTTTGACTGGAAAAATATGAGGAATCCAAATATGAGATTAAAACAGAGAAAAGAAATCAAAAAGTTGCTGAATTTGTCAATTTTCAGTTCTGGTTGCAACTTAATATTTTGGATTTGTAAGGAAAATAAGAATTGAACAAAAATAAAATTACAAAATTATTTTGGGATGTTTTTAGGACTTATATTAAGCGAGAAAACACAACGACAACACAATCGTCATATAAATTGAGAAAAATCAAGAAACTTCCCTAAAATCGAAACCTTTTTCCAATGACTTTTAATTCAGCGAAATAAGAATTATTCGATGAGAAGAACTTAACAATGACGCTTATTCAACCACTTAATAATCCTATTCAATTATTACAACTCAATCACTCAACAATTATTTAGATTAACACTAAAATTTCTCTAATTGATCGGAAAGAGAAATTATAAAATTTTAACCTAAATTTAGAAGATGATGTTGCGGCAAGCGTGGCACAGTAAGTCGATGCTCTTCGTTTCCTGCAGCAAGCGATTTGAAGGTTCGAGATTCGCACACCAAGAAACGTCGTTGGATGTACAAGTCCGTCGTCGAATTCCTTCGATTCGCGTCGTTCCGGAGCGATTGGGTCGTGTAGCACTCTCAAGAGTTTTGGTGAATCTAACTGAACAAACAATTCCAAGATAATCGTTGGAAAAGCTTGTTCAATTGAATTTTCGGTTTAGGGTTTATTTCTCTCTTCTTCTCAGTTAAATATTTAACGGACCAAACGGCGGTCTCAGATTTTGATTATTCTGTGGTGTTTTCTCTGTGCGGCGGGTCAGTTCTGACCCGTGTAGCCTTACGTGCGGTGTATCCGTAAAAAATCGAGAGAAAAATATATATTTTTAAGTGCAGATTTATTCAGAATTGTTTTAGGGAGTTTTATAAATCCAACTTAAGCATGTAATATATCGCTGGAAATATAAAAATGAGTACTTCCATTTGGACTGATTATATTTATACTTTTGGGGCTTCAAAAATTGCCAAAGAATTAAATTTGATTTCTTTCCAAAAATCATTTTTATAGTTATAATTCAAAACATGCTTAAAACCATATTTTTAGCCATAAATTATATTTTAACTCCATTTTTACCCTTTTAATCAAATAAATAATATTTTGAACCCTTTTATGTTATTTTTATATTTATTATTGCATTATTAAGCCTAAAATACGTGTATAAAAATTCGCACGTCAGTGTGATCAACACTCCAATCAAAATATGTTCAAAATTGTTAGCAACAGGGTTGCAACCACACCTAAACACACTAATCAACCCTAATCAGACTACTTTCATTAAAACAAGGCAAATCACTCAGACCTTTGTCAACACCAGAGAAGTCTCAAGTTTCTTGCACAAGAGGAAGATCCGCTCTGTCCTTTTTAAAATTGATTTCAAAAAAACCTTTGATTCTGTCTCTGGGGGGTTCCTAACTGACTATCTCCTTAAGAGGGGTTTCTCGCAGAGATGGATTGGATGGATAAGTCATTTGTGCTCATCTTCCTCCTCATTCCTTAAAATAAAAGGCTGGGAAGGTAATACTTTCCATTACAAAAGGGGATTGGGATAGGGAGACCCTCTGTCATGGCCTATGTTGTTTAACTTGGCAGCGGATGTGTCGCAAACCTACTTTGAACATGCATCCACTCTATTCTCCCCACATAGGTGCTTGCCACCAATGTTAATGCAGTTTGCAGTGACACAACAATTATATCAGAGGCAGAGCCGAGGAACTTGAGGATCATCAAAGAAACTCTAGATAACTTCTATATGATATTAGGTTTATATGTTAATTGGCAGAAAAGTTCATGTACAACTGTTGCCATTCCTGAGGAGGTAGCAATGGTTATACCTTAGATTTTTAACTGCCAAATCGAGGACTTTCCTATTAAACTCTTAGGTCTTCCTCTTACAACCAAAAGAGGCTCACATGCTGGAAAGGAAAGATCCTCTCCCTATGAGGAAGATTAACCTGCATTGAAATCCTTCCTTTTCTTCCAATTTTCAAGTTTGGGGTCGAATTTACCATTTTTGGCTGCTCAAAATGGGCTGAAGAACAGGAGAAACAGCAACCGTCCGATCAAAATCAGATTTTTCTGTGATTTAATTCGGACCGTTTGATTAGACTAACGGCTGATTAACGTCCACTTAACGGAGTGAGCGGTCCACTGATTCTGCGCGTCGGATCAAGCTGCGGACGGTTCAGATCGGCCGGTCCGTTAAATATTTAATGGACCAAACGGCGGTCTCAGATTTTGATTATTCTGTGGTGTTTTCTCTGTGCGGTTGTGACCTATGAGATGCAAGTCTTCCTCTTCTCCGAATGAATTTTAGATGGTATTAACAAAATTATTAGAGCCTTTCATTGTAAAGGTGACAAGCAATTCTCTGGAGGACATTTTTTGGTAGCGTGAGATAAATTATGTTTGCTTAAAGGAAATTATTTTTTTGGGGGGGGGATCCTATCATTACAAGAACAGAATATGACTCTCATCCTTAAATGACTGTGGCAAGTAAACCAGTCAAGCCAATGGGCAAGGACATTAAAGTTGCTATATGGCCTAGATGTTCCAAAAGACCTTCAATCTACATTTCAACCATCTCCATCTTTCTCAAACAGTTGGCTAAGTTATTGCCACTCTTTCTCACTTCAATTTCGTATGAATTAGGAAATGAACAAAAAATGAACTTTTAGAATGATATCTGGGTCTTCGAAGGAACCCTAAAGAACCATATTACAATCTTATATGGAATTGTAAGAGACAATAGCTTAACTGTTGTTCAAGTACTCAATGGGAATGTGAACTTTCAAGGGCTCCTGGCCACTCAATACTCAAGGATCTGAGTTGAGACTCAAGAACTCTTTCTACGCTGCCCCTCATTAATCTCACCCCCACATTCCAATAAGGTGAGATGGAGATGGAATATCCCCGGAGAATTTATCACAAAATCAACTTATAAAGTCCTGCACTTAGCCACACCTCTTCAAAGAAAAACATCGCATTTTGAAATATTAAATGTCCGGAAAAAGTAAGATTCTTTGGTTGGTTACTCCTTCTTGATAGGATCTTGACACACGAGAATCTTTAGAAAAAGGGAGTGGACAAGTCAAGGGGAATGCACGTTGTGTCGTCAAAACATACTAGAAACTGGAGCACATCTATTTTTTTCACCGTGACTTCGCATCAAGAATTTGGGCTCAAAAGGGAATTGATTCAAAATAGGTATCGATAGGAGCTTTGTGGAGAAAAGAAAGAAGCTCCAAAGATAAAGAAGTGAGGAATAGATGAGACACAGAATGGCTAGTTGCGTGCTAGAGCTTGACTGACGGTCTTAGCAGAGATAGTTCACCAGGCTAAAAAATGGCTCGACCTTTTTTAGGGTTAAGTAGTAGAGAAACAAGCAGAAAATCGTGTAGAACTATGCTTGAATAATTCCTACCCCTACCTTTCTCTTTCTTTCTTTCTTTCTTTCTTTCTTAGATATCGCACTATAAATAAACCTCTTTGTAACTTGTCTTTTAGATTTAATGAAAATCAGTTAGGCAATTCGCCTCCTGCATCAAAAAATAAATATTTGGTACAGAGACTCCATACATATAGTGGGATATTTCTTATGATTCTAAGTGTAATGGGACAAGAGATATTCATAAATTGTCCAAGAACCATTATTATGCTTTATTTTCATACAAAATTAGATAGATTTTTCTGAGTGTTTATTTTTATGATAACTTTATTATATTATATGCTTCTCAAGCTTGCATTCAAATTTTTTTTTTAATGTTCGACCCATTTAGGTTGAAAGAGTTTACTAAATATGTGTTATGATGTGTTTGCCGGGAATTGGACCCATGACTTCTTGCTATACATGCAATTAATTTAACCAACTTGGCTACAAGTCATGTGCAACAATTTTTTTATTTTTTATTATAAGCTTATTATGCCAAAATAAATATACTGATACTTATGTTCAGTGTTTCAACTATGTAAAAGTGTTATGAATATGTACTCCTTTTAAGGATTTAGTTTAATGATACTTTTAAATGGAGATCTTTGCTAATAGGCTGAAATAAGATAAATGAATAATAATGCATTAAATTTTCATTTGTTACAAACAGTCGTCTCATTTTTTTTTCTTTACATGGGCAGTTGATTGGGAAGAGCCGAGCAAATATATTTTGAATTTATGAAAAAAACTGTGAAGTTTTATTTTTCTCCTTCCAAGTTGTATGTTTTGTGTTGTTGAGCATTAACTGATGTGTAACAAATACTTTATATAATGGTGAAATATTGAAATCTGTACATGACATGATTTTTGTGTTTGGTTGATTGATGTACATAATGGTGATTGGTGAAATATTGAGATAATGTTCATGACTTGATCTTTGTGTAATTTTGACATCCTTGAGCTATGAGTTCTTCAGTTGGTCCATGTTATAGTAACTACTTTGTTACATTAGTGTATGCTATATTGAATATGTATGTTTGAGAAGTAACTCCTAAAGTGACAGATGTGTTCTATTATCCAAGTAAAATATATAGTTATGCTATATTATTTTCAGTAATGGTAATATATTGTTTATTTTTATAGAAACGGGAAAAGAAATACCACAGCGTACCACGGGTATTATATCATGCATTAACAGAGAAAATCAAGACATTTTTATTCAATCGTGTAAATATATATCTTATACATTAAATAATACTTATAACAATCACTCAATAATGCGATACATAAGCATCCACTTCAAAAATCATTGAGTTAGAACTCAGTTGGTTGGAAATGGTGTAACCCCCAGCCATTCTAAATTGGCCTGTTCCTCCGATAACTGGCCGCTCTATAACCGTTCCAGAAACTAATCTTCCGAATATCGCCAGAGTGCTTCCGTTGAATGGGCCGTCGGTAAAGATAAAGTTTAGTGACGTGAACAGTCCGTTATCCTGTTCCATTGATGCTCCAGCAAACAAACCTTGAGCTCTACCTGATACAAAATAGTTTTTGTTGATTCATATTATTCGACGGTTATGCATAAATATGATAATTCATGCTATTATTTAAGCCAACCAACAACTTAAATATTTAACACCAAAGATGAAGCCAACTTGTTAAGGGAAGAAAATGAAAAAAGAAAATTCAAGAGAGATCAATATTTTTCTTTTTTATATATAAAAGACTAAAAATGGTCGCAATTCATTTAAGAAACAAGGAATTTATCACAATAAAATTATTTGCAACAATTGAATAAAGGCTCATGACCCTGTTTGGAAGTTAGAACAAACTAAACATATTTAAGCATGTTATGATTTAAACATTTGATCCCGTTGAACATACACTAGGCATCTTCAAAAGTAGAAGAAAATACTGTACCTATCAATTTGGAGTTCGGATCCGCTCCATCTCGTAACATGTCATCAATAATCCCAACCATGCCAAATGATGAGTCATTTTTTTGGGGATTGACGACAGTAACCGCCGTCTTGTTGGAACCCGAAAGAATTTCATGGAGGTAAAAGTGCATGTGAGTCATTTTCTTTCCATTTGATATGGAGAGAGAGAGGAGAAGAAAAAAGGAGAAGATTATGATTTTAGAAATTGGAGAAGCCATTTCAGTTTTCTTTTTGACAAATGATTTTGTTAATGATTGGCTTGTTTACAAATGACAAATAAGTCTCAATATATATATAGAAGAGGATATAAGAATCGTCGTTGTTACGAATTAAAATAAAATAAAGGAATAATTTCATATATGTCATTACAAAAACTTAAAATATCATATTTGCCATGACAAAAACTTAAATATCATATCTTTTTTTTTAGGCAAACTAAAGTTAAATATCATATCTGCCATTGTAAAAAATTAAAAATATCATATATGCCATTGCAAAAATCTAAAATATCATATTTGCCAATACAAAAACTTAATATATCATATTTGCCATTAAATTTACTCAAAACTTAACACTAACCATTTTTTTCGGTTAAAATTAACGCTCCAATCTTATAATTATCATTATACCCCTAAATTTATTTAATGAATTAGATTTCATATTAAATCTCTCTCTCTCTCTCTCTCTCTCTCTCTCTCTCTCCATGATTTAGATTCATATATAAGCAAAAAAACTCTTTATTTTAATTTGAAGTCAAAAGAATTTGATATGAGAGAAATGAATTGATTATTTTTTTAAATAATTTTTTCTCTTCTATCAAATATTTTGACTAACAAATTGAAGTGAAGATTTTTTTTGTTTATGTACGAATTTCAATCATGAAGAGAGAGAGAGATAGGGAGAGCGAGAGAGAGAGAGAGAGAGAGATCATCAAATGAATGTCTAATATAAAATCTAATTCATTAACTAAATTTTGAGGTATAATAATAATATAAAATAGGACCGTTAATTTTAACGAAAAAAATAGATAGTTTTAAGTTTTGAGTAAATTTGATGGCAAATATGATATATTAAGTTTTTGTAATTACAAATATGATATTTTTAGTTTTTATAATGGTATATATAATATTTTAAGTTTTTATGATGGCAAATATGATATTTAAGTTTTTGTAATGACAAATATGATATTTCAAGTTTTTTTAGTGGCATATATGAAATTATCCCTAAAATAAAATATAATAAATTATACTACATGAAGGACCATTAATTTGGTGAGAATTCACACATGTTCTTTGATTTGAGTAGAAAAAAAGAATGGATACAAAATGAGAATTGACATTTATTCTTTCTTATTTGTAGAATATATTGGGGGAAATATATTCTTTTTGTTTATTATGCCAATATTAGCGTAGAACAAAATTAAATTTGTGAAAAATTAGAAATTTATCTGGCATATAGTTTATGATTAAATATTAAAAATAAGATAACAATAAAAGAATATTGATCTATAAAATGATGAATTAAAATTAATTAACTAAATATAAATAATAAATAATAAATCGAAAATAAACTGGAAAAGTAGAAATGAAAAAGTGCTCCGCCAATAAGGAAGTAGGTTGGGAGGAAAAACTTAGGATGGTAGAGTTGTATAATATATTAGAGCAAACTCGCTAAGAGTTGAGCAACAAATATGTAACAAAAATATTTCAGTTAATGAAATTATGTGTGAATGCAACATGCAATCCTCTCAATCCAAAAAAATAAAATAAAATAAAATAAGGAAGTAGGTTTGGTCATCTCTTGTTATTTTTTAATTCATTTATGCAATTATCACACACAATGGAACTTTTTCTTTTCAATTTTTGTAGGTTTGTATTTTTGTTTTTCTTTGGTTTTTTATTTGGAAAATCCCAGAACGCGAAGGCTTGAACATGCCCAAAACTTGACGGTATGAGATTTTTTTTCCCTCTGTTCAATATATATTTTATTTTCTATATATTGTTTTATGTATATATTGTTTGTTTAATTTTTTGTGTCGTGTTGGACGACGAAAAACCCTGTGTCGTACAACATTCTTTATTTTTAATCTTTGTTTTGTTGGCTCCATCCGACGATGAACTTGACTTGATTAATTAGAGCTTGCCTGCACTTCTATTGGGGGTGTTTCCACACTATATTGTCTTAAAAATGCTTAAACTTAATTAGTGTTAACAGTTAATGCATTAATATATTTAAGTAACTGCAATTCACATTTATTTGTTAAGGTGAGACTAATCAACTAGCATCCATGGGTACCCATAATCCGATAACCCGATCCGAATCCGAATTAATGGATTCACATGTGGATTTTTGAAAAAGATCCATTAGTTTATTGGATTTGCATTTGGATCTTGGTAGATCCGAACCCGAAACCCGATATAATCCGACAATAAAAGTTGGGCAAGAAATCACATATCTTATAAGATAATAGTAAGAAATTAATTAGGATGAATATTTAATAAGTTTCCAATTAACAAGATTTTTTTCACATTGACTAATTCGCAATTATTGGCCAATTAGCAAGTTTTATTTTTGACCCTGAATATTTGATAAGTGACTAATTAGCAAGATTTTTTTATTTACTCATTTATAACTTTTGGAACTTGATGACAAGATCCAAAATCCAATCCGAAACCCGTTTAGTTAGTGGATTTGGATTTGCATATGGATCTTCATTTTTTTATGGATTTGGATTCGCAGTTGAATCTTTTGAATTTATATCGGATTCGCATATGGATACTGCGTGGATCTGACCCGAACCCGATCCGGAGTGTAACAGAGGGTTTCACAATTTAATTAAAAAAAAAATGAAAAAGTGAAAAAATAATAAATCAGAATAAAAATAAAAATTTAGATTAACACTATTATATGTAAGCAATTGGAAATATGTTAATATTTTTTTCAGATATTGTAATATATTTCTATTAAATTAATAATATAAGATATATTAAATTACTCAAAAGTCTTATTTTTAAATTTCCCAAACATCAAATGGTAGTTCAAAAATCACGGAGGTAGGTTTAGACCAGACTTTTCCAAGGATTAGCTGACAAGACAAAAGTATTTTCTTTCAACTGGTGTTTGAAAGAATTAAGGCTGAAAGTGAAGTCTTGACTCTTATAACCAACTAGAAGAATTTTGCGCGAGATTTTGAAGAATAAATTGGACGTCTTTGAATAATACATACTAAGAACATAACACGAAAGTCTAATTTCTTAATTTAAATCATAAAATATTTACATCTCAGTATCACATAAAGTTATTAGTTATTATATCGCCTATTTGTTCACAACTATATACCTAAAGGATTAATAGCATAAACAATTGATGCAGAAACATCCGGAAAGCAAAGATATTTAATATTGTGTCAAAATATCAAAACAAAAGAGCATAAGGTTGCACATAACACAATGGTCTGCAAAAAGGGATTCTTTTCAAACTCTGCAGAAGTAAAATCGAGCACAATAAATGAAGCCTCAACAAATTCGTAGACCAAAATGCCAAACGTTAAGATTAATATGTAAATTGAATCATTTATTTAAATTCTTTTGTGATCTTTTCTTTTGCGGATAATTAATTGACTTACATTAATTAAAAATGGTCAACTCTCGCTTGGATTAAAACATGTAGATGAATATATTAGAAGTGAGATTGAGAGATATATAATTCAAAAAAAAAGATTGAGAGATATTAATGATATATTAAGTTTGCAGGGATATACATGTTATTTGATTGTCCTATTTGTATAAAATAATATATTATTATTATACGCTAAAATTAGATATGAAATTTCAAAATATATTATTATTATACGCTAAAATTAGATATGAAATTTCAAAAACATACATATTAGATTGAATGTTGAGATATATTTCGAGATTTATGCATTTTATCCATGAAAGCGAGAATTGGCCAAGCATTTGCACATATTCCAACCTAACAAATTATATCATATGGTCAAATTAAAAACTTATAATGTCGACCTATCTGCTAGTTATACTGTGCCAATTTAATTTCAAAGGACCCAATTTCAAAGTAAATACTGCCGGAGGACGAAATCGAAAAATATGAGAAAAGAGAGGACATATGCTGAAGAACTGTTGAAACCTTATTTTGGCATTATCTTCCTCCTGTGTCATCAAAACTTCTGTACATATTGAAAGATGATCAATAAATTGATCAACCTCGAAAAAGAAACGGAAATTATAAGACATGAGTTTGGAGGATAAATAAGAAATTCTTTGGAACGAAAATAATACAAAGAGGCATCAAAGCGAAACCACAACATATTATTAGACCCGTATTGACCCTGATAACCATTTTGCATAGCGCCACGGTATGACCTGTTAGGGTTGTTACTGTCCTTATTTCAATCACACCGATCCAGTAAAACATAAGAACATATAAAACATAAGAACACAAATAATGAAGGTATTTCATGAAATCTTAGAAAAAAATTTGACTCATGTTAGCAAAATGAACTTATTTGATTCACCTTCTTGACGTCAGGTGCGTTAATACCATAGCAATCACCACAAATCATGCATAATGAGCCCAAAGATTCAGCTTTTCAATTTTTTTCAATCAATATTCTGCTTGAACAATCAGTTTATTCGTTGAGCTCTCTTATTCTTTAATTTCGCACAAATCAAGATCTGAAAAACACATGACAGTCAGGACAATCACTGAATGCTAATGTAAGAATACTTGTCGATTTCAGAATGGCCAAAAAGGGGAATCTATGGAAACATCCCGTTTGCATCCTTCAAATGTAAATACTAAATTGCCATTAAAATAACATAAAATCAAATAAATAATATCTCAAAAAATATTCTTTATCAGCAAAAAAGAATGGGAAAATTTTAATCAAAAAAAAAATAATGGGAAAATTAGGGTCCTTTTTAATAAAAATAAAGAGAGAAATATGGGTGCAATGCCAAAAATTTAGGCCTCCAATTTGCAACAAATCCTCAATTTATGCAAGTTGTGAGCTGTTATCCTCTATTTCTATAAGAAAGCCTCAATTTGCTTCTCTGCTATTTGTTCCTGTTGGATTTTATTCACTTTAGTCCCTGATGTCTTAGAAATTCCTGAAATTTATGAGTTTCAGAGGATTTCCAATCAAATTTCAATCACTGTGATAAGGGGCATATTGCCTGCTGCGTTTTGTTTGTTGACTGAAAATGAGCTGCATGAGAGGTGGGCAAGATTGAGTAGGAACAATGCTTTGGTTTAATTGTACGAAATTTAGTGTGTATTTCGTGGTAGTTGGTCGTAGTTTAATATGTGTGCTCCCAAATTTATGTGTGTGGACAAGTACAGTTACCCCCTAATTCGTTGCGGCTTTTTTTTGTAAATTCAGTTTGGTACTGTTATGGCAGGTCCACATCAGGTGGTAATGTCCATCTGATGCCTTGTAAGGAGAGCAAGGAGAACGAGGCTGAGTTGTACAGGGCTGCGTATGCTATCCTGCAGGATCCGATACCCCATGGGTTACAGTGGAGAATATCTTGGGGTATGTAGCGTGAAAGACATCATCTATTATGAGTCGGTTTGATTATAAGTTTGTTGGACACGATACGTTCTTGATTATCCGGAAGGTTTAGGCGACATGTCTTTCTGTGGGAGAACGAGCGAGCACAAATGGATGATTGCAAGGTCCATTTTAAAGCGTGGAGTGCTTCGAATGGGGCAGACAATTTCAGATATCTCATGATGGTATGATGACGGCATTCTTTTTTTTGTTTATTTATTTCCAATAATAGGCCTAGGAACCTATGTTGTCTAAAATTTTGCAGACTGACTGATTCGTCATGTGCAGGCTTGGCTGAGGATTTTAAATCTACCGGAACATCATCACACACAGTCGGCGGCTGAGTCACGTGTTGCACGATTTGGGAAGCTCTCGGCCGTTGACCTCGAGAAGGCGAAGATCGACTACTCGTCGCTGATGTTTTGGTGGAATGCGATGATGAACAGTCGATTCCCAAGCAACTCCCTGTCTGCTATGACGAGTTGCATAAACGTGAGATCATAATTCTGGCTGATCTCGACATGAATATACGTGCGTTTGACCATTTGGGCTACGACGTGTGTCGGTTGTCGTATGGCGAGGTTTTCAAGATGGCGCTAGATGGGAAGAGGGCAAGCCATTGGCGTTTGATAGGCTTGCTATAAATTAGGGCACTCAGTGATGGTTTTAGGTTAGATCATGCCATAGTTTGTGTTTTGTTGTCTGTGATAAGGGGCATAGCCGCATAATGTGTATCCAGTGCTTATGTAATTTGTATGAACTTGTTTGATTGTTTTTGTAAGATGGTGTATGATCCATAGTTTGTGTTTTGTTGTCTGTGATAAGGGGCATAGCCGCATAATGTGTATCCAGTGCTTATGTAATTTGTATGAACTCGTTTGATTGTTTTTGTAAGATGGTGTATGAAGACTAGATTCTTATGTGTTTTGGTGCGTGATAATTTGAGTGGCCCAAATTACTTGTGAATTAAATCTTATCTTTGACTTATTCTGGATGGTAGCGTTAATGCCAGCTGTGAGTGGTGTTATAGTACGGATATCAGATGGGTTTTTAAAGTGGGCTTTGTTTTTAGGTGGTACATGTAGCAAACACAAAACGGATATGATAAGCACACACAGGTGCCATAACATATGTAAAGTGTAACACAGAGTAGTAGATTAAAAAGGACAATTACAGATCACTAATTAAGAGTACCATTTGCATTTTACACATAATGCAGTAAGTATTACACTTTTTTTTTAAATAAAGAAACTATCACACAAGCTTAAAAGTACTAATGGTGATGGGTATTTATCTTCCAAACACCACTATCAAAAGGGATTAGGTTCCAATAATCCAATACATGGCTTATTTTTTGCCACATACACATAAACAAAAGTAGAATCTATCAGTCCGGACCGTCATTCATCCTCTGGCGGAAACGAGACGGAGAAATAGGAGGACGCCAGCAGGTTGTGTTAGGAACCAAGACGCAACAGTAAACACGAAAAGCGAGACACAAGAACAAAAATATATTTTTTACGTGAAAACCCTAAAGGGTAAAAACCACGGCCGCCGGCACTCAAACTCTCTTTATACTTGGAGGAAAGAGAAATACAATACAATTGTTTGTGGTTGTTGGAATAAATTAAACTCTACCCCCTATCCCTCTATTTATAGGATAATCATATCTAATACAAGAAAATAAATCAAAGATTTGCTGCCCCATTAACGTATAATTCATGAAAATAAATATAAGGTAAATAAACATATTCCAAATTCTTATTATCAATTAAGAAATAATATCAACCAAATATGGAGATCTTCCATATCTTCCGTAATGTTTCCTTTTATACGGTATCTAGAGTTTTTCAAAAGTCTCCCCACCAAACAGGTTGTACATAATACGACCACGATCCGCCTTGATTGCGTCGGACGTGAAATTGACCGTACGCTTGCAACGAGGCAATCAACCAATTTGACAATATAAAGTCCGACGTCGTCACGAATGTTATGCAAGGAGGGTCTGAACTTAACGTGAAAGTAATAATGTCCAAGGCCAAATTGTTTTGCCGTGTGGGAAACAAATTATGTATCAGAAATTATATTTTTGTATTAGATGTTTTATCTCATAAACTTTTTCATATAATAATTGTGCGTAAATGTTGTTAGATTATTAATTAACCATGAACATGTATGTCCGTTATACGCCATCAGAATATGTGATTCTGATAGTAAAACCGTAAAGCAAAATGAATACAATTCTAAATTATCTCTAGTCATATATGAGATGTTTGTAAGACAAATATATTTGAAAATCTCAAATCATATATATAGTTGCTAGTATGTTATTTGGATGATGATCACGTTTTACTGACCATGGATATTAGATATCAATTCATTAATATAAATATATGTTGGAGAACATATATTGGATCGACCCACTATGAGAATATATATGGTATATGTCATTTGTGTTTTCTCATCATCTAATGTATGAGTAATCCTTTGACTTAAGGGATGAGTAATCCTTTGACTTGAGGTCATCATAGATTCCTGCATTTATATCTTTATACTTTTACATAGTCAAACGTTATCTTTAATCAAATAATTATAAAAGATATGATCGGGTATTTAGTAAACCATGAGTTGGAATGTTAATGATCAAGATAGAATTTGTTACTCTCAGATACGAGAGAGATATCTCAGGGACCCCTGATAAATTGAGACTAAAGAAAAACACACGGCCGTGTATGAAAGAATTAGCATGTGTTGTTAATATCTTTTAATTTATTCAGTCTAATTATAATTCAGGAAAGAGAATTGATCATAATAAGGACGACATAAAATCCTGCCTTATGATCAATATATATATCGTTTAAAAAAGGGACTAAATACATAATTGATGTATAGGTTATGATCACGTGTCATTCATTTAATTTGGGTAATCATAATGTCGTACTAGAGGCTACTTATGATTTATAACTTGAAGTTTATTGCCAATATTAAATGAGCCTACTTGGTCGCACACAAACATAACTAACTTGGTTGGACACAGAAAATCAAAAGGAAGGTGAAGAGGTGTGATGCTATAAATAGATGAAGGGTTCATCTGATTAGGCAAGAAAATTCAGTCCATACCCTAGCCACCTATTGAGAGAGAGAAAGAGAAACCGGATCTAGTAATCTCGATTTCTCCTCCAACGAGTTAGTCGCATGTGGACACGTGTAGAGGTCGGTGCCAGAGTCGTAGCGCCTTTCGTGATCAGATCCGCAAGGAGATATAGGGAGATCGTTTGGAGACGAATTGCGAAGCCCTACAAACCGGATTAGCCCAATCCGAGTGTAATGTGTATTTTTGTACACATTTTTAGGGTTTTTATCCTGAAAAATTCATCATTAAATCACATAAAATGTATGAAAAATATTTAAAATTAATAAAAATTATTTGTGAAACACTTAATATACTTTTGTGTGATTTTTCAGGTAAAAAGACCGAGAAAATGATATTTGGACGACTTGGTGAAAAGTCAACTCCAAATGACGAGCCTATCTTAAAAGCCTGGGCCAAAGATGGCCGAATTTTCGACAAATCTCCGCGAAAACCCTACACACGATTCTCCAAAATTTTTATAACCATTATCCGTCGACTATCCAAGCCGAGACCTACAAAATCAACAAAAAGACGAAAAGTCAAACCCGGGAAATCATTGAGTTGACCAAAAGTCAACTTTCCCAAAAGAGGTCAAACTGAGTATCAAATCGAAGAGCGCGACGATACGAATCCAACGGTACAAACCTTGCAAAAAAAGACCTTCTAGAACTCCCAGAAAATGCGATACAAGATTTGGTCAACCTTAGTCAAAGTCAACCTTTGACCTGGTCAATAAATTTGCAACCAATCAGAGAGCGACGCGTGGCAGATTCCATTAGAAATAAGCGAATCAAGAGATGACACGTAGCATAGTCTATTCGGAAATCAACAAGTTAGGAGACGACACTTGGCGGCTTAGTTGCACCTGTTATGACTAGGCGACACGTGGCGAACGGTGATTGGGGGACACACTTAACAGACCGTACGGCGATCAGTACGAGATTCTTCCGTCAGCCAATCACGTCTCGTCGCGTGGCAAAACGCGTAAGAAAATCTTCTGCCGAAACCTTTCGCCTCCGGTCCTTTGTGAACTGCACGTCTCCATTTCCGTATTAACTTATGAACGAAACAAGTACAAGACTGTCCATTGAGGCGAAATGGAGGGGAGTAATAACGCGTTTTCTGCAGAGGTCAGTACGAGAATGAGTTTGAGTCAATGAACGTCGGACACGTGGCAAGTCTGTTTCAGCAGAAATTAAGGAGTGAGACACGTGACAAAATCTGGTTCGTTGGATTATATTCCCGAATTTAGTGTGGCCATTTAGATCACGACACGTGGCCTGTCTGTTGGAAGTGGATGAGAGTGAGGGAAAATGATACATGCACCCAGAAAATTGCACTCAAGCAGAATTTGAATAGAAATAAAGGAAAAAAATGTTAAAGATCCCCCAAATTGCTACCCAACTCAGAATCCGGATCAAGTTAAATTTTTAGTCCCACAAGCTTATTTCCAACTAATTTTTAGGTCACTCTTCTCTATAAAAATACTCCCTTTTCTCTCTCTAGAGAACACCATTCACACATCCATTCTTACATCAAATTCATACACTCATTTCTTCTTTCATCTCTTCCACCATATTTTTTTCTTTTTCACCATTAATGTCCATAAACTTCAAATCTTCAATTCTTGAGAATTAAAGGAGAGAATAGAATTTTAAAGAAGAGAGAAGTACTTGATCTAGAAGGGGCAAGTGAGAAGGGAAGAGATCAAGAATGATTCGCTTCTTTAGGGTTTGATTTAATTCTCTTATTTGTATTTTATTTTTGATGCAAATATGATTTTTGTGGACATGAGTGAGTAATTTTTATAAGTAGGGAAAAGACTTTTTGTGTGGATTTTGTAGATGAAATCTTAAGTGAAACTTGCATTTTATTATGGTATTTTAAGGTTAAATCTTGATATTTTTCATGAGATTAAAAGTTGAGTTATTTAGAAGAATAATTTGACGAGAAATACTTATGAGATTTACTTAGATTTGTTTGAGTAATATTGGCTTGGAAGAGTCTTTCTTTTATTCAAACAAGGGTTGAATCAAATAAAAGAACAACTTAAAAGTGGAAGTTTTTGAGTGGATCTGATATGTGATGCATTTATTAATTGATTTTTGGAAGAAAATTAATTAAACCTTGCTAACAAATATTATAATATTTTCTATTTTTCGTGATTAGTGATTAGTGATTCTCAAGTCACACAAATTGTCATCATTTCCCTACTATTTTTCTTTTAAACTTAAGAAAAAAGGAAATTTGTTTTCATCTTTTTCTTGCAACTTTTCTTATTTTAAACAACATCAACAACTTTTCCAAAACACAACACAAAAAAAAATTGAAAGTGAATATCGAACGTTAAAACATTTAAGGCCTTGCTTCCTTGAGTTCGACACCCCAAAACTCAATACCACATATACACTAAATATTGAAATTAGGGAAAATATAAATTATTTTGTTAACACATGATTACATCAACGTCACGTTTTCGCGTTGTTACACCGAGGTATAAATAAGATTTATTTTTCTGATTTGATTGATAATACACGGATCCTCGGTTAGCAAACGGGTAAAATTTAATTCTGCTGTGTGTTTCTGAGATTACACGTTTCCTTTCATAACGGACGGTTGCCACTTCATCACATCATCCCTCTCCATGACGTTCTTGAGATATGGTTTCCAGAAGTTAGTGATGTGGTGAACCGCTCGGCGGAAACGGTCATTGTCCGGCAACAAATTGTACACCTTCACTTCACGGTCGTATAAATCGAACACTATGAAGAACCCGTGGGAGATCCATAGAACGGGTAATTTCCCTTCATAGAAGCTTTGTTGTATGCCCTGTACTCCGGCAGCTGGAGCAGAGGTGCCGGCATGTGCGGGACTGTTGCCTAGAATGACAAAAGAAACGTAGTTACCAAATAAGGGGGGTTGATTCAGACATGTGATTCGTACTCGCTGTCGCTGGTCGTATTGTCGGCACTATTTGGATGAGCTTATGATTAGGGTATGCGACATTTTCTTAAATTATTGTAAGGTAAATTAACTGAATGCTAGATTTGCAAACTTGGTATTTGGCATGCTAGAATGGAAGGATATGTGGTTGCGTTAGTGGTGGAATTAGGGGCGGAAAGACGGATTGCGTCGTTGTAGCATGGATAGCATTAAAAAAATGCAGAATGCACCATCTGGATGAGAAATGGAAGGGTGATTTGAGTACCTCATCTCAACAATGACTTCGCGACTCCTGATTCGAGTTGAATCCATGGTGTCATAGCTACAATTAGATGCAGGGAAAAAATGATGCTTACGAGCATAAATGACATATAGAACGGTAGCACATTAAGGGGAAGGGAATGAATCCGAAATCGTAATCGTACCTCATTTGTGGATTCGAAGCTTCTATTGCAGCAAGAATAGCTTGGCTGTGGCCGATGAACTTTGCAAATTCCATGTCTTGCTGTGGGACGGGTCAAACTCATGCGAAGGTCCTAGACATTGACAGATCGCCGGGTCTAGAAGTGAATCAATTGTTAGAAGGTGGGGAGCAAAAGAACTAAAGTTAAAGGTAGAGTTATGGGCAATGGTGTGGCATTCTGAAGATGGTTTAAAAAGCCGTGTAGTAGGATCCACCCGGTTTATCTATGCTAGTTAACCTCAATCTCTTATTTTTTATCTACTTTTGAGCCCTCACATTGAGCCACATCATCACTTTTATTTTAATGGTTCGATCAAAATTTTTGTTAAATCTTAACCTTAAATTTTTTCAAATTTATTAATATTTTATGGCAACATGTGTGTGGTTATTAAACATAAGCATATGATTGGTTGAATTAGTGTTTTGTGTTCTATCCCCAATTTAGTGAGAACTGTTGAATTTGTTTCTAGCCATTAGATTTTAATCAGATGGTTTCAATTAATCATGATCCAAAATGATATTCAAATGTTAATACAAATAGAATATTAAGAGTTCACTCATTAAAATATAAATAATTTTTTCTTTTCTTCTTTAAAAAATAATAATTCTTAATGAAATATTTTATTTCTCATGTTAAAATCGTCAAATATAAATTTGTTAGAATTTTCTCTTGATTTTGAATTCCATATTGTTATCGTTCTAACTTATTTTTTTTCTTACTAAAAATTTGATTATAAACTATATAAAAGAACATGTAAAAAATGATACTTTCATTAAATCCTACCTTATTTTTCACCTCTCTTTGAAAATTCTTAAAAGTCCTATTACTATATTATATTACTATGTAATGTATTAAGGATTTCAAAATAACATATGCAATAAATTTATACATAATGTATATCATTTTAACAACTAAAATAATAAAAATAATAAGAAAAATAGTTGTGACAATATTTTTAAGAAAATGAGTGATGGTATATTTTTCTATGTATAGTATGTATGTTTTTCTCATATATATAGTATCATATTTTCTTTTTAAAAAATCATGTTGAAAATAATTACTATTTTTTATCTTTTTAAAGTTAATCATCTATATTTAAATCTTTTGTAGTTTCAACTAAAATCTTTGAAATAAATTATCTTTCTTTTTTATTTTTTCTAGTCTCCTTATATGCCCGATTAATACTTTATTTTTTTCTTATATAATATGTCAAGAGATAACGGTATAAGAAAAATAAAGAGAATAAAAAAATGGATGATATTTTAATCTTATAAATCTTAATGCAAACATAAATTGAGATATAGATTAATTATCCAAATTATTTAGTTGGTTATTATTTTTTTTATCATTTATGTTATTTTATTTCTCTAATGTTAATTTATTTGTATACGATTATTCGTCCTTACAAAACTAGATGTGATATAAAAAAAGTTTGAATGAATAATAAATCGATAGGATATGTTATGATTTAATTCAAAATGATTTTAAAAATAGTCATCTTGCTTAACATAATTATTATATATTATTTATGTACTATGAATTCCTTTCAAACTTATATTTTGAATTTTCATAATTGCAATTTATATGTTATAGATTGAAATAATTAATAAAATTGAAATATTCACGGAGTAAACGCGCGTATTATCCTATAATTAATACTAAAATTTGCGTATTTAATAAATGAAAGTATATGTACTTGTGCAAATGCTTGATGATGATAACCAATTAGTTTAAAATTTTAGAAAGACATACATGATAGATTCAAAAACACGAATTATTTTAGTTTAGGGGTAAAATTAGTAAGCAATCGGAAATCGAATGGATTATAATATACATGCCTTGCATGTCTGACAGTGCCAGATTGATTAATTGAGATTAATAAGATGAATTTACTTATATCTTCAATTTTCTTATTTATAATAATATCTATATTCATTTTTTAAATAATTATATCATATTGCATAATGATATTTAGAAGTTCAAAAAAAAATGTACAATCTATGATCGTTCTATATAATTATATAATTATGCATAAACTTGATAAAATACACACATATTCTATGCACGGGAATGATCCTAATTAATAATGAATTCCTAGTCATGAGATAAGCATGATGTATAAGAAGAAAAAGTGGGGAAATGAGGAATTTTTTTGAATAGTAGCACTATTTTGAAGAATAATTAATCAGATAGCATGATTTTCAAAATATTTGGGTAGGTAGCACTTCCGCCAGACCTTCTGGCGGAACTAAAGTAGTTCCGCCAGAGGGTCTGGCGGAACTAGGGAATTTTTTTTTTTTTCTAATCTCGGCCATTTGGCACCCTTAAACAGCCTAGACGGTGAAATTGGCCCAAAAATGACAAAAATATAGGTTCCGCCAGACCCTCTGGCGGAACTAGCTAGTTCCGCCAGTGGGTCTGGCGGAACTACACATTTTCCCAACTTACAATCAAAAAGTCCAAAAAAATGGTCTAGTTCCGCCAGTGGATCTGGCGGAACTAGACCATTTTCCCAACTTACAATCTGACCCAAAAAAATTTCAAATTTAGGGTTTAGTAATGGTTTTTAATAAAAAACCGATACTACATATTAGTATTGTATCGGATTTTTTGGGAAATTTTTTTTTTCCTTTAATAACGGTTGTTATAAAATAACCGTTACTAAATTCAAACTTAGAAACGGTTCTTCCCTAAAAACCGTTACTAAATAAGAAGTTAGTAACGGTTCTATTATAAAAACCGTTACTAAGTGGAAATTTAGTAGGGTCGGGCAGAACCTATATTTTCGTCATTTTTGGGCCAAAAATAAATTTTACCTAGTTCCGCCAGACCCAGTGGCGGAACTAGCCTTTTTCATTAATTAAGGATGTTTAAGGATGCCAAATGGCCGAGATTAGTAAAAAAAAAAAAATTCCCTAGTTCCGCCAGACCCTCTGGCGGAACTACTTCAGTTCCGCCAAAGGTCTGGCGGAAGTGCTACCTACCCAAATATTTTGAAAATTATGCTATTTGATTAATTATTCTTCAAAATAGTGCTACTATTCAAAAAAATTCGGAAATGAGAAGGCTTGGAATTACTTTCCTTCTTGAAATCGGCACGTGTTGGCTCCAAAATAAAATATGTGGACTGTAAGAATAAAAAAATATTATAATGCCACACTATTGTTAAGTTTTTAATTTAATTATATACGGTCTCTTTGCAGAGACTTGACAGCAGGCCTAAAATGCCGAAATTTCTGAGTACAGATAATGAACTCAGATGGTGATAGTTGACCACTTCAAAAGAAAACCCTTTTATCATACTAAATACATTTAGATAGAGCCGTTTTTGACTAATTACTCAAAAATAATAATTTTCACACAGAAATATCATAATTATAAAACTTCAACTAAAACATGCATTTCTTGCTTTGCAACCACTTTTGAATATTGAAATACACTGTGAATGTCATTATTTCAAAGTTTTATCGTTTAGAATAAAAAGTGAAGACATTTAGATTTAGGCCAATATGCAGACAAACTATTAATCTAATTACTTATTTCATCAATATCCTGCTTGATTTGTAGGATATTGATCTAATCATGTACAATAAATTGCAATGACAAAAGAGATATTTGTAGAATAAAGATAATCATGCAAAATATGAAGAGAAATAAAAAGATTAAGAAATAATTAATTCTTTATGCAAAAGAAAAAGGTCATACAATTCAAATAACATAAACCTAGCATTTGTCTTAAAAATTTTGCCAAATTCTTGTAACCTTCAAATACCAAATGCTGTAAGATGCTAGTAGTCAACTCCATATAAATATCTATATGTTCCCTCACAAATCTTGTAACCCGCACAGTGAGGAGGTTTGTCTCTCCAGAAACACAATATAATTTATTATCATTCTAACAAGCCATGTATATTACACTCCATTTATGAAACGCCACATATTTCCAGGACTCTATCTAACAAGGCACCACATTATTGAGCTTTCGATTCGGTTAGGATTTACTGGATTGAAAATAATATCACGACTTAATTTGATATTGCTTTTAGAAATATCATAGTCATATGTTTGATTAATTGTAAAATATTCTAAGTTTTTCATTTTATATATATATATATATATATATATACATACATACATATACATACACACACACACACACACACACACACATATATATATATATATATATATATATATATATATATATATATATATATATATATATATATATCCAAAAGACCTTTTTAAAGAATATTCAAAAGACTTTTCGTTACACATGAAAAATTGAATTAGCTCATCAGGATAAACTTAAGTTAAATGATTCCGTTTTAAATGTATTGATCAATAGTGGTGCGATTTAACTATAGGTATTCACGCTTGTCATTTTGGAAAATGAATCTATTTTAGTATCAGGACTTCTAAATTATCAATTATCATTTAGTATGAGAAAACTTTTATGAATGGATGTACAAGCTTAATTTTATTTTGTTTGGTTAGCTTAGACATAAAATTGTAGTGATGATGTCTGTTTGAACTTAATGTTAATGTTACTAATGTTATTTATGAAGTAGACCTTCTCCATGCTTAAAACAAAATCTTAATATATTTTCATTTTAAAAATCTAATGAACTTGGCAGTTGGATTGTTGCTGATAAAAATAGTTTATATTGTCAAAGGTCAAATAAAACCTATGTTGGAACTCAAATCACACAAGAAATCTATATATGAAGCATTGAGAAAAATAATGACGACTTCCAATAATAGATTCCTTTCAGTATCACTTCATTGGAAACGCTTGTATGCTTTGCTGCATTTTAAATCCACTCTCGGAGGCTCACCGCATATTTCCTTACCAGATTCGCATTTTGAATCGACTGGAGGCATACGGCATCTCTTATTACCAATTTCAACCTAATGATATTTCGGAATAAAAAACCAATGAACTCGAATCATTTTGCATAATAGCACTTTTTTTAAGAATAATTAATTAGATGATACTATTTTGCAAATAATTGGGTATTTAGCACTTCCGCCAGAGGGTCTGGCGAAACTGAAGTAGTTCCGCCAGAACCTCTGGCGGAACTAGTGATTTTTTTATTTTTGTTAATCCCAGCCATTTGGAACCCGTAAACACGCTTAATTAAGAAAAAAAAGCCAGTTCCGTCATACCCTCTGGCGGAACTATGAACAGTATTATTTTTTTTCCTGCTACATTTTCAGGGATCTTTAGAGGCAAAAAAAATATATGAAATAGGAGGTTCCGCCAGAGGTTCTGGCGGAACTTCTCGTTCCGCCAGAAGGTCTGGCGGAACTGTTGAATTCGTAATTTTTTGAGCTAATTGGCCTTCTAAATTAAGAGTTTAATCTAAAAAAATAAATTTTACCTAGTTCCGCCAGACCCTATGGCGGAACTGGCTTTTTTCCTTAATTAAGCGTGTTTATGGATGTCAAATGGCTGGGATCAACAAAAAAAATCACTAGTTCTGCCAGACCCTCTGGCGGAACTACTTCAGTTCCACCAGAAGGTCTGGCGGAAGTGCTAGATACCCAATTATTTACAAAATAGTGTCATCCGATTGATTATTGTTCAAAAAATTGTTACTTTGAAAAAAATTCAATGAACTCTTCCTCCAAGAAATAGTATTCTTGACTCATAACATTATTAATTTGTATTTCTAAAAGGGCAGAAATTATCTTAGTTATCTTACTCATGAAATAAGTTTTTGCTCCTCTATCTAACTACCTCTCTAGATTATTTAGGTATTCATTGAATGTCCTTGATTAGGAATTAATACAAGGGTTATGAGATTATTTTTATTTAGTTATCTTGCTCATGAAATAAGTTTTTACTTCCATATCTAACTACCTCTCTAGATTATTTAGGTATTCATTGAATGATTAGGAATTCATACAGGGGTTCTGGGATTTGGTTTCCAGCAATATCAAAAAGATCTGCGTTAGAAATGAAACAAAAATGCATTGATTAATGAAGATAACTTGCAACTGATGAGCTCCCTTTATTAATGGAATGTAATCATATACACAATAATTTTAGTGTGAGTAGTGGTCTCATGCCAAGTGTGTTTTAAGAAAATTTGTTTTTTTTTTTGGAATTAGTAGGGGAGAGAGCTTACTATAGACTTTCATGAATAAAAAAACGGTTACACAATTTTTGCCACATTACATTGATGCAATTCAAAAGCTGAACTTGAAAAAGACAAACTAAAAAGAAAAACTCGTGCCTAAATCTCTCTCCATTCTCGCAATGCGACCCTTAGAAGGACTATCGTTTATCGGCATTTTTGCCATGAGTGTTGCTGCCGACCCGCCATCCTTCGGTAAATAATTGCACGGGAAACAATAGCCACCATAGAGCGTTACGGCTCGTACCGCTGCAAATAGATTGGTGTTAGGGTTTTGGGAGAACCGTCATCCTCTTTCCTTTGTTCGCCTGAACGGACTTGAAATGCCATGAGCAGATCTAAATTGCCAAAACGGTTCTGATTTAAAAATTGTATGACATGATTGTGACTCATCATGCTAAGAATGATGAGTCTCCAAAGCTTCCAATTTCTCAAATAACTCCCCACAATTCTGACAAATCATTCCATTATTACTAGGTCTCGCTCATTCACGACCCGAAACCCTATCTCCATTTCCAAACCTTAACCCTAATTCCCCTTCTTTCAACAACCAATTAGACCTCCTTGTAGGACTCATGCTACACCCTTGGAATGAGTTGCGCTAAAATTCACTGAATTCACAACTCGTACCATAGAAAGATTACACAATACACAACAGAGGGAAGAATCGCTGCACAACGTGTCCAACTCCACAAGTTGTTGCTACTGCTAATCCACTCAATTTCACCAACTCCTTACAATTTATGCACAAGGATCGTTGTATGCTAAAGAAATAAAAATTCAATCTATTTGCAGATGTGTTTGTGTGGAGGGGAGGTGTGGGCTTCAAAGGTTGGATCTAGGGTTTTGCTCGGAGTTGAGGGTAGAGATGAGATGTGGCGGCCATGGAGTCTTCGAAATCTCCTGTACGGAGAGCTAAAGAGCTAGCAAAAGGTCGACGGAGAACTTAAGAGGAGTACAGCTAGAGAGGTGGACGGAGAGAGAGGTATGTCGGCCATGGAGTTTTCGAAATCTACTGAACGGAGAGCTAAAGAGGTGGACGGAGAGAGCCATGGACGGAGGAGGAGAGGTGGATCTGGAGGGCTCCGCCGCTAGGGTTTCACCCCCAGATTTAAGGTTTTTTTTCTTCCGCTGCCTCTTTTTTCTCTTTGCTCAAATAGCCAAAGAGTATTCTATTGAGATATGTTGATCATGTGATTGTTTTTCAAAAAATTTGAACCATTTTTTGATTTGTGCTTATCATTCTTATCATTCTTGCGGAGGCATCATGCTAATCTTCTCTCTATCGTTCCAATTTTAACAGATGTCCCCGAAGTGACAGTGTTTTAAGAAAAATTTGTTGATTCAGCTTGTAACCCATGCCATTTACAGCATCCAAATGTCAAATTTTTTATTGAGACATCATTAGTATAATATGAATTATGAGGACATTCAAACATTTTACAATGCCCAGAACTTCTTTGACCACCGAAAAGACCTAAAATGTCACTATGCCATGTTCATGATGAATGTAACAACCATTTATTTGTTTTGTTTCTTGTGTTCAAAAAATCATTCCCATCTCTTATATCATACACGCCATACACGTTTTCGAACTTGCGAAACAAACAAACAACTACAAGCTCCCCATGTGTATCTTTGACAATAATTCTACTTTGCATTATTCTTGTTATTCCATTTTATAGAGTTTTATTTATATGATAACTTTATTATATGCTTATATCATGTATTCTTTTTAATTGTGGTTGGAGAATTTGGAAAGAGAAGTTTCGTTAATGGGCTGAAATAAGATAAATGAATAATTCAAAAGTGTAATGTACGAAGTTTCCATTTGTTACAAACAGTCGTCTCATTTTTTTTCTTTATACTGTATGTGCAGTTGATTGGAAAGAGCCGAGCAGATCTATTTTGAATTTATGAAAAAACTGTGAAGGGTTATTTTTTCTCCTTCCAAGTTGTATGTTATGTGTTGTTCAGCATTAATTGATGTGTAACACAAATACTGTACATTATGGTGAAATATTGAAATTTGTACATGAGCTGATTTTTGTGTTTGGTTTATTGATGTACATAATGGTGATTGGTGAAATATTGAAATATTTACATGACTTTATTTTTGTCTTTGGTTGATTGATGTATATTTGCCATTTTGTATTCGTCCATTTTTATCTGTAGATTTAAGGCATACAATTGAAAAAAAAAACAGTTGAGCTGGTCCTTTGACATGACAATTGTATGCCATCCTTGCTCTATGAGTTCTTCAGTTGGTCTATGTTATATTAGTGTATGTTATTCCTACTGGTCTTTAATTTTGAACATATCATGAGACGTTGTTACGTGTCCTCCTTTCATACCTTTTGGAGTTAAGTATTTGTTTAGTTGATTTAGTTTTGAAGTACTAATTCACTACCGAGCTGTCGCTCAGTTGGTATTAACTCTCGTCTCATTCCAAGCTGACCCGAGTTCGAATCTTGCTTCTATCAAAAACATTCCGCTTGGTATTTAATCCTTTTCGGAAGCTACATGTCATAACCCAGCTCTAACTCGGTTCGTATTGTGTCTCACTTCAATTGTAACTAATCCAGGTTCGAAACCTGTTGTCTACAATATTTTTTTTTAACCACATTTTCATCCTCAGACTCAATGAATATACATCCTCTTGGCTCACCCATCCTCAATCAGGCTGAGCTGGCCCACCAAATTCAAAATTCGTTAGTTTATTCTTTTCATTATGCATTTTGCTTTCAAATTGGAAATACTATGTTTAGTTATTAATATTCATACTTTTGCTATCATATTTTTTTATACAAATATGATATTTTTTTCTTAGTCTCCCATTTAATTATTATTATTTTTTATTCTAAGGTGTTATGTCCAGTTTTGTTTTCTATGTTTTTGTTTTTTTTCTTCATTGTTTTACACATGATGATACTAAGTTGAATAATGAAAAGAATTAATATTTTTTTATAAATATTAACATGGTTAAATTGTCAACTCGCTATAAATCATTTATACATGTATAAGATATTATATACAAATATAGTTGAAGAAAGTTTTGTATCGATCCAAATGTGGAGAATCATATGTACCATTAAAATGCAAAAAAAACATCATTTTGAGTATATAATTTTTTATAGAATTATCAATTATTTTTATAGTGCAAGAAGCAAAATAAATACGCCGAAGTGGAGTGAGGTGCGGTCTAGTATTGAATATGTCTGTTTGTGAATTAACTTACTCCTAAGGCGACAGATGTGCTCTACTGTCTAAATAAAATGTATCGTTATGCTATATTATTTTCATGTAATTGTAATAATATAGATTATTTTGATATAAAAAACGGAAAAAAAAATACGATAGCGTAGCACGGGTATTGTATCTTATGCATTAACGGAGAAATCAAGATATTTTTATTCAATCGTCTATATCTATATCTTATACATTAAATAATACTAATAACAGTAACTCAATAATGCGATACAAAAGCATCCACTTCTAAGATCAATGTGCCTGTGGTGGAATTCAGTTGGTTGGCAATGGTGTAACCTCCAGCCATTCTAAAAAGGCCTGTTCCTCCTATAATTGGCCGCTCTATAACTGTTCCGGAAACTAATCTTCCGAATATCGCCAGAGTGCTTCCGTTGAATGGGCCGTCGGTAAAGACAAAGTTTAGTGATGTAAATAGTCCGTTATCTTGTTCCATTGATGCTCCAGCGAACAAACCTTGAGCTCTACCTGATACAAAATAGTTTTTGTTAGAAAAATTCATATTATTCGACAGTAATACGTAAATATAATAATTCATGCTATTATTTAATCCAACCAACAACTTAAATATTTAACATCAACGAGTAAGCCACCTTACTAAGGGAAGAAAATTGAAAAAGAAAAGTCAAGAGAGAGACCAATCCTTTTTCTATATATAGAAGACTAAAAAAGGTCTCAATTCATTTAAGAAACAAGGAATTTATCACAATAAAATTGTTTGCAGCAGTTGAATAAAGGCTCATGACTCTGTTTGGAAGTAGAATATACTAATCATATTTAAGCATTTGATCCCATTGAACACACAGTAGGCATTTTCCAAGGTAGTCAGAAGAAATTAGAGTACCTATCAATTTGGAGTTCGGATCCGCTCCATCCCGCAAAATATCATCAATAACCCCAATCATGCCAAATGACGAGTCATTTTTTTGGGGATTGACGACACTAACCGCCGTCTCATTGGAACCGGAATAGACTTCATGGAGGTAAAAGTGCATGTGACTCATTTTCTTTCCATTTGATACGGAGACAGAGAGGAGAAGAAGAAAGGAGAAGAGGACGATTTTAGAAATTGGAGAAGCCATTTTAGTTTTCTTTGTCAAATGATGATTGGTTGGTTTACAAATGACAAATAAGTCTCATTTATATAGAGGAGGATATAAGAACCGTGGTTGTTAGAAATTAAAATAAAATAAAATAAAATAAAATAAATAAAAATTTATACTACATGAAGGATCATTCACACAGAGTTCTTTGTCTTGAGAATTGACATTTATTCTTTCTTTATTTGACTGGAGAATTCACTAATGAGATTTGACATTTATTCTTTCTTATTTGATGATTATCTAGGATATGTTGGGGAAATATTATTTTTGTTTATAGTTTATTATGCCAAAATTTCCGCAGAACAATAATAGAATTTGTGCAAATTTAAAAATTTAGATTGCATATAATTTATGATTGAATATTAAAAAACAAGATTACAATTAAAAAATATTGGCCCATCAAATGATGCATTAAAATTAATAAACTATAAAAAAATAAAAACAAATTGAAAATAGACTAGAAAAGTAGAAATGATAAAGTACTCCGTCAAAAGTCTTATATAAGGACTTGAATACTTCAACTCGACTGAGACGGCTTGTGCAAAGTAAACAGTCAATAAGCAAGATAAGGTTTAGGCTTGTCAATGGATCGGGTTCAACCCGAATCCAGTAGGTATCCGACCCGAACGGATCGG
This sequence comes from Juncus inflexus, assembly GCA_024447665.1. Taxonomy (NCBI): domain Eukaryota; kingdom Viridiplantae; phylum Streptophyta; class Magnoliopsida; order Poales; family Juncaceae; genus Juncus; species Juncus inflexus. Next base: position 10,455,578 of record JAJHPC010000014.1, on the reverse strand, counting down.
GTCAAACCCGAAAAAAAAACCCACGGATCGGGTTCGGGTTCAAACCCGAAAACAAAAACGGGTTCGGATCGGGTTCGGGTTTGATACTATCCGATCCGTGAAAAACCCGAACCCGAATCCGAAACTTAAATTATAATTAATTTTAATCTGTACCATTCATATTTCTCCAAATCAATCCTACCCATCTATTTTAACCCTAATTCTAACCCATCCAACACTCTTACCCGATCCACTTTGCCCCTTTTTTTCTCTCTGGACGCCAGAGGCAGAGAAGAAGCGAAAGAAGAAAAAAAAAAAACCCTTCCGCCCAATCTCTGCCTTCGCTCCGCCGTCTCCCTGATCGGTGCCGGTCGCCGATCGTGCCCCTCTGCCCCGCCACTCTTCTGCCTCTCTTCTACTCTCCTTTCTTCTCCTTCTTCTTCTTTTGGAGAACCGTTACAGATGTTTATGAAGCGTTACAGAAGCCTTACTTTAGTATCGGTTATTAACGAGTAACCGATATAAAATCCGCAACGGTTATTTATAAAAAACGGTTACAAAATCTTTTAGTATCGGTTAGTTCTAAAGAACCGTTACAGAAACCTTTAGTATCGGTTAGTTATAAAGAACCGTTACAGAAGACTTTAGTATCGGTTATTTATAAAGAACCGTTACAGAAACCTTTAGTATCGGTTAGTTATAAAGAACCGTTACAGAAGAGATTAGTATCGGTTATTGATAAATAACCGTTACAGGAACATTTAGTATCGGTTAGTTCTAAAGAACCGTTACAGAATAGATTAGTATCGGTTATTGATAAATAACCGTTACAGAAACCTTTAGTATAGGTTAGTAAGAACCGTTACAGAAGACTTTAGTATCGGTTATTTATAAATAACCGTTACAGAAGCAATTTTTTTTTTATTTATTTTTGTAAACGGGTTGCAAACGGGGTGAGAAAAAAGAAAAAACAAAACACACTACCGTCAGTATGCTTCTGTAACGGTTCTTTATAAATAACCGCTTCTAAATTTTTCTCAAAATATTTTGTGCCAAAAAATGATGGGCTGCCGTATCCTTAACGGATTTCGGGTTTACCCACGGATTTCGGGTTATCCGCGGGTTCGGGTTCGGGTTTAAAATAAAATCCGTAAAGTTTTCGGGTTCGGGTTCGGGTTCGGGTCAAACCCGAAATTTTCGGGTCGGGTTTTGGTATGGCCAAACCCGAACCCGACCCGGCCCGTTGACAAGCCTAATAAGGTTTAGTCATCTCATGTTATTATTTAATTCTTTTATGTAGCCTAAGGGTAGTTCAAGCAAAAAAAAAAAATTAAATCTTTTATGTAATTATTTTACAAAATGTACTTTTTTTTTCATTTTTTTAGGTCTTAAGTTTTTTTTTTTTTTCCTTTGTGGTTTTTTATTTTGTTTATTTTTCATCTTTGTTTTGTTGACTCCATCCAACCATGGGTTGCGGTTGGACTTGACTTGATTAAATAGAGTTTGCACGCACTTCCGTTGAGGATTCCGCAGTTTAATTAAAGAAAAAAGAAATGAAAAAGTAATAAAATAATAAATTAGAATTAAAATTAAAATTTAGATTAAAATTATTATATGAAAGCAATTTGAAATATGTTAATATGTTTTTTAGATATTTTTATTAAATTGATAATATGAGAGACATGAGAGAATCCAATATTCCTGTACTATGAGTCTATGATATATTAAATTACTTATAAAAATCTTATTCCTAGAAAATCTTACTCTTCTGCCTTGACTTTCAGAAATATCAAATGGCACATTCAAAAATGGAGGGAAGCATGTTTAGACCAGACTTTTCCGAGGTAGGTAGGTGACTAGGGACTCTCTCTTTTTGTTTTTTCATTTTTCCGAGCATCCCAATTCAAAATTATTGAGTAAATAGCATTGATACGAAAAAAATTAAATAACTAGCATTACCGTCGGTTATTTTGACGATAGAGATCTTATATCGCCAGATATACTAACGGTGGAGGCTAGTTTTCAAATTTTTCCATCAGCGGACTTAAACAGATTAATTAGTAACAAATTAGGTTCCACCGCCAGCTATTTTGGTAGTAGATGTTCAAATTTTTTTTTGAGACGTCAAAATTTCTACCAATTTTAGCAAGGATATTTGTGTAAAAATTTTGAAAATTAATGTCTACCGCGTCAGTTTTTTTAACTATAGTAACAATTTTATAATTATTTCTAAATCAATCCATTAACAAACTCGTTAAAATAAATAAAGAAAGAAAGAAAAAAAAATACTTCTACCATCAGAATTCTCGGCGGTAGACACATCTACCACCGGACTTCCGGGCGGTAGAGAAATAGGCTAGTGAAAAAGAAGAGGTAAGACTTGTTATCAACAGTGATCCATCAAATAGTACTGTCAAGTGGTATTTCTACGGTAATTGCCCCACCTACTCACCTATAGTAAAATGACTTCTTCATCTTCAGTTAAAAACTTACATGTCCAGTATAATATACTTCAGAAGTTGTTGACACAATAAGAGTAGATTGTGAGATTTGAAGTGGAGTGGAAAGAGTGACAACTCAATAACATGAAGCAGAAATGAAGTACTGTAGATGAAGTATTTCTTTTTCACTAGCCTATTTCTCTACCATCACGAAGTCTGGCGATAGATGTATTTTTTTTTCTTTTAACGGGTTTGATAATGGATTGACCTAAAAATATTTATAAAATTGTCACTACCGGCTGAAAAGCTGGCGATAGATTTTAATTTTCAAATTGTTGCGCTAATTTTCTTGCTAAAACGGGTAGAAATTTTGACGCCTCAAAAAAAAAAAATTTGCACATCTACCGCTAGAATAGCTGGTGGTAGAAGCTAATTTATTACTAATTAATCTGTTTAAGTCAGCGGATAGGAAAAATCGAAAAATAACTACTACCATCAGAAATCCTGGCTGTACAAGGTCTCTACCGCCAGAATAGTTGGCGGTAGTGCTAGTTACTCAATTTTTTTCATATCAGTGCTATTTGCTCAATTATTTTGGATTGGGATGCTAGAAAAAAAAAGTCATGATTAGGCCGTAACGTCGTTTCGTGAAACTGGTTTGTTGAAAAGTAAGGTTGAAAGTGAAGTCTTGACTATTTTTTTTTGTTCAACCCATTAGGTTGAGAGGTTTTGTTAAATATGTGTTAAATTGTGTTTGTCGGAAATTGAACCCATGACCTATTGCTACATATGCAAATGTTTTAACCAACTAGACTACAAACCATTTGCGAAGTCTTAACTCTTAACCAATATGTAATGGGAAAAGATCACTGGTGATAAGTGTTACTTAACACTACTGGAAAAATTATATAATCTCTACGGGGTGATACAACAGCTACCACCTAACAGCTACCGGTGGTAGTTAAATGTTATATCAATCGCTAAGCCCCGTAGCTAACAAGAAAAAATGGTAGCTGCATTTTGGCTCCGGCCCGTAGCTATTAAAATAAACGGTAGCTGATGGGTTAATGGCTACCGTTTATCTTAATTGATACCAGCCCGTAGCTATAGAGTAAATGAAAAACTCTCCCCCTCCAGAAGCAACCCGCCCTTTATTTTGCCCCCAAATTTTTCCCTCCCCTCTTTCCTTCCTTCCCCTTCCAGAAGCAACTCGCACCTCACACTCTCCCTCGCCGTTCTCTCTCTCTCTCTCGCCGTTTCTCTCTCCCTCCCGCTGTTCTCTCTCCCGTCGGCCAGATTTTCTCCGCCCCAAACCCTAGCAGCCGACGAAAATCACCCCAAAACTCTAGCAGCCGGCGGCCAACTCCTCCTCCTAGGAGTAGGGTTTGTGATTTGAGAGAATAATAGACAAGGGTAAAAAGTTAATTTGATTATTGTTCGGTTATTTTAAGAAATAAAGTTAACATATGAATATAGGACTATTTGAGTAATTTTAATAGGAATCTAAGTTTGAGAGGGTTGAAAGTTTGATGTTAATGTAATGAAGTTAAATGCATCTTCATATCTTACAATTAATAATGGGAATCTGAAAGTACAGCGGCATAGAGTACGCCCAACCACGAGGGAATTTTATATATTATTTTTACCAAATTTCAAAATACTATTTTTTTTTTCTATATACGGTTTTCGTTGTTTATATACATACTATTTATTGTCTCTATAAAGCTCTTTCACTGATAATATATTTATAGAAAATATACATTTTGAAGAATATTTTTTCAGTGTAGCACTTGCTTGATAACTCGAAAGTTATTAGCAGGTGTTGTTAGGATTTAGTTATTTAGCTTTAAGGTACTCTATATATGGTTTCTAAAATTATAGTTGTTTTCCTGAAGATGAACTTTGTTTGTCATCATGCTTCCAATATATTTTTGAGTTAGAATTTGATTAAGCTCCAACAATAATAATTAATATAGTATTAATGGTAGTTAGCTAGTAGCAAATTTTTTTTCAAAGATAAGCATTTGCTTCTGTTATATTAAATTGAATAAAAAAATCGTTACATAGAATATTTACAATAATAGTGCTAAAAAAACTAAAAGATAGTTTATCCTTATAACAAAAGCTATTTTCTAAGAAAAAAGATAAAAAACAAGCGGAAGTCTAATCATTCCCGTTTTCAGTCCAGAGTTCAAGTTCTTGCGTCCAAAACTAGTGTTTATTCCTTGACCGTTTCTATGGCCTTCTCGACGGTCATAGCCGTCGTTTGTTTACAGTTGCAAAAAAATATGTCCATTCATTTCCTTCCATATTTACCAACAAGAGCCAGCTCATATTGTGCCTCCCTTTCGTTGGCTATTCTTAGTTAGGTTTTGATGGACTAGATTATGAATTTGAAGTGGGGTTTGAATCGTACTATTTGAGAGTGTAATACAGTGTTGTCTTGCAATGCGTATCCGGACATCTTTTGCGAAATGATATTGTGTAAAAAGGTGTGCGTGGGTCTCTGTCTAGGTTGTGTTGCAGTTGATGCATACTCTTGAATTCAGTTGACCTCTTGCATGGAGCTTGTTTCGTGTTTGCAGTTTTTCTTTGAAGATGAGTCACATTTAAAACCTTATTCTCGGGGGGACTTTGAGTGATCTTCGCTTGATCGTTGTTCTTTTTTCCTCTTTCATATTGCATTATAGGATGCAAAAAGTGCTAAAATTAACAATAAATTGCTCAACATTCGTGCTAAAAAATCATGTTAAAATTCATGCTAAAAATTGGTGTTAAAAAATAGCGCTGAGAAATTGCCGTATAACCGAATTGACGCTGAAACTAATTATTGTATAATTCAAATAAGAATTTGAAACTTGCTATAATACTTGCCTTACTATAATCAAATGTTTGAATCAAACGAGGAAATTCATGCTCAGTCAAAACAGAGAGTACTTCAGCAAGTAACAAACAAATGGATTTCTACCCAATGGACTGCTATTTGTCTTAAAAATACAAATCTCACTAAATATTGCTTTACCGAGTGATAAATTTTGCAGGAAAAACACCAAATCAAACGATAATCTGACTGACTTGCAGAATCCCAAAAAACAGTCAATTCAGAAAATTAGTCCAGAAAATACACCAATTATATTAAAACACAGAGCATTAGAAAAAAACTATCACATGCGAGTTGAATGATTCTATGCAGTGCTTGTCAAGAGTTGAATCATTTGAGAGATATGAGTCATTCAAATGCATAAAAATGTACTGAGTTGCTAATGTGCAGATTGCTACTTCAATGGCCAGGTTGCTCATTGAATGGTCAGAATGCTTATTAGTCATTAAAATACTCATTAGATTTAAGTTTTTGAAATGCATCAAGATTCAAAGTTGCTGAGTTGCTAAGAAGCTGAGTTAGTGATGGCGAGACTGATGAAAAGCTAATGGTTGATGTCTAATTGAGCCAATCCACAGCGACGGCGAGGCAGATCTGATGCAAGGTGATACGCAACAATCTACAATTCAACAAAAACGAGAAAGGAAGGAATGAAACAGTAAAATTCCTTCGTTTTTTTTGTCAAAATTGAGTGCAAAAAAGAGCAAAATCAGATTCGCTTCTCAATAAAAAAAACTATTTGAGGCAAAACGATTCAGATCTGAGGCAAAACGTGCGAGATCCGAAATAGTGGATCTGATGGTGGAAATCATGACAAAAGAAGCCAGGTGTGAGGCTAAAAGCAGTTTGAGCCCGGCCAAACGAGTTGTGACAAAAGAGTGTTAGACCGAAACGAGGCAAACAAATCTTGGTGCAGAATGCAGTCATGAGTGAGGGAGAGAGGGAGTGCGTGGCCGCTGTGTGTGACTCTTTGCTTTGAAAAGGGAGAGTTCTTCTTTGATTAGAGACTGGCGCTAAAGAGAGAGACCAGCAATGAGATGAGAGTGCTAAGGAGAGAGGCGAGTGCTACATGCCATTTCATATCTAGAGCTGCCATGGTGAGAGCTTTGGTAACAGTTGCAGTCAGAGAGAGAGAGAGAGAGGAAGAGAGTCGCTTCCAATTTCGGGGAGATTTCATAATCGCCCTTGTATGGAGAGAGCCGTTACATCCTTCCCCACTAATTTGCATTAGCTAGTAGCCATTAACGAGTCTTATCTATTTATAGCACGAATCTTGAGAAAATTCTTGGTTCTAATTTTTTTTCTTTTTGAAATATAGCCGATTAACCTACTAAAGACTTTCATTAAAATAAAAATAAAAAAATTACATAGATTGTTTACAATCAACATCCCTTAAATAAATGATTGAAAGCCTAATCCTACTGGTCTTCTGTTGTGGAACTAAAGCCCCTTGCATGTTTGTTTGTCAATTTTTGTCTTTCCAAATTTCATCCCGCGTTTTTTTTCAAGCTTGTGTCATTTGTAAGACCTTTAAACAATTATTTTTTATGTTTCTGAATATCCGGCAACAAACATTAAACCAACATGCATTAAATCAGGGCTTAAACCTGCGCATTCGGTTCTAATAAAAGAATCACAATAATTTAAAATTTTACCTTCCAAAAATAATTACAACAAAAAAAATCAGATAATTCTTTAAAAAATACCAATCTTGGTTATTGCCTTGTGTCTAGGACCATTGTTAAAATAAAAAAAAACAATAAGCCATAATGCAATGATAAAAGAAAAATAAAAGAACCACCAAAGGGTAGTATATGCTAGTTTGTCTTCACTTTTTTATGGGGTCCCAAGTACTAATTTGAACGGAAACTATTTTAAAAGAAAAAATTCAATGCACCAGTATGAAAACTATTTTAAAACAAACAAAATGCAATGCACCAGTATGGAAACTATTTTAAAACAAAGAAAATGCAACGCACCAGTATGGTTTCAAATAGGGGCATTATTGAGCAGATTTCAGAGGCTTCACCGCTTGGGTAAAAAATTATGTGCATCTCATATTTGGTTGAAATATATTTGAAATAATTATTTCCTGAAATGGACACGTGTTCACTCCAAAATAAAACATGTGGACATTAAATATACAATTATAATATAATTATAATGTCTCATACTATTGTCAAGTTTTTAATTTAATTGATGGCAGACCCAAAATGCCGAGATTTCTGAGTACAAATAATGTACTCAGATGGTGTTAGTTGACCACCTCAAAACAAAACCGTTTTATCGAACTAAATATATTTAGATGAAGATGTTTTTGACTAATTACTCAAAAATAATAATTTTCACACAGAAAGATCAATATAAAAATTCAACTAAAACATGCATTTCCTTATCTTTGCACCACTTTTGAAAATTGAAATACCATTTGAATGTCAATTTTTCAAAGTTTTATCGTTCAGAATAAAACGTGAAGACATTTAGGCCAATATAGACAACTATTAATCCATTATTACTTATTTCGTCAATGCCCTAGACTCCTGCTTGACCTCGGCATGTACAATAAATTGCAACGACAAAAGAGAGATTTGTGGAAAAAGGTATCATGCAAAATATGAAGAAAAATAAGAAGATGAATAATTAATCAATTTTTTCATGCAAAAAAGGATCATACAATTCTAATAACATAAAACTAGCATTTAACCAAAAAAACAGCGTCCTTTCATTGGTTTCGTTGATTCTGCAAAATGACAAAATAAGAAGGGATCCAAAACTGGTTTTTTTTTTTTTTTTTTTTTTAACTTGTTAGAACTGGATTCTTAGGTTTTCGGCCTTCAAAAATTCATGGGGGGCCAAATTGTAAAAATACCCAGCAATCAAGTTAGAATACCGATCTGAACTATTACCATTATGCCTCACTCTATTTTTAAGTTTTCATTTATTTACCTTGAAAGTAACGAGGAGCCTCTTGGCAGGGACTTGATTGCGTAAAAATGCCAATATTTCTGAGGGGCCTATGGCGATTTGGCTTTTCGTCCACACAAGAAATATGAAATTCCACCATCATTAATCCTGAAATTTACAAAACAGTAATGATTAATTATTATTCAAGGTATTTCAAAAGAAAAATAGAATGATTAAAGTTCCTATTTCCAGAAAATTTTCTTGCATGTGCAATATATTAGGCTTAATTAAGCCTCAATTTTAGATTTATATGCACAATGGACCTTGAATCATGTAATTATTATGAATGAATAATTGGAACTCAGTTTATACTAGCATTTGACTGGTACAAGTTCATATCCTTTTCTCTTTCATAAAGATATCATTTCAATATATTTACTTTAATGTAGTAACAGTAGAAATATAATCTTTTGAAAGCATCAGTTCTTTCCTTTTTTTCCGAAATTAGACATCCGAGCTATTTGCATTAGAATACAAAAAAATTTAGAGGAAATTTCAAAAAACAAAGCAAATTGGTGCAATTCAAATTTAAAAAGAAAGATTAAACAAAAGTAGTAACTTTCTGAATTATCAGCAAAATTGGAGAGATGAATCATCACATGACAAAATGAATTCTGCAATTTTACAAAATTGAACACATTATGACCTAACAGAAACAAGAATCTGAATTAAACTGAAAAATTGAAACATAAAACTGGATTAAGGTCAAACACCGCCAGAATCTTATGCAAGAATAAATCCTCAAAAGAAAACAAACCCATTTTTTCAAAAATTAAATAAAATAAAGTAAATCAAATCATGCAAAATTGATCGGCCTTTTTGTCAAAATGTATCAAAAAGAACCAAAGTATGTAAATGAAATAACACAATTAAGCACCTTGACGTGGGAAACGAGAGAGTCTTCGCCAAACCAGATGCTCTGGTCATCAATGGCGTAAGGCCTTCTCCTTACGCCATTGCTGTCCGATTAGATCAATGGCTCGATCGAGAGAGAGAGAGAGAGAGAGGGCGATGAGTGGAACGAGAAAGACGGTTTGCCGCTCGGTGAAAGAAGGAGGAATAAATAGATCAGGAGCACTGTAGACCGATTTCTGAAATATGGTATACACTAGACCAGGTGCATCAGGTAATGTTGTGGTGTTAATAGTGATGGAATGCAAGATGTTTGTGTTTTTTTAATTAAGGGAGTTGATACTGTATGATGTATACTCTGTCGATACTATGGTGACGATATATAAAAATTGAAAATAATATATACAAACATATGAATTGAAAACAAACGGTATATAAAAATTCATTTTATAAAATAATATATATTTAAAATAAAAATGAAAACATTATATACAAACATATAAACTGAAAACAAACAGTATATAAAAATTCATTTGGTAAACAGTATATAGCATATGTAGGAACGTGAGAAAACAGTATATAATTTCAACAGTATATAATTTCAATCCGTCACTACATTGTCGCTACAGTACCCCCCAACGCGATTTCCAATTTCCCTTTTATTAAATCTTGTATATGTATATGGATGCTTTTTTTTTTTAAATATATGGATGAAAATTGATAAATAAAAATAGTTTTCATTTTTCTTAAATAGTAGACGAAAGGAATGATATAGGTGGTATTTACTTATGCTTCTTTGTGTTTGTATTTTTTATTTTATTTTATTTATTATAATTATTTATAGATTTTTTTTTAAACAAGTTCTTGGGATTTTTATTGGATGAAAAACATGACATAAGTCTTACATCAAAGAGCATAAAAGACAAAAAGGAAATATGTTTCAAAAATAAATGTCAATGAAATTCGCTGAAAAATAGTTGATTTCTTATTTCAGATATTTGTAAATTAAATCTTAAGCTATATTTTTGTATGAAAACAAAATCTATTGAATGCCTTAATTAGATGATTTTACTGTAAATATTAGGTAAGACATCATATCATTTGAGCAATGATCCTAAACAATTTGCTCAAATTGAGCTGAATGTCGAGCTCAACAGCGAACCAAAAACAGTTTCTTAAACTTTCAAAATAAAGCTCCATTGGCTAATTAGAGACTTGTCGTGACGAGTCATCACTTTCCTTCCAATCATAAAACTGGAAGACACAAATAACATTCGACATAATTACAATAACAAAGCTGACCACATAGCCTCTTAATGCATTGGCATAAATATTTTTTGATTTAATCCGAATGACAGTTTTGTGTTGTCATACAATTCACCATTAATTTTCTCTAATATCTTATGAAATTAATACAATTTTTTGTAGTAACATGTGTTATGCGTATATAATTTGCAATACAATAGGCTTAAGAGACTTAAATACAATTGAGTTATGACTCTTGCATTATCATGAAAATGGTATGTAGTGAAAATGCATTATATGAGCTTGTTCGCACCCTTTTTGTGTGACCAACGAGTAAGGTCAGTTCAACAATAATGAAGTGAATGCACTTATATTAAAACTTACTAAAATTATTTTTTTTTTGGCAAAATTATACTTTATTTTAGGAACCGAAATGTCATGTGAACCAAATTGGCAAACTTAAAGTTTATTTTAGTAACAACTGAAATGTTATGTGAACAAAATTGGTTAAAGTTTACAGTGTTATATTGATTTGGGATGAATCAGGGCTTTCAATGGAACGGTTTCGGGTCATATTCATGTTGTATCCAAATTAAAATCCAAATCCATTTGAGATTTAGAATATCCAAATGCGAATCCCAATTCATTAACAAAATAAAGATCATTTTCTGAACCTAAATCCATTAACTAACAGGTTTTGGGTTTTTGGGTCGTATTTTCGATTATGTTACGAAGTTCTGAAAAACAAAATTACGCACGAGTATATAAAAAATTTCGTTGCAAAACAATTAACAAAATTGATACAAAATTTATCTAATATATCAGAATATGAAAGATAATATTCTAGCACATCATAATTTACTCTTATAACACAACTATCTTGCATCCTGGTAATAAATTATGATTATTTATTAAATAATAGAACCATACAACAGAGAACTTTTTCGTAAAACTTTAAAAAATATATATATAATTTATTTTGAAGTTGAAGTGGTTATATATATAAATATATGGTACAAATTCATAAGAACAGGTGAAATAATTAATTATTTGGAGAGAGTGAGAGAAATGAAAAAAAAAAAACTAAGTTTATCGAAGGGAGCAACGCCAAGATCGATTTTGCATATAGGGCAGCATTTTCTTCTTCATCAACCAGCTTTCTCATTATGCATTTCCTACAAACTTTTCAAAATTCATTTCAAATCAGTAATTTAACAACTCTGCTTTTAAAGCTGAATAATATAAAACAATATTAATATATTATCAACAAAAAAACATGAAAATCTTTAATGCAAACTGTATATATAAAGGGAGATCAATAACTCGAGCAAACATTAAAAAAAAAGGGAAATGTGCAAACACGACGCACTGTAGATATACAGTTATTTTTCATTTTATATATTGTTTTCTCATTTTATATACTGTTTTGTCATTTAATATACTGTTATTTATTCTTTGCGTATTTCTTATTTTTTCTTACTTTTATATAATGTTTTCCCATTTTATATACTGTTTTTCCATTTTTATATATTGTTTTCACTTTTTACGTATATACTGTTATTAGAAAATAAATTATATATATATATTGTTCTGTATATATTGTTATTAGAAAATAAATTATATATACTGTTATTGGATCCCATCGTAAACAGTCGTGCTACAGTTGATAAATAAAAATAGTTTTCATTTTTCTTAAATAGTAGACGAAAGGAATGATATACGTGGTATTTATTTATGCTTCTTTGTGTTTGTATTTTTTATTTTATTTTATTTATTATAATTATTTATAGATTTTTTTTTAAACAAGTCCTTGGATTTTTATTGGATGAAAAACATGACATAAGTCTTACATCAAAAGCATAAAAGACAAAAAGGAAATATGTTTCAAAAATAAGTGGCAATGAAATTCGCTGAAAAATAGTTGATTTCTTATTTCAGATATTTGTAAATTAAATCTTAAGCTATATTTTTGTATGAAAACAAAATCTACTGAATGCCTTAATTAGATGATTTTATTGTAAATATTAGATAAGACATCATATCATTTGTATAATGATCCAAAACAATTTGCTCAAATTGAGCTGAATGTCTAGCTCAACAACTAATAAAAAACAGTTTTCTTAAGCTTTCAAAATGAAGCTCCATTGGCCAATTAGAAACTTGTCGTGACGAGTCATCACTTTCCTTCCAATTATAAAACCGGAAGACGCAAATAACATTCGACATAATTACAATAACAAAGCTGACCACATAGCCTCTTAATGCATTGGCATAAATATTTTTTGATTTAATCCGAATGACAGTTTTGTGTTGTCATACAATTCACCATTAATTTTCTCCAATATCTTATGAAATTAATACAATTTTTTGTAATAACATGTATTATGCGTATATAATTTGGAATACAATAGACTTAAGAGACTCAAATATAATTGAGTTATGACTCTTGCATTATCATGAAAATGGTATGTAGTGAAAATGCATTATATGAGCTTGTTCGCACCCTTTTCGTGTGACCAGTAAGGTCAGTTCAACAATAATGAAGTGAATGCACTTATATCAAAACTTACTATTTTTTTTTTTGGCAAAATTATACTTTATTTTTGGAACCGAAATGTCAGTGAACCAAATTGGCAAACTTGTAGTTTATTTTATTAACAACTGAAATGTTATGTGAACCAAATTGGTTAAAGTTACAGTGTTATATTGATTTGGGATGAATCAGGGCTGTCAATGGATCGGTTTCGGGTCAGATTCATGTTGTATCCAAATTCAAATTCAAATCCATTTGAGGTTTAGAATATCCAAATGCGAATCCCAATTCATTAACAAAATAAACATTCTTTTCTGAATTCAAATCCATTAACTAATGGGTTTTGGGTCGTATTTTCGATTATGTTACGAAGTTTTGAAAAACAAAATTACGCATGAGTATATAAAAAATTTCATTACAAAATAATTAACAAAATTGATACAAAATTTATCTAATATATCAGAATATGAAAGATAATATTCTAGCACATCATAATTTACTCTTATAACACAACTAGCTGGCATGCTGGTAATAAATTATGATTATTTATTGAGTAATAGAACCATACAACAGGGAACTTTTTCGTAAAACTTTAAAAAATGTATATAAAATTTATTTTGAAGTTGAAGTGGTTATATATATATATATATATATATATGGTACAAATTCATAAGAACAGGTGAAATAATTAATTATTTAGAGAGAGAAAGAAATGAAAAAAAAAACTAAGTTTATCGACAGGAGCAACTAGAGATGGCAAAATCTGACCCTACCCGACCGACCCAAACCAAGACCCGACCCGAACCCGAACGACCCCGAGACCCGAAATACACTGGACCCGAATGACCCGAGACCCGAAAGACCCGAGACCCAAACGACCCGAAACCCGAATGACCCAGACCCGAACGACCCGAAACCCGAATAACCTGAGACCTGAATCTAAATGACCTAAACTTACATATAATGAATGAATGGTCATTCACATGTTGATTTTACTATTATACTAGTATTATATATTATTTTATAATATCTTATTTTGATTCTTATAATGTCAAGATATTATTTTACAAAATAATATATTAATTATATTGGTTTCGAAGATATAAAATTTTATTTGAGATTTTTGAACTCATCGGCCTTCTTTTACAGCTTACATAAAATTAAAAATAGATAGATATTTATTTAATCAAAGATTTTTCATTATAAGTTAAACACACTGTATAACTAGAGCTGACAAAATCTAACCTGACCCGAAAACCCGACCCAACCCGACCCATCCGAACCCAAACCCGACCCGATCCGACCCGAACCCGAACGACCCGAGATCCGAAATACCCGAGACCCGAACGACCCGACCCACTCATTTGCCACCTCTAGGAGCAATGCCAAGATAGATTTTGCATATAGGGCAGCATTCTTCTTCTTCATCAACCAGCTTTTTCATTATGCATTTCCTACAAACTTTTCAAAATTCATTTCAAATCAGTAATTTAACAAGACTGCGTTTAAAGCTGAATAATATAAAGCAATATTAATATATTATCAACAAAAGAACATGAAAATCTTTAATACAAACTTTATATATAAAGGGAGATCAATAACTCGAACAAACATTCAAAAAAAGGGATCAATAAACACAAATACATAAAGGAAGCTAACAGAGAAAAAATATTGTGTAGAGTAAGTACTAAAAGCCATGAGATTAAATTCAAATGAAAAAGAAATCCAATGATCAGCTTAAAGCTAATTAAAACGGAAGATCAGAACCAAAACTTACACGAGGCATCAAACACACTGCACGCACACATCAAGACTCAAAAGACGAATCGCTAGCAACGGAATTATCGACGAATCAATCATGACCAAAAGATGCACGAAACAGATCACCACATAAAAACAAAAACAAAAACAAAAACCAGCAAGAAAGAAACGAAGGGAGATCAAAGCAGGGCCATGAGAGGGACAAATAGAGAGAAGACTGACACGTGGCCAGCAGGTCCCTCTTCACCATCACCTGCTCTGAAGAATGACACACGCGATGACGAGGCTCTGAGGCGGCGGTAGAGGGGTTGGAGGCACCGCGGCTTCTCTTCCGGCATCGGCCCAACGGCCGGGAATTGATATTGCCAGGAGTCAATTTAATTAGTACATGCATCAAAATCTTAAATGACAAGTTTATCCTTTGTAATAAATGCATAAATTATAACCCTCTCTACTTCGATTAATGCAGTGTTTAAAATACAAAAAATTTCTATTTTTTTCATTGCATGAATAGAAATTTGTATCTAGAAAGATACACACACATTTTTTAATAGCTATTATTAATTAAAACGAAGAACAATATATTTTCATTATTTCATACCTATGATAAAAAAAAAATTCATACTTGTAGTAGGTTTTTTGTATTTCGAATTTAGATTCCCTTATTTTCATATTATGCTCTTAAATATTTAATTTTGTAATATATCTTTCCAATGAACTGTTAAATAGTTTATGTCCAATTCATCTATGCACTAATTTATTTTATTATTATTATTATTATTATTATTATTATTATTATTATTATTATTATTATTATTATTATTATTATTATTATTATTATTATTATTATTATTTATTTTAATTCTTTCATGACATAAAAATAATATTTTAATATTTAATCACACAATTATATTACAATATGAAAGAAGTAAAATAATATATGAAGATATAATCGTAAAATATTATGATATTTAATCAAAGTCCCAAACAACATCAAAGTATTTTTTCTACATCCACAGACAATATTAGAGCATTATAGTTATAATATAGTATCAACAAAATAAGATATGAGGAGTAAGAAAATATTTGAAGATGATTATTGTCTTATTCATCCTTTTGTTCAGATGGGTGCATATTTGTAGAAAATTAATACATGCAATTAATATTAAGCTGTTGTAAATTAGCATAAAATGAAATATAAATGATGCATTTATTTGAAGAGTAATGTAGCCCGCTGTCTTAATCAATTTTTTAGCTGATAATATCAATTCCCCGATATCCTTGTGAGCGCAGGAGGGTAATTTGGTTATTCTCGCTGTATCTAGTCAAGTACCCTGATGGAAGATTTCCTTATTTATATCCTTATATTTATTTATATCCTTATATAAGGCATATAAGGCAGTTTTTCAAAATTCACTAGAGAAACAATTTTATCGTTTTATATATAACATTAAATATAGCCATGGCTTGCATGTAAATTGGAAGTTCCATCAGTCGGGCTCGTGTTTTCTTTGCGTGAGCTCGGTTCACCGAAGGATCCAACACCAATGTTCCTGGCTCCCCGTAAGCAAAACCGAGAATTCAAATCCTGGATTCGTAAGAAACTAAATCCGGATTGATCAGAAGTTCAGAATTGAACTCTCAATTTCTCCTCGATAATCAGGATTTGGCCTTGTTTTGCTAGTTAACCTTACTTTGGGTAAAACCCTAAACCCCTTACTTCTGAGGAATTCTATACCTAGAAGGGCCCACAAGGAGCGATCTCAGCCGTGAGTCACAATTCTTTAACAATTTGAATCTTATTTCTTTTCTGATTCAGTGAATCGAGAAAGAGATTTGGGATTCTTGAGAAACACAAAGATTATGTTTTGCGAGCGAGAAATTATCACAAAGGAAGAAACCATAAAGGTGTATTATTTATTTGTTTTTGATGCATTGTTTAGCTTTGTATTGTGCTGTAACTAAGCTCAATTCAACACAAATAATCAGTTGAGCAACATAAATGGACTATGTAATTACAATTTAATCTCTATAGCAAATTCTGAGATTTGTTATGAAAATCCGCTATTGTTTTTTTAATCTACAGAAATTAAAGGAGAAGGCAGCAAACAGGAATTCAGATGAGTTCTTTTTTAAGATCATTAATTCAAAAAAATGTGAATGGAATTCATCGGCCCAAGTAATTCATTTTGTTTTTTTTATATTTAAAAAAAAAATTAAATGGAACACAGTATTACTAGAAATTGCATAAAAATGATGCAACTCTGAATAATAACACACGTCTTGATATGAACCACATCATAACAATGAACTCCGATCACCAAATACGCCAAATATAATCAAAGGAGAAATCACAAAACAAAAGGAAGGAACTAACGTGCAAGTGAAGGTAGCCATGGACCGGATCCACGACAGACCAACAACATTCGGTTCCGCATCAGATATAACGGCGCCTCCGCGGCATATGGAATAAGGAAGGAGAGAAGAGGAAGAACAAGATAGGTACAACAGTCGCCTGGAACTGGAGTTTCTGAGTGCAACCATGGCCACCATGGATGGAGATCTGAGGGTTTTGGCGAGGTTTTGGAATGGAGGCTGAGTTGAGAAAGAGAGATCGAATGAATGGTTTTTGTAATGTCAAATGTGATATTTTAAGTTTTGCGAGTTCACATAATGTCCAAGAAGATCTTGGATGGTCAGACGTGGATGAATTAAGATAGAGCGAATAGACCCGGTGTAGTATAGACTGAATCTGTGACTTGTATATAGTAGACCTGGTGTATAGTCGTTGGATAAGATATTAGTGCAGGATGTTTATATTTTTGTTTTATTAATTTATAGATGAAAAGTTGAAAAATAAATAGTTTTCGTTTTTAAGGAGTCAGCAAAATGAAGGATGGATGTGGATTTTTTTATGTGCGTTTTTTGCTATTCGTATTCTTTATTTTATTATTTAAAGATTATTTTAGTTTTGCTCATGAGTTGTCTCATTTTTTTGATCGGTTAATTATTGCTTAAATTATGATTTTCTTAGACGAATTATTGGGATGAAATAAGTCGCCAATTCAGTAAATCGTCCCTAATTGGGTGTATTTGCATCAATTAAGCTTAATAGTTAGAAAAACAGCCCTAGTTATACTAAATCGGCTTTAATTGGGCTAAACTAAGTACTTAGTTTCTGTAATATATGTACGACTAGTCCACACTGTGATCAACGCCCGAAACATCTACTAGTGTGTGCATAAAATTTTTTTTCTATTTTAAGTGTGTACATAAAATTTTACTTTTTTTTTATTGAATAAAACAAAAGTAAAACAAAAACAAAAAGTGTACATAAAATTTTACTTTTTTTTAAATTTAATCATAATTATAACACAATCTCCACATAATCACACATTTGTTTTATTCAATAATCAGATTTCACAGTCGCATTCACAATTTGTCTATATAATGAGAACAGAACAAAATAACATACTTCAATTCCAAATCCAAATCCCTTAGTGCTGAACACAACTCACAACATTCTACAAGATCCCAAGTCACATAAGTCTTAAATCACATTCAATTAAAACAAGATCTATTATGTCTGTGCATATCATCCAAACGAAAATGTGTCATATCAACATAATTACTCTTTTTAGGACAATTTGGACATTATTTATTCCAACTGTGCTTCGCACGAGACGCCTTATAACCCAATCCAAATAGAACTCCTTTTCTATATACACAATCTCTGTAAGTCTTAACCGATCACAACAAAACTTTTGAACTTCTCCCAAATTTTCACCCGACTCTTTTTCAGTGTTATCCTGATTCAAGTTCTATATGGAAAATCATAACAAAATTACACAATTTATCATTTATTAAAGTTAATGTTGTCAGAACTTCAATGTCAAAATTTTGTCAGAACCTCTATGTCAAAATTAAAATATTTTGAATTAGGTCTGACATGTCTGACAATTAAGCAACATGAAAAATTATTGTACTAGTTTTTAAAGAAGAAGCAACTGCTAGTTTGAGCAAATAATTTACTTTTTATAAAAAAATTAATAATATTTTTAACACAATCTACACACAATCACACATCTGTTTCATTCAATGATCACATTTCACATTCACAATTTGTCTTTAAAATAAGAAGAGAACAAAATAACATCCTTCAAATCCAAATCCCTCACTGCTCAACACGACTCAAAAGATTCTACAAACTCCAAAGTCACATAAGTCCTAAATCACATCCAATCAAAACAAGATCTATCATGTCTATGCATATCATCCAAATTAAAATGTGCGTCCATATCACGCAAAGTACTCTTTTTTAGGACAATTTGTACATTATTTATTCCAATTGTGCTTCGCAAGAGACGCCTTATAACCCAATCCAAATAGAACTCACCTTCCATATACACAATCTCTATAAGTCTTAACCGATCACAACGAAACTTTTGAATTTCTCCCAAATTTACATCCAGCTCTTTTTCAGTGTGATCCGGATTCTGTGGAAAACAGTAACAAAATTACACAATTTATCATTTATTGAAGTTAATATTGGAATAATGATTCAAGATAAAGCTTTATGGTAATATTTTATATGTAAAGTACCTCACAAGTGTGCTCATCGTGGAATAAAGTAAGATTCTCCAATTTAGGACAACACATAATGAAAGTGGACACTAAACCAAAATCACAATGCATACAGCCTCTTTCAAGAGTCAATTTCTTCAAGTTATGAAATGTTCGGCAATTTGGTAACTCTCCTTCTAATACTTCCTACAAGAAACACGTCAAAAAGGCATTTTCAATACTTCACTAAATGAAAATCCAAAAAGAAAAAAAATATATTTCAATAGAGCAAAATTTGATTTGCGTATAATTTGAAATACATACCTTCAACACGCCGTAAGCTTCCATGTGAAGATTCTCCACGCCTAAAAGGCTACTAACAACTTCGCAATTGTACAGCTCGAAATCCATTTCTTTATGGAAGTGGATTTTTGCCTTCTTAACCCTAGAAATATCCTCTAATTTGGCACTGCACTCCAAATGCCCCCAAATGTATAGATACTCAACACAAGGTGCCGAAATATAAAACATCGAAGGTAAGAAACTACAACGGTCTAAGTATAGTTGCTTCAAGAAATGAAGAGAGATATTATTTTGCATCATCACATTGCAACTCAAGCTTAGACTTTCAAGATTAGGGCATCCGGAAATGAGTCTCTCAACACAATCACCTCCCATATTTACATTCTCAATGTGCAGGTTTTTTAGCTTTGGGAGGAATATAATATTTGGCATAATAAACACAACATCATTATTAAAATGCCCAAACACCAAATCCATGCAAAGATCCTCTAAAGACTCACAAGTGAAAAGGCGATCTAGCAAGTTAAAGCACTCACATCCACATAAAACTATCTTCTTAACATTATGCTTTAAGGCATAACGGATCCACATGTTACTAAGACCCGCCCACATTTCGTTAAGACCCGATATTTCAGAATTGCAAGCTAATTTTGTGTGATGGAGCCTGAAGAATTGCACGGCGGTAGAATTATCACGCAGGTGTAGAAACATGCTGACGAAATTCTGAAACCTCTCAAGGTCTTCACGATTGAGATTATAATTGGAGTACCTTTTCTCAATGGGATTTCGGTCTTGTACAAAGTCATCACACTTGAAGGCTAAACATGGTATGAAGGTCCATAAATTACGCCATCTCTTTGAGACTACACATGTTTGTACAGCCTCTCTTGGTTTTAGAAAGGATAGGATTGTTATGAGAATTGCATCAGGCAAATTGCTTAGCCTGTCAGGATCGGTATTGCTTGTCATTTTGGGGTTTAGGGTTTAGAGTCTTAGAAATTGTAAAGAGCTAAAGGCATTGCTTCAAACACTTGATCTGCACAAGGAATGGATGGGTTCGCTCTCTGCCAAGTGAAAACAACAATAGTAGATGTTATAAGGATATAAATTACTTGCTTAATTAAGATAAATGGACATGATGCTGCTATTGCATTTCTGATTATCTTCTAAATTCTGAATTTACAACAAAGCAGATAGATCAAAATTCAAAACAACTAACTTAGCCAAAACTTCGCTCTTCTTGAATTCTTGATAAATTGAAAATGAGCTATTTATATTCACAAATCCAAATTAACTCCAAATCACAATGAGGTTTACTTAGGTTGGTTCCCACACAATCACAATTTCAAACCCAATAAAACTAGAATCTAAATGAGAGAGAGAGAGAGACAGATCAAACGGCGAGGTGAGAAGAGGAGGTCTCGTCAGCTGGAAACTGAGCTAGAACTCGTACAGTCTCACTCTTGCTGGAGCTTTTCGATGCTATTCTCCCTTTTTCTCTTTTCGTTGGAAAACGGAGCAGATTCATAACATCAGGTCCAAAAGGAGGATTAGTATTTCAACAAGTCTCAGTTTTAAGGAGAGTAGGCCTAAAGTATTAACACCAATTAAAAAAGCCCAATATGTTTTTTTAGTGTGAAAAGCATTTTAGAGTCTGGGATTTCATATTTCAAGCAAGAAAACCTACCTCTAGAAACTGGATTTTCGTTCTTCATTTTGTTAAAACACCCTCTTACATTACAATAATGTGGGAATTACCATATCTACCCTTCCAAAAACTCACAATATCATATTTACCCTTACAATTGTTTAACCCTTACAAATGTCAAATATATCATATTTACCCATCCATTAAATTTCACCATTAAAATTAACTTATGAACGGGAGAGAGATGCTTTGAATGTAGCGTATAAAATAATACAGCTCATGAGTTGAAATTCCATTAGCGTCAAGTAATGGAACTAGGACCTTGGGTCTTCTTAATTCAGACCAAAAGCAAAAATGTGAAGTATATTTTGTCTTTCTTTTTCAGAGATATCGTTGATCCATACTCTCTTGAGCCAAAAAGAGTGGAAGAATGGTTATTTCATTACATAGCTAAGAACCTCAGTGTGGCACCGGAAAATTCATTGAAATATTCAAAGATCACCCTCAAGGGTTGAGATTTAGCTACTACCGGCCTTGCCAGAGGGCCGATGAAGTTATCGGCCTTTCGCCAAACTCATATCCGTATGGAGTAATACTTTTGATTCAAATAAACAACGTTCAGCACATGCAAATAAGATAGAATGGTGAATGGATCGCAATCAATGCATTACCTAGTGCTTTTTTTTTTTTGTGTGGCAATGTTGGTGATATAACTGAGGTAAATCTTGTCTTCTCTTTGAACTTCATGTACGGAATATAAATAGTGCATACATTTTACAAAAGATAGAAAATAATGTGTAAATTTAAAGTATGTGACATACTGCTCGACATTTCCAATTAATTTTTTTTATCGAACTATATTAAAAGGCGACGCCCCCAAAATCCGAGTGTACCGTATAAGATAACATAAGATGAGATAGAAGAGTAACGGCTCAATTTATCTGAAGATAAATACTAAAAATGATACTTTGAAAATTCTCTTTTCAATAAAGAAAATGGAGAAGAAAATTATACAATCTTTTATATGTGCACATCATCTTTATATGCATTTTTTTTAAAGGAAGCAAAGGTATCCTTAATTTGAATACCCATGAATCAGATTAATCAAAACTCAAATTACAACGTTCACCATTACAATATATATACACCACTAGTCCAGTTGGTTGTTAAATGAAAAATAGACTGATTACTACGTAACCATAAACTAACATCCAATTTTACTCGCCAGAAACATTCCTCGACTTGCGGTTGAACTCCTTGGAATAAATATGTATTTTTATTTTGAGTTTCACAGGTTTTAAGCAATGGTTATTCGTATATACAAAAGTATAGAACACAGAGCCACAATAAACGCAGAGCATATGCGAATGTCCATAGTGGCATTTCAGCGTACGGTCTGGATCAACATATTACACTACAACAGTTTCCAGGAGATGGAAAGATAAATTTCAAAACTATATATCAGCAATCAAGAGTTCATAAAAATGTTCTTTGCAACGCAATTAGATGGTAAGAGCCAACTAGGACATGCTAGCGCTCTAAACCAAGTTTTAATGGCAACTAGTGGATTTGTGTTTAAAATATGAAAACCTGTTTAGTTGTTTAATGGTTGGTGATTTGCTTGAGGTTCAGTTTGGGTACATGTAAATTTAATCTTTGAATTACATCAAATAAAATTGTGTGTTGAGGAGATGCCAAATTAGCAGATCCTCATATAAATTTGTGCAGATCAGTAATAGCAACTTCTCGCTCGTATGTGGTTGGACTGAGTCCAATAGTGAGTACAAGATACAACTTAACCCATTTTCTTGGTGAATTATTGACAATACCCCCTCTAATTGAAAAACAATCAATATTGTATTTTTTTTGGAAGAAACCAATCAATATTGCATTCAATGCTAATATTATAACTATTTGTATTCTCTTTCTATTTAGCATATTGTACTTTTTGTTTAAGTCAGACAACTGGTTTTATCAATCTGAATTGGAATAACTACTGCATAATTGATACTTTGCTCCATTCCTTATGAATGACACCCCGATTACTACACAACATCAATATGTTATGCTCTTCCAAATGACCCATTTATGCACCTAGGAAATTTTTTGAATAAACCCAAACAGAACATCTCAATTTTATATTTACATCATCTTATCAGCACACAATCACCGTTTTGTGGTTAAAAAATGATCAAGTCCTTATTCCCGATTATCTCTATCTTATCAACCACCCTAACAGAGCCTTATATATCACCATAGCAGCAACAATATACCATAATTCAACATACAAAATCAAAATTAATAAGGAAAAGACCCAGTTAACTTAATATGATCAAGAGTTGCTCTAAGCCCATATTTATCAACTGCTTTAATTCCAAGCCAAAAACCATCACCAGAAGTTGAAGAGGAATCAGATTCAATTTGATATTTTAAAAATTCACCAAGTTTCTTATCAAAATCAGGTCTACAGACCCCCTGTTTTATGTTGGTATTGGTAGCTACGCCAGATGTTTTCTTAGACTCCAACTCCAGCCACATATAAGCGAGAACTTGGCAGATTCCTTCTTCTACCACTGGACTAAGAGATCTATATCCTGAAATTAAAAAAATATATATTGTCTTTTTAAATTTATTCACCTAATTTAGAATAATTCATTAATTTGAACATTATTAGAAATTACCTTCAAGCCGGAGCCATGCATGCATCATCTCATGAGCCAGTAAAGAGCCAGTCAACAATCTACATATGAAACATAAATTATATTTTTGTTCAAATATGCTTCGATGAATATAAGGACTATAACATATCAGGATACTGAAACTTCTAGAAGAACTTGAGCCTAGAAAATTAATTATAATTTGATGAAAAATCTTTAAATGAATCAATTAATTTATACCTTGGAAGCCCAAAAAGGAGAAAAATAGTTGCATCTTCACACCCGCGTACGAGTCTTTGAGATCGTCTTACAATTTCTATGATTTTATCTCCAGGTCCATTAACTGGTGCCCTCACAATCTGAAATTTAATTTATCGAACTAGTTTTCAAATAATATGTGCTTAATAATGTTTTTTGTATATAACAAATTTGAAAATATACAATTCTGCAAGTTCCGACAGTCTGCTCCTCATAAAGAGAACGACGCATTCTTTTTGGAAGTTGACAATCCTCCTGTATTTGAATTCAAAATAAATAAATAAAAATAAAGATATGAACCCATTTGTCATACATTTTTCTTGTTATTTTTAGACTGTAAAATTACAAGTCAAATCAAGTGATTATCCGATGTATCATACTCAATACTTCAGTGTACAATATACCAATGTAAATATATAATTTATCTATACGCTTTTAAACTTTTTTCTGTATAACATCACGACATAATGTATTTACATGGCAAATTTCTACAAACTTCAAAAAAATGAAATAGTATTTTCGAAAGAAATAGATTTTGATATTTACCTCTTGTCTCTTAACCAATAGAAATGGAATTTGTTGTTCAAACTTCATATTCAATCTCTCAAAGAATTCCTGTATATTAGAATTAAGTGACCTTCCTCCTCCATGGTTTATAATTGAGGATTTTACACATTCCAAACAAAGTTTTCTGCCATCATGTAATGTTTTATATTTCATATCCATCGGCTGCATTTAAGAAATAAAATATTAATATATAAGATGATAGAAGTCATGTATATTACAGGCTTCACATAACCGCCGCATGATGGACAACATCCAATCTATTGTCCTTATATATCATTTTGAACTTGTTTACATTTTGGGATTTTTTTTTTGTAAAACTGTCCACATTTTCTTGATTTATTTTTATAGTATGTATATAGTTCTGTCTCACATCCATATTTTGATGGAAATGAGTTTACTCACGACTTATAGGTTCATGTGTTTTACATTCAATTACTAGGCCATGAGACTATTTGCTTGATATTGTTTAAACCTCTCAATATTCGTTGAAACTATGATTTTAGGACTAAAACCACCCTCTACAGCCCAAATGAAAATTTTAACCCATACCATAGAGAACTTAGTTTTGGAGAATGGAGGTTTTTTACATTACGTTTTTTTTAAAATTTCTCTACTAAGTAAACAATAGAAAATGATATTATATTTTCATCAAACTACATATGAAAATCAATAATGTAAAAAAAGTTAACATTCTTTTTTTTTTAATTCAAGTGAGGAGGATTATTTGAAAGAAAGAAAAAAAATTATTCTTAGCAAGTCTCGAATCCACAACCTTTTGGCTGATGGGATGATGATATCTTTACCGCTTGATCTAGTAAGTTTTGAAAAGAAAAAAAAATGATATGTGTATGAAGCAATTTTGTGTCCATCATCAGGTCATTTTGTTTGGAAAGATAAAAGAGGTTGCAAACCTCCATTCGTCCACAACTGCAACAACTAGGAGTACCGTCTTGCTTGTGCGAAGCACAGTATTGCTGCATCCAAAATCCATGCGTGATATATTCTATCGACCCTTTTTTATTTTCTGGTATCTGAAATGAAAATTAATAAAAACAAAATTTTAATTAAAGAAAAGATAAGTTGTCATTTTACTCCAGGGAAAAATAAAATAAAATAAAGAAACCGAATAATAGATACTCACAATGCTATTGCACACGTCACATATCGGGTCATAGAGCATCTCGAAGCACGACTTGTGATAGGGCTTGTCATCAAGCATTGGAAACTGTGCCAAGACAACACAGTTTTCTTATATTTTACTAAAATTTAGAGTCATAATTCAATGACAGTACTGGATACCCTTGTAAAAAGCAAATGATATCATATAAAACTCTGTAAGTATGGAAAAATATCCCCATTCTCCTTTTCTCACACTTTAAAGTTTTGTAGTTTTGCAAGAAGGAATAATTTCAATGTACCATACAAAATATTAAAATATCATGCATATCACTACAGAACTGAAAATATCACAGATACATCTATAAAAGATCAATGCTCCTCCACTAATTATTTTCAGCAAAGTACCTAAACTACCGCCCAACCTCCTTTCTTTATGTATATATCACAATTCCTAAGATAGTCAAGTAAAGCCCGTTTCTGCCTTTCCAGAACCAAATGGTATAAAAAGAGATTTTCATGTCTATAAAAAGAGAACCAAATGGTATATGTTTGAGATTTAGTAGGGATACACATGAAATTGCACTAAATTTTTTAATAAAAAATCCATTGAAATATATTTTTAGAAAGGAGGTTTTTACTATATTTGCGCAAATTACAAAAAATTGTAAATTTTAACTTGAACTTTTTATTTTGATTTAATTTAATAGCTCAGCAGGCTACCGCCTGCTGCAGATTCAATTAAAAAAAAAGAAATATATTTTTAACTATCTCAAGATACAAGCATCAAAAACACTATCTCAAGATACAAGATAACCAGATAGGTTTGTTAGAGATTTTGCAAGAACATAGCATAACTAGTATTACTATCCTTAATTTCAAGATACTTTGTGCATGTTCTATAAAAGACGGACTGGTAAATATTGCCATTTATGCATCAGAAAGAAAGTTACCATTGTGAACTATTTCATTATTTTATTTTGGGTATTTAGTTGCATCGTAACATTTGACCTATATTCAAGTAATAAAAAAGCAACAAATAGAGGAATGAAAACTAAAATATAACATTGAAATTTATTATGTTTTTCTAATAACCTTATGATCGAAGATATGTTCTCTGCAGAAGGAGCAATCAATTGAATACATTGCAGGTCCTAGGTCCAGCAAAGGAAGCTGAAAACTGGGCATCAAATTGATCTCTCCCTGTCTGGCATAATTCTTATTTTTATTCCCAATGTTGGAGCTCAAAAACGGACCATGACCAATCACACTCTTACGCCCCACATATTTCCTAATTAATTAATTAATTAATTAATCAATTAATTAATTATTTTATTGATTTTTTCATCACACAATACAAGCAAAAGATAACATAATTGGATGTATTGCTTGTATGTAAAAATGACTATAAGATTGGATGAAACAACATCTATTTACAAAAAAGCCTCAATAAAACATAGCTAGTCAGTTATAAGTTCCCAAATAAGTTCAAACAAATAAAAGGGAAAATCATTTATATATCAAATGCTAAGATTGTAATCCTTGGAAAATCTGAAAGAATTTTTCTGAATTTAACTAAAAAATTTATTGGCACATACTTAATGTAATCTTCTTTCTTCATAATGTGAAGACGCTTGGCGCTCTCTCCATATGCTTTCCGTGGCACCATTAAATGCAAAATGTCCTCCTAGATTGGATGATATAAATGTCAAATTTTGCTCAAGTTAAAGAACTGCTTCTTCTAACCAGTATAATAAAAGTTATTTTAATACTATTTTTGTACATAAACGAGACAACAAAACAATGTGCATATGCATGCTGTTTGGGGTTTCAATTAGAATGCTACGATGGATAGGAGTGTTCATTTGGTTTGGTTTATTTGGTTATTTCGGTTCTTTGATCAATTCGGTTTGGTAAGGTTCGGTTTTATTTGAGTCGTTCGGTTATACCAGTTTGGGTCAGTTTTTGTTGATAAAACTGAATAATTCGAATCCATTGAAATAATTGTTTTCGTTTCTTATTTTGCTAAGTTATAATACTTTAAACTTAAATACATATTTATTAATTAATATAATCATTATTTAAAATTTGTTAATTTTGACTTAATATTATTCATATTTCGTTCTAATTCGGTTTAACCGAATAACCGAAATAAAACATGTTTATTCGGTTCGGTCCAAAATTCGGTTTTGATTAATTTCAGTTCGATGCAAATTTTGGTCGATTCGGTTTAGTTCTGTTTGATCTTATTCAGTCAGATTTGAACCGAACCAACCAAATGAACATCCCAAACAATGGATATACAATATACATGATTAGTAGTGTAATCTTCGATATAAAAATATGGGAAGCTAAATTAATGGTTACCAATATTAGAGATGACAAGATATCAATTTATAATATGGGAAGCTAAATTAATGGTTACCAATATTAGAGATGACAAGATATCAATTTATAATATGGGAAGCTAAATTAATGGTTACCAATATTAGAGATGACAAGATATCAATTTATAAGGATCATAAAAAGCAGCTCACTAAAGATTGCATGAAATAATAACCATTTAAAATTTATTTTTAAAATAGTGAGTAATACTTGGAAACGATATGGTGAACAATTAGAAGCAAAAAAAATTCCTATAGTACATCATCTACCTCTTCTCGGAAGCCCATTTTGTGTAGCACGCTAAAGCTGAAAAACAATGAAATATTAGATTATTAGTGATGTGAAATAGACATGAAAACTCTTAGAATGGTTTAATCAAGCTTCAAAGAAATGGAGAATTGGTAAGCATATATTTCCCGAAAAGTATTGACCAACATGAAAAGAAACATAAAAGAACTGAAATATTAGAGCCTCAATAAAACTAACTAATCCCGCTGCAAGTTCCAAATTAAGCAAAAACAAAAACAAAAAAACACTTGCAAGTATCTGCTAACAAGCTATTCTGATTGATTTTAACTAATAAAATTGATGGCACATACCAACTGTAATATTCTTTCTTGAAACTGTCTGAAAGGCAATCTAGTTTGGGGCATTGAATTAACCTTATCTTCTTAAGAGAACTAGGCCATGATAAATTGTTAACATACAAAAGCTCACTGCAATGACCAATTTCCAACTTTCTAAGCAATGGCAAATTTTTCAACAAGTTAAGGGAAGTATTGTTCAGACCATGGAGTTTCAATGACTCCAGTGAAGGAAGGTAAGGAATTTCTGGTAATTTAATGCAGTTAGTGATCGACATTTCAACCAGAGAGCAAAAAAAAGGTATATTTCTTAACAATGGGCAGTTATTGATAGATAGAGAGTTAAGGCGAGGAAAATCCCCAGACCTTATCTCGGGCCATTCTTTCAACTCATACATCTCCCATATTTTCAGTTGCTCTAGAGATGGAAACTTATTTTCATTCTCTATAATAGAGTTGGAATCCGGGAACTCCATTTCCTCAACACCATAGAACTTATGTATACTCAGATTCCTAAGTGAGGGCAATGACCCAAGAGGCGGAAACACACTGCAATTAAGGAAATTGTCTAGTACAATGGAAACCAATTTGGAGAAGGATCGATTTTCCATCCAAAAAGGAAACTGGTACCCCGCATAATTTCGAATGATTAGACCTCGAAGGGTGTCACTTGGCTGAAGGCTTTTGAGAACTTGTGTTGCAGTTTCTGCATCCTCGTCACCTTCTTCATATGTGGTGTTCTCACAACCCCATTGCAGAGACAAAGTCTCAAGGTAGCCTTTCCCCATCAAATTGGCCTTTTTAGCATCTAGAGAACCCTTCACATTCTCAATTCCAGAAATCCAAAGACTTCCTTTAAGGCTATTCAAATAGTTCAACTCTTCAATTCCACAATGCATCTCATCACTTCCAACATTAAATGTTGCCAAAGACTGGAGCTTAGTCAATTTCCCGATTCCAACGGGCATGCCCACAAAACCTTTTTTTTTCGTCACATCAAGATGGCAGAGGTTAATCATTTCTGACATACATTCCGGTAATTCAACCAGATTATTACAGCCTTTCGCTTCAAGAGTCTGAAGATAAATTAAGTTACCTATTTCTAATGGAATATTCTTAATTTTTGTCTTATTGAGACCCAGGTACTCCAAGCTCCTTAGCAACCCAACAGAGTTGGGTAATTCCCTTATACCAGTATTACTCAAATCCAATGTTTTTAAGCTTCTAAATTTCACAAAAAGATCATCCAATTCAACAAGATTTACAATAGGGGAAAGAATACTATTATGTTGAAAAGCTGATCTGTTAATTACAAGAAAGGACAACAAGTCCTTAGCATTTTTTGTTATGGTATAAGGTGAGATAATCTGATACTCCAAAGGAACAAGCGAGAAATGAGAAATCATCTCTGGTATACCTTGCAAAGGATCCTCAAATCTAAAGCATTCCTTCATAGAGGTATTTTGGGCCATATCATGGATGAGTTCATGCATCACAAACTTTTCTTCTTTTGCATCATGTAAAGGTGAATGCTCAAGAAAAGATCGACGGCACAACTCATCAAAGTATTGCATGCCAATATCCTCAAGATCCCCGCCTACCACTGGTTCAATCAAACCTTGTGACATCCATAAACGAACCAACTGATGCTTCAGGAAAATATACTCCTTTGGAAACAAAGAACAATAAGCAAAACATCGCTTTAAATGTGCAGGCAAAAATTCATAACAAACCCGCAACACTTCCTCTCGTCCTAATTTTTCCATATCCCAAAAATCACTTTCAGAAACATCTCTCCACCATCTTTCCACTAGTGAGCAGTTTAAGAGCCCACTAAGCATTTTTATATGCAAGATTTTTTTTGCACACTTGCCCAAAAGATTCTCACCTATCATTTCTAAAGCGGGATAAGCATTTGGATCATGGTCAGAAAAGGTTTTTGCACGAAATATTTTCTGATAATACGCATCCGGTAGACACTTTAATTGATAACAGTGAATGGCTCCCATGACATTAGCCACTTCATTTCTCTGTGCGGTAGCCAGTACAACACTTCCTTTCGCTGCACCACTAAGGAGCATCCATATATTATTCCAAAAAAATTTCTCCCCTCTCTCTACCGCATCCAGTAAAAACAGTATCTTCTTATTAATCAGTTCATCCTTCAAAATGCCCTCAAGGGTTTCTGGCTCGGTAATATCACAGGGGGAACTTGTTAACGACTCTATTATATCCTTCATTAGCCTCTTTTGATCACAGTTCTCTGAAATGCGTATAAACAACCTTCTCTCAAAGGCATCAAACACCCTTTTGTCATTGTTAATGAGGTGAAGCATTGTAGTCTTTCCAATGCCATTTGGACCAACTATGCAAATGACAGTGATAAATTGGCTGTTATAATCATGTGACAATAGCAACTTGATCAAATGCCTCTTCTCAGTGTTCCTACCATATATAAGTGATCCATCACGCAACAAACTTACTTCAGAAGACATAATCTTTCAAAACCTAAGGAAGAAGAAAAAATTAGATCTGTTAAGCAAAATTAAACACGATACTGCTATGAGTTCAGGTTTTCCGGCGCAAAAGGTTAGGATCTAAGGCATTTTCCTTATTTGCTATTATTTTAACTCTTCCAAGGGTAATACGACAATTAAGAGTTCAACACAGCATGCTTGTTGTAGCTTGTTTAAAATACATTTTAATCATGCAAAACCAAGTGTTCTTGAAAACAATCATATGTTACAGTTCCATAAAACCATTAATCACAGTAAGAAACAAAAATCAAACTATTAGTTGGTGTTCATGAACATAGTATTTGTTTTATAGAATGCTCAGGGATGTTTCTCTCCATGCACAATTCCAACATGAGTTTAGTAAACACAAAAATAACTGTAAAAAGAAATGATTGAGCATCATGAAGTTATAGCGAAATGAAACAGCTCAAAGAAGTATATCTTAAATAATATGTTTTGTTTTTAAATTGACGCAAATTACATGAAACATTTTTTTTTTTTGAGAAACATAGATATAATCATTTGATTTTTAAATTTAGTATTGGCCAATAATGCAAGATGAAATTTCTGTATTAACAAATCTCTTTGATTTAACTTGGAAGGGTGGTCTATCCCACCCCATTCCATCCAAACAAACGTGGTTTAAATTGGAAGAGTAAGATGAAAGAGTGGAATTAAATTAGCCTCTTCCGTGGGGTAATGAAATTAGCCTTTTCTATGGAATAAGCACAAATTTAAGAGCTAAGGAGATACCAATATTGAGAGATGCATAAAAAGGAGAGACCAATCTTGAGAGATGCATAAAAAAGGAGGCACCGATCTTGAAAGAAGACACAATATTGAGAGATGCATAAAAAGGAGATACCAATCTTGAGAGATGCATAAAAAATGAGGCACCAATCTTGAGAGAAGACACAATATTGAGAGATGCATAAAAAGGAGACACCAATCTTGAGAGATGCATAAAAAAGGAGACACCCATCTTGAGAGAAGACACAATATTGAGAGATGCATAAAAAGGAGACACCAATCTTGAGAGATGCATAAAAAAAGAGACACCCATCTTGAGAGAAGACACAATATTGAGAGATGCATAAAAAGGAGACACCAATCTTGAGAGAATCATAAAAAAGCATAAACAGATCTTGAGAAAAGACACCAATATATAGAGATGCATAAAAAAGGAGACACCGATCTTGAGAGGAGGCACCAATCTTGAGAGACGCAAAAAAATGTAATCGACAAAGAAAGAAAAAGGAGATAGGCCAACAAACGATGAAGCATAAAAGCTAAATGGATCAGAGAAATAGAAAAACTAATTAGAACCTGGCAATAGGATATGGATTCTTCGAAGAAACTGACACTGGAGATTGAACTGCAGTACTACAAGTGATCAGAAAGACGTTAAGTTCTTTTCTTTGCACGAACTGTGAGCAGCGAAGGGAGGATTTCAGATCTGGTGATCGATAGTTGACTTCGATAGTCACCTACTACAGGGTCCTCTTGGGCTGAAAAACAGCCTATATTTATTAATGTAATGTTAGGCCTCCATTTGGTTCAAAATAGGCCTAGAAATGTATGTTGATTGGGGTTTTATCCCCAAATTTGTGAACATCAAGGCCCAAAATGTCATTTCCGGTTTTCCTTTTTCAGTGTTTGGTCTAGCTATTTGTTCTCTGTATAAGTTGGGTTTAGTCTTTTTTTATTTTATTTTATTTTATTTTATTTTATTTTATTGATATAATGTGGTTTTAGTCTTTGTATTCTTTTTTTTTACTAACAAAATCTCAGCCTACGGTGTCGAGGGGAAAAAACCCACTCCTATTAGTTTGTAATGGAGGAACACCAAGTGATGGAATTGATGCTTTGGCAAATATTATTTATTAACTGGAACCAAGTTTCAATAGTAACAATAACAAGCAAAGACAAGCTGAAGCGATGCAATTGATGTTTTGTCAAATATTATTCAAAAAAATTGAAGTTTGTATGATATAAAACAATACATTCTGTTAATAAAAGCAATCGACGTCCTCTATTATTTGATGTCATGAAATTTAAGCCCATGATTTATCGTTTCTTGAGCAGTCTACTCAATCTACTAACCTAGGGATATTGACACGTTTTATAAGAAGTTACACAAATTCAGATTAGTACGTACATTCCTCAACATTCTCCTACAAAATGTAAAGTATACCTTGCTTAATACTAGAAAAACGAAAATTCAATCAAAAGAAACATAAAAAGTTATGAAATCTACATCTTGAATAAGAAAGGTTGAAACAACACAAATCTTTTACTGTTCAAAAGTATGCTATTAACTCTCCTAATTCGCTACTATTCTTTATTACAAAAGGAAGAAATAAAAAAAAGAAAAAAAATGGTCTTGCACCTATCAGTATTTCTTGCCGCAACCTTAAATATAAAACATAAGACAAACTAAATGATATCATAACTTCATTGTCAAATTAACAAACAGCTAAGAAAGCTGGGTCAAATAGAAATCGAAAGTATGATTTTTCATCAAACATTTGCTTTGCAATTTGGTCAGTGGCAACTTCACATACTTGTAAACCGGAAAAAAGACAAAAGGAAACATAATCACCATGCTTAGGAGCTTTTGCCAAGTTTCCAGGAGGAGAAGCTGTGTAAGCTCATAAACCTTTCTACTATTAAGTAGACTGATGAGTCATCCATAATCTTTAGTAATCTGAAAAAAAAAACACGATCACATTTATGAATGAGTTCGAACATGTAGATGCTTCAGATGCTAATTGGGTGTACCAGCAAGGTTTCTTCAACTATGTAGTTGCAAGAGCATTGCTTCTTGTTTGGCTGGACCAAGCCTTCCCGATTTCCTATTAAGAAACAAACAAGTAGGCATTGCTCTGAAGTTAGAAAAATAATGTTATGCATCTTGGAAAGCTATCAAATACATGAGTACACAAAATACCTTATAAGAATCAAAGGCTTCTTCTTCAAATCTATGTCCGCATTCTGAAAGAACCAGATACAAGGAGCAATCAACATTCATCGGAGAACTTGGCTCGTAACATGAGAGATTCAACGATGGGCATCTTATCACTTTGAGATTGATTAATGACCGAATCCGAGGGAGAGAAGTCAGCTTTTTACAATTATTCATAGCTAGATATTTCAAGCAAGGGAAATCTCCACTCTCCACACCACTCCACTCCTCCCATGCATCCATCTTCTTGAAAACCAATGATTCCAACACCTGAAACCCTGGACCATAAAAACTGTTAGTGTTAGTTTTGCCACAGAACTCGGAACCAATACACTTCAACTTTTCCATGGACTGTATGATAAGATGCTTGAGAGACGGAAGTCGGCCAATAGGTGGTAATTTTTCGATTCCTTTGCAATCCTTAAGATTCAGAGCAACCAATTTCTTTAAATATACAGCCCAAAGCCATGAGGGAAAATTGGTTCCATAAAAACCTTTGATAATCAGCTCTTCTATATTTGGGTGAGGTCGAAGTCTTCCCAGCACATCTGAAACTATTTCCTCTTCCTCTCTAGTAGAAATATGAGAATCAACCATAGACCACTCTAGTGTCAATTTTTGCAATTTGGCCTTGTTCACCAATTTGGCCTGTTTTGCAAGTTGTGCAGAACTTACACTTTCAATTCCCATTATATGCAGTTCTCCTCTAAGGTTGACCAAACTGCCCAATTCCTCTATTCCACAAGCATCATTTTTCCTTAGAACAACGAACATTGGGAGTGTTTGAAGTTCAGTCATTTGCCCCAAGCCACACGGCATCAGCAAACTACAAGTCTCTAATAATGGTAAATAGAGGTGCCGCAAGCTAATCAAGAGCTTGATTCCCACAGGTATCTCCTCAAGATAATTACAACGCCTCAGATTCAGTGTTTGGAGGTTAAACAGACCACCTATAGCCTCGGGTAGTGTTCTGATTCCCGTATTCTCCACAGAAATATACCTCAAGTGTATCAGGTTTTCTATTGGTAAAATTTGAATGTCAGTGTTGCTCAAATCCAGAACCCTTAAGCCTTGGAGTTTCATAAAGAGGCCACGAGGAAGCTTCATGCGCAAAGAAATTCTCTCTTGCTCGTTTCCAGCAACAAACAAAAAAGTACGTAGTTCCTGGCCACCAAAACAATCCAATTGGATTTCCTCCATAGAGTGTGACTCTTGTGGAACTAATGATGAGTGCCTAGTCTTCTCATCTATCATGTGCAGCTTATTATCTTCTGTTCTATTGAATTCTATACCCGAGACATCTTGAGCGAGTTCATGATAAAGCTCGTGCATCACAAATCTTTCTTCAGTGGGGCAATGAAACGGTGCATGCTGGAAAAAGCATTTCTTTACCAGATCATCAAAGCAATTGCCACCAATTTCCTCAAGACTAGATGATCCGTGAGCTTGAAAAAACCCTTGTGCAGCCCATAACTGCACCAACACATCTTTGTGGAAAATATAACCTTTCGGAAAAAGGGAACAGTAAGCAAAGCATCGTTTGAGATGCAATGGTAAACAGTCATAACCAACCCTAATAGCTGGTGTGACCTCATTTTCGAGCCAAAAAGAGTTCTCCGAGACCTTAATCCAATGATTCTCGTTATATGATATGCTTAGGGCAGCGCCAATTGCCTCAGCAGCCAACGGCAACCCTTTGCACCTGGCTACAGCCGTTTTACCAATCTCTACCATATTTTGATCCAAATTGGTTTGTCGGCCAAAGAAAGCTCTTTCACTGCATATCAACCAACAAATATCATCAGATAAACAACTCAAATGGAACCTCTTTTGACCAAACATCTGACTAACCCTTATGCTCCTCGTAGTTACTATAACCTTGCTCCCTTTCTTACCGCCATTAAAGGGGGCCTGCAAGTTATTCCAATTATTTAGGTCCTCATCCCACATATCATCAAGAACTAGCAGGAATTTCTTTCCTTTCAAATGGCCCACAATTGTGCGATGAAGGGGTTCTAGTTCATAAACATTACGAGTGACATTCTCAATAGTCTGAACGATTTTCCGCGCAACATCGATAACACCACTTTGTTGTGACACCCACACCCAAATTTTAAGATCAAAATTTGATTGGACGATCTCTTCTTGGTACACATGCTGCGCAAGGGTTGTCTTCCCAATGCCTGCCATTCCGACTATCGGAATGACGGAATAGCGAGGTTCATCGATGTTATCATCAGACAAGAGTAAGCCAATGACCTTTTCCTTCTCGTTATTTCTGCCGTGAAGCTTGCTTTTGATGAGTGAGCTTCTTTGAATAAACCGAGATGGCTGGGGCCGCCTTTCAACATCTGCTCCGAAGTGGAGAGCATTACGATGCCTAGCGATCTCCTGGTACCTGTGCAATTCCTCTAGTCAATTCAAAATAAATTTTGATAGTAGAATGGTTTGAACTGCCTGAGTAGTTTAAGTTTACAAATTACTGTTAGTAACTTTTGACCAAAGAAATTTGGACCGCTGCATGTTAAAGAACAAATTAGGTAGGAATGATACATACCAGAAACCAAAACAAATAATATCTTATTCGCCATTATGAAATGTTAGGCATTTTTAAATATATGAATTTATCCTAGTATGGCTGCACATACTTGCTCTTCTAATTTTTTTGATAAAATTGGACCCTACTACTTGCATATATCCAGAGGATAGATGAAGATTGAAGAGTGAACAGCATTATCAACTACTTTTAAACAATATAAAAAATTAAAACAATACACTTTTTGGCTTAATCCTTGGTATATTTGGTTGTTTCATAAGATTTAAGAGGACTAAGCAATGTGGAATAATTGGTGAACAGTCAATTCAAATCAATTCATTTTCTTAAATAGAAATAAAATAAAAGGCCTGATGAAGATGGAATATCTGGAGAGAATGAAGATGAAAGTACAAATTTCATGAGTATATATCAAAGTGGGTTTGAGCTTCTCAGACTTAGCTATGTCGATTTAACATGATTGAATATCCAAATTTCATGAGTATATATCAAAGTGGGTTTGAGCTTCTCAGACTTAGCTATGTCGATTTAACATGATTGAATATCTCGTGATAGCACCCTACATACTGTTTTGGTTCTTTCTATTTTTTTTCTTCGTACATACTATTAGTGTATTATTTACCTAGTTATCTCCTCTAACCCCTTATACGCCTCTACTTGTTTCTTCCCCAATCAAATCCCCAATTTAGTTCATTGCCAATTATACCCAAATCAGTCAAGAACTTACACGAAGATTATCTAGACTCTAGTAAGTTTCAAATGATGGATGAAATACAATTAATTGGGAGTTTAACTGTTAATAGTTCCAAATGATGAATGTAAGCCTTTGAACCTCCCCGGATTATAAAAAAAGATACAGGCATACTACTAGCATACCTGTCAGTTATCGTCTCGATCCTTTCCTCCAGCGAACTGGAAAGAGAAGGAAACAAGGAATGATGCATGCGCTTCCGTTTCCCGGTCCAAGAATAAATCAGTTCATTCTTGAACTGCGCAAGACGGGTCACCCTCAGCCATTCAAACTGAATCTTCTCCACAACATCCTCCGCGCAGTACTCGATGTACCTCAGCTCCCTCACCCACAACCGGTCGAAATCATCGGACAAGGACAGGTCGTCAGCTCTCTTGAGCGCCGCACGGATCGCCTCCAGATTCATTTCCAGCTTGAAGAGCTGCCTTTTGTCGATCACCGCTGTCTCTGACGAGTCATGATCGAACGGGTCGCGCTGAGGGAGATTCAGGGCGAGGTTCTTGCACGTGTGGAGGAAAAATCCGACTGCTTTCAGGGCGACCTTGAAGGCCGAGTCTTGCTCTTGGTTGTTCTCCATTAGAGGTTGGTGGCAGAGAGATGTAAAGCAAACTAAGTTAGTTGACTTTAGAACTCTGAGCGGGTTCATTCTACAGTTACACTGTACGGAAGGAGCTGTGGCTGCAATTATTCACATCTGCCCCTCGGATACTTACTAATGTGAAAGATAAGTTTATTATTTGCAGTCATGCATGTCCCTTAAAAATGTATTTTTGCACATCCATGTATCAATGAACTTATAAATATTATGCTAATTAGGGGTACACGTGAAATTTGTGTTCAATAAGTTTTCAATTGAATTTGTGTGCAATAAGTTTTTGTTTAGGTTTAATCTGATTTATGCTCAATTAGGTATTTGTTTATGTTCAATCCGGTTTACATTGACTGATTTATGTGAGAATAGATGTATATAAAGAAGGGATAATGTACCTATTGTATAACTATTGTAAAAGTAGAATTGTAGAGTAATTCTTGTAATCTACTCATTCAATCAATACTAATCCAAATTAACCAATCATCTTTCTTTCTCTCTCTCTACATCTTACATGGTACCAGAAGTTCTTTTCACGCTTCTACTCTCAATTTCTTTCTCTCTCTTCCATCAATAACTCAAGAAAGTCGCATCTTGCGCTTCTTGATACTCCAACAGTTGCCAATTGGGTAGAATTTCGAGAAATTCAGATTGATCTGCATCAAGAATCAGTCTCCAGAAACTATGTTTCTGTTTTCTGTCTGAATCTTGACTGATTTCTATCAAGAATCAGTTAAGAATTCAGTTCATCATTCAAGATCGGCAGCAGTGTAAGGTGCGATTGGTGCAATTGAGCTCAGAGGAGAAGAAGAAGAAGAGGTGTGTTGCTGAAGGTGTAATTGCGGAGTTTCCTGACTGAATTGCTCAAGAATCAGTCAAGATTTGCTCTCATCAGGTCAAATTCAAGCTACCTCAGTCTTTTCCCAACTCTTTCTACTCTCTACAAACCAAAACCTCATCCAGAATTCTAATTTCAACTCAATTTCACCTCAGTGTTAGTTCTAAATAGTAACTGGATCAAATCAAGAGGAGCTATCACCTATACTCAGGGTTCCTCCTCTTGATTTCTCCTCAACAGTCATTGTTCAAGAACTGTTATCATCATCGACGAAAAAAGTGGAATTCAGACAAGTCAAGCTTAAATTTCAATTCACATACCTGATCAGAAATAAATTCATCACAATCAGGTCTTCATCCTCTTTCTTCTCTCTCAATGGTGACTGTGACCTCTGACAAAATCATCACATTCACGAATTAGATCTCAGCCAGATTGGATGGCTCGAATTATCTAGTTTGGCGTTCCCAAGTGGAACCAATTATGTTCGGATATGGTCTTTCTTCCAATATCGATCTCCATTCCCAACCTCCGCCCTCTGAAATCACCATCGATGGTAAACAAATCGTAAACCCTAGTTTCACTAGATGGTGCCAACAAGATTGTATGGTGGTCGGTTGGCTCCGCACCACCATGACTGAGAATGTTCTCAGTCAAATTGTAAATTGCACCACTGCAGCAACTGCCTGGCAAAACCTAAACCAACTATACAACTAGACAACCCTGGCCAAGTTACTCGAGTTGTTTCTCAAGCTCGGTACAACAAAGAAGCACGCCAGACATGCAGTGAGTATTTTAGACAGATGAAGGGTTTTCCAGATCAACTCGCCCTCATTGGACAAAAGATCGATGAAACGTTACTCGTACTGTTTGTTCTCAGTGGACTTGGCGCTGAGTACAACGGATTCGTGACGGCGATAACCACTCTCTCTCTCTCAACTCCATGGTGAATCGTCAATGGCGAATTTGGCTTTAGTAGCTTCCAGAGCTTCGAGTGTAACGGCGGCGACTAATCATCTCTCCATTCCTCCTTTATACTCCACATCTCCAGTTCCGACCTCAGCCTAATTGAGCCAACAACACAGGCTTGGCTGTCAAGATATTCTGTGGGCCAGAATACTGCTGTGACTCAGCCAGAAATTTCTCCAGTAGGCCAGCAACTTCTTCCCTCTCCAAATTCTCAAATGGGCTCAATTTTGGGCCCACTTCCTAGCTCAGACCAGTTTTTAAAACCGATGTGTGAAGCTTTTGCGGCCCAATTTGTAAAAGCGAATAATTTTCGTGGGCGCGGAAAAAGAGGACGAGGCGGCTGTAATAATAATAATAATAATAATAATAATAACAACAACAATAATAATAATAATAATAATAATAATAATAATAATAATAATAATAATAATAATAATAATAATAATAATAATAATAATAATAATAATAATAATAATAATAACAACAACAACTATCACACCTATAATAAAAACAAAGGTGGAAGGTGCCAAATTTGTTCGAACTCCGGCCATGACGCTCTCAATTTCCCCGAACGCTTCACCCGCAATCCGCCAATGGCCCTTCTCGCCGAACCATTCGCTGGATCATTTGACGGATGGTTCTTGGACTCTGGAGCATCCAATCACATGACGGCCGACCTCAACTCCCTCACCTCTTACCATCCATATTCAGGTAATGATCTTATACGAGTCGGAAATGGTGAAGGCATTCTAATTCAAAATATTGGCGACACAACACTTACTAGCACAAATGATTCTCTAACCCTCAAAAACGTATTTCATGTCCCCAAAAGTACAAAAAATCTCATAAGCATCTCCCAACTAACGCAAGAAAATAATATTACCCTTGAATTTAAACCGTTTGATTGCTTAATAAAGGATCAGGATTCTAACAAGATCTTGCATCGCGCGGTCCTTGATAACGGTCTATATTGCCTCTTCAAGAGACCGAATGAAATAAATCGACCTTTCACATTTCTCGGCGAACGTGCATCAGCCGACTTGTGGCATAGGCGACTTGCTCACGCTTCTTTTCCCATTATTTCAAGTTTAATTAGGCAAACGAAAGTGTTGTTTTCTAATAAAGGAATGATGTTTTTGTAATACTTGTTGTGAGGGCAAAGCTCACAAGTTACATTTTAATAAAAATGTTTCCTATTCTTCTTTACCTCTTGAAGTAGTGCACTCGGATGTATGGGGACCGGCTCCGGTCCTCTCTCATTCAGGGACTCGCTATTTTGTTCATTCTACTAATGATTACTCACGTTATATGTGGATTTATTTTCTCTCCTCCAAAGACCAAGTGTCTCAAGCCTTTAACCTCTTTAAGGCACAAGCTGAAAATCTTCTCTCATGCTGTATAAAGACTCTTCAAACTGATGGCGGAACCGAGTTCAAACCCATTGCACGACTTCATCTTTCCATCACTCATTTGACGACATGCGCTTATACCCCCGAGCAAAATGGCCTTACCGAGAGAAAACATCGCCACATTGTAGAACTAGCTCTTTCCACCATGGCACAAGCTTCTATTCCTCTTTGTTTTTGGGATCACATATTCTACAGCATTGTCTATCTCATTGATCGATTACTGAATACCGCTAACCCCCACAAATCTTCATTCGAAACAATCTTCCACAAAACACCTGATTACAACTTCATGCGAGTTCTCGGGTGCTTGTGTTTTCCTTATACACGACCCTATAACTCACATAAGTTACAAAATCGGTCTATCCCATATGTGCTTCTTAGATATGCACCAAATCAAAAAGGATACAAATGCCTTCATCTCCCTATAAACAAACTCTATGTGAGTCATCACGTAATTTTCAATGAGACCTACTTCCCTTTTATGCATGAAGAAACTCCCACGTACTCTCAAACCTCTCCACCTCTAACTCCCACACCTCTCACACTTCTCCCCTCAAATCCTTCTCATGAGAACTCTTCCCCATCTCCCGAGGCATCTTTATCTTCACCCCAAAGTTCTCAACCATCGAGTACGGGCCCGACTACCGCCTCTATACCTCCGCACTCCTCTCATCCGATGATGACCCGCACACGTGACCATACAAGGTGAACGCGACAATTTCCCGATCATGTCATGTATGCAACCACCAAACACCCTATACCAACCACACTATCCGAACAAGAAAGTGAACCAACATGCTTTACCAATGCTAACAAGAACCCAAAGTGGCGTGCTGCCATGGAAGCCGAGTTTAATGCACTTCTAGCAAACAGGACTTGGGATCTTGTTCCCTCTCATTCTTCACAAAATTTGGTTGGGTGCAAATGGGTGTTCAACATGAAAAGGAATGCGGATGGATCGGTCGAACATTACAAGGCAAGACTAGTAACAAAAGGATATCACCAAGAAGAAGGGATTGATTACACTGAGACGTTTAGCCCCGTCATTAAACCTGTTGGGTTTCGGACGTGCATAATGCAGCGGAAAACAAAAATTTCGTCCAAAACCAATCCGAGGATCCGTGCGTATCGGTTAAATCAAAGAAATAAATCTTAAAGATACATTTCGGATTACGCTTAATCCGTGACGCTCAAACCATGCGTATTGTCCATGCGTCTCTAAACCGGTTACCGTCCTAACCGATTTTACGTCCGTCTAGGCCGTCTAGGTCGGATCGTGCGGAAGTCATCTACCGCACACACAATCGGTCTCCACCAAAACTCTCAACAAACCGTTCTCATCTTCTTAGGCCGAATAGATCACAAGCGCCGAAAGTACGAACGCCTCTACCGGATTCCACACGAACAAACTTCTTAAAATGGGAAGAAGAACAATATATATGCTAGTAGCTTGTTCTCCTCTTGCATAAGAAAACTCTTCTTATTTTATCTCACAAAAGATGTATATAATTTTTCTCATATAATCGCACTCTTTCATTTTTGTCATACAAAAAGAAAGCACCCTTTCATAATTTTATCATCTAAATTAGAAAATATATTTTCTCTCTTTTGCCTCACAAAAGAGAATGAGAAATAATGAGAGAGAGAATGATGTTGTGTGTTATGAATTTGGAGCCCTCTATGTCCTTATATAGAGGTGAAGAGTCATGTCTCTTCACACTAAAAGATGTGTATGACATCACTCATCATTATCCATATGCCATCATCTAGACTCTTCTAGATTACATGATCTTTTGTGCTCATTGTCTTTATATACATATATATCATATCTTATCACATAAGATGACAATATATTTTGTGACATTCTTATACAACTCATCATATAAGTCGCAAGGATTTTCTGCGCCCGTTTCAGTTTGTTCTTTGTGTGTGACCCTGTAGGTTCACTTAATGTTGGCAATAGACTTGACAGTCTATAAATCATGAGCGGACTCTAGCAAGCCATCATGACTACCCAATTTAAGTGAATATCGGTGATCCGATTTACCTAATCAACAATCACGTATTTAGTCCCTTTATCACACGATATCTATATCGATCATAAGGCATGTAATATGTCATCCTTATATAAATCGATTAATATTTCTTGATCCTAAATTAAACTGAATAAGAACAAATGACATTAATAACTCTTATTAATTCATTTGAGTATGGCCATACATTTTTTCAGTTCAATTCATCAAGAGGCCTAAAGATATCTCTCTCATTTATGAGAGGAACAAATCCCGTCTTGATTGCACTCATCCCTCTACATGATTCATTGTATGCCTAATCATAACCGTTATGACCGCCCGG
This sequence comes from Juncus inflexus, assembly GCA_024447665.1. NCBI lineage: Eukaryota > Viridiplantae > Streptophyta > Magnoliopsida > Poales > Juncaceae > Juncus > Juncus inflexus. Next base: position 10,411,898 of record JAJHPC010000014.1, on the reverse strand, counting down.
TTAAAGGCAGTGTTAGATTATATTAAAGTATAAAATTACTCATGTTGGGAACCGAGACAATCTCAAGTCAAAGGACTATAAATACTTTATGTTACAAGAATCGCTAATGACGTAAAACATGTAGCATTCTTATGGCGGGTCAGTCCAGTATATGATCTCTAACATATACCTATGTTAATGACTTGATAACTATTTATCCATGATCAGTAAAACATAATCATCAGTCAACTAATATACTGGTGTACATTTATAACTTGTATATAAATATATATTTATATGTATCTGCAAGTATATTTGTCTCCACAAATATCCTATAAATGACCAGGGATGATTTAGAATAGCATTCATAACACTTTATAGTTTTATTATCAAAGTCACGCACTTTGATGACATAAAGCTGAATTGCATATTCATGGTCTATTTTAATTATATTAAAATAACCTATACGCATATATTATATGAAATATCTTAGAATAAATATTATGTTTGTTATTACAATCCATCATCTAGGCCACAGACACTTTGGCCTAGGGCATAACACCATTAATCTCCCACTTGCACTAGGCCAAATCAACCAAGTATCTCATACTCATTGATCTATGTGGTATCACATACCAGTTGACCTAACATGATCACCATCATTTAGGGATTGAGTTCTTAAATGGATTATCAAACATTGTCATATGCAAATACTTTGCATTTTTTATGGCCACCATAATCTAAGAAGAATACTTTATCCTTCTCAAGTATATAATGATACTCTTGATTATTATTTAGTGACTTTCACTAAGATTAAACTTATGTATGCTTGTTACATTTAATTCACATCATATGTAATTATGCTCCCACTGAATTTCTTGTCAACATAAGATTTATCTTTAATTTTTTTTTTTTTTGATAAAACCAAACTGTTTGTTTATTTCATCAAATAATAAATATTCACCTAGAGATGTTTGCTTTAATTCATAAATGAATTTATGCAACTTGCAAACTCTTTTCAAAAAATTTTAGGATAGACAAAACTCTCAAGTTGTATCATATACATACTTTCATATATTTCTATTAAGAAACAATGTCTTAACATCCACTTGACATCTTTTATAGTCATACTATGAACATATGCCGAAGAAAATTCTGAAATACATAAGCATGATGATTTGGAAAAATATTTTCATAGTCTATACTATGAGTTTAACCTAACCACAAATCATGCATTATATGTTTGCACATTATCCATGTCGGTCTTTCTTTTAAAATTGTATTTCCATCTGATGGATCAATCAAATTCAAAACTTGATTGTCTGACATGGATTACATCTCAACTTTCAAAGTCTCTAACCATTAGAGTCTTGACTCATCATAGTCTATTAGTAGAATGTGGACTCATCACCTATGAGTACGAAATTTTTATCATTAGACACGAAAAATCTATATTTTTCGGGCTTGCGATAAATTTAATAGATCTATACGAATACACTTATGTTATATACTCAGACTCTTCAACATCTTGAGAGTCTAGTTGATTAATTGCAGACTCAATCACTAGTTGAAATCTGAATTAATTTCCATCCGAGCATATTACTGTCAGTATGTGGAATTTAAACTTTTCAAATTTACTCCCACTAATTCTTTTGGAAACACTTCTTCCAAAGAGATATAATTTTCGAGTAACAAACACTTTGTTCTCATATTAATTATAGAAGTAATATCCTTTACTTTTCTTAGGATATTCCACAATAAGCACTAATCCAATTAGATGCATGATGCTTCAATTAAGTATCATATCCTCAAATCTTGATAAAAGATAATGTGATACACCTACCAGTCCATATCGCATATGGAGTCTTTTACAACTGCTTTAGATGGAATTATATTCAGTATGAATGCAATAAGAGCGTAACTCCGAAAGAAATAGAAGATATATTTGACTCATCATAATTGAACTATATCTAATAAAGTTCGATATAGTTACCAAACGACTCCGGCAAGCTTAGTTTGTCCAATAAATAGTTTGCATTATATGTCGAAGTCATTGGACAAAACCCAAAAAAGGAATGACTCATACCCTATGGGCTGCCACATGTTAGGAGTTTTAGAAAGAAAATTTTTTTTGTATCTTTAGGAACACTAACAACAAATGTTTGAAGATATTAGAAGTAGCCATGGAAATGACAAAGGAATGAAAAATGGCAACAAAATTCTGGCAACTTAACGAGATATGGCCGAACCGTAATGTAGGCTTTTTTGTACTTTTAGAACTTGGCGATCAAGATTGTATTTTGATCCTCTAACTCCAAAAAGGAAAGTATTTGTAAATATTTGATGTAGTAACTTTTAATTATTTAATGAACCCTTAGTAGTCAAATTGGCTACAATTTCAAGAAAAAAATGTCATATTATCATTACGTAAGATTCTAATGTTGAACCAAATAATGAGAAAGTTTGATAACACATTTTTATGGAAATCATATTCTCATAAAACTTTCCAGTGATCGAACCACACCCTTTGTTTATGTTCAATTGGTGTTTTCTTTATGTTCAATATGATTCGTGTTCAATTAGATTTTTGTTTATGTTTAATTAGGTCTATTAATATGCATGGGAAAATAACTTTTTCGTGAGTTTTGATTGGAATGGCATTCCCATGGTTAATGATAGTGTCACATTCATGGTAATGTTAAATTATCGCCCAGACAACTCCGGCAAACTTAGTTTGTCCAATAAATATTTTGCACTATATGTCGAAGCCATTGAACAAAGGCCAAAAAAGGAATGACTCATATCCTATGGGCTGCCAAGTGTCGGGAGTTTCAGAAAGGAAAAAATTACCATATCTTTAGAAACACTAACAACAACTGTTTGAAGATATTAGAAGCCATAGAAACGACAAAGAAATGAAAATTGGCGACAAAATTCCGGCAACCTAAAGAGAGTAGATTACAAACAAGGCGAGATGGCTGAACCGTAGTTTAGGCTTTCTTTTGTACTTTTAGAACTTGGGGATCAGGATTATATTTTGATCCTATAACTAAGAAAATGAGAGTATTTGTAAATATTTGATATAGTAACTTCAAATTGGCTACAATTTTAAGAATAAAATGTTATATTATTATATCAAGTAAGACTCTAAATGTGAGAATGAGAAAATTTGATAACACATTTTTATGGAAATCACTTACTAATAAAACTTTCCACTGATCGAAGCACACCCTTGTGTTTATGTTCAATTGGTTTTTTGTTTATGCTGAATATGATTCATGTTCAATTAGATTTTTTTTATGTTTAATTAGGTCTATGTCCATATTGATTTATATGTTCAATTGGGTTTTGTTTGGGCTCAATTTGTTATTGTTTATGTTTATATGTTTGATTGGGTCTATCTTAATTTCTTCAAGGTACTATTATATAAAGTACTAATGTAGGATAAAGCGCTTACTCCTTTAAATAAAAAAATCAAATAATCAGATCATGTCCTTTAATCAAAATTGCAATTAGCCTCATACGGATGATTCTGGAAGGCTGTTTTATATATATGTTATCATGAACTCGCCTATAATACTCTATTTTTTTGAAGTTAATGATAAATTTAATCAAGACAACTAAATTAACAAGAGTATTTTCGGTATATGGAATATAAATTATATAGATCCAATCTCAAAGTAATTTTCATTTTATTCTGTCCTCTATTTCTTCAATCAATGGAGAACTCTATTTGGTAATGTTCCTTTTTTTTATTTCGCTTGCTAAATTTGATTTCCCATTTGCTTGTTAAATTTGTGGTACTTCAAGAAATAGAGGCTATAAGATATGGAAGCTAATTGAAAAATCTGTCAGGAAATTATATATCATTCCAAAATATGAAAGCTAATTAAAGTTGACAATCCATAGCAAATTGATTAAGATGACTAGCATATAATTTTTCTTATTAAGTATACAACTTGATACAAGTCATGAGTTAGAAGTTAATTGAATGGAATAGATTCAACAATAAGGTTGTGTAAGAGGTATAAATGAATGTCAGGTTAAAATCAATTGGATTGATATAATATGTATAATATTAATATCTTGGCCACCAAGATTATGAATATGTATCTTGCAAATTATTATCTAAATTTTGAACTTTCAAAATACATGTTCTAACATCAACAATAACAAGACAATAAGATCAACAAACAGACATAATCTCTCAAAAAGAAAACACACAGACAGAAAATAAGATTGATAATATGAATAAGACACTAGAAAAAAAAAGAAAAAATAATTAGACCCTAAATTACGATTTTACACTTTTATCATTTATTTTATATAGAAAAAACATCTACAGCACTCTACTTTCAGATTCATCTGGACCATTCATCAAAATTAAGATTTTCAATGTAGAATACCGTAGATAAGCTCATACTTTATATCCCTAAAAACAACATGCCTCGTTAATTTCCAGTAGCCAAAAGTTTAAATTAATCAATTGCAAGTTACCAATCACAACGCTATATTACAGTATAAGGATTGAAATGTTTTTACTGAACTACTTTGTGCATGTTTCCTAAATCTATACTATAAGAAAGTCCAATTTTGAATTTAACCTTTCCGTCATTCATGCCAACGTTGTCTTAGTGAAATGATTATGGTATTATAAGAGCATTTAAGAGGACATAGGCTCGTTTTCCGCTAGGAGTTGGATCCGGTAGGAAGTTTTAGAAAATATTTGAAAGAGAGGTTTATGATTTAGTGTGTATGGGTGTGTGCATGTAGTGTATAATTGTCACGCCCCAAAACCTAAGTATAGGGCTTGAAACGGGACATCCGCCGTAGCCATAACTACAAGACATCATCACACTTATTCACACAGATATAATAAAAATCTTAATTTATTCAAAATATGTAAATAGTCCGATGACATCATTTATTCAAATTAATTTAATGTCTTACTAAAATAGATAATAAAGTACGCTACAACATAATAATAGATAACGATAAATGTTTTCGCCGCTCAAGATACCCCAAGGCTTCCCATAAATTCGCTAACCTGGGCCAACAATCAAACAATAAAGAGAGAGTGAGTACGGATGCACTCAGTTAGGATAAAAGCAAAATAAACGAAGCCCAACCTCCTTCAGATTAACTTTTATATAAGCTATTATCGTGATTATCTCCTTATAATTATACTTATATGTGTATATATATACCCGTATTACTTCCTAATTTATAATTCTTAACTTCATTGATTATTTTTCTGTATTTAATTAATTTATTTTTATTTTCTTATTAATTGATATGTTTATCATCGTCAAAATAGTCTTCTTTAATTTACTTAATTTTTCCACCTTTCAATTATTGAGTGAGATGCCTGAGCTTGCTACACAGGAGATCTCACTATCCGTCAGGTTGCCCAAGATTGCTACTTAGGAACCCCTAACGTTGTTGCGAAGCCTTGCCCAAGATTGCTACTTAGGAGCCGACCTCTTTCCGCCAGATCTGACTTCTTCTCTTCTCTTCTCTTTCTTCTATTTTCTTCTCTTTACTTCTTTTATTATTTTTGTTATTATCTTATCTTCTTTTATCTTCTCTTACATTAATTATGTTATCTTCTTTTATTTCTTTCATTTAGTGCTTTAATATAATATACAATATTACGGGTTACTTAGTCCCTATAGGTATAATTATGACATGTATCAATTATTTAGATTATTTAACCATCCATTATTATTCATTTAACAACCCACAAATTTATATCATACAAGTAACATAATATATCAAGGAATAATATATAACATAATATATCAAGGAACAATATATATATATATATATATATATATATATATATATATATATATATATATATACATATATATATCAACACAAAAAATAGAATATATCAAGCAATCACAGAATATACTAATAACGGAACCAAAGGAGGACAAAATCAAATTCCCTAACCTGGATGAGCAAGCGAATAACTCAGATCTTCAACCTTGCGCAGCTGCAACTCCTACTTCTGCTTCCTCGTCAGTAGATGCTCCTTCCTCAAGTTCGTCTTCTAAGGTGCCGGAGGCTATAATTTACAAGTAGCCTCGATCACGATCCAAGTATACACAATGATAAACACAGGACAAAACAACCGATCTATATGCTTATGAAAGAACATGCACTTTTAAAAAGAAAGTTCAAATGCTGAATTAAATGACATAAATTAAAATCGACTATTTACTTGTACGAAACAGAAGTACGGTTTAAGAGATATCAATGAAACAAAGTTTTGGTATTTAATTTCCTAGTTTTTCAAATTACGGATCCGGGGACGGACCCGGACCAAGAAACCGGTTCCGATTTTTCGACGAAACACCGAAATTCCCTTTCCCATATTTCAACTCCCAAATTTTACAAGTACCTAATATCCGAATTTGATACAAGTGTCCAAATTGCACCCATAACCCACAAGGCTGAAACTCATCTTATAATAAAAACTATTATAGACCATATTAAAACCATTAAATAGGCACAAGTAATAAATCTAAATAAATAAAGTATTTCAAGTAATATAGAATAATTTTACATAAACTAATAATTAGTTTTCGGTAATTCATCGTGAAATATGGAAAGAGTCATGCATGATAATAATAACGCATATTTATATAAATATGATGTTTAATAAATACTCGAAATTATAGATTAATATGTGCCAAATCGACATATGAGAAAATTAACAAATATCATGCAATAGTAAATTAAATTATTATACTACAAGGTAATTAATATATGTGTATTACTAATTTCGAAAGGGGGTAGAAGTTGGATACCTCTAACGAAATGTCAAACAAGAAGGGATAGTGATTGGTCCAAGTTTAAAAAGCTCTTTTTGCTTGAACAGGGATAAGAACAAGGCAAGGGGAAGAAGGGACTTTCTTTACTAGTAGCCAAAATAAGGCCTGCCTCAAAGACCGTGCGGCGCAGGAAAAAAACAAGAACAAAAGAAAGGAAGATGTTTATATACGGATGAGAGGCCTACTAATGTATTGGCTGGTCTAGGGTTTTGATACACAAATGGAAAGAATAAAATATAGCAAAAATGGGGGGTTTTGAATATGAAATAAAATGGAAATAAATATCAAATAAATCAGAATTAGGTATCGAGAATAATCGAAGGCAAATATTATAGAATTATTAGAAAGGATATTGGGCTGAATAATTTAGACATAATTATGGAAGTTACGACAGAGTTGGAAGGTAATCTGGATTGATTTTATTGATGAAATAATTAAACAAATAAAACTTAATAAAATTGCTACAGAACTTCATTTTTATAAACTCAGTTGTTATATATATATATATATATATATATATATTTTTTTTTTTTTGTAAAAATAAAAATATGATAATGTAGTGCTTCCAAATTTAACGAAGGTAGAAATTTATATAAAATGACCAAAATGCCCCTAATGCAATAAATGCTAAAATGACGGTTCGCTACAATCACTCCCCCTAAAAGAGATCGTTTGTCCCCAAACGATGAAATATACCTTCTTCAATGAAGAGGTCGGGGTACTTTTCACGCATCTCAGGTTCGAGTTCCCAAGTCGCCTCGCGTTCGGTGTGATTCCTCCACTGAACCTTGACATATGGAATAATTCTCCTTCGTAACTGCTGCTCCTTCCGATCCACAATACGAACCGGCTCCTCAAGGTAACTCAAGCCTCCTTCGAACCTCAATGGTTCATACTCGATCACATGAGACGGGTCATGGATATACTTCCGTAAAAGTGAAACATGGAATGTGTTGTGCACACCTGCTAGAGAAGGTGGTAGTGCCAACTGATATGCAACTTCACCCACCCGCTTTATAATCTCAAAGGGTCCGACGTACCTGGGGTTCAGTTTTCCGCGTAAACCAAACCTCGCCTTTCCTCTCGCGGGTGAGACCTTTAGAAATACCTTATCACCCACAACATACTCCTGGTCCCGTCGCTTTACATCCGCAAATTTCTTCTGGCGGTCACGAGCCGCCTGCAATTTTCGCTGAATACGCTCAACTTGTTCTACACTTTCCTCGATCAACTCTGGCATGGTCGGGATACGTTCGCCTACTGGCTCCCAACACAATGGGGTGCGACACCTCGATCCATACAAGGCCTCAAACGGTGACATGCCAATACTCGCCTGATAGCTATTGTTGTAGGAGAACTCTACCAACGGCAAGTGTTGTTCCCATGATCCTCCCATCTCTAAAATGCAAGCTCGTAACATATCCTCTAATGTCTGGTTTGTTCGTTCTGTCTGCCCAGCTGTCTCCGGATGATAAGCGGTGCTAAAATGCAGTTTCGTCCCAATCGCCTCATGCGTTCGACGCCAGAACTTGGAGACAAACCGCGGGTCACGATCAGACACGATTCTCTCCGGAGTACCGTGTAAGCACACGATACGGTCGATGTATAATTGGACTAGCTTATCAGCCGAGGTCTTAAGCCTGATCGGTAAGAAATAGGCTGCCTTGGTAAGGCGATCCACGATTACCCAAATAGCATCATGCTTCTTCAAGGTCTGCGGTAGGCCTGTGATAAAGTCCATAGTTATCTCTTGCCACTTTTTCTTTGGAACGGGTAGAGGCTGTAACAAACCGGCTTTTCTCTGGCGTTTGGCTTTTACCCGTTGACAGACCAAGCAGGCCTCCACATACCGAGCTACCTCACGCTTCATATTCCTCCACCAAAAACTCTGCTTCAAATCCTGATACATCTTGGTCTCTCCCGGATGCACCGAATACATCGAAGAATGAGCCTCATCCAAGATTAGCCGTTTCAACTCTGAATCATCTGGCACGCACAGACGGCTCCCAAACCGTAAGGTTCCATCATCACCAATTCGAAAATTTGGGGCTTTACCCTCCTCTACTAGTTTCCTGATTCCCGCAAGTCTTGGGTCATCACTTTGCTTATTCTTGATCTCATCTAGAAGAGTCGGTTTCAGAACTAGAGCTGCTAATATTACTTCACTACTCGGTACACGTAACAGAATATCCATGCGCCTCAGCTCATCTATAAGGCACGGACCGAAGGCGACAAGTGCCGCCAAAGTATCGTATCTCTTCCGACTCAACGCATCGGCAACCACATTCGCTTTCCCAAGATGGTAATTGATCTCCAAATCATAGTCCTTCATCAATTCTAACCACCTCCGTTGTCTTAAATTCAGTTCCTTCTGGGTGAAGATGTATTTGAGGCTCTTGTGATCTGTGTACATCTTGCATCGCTCACCATATAAATAATGTCTCCAAATCTTTAACGCAAAAACTACTGCCGCCAACTCCAAATCATGGGTAGGGTAATTCTGCTCATATGGTTTTAGTTGCCGTGAGGCATAGGCTATCACCTTCTTGATCTTGCATCAACACACACCCTAGTCCCTGACGGGAGGCATCACTATAGACCGATAACTCTTTTCCCGGTTGTGGCACTACTAACACCGGTGCAGCAACCAACCTCTTTTTAAGCTCCTCAAAACTCTTCTGACAGTCATCGCTCCACACAAACTTCACATCCTTCCTCATAAGCCGAGTCATCGGCGCAGCCAACTTTGAGAATCCTTCAACAAACCGCCGATAATAACCAGCTAAACCCAAGAAGCTATGAACCTCAGTCACGCTCACTGGCGGTTTCCAATCCACTACTGCCGAGATCTTTTGTGGGTCTACCGATAATCCATTCTTGGAGATGATATGCCCCAAAAACGCCACACTTTTCAACCAAAACTCACACTTCTTAAACTTTGCAAACATTTTATTCTCGCGCAACTTTTCCAACACCTTCCTTAAATGTCCTTTGTGCTCCTCTTCACTCTTCGAATAGATAAGGATATCATCAATAAAGACCACCACGAAATTGTCCAAAAAGGACTTGAATATCCGGTTCATCAAATCCATGAAAGCTGAAGGAGCATTGGTGAGTCCGAAAGGCATAACCATGAACTCATAATGACCGTAACGAGTACGAAAAGCTGTCTTCGGAATATCATCTGATTTGATTCTAAGTTGATGGTAACCCGTGCGAAGGTCAATTTTTGAGAAGACTTGAGCTCCTTGCAACTGGTCAAAGAGGTCATCTATCCCGGGTAATGGGTATTTATTTTTCACGGTCGCTTTATTAAGTTCGCGGTAGTCGATACACAACCGCATCGAACCATCCTTCTTCTTCACAAACAAAACCGGAGCACCCCAAGGTGACACACTCGGACGGATAAACCCTTTATCCAAGAGGTCCTCGAGCTGAGCTTTCAACTCGCGTAACTCTGAAGGGGCCATGCGATACGGAGCCCGAGAGATCGGTCCAGTGTCCGGTATTAAGTCGATAGCAAAGTCCATCTCGCGCTCCGGGGGTAGACCTGTTAGGTCTTCGGGAAAAACATCCTGGAACTCACAAACTACGGGTAAGGTCTCGAGTTTTCCTTCCGCAGGCGAAGGTACCGAAATGGCAGCCAAGTAACCCGTATAAGATCCCTCACACATCTCCTCCACACATAACACCGATATGACTGGTATCCTCGATCCAAGCCTACGACCCGTAAAACAAAATTCTTCACCGCCCGAATTTCGAAAGACCACCTTCTTCGATTTACACACAATTGTCGCCTCGTGCTTCGCCAACCCGTCTATTCCCAAGATAATATCGAAGTCCCGCATGTCGATCACGAAGAGGTCAACAGGCAAGTCATGACCTTCAATTGTCACCATCTGGTTCCTACAGATTTTGTCCGCCATGAGCGAACCGCCTACTGGGGTCTCGACTGAGAAGACCCCCTTACTAGGTTCTGCTACCCAACCACTCTCTCGCATGAAAGATGCAGAGATAAAAGAAAATGATGCACTAGAATCGAACAAAACAAGTGCAGGTACTGAAGAAACACACAACATGCCTACAATGAAAACACATATAAAAGCATGCACACAAAACGAACAAGCCCAAACAGACAAGCACAAGGAAATTCAAATTAACCACGATATATACCTGTAATAACATTAGTCACCTCCGCTTCTCCAACTGCTGGGATGGCGTATAAGGTTCCCTTGCGCTTCGGTGGGTTACTTCGAGAGACAACCTGAGTGGCAGGAATGGCCGGAGCTGGCAATGCTGGTAGGATCGATGGAACAGGCAAGGCATCTTTGTTCTCTGGGCACTGTCTGGAGAGGTGACCAAACTTCTGGCAAGAATAGCACTTCACCCATTTCAGGTAACACTCCCCTTCATGACGCTTATTACATGTCGGGCAAAGCGGTCGAGGTGCATACCTAAACTGCTGTTGTTGTTGCCCACGATTTTTGTTCCGTTCTGGTTCGTAGGGAGGGCCCGATCGACGTGGTTTGTTAGCCTTCGACTGCTCAATTCTCGCCTTCTTCTTGGCTATTGCTCGTTGTAACTTTGCCTCAACCGATAAAGCCTTGTCAACCGCTTCTGAGACACTAATTAAACCTTGCTCCTCTATAAGAAGGCTGATTTCTGGGTCCAGTCCCTTCACAAATAACCGAACCATCTCTTTCTCATCGGTCGCGACTATTCCGGCGAACTTGGAGAGACGCTCGAACTCCCGCGCATAATCCTCCACACTCATAGATCCCTGAGCTAAAACATCAAACTGACGACGACGTTCATCCTTCACACTATTCGGAAAATAGCGGTCATAAAAAGCTCGTTCAAATAAATCCCAAGCAATCGGCTCCCCAAGCTCCTCGATGGATCGTTTGGACTTCAAATCCCACCAATCACTCGGTTGACCCAAAAGTAGTAGGGAGGTCAACCGAACCTTCTTGATCCTCCGGGACAGACACTGCAGCCAACTTCTTCTTCACATCCTGGATCCACACAGCAGCTGCATCCGCACCACCAGTCCCATCGAACTGATTCGGCCGAGTGCGCATGAATGATTGATGGTAATCCGGTGTTGCACGTTCGGCTCGAGCTGGTGCAGGATTTTGAACCGTCTGTTGTACCAGTCCTCTCACTACGGTTACCAGCTGAGCGAGAATCGTCGTGGCATCATTGGCGCCTTGAGACCCTCCGGCATCATTGGTCATTGTATCGGGATTCGCACTGTTCCCGTTGTCGTTGCTGTTGCTGTTTCTGGTATTCACCATTTTTTTTCCTGAATGGTTGCGGAAGCTAATTAAGTACACAACAATCTACACATAACATTTCAAACGACAGAGCAACAAAAATGTATTACTCAAGGAAATTCCCAACCCACACTCTCTCACCGCTTAATAACTTCATTTATTAAGTTATATGTTTAATTTATTTAAATTCCGTGGATCAATGCTCTGGTACCATTATAATTGTCACGCCCCAAAACCTAAGTATAGGGCTTGAAACGGGACAACCGCCGTAGCCATAACTACAAGGCATCATCACACTTATTCACACAGATATAATAAAAGTCTTAATTTATTCAAAATATGTAAATAGTCCGATGACATCATTTATTCAAATTAATTTAATGTCTTACTAAAATAGATAATAAAGTACACTACAACATAATAATAGATAACGATAAATGTTTTCGCCGCTCAAGATACCCCAAGGGTTCCCATAAATTCGCTAACCTGGGCCAACAATGAAACAATAAAGAGAGGGTGAGTACGGATGCACTCAGTTAGGATAAAAGCAAAATAAACGAAGCCCAGCCTCCTTCAGATTAACTTTTATATAAGCTATTATCGTGATTATCTCCTTATAATTATACTTATATGTGTATATATATACCCGTATCACTTCCTCATTTATAATTCTTAACTTCGTTGATTATTTTTCGTTATTTAATTAATTTATTTTTATTTATTTTTATTTTCTTATTAATTGATATGTTTATCATCGTCAAAATAGTCTTATTTAATTTACTTAATTTTTTCACCTTTCAATTATTGAGTGAGATGCCTGAGCTTGCTACACAGGACATCTCACTATCCGTCAGGTTGCCCAAGATTGCTACTTAGGAACCCCTAACGTTGTTGCGAAGCCTTGCCCAAGATTGCAACTTAGGAGCCGACCTCTTTCCGCCAGATCTGACTTCTTCTCTTCTCTTCTCTTTCTTCTATTTTCTTCTCTTTACTTCTTTTATTATTTTTGTTATTATCTTATCTTCTTTTATCTTCTCTTACATTAATTATGTTATCTTCTTTTATTTCTTTCATTTAGTGCTTTAATATAATATACAATATTACGGGTTACTTAGTCCCCATAGGTATAATTATGACATGTATCAATTCTTTAGATTATTTAACCCTCCATTATTATTCATTTAACAACCCACGAATTTATATCATACAAGTAACATAATATATCAAGGAATAATATATAACATAATATATCAAGGAACAATATATATATATATATATATATATATATATATATATATATATATATATATATATATATATATATATATATATATATATATATATATATATATATATATAAACACCAAAAATAGAATATATCAAGCAATCACAGAATATACTAATAACGGAACCAAAGGAGGACAAAATCAAATTCCCTAACCTGGATGAGCAAGCGAATAACTCAGATCTTCAACCTTGCGCAGCTGCAACTCCTACTTCTGCTTCCTCGTCAGTAGATGCTCCTTCCTCAAGTTCGTCTTCTAAGGTGCCAGAGGCTATAATTTACAAGTAGCCTCGATCACGATCCAAGTATACACAATGATAAACACAGGACAAAACAACCGATCTATATGCTTATGAAAGAACATGCACTTTTAAAAAGAAAGTTCAAATGCTGAATTAAATGACATAAATAGGTTTCTTGCGTTGAGACCATTAAAATCGACTATTTACTTGTACGAAACAGAAGCACGGTTTAAGAGATATCAATGAAACAAAGTTTTGGTATTTAATTTCCTAGTTTTTCAAATTCTGGATCTGGACAGACCCGGACCAGTAAACCAGTCCTGATTTTTCTGACGAAACACCAGAATTCCCTTTCCCATATTTCAACTCCCAAAATTTACAGTACCTAATATCCAGAATTTGATACAAGTGTCCAAATTGCACCCATAACCCACAAGGCTGAAACTCATCTTCTAATAAAAACTATTATAGACCATATTAAAACCATTAAATAGGCACAGTAATAAATCTAAAGAAATAAAGTATTTCAAGTAATATAGAATAATTTTACATGAACTAATAATTAGTTTTCATTAGTAATTCATCGTGAAATATGGAAAGAGTCATGCATGATAATAATAACGCATATTTATATAAATATGATGTTTAATAAATACTCAGAATTATAGATTAATATGTGCCAAATCGACATATGAGAAAATTAACAAATATCATGCAATAGTAAATTAAATTATTATACTACAAGGTAATTAATATATGTGTATTACTAATTTCGAAAGGGGGTAGAAGTTGGATACCTCTAACAGAAATGTCAACAAGAAGGGATAGTGATTGGTCCAAGTTTAAAAAGCTCTTTTGCTGAACAGGGATAAGAACAAGGCAAGGGGAAGAAGGGACTTTCTTTACTAGTAGCCAAAATAAGGCCTGCCTCAAAGACCGTGCAGCGCAGGAAAAGAACAAGAACAAAAGAAAGGAAGATGTTTATATACGGATGAGAGGCCTACTAATGTATTGGCTGGTCTAGGGTTTTGATACACAAATGGAAAGAATAAAATGTAGCAAAAATGGGGGGTTTTGAATATGAAATAAATGGAAATAAATATCAAATAAATCGGAATTAGGTATCGAGAATAATCGAAGGCAAATATTATAGAATTATTAGAAAGGATATTAGGCTGAATAATTTAGACATAATTATGGAAGTTACGATAGAGTTGGAAGGTAATCCGGATTGATTTTATTGATGAAATAATTAAACAAATAAAACTTAATAAAATTGCTACGAGAACTTCATTTTTATAAACTCGGTTGTTATATATATATATATATATATATATATATATATATATATATATATATATATATATATATATATATATATATATATATTTTTTTTTTTTTTTTGTAAAAATAAAAATATGATAATGTAGTGCTTCTAAATTTAACGAAGGTAGAAATTTATATAAAATGACCAAAATGCCCCTAATGCAATAAATGCTAAAATGACGGTTCGCTACAATAAGCATACATGCAATGTCAAAAAAAAAAAAAAAAAAACTTCTGTCCTTCACCCATGTAATATAACAAGTGTAATTAATTAATAATTACTATATGTTAATAGTCGCGATAAACAATGCAATCAAAATCATTTCAGGCAAGAAAAATAAGCTAACGGCTCCAAAACGCAACTATATAAAGCCAAATTAATTTCAAAATCTCTCATCACTTTGTGGCCCCATAAGCAGAAACTAATACGTGGTTAGGTGGTTGCTGATACAACTTTGGGATAAGATTACTCTATTTATTTATATAGTAAAATCTCTATTTATTTCATAATTATAGTGATCTCCATTCATAAAACAACAAGCTATCGAGCTTAAAAAAATAAAAAATAAAATAAAAATAAAAATAAAAGCTATCATTCACCTCTCTTTTACAGATAAAAATGAAAATAAACACAATGCAAACTTGGATCTTTAAAACTTATTTTCTAGACATGATTATCTCTTTGTCGTTCTGTTTAAAGGAGGCTTAATTCCACTATAAGTGGATAGATGGGCATATATCTATTTAATTAAGAAAAAATATTCACATCATCCACTTCAACAACGTCTAAATAGCGTCACCATACATTTATATTTTTTAGTTATCCACTAATTGAGTTAATTAGAAAATAATATTTTTTTGTACATTAATATATATTTATGTGTGTTCATTCTATTTTTTTTGTTTATTAATATGTATTTTTGCAATTATATTATACCTTTATGAATTCAGGAGATACTGGACAGCAAATAAGCCGGCGGTGTGTATAAGGTTCCTTAATTAAATTGAAATTTGGATTCCAAGTTTTCCTACAACTGGTAAACACCTTCAAAACACGAAAATTTGAAGTCATCATTTTTAATTAGCTCAACAACTGAATTCTTAGTTTTCTAGAAATCTATGGTACTAAAAACCAGGAATTCATATCGATACTATTTTTTACTGGAACGTCACCGCCTTCAAAAATTAATCATCGTAAAGTTTTTAATTTAATTATTATGTCATTATGTCCCTAAATCAACTGACAATACTGATATGCATTTTTATATCATTATGTCCCATAATATTGTAAAGTTTTCAATTTAATTATTTACGGCCCCTTTGCAGGAAATTGATAGCAGGCCCAAAATGCAAAAATTTCTAGTACAAATAATGTACTTAGACGGTGTTAGTTAACTT
This sequence comes from Juncus inflexus, assembly GCA_024447665.1. NCBI lineage: Eukaryota > Viridiplantae > Streptophyta > Magnoliopsida > Poales > Juncaceae > Juncus > Juncus inflexus. Next base: position 10,395,550 of record JAJHPC010000014.1, on the reverse strand, counting down.
CAAAACAAACCCTTTTATAGAACTAAATATATTTAATATAGATGTTTTTGACTAATTACTCAAAATTAATAATTTTTATACAACAAAAATCATTATTATAAAAAAATCAACTAAAATTTTTCAATTAAAAAAAAAAATCAACTAGAACATGCATTTTTTTGCATTTGCACCACTTTTGAAACTTGAAATACCTTTTAAATGTCAATTTTTTCAAGTTCTATCATTTAGAATAAAAAAAAATGAAAAAGTTCTATCCATCATTAACTTATTTCATCAATATCCTGTTTGATCTAGCCATATTATAATAAATTGCAATGACAACAGAGATTAGTACAATAAGGTTAATCATGCAAAATATGAAGAAAAATAAGAAGATAAATAAATAATTAATTTTTTTATGTAAAAAAAAATCATTTATTCAAATAACATAAAACTAGCATTCATTTCAATAATTTTGCAGAAATCTTCAAACCTAACAAAAGCCAAATGTTTACAATGATAACAATCATCTCTTGTCATATAAATATCTATTTGTTTACCGTAAAATCTAGCTACTCGAATCATGAGGTTTGTCTCTCCAGAAACACAATATATTTTACTTTCTAACAAACAATGTATATTACAATCCATGTAGAAAACACCACATATTTCATGAACTCTTTCTTACAAAACACCACATTATTAAGCTTTCGATTCTGTTCGGATTTACTACACTAAAAATACAATTTAATTCGATAACTTTTTAAGAAATAAGCCTCATATGCCTAATTATGCAAAATAAAAACTCTAGAGTGCATACTTTAGGAGAATTGATCAGAAAATATTCTAAGTTTTCCATTACTAGCATGATATTATTATAAATATTAGTTTCCACCAATATCCAAAAGACCTTTTTAAGAAATATCGAAAAGACTTTTCGGTTACACATAAAAAATGAATTAACTGATCAAGGTAAACTTAAATTAAGTGACTCCCTTTAATTAACCTAATGTAGTGAACAATATTAGTGTGATTTAACTATAGTCATTCATGTGTTGTGTATGCAATTAGAGTCATGTAGAATGTGTTTTTATCTATGATCAATTAATTCGGTTTAATTTTTTTCCATCAATAATTTTCAAATTTCTCAAATTTTACCATCTCAAGAAATATTAAAATTTTGAACCAAAGTATAAAATAGATAGTTGCATGGTTTAGAATCTTAACTCGCAAACAAATTTTGTGGATTTGACATGTTAAATCGACTACAGCCAAATTTAGAAGCTTCCATTGATTCTGCAATCACAAAGTTAAAGAAAATATAATAAGTTTTTATACAAGGTTGCATAAAAATTGGATTTAGCCTACTGGAACCAACAAAAAAATAGGATTAAATATGTAATAAATCTATTGGAAAATAAAATCAATTTCAGAAAACCAGCTATTAATAATTTTTGGAGAGCCCAAAAAATAACAAATCTCTCTCACACTATGTAAAGTGTGTAATTTATACCTTAGAAGAACTGCAGTGCAAAAAGGGTCCCTCTTTAGGGTAAAGAAATACAATGCTTTCATGCCCAAAATCTAATTTAGGGTCCCTCTTTTGATTTGATGAATAATCTCAGTCCTACAAGCACAAAAAAATAATTAAAATTAAAAAAAATAAGAAAGAAGGAGCATGTGCTAACTGCTGATTCATATGTTCAGACAAAACAAAATAGAGAATCCAGATTGAACTTAGGTCTTAGACAGAAATAGAAACTCTTAACCTTTTGTTGGATGAAATAAGACCTCACTTATTTCCTAGTACAAAATACATACTATTTTATTATTACATTGAAGTGCTAAAAACGATAAATGGAAAGTACATAATCTTGCCTTCTAAATGCATTTTTGCGTATTTGAGCTGTCAGAAAGACTGGCTCCATATCGAAGAGCATTCTTTCATTGATTCTGTAAAATCACAATATAAGATCAAATATTGCTAGTTCTCATTCCGAAGTAGTTTCCATATTCTGACATGTATAAGAAAGTCTTTTTATTTATAGGACTTTTTACAAAATGAACCTCCTCTCCAAAATTTTAACATTTTCACCCCTCTCATGCTAGTATAGTCCCGATTTAAATTCCAAACTTAGTTAAATTGAATTTGAACTCCTATTGTTTCTAGAAATAGTAAACACCCTTAAAAAACCAGGGATTTCAACTCCTATTTTTTTAATAAGATAGAGAACTCAATTCACAGTTTTGATGGAAATCTGTGGTCATGAAAACCCAGGAATTGAATTCCCGATTTGTCTTTAAATCCAGAATCGAATTCTTATCTTTCTAGGACTTGACAGATGCTAGGAGCAGACGAATTCATCATTAATCTTAAAAATATTTTGCCCAAATAATCTACTTTTTAATATTTTACCTAGAAAATCATGAGGGGCCTTTTGGCAGGGATCTATTATTTATTTATTTTCATCATTAATCTTTAAACATTTTGCCTTTTGATTGGAAAAAGAAATCCCGTCTTTAATCTTGCATCATGAAATAAGGACTCTGTTGAGTCGTTATTATTCAATTGAGCATAAATAAACCAAGTCTTCAGTATTTATTGTCAACACCATTAATGCAGTGAGAATCAGAAAAAAAAAAACTTTTGAGAGTATCAACAGAACCCTTTTCTCCAAAATCAGACATCCGTACAATCTGCATTAAAATATCAAATTAATTAAAAAGAAATTGGAAACAAATACTAGAAACTTGGATTCTACAGTTCAAGTTACAAAAGAAAAGATTAAAGAAAAAGGAGTACCTTTCCGATTTTACAGCAAATTTGGCGAGAGAAGCCATCACATGACCAATGAATTCTGCAATTTTATAAAATCCAGCACCTTATAACTTACAAGAAACCCAGAAAATGAATTAAACCGAAAATTCGAAATAGAAAACAGGGATAAAGTCGAAATCTAATTCAAGAATATTCAAAAAGAAAATTAACCAAATTGTGTGAAATCAATCAACCTATTGTCCAAAGTATTGAAAACGAGTCAGACTTTGGTAGATGAAATGAGACTAATAGGTACCTTGATGTGGAAGATCGGATCCTCCTTCCCGATCCTCTTTCGTACGCCATTGCTGCGTGATCAATCGAGATCGAGAGAAAGAACAGAGAAACGAGGAAGATTGTTGGACGTTCGATGAATAAAGAAGGAAATAATAGACGGGGAGTGTATGGTGAAGCTGGTGCAGCACATAACAGAATTTTTTTGAATAGTAGCACTATTTTGAAGAATAATTAATCAAATAGTATGATTTTCAAAATATTTGGGTAGGTAGCACTTCCGCCAGACCTTCTGGCGGAACTAAAGTAATTCCGCAAGATGGTCTGGCGGAACTAGGGAATTTTTTTTTTTTTGCTAATCTCGGCCATTTGGCATCCTTAAACAGCCTTAATTAATGAAAAAGGCTAGTTCCGCCACCGGGTGCAGCGGAACTAGGTAAAATTTATTTTTGGCCCAAAAATGACGAAAATATAGGTTCCGCCAGACCCTCTGGCAGAACTAGCTAGCTCCGCCAGTGGGTCTGGCGGAACTACACATTTTCCCAACTTACAATCAAAAAGTCCAAAAAAATGGTCTAGTTCCGCCAGTGGGTATGGCGGAACTAGACCATTTTCCCAACTTACAATCTGACCCAAAAAAATTTCAAAATTTAGGGTTTAGTAACGGTTTTTAATAAAAAACCGATACTAAATATTAGTATTGTATCGGATTTTTTGGGAAATTTTTTTTCCTTTAGTAACGGTTGTTATAGAATAACCGTTACTAAATTCAAATTTAGTAACGGTTCTTCCCTAAAACCCGTTACTAAATAAAGTTAGTAACGGTTCTTGCATAAAAACCGTTACTAAATTTCCACTTAGTAACGGTTTTATGGAAGAACCGTTACTAACTTTATTTCCCAAAAAAAATGGTCCACTTACAATCAAAAAGTCTAAATAAAGTTAGTAACCGTTACTAACTTTCTTCCACCTATATAAAGTCCAAAAAAATTTCCACTTAGACCCACTGGCGGAACTAGACCATTTTTTTGGACTTTTTGATTGTAAGTTGGGAAAATGTGTAGTTCCACCAGACCCACTGGCGGAACTAGCTAGTTCCCTAGCTAGTTCCGCCAGAGGGTCTGGCGGAACCTATATTTTCGTCATTTTTGGGCCAATTTCACCGTCTAGGCTGTTTAAGGGTGCCAAATGGCCGAGATTAGCAAAAAAAAAAAATTCCCTAGTTCCGCCAGACCCTCTGGCGGAACTACTTTAGTTCCGCCAGAAGGTCTGGCGGAAGTGCTACCTACCCAAATATTTTGAAAATCATGTTATCTGATTAATTATTCTTCAAAATAGTGCTACTATTCAAAAAAATTCTTAGCTGAGGTGTCTACATTTTCTGTGACACGTTAGATAAGAATAGTATATTGGAAATTCTTTACTGTACCTAACTTTCGAAAGAAAATACCATATATACATATTTTTTTTCGGAATTTTACAAATAACAATTTCGGTGTTTCAAACGACAGTAGAAATAAAATTTCGGTGTTTGAAACACCGAAACATGTTTAAAGTCACTAAACTCAGTTAGCAAAATCAAACACCGAAACATGTTTAAAGTCACTAAACTCAGTTAACAAAATAGTTAACAAAAAAAGTAATTAAAAAAAAATTTCGGTCTTTCAATCAAAGAAAAAGTAGCCATAATCATTAATTCACACGTAACAATAAAAAGTATAGAGTTTCTCTCTCACGCGAGAGACTATGGCGACACAGTACTAGACCTCCTTCCGTTGCAGGAAGGCCATGGATGGATGAGGATTGAGAGGTCTTTCAACAATCCGAACCGATTCTCCCCTTACAAACCCGACCCGATAAAGTCTATCTTTAGTAAATTTTCTTCCCCCCCAAACACACCCCTTCCTCCTTCTCAACTCTTTACCATCCTCGTTTCTTCAACTCTCCCGAAATGCAAGCAAGACTTTTTCCTAAACCCAAGCACTCTCGTCCTAGTGCCACATGTCTACCACCCCCACCCGAAATAAGTACACCCTCGGTCAACTGCCCCCCATCATGCCTCCTCATCAACCGTAACACCGGCCTCAATTGCCATCTCCGCACCACCTCGTCAACCTCCAAAGGAAACAGCATCCAGCATGCCCGCCTCTCCACCACTCGTTGCAATCTCTGCTGAAAGAGTCTACCAATAGAGAAGTACAGCTTTTGCTCCTGCTCGCAACAACTCTGCCACCCACAATCTCAAGAAAAAGCCTATATCGCCTCCATCCAATTCCCCTGTTTCATCCCCCGCTCCTCATTTCCCCATGCCTCGTGATCCTCATAATCTGGCATGGAATGGCCCATGTTGCCAAAGACTGTCTATCTCCTCCGCCACCACTGATCTATTAAGATGGGTGTTATTATCTTAACATCGGTGGTTTATAATACTATTTCAGAGTGAAAGAGACAAGGATTGGTCTGCCATGCCTTTCGTAAACATGAAAGTGCATAGTGCTAATGTTTGAGCATTGCATTGACATTTAGATGGAAATTTAGTTCCTTAATTTTATTTTAAATTGCTAAATTTGTAAATGTTATTTCATTTTTTTTACAGGCAACTAATAAATCTGTGAATTCACTCACGCGGATATCTAGAGCTCAACCATCCTTCCCCTATCTAGAGCTCTCGATCCGAACCCTAACTGGACTAAGCTCCACTCGACCTCCAGCTCCAGCTCCAGCTCCTGTCGGCGAATAGACAGCTGCGGAGGAGAGCGACTTACAGATCAACACAATCTCCTCTCTCTCCAGTTTTGTAATAGTTAATGGTCCTCTTTTGAGTTCAATTGGGTCTTATTCAATGCTTAACCAATGTTGAGTCATCATTATTTCTTCCAATTTGATCTTATTAGGGCTCAGTTAAGGATTATGAGGGCATAATCATTGTTCACAAAAGCTCAATCAGGTATTTCTGCATAATTGATACGTGAATTTTTGATATTTTTGTTTTATTTTGTTCTATATGTACAAGTTTAGATTTCGATAAGATATAGTTGAATAATTTAGCAACGACTGAGTTTAACTGGGATAAAATGAGGGATTGAGACTATAGTGACTGATTTTGTGGACTCATGGTTCTCAATTGGGTTTACTGGTGTAGTATTTGTATATATAATCTCTTATGAAGTGGCATTGTATTGTTTTAGAGTTCAAATTGAAGTTCTGAACATGGTTTATTTAGGGATAGATAGTAGTAAAATTTTTGGATGAATTCTATAGTTAGCAGTCAGAGAAGACGTACACCCAAATTTCCAATACAAATTCAATAATAAAAAAAGATATGGGGATAAGAACACCAATATTGTACTTAATATTGTATATATATACTCAAAATACAACACCGATACTGTACTTAATATTGTATACTAAGTATATGTAATCAAAATTTAGTGTTTCTATACTCAATTTAGGATTTCTTTTTGCAGATATGGATGGTTTTAGCAAATATTGCATAGTAAAACTTCAAAGAGGATAAGCAATATTTAAGTGTTTCTTTTGCTTTATTAGGGTTCTTTCGAACATTCATAATTTTATATTATTATGGTTGTATTTCGCTTTCTAAATATTTTTTTGGATTTGTATGTAATTTTACAATATGTTGGTTATCTATCACAATTTTAAATTTATTCATATTGGTTTTATTTTAATCTTGAACTTGATATGGTACCATTATTAGTTGATTTGGACTTGTTTCACCATGAAACCACTTCAATTGTATGCTCAAATTGGTACCACTTAACTCAATCATGCATTCATTTTAAACTCAAGAAATATCATAAATAAATTCCAAATAAATATTCATTTCAAAATCCACCTAAGACTTTAACTAATCATATTCAAATACACAAGGGAAGAAAAAAAAGACAGATGAATATGCACAAAGACTATAGGTATCATGCACAGCCACATACAAACTAATCATTTGGCAACTTGCACAAATTGTACAGATATACAACCCTAATCCAAATTCAAAGCTTCATAATTTTGGCCATTATGCTTATTTCTTTCTTCTCCAATCTTCTCCTGGAAAACATACCAAGTTTTGAATCGAAGTACAACAATACTAATACTAAAAAATTGATCCAAAAACCAAAGACAAACATCGTAAATTTCAAAAAAAATCACCCAACTATACAAAAAATATTCATACACCGTAAAATACCTTCACAAAAAATTTCAAATACTATAACCACACACTAGTACAAGCTTCTTCATTTAGTTCTTATTAAGCTTGAATAGGAGTCTGCACTCAGCGGGTAGAATACGAACTCAAATTTATTTAGCATGACATAAATACTAGAAGGTACTCTCTGTAGAGACGGAGTTTAATAGAGACGAGGGGTCATCGTCTTCTCAATATTTTGACGGAAACATATATATCAGAAGTGTTTTAGTGAAAAAATTGAAATATATATATTTTTATGCTTTTGGCCAGACGAGTGGTCATCGCCCCCTCAATATTTTGACGGAGAAATATATATCAGAAGTGTTTTAGTGAAAAAAATTGAAATATATATATTTTTATGCTTTTGCCCCCCCCCCATTGTATAGTGTAAATCGGAATGGATAATTTTTTTTGGCCCCTACCTCCAATAAATTCAGTCAAGCTCCGTGCCTGCTCTCTGTCTCTCCACTATAAAACATTGCTATTACAATAAAAAAAGAACCTATATATTTATACTCCATTTCGGACGAATTACTTTTAGATGCAAAAATATAAAAAAGCTATATATATTTAAAATTTAGGATTTATGATATATTTTCCATTTTATTGTTTCAGATATAATATTTGAGAACTTGTAAGTTATAAATTAAGTTTTTTTTTTGTTAAAATGTGATTGAATATTCCTTGACATTCAAAAATGATAGTTCTCACTTTATTATATTTTTCTCTTTGCATAGCATCATGAAATTGGTTTGTACAAAAGAATAAAAATTGTTGTCCGTCCGTATATGATATAGTGTATCCTATTTTTAGGAGCATCTGCGATAACAAGAAAAGTTTTCAATATATTGTATTGATTTTGTCATCTCATTCTGAGTTTGATATGATTTTTTTCTACTACCGGTTACCACTAGATTAGTTTAGTGGTTATGACACTAGCTCCATTTTTCATAGACAATGAGATCGATTCCTGATTTTAGAGAGATTTTAGAGAGATTTTCAGATAAAAAAAAGAGAGATTTCCAGATAAAATTAGATGTGTCATCTTAGTGTGTGAGTGGGTACATGTGTTGTGTATACATACGGGTTATTGTCAAAAAAGGAAATAAAGAGATACTAAGTGGCTGCACACAAAAAAATATGATTTTGATTATATTAAGTACTAAAAAAGTGATTTTCCAAATTTGTTGAAGTCATTTGCAAATCTTCCTATACACATTGCCTTCAAAAAATATCTTCCTATACACATTGCCTTCAAAAAACCACTGTTGGGTTTCAGACGTGCATAACGCAGCGGAAAACAAAAATTTCGTCCAAAACCAATCCGAGGATCCGTGCGTATCGGTTAAATCAAAGAAATAAATCTTAAAAATACCTTTCGGGTTACGCTTAATCCGTGACGCTCAAACCATGCGTGTTGTTAATGCGCCTCTAAACCGGTTACCGTCCTAACCGATTTTCCGTCCGTCTAGGCCGTCTAGGTCGGATTGTGCGGAATCATCTACCGCACATACAATTGGCCTCCACCGAAATTCTCAACAACCCGTTATTATCTTCTTAGGCCAAATAGATCACAAGCACCGAAAGTACGAACGCCTCTACCGGTGTCCACACGAACAAACTTCTTAAAACGGGAAGAAGAACAATATATATGCTAGTAGCTTGTTCTCCTCTTGCATAAGAAAACTCTTCTTATTTTATCTCACAAAAGATGTATATAATTCCTCTCATATAATTGCAATCTTTCATTTTGTCATACAAAAAGAAAGCACCCTTTCATAATTTTGTCATACAAATTAGAAAGTATATTTTCTCTCTTTTGTCTCACAAAAGAGAATGAGAAATAATGAGAGAGAGAATGATGTGTTGTATATTGAATTTGGAGCCCTCTATGTCTTTATATAGAGGTGAAGAGTCATGTCTCTTCACACTAAAGATGTGTATGACATCACTCATCATTATCCATATGCCATCATCTAGACTCTTCTAGATTACATGATCTTTTGTGCTCATAGTCTTTATATGCATATATATCACATCTTATCACATACGATGACAATATATTTTGTGACATCCTTATGCAACTCATCATATAAGTCGCTAGGATTTTCTGCGCCTGTTTCAGTTTGTTCTTTGTGTGTGACCCTGTAGGTTCACTTAATGTTGGCAATAGACCTGACAGTCTATAAATCATGAGCGGACTCTAGCAAGCCATCATGACTACCCAATTTAAGTGAATATCGGTGATCCGATTTACCTAATCAACAATCACGTATTTAGTCTCTTTGTCACACGATATCTATATCGATCATAAGGCATGTAATACGCCATCCTTATATTAATCGATTAATATTTCTTGATCCCAAATTAAACTGAACAAGAACAAATGACATTAATAACTCTTATTAATTCATTTGAGTATGGCCATACATTTCTTCAGTTCAATTCATCAAGAGGCCCAAAGATATCTCTCTCATTTATGAGAGGAACAAATCCCGTCTTGATTGCACTCATCCCTCTACATGATTCATTGTATACATAATCATAACCGTTATGACCACCCGGTTAAAGGCAGTGTTAGATTATATTAAAGTATAAAATTACTCATGTTGGGAACCGAGACAATCTCAGGTCAAATGACTATAAATACTTTATGTTACAAGAATCACTAATGACGTAAAACATGTAGCATTCTTATGGCGGGTCAGTCCAAAGATATGGTCTCTAACATATACCTATGTTAATGACTTGATAACTATTTATCCATGATCGGTAAAACATAATCATCGAGTCAACTAATATACTTGGTGTACATTTATAGCTTGTATATAAATATATATTTATATGTATCCGCAAGTATATTTGTCTCCACAAATATCCTATAAATGACCAGGGACGATTTAGAATAGCATTCATAACACTTTATAGTTTTACTATCAAAGTCACGCACTTTAACGACATAAAGCTGAATTGCATATTCATGGTCTATTTTAATTATATTAAAATAACCTATACGCACATATTATATGAAATATCTTAGAATAAATATTATGTTTGTTATTACAATCCATTATCTAGGTCACAAACATTTTGGCCTAGCGCATAACACCATCAATCTGCCACTTGCAGTAGGCCAAATCAACCAAATATCTCATACTCATTGATCTATGTGGTATCGCATACCAGTTGACCTAACATGATCACCATCATTTAAGGGATTGGGTTCTTAAATGGATTATCAAACATTGTCATATGCAAATACTTTGCATATTTTTATGTCCACCATAATCTAAGAAGAATACTTTATCCTTCTCAAGTATATAATCATACTCTTGATTATTATTTAGTGACTTTCACTAAGATTAAACTTATGTGTGCATGTTACACTTAATTCACATCATATGTAATTATGCTCCCACTGAATTTCTTGTCAACATAAGATTTATCTTTAATTTTTGATAAAACCAAACTGTTTGGTTACTTCATCAAATAATAAATATTCACCTAGAGATATTTGCTTTAATTCATAAATATATGTATGCAACTTGCAAACTCTTTTCAAAATTTTTTAGGATAGACGAAACTCTCAAGTTGTATCATATACATACTTTCATATGTTTCTATTAAGAAATAACGTTTTGACATCCACTTGGCATCTTTTATAGTCATACTATGAATATATGACCAAAAAAATTCTGAAATACATAAGCATGATGACTTGGAAAAATATTATCATAGTCTATACTATGAGTTTAACTTAACCACAAATCATGCATTATATGTTTGCACATTATCCATGTCGGTCTTTCTTTTAAAACCGTATTTCCATCTGATGGATCAATCCAATTCAAAATTTGATTGTCTGACATGGATTATATCTCAACTTTCAAAGTCTCTAACCATTAGAGTCTTGACTCATTATAGTCTATTAGTAGAATGTGGACTCATCATCTATGAGTACGAATTTTTTTTTTTATCATTAGACAATCTACATGAATACACTTATGTTATATACTCAGACTTTTCAACATCTTGAGAGTCTAGTTGATTAATTGCAGACTCAATCACCAGTTGAAATCTGAATTAATTTCCATCCGAGCATTACTGTCAGTATTTGGAATTTGAACTTTTCAAATTTACTCCCACTAATTCTTTTGGAAACACTTCTTCCAAAGAGATATAATTTTCGAGTAACAAACACTTTGTTCTCATATTAATTATAGAAGTAATATCCTTTACTTTTCTTAGGATATTCCACAATAAGCACTAATCCGATTAGATGCATGATGCTTCAATTAAGTATCATATCCTCAAATCTTGATAAAGATAATCTGATATACCTACCAGTCCATATCGCATATGGAGTCTTTTACAACTGCTTTAGATGGAATTATATTCAGCATAAATGCAAAAAGAGCGTAACCCCAAAAGAAATAGAAGATATATTTGACTCATCATAATCGAACTATATCTAATAAAGTTCGATATCATTATCATGATCATCAAACACTTGGTTCTCGACTTCTCGATCTCATCGAAGAAATTTGATTTTTCAAAGCCAAGTTTATTGTCTACTTCATTATTTGAAAGTTTTGAACTTTTCAAAATATTCAAATTTATTGGTTCAATAAATTGATGAAGTAGTTTTCTCTAGCACCTTCACTTAATGATGAACATACATTACTATGTATGAGAGTCAATAAGTAACTTGCTTTCACCTTACTTTGTGAAAGACGTTTATGTCATCTTGTCTAATAAATAAGTTACACATGTCTCAAATGATTCAAAATCAAATGAATTTGAAAATCCATCTTAATGGATTTAATAAATGTTCATGTTATTTAAGTAGACCAAGCGACAATGCTAGATTTAAATTCCTAATATTAATGTTATAGATAGACTTATAATTATCTTATTCGATATAACACAAAATGTAATTTTTCTCTTGGAACATTTCCAAAGAAAATTGACATTTGTGAATGGTGAAATTATTATTCTCAATAATAAATTAATAACCATTTATAGATAAACTCGAACTATAAATAATACAAAATTTATTGTCGATATTAAATAACAATTATTTATGTCGGCGATAAGTCCAAAAAGACATTGTAAATAAATGAGTTACTTGAGAAAATAGAACAACTTTTGCTACATTTGTCACTCATATGTTAACATCATATTTACTCAATAGTCTACAACTTTGTCAGCACATTTTCACGAATGTGTGATTCACATCGTGTATCTAATACATATGATGTGAAATAGACAAGTTAATTTCTATAACAAAAATACTTGAAGCAGTAGTCACACTATCCTTTCATTCCCTTTTCCATACCTTCTTGAGAAATTATGGTTTCTTTCGATGAACCGATTCACTGCAAAAGATACTAATTTCTTACCTAAGCCCGAAGCCTCGGCAACATCTTGCCCTTATCTTTGGGAGTACTTTTTACGTTCCTTTTAAGCACGAGAACATTATTGACAACACTTGTCCATGTTCATTTTAACGATTATAAGCATCTTATGCTATATGTCCTTCTCAGGGACCTATTGTGAGACATAAATAGATATACTATTCGAATTGAATAATATGCAAAGACTATTATTCTTTAAATATTTCATATAATGGCTCCCACTATTTTTAATCAAATCAATAGCCCTCAATCGCATTGATTCGGAAACTTTCAATCCTTGAATTTTCATAATGAGACAAGATCCATATTTCAATTAAGTCCTAAGTGAGCTTTGGCTCATCGCCCAGAACTTAACTTATTTAGGTAGGAACAATTCCAATTATATCTCATATAACTCTTGAACAACATAAGATAAACATCATATGCCCGACGTATATATCCTATCGTATGCCCCGAGCCCAAGTCCGACTTGATAGCCCAGTTAAGTCAAACCATGTCAATCATCAGCAAAATAGTACCCAACACACTCAGCTTTGGCATGACCTATGTTGGCTCCCATTTCCCGCATTCTCTCCTCCTAAGATTGTCCCTACATATCCAGCTTTGGCATGACCTATGCAGGGTCGACCAGAGTATCGAGAGATTTAGACTTATGGAAGGCACTTCATGACTTAACATTGTTTTGAGGGATTTTATTTAATATTATATGTTATTATGCAATATTCAAAGAATATCACATGTACTAATAGAATAAAGATAATAACAATGATATATCATGGCCTTGATCTTTATGAACTAACATAAAGATTTCCTAATATATGTTTCATCTTCATGAAATTTTTCTTAGATTGTATTTGAAAATCTTATGTCCATGTATAGAAATCGATGAACTCTTTCATTGCCATGATGTGTGGTTTAAAATAAACTTGTCATCTTAATGATGTATTCATGATGGACGATGAACTCCTTCATCTCCATGATGTATATGTTATGCCTAATGAACTCTTTCATTATATCAACACATATCAACAAATATATCAAATATAAACATAATCATATTATGTTTCGATTATTTACCCATTTATAAAATATATATATATAAGGCTTACGAATGTGAATTCGGGGTGCGGTAATCATTGTCAACATTTGGCAGGTCAAAACTCAATGTTTGATTTGGTCAACATTTGACTCAGTCAATGATCAACATTTGACAAGGTCACTAGTCACTAGTCAACATTTTGACTAGGTCATGATCAACTTTTGACCGATTCAATGGTCAACAGTCAAGGGGTAAATTAGTATAGTCAACTGTCAACAATTAACAGTCAATACAGTCAACAGTCAACATAGTCCACAGTCAACACAGTGGGTCAACAGTCAACTGTCAACATGATCAACATGGTCAACACCTGGTCAACTTTGTCAACTCACATTTTTCTACACATTAATACATCATAGGCATCTTTTCATGAATTCAATACATCGCATGTAACTTTTCATGAAATAATGCATCACATGCACCATTTCAAAAAGGCAATTCATGGTATGCACCCTTTCATGAAGACACAACTATTCAAGAGGTCGCAACTCTTGCGATTGCACCTTTTCGGTCGTACCTCTTAGTTGCACATGTCGATTACACCCGTTGGTCGCACCTCTTGGTCGCAACCGTTAGTCGCAACATATTGGACGTGATATTTGAATCATATCCATTGGTCACACCCTTTAGTCGCACCCTTTGGTCGCACCCATTCGTCGCAACCTTATGGACGTGACATTTGGATCGCATCCGTTGGTCACACCCTTTAGTCGCACTTTTTGGTCGCACCCTTTGGTCGCATCCGTTGGTCGCAACCGTTCGTCACAACCTTTGGATCATATTCTTTGGTCGCACCTCTTAGATGCAACTCTTGGATCGCATCCTTTAGTCGCACCTCTTGATCGCAACTTTTGGACACAACCTTTAGATCTCATCTTTTGATTGCATCTCTTGAACACAACACTTAATCGCAACCTTTAAATCATATTCATTGATCACACCCTTTGATTGCACCTCTTGATCACAACTTTTGGATCATTAGGTATATCACAGATAATGATAACTTAAATAAAGTTCAACTCTAATTATCAGTCAACTATAATTTGAAATAGTTGAAAAGGTGTGTTCAGTTAATATGTAGTTGAATCATGAGTCAACTGTACAATTGCCTGGATGAAACCATGGTGAACCGACCTTAGCATGAGTTTATCCTTGAGATATTAACATTCAAAATATCGTTAAGAGTTACATTAACTATTAACGTATATTTGTTGTGAAAGTCTGATGCAATATGTTTTGACGTGTATCATTTGGCTGCAACTCTTGCATGCACTTTTTCATTAAAATATATCTTTTCAATTAAAAGACATGTTGAAACAGCCAAACAATTGACCATCAAATATGATAAGTATAATAATGGATGAGGCATATTAATTAAATTTCGGCCATAAAACATAGACCAAAAAATACATTTCACATGAACCGGTTCAAGGCTGGACAAATCGCATGCCAACAAGTGAACCGAGACAATATATTCATGTGACAACAGTCTACACACTAAGGTCAAGGTAGCCATCCAATGGCCACTTATAGTCAAAAAAATATATTTTATAGTAATGATAACTCTTCATCACATATTTTCGATGCATCTGTTAGATATAATTTCTTTATCATAACCCTTGCATCACACCTTTTGACTATATCGTATGGATACAGATCTTGTATTCACTTTTTAAAATTTGTTACATCATATGAACTCTTTAAAAAAAAAAATATGGTACATCACATCACATGCATCTTTCCATGAATCCCCAAAACTTTGCATCCTTTCAATTAAGAATATTCAATACTTGAAAACTCTATATGCAAGCCTTATAATTATAAATCAAAATTATAAATGGTATCTAAATAGTATATATCTCATATATATCGTCTCAATTTAACCAAAACACACACGTCGCTCTGATACCACTGTTGGGTTTCAGACGTGCATAACGCAGCGGAAAACAAAAATTCGTCCAAAACCAATCCGAGGATCCGTGCGTATCGGTTAAATCAAAGAAATAAATCTTAAAAATACCTTTCGGGTTACGCTTAATCCGTGACGCTCAAACCATGCGTGTTGTTAATGCGCCTCTAAACCGGTTACCGTCCTAACCGATTTTCCGTCCGTCTAGGCCGTCTAGGTCGGATTGTGCGGAATCATCTACCGCAGATACAATTGGCCTCCACCGAAATTCTCAACAACCCGTTATTATCTTCTTAGGCCAAATAGATCACAAGCGCCGAAAGTACGAACGCCTCTACCGGTGTCCACACGAACAAACTTCTTAAAACGGGAAGAAGAACAATATATATACTAGTAGCTTGTTCTCCTCTTGCATAAGAAAACTCTTCTTATTTTATCTCACAAAAGATGTATATAATTCCTCTCATATAATTGCACTCTTTCATTTTGTCATACAAAAAGAAAGCACCCTTTCATAATTTTGTCATACAAATTAGAAAGTATATTTTCTCTCTTTTGTCTCACAAAAGAGAATGAGAAATAATGAGAGAGAGAATGATGTGTTGTATATTGAATTTGGAGCCCTCTATGTCTTTATATAGAGGTGAAGAGTCATGTCTCTTCATACTAAAGATGTGTATGACATCACTCATCATTATCCATATGCCATCATCTAGACTCTTCTAGATTACATGATCTTTTGTGCTCATAGTCTTTATATACATATATATCACATCTTATCACATAAGATGACAATATATTTTGTGACATTCTTATGCAACTCATCATATAAGTCGCTAGGATTTTCTGCGCCCGTTTCAGTTTGTTCTTTGTGTGTGACCCTGTAGGTTCACTTAATGTTGGCAATAGACCTGACAGTCTATAAATCATGAGCGGACTCTAGTAAGCCATCATGACTACCCAATTTAAGTGAATATCGGTGATCCGATTTACCTAATCAACAATCACGTATTTAGTCCCTTTGTCACACGATATCTATATCGATCATAAGGCATGTAATACGCCATCCTTATATTAATCGATTAATATTTCTTGATCCCAAATTAAACTGAACAAGAACAAATGACATTAATAACTCTTATTAATTCATTTGAGTATGGCCATACATTTCTTCAGTTCAATTCATCAAGAGGCCTAAAGATATCTCTCTCATTTATGAGAGGAACAAATCCCATCTTGATTGCACTTATCCCTCTACATGATTCATTGTATACATAATCATAACCGTTATGACCACCCGGTTAAAGACACTGTTAGTTTATATTAAAGTATAAAATTACTCATGTTGGGAACCGAGACAATCTCAGGTCAAAGGACTATAAATACTTTATGTTACAAGAATCGCTAATGATGTAAAACATGTAGCATTCTTATGGCGGGTCAGTCCAGTATATGGTCTCTAACATATACCTATGTTAATGACTTGATAACTATTTATCCATGATCAGTAAAACATAATCATCAGTCAACTAATATACGGTGTACATTTATAGCTTGTATATAAATATATATTTATATGTATCCGCAAGTATATTTGTCTCCACAAATATCCTATAAATGACCATGGACGATTTAGAATAGCATTCATAACACTTTATAATTTTACTATCAAAGTCACGCACTTTAACGACATAAAGCTGAATTGCATATTCATGGTCTATTTTAATTATATTAAAATAACCTATACGCACATATTATATGAAATATCTTAGAATAAATATTATGTTTGTTATTACAATCCATTATCTAGGTCACAAACATTTTGGCCTAACGCATAACACCATCAATATCGACATTCTCAAAACACATAACTTACACAACGATTTTCTCTCCAGACATATCACATATTCCACCATTTTTTTAATAAATAATGTAGATTGCACTAAGTCTAACATACGATCACAAATTCTCAGGACTCTCTTACAATCATCTATTGTGTTGTCAAGCATGATAAGAATCATGAATAATTGTGTTATATATTTAATGGAGTCATGTGTATTAAAGAAGAATTTTATGAAAATGGATAGGCAAAAAAAATTATTGAATTTTGATTCCGCTTAGATTTTATAGATTAAAAATAATATCTCGACTTAGTTTAATATCGTTAACAGAGTCATATGTTTGTTTATGCAAAATAAAAACTCTAGAATGCATACTTTAAGTTGCACTAACTCAAAAAAATTTCAAGTTTTCCTTTTACTAGCATGATATTAGTATAAATTTTAGTTTCCACCAATATCCAAAACACTTTTCTTTAAGGATTTCCAAAAGACTTTTGGTTACACATGGAAAAATGCATTAACAGATCAAGGTAATCTCAAGGAAATGGTAATCTCAAGTTAAAGGATTCCCTTTTATTGACCAAATGTATTGAACAATATTAGTGTGATTTAACTATAGGTATTCACTCTTTATGTATGCAATTAGAGTCATGTATCAATTGTGTTTTTATGTGATCAAGATAATTCAATTTTAGTTGTATTTTTTTATTAAAAAATTAGAGTCAAGATATTCACCACCGGCTTATAGACCACCCGCACCACCTAATCACTAAGAAGCCGCCACGTCGCCCAAAAAAGCATACACGCTATGAGCCACAAAAAAGAATCACACGCGCACGTGAGTGAAACACGTTAATGTGTCGTAGATCCTGTGACACATCACATTGCGCGAGCAAATACAAAATGTAAATCAGCAATATAAAAAAGCATATCAGCAATACTAAAAGACATACAACAATACCAAAAAAATATTTCATCTATACAAAAGAACATATCAGCTATATAAAAGATAGAAAAAATCAAAATATAAAAATGAATGGGAGAAATACTAAAAGACATATCAATAATACAGAAGGCATATCATGAAAAGTATATCAACAATATAAAAAAGCATATCAGTAAAAGTATATCGTCAATATAAAAAGACATATAAGAATACAAAAAGATATACCATCAAGTCAAAAGGCATATCAGTGATAACGACATATTTGCAAAGAAAGATAGAGTTTGGAAATAACTTGTTCTTGAATCGGGTGACGGGTTTGACGGATCGCGTGGTTAAATTGAACATGCGTGTTTAGTGGGCTTAATGTAGGCTGACGCTGTTTAAGTGCGGTAATTTATTTTATTTTGTTGCTTTAAGTAGTTGGCTCGTTGGTGATATGAGTAGTCTATAAGTGGATGGTGCAGAATAATTTCTCTAAATATTATTTATTTATTTATTTTCAGACCTGGTTATGTTTCAAAATCTGTACAAATTACAATAAAAACTTAAGCCCCTGTAAAATGTTATACCTTAAGTACCCCTGCAAAACGAGAAATATCATGTATAGCCCTGAAAAGGATGAGAAATACACATGCTATTTTAAGACTTTGCAGATACAGGTCAACATTTATTAAAATTTTAAATAAAAATAAAATAAAACTAACCTTAGATCCATTTATGCTAGATTTGGCAATCATTTTAGGACCCCTTCCAAGTTTACATAATGAAATATCTCCAAAAATAGCAAGTTATCGTGCTTGATAAACTTTGTATTTTCCTCCAGATGATGAATCAGTACCAGAATAATATCCATCACATTTTCCTGAAACCAGAGCCGGTCCTTTGCTATCACAGACCCAAAACGGGATTTATTTGAGACCTTTTTCCCTTAAAATTTTCTTCATTTTCGTTCTTTTTTTATTTTTCATGTCCAGACAAAAAATTTCTTTTAACCAACATGACTACAATAAAATTTTCTATAAATAATAATTGTGTTAACTGTTATAATAAAAATAAATCATATATAAAATTATTGTAATCTTTTTTAAAGAACAACAAATTTGAAAGAAGATAAATATATAAGGTATCATATAAACCTTCTGAAGAAAAGAAAAGCGATAACTAGATTACAAAGCAGACGTTTTTCTCTTGTCGTGTATAGTGTACTCCTTTTAATTTAATTGACAGACTAATATGCAACCCAATTTAGTGATACTATTTTATTAGGACAGAAGTTTGTACTTATTAGAAATGATTTTTCATCAAAAAAAAAAAAAACTAAATAGGAATGACATAAGTGATAAAGGAAATTAAATTTCAATTTCCAAGTCAGATAGAGCAAATATGGTGATTTCTTTAATTTCATATTAGAGCCACCAAATTTAAGTACGACAGATTTGTAAAATAAACTATCCATATGTTGACTATTTTGTAACTTAGTGCCGAAATAATATGTCTGATGGGCTATATATATATATATATATATATATATATATATATGATGGTTCTTTTGACAACGAGCTTATTCGGCCAACATGTGACAACATTTGTTATAAAAGCGAAAATTCAAATTTCAACCATATGAATGGAATTTATATGTTTTGAATATGTTGTGGATAAATTTTAACAAGAATCAAAATATTATATCATTGTCATCATATATCATCAAAATAAGAAGCATAATTTATAATAACTATGCATACATTTTTTGATAATTTTTAATAATGCATAATGATAATCATAAATATTTTCGATTATTTTGAAAATTGGACAATAATATATTTAAACCATATATATTACATCCGTACGGTTGAAATTTGAAGTAGCAATTAAAATTTTAATATTTAGTAATATTGTCATGTGTTAGCCGAATAAGCCCGTTGTCAAAAAAACCTCACTTATATATATATATATATATATATATATATATATATATATATTGGAGAAATTGCCCCGCCATCTCTAAATACTTTGGCCATTGATCCGCACGCCTTTTGATGGGTGTGATTTGTTGGATAACAAGAAGTTTAACTTCTACCATTTAAGGTACAAGTATTTTTAATTAATTTGAGGTGCTAATTTTGCTCTTAATTGATGTTATATATTCATTGAAGATACTAAGTAAGAAGCATGAAAATCGTAACGGAACCAATACCGCACTAGCACCTGTACAGATTATGGGTAATTAATCTCCTTGCCAAAATATTATATTGAAACCTTAAGCTATCCCTAAATAAACACCAACTAAACACAAGCGAAACAAAAAAGAGGACCGAGAAAGGTCCCTAACCAACAAGTCAATTCTCTTTTTCTTCCAGGCTAGAAATTACAAAGATTTTGAAATGTTGAGCATTCTTTGAGTTCTAAAAGTCAGATTTTTTTTTTTTGTTTTGTTTTTTTTTTTTTTTTTGAATTGTAAAATCATGCGATCGCATGTTACATTACAAGTTGATTTTTAACCAAATAAATGAAAAATAAAGGGAAAAAGATAAGATAAGAATATATAACATGCTAGCAATTTCCCAACCAGCTAGCTATTTCATTGGTTGGACATTTGTCAACTGTCTGTCATACGTCCAAAATTATAAGTAGTATATATTAAATGATTCCCTTTGTCAACTGTCTGTCATATAACATACTAGCAATTTCCCAACCAGCTAGCTATTTCATTGGTTGTCCATCGTCTGGACATTTGTCAACTGTCTGTCATACGTCCAAAATTATAAGTAGTATATATTGACCAGATGTAGTGAACAATATTAGTGTGATTTAACAATATGTATCCACGCTTTGTGTATGCAATTAGAGTCGTATAGAATATGTTTTGATATGGGATAAACTAATTCAAATTAATTTTTTTCCCTCAATATTTTCAAATATCACAAATTTTCGCATCTCAAAAACTTAAAAAATTTCATCAAAAGTATAAAATAGATAATATCAAAGTGTAATAAATCTTGGCTTGCGAACATATTTTGTGGATTTGATATGTTATATTGACTCCTGTCAAATTTAATGGCGTCCTTTGATTGATTCTGCAATCATAAAGTTAAAATGCAAAATAAAATAAATGTTTATATAAGTTTACGTAAAATATCATTTTTTGAGAAAACAGGCTATTAATCATTTTTTGAGAGCCCGGAAAACAAGATATCTGTCCCAAATGATGTAAAGTTTGTAATTTATACCTATAGAAGAACTGCAGTGAGAAAAAGGCAAATTTGCAAGAAATCCAATCATCTAATGCTTTCATGCCCAGAATTGACTCAATTGACCAGATGCATAATCAGTCCTGCACACACAAATATTTTTTGGGTATCTGTATACATCACAAGTTAGAAATCGTATGCAACACGTGCTTTATTTAGTGCATGTTTCGCTCAACACCTCCTCAAAGGCAGAAATACAAAATGGAGACATTTTAAAGTGGACAACACTGATTTTCCTTGTAGTAATTTCATTTAATTGAACACTGTTGTTTTGCTAAAGACTTCATTTTATTACACAATTTTCAATTATTCATATGCACAATTTCAAAGAATACAACTATGAATACAACCAAAGAAAATAATTACAATTGTCCACTATGTTCTTCTACTCAATATTTAACTACACTGCAAACCTTCCTGATCTGTCCAGCAGAACCCATAAGAGGGCTAATATCACCCATCTTTACCATTGCATCTGCAAAATCTTTGAAAAACGAACTCCAATCATTACTATAACTTGTAACAATATAGTCGGTCTCCCCGCCATTAAACAATACTTGGTCAGAATGCATTAATCCCCTCTTTTTCACCAAGTTCTTAAAATACTTGTTATCAAATGTGTTAGGTGTAGCAGGATCAAGTGGAGCCAAGTTTGAGTCCCCATTGTTTCGAGGGCAACTGAGCCTCCTGTGAATCGCAAAGCCTGGATCGATGTTGGCCTCATTGTAAATCCTGTCCTTAAATGCCGCACAGTGAGCTTGGCCTATTGTGTGAGCACCTGTAAAATGTATCAAGGTTTAGTCAAGTAATGTTTGTAGAAAGGAGTGTTTGAAGAGCAACATTGAAATAGTAAATACAATACTTTGAATAGTTAACTGATTAGTCAAGATTTTCTTTTCAACATATTTATAGGATATGGTTGTTGCATTTATGATATATGTGATTAAACTTGATAAAAGGAATTTAGCGGACAAATGAGCTTTTGTAATATTTTACACAAATTTAAGGTTATTATACCTGAGAGTGAAACCATTTCTTTTGGGTTGAATCCTTGCCTAGCAAACTTGGAAATGAGCACATTTAGATCTTCGGAGGCAATCGGTAAATTAGCGTTAGCAAGATCCTTACTTGCAGTGGTAGAGTCTCTTCTCCCTAACTTCACCATCCATGTCGGTCCATTTACCTGTTGATCACAAAACTTCTTAATTAACAATCAAAGATAAAATCACTAGATATAATTTGAAATACAAAAAAGAGATCTTACAGATTCAGAAGAATCTCTAGCTGCAAGTGCGAGAATATCTGCACACGACACAATGCCAGGACAAACGGCTTCGACTGCTGCCTTGATAGCATCAATGACTTCAAAACCTCTTATGGACCTGTCGTTTTGAAGAGCAGTTTGTTCCCCTATGAACCATGGTGTATCTTTTAGAAGAACCGATGCATCACATCCCTAAATCATGAGTAAGATAATATATTAGATTTTACACGATAGCATATACACATTATTGAGAGCTTGCACAATTAGTATTTGAGAACAACTATTCATTTTAAGTAGATAGTTTGAAGTAAGTTTTTAAGTTTTGTGTATGGTGGAATAAATCTTTGGGTCCGCATGATGATCACCCCTGCTAGTATTACGAGTCTATGTAATGAGATTGTAGTGGGGTATAAATACCTGAACAAAGCAATCATGGAAATGAAGACGGATAAGAGAGGCAGCCATACGACGTTCCTTTGCAACTGCATCCTGAATGACCGAGCGAACGATAGGCAGAGCTTGCGGGCATGAGTAGTCATAGTAATTTGTTGCAAGTTGTGATTGTGAGGAATTTGCAGAAAGCAAGAACACTAATGCAATAGTCATCCATGCACGCCGAGAAGAACTCATTAGCGTATATGTGTGTGTTATTCTAGACAATTTGGATAGAGATCGAGAGAGGTGATTGTTAGATTGAAAAGAAAATGAAAGAGAGAGAGGAAGTCGTGTGCTCTGGATGAGTGGAGGGAGAATAGAAGTGTGTGTATATATAGGGTCGTGATAGTTGAACTAGTAATTTAGGAAGAAGTCTCCAATAATAATGTAACTATTAAATTAATATCAAGGAAAATCATCTTTGGATAAGTTCCTCGTCTGACTTAGTCACCAGTCCAAGACATGTATTATTTATCTATTCGTTTATTAGGTTAAACAGTCACGTCAATTGCATCAAATTAAAAATATATACATGCGAATTAAATGAATTTAAGAGGAATGGAGATAAACAAACGAGGAGGTGTTTTCTCATTTAATTAGTTCATGCTTTGATTCAGTCTTGATTCTAGGAGGGTTATAATCAATCTGAATTTTACATTTTGGATAAATCCGTTACATATACCTTACTGACGTTTCATCATAAATTAGTGTTTTATGTTTTATTCGATATTTATTAGTTAATTTTAAAGATTAGAATCGCAAATTTTATTGTTTTTCTTCCTTTTGGGAAGAAATTAAGGGTCCAAGAAGACAAGAAGGGTTATTATCGCCACAACTCTAAAATAAGTAAGAAATTGCTTTGCAATCATCTAAATATTATTCAATAAATGAGTTATTGAATTGTTCAATATCTGTATCATGACTTCTTATAGAAAAGTGTTCTATGACAGAGAAAGGCTGAGTTTAATGTATCTTCTGACTTCCAAAAACAGAATGGTACACGCGGTATAATGTAATAAAAAAGAAAAAGGGTTTTCTGACTAGTTCTTCTATCTCCGGAAATATCTGTTTGCATCCTGTCATTAGGCAGCCTAGTGCTTACAGAATTTAAGCTTTTGTTTTGAAATTGAAACTGCTTTATCTAGGGTGTTAAATTTGAGGTTACTTTCTTTCGAGCTGGCACTTCTTATTTGGGGTTTTGATTTGTTATTAGATTGAACAGACATGTCCATGTCTTTCTGTTCTTCAATTCTACTATTAGGCCAGTTGAGGATTCTACTTCATTTAAAATGCAAGGCTTTGCTTTTTTGGACTTTCTTTATTCTCTTTTCTATTTCTTAATAATTAACAATTTATTTATACAGAAATCGATTAATATGTAAATAGAATAAACAAAATAGTACCAACATAAAAGAGCCCAAACTAGAAAATGAAATAAATTTGGCTGCAATCACATAATGCACAACTATACATTATATTCTGTATCTATCTACCCTTTTGTGCACCCAATATAAAATAGTATATTGAACAATTATATCCTATAATTGTACAACATCTAAGTATGGAGAAGTTCAAAAATTGTTAATTCACTCGTTTGGAAATTTGAATTACTGATGTGCCGTGAATTATTATTATTTTTTTTAGATTTTATTGTGTTGTTTTGCGAGTTTATATAATTGACAGTGAATGCTGTTTTTTCTATGGTTCCATTTTTCTATGTTGTTCTTTATTTACTAGATTTCTTTATTTAGTGGGCCTGAAAGTATTACCATCCCACAATCACATTTATAATAGAATATAAATGGAGGAGATCAGGTTGGTATAACATGTATTCATACTTTGAAAATAAGAAATGTGCTCTCAAAATATTATTACTATATAAATAAAAAAATTTACATAAAAACCCCTATCTTTACTGAATATAGTAAATACCCCATTTTTTTCATTTTGTTACAAATACGTCTCTATGTTTTATATTTTTCTTTCAAATATCACCTACATCTACTTCTTCATCCATTCCAAGGTTATATATTTGAAAATGATTGAAATACCCTTATACATGTCGAATATATTTATTAATAATAAATTAAATAACGTTAATTAAAAAAATAAACATAAATCAAATAAAATAGTTAAAAATAGAAAATAACAATTAATTAAGAAATAAAATTAATTTAATAGAAATAAAATAAAGTTAAATAAATAGAATATAAAAAAGCAAAATTAAAAATAAAACTTAAAAAAAATTAAAACTTAAATAGCCAAAAAAATAAATACTAAAAAATTTAAATAGTTTAAAAATAAAAAATAACTCAATAAAAATTAATTAAAATAAATAAATTTATAAAATTTAATAATCAAAAAGTTAGAAATTTCTTTTAATTTTTAATTTTTTAATTTTAAATAATTGTTATTGAGTTATTTTTATGTTATATATGTCCTAACTTTTATGTGTATCGTTAAAAGTGGAATTATTTCCATGCTAATTTTGTTACCTTTACAAAATTATATCTTTTTATTCATATTAATATGCATTAGAGATGTATGATCATTACGTTTCCACTAGTTATTCTTTTCCGTCTCTTCTAGAGATTCTAGAGAAAAAAATTTAACGAAAAATAATTCATAACTCGGCAATACTTTTTACAAAACTTCTAGCCTAAGCACACGTAATGGAGCCGTAGACAACCAAGTGAAACCGTACTTTATAAACAATATTATTTATCTTTTATATATCCACTTTTTATATTTTGTATATTGATTGAATTATGTATTTGTTCTCACTGTTAAATAACTATTATGTATTTTTCTCACTGTTAAACAAGTATTATTCATACCAAATATTTTAATCTCTAAATTCAGACCAAATTAAGAGTAAGCATAATATAAGAAAATAGCATATATACTGTGATAACCGCATCTTCATTATACAAACAGTTTAAACAATTCGGGCAATGCGCGAGAATCCCCCTTATAATTCAAATTTAACACTTAGAAGTTATTAAATTCTAGTAGTTGGTTGGTCGAACATGAAAACTAATTATATTTGTGGAAGTTACATTTTGACCTTGTCTAGTTATTCACATTACTCATAAAACTCTCGGATAAAAGTCACTAGACGGAAAACAGATATATCTTAATAAAAACGAAAGGGAGATTTCGGGTATATTCCTACTAAACTCTTAAATATCAAATTTATCTCTCTTAAATTCTAAATATCAAATATATCTCTTTTAAACTCAATTAATATCAAATTTATCCTAACTTAACTAAAAATATATCACATATATCCATATTAAAGTTCTATAATATCAAAATATCCAAACCATTAATTCACCATCCAATTAAACAATATTTATCATTATTGGTTTTAATTAAATTAGCAAATACAAAATTATTTGACCAAATTACCTTTACCACCCTAAAATGATAAAAAAAACAAAATTAAATTGTTCCTCCAGTACTAGGCAGCAGCCCCTTCATCTCCATCGTAGAAACTCAAAACCCGACCTCCCTCATGCTGCCGTCGCCGACGCTGCCCAGCACGCCGGCGCTAGAACCTGACCATACTGCTGCCTCCTGTGGCCTGCAGCATCTTCTATTTTTTTGATTGAGGAAGAAAACATAAAAAAGATGAGTGATTCTACTCTACTATCATTTTACAGTTGGGTATTTCATGCTATTTAAGTACTCATGTGGGTAATCCTCATATTTGGACTGATTTTGGCTAATTTGGGACTATTAGAAATGATTTTAGGGTTTCATATCTCTATTGAGGCTATTTGAGAGCAATTGCTGCTTAATTTCGAGGCTAATTAGGTTATAATTGAGACTAATTGGGGTTTAATTTGGGGCAACTGTGGCTAATTGAGCTATTAGGGCTGATTTGGGGCGATTGAGATTAATTTGGGTAATATGGCTGGGGTCAAGTATTTATGATTGATTTGGGAGTTCTCAAATTTTCGAATGTCATATTGTTGCTAAACAGAAAGTAGTAAACTTGGACCAAAGCCCTTAGTTAATCAAATTATTGGTTAAGTTCAATGAGCAAAGAAGGGAGTTGTGAAATCGGTGCATGGTGGACTGATTCGTTGAAATGTGGGTGCATAGTGGACCTGGTGTATTTGTAGATTTAAATTTTATTAAGTGATGGATTTGGATTTGGATTTGGATTTGGATTTGAATTTTCTGTGACGCCTTGGGTAAGATATAATTGCGAATTTTTCGTGTTGTTTAATTTATTTATTGATAGATTTAAATTTTATTAAGTGATGTAGTTTTCTTTTTTAAAATAGTTAAAAAAATGAAGGATATATGTGGCATTTTTATGTCCTTTTTGTTGTTTGTATTCTCTGTGTAATATGTTTTCTGATTAAATTTTTTGAGAAGATCCGCCTGGCATCTTTATTGTATGAAGAAATGACATATTAATCCGTTTCTAATTAATCCATTTCTAATTTTACAATTGTTTTGGTTTGTTCAATGAGATTTGCTAATAATAATAATTTTATTGTTTTAGATATTTAAAGGTCTATATGATATATTTCATGTTTGAAAATAAAAATCTTAAGCTTTATTTTTGTATGAAAAATCTTTCAATTTCATAACTGGTTGATTTTGCTATACAGTTAAATAAGATATAAAATTATCATGGATTATCATCATAAATAGTTTCTCAAAATCAACATAAAGTTTAGTTATTATAGCAAACCAAACAAAATTGCCCTACACCGGAGATTAAGAAAAAGAGATGCTATGGTAAATCATATCTTTTCTTTCAATAAGAAAAAGAAAAACCACAAATATCATTCATCGATACAATGCAATTTGATAGAATAGTTATAACAGGCAACAAACAGCTAAAGAAATTGTTAATGTGAATAATCCTTTCCTCGTCAGGTACGAGAAAATCAAAATTGAAATAGTATTCATCAGGACAATTACGTTCCATAGAATTATGATAACAAATATTACTTCATAGCCTCTTAATATATGGGAATAATAATCTTTTCATCTAATCGGAATGATAGTTTTCTGCTATCGTGTGGCTCAAAAGTGATTTTCTCCGACATCTTAGGAAATAAATACTTTTTTTGAAGTAAGACGTGTCATGTGTGTATATTGGAATACAATAAACTTAAGAGCTATCTTAACTACAGATGAGTTATAACTTCTGCATTATCATGAATATACTATGTAGTAAAAATGCATTATGTGAGCTTGTCCTCACTCTTTTGATATGAATAATGAGTGTGGTAATTCAATAAATCTTTCCCAATTTCCCCATTAAATTAATAGTATAATCTTTTGAGCTCAACTTATTAGTTCTTGGTTTAAATAAACAACTCTATCAACAAAAAGAAAATATTATTATATTAATATGATTTTGATGAAATTCTTCTTTTTTCTATTTTTTGGTAATTAACAATTTATTTATACAAAATCGATTATGCACACCTGTAGAAATAGAATAAATTTGGTGCAATCATATAATACACAACTTTACTTTATATTTTGCATCTATTTACCCTTTAATGCACACAGAACGGTATATTTGAACAATTAAACCCTATAATGATACAATATCTTAAAGTCTGGGGAAATTAGTAGAATAAAAAATTTTAATTCAGTCGTTTGAAAATTGGAATTTTAGAAGATTTTATTTTTTTTTGAAGCTTCAGTAGGCAAGCCTTCTGAGATACCATTAAAAAAAAATAAAAATTCGAATTACATATTATTTACACGGAGGATTTTATTTTTGTCATGTAAAAATACTAATGTGCCATGACTAGTCGTTTTTTAGACTTTTTTTTTGTTGTTTTGTTGGGTTATTTTACTTAAAATGAATACTGTTTTTTTTGTTTGGTTTTCTTTTCTATGTTGTTCTTTATTTAATTAATTTTTTTATCTAGTGGGCATGAAAGTATAATCCTCCCAAAAATCACATAATTCAAATTTCGGACATGAAGTTCTCAAATTCGACCGAAATCCAGTTGTATTAGTTAAGCTGAGAATTGAATTTTTAGATTACTCTTTACTTTGTGTGATTTTTGGGGAAGCACATCATAAAATTGAACATTAATTTTTATAAACTTGGATTATTCAGCTTTGACCGGTCAAAATTCGATTTAATTATCTACTCAATAAAATTCTTATATTTATCTGGTCAAATTTCAGCCGATCAAAACTAGAAAACCAATTATGTTTTTAGAAGTTATATTTTGACATTACCTAGCTTTTCACATTACTCATAAAAACTCATGGATAAAAATCACTATATAGAATAGAAATATATCTTAATAAAAAACAAATTACAAATCATGTCATTAGATTTGTGCTTCATTACGATTATCATTATTCTAATAATTATCCCTTACAAATAGCATGAAATACCCATTCAAAACTACATATATGTGAAAATGCATGAAGTTAGTGGTTGTTCTAACACTTGCACTGCATGATTTTGTAATATTTAGTATGTGTGGTCTAGGTAATTTTCAAACTATAGTTTTCGCTTTTTATTTTGATTATCTTGAAAATAATGATTTCGCCGTTTTAAATATAAAATGGTGGAGGAAACCAAAATTAATTAAGGATAAATGACATACATTTGATTATGTTAAATAACAGAAATCTATACAAATTTACTACGTGTGTAACAAAAAAGAGGGGCAAAGAAAAATGAATATATTCGACGTAATTTGTCTGTTATAACGTGAAACTTCTATATTTCAAATTAAAAATTTATTGCCTATCAGGAGTTGTTCGAAAGTAGAAGCTTGGCATTGATAATATCTTGTTACGTGACGAGATGAACAATTCGTTATGTGAATATAAAAAACATAACAACTTAACCGCAAACCACTCGATCTGACATAAGAAGATGTTAAAATGAAAGATGACATCACCTTGAACAATATCGAGAGATGAATATGCACCAAAGACCTTGATGCTATGATAGAATGGAGTCAAGGATATCATAATTCTCATAATAAAAATTTTAATAATGAAAGTTAATTTTCTTGCTAGAATATATATATATATATATATATATATATATATATATATATATATATATATATATATTGTAATAGGCTACCAAATAATACTCATTGAAATGCATGTAAAGAAGAAAAAAAAATGCTTGAAAGGTGCTATAGAGCATGTTATCATTTGTAATGAGAAACTCTTTCATAAAAAATATTTTTTCCATGTTACTAGGGCATGAGTGCTATTTATTCAACAGATTTAAGATGAAAGTCAGAATATAATAGATTCATTTTTGTGGTCATTTCTATGAGTTGATAAAAAAAATTTCCATAATATTACATCTGAAGTTTGTCACCTGAATTAATCAGAATATGAGGATTCAGTAATGGATTCCAAAGTCCAGATTGTGTTCTTAGTGGATTTAGACTTAGACAGAATCAATGGGATAAATTCGGGATTTTGTTTCCTTTTTCTTTTTCTTTTTGTTTATTCTCCCGGATTTGATTCAGTTTGTATGTCTTATCCTTTTCGTGATATCGCCCTTGATCTTTTCAAGTCCTGTTGAAACACGAGAAAAAGAAAGATAATTAAAATTAATATTTCAAATTTCAAAATCAATAGGACATTCATTATTATAATTGGTACTAAATACTGAAGATGGCTTATTTTATACATAATTTTGGCCATATATGCATAATTTAGCATCTCTGAAATAGCCTAATTTATGAAATATGAATAGCTTACTAAAGTGTGTAGGGTTTTAGAAATCAGAAAAGCAACAGAAGGGTTTAGGGTTTTAGAAAGTTGTTAGTGTACCTTTCTTAAGAGGCTTCATAGAGGGATGGCAAGACAGAATTCGAGGACCAAACTATGAATATAAAAAATGAAATCACTGTTCAAATATGAAAAAGTCCATTGCATTGTTGCCCAAAAGCTCAATTTGAAACCCACTAAAATGGATCTGAAAAAAACACAACATATCATTCGAAGTTTGAAAAAAAGTAGAATCAGTTTTCAAAAAATCGTTGAATCATATTGTTGTAATAAATACTTAAGCGACACAAGGGATCAAAAAAGAGGTAATAGGAGAACTGATATTAGAGCCCAATTATTTGAATTTGAAAGAATGAAAACGTGTGATGATTTGATACATTTCTTCCAAAAAGAATCAAAACTATACATGGAATCATCATTATGAAGTACATAAATATAATATTAGAGTCCAATTAAACCCCAATTAAAAACAAATGGTTCTTTCAAAGATTGTATTTCAAAAGTTGTTCATTAGTTTGTTTTTGGTTGCTAATAATTATTTAGATAAGAAAAAAAGGAAACTTCTTGATTGAATAATTTGTTAATTTCTTTTCAGTGTGATAAATAGAGAAGTCTTTTGGTCTGTATAATTATCATTTAGTTTTCCATAATATATGGAATATATGTAGCTAGTTGGGATTTTTCCTTGTAACATCATATATTATAAATTTTACAAAAAGCCCTTGATTCACTCCAAATTAAACAATTTGTTGATTTCTAGTAATTTTATTTTAATTTGAAAATTAATGTTAAAGTGTTTTTTCACTTAGGTGCTTTTAGAAATAGAAAATTTTAATGTAGTTCATTTAATATTCTGAAAATTAGGAGGGTTATTATAAATTTGAGAAAATATAGGGGGGGTTTTGAAAATTCCCTAATTAATACCCCTTTTGACCCAATATATAAACTAACTTTTACAAAAACTCCCTTTTTTTGCTCGCAATTTAACAATTTGTTGATTTGTAGTGATTCTAATTTTAATTAGATGAGAAAAGTTAAGTTAAATTCAGGGTATTTGGTAAGGGTATTTTTTTGGAGACTAAAAATTTAATATAGTTTTTTTAATAATTTTGATAAAATATAGTTTATGCCAATTAAACACAAATGGTTCCTTAATAAAAACAGCGATTTTGAGATGTTACGACTTGTTCCAAAAAACTGAAAATTGAAGTCTTATTCCTAGAAATATATGTTACTGAAAAACTATATTACAAATTTGTCTTAAATTCAGAACTTTACAGCATTAAAAATTTGTTGAAAATTAAAATGCTCAATCTGTTAAAATATTATCAAAGCATTTCAAAAGAAAATCCAATAATAAAAGTTTTTCTTTCCATAAAATTCGTAAGTGTGCACCAAATTAGGCTACATTGAGTCATAATTGAGAGTCGAATTTAGGGTTACATGCACAATTAACCGTGAAATTTGTGATTACGCATTAATAATTAGGGCTCAATTTAGCTTGTGCTGCTCAATTAGACAAAATTAATATAGTGAAAATCAAAATATAACCTTATTAAGAGCATCAGTGGTATATTTTTCTCTGTAATTGGAGATCGAAACAATCTGCATTTGAGAACTAAACACATTAGAAATAAAAAGCAAACAAATACTGAAACTTTGATTCTGCACTTCAATTTACCATAGAAAAGATAAACAAAAAGGAGTGCCTTTCTCCATTTTAAGTGAATTTGAAGAGAGGATCCATCAGATGGCCAAATGGATTCTGCAATTTTACAAAATACAGCTTATTATAACTTGAAACAGAGAAAACGAATTAAAACTAAAATAATCAAATAGAAAAGCTACCGAAACTCAAAATCAACACAATAATAAGATCTTGAAATAAAATCAACCAAATTTGAGATATTAATCAACCTTACTGCTGAAGATAATGATCCTCCGATCATCAAATCCCCCACCGGAGAGGGCGTCGACCGCATGGCTCCTATCAGCCGTCGGATCATGTGCCCAGCCCCTCTTCTTTCGCCATTAACGTGGATTTGATCTCAATCAAGAATGGCTCGATCGATCTCAATCAAGAGAGGTAGCGCGAGAGAGAGATGGCAGAGCGCGAGAAAGAAGGTTACACGCTCGATGATGATTTGAAAAGAACAAAATAGTCGCAAAAGAGGGATAGACCGAATTTATTATATGTGGGTCGAAGGTAGACCAGGTGCATGCCTTTAGATCCTAACATAAAAATATAAAAGTATTTACAGAAAATATTTACAAACAGAAGAAAAAAAAATTAAAACCTAAGAGGAGACAACTCTAATAGAACTATATATTTCCTCAATGATTGTTTTGAAACTTCCGGAGACAAATTGTCTCACCGCGTGATTCTATTAAATAAAGTAAAAAAGTTCTTACAAAGAAAATAATTTTTCTTTACAAAACTACAAAGATATAACAAATGAAAAAAAAGAAGAGAAAGAAGCGAGTAACGTTCTATCCCTAATAATATGTTCTCCAGTTATGACATTACAATACAGATATAAGTATTCAATACGTTATCAGATATTATAATCACGATATCTGATGTGGTATTCGACCTTAAGATGCAATTATAAACATCCAATATAATATTTAAGACAATATAGCTAAATTTTTAAATTTGCATTTGTGATTTTTTATATCATGTAGTTATATTGACAATAAGGAAATGTGTTTGGACAAATGTTGTGCATAAAATATAACAATTAAAAACACACAAATGTTGTTGTGCATCAAATGGGACACCAATAGAGTGACCAACAAATTTCAGTAGCATATGCAAAGAAATTAAGAAAAGACATAAATGTAAATATTTAAATTGTGAAGACATATAAAGTTGTGCATTTGTTACAAATAGACAACAAGGTTGATTATACAATTAATATCATAGGACCGAAAAATAATTTAGGGAATTATTGGTTGGAGCGGATTTATCAAATATTACATGT
The DNA here is from genome assembly GCA_024447665.1 of Juncus inflexus. Lineage (NCBI taxonomy): Eukaryota > Viridiplantae > Streptophyta > Magnoliopsida > Poales > Juncaceae > Juncus > Juncus inflexus. The sequence goes on along the minus strand of JAJHPC010000014.1, from coordinate 10,361,405 downwards.
GTAAAATATAAAAAAATATTATTTAGAGAAAAAACTTGCACGTGTCTTATTTGTGTCAAAAAAACAAAATTTTTGAAAGAAAATGTGTATTTTCAGAAGCACAACGGAATTAAAAATTACCTGTTTCCAAACCGAGGATCCGTATATTATCAATCAAATCAGAAAAATAAATCTTATTTATACCTCGGATTCGGTTAATCCGGTTTGTAGGGATTCACGATTCTTCTCCAAACGATCTCTCTGTGTCTCTTACGGATCTGATCACGAAAGACGCTACGACTCCGGTACCACCCTCTATACGTATCCACACTCGACTAACTCGTTGGCGGAGAAAACCGAGATTACGAGATCCGGTTTCTCTTTCTCCCTCTCAATAGACGGCTATGGTGTGCTCTGAATCTACTGACCTAATCAAACGAACCCTTCATCTATTTATAGCATCTGATGCTCACACCTCTTCACTTTCCTTTTGATTTTCTATGTCCAACCGAGTTAGTTCTGTTTGTGTACGACCATGTAGGTTCATTTAATATTGATAATAAACTCAAGTTTGTAAATCATAAGTAGCCTCTAGTACGACGTTAGGATTATCCAAATTAAATGAATGATACGTGATCATAACCTATACATGAATTATGTATTTAGTCCCTTTGTTAAATGATATTTATATTGATTATAAAGCATGGTTTTATCTCATCCTTATTATGATCAATTCTCTTTCCTGAATTATAATTAGACTGAATATATTAAAAGATATTAACAACACAAGCTAATTCTTTCGTACATGGCCGTGTGTTTTCCTTCAGTTTTAATTTATCAGGGGCGCTGAGATATATCTCTCGTATCCGAGAATAACAAATTATATCTTGATCATTCACATTGCAACTCATGGTTTACTAAATATCCGATTATAGTTTTTATAATTATCCAGTTAAAGATAACGTTTGACTATGTCAAAGCATGAAGATATACATGCAGGAATCTATGATGACCTCAAGTCAAATGACTACTCACACATTAGATGATAAGAACATACTAATGACATATACCATTTATATTCTCATAGTGGGTCGATCTTATATATATTCTCCAACATATATTTATATTAATGAATTGATATCCAATATCCATAATCTGTAAAACGTGACCATCATCCAAATAACATACTAGTCTATATATAATGTTTGTCTTACAAACATCTCATATATGACTAGGGATAATTTAGAATTGTATTCACTTTGCTTTATAGTTTTACTATCAGAATCATATATTCTGATGACGTATAACGAACATACATATTCATGGTTAATTTATTAATCTAACAACCTTTACGCGAAATTATTATATAAAAAACTTTATCAGGTAAAACATCTAATACAAAAAATATAATACCTGATAAATAATCCATTTCACACATGACAAAATAGTTTGGGTCTAGGACATTATTACTTTCAAATTTGATGGCCAATTTTTTTGTCACACCCCGACACAAAGCATGACAACCCGCCGACACACTAGATTTGTGCTAGAGGCTCAATTTCGTATCATAAATAGAGGAAAAAAAATAAAAAATAATGAAGATAGAATAAAGGGTGCATAAGCGTACACATTAAGGATACATAAATCAGGCAAGTGACATTAAAGCCACAAAAAATATCAAACAAAAGTAGGCACATAAACCAGAAAATAAACCTAAATCAAATTTAGTAAAGTGTTTCTAACTCTGTGATCCCAACTAACAAAGATGACGACCTGGAACCACCTCGCTGTGAGAACGAATGGTGTTGGGTTTTACCGTTCATAACGCAGTGGAAAAACAAAAACGAAACAAAAGTCGAATTCGAAACCTAAAAGAAGGATCTATGAATTACAATTAAAACAAAGAAAAGTTCTTAACTTTGTACCTTCGGATTACGCTTAATCCGTGATGATCGAAAACGAATTAGGTTGACGCTTTTCTTTGCCCGATTTCAAACCGGTTTCCAAACGGATCCTTTGTATGTTTCGCCTAACCGGTCTCACAAATTGATCTCCAAGCGATCTCCAAACGAACCAATTCTCCAAGCAAACCGATTCTCTAAACAAACCACGGTTTCAAACCGAATCACAAAGATGCCGCACTTCGCTTCGTCCTCTACCGGTATCCACACGAACAATCCCTTTGAACGGATAAAGAATGATATATGCTAGTATCCGTTCTTCATTTTTCTCACAGAAATAACAAGAGAATAATTTTCGGATTTTTTTCTTCTTTTGTCTCACAAAAGTTGGACGAAAAATATATCTTGTTCATTCATTTTGGGGTGTCTCTTGTGCCTATATAGTCCATAAGTTTCATATCCTATGTGCATGGTAACTATGTAACCATATATGCAGCACACCATATCATATAAGATGTAGGATTGTATGTGTCACTTGACTATGTAGCTCTTCATACAACTTATCACATAAGTTATGATTTTTCCGTTTACGTCTCAATAGTTGTTCTTTGTGTGTGACCCTGTAGGTTTATGTTAGTAGTATGCCCTAGGCTAATATATTTGAGACCTAGATGTATGGATTGTGTTAAACAAACATTGTGTTTATTTAGAGATATTTTATATAATAAATGCGTATTGGTTATTTTATTCTTTTTACTAAAATGAACCTTGAATATGATATTCAGTTTTATATCATCAAAGTGTGTGACTTTGATAGTAAAACTATAAAGTATTATGAATGATATTCTAAACCATCCCTGATCATTCATAGGATGTTTGTGAGACAAACATACTTTATGATAAGCTATAAATGTATATCAAGTATGTTAGTTGACTGATGGTCACGTTTTACTGATCATGAATAAGAGTTATTAAGTCATTAACATAAGTATATGTTGGAGGCCATATACTGGATTGACCCACTATGAGAATACTACATGGTTCGTGTCATTAGTTATTCTTAGTAAAGAATATATCTGTAATCCTTAGACTTGAGATTATCTCAGTTTCCTACATGAGAAATTTTATACTTTAATATAGTCTAACATCATCTTTAACCGGGCGATCATAAAGATTATAATTAGGTATATAATGAATTATGCGGAGGAAAGAGTTTAATTAAGATATGATTTGTTCCTCTAATAAATTCAGAGAGATAGCTTTAGGCCTCTTGATGATTTGATTGAAGAAACGCACGGCCGTGCTCGAGTGAATTAATAAGGAGTTATTAATGTCATTTCATGTTCAAGCAAATTCGGTGTCAAGAAATATTTATCGACCAACGTAATGTTGACACATACCATGCCTTATGGACGATATAGATATCGTGTAACAAAGGGATACAATGCATGAACATAAATTAGGTTTGATCGAATCATCTATACTTGCTTAATTTGGGTAATCATGATGTCTTGCTAGAGGCCGCTCATGATTTATAATCAATTGTGATTATTGTCAACATTAAGTAAATCTACAGGATTTTCTCACGACGTATCGCAACTATCCTTCCCTCAAAACAAAAATTATGTCACATATATACTTTCAAAAAGTCACATTAGGGAGGTAATTCTCAACCTATCACACAAAATTTAGTGTGATTCACAAAATAATGAATTATTATCATAATATTATTTTTCAAAATATCACAAAGGCCCTTAAATAATGTTTCATACTCATAGTCAAATTTAAAATCACATACATTACTAATAACACAAAGATTCTATAATTTTAGAATTATTCGGTATGAATATGATAATAAATAAATAAATTAATTAAAAAATAGATTCTATTTGTTCCAAAATATTAATCATAACTGAAATATTAATACCATATTTTTTTCTTAATTATTTGAACTTAATTTGGGGCTAAACCGACACATTTATGACCTACAATTCATAAAACACGACATGTCTTAATAAGAAAAATAATTTTAACCACTCACCTACCCTGGAAGGAACCCTGGGCTACTGGACACGATCTCCCAGAAGAAGATCTAGTAAAAAACGGTACTGCCATGCATCAAATCATAACATTTTAGTTTTATTTTCTCCCTTTTATTAATTTTTAAAATTTCAGAAATTATTAATGAAAAATGAACTCATTTCTGAGAAGTACTCATTCCAACGATGCCAAGAATGTCGAAAACGGACTTAAAATAAATCCGTTAGGGCCAACTGTATCATTTAGAATCCTTGAGGAATTATGGAGTACAGAAACTGTGAAAAAAGAAAATCAGGAATTATGTCAGAATCCGGAATATCAAATCCCATATCTGCAGGATTTACTAAACCAGTTTTTCAAAATACTGTTTTTTTTTTTAAAAAGGTGGATCATGCATATAGAGGTTAAAAAGGTCCGGATAGTGGTCATCCCAGATCCGTATCCATATTTTTTTCGGATATGTAACCGGATCCGGAACGTCCTGGATTCGGATATGGTTTGGATCTTAAACGGATATGGATATGATCAGGATATTTCGATAATTAAAACAGATATTTAGTACTTAATATAAATATTTATTTTATAATTATCAAATATCATTAAAGATAAAAAATTTGAATTTTAATAACAAAACATATTTTAACTAGATAAAAATTACAACTATTTGATAAAACTATATAAAATATAAAAAAATTGTCAAAAATATATATGAATATGTAAGAAAAATATCATAAATTTTATTTATATAATATTTTATTATGTTTTAAATTAATAATTATTAATTTTATAGCTATTTGAAGATGTTGTATTACTCAATTTATAGATATTTTAATGAATTCAAAATTTGGGTAAAAAATTAGGTACTATATTTGAGAATATGGGTCAAAAATCGGGTACCCATTTTTGAATAGTATCCGGATCCGGATCTGGATACTACACCAAAATCTAATACCGTATCCGAATCCGAATCCGTATCCGAATAAAAGACCCGGATCCGGATCCGGATATTTTTCGGATCTGGTCCGGTCCGGGTAATATCCGTACCGTTTTCACCCCTACATGCATATCATTGAAATAGACCACAAAGTTTTGGAAATTAAATGAAGAATTAATTTAAAATAGTAAACGATATCAAAACATGTCATATATTAAAGTTTCTCAAAATAATATTTCTTAATTTTCTGTGACTTTTGCAAAATTTTCTGGGAAGTTTTATTTTCCATAAAATAAAATATTTTCTTATTCTGAAAAATTAGAAAAGAATAATTTAAAATAGTAAATTATGGAATATGTTAAAATGTCAGATATTAAATTTCTTATACAAATAATATTTATCTATTGGAATTATTTCCGAATTTTCTGAGAAGTTTCAAAATTTCAGAATTTACGCTTAAATCGAAAAATAATTCGGAAAAAATAATAAACAAAAAAAATTTGAAAAAATGTAAAATATAAAAGTTTTTCAGAAAATAGTAATTACCCTATCTTAAAAATTTTGAGATTTTTCGCAACTTTTCTATATTTAATATGACTTTCTGAAGTGAGAGAAAGTAAAGAGGAAAAATGAGAAAAATCATGCATGAGTTCTTTTATAGGATTTAAAAGGGCATTTTCATAATTTCACAGGGGTACACATGTCACTTTCAGACAACCCATGTCCCTTAAAGTTGTCAGTAGTATTTTGCATAAAAGTCCATAATTTTTTGAAATTTACAAATTAGTCCCTATAGATTCTTAAAAACTAGTTATTCAATTATAAATAAATTTATAACTTTTTTATTAATAAAATACTAGCTAATGCATTTTCTACGGAAATGCTCATCATAAAAATTTATATTCTAATGATATATTTTATTTTTCCATGCCATAAGTATTTATAGTTCAAAAATTAATTTTACATAACTTTTTCAATACCTTTACAAATAAGTCCTTGTATGCATGATAAAGAAAAATTCATAACTTTTAATTTACAAAATGAACTTTTGTGTATTTTGTATCAAAATTTTCGTATTGAAATATAAAATCTGAAAGTACAATATATTCTTGCATGCAAATTATTTTTATATTTTTTATTTTTATTTTTCTAAAAAGTTTTGAAATAAATCTTACTCTCGTTGGACTAAAGTGAAAAAATTTAAATTGGAAACTAGGATTTTAAAAGCCAGAAAATTAAATCCAACTTAGAAAATGAATTCCGAATAATATCAAATTCAAAATTTGATATCTTACATTTGCTCTGGTACATACGCGTTGTTCCAAGTATCTTCAAATAAAATTGAAAAACACTCGATAATATCCACAACATTTTTTGTCTTTTTATTGTAGCAGCTTAATAGGGATGTATGCAGCATGACTTGTGTAGATATATGTTGAAGTCCAAGTTTATACAAACTTGAGGGCAATGTTTACACAAAGTTTGGGTGCTTAAGTTTCTATAAGATCTGACAAAATGAGGTATGAGACAAAAAAAATTGGAAATACAAAGACCAGATAAATCTCCTACACAACTTCACTAAAAGAAATTTCTATAAATTGACAAAAATCTAAGGGCTTGTTTGGTATCCATTTAGTTTCTCGTATTTTTCATTTTTTTAGCCAAAAATAAACGGAAACATGTTTGGTAAATTCATGTCGTTTCCATTTTCTTCCGTTCATTTACCCCCCCCCCCAAAAAAAAAAAAAAAACGAGATTTTGGAAACATGAAATCTACGTTTCCACTTTCCCGTTTCGTTTATTTTCTCTCTCTGCACCGCTTCCTTTAATATCTATATCTAACTTGGGCCTAATATTTCCTCTGATTTTCTTAACAGAAGGAAGACAAGAATTTTGTCTTCTCTCCACTGCTTACAACTTTTGCCAAGATATAAGTAACTTGGGTGGCCTGCATATATTTTATTTGTGTTGACTGTCATAGTTCTTGTTTGAACTTTAGAATATATGCTTTGTGTTTGAACTTTAAAATTGAGAGTGAGAACTTTCAGGTTACTTTTTAATGCAATATAATTATTCGTATTTTTATAATGGAGCAACTTATACAAAAAACAAATACTCAGAGAAACTGAAAAAAGATATAAAATAAAAATGGTCAATTCATCATTTTCAAAGATACATCGAGCAACTTATACAAAGAATATGGAAATGATAGCAGGATGGGTGCTAATTGTAATGGAGATAACATTGTCCGTACATGTGGAGAATATGAGGTGATTAATCAAGCAATCTTCATTGTATGAATAAAATTCGTGACTCCGTTGGCACAAAGATTATGGAACATACATGTTATAAAACAACAAAGATGAAATATTAGAAATATTTATTTGCAAGTGTTTGGTTCTTTACTTACAATAATTATTACTTTCTCAAGAAATATTATGTGTATTGAATTTGTACTTTTTCAGAAAATCTCATATGGTGGTATAAGTGTTCGCTGGATAATATATGCTACAAGGAGCGGTCGGCAGGAAAGAAATAATTGAAATTTTTGAAAGTTCGAAAAAAACATTTCTCCAAATTGTCTACTTTTTGTTGGCTTTATTTACTTGTAAAAAAGGAAGGGAATGAAAAATTATAATAGGAGAAAAATTAAATATGTCATAGATAATGAGTTCTGACAAATCCAGTTCTGTCAAATTAAATATGAATCCAACTTTGAGTAGTTGGATAATTGGTTGTCCATCCAAGTGCACTTTCCGAGAGAATTTTGAAAGGAAGAAAACTATGTATATTTTGTTTTTTTATATCTTAGAAAAACTACCGAGAGAAAATGACCTATTTGCTTAAATCAATTGCTTTGATGCTCAAAATCCGATTTAGCGACCCTCTTAAATGAGCTCAATTTATCAGTTCTACATATAATAACAAATCATTAGAAATTTTTTTTTTGGAGGAGCAAATCATTAGAATTTATTAAAAGAAAAAATAATTAATCATGTCATAACTCATATATTGTTATAAGTAAAAGAAGAAACAAAATAGATATCCAAATTAAACTTTTGGTCTTAAGACAGAAATGTATATCTAACTCATCACGTCGTGCAAAAGTATAAAAATAAGTGATACAAAAGTTCAATATATCTTGTCTTTTGAATGCATTTTGCACATTTCGTAGGTCATAAAGATTCGTGCCATAATTAATAGCTTCTTTTCCTTGATTTTCTCTAAAATCACAAAATTAGATCAATTATTAGTTCATATTCCAATTAGGGTTTGAAATGCATAAAAAATATTTTGAAAGGAACTTTTACAACATGGGGCCCTCCCCTCAAATATTCTGAATTATTTTTCCACCAATTAACACGATTTGAACTCTTCCATGTATTGAATCTGAATTTTCTAGAACCATCAAGCGCCTTTCAAAACCAGAAATTTGATTTCTATTTTTTATTTAACCAAGAACTGAATTCTCAGTCATTCTAATAATATGCGGTACTGAAAACCCAAGAATTGAGTTCCCATTTTGTCTTAAAATCCAGAACTGGATTCTTAGCTATCCTAGAACTCAACAACCTTCCAAATTCAAAAACAAACTCCATTATCAAACCCCATATGTTTGCAATCCTATTGCACCAGAATTCCAAATGAACTTTTATAGGGGTAGAAAAAAGTTCATATCACTCTGTCAGGGATTTAAAAAGAGAATCTATCAAACGTTGGATGTTGAAAAAAAATTCTCAATTAATATATGTGTGAAAATAAAACTTCACCATTATATATATATATATATATATATATATATATAATTTAGGTCGCAATCATATCATGGAGAATGTCAACTTAAAAGTCCTATTTATTGAGTTCAGAATCATTAATATTGCACATAAATAATTTACTTGAAGAATGATTTAGTATTATATTGCACAATAAAAAGGATTTATTGTTAACATAAATAATTTAGTACTATATTTATTTGTTAACATAAATAATTTACTTGAAGAATGATTTAGTACTATATTGCACAAAGAACTCATGAAGGCCACATTGTAAAAACGTCCTATCATTGGAAATTATGAGGCATCTTTTAATAGGGACTTGATTGCAGCCCCTAATTTTGGCAAATTAGCCTTTTGATCCACAAAAGAAATCCCAGCATTGTTACCAACATCTTCAATCCTAATGTTTAAAATACAAGATATAACACGAAACATTATGATAATGATTCAAATGAAAAACTTAGATTTGAGAATTTTTTTAATTCGACGGACGAAAGAAAATTGATGATAGTTCTCTTAAGAATACTTAATGAGAGGTGAAAAATAAGATAGGAGTTAGTAAAAGTATTATTTTTTTACATGTTCTCTTATATAGTCTATAATAAGAAGAAAAATTAAATTGGAACCATAACAATTTGGAATTCAAAATAAAAGAGATCCAAACAAATTTATATTTGGCGATTTTAACATGAGAAATAAATGTTTCAATAAGAATTTTTTTGTAAAGAAAATAAGAAAAATTATTTATATTTTAATCAATGAACTATTCATATTCTATTTGTATTAACATAACTTTGCATCATAATTCATTAAAACCATCTGATTAAGATCAGATGATCAGAAATAAATACTCAATGGTTTTCACTTAATCAGAGATGGAACACAAAAACTAATTCAACAAATCATATGATTATGTTTTATTAAGCACACACATCTTGTCATAAAATATCAATAAATTTAAAAAAATTAAAGGTTAAGATTTAACAGAAAAATTGATCGAACGATCGAAATAAAAGCGATGATGTGGTATTTTGAGGAAGCTCAAGAGTAAATGAAAAATAAGGGGTTGGAATTAATTATACCATAACTAAGCATCAAATTTAGTGTTATATGCATAGTGGACCTACGAAATGAGTAACTAGGAACCACTTTAGACTTTATTGTTCAATTAGACAAAGAAACAAATATGAAGAAATGATAATGGTGGTTAAACAAAATTAGAATCCTATTGCACCAGAATTCCAAATGAACTAGGATGTACCCTTGCTCCGCTTCGGAACTATAAAATTAGTTAATTCATTAGCATTTATTCTTAAAAGAATTTATCAACATTTTCATATAATATTTCATTTACAAAGAATTTGTACTTTTGAATGTTAGCTTTATGTTCTCGCTTCATTTGGCATTAAAAAGGTAGTTGTAAATGTATATTTTTTTGAATTCATAATGACAAATTTAGTATTTATATTTTTGGAAGGGTAAATTTTATAGAATTTTACTTTTAAAATGATAAGTGCATTTTTTTAATATTAAAATTTATTATGTAATTAAATTTTGAAATGTGATACTTAAATATTTTTTTTTTAGTGCGGACTCTAGTTTTTAGCAGCTTGTTTCATTTTTTTTTTGGGGGGGGACTAATTTGTAGATGATTTGTTATATTTGGAGCAAAGAAATGATAAATTTGATAGTTGATACTTTTTTTAAGCATATATTTTATTAATTTGATTTTAAATGGGCAATTATTTTTATTCAAATTCACCATTAATCGGTTGAAAGACTTGTGACTAGTGGTAGAGCTTGACTCAGTATTTTGGAGGGGTAAAAAAAAATAATTATTTAACTACTAATTAGACTTGTAATAAATTTTTTTTGCCGGGGGCAGAACTTTCGGAATTTTATTCACTAAACACTCATAACGTATACTACTAATAAAAAAAATCTAAGGGGCATGACCTCCTTCAGATTCAATAAAGTTTCGTCACTGATGTGACATCTTCCCAAAATTGAAGTGTGTCTAATTGCTTGCTTTTGGCTTAAAGAAGCAAATTTTACATTTTTATTTTATGTATTAATTTAATTAGTGGAACATGTAACATATTTTGTTTTTTGGAATAACAAATTTGATAAATATATTTTTTTCATCCATAAAATAAAAACATCACAAAAAGTAAAAGAAAAAAAAAGTGAAATTTTTTCATTTATGCAATTTATAACATTCAATATATGGGCCTTGCTGAGTTACCAAGCTATGTGTGTGTATATGGTGGGTGATTACTGATTATCAACTTGCAAAAAAAATTTGTGAAAAATTTGAAGCATCCAAGGATTGAACCCTGGTGCACTTTACAAAGCCAAATGACAGTCCTACCACAAAGCTAAAATGGTTTTGTTATATACATCTTTAAATAATAAATAAGTACTATTTTGGATATCTGGACGATAAATAAGTACTACTTTGCATATTTGGACACGTGTCAACATGCTACAAACCGACCAAAATTATAGTATAGTACCAATTAGAGTGAAATTGCAACCATATATTAGATTGGATTCTGCATTTCGATTCTAACAAGAAAGGGTTAAACAAAATGAGTACCTTCCTCAATTTGGAGATAGAACCCATCTCATAACCAACTTGATTCTGCAATTTTACAAAAGCAGTATATTATGACTTAAAAGAATCCAAAATATAAATTAAACAAAAGGAACTAAACAAAAACCTGAGCGACTGCCCAAATTGTGTAAAATTGTGCAAAATTAAATAAACTAAATTGTGCCAAATTAATCAAAATATTGTCCAAAACCAAAAGTATTGAGAAGGAATCAGACTTTGGTAGATGAAATAGGATAGCTCAGTACCTTTTACATGAGAGAGAGAGAGATGAAAAGTGCGAAGCGAGAGAGAACATATGCAGTACAATTGCCCCCGATAGTGGTAATTTCTATGTGCGAAAATATGATTTCTACAATAACTCTTTTGATCTATGGAGACTTAATGAGGCCTCTATCACTATGATCCCCAAAGTCGATGGAGATGATCTCATCAATCATTTTAGACCGATAAGCGTGTTATCGGCACCCATCAAAATTATTTTAGACCGATAAGCGTGTTATCGGCACCCATCAAAATTATTATAGACCGATAAGCGTGTTACAACCTCACATGGATTATCTAATTCATCCAAACCAATCTGCCTTCATCAAGAAAAGATCCATCGATCTTTGAATCTTTCTTAGTGGCAAAAGAGCTTTCCTCTTTTGCACACAAGGCAAAGATCCCATCTATCTTTTCAAAATCGACTTCAAAAGTGCTTTTGATTCCGTTAACTGGGAATTCCTCTACACACTCATTAGTGCAAGAGGCTTCCCAGATTTATGGATCCAATGGATTAAATACTTCATCAAATCTTTTTCTTTCTTCTTGAAGATAAATGGTAATGAAAGTCAAGCCTTCTTCCATTCAAGGGGAGTTCGCCAAGGCGATCCCCTTTCACCTCTTCTTTTTAATCTGGTTGCCGATGTTCTACAATCCGTGATGGATAACGTGTCTCGTTGATGTCTCCACATTAATTATATCATCTCTCTCCCAATATTTCAATTTGCGGATGATACGACTTATTTTGCGGAAGCATCTCCACTAAACCTAAAAATATTTATGCACGTAATTAGGTGTTTTGGTCAAATGAGTGGCCTCCTCAATAATGAGAAAAGCTCGTTCACCACATTTTTGATTCCCGACAATCTCATTCCGATTCTCTAAAATATTCTAGGATGCTCAAAGAAATCTTTACCTATAAGATATTTTGGCATCCCCCTCACTATTATCAAACCAAAAGAACATCTCTTCATTCCCCTGCTTAACAAAATACAACTCCATCTAGCTGGATGGAAAAGTAGAATACTCTCATACGGGATAGATTAACTCTTATTCAATCGGTTTTGGGTCCAATTCTCAACTATCACATGCAAATGATGATGCTTTTGATGTCGTTCATTCAGGAATTTGAAGAAATTGTCAGAAGCTTCCTACGGAGAGGTGATAAAAAATGCTATGAGTGACATTGTTTGATAGCATGGAATCGTCTAATGATGTCGAAAGAGTGTCATGGCCTCGGTATACTTGATATTGAAAAGCAAAATTTAGCCATGTTATTGAAATGAATGTGGGTTGCTAATTCTAATACAACCAGTCCGTAGAGTAATCTATTGCTAAACCTACATGGTCCAAATTCTTTACTCTCTCATATGAGATCGTCAAGTCGTCACTCTTTCTTCATGAATGAATTACTCGCTCTTCTACCTACACCTCCTTCTGCCTTGACGTGTGGATAGATGATATCCACTTGTTACGAAATTTCCCGATGTTTATCTCTAGTCAAATAATAAGATGACTACAGTCCAACGAGTCATCAATTCAAATTGGGACCTCTCCTCCCTTCTTCTATCAAATAACAAGATCATCTCCGATCAAGCAGCCAAGCTGCTTACCATCATCAACTCTACCATACTCTCTGCGACAAATGACACTCCTAAGTGGAGATGGACATCAAATGGCTCCTACTCTACAAGATCATCTTATAAATTCTTTTTCAAAACTAATCGAAAGTCTCATTGGAATACAAAAGTTTGCAAAATTAAAATTCCAACGAAAATTCGGTTCTTTCTCTGGCTCTTAGGTTATAACAGACTTCCAATCCAACATAACTTACAAAAAAAGGGGTGGCCGAGTATCTCTTCTTGCACTCTTTGAACCAACCGATCAATCGAAACGATTGATCACTTGTTCATTCATTGCTCTTATTATGTCCACTTCTGGAACCGACTATGTTCGCCCCCACTCACATCTGATGATTCTACCTAGTCTTTTTGGAAGAGAATACGTCATACAAAATCAACGCTTACGGAGAAAAAGGAATGAGACGTCAATTGGGCTGCTGGATGCTAGACCTTGTGGAAACAAAGGAATTAGCGCGTCTTTAGCAACTCAAGAGGCCCAACTATAGGGAAAATTGCTGAACAACAAGTCCTATGATTAGCTTTCCGGACAAAGCTACCAAGAAATCTTAATTTTATTTTAATTTGTTGTAACTGTTACCAGGTTTTATACTACCAAATAGAGGTGGTATTGCAACAAAACTTTTATTATCGCCTACCGAGCATAAAAAAAAAAAAAAAAGAAACTCCTCAAACGCGCTCTACCGGGGACAATTGATGAATTCGCTGCTTGGCAATCATGCAACATAGCAAATTGAGATTTTATCGGTTTTTCTTTCGGTTTCTTATTTTTTTGTGAACCTGGGGAGTTTTTCTTTGGTTTTAGACTGTATGTGCCTTTTTTTTCCGTTTGACTTCTACTTTTAGGTTTTCATGTATGCGACTCTTATTGGGAAACTCATAACTTGGACTCGTTTACTACAGCTTGCTCAAGATCTTTAAGTCCTCCTTAATTACTAAAAAAGGTAGAAGTATGCTTCTGTAACTAATTCCTTCGTGAACAAAATGAATGCGTAGTATCACCCTATAACAGAGAAGATCTACTTAGAATTGTCTGATTACATGACATGCGAAAATAGAATATATGCTCTATTTTTTTTAAGTGTGAAATACATATTTTTTTCTTGTTTTGTATTTAGACTCTCACCAGAGTTGACCGTTTTTCTTTCACACTTAATTTTTGTTTTTCTCTTTGAGAAATTTAATCGTTTTTAGTGTTCTCTTTTCAGGTAGGACCGAGTAAAAAAATAGACTAGAGTGCTCCTCAAAAAATAAAAGACTAGAGTGCTTGTTGTATGAAAGCGACAATTTTTGAATTAATGTACTTTACATGGAAATCTAGATATGTTGTAATGTAACTTTGGAAAGAAAAAAAATTGAAATTTTGAAAATTGAAAGCGACAATTTGTCAATTAATGTGCTTTACATGGATGTCTTTATTATTCAACTAAAACATATATTTTCCGGCCTTTGCACCACTTTTGAAATTATTGAAATAGCTTTTGAATGTCAATTTTGTAACGTTCCATCATTTAGAATAAGAATCTTAGTCCAATTCACGGAAAAACTATTAATCCATTATTACTTATTTCATCAATATACTGTTGATCTAGCCATTTATAATAAATTGAAATGACACAATAAAGATTTGTAGAATTAGGATGAATAACAGTCAATTTTTTTTTTATTCAAAGTGTCATTCAATTCAAATAACATAAAACTAACATTTATCCCAATAAATAGTGCCGAAATCTTCTAGCCTGCCAAATGCCAGATATTTAAGATGATCAAAATCATCTCTTGTCATGTAATTTCCTAGTAACTAACTATAATTAATGTCACACAGGTAAGTCGGGTCGATCTCATGATGTCCGAAGAAATTGGCTATAGAATATAATTATTTAATCTTTCAAGTTTGGTTTCATATTATTACACAATACTCACATAAAATATTGTTACTAATTCTCGAAGTACCAACTTTGAGATCAATTTACTCTATTACATAGAGCATATAAAAATTGAAACTATAATTTTTATTATAGTAAACAAAATTGTTAACACAAACCACAAAGAACCACTTAAAAAAGATTATGAATAATTCACAACAAAATTCACAAAATCGCAAAAGTTGACAAAAATTGTTTATCTCCTGCACAAAACTGCAGGAAGAACCTTACGTTCGACCTTTGAAAACCTAATCCAACGTGTTTTTGTGGCCGAGATCTTTGTATTGCACGATAATCCTCAAAAATTCTGGAAGTTCCAGAAAAAAATTCCACAAATAATGATTAGAATAATTTAGAACCCTATGCAACTGAATGATAATTGTCAATAGAAACATAGCCCAATTGAGGGGAGCTATTCTTGACCTCTCTTCTAGAGGATTCCGGCAACCAAAACTAGCTAGGAGAAACTCTCACGGAGGATAAGGACTGCGGCATATAGTCTACCCAGGTCGTTGAGCCTTACCTCTAGAACTTTTTTCTCCGGCTAACCGGAATCTCAAGATTCAACTCAAGGTCCCTTCAAGAAATACAAGATGGCGGACTTGGAGATGATTTTTGAGGAGGCGATCAGAGAAACTGAGAAGAGAAGAACGGGGTTGATGCAAAGGCATGAATTGATTCAGGTAATCAGAGAAATCCTTGGCTCTGAAAATGCAAAAGATGAAATACAAAAATGATTGAACAAAGGAAAGTTCACCATGGATTCAAACAACACCTCTTATGCCCAAATCGCCAAAAAAAACAACATAGATACCCCTCAAGAACTTCAAGATAACCAATGGATCCAAGTCTCAAAAAAGAAAAAGAAAATCACAGAGAAACCCATTGTTTGCTTTCGATGTTTGTCCACTGATCATACAAGACAAAATTGCAAGGAAAGAATAAAATGTTACAAATGTAAAAAATTGGGCCACATAGCAAAAAATTGTTGGAGTGACTGCGATGAATCATTTCAGTCCAATAAAGAAACTCTCTCCATAAGAATCCAGAACAGGAAACCCATAACAAGAATCTTCTTGCAAAACAAATTTGATGATCTTCAAGCTTTAGGAACACCCACCACCTGCAAAATGCAAGAAACAACCATTATAATTAGAAGAATGCCGCAAGCGTTAACTAAATCTGGAATTTTAAAGAGTATCATCTCGTCTTTCGGAATATTTGAAAGCCTGAATTATGTTCAAGGCGTTCAAATTATAAAGGAGGTTTCCATGAATATTAGAGTAAAAGATCTGTCCGATATACCTTATACATTGATACTACGAGATGAATTTACTAGTTTTAAAACCTACATTGCTATTCCACAAAAACAATCAAACCCTGCAACAAAAGTGTGGAGACCCAAAAAGCAACAGATACAGATCTGGACAAAAAGAGAATTGGCCATTGGCTCAGAACAAATATCAGGAATGGTCTTATGGAATCCTGGTGAGGATTTCCCTGCATTTCACTCATCACCATCCACTAGCCAAAAATCTCTTTCTATCCAGATTTCAAACCAATCCTCTATCCACAATCTTCCAACAGAAAATCCGTCCCCAAGAAAAATCCTCAGACCTATCCCCATCCAAATTGCAGAACCAGATGCTGATCAACCATGTGAAAAGAGGGCAAAAAGAGGGGGAAAAGGATCAAGAAACATTAACCAAGAGATAATGGTGAGAAAGAGTGATAGAATTAGAGCTATGCAGTCCAGCAACTATTCATCAGTAATCGAAAAGGCTCAACTTGTCAAGTACAAGGAGGCGGATCATGGATGTTTAAAGAGAGGCAACAAACCAAGGCAATCCAATGAATCACATTTACCAGAAATTGAAGAAGGACCCTACTTTCTTTCCATTGAGGCAGTTTACAATCTGTTGAATGATGTAGGTATTAAAATCAGTGAAGACCTGAAGGCTAGCATAGCCTCATTGAGCCAGGAAATGGCCTGAAAAAGAAAAGAAAAATGTCTCTGTAAAAAACAAAAAAACGATAATAATGCAACTAAAAAATATGAAGATAATCACGTGGAATGTAAGAGGTTTGAATGCCAAAGATAAGAGAAATTAGTTAAAGATAATATTTTACGGGAAAGGCCTGATATTCTATCATTGCAAGAAACAAAACTCAAAGACTATTCAAAACAATTGCACAAGGAAATAGTTGGTACAAGTTTAGACGGCTACGAAACTTTAAATTTTCAAGGGGCCTCTGGTGGAATATTAGTAGCTTGGAATAATAATCTTTTCTCAATTCGAGATGTGAAGAAATTGCAGCATTCAGTGACTGTCACTTTATGTTGTAATTGGGATGGGAATCCTATAAGGCTAACTGGAGTGTATGGTCCACAAGGTTCGCAAGAAAAAGATGAATTTATAAAAGAATTAGAAGAACTAGAGGATAATCAAAACATTCCATGGTGTTTATTAGGAGATTTTAACTTGATAGCAACAGTAGAAGAAAGATCAGGGAATGTTGAGAGAAACTGGGAGGAAACCAAAAAATTTCGAGAAATGATTTCCACTCTCAAGCTCATTAATCCACCACTAAAAGGCAATCTATTTACCTGGTCAAACTCAGTAGCTCACGCGAGAATTGACCGGTTTCTTTTCAACTCAGCATGGTCACAAAACTTCCCTAATTACGAGCAATCCTCACTCACAAACACATGTTCTGATCATATTCCCGTCTTACTAAAAGCCTCATCAACCTTTCCGATATACAAAGGCTTCCGATTTCAGAATGTTTGGTTCTCAAACCAAGAGGCAAATGCGATAATAGTGGATCACCTTACAAATACCAAAGCCTCTACTTCAAAAGCTCTTTCAAAGAAGCTTGCTGACTTGGGGGTGAAACTGAGGCAATGGAATAAGAATAGAAAAAAGGATTCATGATACTATAAAGACAATTGTCAAAAGATCATAAGTTGGCTGGATAGAAAAAGGGAAAAAATTGCTTTGTCAGTTTTAACAGTGGTTAAAGGAGATCATTAAGCAGTGATTGAGAGAAATTTTAAGTTTGGAAGAAAAGTACTGGAGGCAACGAGCCAAAAATAATTGGATCAAAGAAGGAGACAAAAACTCTAGATTTTTTCATAATTATGCCTCAAAAAAGAAAAACAAGCTTATGATACCAAGATTAAAAGACCCAGCAAGTGACAAGGAATATTCAGACCATAAAGAAAAATCAAGGCTAATGTTTAACTTCTATAAAAACTTAATGGGGACAGATCTTGTTTTAAACAATGCAATCCAATGGGACTTGTCAAAAATTTTCTTAAATGACAACCATGATCTCTCAGCTTTAAATGAGGATATGAAAATAGAAGAATTGGATGTTGTCATAAAAAAGTGGAAGAATAATAAATCGCCGGGTCCCGATGGGTTCAATGGCGAGTTTTTTAAGAAATACTGGCATCTTTTGAGAGAAGAAGTATTTTATGTGTTAAATTCTCATGAGGTGGAAAAAGGATTAGGGGACTTTGCCATTTCCAACATTGCCTTAATCCCAAAAAAAGACGGGGCAATGTATCCCAAAGATTTTAGACCAATTAGTCTAATAAGTAGTGTGCAAAAGATAGTATCAAAAACCCTAGCTAATAGGCTTTAAAAATACATCAACCAACTCATACTTCCTAATCAATTAGGGTTTGTGGAAACTAGAGAAATTGGTGAATGCTTCATATATGCCAGAGAGTTTATTACTCATGCTTACACCTATAACAAACCACTTCTCCTGTTCAAGGCAGATTTACAAAAAGCCTTCGATACCGTAGCATGGGATTTTATCCTAAAAATTTTAGCTGTGAGGGGATTTGGACCCGAATGGGTAAAATGGATTCACCATTATATATTAAATGGAGCTACTAAGATTTTGTTGAATGGAATACTGGGGAAAACAATTCATCTAAAAAGGGGGGTGAGACAAGGGGACCCGTTGTACCCTCATCTCTTCATTATAGCTATCGATGCTTTAGCAAGAGTTATTGAGGTCTTAGGGAACCTACATTTTATTCAAAGACCTATTGCTAACGCACAAAACACTCTTTTCTATGACGATGATTCTCTATTCATGATCAAACCTGAGATAACTCAAGCTAGAAGACTAAAATATCTCCTCAATTCCAATGGATCCAATTCTGGTTTGTCAATGAATTTCGACAAATCGGAGTTTATAGTCATTCCAGAACGATCTGACAATGTACAAGAATTGGCTAATGAGTTGGGATGCCCTAATATATCACTTCCCTTTAACTATTTAGGGTACCCGCTACATTATAAGAGACCGACTAGAGAGGATTTTTTTCAAAATAATAGAAAAATTCGACAACAGATTACAAAGATGGAAAGGAGCCCTCTTAAGCAAAGGGGGAAGATTGGTTTTAATCAATTCTGTATTATCCTCTCAGCCTATCTACTATTTCTCGGTTTTTAAATTTCCCAAATGGGTCATTCAAGAAATAGATAAAATAAGAAAAAGGTTTCTTTGGAAAGGAAATGATGATTCTGGATTTAATCTTGTTAATTGGAAAAATGTTTTTCGACCAAAGGAAATAGGCGGTCTTGGGGTAATGGACCTATATGCATTTAATGTAGTTATGAACCTCAAATGGGTTTGGCAATACTTCAGTAAAAAAGAAGGCTTAAACTGGCAACAATTCGTTGGAAACCTAGCAATTGATGGCTTTACTAAAAACTCAAACAATAGAGGTTCGCATTTCTAGAGGGATATTAAAGAGGATATGCAATTCTTCTTCGACAATACAATGTTTGAAATAGAAAAGGGTAATAGAGTAAACCCGTGAAAAACCAATTGGGGGCAGGGGGTCCTGATGCACAAATTTCCGGCTCTGTATACCCATTCATGATCCGATCTATTCACTATGGCTCAATTTCGCACTGCAGAAAATGTGGAAGATTTTTTCCATCTCATCACAGCCAGCAGTCCAGTTCAGGAATTAGAAACCCTAAAAAAGTTACTTGAAGAGGTGAGATTGACGGAACAAGAAGATAGAGTTACGTGGAAAAGTGACGAGAAAGGCGCATACACAACTAAAAATGCATATAAAAACTTGGTAAGTGGAGATCACACAAAATCAAATTTAAACAATCTGTGGAAAAATTAAATTACCTCTTAGAATGAAAGTATTTCTCTGGATACGAGGCCAAAAGAAGATCCTAACACTGGATAATCTTCAGAAGAGAGGGGTTGTGCTTGTTAATCGATCCTTACTGTGTCGAAACAGTTTGGAAACAGTGGCACACTTGACAGAGGACTGTTGCTTTATTAATAGGCACTGGGATTTGTGGCGAACGGGTTTCAACAGAGAATCGGTCCTCCCAATTTCTCACAGCACAATGGTGGATAATCTATATAGAGAAGGAGGTAATCTTACACCCAAACAAGCTTCAGCAGTTTTCCTATTCTGTGTCTGGCGAGAAAGATGTCGAAGAGTGTTTAATGAGGGTAAAAAAAAGCGACTCAGTGTTAATACAAGAGATCGAGGAAGAGTTAGCTCCAGTAAAGGGAGCGGAGCACCCATCAGAGGAGAGCGGAGGCCTGTAAGGAGCTGGAGAGTAACATATTCAAAAGCTACATATTTCTATTTTCCAGATTGTAGGATTTCGTTTATAATTGAGTTCCATATATGTAAATAGAAAAAGTATGTACATAAACTATCACAATATATGGAATAGATTTTTTCATTTGGAAGAGGGACGATAGAAGCCCTCTCCAAATTTTCTAAAAAAAAAGAAAGATAATTGTCAATATTGGGTGTGTTTTAATTTCTAGTTTTCTCATAATGTTTTCTTGGTTATTTCTTTGATGTTTCATGTTTGTTATGAGAGTCTTACAAAACATTGGATAAAACAAATATTATAAACTAACTTATTTGAAGCGGTTCATTTGTAATGCTTCTCTTCTAATTAATACAACGTAAGTAAATACTTATTTTTTTTTTTTTTAAATTTATCTGAAGAGAAGCGAGATTATCTCTATTTGGTATAAATTTTAGTTTTAACCAATACCCAAAAGACTTTTTAAGGAATATCCAAGAGTTTTGGTTAGACATGAAAAAAATGCATTAACTTATAATCTCAAGTTAAACGGTTCCATTTTATTGATCAAATTATGGAACAATGTTTGTGTGATTTAACTATACGTATTCACACTGTGTATGCAATCAGAGTCAAGTATAGAATGTGTTTTTATCTGTGACTAATAATGCATTTAATTTGTTACCCTCAATAATTTCAAATTTCTCAAACGTTCCGTCTCAAAAAAAAAAATTAATTTTCATCAAAAGTATAAAATAGATAATAGCATGGTATAAAATCTTGCCTTGCACACACATTTTGTGGATTTGAGATTTTATATCGACTTTGCCAACTTTAAAGGTATCTTTTGAATCTTTGATTGATTCTGCAATCACAGAGTTAAAATGCAAATATAAAAGGTATTTTTATATAAGGTAACAGAAAATAGGTTGCCTACAGGTCGCAACAAAAATCTAGTATTATGTATCCGGTTTCAGAAAATCAGCTATTAATATTTTTTGGAGTGACCGAAAAACAAAAAATCCATCCGACATTATGTAAAGTTTGTAATTTGTACCTTAAAAAAACTACTAAGAAAAAGGATCTATTTGCAATAAATCCAATGCTTTGATGCCCAAAATATGATTTATGAGCCCATTTAAATGGGCTCAATTGACCTGATGCAAAATCAGGCTGCATGAACAAATAAAAATAAAAAAAAAGGGATCATGTGCTAATTCATATATTTAGATAAGCAAAAGAAGAAAAAACAAAATATATTGAACTTAGTTCTTAGATATATACAAACATTTAACTATTTTTTTATGAAATAAGACCTCACTTATATCGTGCTGTATTTAATAGTTTCATTTCTTTGATTCTACAAAATCATAAAATTAGACCAAAAATTGTTAGTATGCATTGGGAATTAGGGTTTCCTTATTCTGACATGAGGCCCGGGAAAGAAGAAAAGAAAAGTACTAGAGTTATCCAGTTAATGTATTTACACACGCATTAATGTATCCTTAAAGTATTTCGGAAGTATCATGCGGTATTCTGAATGTGTCCGAATTTTTTTATTATTAAAATAATTGAATACGCCACATGACATATTTGATATGTATCGGAGCTGTATCTGTATCGGATATCCATATACTCGGGATACTTCTTAGTTTTTGAAGTATCCGCGTAACATAGTTGTTTGCCCTCCAACTTCTCCAATACATAACCCCAATTTCATACATGTATGTCATTGGAAAATCTTAACTATTACATAGTTTATAGAAATGAGACAAAAAAGTACAACATATATACTTGATATTGTTAACTATATCAAAAAATTAAAGCTAACTAGGATCATGCTCGCGCTTCGCTGTGAATATTTAAATTTGTTATTCATTTAAAAATTTTGTATAAATTGCAATTATATATAATAATTATGTTATGTAAGTTAATTATGTTTAAAGTCATTTTGAATTATATCATTAGATGTTCTATACATTTATTATTCATTAAAAAATAGTTTCTATATCACATTTAATTTTATAAGGATGGATAACTCTATACAAATAAATTTACATATATAAAATAAAATAATATAAATAATAAATTCATAAAAAAAATAATAATCCAAAAAATAATTTGTATTATTAATTTATAATCTAATTAATTTATGTTTGCATTAAGATTTCTAAGATTAAGTAATATAATATAATTTTTAATACTTTGGAATTTTATTTGATATGATAGTTCGACGTAATTCGAGATATAACACAAAACATTGATCTAACTAACCATGTGATATTATGCTAATAATATAAATGAAAAACTAAGATTTGAAAAAAAAATTGATCCAACGGCCGAAATAAAATTGACGATAGGTCTTTTGAGAATGCTTAAAGAGAGATGAGAAATAAGATATAAGGTATAACTTAATGAGCATATAATTTTTTTACATGTTCTTTTATATAGTCTTTTATAGTTTATACATATATTTTAGCAATAAAATAAACAATTAGAACCATAACAATATGAAACTCAAAATAAAGAGAAAATTCTAACAAATTTATATTTGATGATTTTAACATGAGAAATAAAATATTTCATTAAGAATTATAATTTTTTAAAGAAGAAAAGAAAAATTATTTATATTTTAATAAGTGAACTCTTCATTAACTATTGGTATTAATAATTGAACATAACTTTGAAGTATGATTAATTGAAGCCATATGATTAAGATATGATGGTTAGAAATAAATGTACAACGGTTCTTACTAAATCGGGAATGGAACACAAAATACCAATTCAACCAATTATATGATTATATTTTAATAAGAACACAAATCTTGCCATAAAATATCAATAAATTTGAAAAAAAAATAAATGACTAAGATTTGACAAAAAAATTGATCGAACGGCGGAGATAAAAGTGATGACGTGACCTCTTAAGAAGACTCAAAAGTAGATGATATCAATAAATTTGAAAAAAATAAATGACTAAGATTTGACAAAAAAATTAATCGAACGATAGAGATAAAAGTAATGATGTGACCTCTTGAGAAGGCTCAAAAGTAGATGAAAAATAAATAGTTAGAGTTAATTTGACGTTATCACAGTTTCATCAATAAATAGACAAAATAAAGAACACAAAACATCTCACACTGGTATCTTACCCAACATATATCACAGAAAATCCTGTGACACGAGAATATGGGATGCACTAGGTCTACCATACACCCCAAATGTCATAGATCGGTGTACAGTACTCCTGCTCTATTTCTTCCTTCTTAATTCATTGAGCGGTTAACCAGTTTTCTCGGTTCTCACTTTCGCGCTTTGCTATCTCCCTCCTCTCTCTCGATTGATCTTTGATCTTGATTGAGATTCAATCGGTCATCAATGGCGTAAAAAGTAGGTCCGGGTGGGAAGATTAGATGGCTGAGAGGAGACGCCTTTCATTGGGTGATTTGATGAACGGAGGTATCTATTAGTTGTATCTCATTGGGGATTCTTATTCTTCGGATAAAATCTGATTAATTTTGCACATTTGAGTTTATTTTCTTGATTGAACACACAATATAATTTATTTTCTTTTAATATTTTGTTCTCTCGTTCAGTTTTTTGCATTTCAATGTTCTTGCTTAATTCGTTTTATTGGTTTTATAAATTTAAAACGTGCTGGATTTTGTAATTGTAAAATCTCTGAATCATTACTTGCAAATTCGCTTACAAATTCTTATTATTATTTTGTATGTTACTTTTACCGGTCATTAAGGAATTAATTTCCTGAGCAATTCTTATTATTATTTTATAGGAGAAAAGTAGAAGAGCTCAAGAGTCAATTGATAATACACTAACATCAGTTATATAAATAATAAATTGAAAGGTGGTCAACCTTTTGTGCCGTTTTTAATATACAATGTTAATAAATGATCAAAACTTTTATTTCGTTTTCTTAAAATATTAATAAAATTAACCGAGTTATTTTATTTTATTTTATACCGAATCAATGATATCATGAAATATACACAACAGACAAACAATCAATTGATGGTTCAAATCCTCTTTAACATAAATATTATTCTATTATGAGTGAAATAAAATTATATAATAAATTGTTAACCATATTAATGAACTTGAAGATAATTTCATGAGAATAGAATATTCAAACATGAATTTCATATATCATATCAGTTCATGAGGTCAATTTAAAAATTTGATCCAGATTTTACAAATCTAAAGTTTGATGCAAATTGCAAAACAAAATTTATAATTTTTTATGCATCATTTCATTTTTCTGTCAAAATACCTTTAGTAGTAAAAATAATTAATCATGATTGTTTTAGATTAGGGTAGTAAATGGTAATAATGGTGGGATTAAATATTTCTTTGGTGGATGAAAAGTCAAAATCGCGAATAGGCCCCTCAGAAATTTTGGCATTTTTGTGCAGTCAAGTCCCTTTAAAGAGGCTCCTGCTCCTCATTATGTTCAAGGTAAATAATTAAAAACTTAAAAAATAGAGTGAGACGTAATGTTAATAATTCAGATGGGTATTCTAACTTGATTGCCGGGCATTTTTACAATTTGGCCCCTCGTGAATTTTTATAATTCGATTTAGCTAGCATGAGAGGGAAACGAAGATTGTTCGATCATTCGAGGGGAGGGTCATTTTGTAAAAGTTACTTTAAAAAAATACTTCTTTATGCATGTCAGAAGAGAGAAACCCTAATTCTGAATGCAAACTAACAATCTTTGATCTAATTTGTGATTTTGTGCAATAAAAGAAATGAATCTATTAAATACACCACGAAATAAGTCATGCCTTATTTCATCAAAAAAAAAAGTTAGGTGGTCGTATTTATGTCTAAGAATTAAGTTCAATATATTTTGTTTTTTCTTCTTTTGTTTCTCTAAATATATGAATTAGTACATTATCCCATTTTTTTTTATTGTTATGATTTTAATTTGTGCTTGTTTAGGGTTTCTTATGCATCAGGTCAATTGAGCCAATTTAGGATTTTTCTCACTGCAATTTTTCTGAGGTATAAATTACAAACTTTACATAGTGTGGGACAGAATTGTATATGTATTATGTGTATTAGATTAGAAAAAAGTGCCCTTAGATTACATAGTGCTTTTATTCAAATCAGGAATTATTCCCAATGTTCGTTGAAGAATACATAATACTAGATTTTTTTTGCAAATAGTAGGCTAAATCATATTTTTATGTAACCTTATATTTGCATTTAATAAATTTGGCAGGAGTCCATATAACATCTCAAATCCACAAAATGTGTGTGCAAGGCAAGATTTATTTATACCATGCTATTATCTATTTTATACTTTTGATGAAATTTAAAATTTTTGTAGATGGGACATTTGAGAAATTTGAAATTATTGAGGGGAACAAATTAAATTGAATTAGTTGGACATAGATAAAAACACATTCTGTACATGACTCTAAATTGCATACACAAATCGTGAATACATATAGTTAAATCACACAAATATTGTTAAATACATTTGATCAATAAAAGGGATTCATGTAACTTGAGATTACCAGTTAATGCAATTTTTATGTATAATCAAAAGTCTTGGGTAGTCCTTAAATATGTCTTTTGGATATTGATGGAAACTAAAATTTATACTCATATCATGGTAATAATGGAAATATTGGAATTTTCCACAGTGATAGTTTCAAAATATGCACTCGATCTAGCATTTTTATTTTGCATAATTAAACAGTTGGATATGATATTTCTAATGGGTTCTTTCAGTTCTTCTCTTTATGTTATTTCTTTGGTTTCAAACTTGATAATGGAGTAGACATATTTGTGTGATTTTTAATGGTTTGTGATGAAATCTTTGAAGATCTTGAGTTTTCTTGTGATGATGTTGTCATGTATGAAGTTTATTTAAAGTTTGATATATTACTTTTGATTTTTGATTATTAGTAATATAATCAGCAAATATTGAATTTAATCTAATAGTAGCAACTAGTTAACTTTGAGATGTTGACTTCTTATTAATTAGGATCAATGTATGGAAAGATAAACGTTGTCATTAATTTATAACTAATTTTAATCTTTCATGGATGATTTGAATCTATTAAATTGTTAGTTATTTCTAGATTTAATGGTTAATCTAATAAAGATTAGGGAAATGATATGGGCAAGAAATGATTTGATAGGAGCAGAAAAAATTATAACAAAAACACTTCTTTATCCTTGTTTGTACATATCAATCAATTGAGTTAAAAATGACAACAATATATCACTCTTTATTGTTGATTCATTCTCTCTCCAACATAATTATCATCAAAACCTTCAAATTTATGAATATTTATTAAAACCAACTAATTCTTTATAAAATATGTTGTTAACTTATTAATATTAATTATTTTTGTTCATGAAATCTTTAGAAATTTTAATATGAATATACTTATTCAAATAAAGGTTGATTAAGAAAATATACAGGCTAAATACTTACAAACATATACAAGAATAAAAAATAAATTTTCATTATTATGCAATTTCATGAATTCATAATTGCTCCATAAACACGAAATAACAAGTACATAAAAAGGCCAAAATAAGTAACTAATATTTTTTATTCATAAATTTTTTTATAACGGACTAACTAAATTAAAATTGAAAAATAAAAATAATATATTAAGTGTCAAATGCTATTTGATAAAAAAAAATAATACTATATTCAAATACTAACGAATTAAAATAAATGACGCGATTGATAATTTTGAAAAAAGAAACGGGTTTCTTCTACAAAAAAATAAAATTTTAATTTAGTTAGTCCGTTATAAGATTTTTTATAAACAAAAAATGTTAGTTAGTCATTTTGGCCTTTTTATTTACTTGTTATTTCGTGTTTATGGAGCAATTATGAATTCATGAAATTGCATAATATTGAAAATTTATTTTTTATTCTTGTATATGTTTGTTAAACTATCCCTTGGGCGCATCTTTATTATATGGAAAAATTTCACGTTATAAATAAGAGCATAAAAAAGATAAGTCTTATTCGTTGTTTAAACCAAATTTTTAATATATTGTTCAAATTAATTCATTTCTAGTTTTGTAATTATTTTGGTATGTTCAACGAAGTTTGCTAAAAATAATAAATTTCCTGTTTCACGTATTTAAAGACTTTTAGCAAATAGTCTTTCTCAATTTATGCCAATTCTTGTATGATTCAAAAATAATTTGTTATTACAATCTTAAGCTATATTTTTTGTATGAAAAAAAAAACTTTTAGATTTTATAGCCAACTGATTTTGTTATAATCATGGGTTATCATCCTAAACAATTTGCTCAAATTCAACATAATGTTAAAAATAAACCAATAACATTTTTTTTACACTTTGAAGATTACGTATCAGAGGCCGATGAGATACATGTTATGCCTCATCCAATTTATATAAATTAGAAAAAGGGAAGTCACAAATAGCATTTACCGATACAATGAAATTCGATAGAATTGGTATAACAAGCAACACGGCAGTTGAAAGAAAAGTCATGTTAAATCATTCCTTCCCAGTCAAGTAGGAGAAACTAAAAAATAAAATGGTATTCATCCAGATAATGAAGTTCCATAGAGTTACAATAATACAGATTACTTCATAGCGCCTTAACATATGGGCATAAATATGTTTTTATCTAAACTAAATGATAGTTTTGTGTTGTCACATAACACAACATTAATTTTCTCCAAC
The DNA here is from genome assembly GCA_024447665.1 of Juncus inflexus. NCBI lineage: Eukaryota > Viridiplantae > Streptophyta > Magnoliopsida > Poales > Juncaceae > Juncus > Juncus inflexus. The sequence goes on along the minus strand of JAJHPC010000014.1, from coordinate 10,333,023 downwards.
ATCTTATGAAATAAATACCTTTTTTTGTACTGACATGTGTTATGTTATGTGTATTTAGAATACAATAAACTTGAGAGTTATCTTAAATAGAATTAAGTCATAACTTTTGCATTATCATGAAAATGTTATGTAGTAAAATGCACTATGTAAGCTTGTCCTCACTCTTTTGATATGAATAATGAGTATGATCAATTCAACAATAATGAAGTGAAATGTGCATATCAAAACTTCCTATTTTATTTTATTTTTTTTCAAAATTGTGGTTTGTTTTAGTAACAAAATCGAATTTATTAAAGTTCACACTATTGTATTGATTTTGGGTGAATGCAAACCATCAAGTTTGTAAATCATATATTTTAAAAAATGACCGCTTTGCCCTCATGAATTTATTATATTCTCCTTATTCTTTTGAAGGATTATCTCTTGTGAATATGAGAAATTAGATTGAAAAAAATATTTAATACAAATTACAAATATGTATAAAAAATGAAATAAACTCAAATCTTTGAATTATAAATAAATAAAGTAGAATATTTTTCGAATAAAATGATGGAAAAATAAATATTATTTACAACAACAATTATTATATAATATTTGAAGATAAAAATGTACAATTATTATACAAATATGTACAAAAAATAAAAATGTTGTTCCAAATCATTAATCTCCAAAATTACACATAAAAAAATGAAAAAAAAGATATAATAAAATTATGAGGGCAAAGCCGCAAAATGGTCATTTATTAAATTACAATAAAAGGCAAGGGTGCTTTTGATAATATTGAGAAAAGTTAGGGCATTTTTAAGATGACCCAAAAAAAAGGAGGGTCTTGAGGCTATCTAGAAATATAGGGGATTTTTGATAATTCTGAGAAAAGTTAGGGGATTTGTGAAAAAATTTCGAAAAAAAATCTGTCATACCATTTGATCTAGGGAAAGTTGACTTAAGCTCGATTATTTTTTCCGGTTTGAAATTGTATAAATCTTCACTAAATTCAGCCCTTCATCTTTTAAACTCCTGTTGAAATATGAGAAGAAAATATACTTATTAATAGTTCAAAAAACCTAGAGAAAGTTCATTATTATAATTGGTTATAAAGAGAGTATTTGACTTATTTAATTGTTTTGTACATATTTCACCAACTACTCATACTTTTGCATCTCTAAATTAGCGAGTCATTTAGGAAACTTCCAAAAAGAGAAAGAAAAACAATATAAAACTTAACCTTTCTTTTTTTTAATATGGTAAGAAAATCAACCATTCAAGCGATAAATATTGGATTAGGGTTTTAGAAATAACCTTTCATTTAATGATTAGGGTTTTAGAAAGCTGTTTATTTATTAGGACGCATGAGAGAGGGATGGCGAGACAAAATTTGGTAAGGAAAATCATGATACAAATTTAACAAAATATCTTGGGACACATGAAGGGCCTAATTCCAAAAGTTTTGTTGTTCTGTTGCAATAAAGCTGATTTGAAGGACCTGTTTGAAAAACTTGCATTGCTAATTTGCTGTCCTAAAGCTGATTAGAAGAATCTATTTGCAAAAAGTCCATTGCCTTGTTGCCCAAAAGCTGATTATGAAACCCTCTTAAATGGATCTGATTATGAGAATTAAATTCAACTCTGAAAAAAAACATAACAAATCATTATAATTTTGAAGAAAAAAAGTTAGAATCAAATTTCAAAGAAAAAAAATTGTATTGTTGTAATACAGAACACAAGGGTTCAAAATAAAAGAAAATCAAAAGAGGTAATCCAAATTAAACTTGGAAACAACGTAATAGATACATGTGTTTAATACACGTTCCAAAAACAAAACAAAAAATCCAAATTATATACATGGAATCAACATTATGGAGCCCAATTAAACAATTATTGTATTTGTACACAAATACAATAATAGAGCCCAATTAAACAAAATGGTCCTTAAAAAACAGAAATTTGAGATTTTTAAAGCGACTAGTTCCAAAAATAGAAATTTAAATTCCTAATGTTTAGCTAAACTGATAATTGAAGTCTTATTACTAGAAATAAATGTTAATGACAAACCATATTACCAATTTGTCTTATTACAGTCTTCAAAAGTTCATTATTTGTTAAAATGGCCAATCTACTGTAATATCATCGAAGGTGTTTCAAAAAGAAAATGTAGTAATAGAAGTTACTATTTTCATAAAAATTGCATGTGTGCACAAAATTAGGCTAAATTGAGTCATTATTGAGGGTCGAATTTAGGGTTACATGCACAATTAACCTTGAATTTCGTCATTACGCATTAATAATTAGGACTCAATTTAGTTTTTATTGTTCAATTAGACAAAATTAACATATTGAAAAATCAAATGATAACCATTTGTGAGCATCTGTTGTGTTCTTTGTCCTCAATCAGACATTAGTGCAGTCTGCATTAGAATATCAAATTGATTAATTTGATTAAGTGGAAATATCAAACAAATATCAGAAACTAAATTTCAATTTACTAAAGAAAAAGGAGTACCTTTCTCCATTTTTTCAGCGAATTTGGAGAGATGAGCCGCCATTACATTACCAAATGGATTCTACCAAATTGCAAAATTCATCACATTACAACTTAATAGAAACCAAGAAAACGGATTAAACAAAAAAAAAATCCGAATAAAAAACTGACCAAAACTCAAAACCAATTCAAGAATAAAATCTTGGGCCAAACAAAGAAAACGAATTAACACCAAAACGATCAAATACAAAACTGAGCAAAACTCAAAATCCAACGCAAGAATATAAGATCTTGAAAGAAAATCAACCAAAATTGTGAAATGAATAAGCCTTACCTTGATAATGATCCTCCGGTCATCAAATCGCCCACTGGAGAGGGTTGATCGAAAGGTGCCATCGCTCGTTTGCCATTAACGTGGATTTGATCGTTCTCAATCAACAATGGATGGATCGATCTCAATCAAGAATGAGAGGGAAAGAGATGGCAGAGCGCGAGGAAAGGAACTAAAAATATTCGGAATATATAGGCCAGGTGCATGATGTAATGGCGAGTCGATAGTGGTGTGGTGGGAAGTTAGATGAAGTGCGGATGTTTAGATATATAGTATCAGTGCGAGTTGTATTTTTTTAATAATGTGGAGTTAGTACTTAGTAGGTTTAAAAGATCATAATCCATGTACTTACAAAATAAAATATTTACAAATAAAAAAAACTAAGAGGAGATAGCTCAATAAAAGTATCTCTTTCCTCAGTGATACTAGCAACCAGTCCCCAAATCAATGATATCAATGCAATTGCTATACTTTATTTTATTTATTTATAGATGATATTTTGGTGAAATAAATGTAGTTATCTTTTTTTGAAATAACTAAAAAAATGAAGGATAATTATGGATTTTGTGTCCAATTTCAAGTAGAACATATCATACATTAGCTAAATAATAATGTCACAGAAGTAAAATATAAATTTAGAATAGGTCTCAAATTAGACATCATAATTATCATAAGCTGAATCATATTGGTTTTTAATCATGGAAGCAATTTTGGAATTTAAAATACTAATTAGATATTTCTATGATTGGATTGTATCTCCATTTAGTTAAAAAAAGATGCATTATTTGTAACATAGAATCATAGGTATATGCTATTGTAACTCTATGGAACTTAGTTGTCTGGGCAAATGTCATTTTGATTTTTGAATGATCGCGTACTCATAATTTTGGCAGTTTGGATTAACCTTTCTTGACGTCTGCGTATACAACAAAATCAACTGATTATGGCATTTAAAAGATATTTATTCAAAAAAATGTTGCTTTTTCCTATTTTTGTTGATTTCAGGAAAACTGACCTTTCCTTGCAATTCCCACGGAAAATAAAATATATCTTAGTTTTCTCAAACAGGGGAGACGAGCCAACCACCCAAATTTGTATAATTAAATAAAATAAAAAGTAAAGAGAGTGATAAATCAATATATTAATAAGTAAGGTTGAAAATATGAGGTGATATTCAAATAGCACGTTGAAGAATCCTATGTAATTGATGTAGCATTGCAGCTATTCAAGCTCATTTTAGTTTTTTATCTTTTCCGAACTGTATAGGAGCTCGTATATCCCTTGTATGCCTACAGAAAAAAATTCTCGGGTTTACTCAGGGCTCGAACTTGAGATTCTTTCTTGCTTAAATAGTGTCTTGACCATATGTGTAGGTCATTTTAGTTTTTATATCTATACTTACAGTTACATAATATATAGTTAATAATAAAGTTTATTATTTTTTTTGAAAGAATAAACTAAAATATAAATATAGTAAAATAATAAATAGTTGAAATAAGCTGTACATAACTTAAGAAGATATTATTATATAAAAATAACATAATAATAATAATAATAATAACAACAACAACAACAAAAATACTTAATAACAAAACCGGATATAATTTTAACTAATCATCATACATTAATATTATAAATAATGTATACACGAATTATAAATGTAAATTATATAAGTTTCGCGTACAACTACTTGCAATTAAATTTGTTAACCAATCTGCATCGCTCACTCAAAGACACCAAACTATGCGTAATAGTATTGTCAAATGCACAGAAAAGAACGTAACATCATGATGTCATCTTTGCTCTGTCAACCCAATCTCTTGTGATGGTTCTAGCGGTTTTTCGTTACTAGGACCGGCAACCTCAGTCGCAGGTAACCCTTCCAATTGAGGAATGAAATTAAGCTCTGAAGTCGGCGGGGTCGTGGGGCTCTTAGGGCCCAGGTCGGACAAGGTCACCAATCTTATATTCCCCTCTTGATCTCTTCCGAATATCAGAGATGATCTGAGGTGTTGTCTCACCGAAGGCGAATTCTTGTCCATGGCATCATGATGCCTAAACCAGAGGCCTAATATCTCCAGCGGAGAGCGATCAGGTGTTACTATATCCATTAACTCGTCCCATTCTTTGTAGATAAACATGGCTAGATGGCACAAAAACATGAAGCCAGAGGCTACACCAGTGATTATAAAGAGCCCGCCAAAGCTGCGGAAATTGAGACCGGAGGAGCTGAGATTTGTGATCTCGCCAGGACATGTCACAGATTTTCCGAGCTTCCATTTATTTTCTGTTTCAGTCATCTCCTTTCCCTCCGTAACACTCAAGATAGCCTTAGACAAGTCTGGAAGTAATGGGGACCCTATTGGAAAACCCTGTATATAAAGATAGAGTTATGTATTGTATGACGTCTAGGCTTGCAAATTATTTTTATTTTTTTTCATGGCACAAATTTCTTTAACTTTTCTTAGTACTAAGAAATAGTTTTATAATAAATAATAAAATAAATTACTTCAGCCTCGTCTTTAGCGCGACTTAAACCCTCATTCTATTCATACGGGGGAGGATTACCTATCATTATACCTAAGTAGTGGTGATAAAAGAATTTTTTGTTACGTATACAAACATGTACCAATTTCTTTGAAACTTATAGAAAAGACGAAGAGACTTACGAAACCAAACCCATCTGTTTTATAGGTTGGGCCCGTCATGGTGTAATTATGGCAATATTGAGAAAGAAAGACTTTCAGATATGGAATCTCGTCGAAAATTGCTGAAACGCCTCCATTAGCAGACCCTTTGGCCAAGGCATCCACATACTCATCAGGATTGCTATAGTTCTTCAATTTGTTCTTATCAAAACCTAAGCCTGTTAGTAACCCATTGACAAACGATCCTTCTTGATATCCAACATAATCGCCCCGTTTTATGAGTTGGTTAATGTCAGTTATAGTCGGTTGAAGCTCTTGGAACGTCAGTATAGACGTAAGACTTGCAGTGTAGCTTGATGTCAGTATGAGTACCACAAAGACCCAAATTATCACCGCAAATCGTGATAAGTTGCTTTCTAACTTCTCCTCTGCAAAAGACCAACAATCGGAAACTACAGGATCAATCCCATTTAATTTTGAAAATCCAACAAATGAAAATTACATACTTTTAGAGATTACAAAGACTTCTTTTATTTTGGCATAAGATGAAATTACTAGTGCTGATAATAGTAACAGAAGGGATATCCCTCAAAAAAATGTTAGTACCAGAAGGGTTCGTTACAAATTTTTTGCTTCCACGGACTGAACTTATGATAAATACTCAATCAATTTGATGAAAATGTATTGAATCATATGAAATAGAATTATTGCATGCTATCTTGACGCAATCATAATGGCATAATCTTCTTCTTATGAGAAGTTAGAGATGTAATAGAAGAACCACGATCTAAAACTAGCTATCAAAGTAATAAAGACATACTATGAGCAAAGACGAGAGTGGAGAAGGCAAAGTAGAAGATGAGTCCGAACTGCTGCCAAGGTGTCCCCCTAAACTCGGGATTAATACGGTGCTCAGTCAACCAAACGACAAATCCAGTAAAGAAGAAGAACACCAAGCTCACTATCCAAAGCTTTGTCGGCAGTGGTTTCAAGAAAATCCACATGCTTTTGCTACTGTCAGTCTGAAGTGGCACAACCATTGAAACTCCAGATTCAGTGTATGGCATTGTAAAGTCCACGTACTTCGTTCGGTTAAATCTGATTGTTATATCTCCCACCACAACATCAAATTTCTGGTGTCATAATCAAATAAGAATATATGTCAACAGAGTTTCCATTTTTTTTGCCATTATATTAATATCAATATTGAGCTTTTAAGGGCGATATCAAGACAATTATCTAAACTAATTTGTATATTTCATGCAGTTGTCTTTGTGATCTTATGATTTGTTTTGTGCTTATTTGACTCCAAATTTAGTAAGGCTTAGAGGGTATTATACTATTTCGACGCCCAACCAGTCAGGCAAACTCAATAATATTACAAATTTGAATTTCTAATACTCGAAAGTCAAACATTTGAATTGTGGATGAGCTAACCTTTAGGTAGACCTGGTACACGAAGTTATCATATGTATCCGAGCTATCAAAGGGATAGTACTCGATTGGCAAAGCATAAGGCAGTTTTCTCAGGGCGGCCTCAAAGATATCGATGCAGAAGCCTGTGACCCCATAGGTAGACATGTTTGGTTCTTTTGGTCCTAAGATGTTAACAAACTCATTAAATCCGTTCTTCACCGGTACACCTATCCTTAGTTTAGATCCTTCTGTTGGAACATCCCACCCTTTTGGTACCTCCATTGAGTCACCCGGCCATATTATAGATTTCAAACTACTATCATTGTTACCACCCCCTTTTGAGGGGTCAATTTCACGTATAATTCCTTTGTTTCGAGTCCAATATCCAACACTCCGAAAACTTTTGCCAACCACATTGACTATCTCAAATGCAGATAGCTGAAGTTCATTATCAATGAGCCGAAATGCGCCAGCTAAACCATAAAATGAAGTGTTAATAATTTCACGGAAAAGTTTTGCCCCCGTTTGTGAAATCCCAATCCTACTCAAATCTGTGTTGCCATTTTGTTGTATAATATAACTCGGGTTTGTTACATTTGCCACCTCAATTGCAGTTGCCATTGCCCAAATTGCATCATAAGCCCAAAACTGATACACATTAGGGTCTACTGCCTCAAGTCCTGGATTATCCTGTCGAAATCTTGCTTTAAACCGTACAGAGAAACTACTTATTGCATTTGATGGAGCAACATAAGGTCGAAATCCGATCACCCCTTCCATGGCACCTATCACATTCGACCCTATTGTGTCAAAGACATTTCCTACACTATCCGTCACAATCCAAACATACTCCTTGGACATCATTTGAGCTGCTTCCGCACGAAGAAATAAGCGCGAAGCAAGTCCTGGTAGCATGTGGACGACAAAGACACGGGTTTGTAATGTCTTAAGACGGTATAACTCAACATCTATACGCTCATCAGTTGGCTCAGTCGGTATGACCACACGGTCAGGTATATCTATAGCAATTGATTGTAAAGCATCGACAAGGGAAGGTATAATTCCGGAGCCGTATTCCGAATCTTCATAAATTGGTATGACGTTGTGCCAGTTAAAGTGTTGGATAAAGGAAGCAATGGGGATTGATTGAGGCGAGTCATTTATGTTGGCTCGGATGAAAAATGGAAGGTGGGAAGGTGATATGGATGGGCTAGTGGCGGAGAAGGAGAGTAATGGAATTTGTGATCGGTTACACATGTTGGCCACGAATGTGGTTTCACTTGAGGTCTGGGGGCCTATTATAGCTAGCACCGCCGAGTTTTTCAGAAGATCCAAAGCTAAAGAAACAGTGATGATATAAAGTGAATTTTACAAATGCTAATACGAGCATACTAACAATAATTATTAATAGCAAGCGATCGTTTTGTTCCAATAATAAAACAATTGGATAGGATAGTAGACATCCAAATTTAAACCTCACTGGCCTTATTATTATTATTATTATTATTATTATTATTGTTGTTGTTGTTGTTAATTATTTATTATTATTTACTTATTTATTATTATTTTTTTTATTATAAGTTTGGCGGTATACAAATCGTTGATAAAACAATTTAAGAATACAAATTAACATGATCCAACCCGAAAAACCATTCAACCACCATTGATATTTTTTTGGGTGGGTTGGGAGATGTTAAACTTTGCTAAATGTATGATATTATAACATAGATTGAGCTCATACAATTTATGGTTTTGGCAATTTCATAGACAAAATTGAAAATTATGTTGAATATTATTTATTTATAAATAATATATTAAATTTTAAAACTTATTTGCTGTATTTTATTAATAGTTTAATTGTCATTTAAACAAAATAAAAGAGGAAATTAATGGGGAGTTTAGAATAAAATTAATTTCATTGATCTAGTCTTCTCCTCTCCCTTTATAATATAAATTTTTCTCCTTCCTCTGAGATAACACAACATACATATATCTCTTCTTCTTCCTACTCAAAAATACGTTCTTCCAATTACTCAAAATACACATGGTTTGAAAGATTATGGTGCACGGCTTCATTTCTCTTTGAAATGAAGGCCCGCTCTGCGACTGTGCTACCGGAGCGGATACGGGACTTTCTCGTGGTGTAGAACCTTGGAAACGGATAGACGGCGAATCCTGCACTAGATGACGAGGGCAGACGTGACTTGATCGCACGGCTACATCCAGGCTTGTCTCATTCTTAATCATTATTTTATGATTTCTATTAATTATTTATTTAGTTAATTTTTAGAAATATAACCAACATTCTAAATACAGATTGAATTCCAATTGAATATTTTATTGAGGAAAATGTACAACCCCGTAACAGATCTTGAATCTGCCATATATGTAATTAAACCAATTATACCAAAACCAATTTTTACCTAGGTCTAAATTTTGAAAAATTTGGTTTGTACTCTTTTAAGTGGTGGTTTGATTTTGGAGTTTAAGTTCACAATCTATGCAAATTTCTCCATTTCTCCACTTCTGTAAATTAGTGAGTACATTTGAAAAGAAATATATATAAAAGTTTAGCCATGTAATATGTAAATGCATATTAATTTATTTGGTTGTTTTATAAGTTTTAAGAAAAGTTTGATTAATTTGGTAATTAAAATTATCCTGACACTCATGAATCTGGTAGCAATTGTTTGCATAATTTCGCTTTACTCGAATGTGCATACCACCAGATTTAAGCTCATTTTCTTTCATTTGATTGAGCATCAAAGTTTGCCTTGCAATAAAACTTACACACATGTATAACATTTACTTTAGGAAATGTCAATTATAGTTTATTAGAAATAATTGATTCTGTTACCAATTAACCCCTTAAAAGAGAAAAAAAGGAGAGAATAATATTACATTGCTTGGTAGGTTCGGTATAAAATTATTAAATTCATTTTAAATTATATCTCTATTAAGATCCATTTGATGTATTATATCTTAAAATGCATTCGGCATGATTTTCAAGCCATCTCTTGATATGACAGTTAACAAGGCTTTTCAACTTGTTGGTTGGAATATAATTTTGCATTGGAAACCGGCCACCAAGTATATCACCATTATTTTAAGCATATTTATTATCATTAAATTTCCTTTTTATATCAGTTAATATTTGATATGTTATTTAGAAGAGAGATGAAATGTCTAATTAATTATGTCATTTAAGAAAACAAATATATTAGTAAGACTTGTCCATGTTTTATTATTTTCTCATGACTCATTCCAAGCAATGACCATAAGTTACTTAAGCCATTATCTAAGTTATTATGATGAAAGTTAATCACTTTAATTTCATGAGATAGTGGCATACTACTTCTTTCGGTTTTGATTCTACGAGTTATGAGCACATTATCTCTCTCTTTACTCTGACAACTAGCAAACCAAAATATACTCTCATAAATGAGTATTGAGTATACAACAGAAAATTAGCAGATGATTAATTTCTCAATTAATCATCATAATCTCTCGTTCTAATAATCATATTATATGGTCTCTTACCTATTTATTTTGGCTTTAAAAAAAACACTTAAATAAATTTATGAAGTTTGATAAATTTTATCTCTTCACATTAATTTTGATAAATGCATTTATATACAGAAGTTCATTAATTTGGTGATCCTTTGAGTGTACATAAATAATATTCTAATTTTTGAATATCTATAGAAAGCACTAATATTAAAATGCACTTGATAAAAAAAATGACGTGGATATATGATCCGAATCCAAGAATTTGGTTATTTTACCTCGTTTGCTTGATAATTTAATATAGAGTTAATGTTCACATTTTGTGCAATAGCTCATTATTATTTTTCACTCAATTAATTCTTTTGAGACCTACAGATTGTTATCTAAGGAAATACTTCTAAAATGATGTTATGGAAAAAAAAAAATTACATTAGATATGCATTTAATTCTCTTTTATGAGAATAACTCCTTTCTGATTATTTATTTAATACAAAAAATGCATAAAATTGCATAATTTTATAAGTTCAAGTTTAAAAATTGGCTTTATGTTTGCATTAGTTAATTTCTTGCACATAAAGTTGCCAGTCATCAAAACGTGATGAAACAAAAATTGCATAAAAGGCAACATTAATTAGTCACTCCTAAGTAATGAGACATTGGGCACACATTATTGTGTATTAGGAGTTTTTTTTTTTCCCTTCAACTTGTGTCTCTAAAAGCATATTCGGCTTGCACAGTCAAGGTTTCATCATTTATTAATTCACTTGATAATAGATTTGCCAAGACCCGTTTTTTTCATTTTGTAACATCAACAAGTATATAATTCAGGCCTGTAATAGTTATATTTAATTATTATGTTAACATAACTAGTTATTTTACTAGCCCATATTTTCTCTTAATGAGGAAACATAATTTTACAATCTGGACAAATAAGAAGGGTCTAATATTTGCTTTTCATTAATAATAATAATAATGATGACAACATAAAAGTGTTGTATTCAATAAACAAGAGCAACAAGTTTTCAAACTTGTGATATATTTATGGATTAAAAAGTATCCAAATACTTGCATATGAAGTTTGATAAATTTATCTCTTCTTATTAATGTACATTCAAAACCTTGACAATTGCTTTACGCAAATGATAAGGATTTCACTAATTATTTGTGATTCTCTATGTAATAAAAGAAGTTTGATAAAATAAATTTATCTCTTCATATAAGTTTAATTTTAAAAAATATATATATTTTATAACAGCCAACTAATGAAAGATCTTAAAAGAGAATATTAATGAAGGGGTCAATGAGAAAAAATAATCACACCTTCTCTCTCTGTTTACCAGAGGCAAACCGAAAATGATGCCTGAAATTGGCCATGTATTGTATTATATAATTTATCTTAGCTAAGAATTCAGAGTTAGTTGCTCTAGTATATAACTTGATTTATATTTTACATTAGGTAAAATTTTATACTTCAGATATGTATATCTGATAATTTATGTTGGCTTATATATTTAGTTAATCCAAAGCTTATAAATAATCAGGGACGGAGGCACTAGGGGACTGGCAGGAGCCTTGGCTCTCCCATGCTTGTGAATTTTTTTATATTACCCCTCATATTTTGTATATTTACAGTTAATTCTATATTATAAATTGAAAATTTTAATAAAGCTAATACTCAAAATTGGGCTTTAGATGGGCTGTATATTTGAAAGAATAAAAAAATAACAACCAAAGTTTCAACCAGCCATGTGATGTGTGTATTGTTTGTATCATTTTATTATTATTTTATTTCTCATCCCATTTCTTCTCCAATCAGCCCCCACACGCAGCCCCTCATTTCTCCATTGTGATTTTTCAACAAAACCCCAATTCCTTTCTAAATTACAAAGAAACTAAAAAGGAAAAGTGTGTAGTGACCCTATTCTTCAAGTTTTTTACATCCTTCTCTCTAAATTCTAAGGTTAGTGTTCAATTTTATAATGTCTATGGTTAGGTACTTATTTTTTATAATTTTTTTTAATAAATAATAGATAATTCAAGTAATTTTTGTTATTCATTAGGTAAAGATCATTTCACTTACAAAATATCTTGATTCAACTATCAACATAAAATTAGTGGGTCGGTTTTAAATCTTCTACTTTCATTTGTAACATAGGGTTTCATATAACCATAGATAATTAATTTTTATTCTTATTATCTTTTTGACTTTTTTAGGCCAAATTATGTCAAAGAGAAAGACGATTGATTCTTTTTATAAGAAAATTAGCAAAAATGATGCTAATTCTCAAACTAGTGAATCAAATTCCCCATCTTTGGTTATACCAAGTAATACAACAAATACACCTAATGAGCAATTACCAATGCCTTCTCATCAACATCCTTCTCAAATACCAAATATGACCACGATTGAGGTCAATACAGTGGATGGTCCAATCGCGGTTGAACGTGATCCTGGTAAGCGGCCTCCAATTTGGGAATACTCGGTTAATGCACAAGACCAAGCTCGTAGGGCATACATTATGCTAGGTCCATATCAACCTTCGGATTGTGAGTTTAAATATTCCGGCAGTCATCCGCATCGATTTCAACCCGATTGGTATAAAAAATTTCCTTGGTTAGAATACTCACCGTATAACCACAAAGTGTATTGTTTCTTTTGTTATCTTTTTTTTCAAAAAACCATTGGGAAAATGTGGGTCGGATGCTTTTACGATAAAAGGTTTTGAATCTTGGAGGAAAGTCAATAATGGAAAAAATTGTGCATTTTTAATACACATGGGAACAAGTGATAATTCAGCACACAATTATTCGATTAGATGTCATGCGGATTTGAAAAATGGACCAAGGGATATTCAACAAGTAATAGAGAAACAATCGAACAAAGAAATTTTAGATGGTCGGTTACGGCTTAAAATATCCATAGATACTATTCGTTGGCTAACATTTGAAGCTTGCGCTTTTAGAGGGCGTAACGAAGGATCAAATTCTAAGAATAAGGGAAATTTTATTGAGATGATTGAATTTTTGGCTTCATATAATGAAGAAGTTAATAAAGTTGTATTAAAAAATGCTCCTAAAAATGCAACTTACACTTCACCTGAAATTCAAAAGCAAATATTACATTGTTTTTCTAAAAATGTTCGATCTTCAATCCGTGACAAGATCGGAAATGCAAAATTTTGTTTAATTGTTGATGAGGCGAGAGATGAATCTAAAAAAGAGCAAATGGGAATTGTTTTAAGATTTGTGGATAGAAATGGGTTCACTCGAGAGCGTTTTTTGGATTTGGTACATGTGAAAGATATAACATCGGCAACACTAAAAGAAAAAAATTATGGATGTGTTATCTCATCACAACCTTTCCATTCAAAATATTCGGGGTCAAGGATATGATGGGGCGAGTAATATGCGTGGAGAGTGGAACGGATTGCAAGCTTTAATTCTTAGAGAATGCTTATTTGCATATTATGTTTATTGTTTAGCACATCGGTTACAATTAGCTCTTGTTGTTGCATCAAGAGAAGTATCGGATATTCACACATTTTTCCAACAAATATCATTGATTGTCAATGTAGTTATTTCTTCTTCGAAACGCAATGATGAGTTACACAAGGAACAAATCTCTGAAATTGCACATTTAGTTGAAATAGAAGAATTAGAAACAGGAAGTGGAGTTAATCAACTCGGCACTTTGCAACGACCCGGTGATACAAGGTGGAGTTCTCATTTTAAATCTATTTGTAGTTTAATAAGTTTATAAGGTCCATCTTGCCATATAAGATACAAGAGCTAAATAATCGATTCGGTGAGCAAGTAACTCAACTTCTTGTACTGCATTGGACCCAAAAGATTCATTCAAAACATTTAACATTGACTCCATATGTGAGTTGGCGGAAAAATTTTATCGGATTGATTTTCCTGGACATGAAAAAAATTTGTTAAGGTGCCAATTGCAACATTATCACTTTCACGTGACTCGTAATCCTGAGTTGCAAGACTTGTCCACAATTTCTGATTTGTGTCAAGCGTTAGTGAAAATTGGCAAATCGGAAATTTATTACTTAATAGATAGACTTTTACGTCTTATTTTAACCCTTCCAGTTTCCACGCCAAGTATGGAACGTGCTTTTTCAGCGATGAAGATCGTCAAAACAAAGCTTCGTAACAAAATGGAGGATGAGTTTTTAACCAACTATTTAGTTGTTTATATTGAAAAAGAGATTACAGAAACTTTTTCAACAGATAAAATTATAGAAGATTTTGATTTAATGCAAAGAAGATGGGTTCCATTACGTATCAAGTAAATGTAGAAGCTCCCTGGTTTAGATATGTGTCTTTTTTCTTTTTTTTTCCTTGGATTTTTAAGAACAAAATGGATGATTAGCAGTCATTGTTAGCTTCACTGACTTGGGCTTTTTGGGTCAACATAGATAGAGATCTTTTTGGTTCTTTGGTAGTTTTCAGTTTTTTATTTATTTCATTTTCATTTATTATTTTTGGGTTTTTTTTGGTTGTTTAGAATCAATTTATTTAATGAACTTTGTACTTCGCTATTTTGGATGATTTAACGCATAACACCTATGGGTTTCAAGCAAAAAAAGGAGACAATGTACTTCTGGATATTGGGTAGTAAAATGGTCTATTTCATTAAAAAAAAATTATATAATATTTGCTAACGGTCCGAACCCCCTAATATATGTTTCTGGTTCCGTCCCTATAAATAATTGACCGATAATTTTATAAGAATTCATATTGAACCATATGAATGTATATGTATATATTGCATTAAAATAACAAGAGCATAAAGTTTGCAATCTTGTTAAATTTTGTATACAAGCAAAATAAATAAGTAATATACGAAGTTTATTTAAATTATCTCTTCATATAAATTTGGATTTGATGAATTATTTTGTAGTCCAATATATAATAACAAATGAAGTTTTATCTCTTCATATGGATTTTGGATTTCACTATTCATTTTGTCGTCCAATATGGATACACATAAAGTATCCAAATTTTATTTAACATCAGTTATATAAGAGGTTTTATCAATAAATGTTGATAAGAATAAATATTGGTCAATACCATATTATTGTTTAATATGGAATTTTATATGCCTAAAATTGGCTTAAAATAAATACTTTGATGCATCGTAATTAAAAGTAGTTATGATCTGATCAATCAATAAACTACTATTCTTTTAAAAGAAAAAAAAAATAGGCACATAAAAAAATTCGTACGGAAATAAAATTGTGATATCACTAAAAGATCGGATAAAATAAAATAAAATAAATAGACTGATCGTTAAATAAAAGATCTTTCGGGATCTGTCTCATCGAGGGGGATGAAGCGCTTAGCCCATATAAACGTCACCAGCAGTGGGTCCCCTACCATTGTGGCCTGGCTGGAAGGGACAAATGGTTCAAAGGTTAAACGAAACTGCTGATATGACATCTTGATGCACTATTTTAGACATTGATTTGTCCGTGCTCATCCCTATGGTGAAGTGCTTTAAGGTGATGGTTAGGATGAACTTTTGTTCTCAGTAATTCCAAGAAAATAAAAAAATTCAAATAATGAATTTTATAAATTAATAAATTACTTTATATAAAAGTAATATTGCAGAGTATATTTCCACACCATATACTCTTTGAGGAATTACCTAAGTGAGAATCGTCGTGGGCTGCAACTAAGGATACAGGCGAACTCCTAAAGTATTCACATGATAATCAAGGTTAGCGCATGGCCATAAATAGCGCACACCCGTTAAAGCACCTAAAAGATTTTTCCTACTATGTGTGTGATTATAGAAAATCGATAAAAGATTTATGGTTCAAAAACGTAAGTTTACCATGTAAGTCTCGATCGTATATGATCTTCACTACGTATGAGTTCAATGCTACGCCAACTCATACTTATGCATAGTAGATACCAAGTATTCGGAAGAAATATTTAAATATTAAGTTTTAAAATTTGAGGGGGAATGTTGAATATTATTTATTTATAAATAATATATTAAATTTTAAAATTTATTTATTGTCTTTTATTAATAGTTTAATGGCCATTTAAACAAAATAAACGAGAAAATTAATGGGGAGTTTAGAATGAAATTAATTTCATTGACCTAGTCTTCTCCTCTCCCTTTATAATAGGAGTTTTTCTCCTTCCTCTGAGATAACACAACATACATACACCTCTTCTTCTTCCTCCTCAAAAATACGTTCTTCCAATTACTCAAAATACACTTGGTTTGAAAGATCATGGTGCACGGATTCATTTCTCTTTGAAATGAAGGCCCGCTCTGCAACTGTGCTACCAGAGCGGATATGGGACTTCCTTGTGGTATAAAACCTTGGAGGCGGATAGACGGCGAATCCCGCACTAGAGGACGTCAATCTGTCTTTAAGACAGTCGCGACTCGATCGCATGGCTACATCCAGGCTTGTCTCATTCTTAATGATTATTTTATGATTTCTATTAATTATTTATTTGGTTAATTTTTACAAATATAACCAACAAATTACACCAAGTTATATTCTTCAGAAAGTTTTCTTTCTCACCTTTATCTTTGTATCTTCAAAATACAAATTTATATTACAAGTTTTTGGTTATAAAATAATATTGAGATTGTATGTTCATTTGTAACTGAAAAGCATATATTTAATATTGAAATATGACAATATAACTGTGAGGTATAAAATATAAGTTATTTGTTTAAAGCGCATTAATTGTTTGAAACTTGTTACAAATAAAAAAGTTCCTGTATTATGGACAAAGGATTTCGAGTTTAAAGCTAATACAATTCTGAAAGTGAAGTTCTAAACTCATCTAAAAGATTTTGAAAACAAACCTGCTGAAGCAGCAGATACCACATCGCTCATGGAGTCTCTATACTCCAAAACAACCCTAGTCTTGAAATACGAATTACTGGTATAGAAATCCTCAACAGCCATGGAAATGGTGGTTTTGCTTCTTTTTCCTGCTATTGAATCCAAGTCAAGCACCACCCCTATCGGAACCATATCCAGAGCACCCACCGCTAAAAATAAAATCTGGTGAAAACATAACGAGAGAATGTAGAAAAATGAGGGAGACGAAAGAATGCGTGCGAGGTGTTTGTGTTTTTGTTTCTCCATTTAGAAAGTTTTTGTTTTTAGCTTCTGAATCGAAGGAATCCATCGCTGCTTTTTATACTGATCAGATGAGTACTGACTGCCTCAGCACAACTTCCCCTTTGATAAAAAAAGAAAAAGAAACAACTATCAATTGACTCTTTTTTTGAATGATTGCTCGAGAGTTACCAATTGACTTTGATTTGGTCTGGATAATGATTTCTCTAAGTCAGCCATTTTCCTTGTTTTTATTTTATGTGGGTTCCTATTGCTTCATGGCTTTAACATAATCTCACAAATAAAATGGAACATAGGAAATTTGTTTGGCCCTGAAGAATGAATGCCTCCTAGACACTACATTAGTCCTTCACACACATCCAACAAGTGGCTGAGCTTTATAAAATTTGGGGTTTCGGGGGGGGGAGTTCATCTACTGTCAAGCTTTGCCACTGTATCGAATGAGAAGCAGTTTAGAAATGAATGCCTCTAGTTATATCTAATGGTGACCATGTGAAGTTTTCCGACCTAGTTTTGTAGTTGAAAGCACGTTAATTGCTATTTGCTAAAATTAGTTAATCAGCCGTTTGACTTTTTCAATACAACATAATCACTTTGAGGGCGATTTTTTTATGTTATAATCACCCATAGCACTAACTACATATTTTTTTTATGTTTATCCTCTTTTCTTCTACTTTTGTTGATTACATGAATATTCGTTATTCAAGTTTCTTAAGAATAATTAAAAAAGTGGAAACTGAAAGCCATTCAACACACAAAAACATCTAAAAAGCTACAATATTCAAACGCAAAAACATCTAAAAAGCTACAATATTCAAACGCAGATCGAAACGTGGAGTTCACCCAGAAGATAACAAACCAATTTTTCAACTAAATACAGCAAACAATCAACACCGAACACTTCAAATATTGATAAACAAGAAACTAGACACACAACAATCTACCAATGCTAGAATTACATATATAAAATACTCCCTATATATATATATATATATATATAAGGTGGTATGCATAAATTCACTCTCAAAACACAATAATACAATAATAAACAAATCAAACAAGCCTAAGTATAAACTAAAGAGATACAAATCACAATACCAAATTTTCTGTTCAATAAACTAAAGAGATACAAATCAGACACTAACATACAAAGTAATGGATCAAACTTTCAATATGCGTAAAATGTTGATTTCTCATAAAGCGAAACAATTTGTTTTACTTTGAAACTAATCTGATTTACTCAGAAAGTACCACAATTAAAGGTTTTAATCATGAAAATAATGATGAAGAAAATAATGATAGAGAGAGGAGGGAGAGAGAAAATACTTCTTAAACATGATGAAGTAAAAGATATTATGTATTTCTGTTTCTTACAACTCAAGGACCAAGAGGCTACAAAAATGGAGGAATAAAAATAAATGGACTGAGAATGTGATATTGGACTTCACTACCTTTTGAGGTTTTACTTTGATTTTTTCTTATTTTTTCTTTATACTTTAAAATATATTTTTATTTAAGGGATAAAACACCAGTAGTCCGTTTTCGTAGGCTGTATTTATATGTCAGTTCAATTCATGAACTGTTGATTTTTAATTAAACATTATGAAATATTAATTAGCCTGTAAGTTAATGGAATAAAATAATGTTGTTGTTCGAGACACTGGTAGGTAATGATATGTCAAAAATAACACTCTTATTCCGTCTGACTTATTAATAAACTTTATCAATAACTACATAAAATATATGTTAAATTTCCTATTCCACAGCAATTCGAAATGAGATTAGAAATTTAGTGATAAGACTATAATTATTAGGAACTCATTTGGAGGTCCACGACATTCCATATCAACTCGAAATCGACCATTTTTCTGAAATATGAGATCATTAATCTCTTACCTCCCAATATTGACGCGAAATATATCCATGATTTATTTCAATATTTTTGAAAGGGCAAAAATTATCTTTATTCAATTTATCATTTAGGCATCCATCGGACGTCCTTGAATTGGGATTCATATAAGGAGATTACGATTTTGGTTTCCACCAATATTTAGAAGGCTCATGGTCCTTCTAAGAAATGGAAAACAAAAAGTGCATTGATTAATCAATTTAAACTGCAACTAAATGAGTTCCTTTTATTTAATGGAATGTAGTCATGTACGTCAATAATTTTAGTGTGAATTAACTACTATTATTTTAATGAGTGTCTAAGTGGGGTCATGCCAAATGTGTTCTAAGAAATCTTCTGATTTAGCTTGCAAACCACGAAATTTGAGAATGTCAGAATGCTCTAGAGATGGGATATCATTCAAATAATTTTTAGTAAACTAATAGAACCTTAATCCAAGTTACTTTAAAAAAAAGAACTTTGATCGAATCATAAATCAAATAAAAATATTTATTATGGCATCATATTTATGCATCTAAAGTTTTACAATCAAAATCTACTTGAAGAATTAATATTTAATCTCTTGTGAATACGAGAAACTAAATTGAAAAAAATATTTATAACAAATATCTATAATAAATGAATTAATTCAAAATCTTAGAATATAAATGAATAAAGTAGTATAATTTTTGAATAAAATGATGGAACAATGAAAATTATTAACAACAATTATTATATAATATTTCAAGATTATTTTAGTGGTTTTTGAAAATTTACGAAAAAAAATCTGTCATACCTCTTGAGCTAGGCAAGTTGACTTACGCTCGGTAATTTAGTCTGGTTTGAAATTGTATAACTCTTCACTAAATTGAGCCCGTCATCTTTTAAAGTCCTGTTGAAATATGAGAAAAGAAAATATACTTATTAATAGTTCAAAATCCCAGAGAAGATTCATTAATGTAATTGGTTATAAAGAGAGTATTTGACTTATTTAATCGTTTTGTACATATTTGACCATCTACTCATACTTTAGCATCTCTAAATTAGCAAGTCAATTAGGAAACTTCAAAAAAGAGAAAGAATAACAATATAAAACTCCAACCTTTCTTTATTTAATACGGTAAGAAATCAACCATTAAAGCAATAAATATTGGATTAGGGCTTTAAAAATAATGACCTTTCATTTAATGCTTAGGGTTGTAGAAAGGTAGTTCTTTCTTAGGACACATGAGAGAGGGTTGGCACTAGTTTAGACTGGTATGAAGGGTTCATTTGCAAACATTGTTGTTATGTTAAAATAAAGCTAATTTGGACCCATTTGAAAAACTTGCATTGCTAATTTGCTGTCCTAAAGCTGATTAGAAGAGTCTATTAGCAAAAAGTCCATTGCCTTGGTCCCCAAAAGCTGATTATGAAACCCTCTTAAATGGATCTGATTATGAGAATTAAATTCAACTCGGAAAAAAAATAACAAATCATTATAATTTTGAAAAAAAAACTTAGAATCAATTTCAAAGAAAAAAAAATCGTACTGTTGTAATAAAGAACACAAGGGTTCAAAATAAAAGATACATGTGTTAATACACTTGTTCCAAAAACGAAAAAAAAATCCAAATTATATACATGGAATCAACATTATGAAGTACACAAATACAATACTAGAGCCCGATTAAACAAAATGGTCCTTATAAAAACAGAAAATTTGAGATTTAAAGCGACTAGTTCCAAAAACAGAAATTTGAATACCTAATTTTTAGCTAAACTGAGAATTGAAGTCTTATTACTTGAACGATTAAGTGGAAATATCAAACAAATACCAGAAACTAAATTTCAATTTACAAAAGAAAAAAATTTAAGAAAAAGGAGTACCTTTCTCCATTTTTTCAGCGAATTTGGAGAGATGAGCCATTACATGACCAAATGGATTTGGCCAAACTGCAAAATTCAGCACATTACAACTTAATAGAAACTAAGAAAACGGATTAAACAAAAAAAAAACGAATAGAAAACTGACTAAAACTCAAATTCCAACTCGAGAATAAAATATTGGGCAAAACACAGAAAACGAATTAAAACCAAAACTATCAAATACAAAACTGCGCAAAATTAAAAATCCAACGCAAGAATATAAGATCTTGAAATAAAATCAACAAATTTTAGATATTAATCAGCCTTACCATTGAAGATAATGATCCTCCTATCGTCAAATCGCCCACTGGAGAGGGGTGATCGCATGGCTCCTATCAGCCGTCGGTTCTCTCTGCCCACCCCCTCTTCATTCGCCATTAACGTGTATTTGATCTCAATCAAGAATGGCTCGATCGATCTCAGTTAAGAGAGAGAGCGAGAGAGAGAGATGGCAGAGCGCGAGAAAGAAGGTTAAACGCTCGATGATTTGAAAGGAACAAAATAGTCGCAAAAGAGGGATAGACCGAATTTATGATATGTGGGTCTAAGGTAGACCAGGTGCATGACTTTAGATCCTACATGGCTACATCCATATATATAAATATATAAAAGTATTTACAGAAAATATTTACAAACAGAAGAAAAAAAAATTAAAAACTAAGAGGAGATTTATATGAAAATATATTATTAGCTTACGTAAGATCGTGTTGTTGATTTATATGATATTTTCTATCTCTAATGGTATAAGAATCTTGAAAGTATTATGTAAGTTGCGGATGTCATATTTTTTAATTATGATTGTATTTGAATAGTGCCAGTATTAGCATTATGATTTTATTATAATGTTTGCTACAAATTAGTTTTGATATTATTGTTATTTTTTATATATCTGATAAATTAAAAAATTCTAAAGAATATATTGAGAATTGTTTGTGTCACTTACAGGCTATCATTGGAATATTTGATAAAATATAAATACATTATTTAGTATTTAAAAAAATTGAGAAATGTTGATATAATCTATCACAGTGTATGTTTTTTCTTAACAATTGTGTTGATTGACATGTGTCAGAACTCTAACTTTGTGCTGGCTCATGAATATATATATAAATAGTGCATCTGCATGGAATGAACTCTCTTCTCATTCTCATTCTCTCATTCCTAGCATAGACATCTCCAACATTAGAAAAAAAAATTCTACACATTCTACTCTTATTTTATGATAAATTGGAGTCATACATTGCAAGCTTATCACATTAAGATTTGAAGTTATTGATGTCGAAAATATATGAAAAACTACAATAAAAATAGCATTACTTTATACTTCAGATTAACAGGTTCTTTTTTTTATATAACATCGTGGGGTTTCAACTGAATTTATTTTTCATTTTTCTTGTATTTTTTTTACATTACTAAACTATAATTTTTTACAACATTTTATTCGTTAGACAAATAGCAAAAATGATAATAAGTGCAATACAATTTCGATAAATCTTATTAGAATGAATATTATATTTATTGCGGATCATATAGCGACTCAAAGGAGAAGTACCGAAGAACGTGTGCATAGTTCAATACAAGTTGGTTGGCAGCTACCTCCTAATGGTTGCTATAAATTAAATTTTGATGGGTCTAGTTATCAAAATGAAAATATATCAAATTGTAGTGACGTTGCACGTGACAATGACGGTTCAGTATTATTTGCATGTGCTAGGCAAATAGAGTTTCAATTAAATTTGATTAATGTAGAAGGGCATAGTCTATTGTGGGGTTTAAAACTCGTGAACAACCTTAACCTTAAGAATATAATTATTGACGGTGACTGTAAAAACATGACAGATATAATAAAAGGAACATGTCATGATAGCACATGCTCCACACAGTAGTGTAATGAAATATTAAATGAGCTATATCATATTCATAAATACATCATTATACATAAATTTAGAGAGGCGAATAAATTAGCAAACCTGTTATGTAAAATTGTTTACACAAAAAAGGAACCTTTCTTGTCAAAAAACCTAGCAAAGTATCTGTTGCTACGATAGGTACAACTGCAACTTCAGTCAGATAACAAAGGTACAAAATATGCTCATAAAGTAATTATTTAGTTATATATAAGCACTGAGATGAAGAAAAAAATGCGTGTATGAGATTTTGTAAAATTAACAGGTAGCAATCTTTTTATCATACATCTGACTAAATTATGAGGTTTTTTGTTTCTATGTGTGTGGGAAATGGATATTTGATTTATTGGTTGTTGATTTATTTATCTTTAGCTATTTGGTACATATGTTTGCTTAAAAAAAGAGATTTTTATTGTGAATTTTTATATCATGCAGTTATACTTGACAACAACGAAATGTGTTTGGACAAATGTTGTGCATAAAATATAACAATTAAAAACACACAAATGTTGTTGGGCATTGGCACAACAAACGGTGCTGAGATCGATAGAGTGACCAACAAATTTCAGTAGCATATGCAAAGAAATTAAGAAAAGAGACAAATGTAAATATTTATATTGTGAAGATATATAAAGTTGTGCATTTGTTACAAATAGACAACAAGGTCGCCTATACAATTAATATCATAGGACCGAAAAATAATTTAGGGAAATATTGGCTGGAGCTGATTTATCAAATATTACATGTGTAAAATATAACAAATTATTATTTAGAGAAGAAACTTCCATGTATCTTGTTTGTGTCAAAAAATACGAAAATTTGATAGCCAAGTTTTCTGTCACACTCCAACACAAAGTATGACAATCCGCCGACACACTAGATTTGTGCTAGAAGCTCAATTCCATATTATAAATAGAGTTACAAATAACGAAAATAGAATAAAGGGTGCGGAAGCGTACACATTAAGGATACATAAACCAGGCAAGTGGCATTAAAGCCACGGAAAACATCAAACAAAATCGGGCACACAGACCCGGAAATGAACCTAAATCAAATTTAGTAAAGTGTCGCAAATTCCGTGATCCCTACTAACAAAGATGACGACCTGGAAGCACCTCGCTGTGACAGCGAATGATTCCACTAGGCAACCATCCAAGACACAATCCGATGTCTTCTTGACAATGAGCGGTTACACTAGCGATGGGGCAGTAGCACTCGATTGCCCGTCATTCCCATCTAGACCCAAAACAAGAAACACGAGAGGGGTTAGTCAAAAAAATGACTAAGTGAGGAGTTACGGGTCTAGCTTATTAAGACAGGCCAACATATTTCAAGCAAGTCCCAAATCTCGCTCAGAAAATTAAGAAGCTTCTAAAAGAAAAACATAAAGAATATTTCTCTCTAGTCCAAAAGAAAGCTTAAAATAAAATTAGAAAACCTTTCAAACCTGTCACTTAAAATTTACCATAATTTATTCTTATTTAGTATAATATAGAAAATATCATATTTTTAATTGAGGGACCGACTAGTATTCAACTGAAGTGCCAAACAGAAAGGAGAGCTAATCACAATCTGTTCAGAATAACATAAAGCTCGAGAACCACGCATTCTCACACAAGAGTCTTGACGTCCCAGGATCCATCGTGCCACCACAAAACTAACTCTGGATTTTCTCACGACGTATCGCAATTATCATTCCCTCAAAACAAAAATCATGTCACATATATACTTTCAAAAAGTCACATTAACGAGGTAAACCTCAACCTATAATACAAAATTTAGCGTAATTAACAAAATAATGAATTATTATCATAATATTATTTTTATCACAAAGGTCCTCAAAAAAAATTTCATTCTCATAGTCAAATTTAAAGTCACGTACATTACTAATAACACAAAAATTCTACAATTTTAGAATTATTCAGTATGAATATGATAATAAATAAATATATTAAATAAAAATAGATTCTATTTATTCCAAAATATTAATCATAACTGAAATATTAATACCATAGTTTTTCTTAATTATTTGAACTTAATTTGGAACTAAACCGATACATTTATGGCCTACAATTTATAAAATACCACATGTCTTAATAAGAAAAATAATTTTAACAACTCACCTTCCCTGGAAGGAACCCTGGGCTAATGGACACGACCTCCCAAAAGAAGATCTCGCACAAAATGGTACTGCCATGCATCAAAACATAACAGTTTAGTTTTATTTTCTCTCTTTTATTAATTTTTAAATTTTCAGAAACTATTAATGAAAAATGAACTCATTTCTGAAAAGTACTCATTCCAACGATACCAAGAATGTCAAAACCGACTTAAAATGAACCCGTTAGGGCCAATTGTATCACTTAGAATCCCTCGGGAATTCAAGAGTACAGAAACTGTGAAAAAAAAATCAGGAATTCTGTCAGAATTCGGAATATCAAATCTTAGATCTGCAGGATTTACTAAACCAGTTTTTCAAAATACAGCTTTTTTGAAAAGTGGACCATGCAATATCATTGAAATAGGCTACAAGATTTTGGAAATAAAAAAATCATTTAGAATAGTAAACGATATCGTAACATGTCATATATTAAAGTTTCTCAAAATAATATTTCTTCATTTTCAGTGACTTTTGCAGAATTTTCTGAGAAGTTTTATTTTCCATAAAATAAAATATTTTCTTATTCTGAAAAATCAGAAAAGAATAATTTAATAATAGTAAACTATGGAATCTATCAAAATGTCATGTATTAAAGTTTCTTATAAAAATAAGATTTATCTACTGGAATTATTTCCGATTTTTTTGAGAAATTTCAAAATTTCAGAATTTACGCTTAATTCGAAAAATAATTCGGTGAAAATACTAAACAACAAAACTTGAGAAAACGTAAATTATAAGAGTTGTTCAGAAAATAGTAGCTATCTTACCTTAAAATTTTCAGATTTTTCGCAACACTCCTTAATTTAATGTGATTTTCTGAAGTGAAAGAAAGTAAAGAGGAAAAATGAGAAAAATCATGCATGGGTTCTTTTATAGGATTTAAAAGGGCATTTTCGTAATTTTACAGGAGTCAGTTCCGGGCAACGCAGGTCTCCGGCAGGTGTCCAGTGGTATTTTGCATAAAAGTCCAAAATTTTCTGAAATTTATAAATTAGTTCCTGCAGATTCTTAAAAACTAATTATTCTATTA
Source organism: Juncus inflexus (assembly GCA_024447665.1). Classification (NCBI taxonomy): domain Eukaryota; kingdom Viridiplantae; phylum Streptophyta; class Magnoliopsida; order Poales; family Juncaceae; genus Juncus; species Juncus inflexus. The sequence goes on along the minus strand of JAJHPC010000014.1, from coordinate 10,306,618 downwards.
TAAATAAATTCATAACGTTTTATTTATAAAATACTAGCTAATGCATTTTCTATGGAAATGGTCACCATATAATTTAGATTCTAACGGTATGTTTAATTTTTCCATGCCATAAGTATTTATTATTCAAAAATTACTTATACATGACTTTTTCAATATCTTTACAAATAAGTTCTTGTATGCATGAATTAATTTACTTATGATAAAAAAAAATCCATAACTTTTAATTTACAAAACGAAATTTCATGCATTTTATATCAAAATTTTCATATTGAAATATACAATCTGAAAGTACAATTTATTCTTGCATGCAAATTATTTTTATATTTCTAAAATTTATTTTTCTAAAAAGGTTTGAAATAAATCTTGCTCTCTTTGGACTAGAGTGAAAAAATTCAGATTGGAAACTATGATTTTAAGAATCAGGAAATTAAATCCGAACTTAAAAAATAAATCCCGAATAGTATCAAATTCAAAATTTGATATCTTACATTTTAAGTGCTACATACATGTTGTTCCAAATATCTTTAAAAAAAATTGAAAAACACTCGATAAAATCCATAACATTTTTTGTCTTTTTATTGTAGTAGCTTATTAGGGATGTATGCAGCATGACTCGTGTATATATATGTTGAAGTCCAAGTTTATGCAAACTTAACGGCAAAGTCTACACAAAGTCCGGGCATCAATTTTCTCAAAGATCTGACAAAATGAGGTATGAGACAAAAAAAAAATTGGAAATAAAAAGACCAGATAAATCTCCTACACAACTTCACTAAAAGAAATTTCTAAAAATTGACAAAAAAATTACATTACGTTAAGTACTGCAATTATTATGTAACAGTGAAGCATGTGCCGTTTTATTATTTGTACTTAGTTCATGTTGTATGGCTACATGCATGATTGTGCAATATTTCCCATCCATTACTTCTTCTATGTGAACTTGTAAGTTCTTTAACTAAATTAATTAATTATATGCATTATAAATTTATTTAATTGTAATTCTAAGTAGTAGTTGAAAATTGAATCATTTTTTTTTTCTCATGATTACTTTTATGTGATGCGATAGAGTGACCAACAAATTTTAATATCATATGCAAGGAAATTAAGAAAAGGCACATATGTAAATATACAAATTGTTAAGACATAAAATTGTGCATTTGTTACAAATAGACAACAAGGTTGATTATACAATTGATCTCATAGGACCGAAAAATAATTTAGGGAATTACTGGGTGGAGCTGATTTATCAAGTATTACATGTGTGAACTATAACAACTTAATTTATAGAGAAGACACTTCCACGTGTCTTGTTTGTATCAAAGAATACGAAAAGTTGGTGGCCAAGTTTTCTCTGCTACATACAAAGTGTTCCAAGTATCTTTAAAAAAAAATGAAAAACACTTTATAAAATCCATAACATTCTTTGGTTTTTTATTGTAGTAGCTTTTTTGTTTAACACCATACGCAAACTTCAAGCTTGAGGTGGGTCTTACCTCTTCAATAAAGAGCGCATGAAACTATTTCTTTTCTTTCATTTCTATTAGTAAAAGTTCAAACCACCGTATTCTAAGTTCAACTTGCCCAGTGAATAGTCCTTAAACTCTATTCAAAATACATCTCTCTTTTTTTGTCTTTCATCACTCTTTTTAGTACTAGCTGAACACCATCTAGCTAGCTCTCCTTAGTTACTAGGACCAAAGTAGACAAGTGTTGCATTGAAAACGTCATAATTTATGACGTTGTGTATTGCGCATTTTCAACGATGAGCACAGTTTCATGGTCATTTTATTTGTAAATGATTTGATATAATAGACTGTTAATTTTTGTAAATATATAGAAGATAAAATGGGCAGTTATGCCGAAAAAAATATTATGTTAAATGAGATAATGGACGGAGTAGTACTTCTAACGAAATTAAAAAAAAAATACACAAAACCATGTATTCACGGAAACTACGAAAATAGAAACGAAAAAAAGGAAATACTTTCATGGAAACCCGAAACATCTGATGATTCAGAGTGATTGCAAAATTTTGGTTCTGATGGTTAGGGGAAAATACGGGATCAAAATTGTTCAGTTTAAATAAAAGATACTTCATACTTGATAATCACCAGTTTGAGTTTTTTCTTTGAGGTTTTGCCTCTATTTTTTTTTTCTTAATTTTCTCCATCTTATTTCTTTCTTTCTTTCTTTCTTTCTTTCTTTTATGTATAGATTTTAAAAAAAAACTACATGTCCTTGTATGTAGGACGTAAAGCCTACTCTAATTATAAAAAAATTCACTAGTTGGAGTTGAAAAAATAGTACAAAAATCATAACTCAGAAATGACAAAGTTCATTTCAAGAGCAGATTGATTAATGATAGACCCCCATCTATCTATTTTAGGAACAATTGAAATGTTATGTTAACTGAATTGATTTAAGTTTACAGTTTGTACTGATTTGGGGTTGAATGCTCTATCAAAGTTTGTAAATCATATACTATGAGTTATGCTTCAAATTGAACACAATCCTACTAAACAAAAATATCAAAAATTTTCTTTGTAAAATCAAATCGTGGTGTTACTATTTACATATAAAAAGAAACAAAAGATTGAAAAAAGAAGAAAAAAGGTTGCTTAAAAAGTTTCCAATCTCCAAGCTAAAAAATAATTAATGCCATATTAAATAATGAGCAAATTAGAGAGATATATAAAAAAATATATGTATAGATTTGTGGTTTTCTTTAGAAATGTATAAATTTGAGATTTTTATCTATAAAAAGTAAAAATCTCTCAAGTTTCAAAAAAAGCAGTTGTACCTAGAAAAACAATAAATCGGATCGGAATTTGTAAGAAAAAACCTAGGTTAAAATACGACCTTAATTTGCATGAGAATCAATAAAAAGTATCAGTACATTTTTCATCTCTTTCCCATTAAATTAGTAATACAAGATATATTAAATTAAGAGCACAAAATAGATTGTGAAATATCAAAGAAAGCTCTTACCACCTCTCAAAAAGATTATGAAAATACCAACTCATGCTTGTCTGTAAATTCTTCCTGAATGAGCCTTGATCTCTTGTACTTATTTATAAGTAACAATTTATTTAAACAGAGTAAATCATAGAGTAGAAACATAGAAAACCCAAATTAGAAAATGGAATAACCATTTTGTGAACACAATACAAAATGGTGGACTGAACAAATTACATACTATAATGGTACGATATCTAAGTATGAAAAGGTTAATAATAGATGCATAAATTTTTTTGTTAATTCAGTCATTTGGTAATTTAAATTGTATAAAAAAAATATTTTGTCAAAAAATACTAGTTTTGTATGTTGTTATTTATATACTATATTTTTTTTGTTTAGTGTGTCTGAAAGTATATGATTCCTTCAAAAAATCAAGAATTCAAATTACAGTTTGATGTTCTCAAGTTTGGGAACTTAAATCCTATTGTACTTGTTGAAATTTAACACTACATGTGTAAACCGAATATTCAGCTCTCGCGGGTCAAAATCTGGAATTTCAATTCCTCAATGAAATTTTCAAACTTGTCTATGTCATATTTGAGGAAATCTCGCAAAGCTTGTCACCCATGAGCTTTAGGAGAGATGTTTTTTTCAAATCACCGCAAACGCTGGAGTTTTTTTAATAGGGGAGGGAAGTATCAGCCACACTGAAGTTTAATCACAAATTTTAACCGGTTGAACTGAAGAAGCAGTTATATTTGACGTTCCCCAATTTTTCACATTACTCATAAAATTTAGGAGTAAAAGCCACTATAGATATATCTTAATATGAAAAGAAACTACAAGTCAGTTCATTAGCTCCGTTTTTTATTATGGTTATCATTATGCTAATAATTATATCCTTTGTAAATCATATGAAATATCCATTAAGAATGCATGTATGCAAAAATGACATGATGCTGGTGGTTGTATCACTTGCATTGCATGATTTTGTAGTATTTAGCATTGATCTAGGTAATGGAAATTATAGCTTTGAAACTTAATATTCTTTTTCCTCCAAAATGTTAACTTTGTGTTTTAAGTGGTAAGATAATGGAGAAAATCGAAAGTAAGAATTCTGCTACTAAAATTGATTTTGTTAAGATTCAGTATTTCTTCGCATTTACTATAGTGTAGCAAAAAAGATTAGGCCAAGAAGGATAAACATATTGGATAAAATTCTTTATTATGAGTGAAACTTATATATTTTAAAGTAACAACATGAGTTGTTCCATAATAGAACCCTGCCGTTGATGATCTTTTAGCATGTAAAAATGCGCAATTTGATATATGTATATAAAATGCATTATAACTTAAAAAAAACGGCTTGATTTGATAAAGAAGCCAAAATGAAATACGAAATCACCGTGTAGAAATGATTGAAATTTAACGAATGAACTTGAAGAACAATAACCGAGAGACATAAATGTACCAACAAACCTTAATAAGATTGTTGATCTAAATCTCATATATATTCTAGTAAAATAATTTGTAATAGCGAAAATAAGTTTTCTTTACATAAATTTGCTAAAATATATTGTAATAGCGAAAATAAGTTTTCTTTACATAAATTTGATAAAATATATTGTAATAGGCCAATAAATATTGTTCAATGAAATTCATGTAAAAAGGGAATATTGTTTGGATTGGAAGGTGTTAGAGCATGTTATCATTTATAAAATAACAAATTAGTCAAAAGTTTCTTTACATCTTCATGTGCGAATTTTTCATAAGAATATTTTTTCCAATGTACTAGAATATGAGTACTACAATAAATGTAAAATGGAATGTAAAATGGAATGTAAAATGAAAGTCATGATGTAAGTGATTTTTTTGTGGTCATTTCTATGGCTTGATAAAAAATATCTTTAACAAAAAGTGGCAAATTCTGCATTTTTTTTAATATTCAGATACTGCATAACATATGTTGTATGTATCTATAAGGTCGAACACAACTCTATTTTTTTCAAAAATATTCATTTTTTTAAGGTGACAGAATGTAATTTAGACCTTTGGGCCCAACTGCAAGACCAACATTTAATTATAATACTAACATGAGGGTAATCCTAGATTTTGTAATTCATTTTTTCTGATAAATGATTTTGTAGTTCACTAAGAAGAGCAACTATTTTGATTCAATACATCATTTAATATTTCAGAGAATAAATGTACATGAAAAAAAGAGTATCAATATACTTCTTGTTTTAGATACTTTTCTGAAAAATGATATATTTTATTATTAATTGTTTTCATTTCTAAATGAACCATTTTTTTTATATGGTAGGTAACTCAAACATTCGAGAAATAAATATTGTCTTAGGGTTTTAAAAATCTTAATGGTTAGTACTTAAGGTGTTTTAGAAATCAGTGGGTACCTTCTTAAGAGGCTTCAAAAAGGAGCGATGAGACACATTTCGCTTAGGCAAGTCAAAACTCAATAAACTACAAAGATAAAAAAAAAAAAAGGAAATCAGTGTTAAAATATGAATTATAATATGACAAATTAAAGTAAATTTTGATTGACCATACTTACAAAAAGATCTTTAACTAAATTGAACAAAGAATAAATAAATAATGAGATAAACCTAGGGCTGGTATTGCCCCAATAGGATTTGGTACAGACTTGTACGTCACATTTCAAAGTACAGCTCGAAGTCTGCAAAATTTGTATTAAACAAAACATAATTAGTTAATTTATAAAATAATAATTAAATTACAGTGGTTCAGATGAAATAATTCACCAAAGAAGAAATGATAACAGAAAAGAGTCCATGGCATTGAATGATTTCAAGGTCCTATTTGCAAAGAGTCCTTTTCTTTGATGCCCTAAGCTGATTTGAGGGACCTATTTGCAAAAAGTCCATTGCTTTGATGCTCAAAAGCTGATTTTGAAACCCTCTTAAATGGACCCGATTGTCGACCTAATAGAATCAGATTCAATTCTGGAGAAAAAACTTAACAGATTATTAGAATTTTGAAAAAAATTATAATCAATTTTCAAAAGAAAAATATAATCTTATTGTTGTAAGTAGTACATATACAATACAAGGGTTGAAAAAAAAAATTTCAAAACAGGTTATCCATATTAATCTTGGAAGTTGGAAACAGGGTAACTGATATTAGAGCCCAATTGTTAGAATTTGAAAAAAAATGGAAACTTATGTTAATATATTTATTCAAAAAAAAAATAACAAATTATATATGGAATAAGAATTATGAAGTACATAACTATAATACGGAGCCAATTAAACCCCAACTAAAAACAAATGGTTCCTTATAAAAACAGAGAATTTGAAAGATCACATCGACCCGCTCCAAGAAAAAGGGATTTGAATACCTGATTTTAACTAAACTGAAAAACCAAGAACTGAATTACCCAAACTGAAAAAAATATTTGTAACAGTATCAAAGGTCTTTAAAAAAAAAGGATTTTTAGTAGTTTCAAAGTTATTTCTAAAAACAAAATGCAACAATAAAAGTTACTATTTCCAAAAAAAAATCATGTGCAACCCCAAATTAGGCTACATTAGGTCATAACTACGCGTCAAATTAAGGGTTATATCCACAATTAACCTTGAATTTTGTGATTAGGCATGAATAATTAGGAATCGGTTTAGCTTTTGTTGTTCAATTAGAGAAAATTAATATATTGAAAATCAAAAGACAACCTTATTACAGAATCATTGGCGGTATCTTTTTCTTGCAATTGGAGATCGACGCAATCTGCATTAGAATACCAAACAGATTAGAAAGAAAGAAGCAAATAAGTACAGAAACCTGGATTGTGCATTTCAATTTACTAACAGAAAAGAACAAAGAGATAGGAGTACCTCTCCATCAGATGCCCAAGTGAATTCTACAATTTCACAAAATACAGCCTATTATAACCGGACAGAATCAAAGAAAACGAATTAAAACCAAAACGATCAAGTAGAAAACTGATCAAAACTCGAAATCCAACTCAAGAGCAAAATCATGAAAGAAAATAAACCAAATTTGTAAAATGAATCAGGCTACCTTGAATTAAGAGATGAGACTATTCACCAAACGAGAAGCTCCAGTCAACAAATCGCCGACTGGAGAGGGGGCGATCGTAGGGTACCACCCTGGCAGCTCCTCTCAGCCGACCCGCCAAGCCCTCTTTCTTTCGCCATTAACGTCCGATCAGATCTCAATCAAGAATGGATTCAATCGATCGAAGAGGGAGGGAGAAGGCAGAGCGCGAACGTTAGAGAAGCTATAAAGATGGCTAACCGCTCGATTTATCGATAAACCTGGTGCATCACGTATTGTCATGTCACAGAGGATTTTCTGTGATATATGTTGGTTAAGATATCAGTGTAGGCCGTTTGCCATCTTTTTTTTTATTTTTTTTATTTATAATTTATTGAAATAGTTTACAACATGAAGGATATATGTAGTACTTTTTGTGTCTCATTTCTATAAAATATTTAATTGTTAAGATTTTGCAATGATATGCATATGCATTACATGTATTTTGCCATCTTTTATTTTATTTTTTATTTATAATTTATTGAAATAGTTTACAGCAGGAAGAATATATGTGGTACTTTTTGTGTCTCATTTCTATAAAATATTTAAATGTTAAGATTTTGCAATGATATGCAATACATGTATCAAAATTGGGGATATGTGTTGCAAAAGTGGAAAAATGAGCCCTAAATTGATCGCTAGCTGATTGTTTAACATTTTGATCGACAATTTTAAAGGTGTTATACTGTTATAGTATTCACTAGTTTCCTTCGGCTTTCAAGTGGTGTTTATTACACCTATTTATCTTTACGGCGAAAATTCAGAGGCTCTTAAAAAATAAAAGAACAAAGAACAATAAAATAAAGAATTGGAAGAAGAGAATTATATATTAAATTATGGATTAGAAATACAATAATTACTGCTCCTTTCATATAATAGAGGATGAGTGATGACTAAGAAATCTCTTGCCTGATTTAAAATTATAATAAAGAAATAATCTAATCTAAATACAATAGAATATATAGTAGTAAATACCCTGCCACAATCTTTCCATTCTTACAAGCATTTCCTAATTTATCTTTTCTTAGGGGCCAAGTATGGACATCCATATTAATTATATTCATAACACTCCCCTTGGATGTCCATATTTCATACGCATTAGAAGCTGTCTCATTAAAAACCTTACAAGGAAAATCTAGTATGACAAAATCTTGGCTAAGGAAAAAAGAGTACATCGCGTATTATCATTATTTTTATATTAAATATGACTCGTAAAAACCTTACTAGGTAAAATCCTATGGGCAAAAATCCTAGTGAAGGAAAAATAGTGCATCATCATTCTATATATTACGCACAAAAGCTGTCTCGTTAAAAACCTTGCTAGGAAAACCCATTGGGACAAAAACCATAGACAAGAGAAAAAGAGTGTAGTGCGTATTATTTCTCCCCCTCATATATGCAACTATATGTGAGATAACAAAGTTCAATATTTGCAATATATACTTAAAAAGAGTATGCTGGATCATTATTTGAGGAGTTTCGTTAAATATTCATTTCACAATCATCATGCTCATGTATGCATGAAAATAACTCACCATCCTTTATTTCAATTGTTAATTCATCAAACAAGTTATCTTGATGATCTTAATAGATGCGATTTCTCTACATTATATCATTATAATAGATGGATTATGAAACAATGACTCCTTCAGGGAAATATTCAATTTATAATTCAAGATAATATTTGTAAAGAATTTAATCTTATATTCTTTTCAATAATATGGTAGTTTTTGGAGCTATTCGGGAGTACCATAAGATTTTAAATCATCAATATATATATATCAACATTCAAAAGGTAAATATATAGTTTCTTAAACGTAATTTTGATCAATTACATAACATTCATTCAACAAACATTTGTTATAACAATTTTATCACATATCTCAATATTGCATTAATTAGTACAAATATCTTTGGAATTTAATAGATTAAATCTCTCAAGAGTTTGAAATTCAGGCATTTTAAATCCTTCAGGGATTTTCATTAATATATTGCAATCAAATGAGATATGAATAATTTGCTACTACGTTAATGAGTCCTCCAAGGATGACAAAATTAGAAATATAATTGCATATCACAATTTAATTTTTCATTACATATTCTTAAAACACCCTCTTATAAGTTATACCTGCTTATAAGTTACCGTTATACAACGCCAGGTGTTTGGATTACATGTCCACAATTTTATATTTTACTAGTGAAAATAATGATGCTTTAATCACATCTTTCGATTTGGCCAATACTTTATCCGTCGATATTATACCAATAATTTTAATTCTAGATCCTCATTTTCATTTATAAATCAATTGCAATTGCATAAATAAATTTTGATTAATCATAATTTTATTTCGGTTCCATATTTATTCCAAGGTAACTAATAATATTTGTGAATTAAGGATAATTAATTATGCGTTTCATGCAAAGGTCATAACTTGAAAATTTACTAGCAATTGAGGAGGTATCTTTCTTGACCGGGTCAAAACAATATTTGTTGGCGTTTTAGACCTTTTGGTTAATAACAGTAGGAAATGAATAGGCCACTCTTAATTTCATTAAGATTTTGCATGAGAAACTCTCATCTCTCTAACTTGGCACTCAAGTTACTATTCTATAAATAATCATGGATCAAATAATTCAGAAACTCATCTCGCCGTTCTGTCTCTCATTCAGAAATTCATATCATCACCTTTTTACATTCAAATTCCATTCTGCCAAATAAAATTAGTGCTGCATCTTTTAACCATCTTGGAATTGATGAGACGCGTTAGAACTTTGAGGAATCCGAATTCTGAATCATTAGCATCGAAGTCAATTTGTTGATTTCTTTCTTTCATGAGGTTAAGGTAAGGGATTTTGCTCTCAAATACGTTTATGATTTATAAATCATTTTGCTATTAATAAATATAATAATATGAATTATATTTTTATTTGTGCTTACATTGCTCATACCGAATATCTTATTATTTATGAAAATAAAATATTTTATAACAAGAATAGTATATTTTTAAGCGACAATTATTTTATGGGATAAAGATAATGATGTTGAGAAAAGTAAAATAGTTAAGGTCAATCCAGCCGTACTTGATAGGTAGAACCCAAGATCGCTGATTATGGTCAAGGTGATAGGCCTTACTTAGTAGGTGGAAGCTAGGGCCGCCTAATCATCCAATAACGAGCTCGGAAAGACTTGTATCTGTGCACGTACTCGAGATCACGGAGCATGATCTAATGTGTGCGTATGTATGTGTGAACTGGAATGAGAAAGTCGATATCCCAATATAAAAGAATTATATATATATTTATTATGATTTGATTATTTATTTATTAAAAACTAGTATTATTTTTAACGTATATGAGGCATACCTTACTGAGTTTTGTACCCATCCCCCTCCTTTTCCCATTTTCAGATTTCAGATTCAGTTATTTAGGAGTGTCGGGTTGAGCGTCGTCAAATATCAAGATAAATAAATGTAGTAATAAATGTAAAATGAATTTAGATGCTTAATTTTATTATTCCTTATATTTTTCCGATGCTATCACTACAACAATGTTGACATACACCGATATTTATTTTCCGACATTCACTTGTATGCCATTGTAACTCTTCGAAAATATGGGATTAATCATTTAATCCCACTTTATAATAAGAAAAACTAACATTGAACGTCAAATCTCGGTAATAATAATATATTATGGTATAAGATAACAAATGTCGTTGTATCATTATCATGTATACTTAAATCTCAATACTTATAATACATGGAAATTTTGAATCATGAGATTTCATAAGAGGGGGAAAATGAAAATATCCCAAATTTGCTTTCGTATTACACTTGGAAATTTTGAATCCTGAAATTTCGTAAGAGGGAAACTGAAAATATCCCAAATTTTCTTTCATATCCTTCCGAAATATTAGGCCCCATCCCCACTCTCTATATCATATCCCCAATTTCACTATCTTTTCACCCGTCTCAAAAGTCAAAACCCTACATGCCCTTCCGCTCTCTTGATCTGGATCTAAGTTGACTTGACACCATTTCTCACGCCGATCTCTCATCTTGAGTGACGATCTTGACTCCGATTTCTCTCGTGGCGTCCATCCTCTTTCCGAAAACCTAAAACCCCTCTTCCTTCGTAACCTAACGCCTCTCTTCCTTATCTGTCTCATGCTCTCTAACTTCGTAAATGGCGGTTTAGGGAGGATTTCTTTCTTCTAATGCTCGCTTCGAAAGCAGCCACCATCGGTATGAGGGAACCCTAGCTGATTTGGGTATAGAAATTACCTGATTTGGGCCTGAAAAATTCAATTTTTTGGCCTCCAAAGTTCCATTGGAGGAATCAAGGGATAAATCACACGATTTTATTGTGTGGGGTCAAGGGAAGTGATTTAATTCCTCTTCCACTAGTATGCGGTCTCGTACTTAAATTGATTTTTAGTTCTTTTATTATTTGGGTTTTTCTTTGGTTATTTGTGTTTCATTTGGTTTAATTTGCTGAAATCTGAGTTATTTTCTTTCCTATTAGTGAAAAGTTTAATTGCCTTTATCATGGCTCTACGAAGAAAAAGTCTAGAAGAGAAGTCATCAAACTCTTGCATATTTAGTATTGAATTTTCTTTAACAGATTATGGTGTTCAGAATTACGAATTTGGAGCTGTTTTTGCCATTAAGGAGTTAGTGATGAGGATGTATGAAACATTCTTTCTATCATATATAAAATTGGCCACTCACATTCCTCGTCATGATTCAGTGCATATCTAATGATGACCCTAATGATCATCTCGTTAAGGATGACGTAGGATCATATCAAAGTATGCAGTTCCCCATACAGGAATCCATGATGATCTCAGGTAGTAGGAACAAGCACACTATTCATATGAAAATCACTAATGACAAATACCATGTATATTCTTATAATGTGATCAGTCCAGTACGTAGTCTCTAACACATACTTATATTCTAGACTTGAATCCCTATGTCCATGATCAGCAGAGAATGATCATCCAGTCTGCGAATATACTAGTTTGGATATGTACTTCTTACTTGAAATATGTTTATCTCTTCTTATATATCACTAAGGATAATTTAGAATGTCATTCGTTAGTTCGTAGTTCTACTGTCAGAATCACGTATTCTGATGATGTGAACCCGAATTACATTCATGGTAAATCTAATATTTGTATATATATTAGTCACCAATACACTCATTCATATATGAACTGAATAAAAGTATTTCTCATAATCTAATTTATAGTCCAACTCTTTGGCTTACGTCATAATTCCTTCAATTTTCGCATAATGTATATAATAAAGTTATCGTATGATGTATATACAAACAAAAAGCTACTTAGTTTTGAAAAATAAAAACCAGAGTAAAATGGAAAATTTTGAAATTAGCCCATTATGAGTTGTTGAACTTTAAGATGTTTAATATTTAAAAACAAGCGGAACCTTTATTCGTAAAATATATGATTACATATACAAAATCAATAAAATAAGATTAAGATATCCAATTATTTAATTAACTATAATAAATAAATATTCTGCATCAAGATATTTCTATAATAATAAGTTTTTAGTATCTCCTACATCAAAATCTAATATCTAAATATATATAAATTAATTAAATATATAAAATATAATTAATAAATAATAAAATAATATATAAATTGTCATATCCGTATACTAGATTTTTTAACATTTGTCGTATCGCCGTATCAGTATCGTATCGGATATGATACTCGTATTCGTATCCGTAGAAGATATGTTAACAACTTTATATGATCCGCTATCTTTTTTTACTAAAATTGTGTGCCACAAAAGATCAAGAGGAAGACACAATTATCACTTGCAATAAATTAGTTAATATGCTATTTTATAAAACATAAAATAAATTCGGATTTTTTTGTAGAAGTCTAGTGAGCTGATTTAGTTACTTGCAATAAATTAGAGAACTCACTACATGTTTTAATACAAAGTTGGTGCCATAGAAAATCGCAGCAAGCACTCACACACACGTAACTACTTGCTGCAAGTAATGTATATGTACTTCACAAACAAAACTTGCTACTTAAATTATCAAAATACTAGAGAGTACCTTGCTCTGCCTCGGACCAAAAAAGAATTAATATTTAAATTTATCTAGCTAATGGATAAATTTTTAAATCTATTAACTATCATTTCAAATTTATTTGTAAGCTGTGCAAAAATATTGTTGCAAAGTTTATGCAACATAAATAGATAATATTATTCATGTTATATGATAAGATATTAAGAAAATAATATTCTTACTATATTTTTGTTGTTATGTATACGAGTATAAATTGGTTGTGAGTTGAAACTTATGTTTGATTTTTTTTTTGTTGAGATACGAAACATGAAATTAGCAAAATGTTGTATGGATTATAAGATTAGAAAATAAAAGTAGAAATAAAGGATTCCCATTTTAATTTATGAATTTAGGTTGAGAGTCAAGTATAGAAGAGAAAGAAATTGGTGAAAATGGAAGGAAATAGGCGTAAATAAAGATAGGAATTAGAAGGGTCCATGAACCGGATATTTTTATGATCTGTGTCATGGTTTTTTCCCTAAAAACCGGCCGGTTTAATTGGTTTTTACTGGTTCGACCGAACCGAAAGTGTGTAGAATGACATTTCTACCCTTGCTTTTAGTGGGGGCCAGGTTGTCTAAGGGGGCTATTTTGGGAAATATACCAATGAAGTGTGTGAAATGACTTTTTTGCCCTTGCTTTTCAGAAGCGGCGGGATTTTAATGGAGGGTATTGTCATTCTACACAGCTCAAATCAGCCAAAAATTTGACCGTTAAAAACTACTCATCTTCAAACTCAGTTTTCTCTCTCAATTCTTGATCTTTTTCTGAGTTCCTTATACCAATGGAAAGAGGAGAATAAGAAGAATATAATGGAATTGGAATTAGTAAAAACAAATGTCTGTGAAGCAAATGGTGAGCTCAAGAAAATAGCATCTTGAAACTGTTTATTTTTTGCTGAACATCGATTTTTTGCATTTTTCCTCCAATCGCTAGAGAATTGACTCCGGTGGACCCCACGGACAGATCTGTCTCATCAAGACGAGTCGTTTGACACTAAGAATATTCAATTCTGAGAAATTCAGATTTTTAGCGATTTTTCGAGCGGGTTTGACTGAGTCTGTTGACTTTGACCCATTTGACCAGATTTTTACCAATCTTTTCTGGAGGTTCTAGAAGGTCTTTTTTTTGCGAAATTCATGACGTTGAATTCATCTTGTCGAGCTCTTGAATTTGGTACTCAGTTTGTCTCCTTTTGGGATAGTTCACTTTTTGGTCAAAGGAAGTTTTCGGGTTTGAGTTTTTATATTTTCGTGGATTTTTGTGTTTTTGCTTGGATTATTGGTCGGAAAAATGTTGTGGAAGGTTTGAGAAGCGTGTGTAAGTTTTCGCGGAGATTGTGGAGAATTCGGCCATCCTTGGCCCAGATTTTGCATATCGGCCCTTCATTTGGGTTGACTTTTCACCCAAGTTCTCCAAATTTGTCTTTCTTGGTCTATTTATCTGAAAAATCACACAAAAGTGTATTAAGAGATTTAAAAATGAATTTTATGAATTTTAAATACTTTTTGATCATTTTATGCGATTTAATGGTGAAATTCACATGATAAAAACCTTAAAAATATGTATAAAAATACACATTACAAATCTCACCACACTTAAACCAAGCTTGCCCTCAAGAGTAAATTTAAATCAAGTTTTAGGGTTTTTAGAATCAGTTTAAATTCATTTAATAAGAGATTAAATTATTTCCATATTATTAGTCGATTATTATAATAATACACGAATGTCGGTGAATGTCCATTAATAATTTCAAAACTTCAAAGTTGTTTCAACTTGCCAATCTTTTATTCCAATTATCCATTTTCTATAAAATAGTACCCTAAGAAAATATTTCTACTTTAGCCCCCTAAGTTTCGTACAAAACCTCCAGCTAAATTTTACTTCGCCCTTTGAAACAGATTGAAAGTTGACACACTCAATTCCAAGCACAAAATTGTGTCTAATGACACGAAAAATTATTTATTTATTAAAAAGTATATACATATATATAATTATTATATATATATTTATTTATTATTATTATTATTATTATTATTATTATTATTTTATTTTATTTTATAATTTATAATTTTTTTTTAATTTTTTAATTTTTTTATATTTATTATTATTTATTTTATAATTTTTTTATTATATTTGTTCTTTATATTTTTTTTATTTTTATATTTAATAATCTGTTACCCCGGTCTTTGCCTCTCCGCGGCGGATAATATCCCTCTGGTCACTTCTAGCATACTCGGATTCGAGGCCATGCTGCGGGCCCTTCCGCGTGAATACCAATGATTCATCATCACCGATACCCAGCTACTTTGTACCATGCAAGTTGGATTGCCTGTAACCGAGCGTTAAGAGCTATCTCTCGCGCCGTACACCCTTGAGGGTCACCATAAGACTAGGTGTAGTAGATTATTTAAAAATCATACAAAAACAATACATTTTTGCACTAGAAAATTGGTGGTAGGTCTTCAACAAATTTCAAAGGGCTAATAAAATCAGACATTTCACGAAGCCACAGTTTGAAAAGTAGGGTTAATTTCGAAAAATTTAAATACGGCACTAAAGGATGGAAACATTATATTTTGTCGTAAAATATTGAGGACATGAACACGTTATGAAATTTTTAAACCATTAATGGACTTTATATGGATAGTATAGATGGAATGGGATGGAATGAAAACTATTATGGCAAACAATTTAATATCCTTTAAAAGTTTTTCAAAAATTATTCATCATTTTCCAAAACCCTAAGTTTTCAAAAATTCGTTGCATGAAGGCTTGGTTCAAAAACATTTCCTTTTTCGAAAACCCTTTTCTTTTTTTTTTAAAAAACCTTGAGATATTTACAAATCCAAGCAAGTAAGTTTAATTTACAAAATAAAAGATGAAAAGAAAACAAAATATTTAATTTTTATGGGTTTTATGAGTTTTTTTTTTTTCAATTTTCCAAATTTTTTATTTATTTTTAATTTTTGACACAAAAAGGTTACAAAACTTGGTTGTACACAAAATCAATATCACCACACTTAACTTTTATTTATACGAGAGAAAAGTTCAAGAATTTGTGTAAATTGAAGGTATTGAAGGATTTTGTACAAAATCACCCTCACCACACTTAAACTTTTGCAAGTTTAAGTGTAAATGAAGAAGTTTTGTGAAAAGAAAAATTACAAATAACAAATAAAAAAGAAAAAAGAAAAATACGACCTAACATGACGAGTTGCCTCTCGCCAAGCGCTCCCGTTTAACGTCTCGAGCTCGACGCCTTCATGTCAGCCTCTTTCGAATGGATCGTAGATGTGAGCAAATCCTTGGAGGAGCTCACATGGTGGTAAGAGAGTTGGCCGGCGTTTCTTGCCATTTGTTTTGCCGTGAGAATGCAGTGGTCTTCCTGGTTTTGGAAGGAGTTTGGAGTCAGTTTTCGTTGAGAGGGGCAATTTAATGCTCAAACTTACTCCTTGGTCGGTTGGAAGGTCGACGTACATCACACCACTTATATCAAGCTTGGTGTAATGAATGGTTTGGCAAGACATGGGTTTTGGGGAAGTTTGTGGAGTCTTCTCGAGTTTTGGAATAATCGGTTCGTCCAAATTTTCAACCTTTGAGTCATGTGTTGACTCATCCTCGTCCTTGACCCATAGTTTCTCAAAATTATTTATAATTTCTTTAACCAATTCTTGGGTTTTGGTGGCACTCGACTCGTCGAAAGGTTCAACCAGTGAGTCATCACATGACTCACATTTCCCATCGCTCGAGACCTTATAAAAGTCAACCATTGACTCCCCTTTTGATTCACATTCCCCATCACTCGAGTTTTCACAAAACACAATACCTAAATCCTCATTTGACCCACATTCCCCATCACACAAATATTCCTCCAACTTAAAATTAGCGTCCTCTTTTTCCTCAAGTCCCCCCTTTTGAACATTTTCTGCTCCTCATTACCTTGAGAAATATCAACCCCTAATTCTTCAAAAACCCTAGAACCCTCATCACAAAGAGATTCCCCAATTTCCTCTTCTTCAAAGACCCTAAAACCCTCATCACAATGAGATTCCTCAATTTCCTCTTCTTCAAAGACCCTAAAACCCTCATCACAATGGCTAGCTTCATCATAACAAGGTTGGAGAGTGGGTTCTTGAGCTATGGGTACATTCTCTTGAGAATCAATTCTAGCTTCCCATTTCTCGATTGAGGTTGACATATTTTTCATTGAGTTTGACATGGCATTTATCATGATTTTCATCGACTCGAAAAAATCTGAAGAAGCTTGAGATTGTTCATATCCTTGGTTTGGAGGATGGTATTCATTTTGGTCAAGTTGAGGTTGAGAGGAATAGGTTGGCGTGGCGGGCGTGTACGGATTTTGGAGGTTCACCTGAGCTTTGAAACCCCAAGGATTGGTTCAACATTTCATCCCTCGGCTCCAGGATGGAGGAGTGGTTGAAGAGACTTCCTTGCAAGTAAGAGTGCCCATAGGAAGGTTGTGGTTGTTGGATGTAGCCTTCATTGCTTTGCCATGAATAGCCCTCACTGGGTCATCCACTCCATGTTTGCCTTCCCGCCATCTCAAGTCTTGCCCTTCCGATTCATCTTTTGACCTAAAAACCTTCAAAATAAGAAAGACACAACACTAGAGAAAAGATTAGTGGGTTAGTTTCAATTTAATTAAAGTCGTCTCCCCGGCAACGGCGCCATTTTGTAATTACGCGAAAACGTGTCGTGGTGTAATCATGTGTTAACAAAACAATTTATATTTTTCCTAATTTCAATATTCAGTGTATATGTGGTATTGAGTTTTAGGGATTGAACACAAGGAGACTGGCCTTAAGTAAAATATATTCACAATTAATTCTCAAGATTTTAGGGTCTTACTTGCAAAATTCCAAGGTTTAAACCGTAATTCAAGTTTTATTCAAAATTTTCAGCTCGGCACACTTTTGTATTTTGACTCGTAAATAGAGCAAACGAACCTCAAATTTGGCAATTGAGTTATTGTTGGAAACTAGAAAGAGAGGTCTTCACAGTTTTATCTTATTGGTATTAGGGTTTTACTCAAAAATTTTCAGAATTGTACAGTTTAGTCCAGAATTTTATCAGATTTATAATTTCAGCATCAATCAACTTCAGTAAACTCCAGAAAAATAAGCACAACTTAAAAAATCACCAAATTTTTACATTAATTCAATCACAGACTCACTCAATTACTGTTATAATTTCATAAAATTGTGAAAAACAGATTGGGAGAAATAATTAAAATACTGACAGAAGCTCAGAAAATTCAGCAAACAGACCAGCAGTTGAAAATGGTGTAATATCTCAAAATATGTATTAACAAATACTATTTTTAATTCAAGAAATGGAATCTAAAATTCAGAATCTTTCAAATATGACTATTTTTATATTTTTATTATTTTATTTTTTATTTATAAAAATTAGAAAGAGACTGAACAGAGAATTGAAAAAAAGAAAAACAGAAACAGGAAAATAACAAATTTGGAAAATTAATATCTCACAGATTGTAAACAGGAATTGGGAAATATCTGACTTGATAATTATCTACTAAATGAGTACAATACAAATATATATTTAAATTTTCAGATTTGTTTTGGACTCAAAATTGAAGTAAAAAGACTGAAAAACAGAAACATTACTGCAGCAGGACAAATCTTAACTTTTATGGATAAATATAAGGTTAATTTGACAATTGGTATAATATGGATATCATTAATCACTCAAGAAACAATCTTAACAGATCTAGAAGTAAGGTTTGAGTATTTTCTTCTAAAAATACTTAATAAATGAATCAAGACTTAAAACTCAACAAAAAACTTCTATTTTCAGTTTTCGTGTTCAAATTCGATCCAATACCAAAATCTATCAAACAAGAACCTTTTCCAAGTGTTCTAATGATCAATAAATCCCTAAGCACAGATTTGTAAGTCTCAATTTAATCTAAAACTCTTCTTCCAAACAGATTTAGACAAATATTCAATAAATTGGTGTTTTGAACTTAACTTCACAAATAGACAAAATTGAATCAAATAAATATAAGATTTCAATCACACATCATACAAGTGTCTAACCCTATCCTAGATTCACCCACTCATGACATGAAAAACAAGATTTCATCTATATTTCATCATTTTTACACAAAAATTCAGATCTGAAAAATCAGAGAAAAGAAAGAGTTTAAACGAGAATCGAACCAAATCGAGATGATGAATCCCTTCCAAGAGGTTCCTGGAGTTGATCTGGAGCTCCCCTTGACTTCTCGAGCCTTCTAGATCGAGAATTTCGGATTTGAACGCCTTCAGCCCGTTTTTGCTCAAATCGGATCTCCGAGCTCAAATCTTTGCTCTCAAGCTTCCATTAATGGTGATTAGGGTTGTAAGTAAGAAGAAGATGAAGAGAATGCGTGATATGTACAGTGGTGTGAGAATGGATGAGAGAATGGATGTGTCTCTTGTCTTGAGATTGAAGGTCTTTATATAGATGATTGAGACTTGTATTTACTCTTTTGCCATTGATGGAGGTATGGAGGTTAGGGGCAGTTTGGTAATTTGGTTGGTCCGGTTTGGATCAGGATGGTGCGCTGAATATCTCAACAGAAACCAACTCTCTTCAGCGCCAAAATATCTTTTCAATTCGTTCTTAAATTTCTGTTATTTTTGAGCTGCTCTAAAACTCGAGTTGAAAGTCACCATTCTAGCGATTTTCAACGAAAATTTCCTCTATAAAACCCGTTCTACTACTCGTTGTGATCTCATAGGAATTTGAAACACTCAAAATTCTTGTGTATTTCTTGAGTTATGCCTCTCGCAAAATCATAACTCAATTTCCGTTCAGTCCTGCCATTTTTTCGAACAGCTCAAATCAGCCAAAAATTTGACCGTTAAAAACTACTCATCTTCAAACTCAGTTTACTCTCTCAATTCTTGATCCTTTTCTGAGTTCCTTATACTGGAAAGAGGAAAATAAGAAGAATATAATGGAGTTGGAATTAATAAAAACAAAGGTCTGTGAAGCAAATGGTGAGCTCAAGAAAACAGCATCTTGAAACTGTTTATTTTTGGCTGAACATCGATTTTTTGCATTTTTCCTCCAATTGCTACAGAATTGACTTCGGTGGACCCCACGGACAGATCCGTCTCATCAAGACGAGTCGTTTGACACTAAGCATATTCAATTCTGAGAAATTCAGATTTTTAGCGATTTTTCGAGCGTGTCTGACTAGGTCTGTTGACTTTGACCCATTTGACCAGATTTTTACCAATCTTTTCTGGAGGTTCTAGAAGGTCTTTTTTTCGCGAAATTTGTGGCGTTGAATTCATCTCGTCGAGCTCTTGAATTTGGTACTCAGTTTGTCCCCTTTTGGGATAGTTCACTTTTTGGTCAAAGGAAGTTTTCGGGTTTGAGTTTTTATATTTTCGTGGATTTTCATGTTTTTTCTTGGATTATTGGTCGGAAAAAGGTTGTCGAAGGTTTGAGAAGTTTGTGCAAGTTTTCGCGGAGATTGTGGAGAATTCGGTCATCCTTGGCCCAGATTTTGCAGATCGGCCCTTCATTTGAGTTTACTTTTCACCCAAGTTCTCCAAATTTGTCTTTCTTGATCTATTTATCTGAAAAATCACACAAATGTGTATTAAGAGGTTTAAAAATGAATTTTATAAATTTTAAACACTTTTTGATCATTTTATGCGATTTAATGGTGAAATTCACATGATAAAAACCTTAAAAATGTGTATATACACATTATAGGTATTATTAGAATTCTATGTGAGAAGGTTTAAAAAATCCGAATTAAATTCTATTGCTTTCAACGGGGATCGAACCTTGGTTGTCCAACTCCAAGGTAAGAGCTCATGCCATCTGCGCTAGAACTTTTTTTTGAATTGAAACGTTTAAAAATAAATGAAACATCATATTTCCGCAGGGTACACGTGTCAAAAACTGGGAGAGCCCGACCAGTTTTTATGTCTACTATTATAATTGCCTCCCACAATGCTCAAACTCGGGACACTCATCTCCGAGCCGTAACAATCGACCAATATACCAATCTTCATTTTTTGATATGAGTGTACAAATAATATAGGGAAATTTACAAAAAACCCCCTATCTTTTCTGAATATTACAAATAACCCCCTATATTTTCGTTTATTACAAATAACCCCCTCCATCCATTTTTCCATCCATCTAAAGTTTAATTTTTTAAAAATGACCAAAATACCCTCACCTAAAAGAAAATAAATTAAAATAAAATAAATTAAAATATAATAAAATAATTATTTAAAAAATAAAATTAATTCAAATAAATAAATTTTAAAGAATAAAAATAAATAGAAAAAGTTTAAAAACAAAAATAATTAAACAAAATAAAAAAATATTCAATAAAAATTAATTAAAATAATAAATTAAACAAAATAAAATAATTAAAGAGCTAGAAATAATTAAATAAAAATAGAAATAATTAAATAGAAAGCAAAAAATTAAAAAATTAAATAATATTAAATAATAATTATTATTATTGACACATGAAATCCTCATTATCAGTGGTAGAAGTTTATAGAAACTGCGGGTGCATGCGGCGCCCCTCCCCCCAAAAATTTTTTTTTTCACTATTGATATATACTGCTCTGTCAAAATCTTTGGGAGGAAGGAGGGGGGGACATGCCGCATGCACCCCCGGTTTCTATAAAGTTTCACCACTGATAATAAGAGTTTCATGTGTCAATAATAATTATTATTATTTAATATTATTTACTTTTTAGTTTCTATTTAATTATTTGTATTTTTATTTTATTATTTCTAGCTTTTAATTATTTTATTTTGTTTAATTTATTATTTTAATTAATTTTTATTGAATACTTTTTAATACTTTTTTATTTTTATTTAATTATTTTTTAAATTTTGTTTATTTATTTTATTCTTTAAATTTTATTTATTTAAATTAATTTTATTTCTATTTAATTAAATTTATTTTTAAAATAATTATTTTGTTATAGTTTTATTTATTTAATTTTTATTTAATTTATATTTAATTTCTTTTAGGTGAGGGTATTTTGGTCATTTTTAAAAAATTAAACTTTAAAAGGATGGAAAAATGGATGGAGGGGGTTATTTGTAAAGAAAATATTTCTGACAGGGGGTTATTTATAATAAAACGAAAATATAGGGGGTTATTTGTAATATTCAGAAAAGATAGGGGGTTTTTTGTAAATTTCCCAATAATATATATGTTCTACTTACACAAATATTCAAAAAGTTGCCTCCACCGAAGCTCTAACTCGGGTCACTCAACTCCACGCCGTAACACTCCACCACTACACCAATTTTGCTTTGTGATATAATTGTACTAATCATGTATATGTTCTATCAGTTTAGAGGACATGTGTCAAATGGAGATAAAACTTGAATTTGCTTGTATATGTGAATAATAATAATGTGGCTAATTTCCCCACCCCTTTATTTTTCAAAGCATTTCGAGACCTCTGAAAAGGCCATACCGTCCTAATTATTTTCTCCATTTGATTAAATAGTATTCTTAAATCTACACCATTGAATTTTTATGTATCCTGATTTTTTGTGGCATTATTTATCTATATGTGTCAAATGGGTGGGTCGGGTCGGGTCGGGTCATTCGGGTCTCGGGTCATTCGCTCTCGGGTCATTCGGGTCTCAGGTCGTTCGTGCTCGGATTTAGGTCGGGTCTCGGGCCGTTGACTTGTCAACATTTTCGGGTCGGGTCGGGTTTGGGTTCGGGTGGGTTGGGTCGGGTTAGATTTTGTCAGCTAGTTATGCACTGTGTTTAACTTGTCATGAAAAATCTTTGATTAAATAATTATATATTTATTTTCAATTTTGCGCAAGTAAAAAGAGGCTGATGAGCTCAAAAGTCACAAATAGATTTTTTATGTCTTACAAATCAATATAACTAATATATTATTTTCTAAGATAATATATTGATATTATAAGAAACAGAATAAGATATGATAAAGTAATATATAATACTACCATAACAATAAAATCAACAGGTGTATAATCATTTATTAATTATAGAAAAAAGCTCACTTTAGCACCCTTAACTCTTGATTTTGCTCACTTTTTCACCCCCAACTATTTTTTGCTCACTTTTGCACCCTAAACTTTTTAAATTGAGCAATTTTGCACCCTCCATCCGTTAAATGTCTAGTCAGCAGTTAGATGATGACATGGCACTATGATGTGGCAAAAAATATTGTTTATTTATGCTGACTTGGATATTTATTTAAAAAAATATTAAAAAAATATACCTTCCCTTCCCCTTCCCTCCCCCCTCTCTCTCCCCTCTCTGCCTCACGAAAGAAAAAAACAAAGAAAAAAACACAAACACACCCGCCCCTCCCTCCCATCTCTGTCCGTCCGCCGGTCAGTTCGCCAGCCGCCGTCACCGCCGCCGGCCTCTCTCTCGCCGGCCGCCACCTCTGGCGGTAGATTATTTTTTTTTTTTTTCAAATTAGTAACGGTTCTTTCATAAAAACCGTTACTAAGTGTTATAATTAGTAACGGGTTTTGTGAAAGAACCGTTACTAATTGTTATATTTAGTAACGGTTTTTTAAAAGAACCGTTACAAATTTAATTCTGTAACGGTTCTTTAGTACAAACCGTTACTAAATTGGAAAAAATAAATAAATAAACTACCAGGCCAGGAAAAAAAAAAGAACACATAAAATATCTACGAATCCTTAAAAAAATATAAAATATTACCAAATGCATACATGTTCGGTTTTTACTAAAGAACCGTTACATAATTAAATTTGTAACGGTTCTTTTAAAAAACCGTTACTAAATATAACAATTAGTAACGGTTCTTTCACAAAACCCGTTACTAATTATAACACTTAGTAACGGTTTTTATGAAAGAACCGTTACTAATTTGAAAAAAAAAAAAATAATCTACCGCCAAGAGGTGGCGGCCGGCGAGAGAGAGGCCGGCGGCGGTGACGGCGGCCGGCGAACTGACCGGCGGACGGACAGAGATGGGAGGGAGGGGCGGGTGTGTTTGTGTTTTTTTCTTTGTTTTTTCTTTCGTGAGGCAGAGAGGGGAGAGAGAGGGGGGAGGGAAGGGGAAGGGAAGGTATATTTTTTTATTTTTTTTAAATAAATATCCAGTCAGCATAAATAAACAATATTTTTTGCCACATCATAGTGCCATGTCATCATCTAACTGCTGACTAGACATTTAACGGATGGAGGGTGCAAAATTGCTCAATTTAAAAAGTTTAGGGTGCAAAAGTGAGCAAAAAATAGTTGGGGGTGCAAAAGTGAGCAAACTCAAGAGTTAAGGGTGCTAAAGTGAGCTTTTTTCTGAATTATATGAAAGTTTAGATCAATCTGTTTAGGTCATTCAGGTTTCAAGTCGTTCGGGTCTTGGGTCGTTTGGGTTTCGGGTCTCGGGTCATTCAGGTTCCGATTATTTCGGGTCTCGGATCATTTGGGTTCGGGCCGGGTCGGGTTTCGGCTCGTTGACTTGTTAACATTTTCGGGTCGGGTCGAGTTTGGGTTCGAGTGGGTAGGGTCGGGTCAGATTTTGTTGTTTGCTATTCTATTTCCCGATTAGGTGAGAACGGTTAAATTTATTTTTAATCGTCAGATTTTAATTAAATGGTTCTAACGAATCATGATACATAATTATGTTCATTTATTAATACAAAAATAAATATGAAGAGTTCATTTATCAAAACATATTTAGTTTTTTCTTTCTTTCTTTAAAAAACTAGTAATTCAAATATTTTGATAAATTAACTTCACCCCACTATTTTTCACCTCCTTTTGAGCCTTCTCACTGAATCATGTCATCAATTTTTTCTCAGTCATCCGATCAAAAAATTTCACAAGTTTTATTATTTAATTTCTCAAGTTTCTTGATATTTTATAATAATATGTGTGTATTTATTAAACATAATCATATAATTTATTATTTTTTGTATTACATTTTTCAATTTGTGAGGACCATCAAGTTCTTCGTTTTCACTACAAGGAATAATATATTAAGAAATACAATACATTAATTAATATATTACATATTACCTATTTCACATCATTTTGACAGTTGAGTAATATCAACAATGAGAAAATTAGAAGTGGTATCATTTTACAAAAATGATTCATGTTATATTTTCTTTTATTAGTACATTTTTTTTCTCTATATATAACATTATATATTTTTTTTCTTCAAACAAAATGATAAATATAAATATTTTTTTCACTTTTATCAAAAAAAAATGAAACGTCTTTGACTAGATCTTTTGGTGCTTGCACTAAAAGCTTCGAAATAAATTTTGCTATTTTTGCTTTTTTCGAGCTTCATCTCATGATGATTATAACTTTAGAGAACAATTTAAAAATAAAATTAAGTTGAGATCATAAAGATAATTCATAGTGTCTAATTGAAATATGAAAATTTTCATTCCATTAAATTGTCATTTATAGTATTACTTTATAATATCATGATTTATTATATAAAGTTTTCAGTCATTACAAAATTATATGTGATTAAACTTCTTATAACGCAATACAAAATTATGACTACAAAATATTGAACATACTTTACATGAATTTTCTACATTTATTTTATGTGTGATGAATTAATTTAAATATTATTTAATTTTTATATATTTTTTAAGAGTTATAGAGAACTTATGTAATTCTTATAATTATAAGTATTATATACTAAAATCAAGGTTGCAAATAGCGTTGATCGGTGTGTTCGTTTAGGATTTTCATGTAGTGAATTGCGTATAGCGCAGCATATAGCGTAGATGTTGCGGAGATAAATTTTTATAGCGGATAATATGTGTAAATATTTTTCTCCCTATATAACACGCATAATATATGCACTACAAAATCTAAAAGAAGAAATATGAAACACTAAAATAAGATTAATATTAAAATATTAACAATAAAAGTTTGAATTGTTCTTGTCAAAAATTACATGTCCAAAATCAAAATATGATTAATATTAAAATATTAAAATACAACATATCTATCCATTATTAAAATCCATTAAAAAAATCCATTAAAAAAAATCCATCAAAAACGCTATTCAGACCGCTACACCGCAACACACACACACACAACACCGCTATCGTGGACCGGTTCACCGCTAAATCGTCGAAAAACGCTACACCGCAACAAAACCGCTGCGCGCAGCGTTTAGCTTTCAGAACCGCTATAGCGTCATTATTCACAAGCTACAAACCGCTATTTCCAACACTTACTCAAATAAATAAATAAATGAAAATATTCGGAGCGTAGTGCGACTATACGGTTTCTTTATTTATTCTCTTAAGTTTTCTTATATTGTCATTACATTACAACATAATAAGAGAAAACTGAAAAAAAAAAAAAAGAGAAGAGACATAAATTAATGATACTGGCATTATATTTGTAGAAAAGAATAAATCGTATAAGGAAAATAAATAAGGTGATATATAAGAAAAACTTATATGATCAATTTTTTTAAATATTAGCTATTCGTGTTCTCATTATTAATTTTTTTAGTTGTCAAAGTATGCACAATATATATACACCATGTGGATAAAAATATCACATGTTATTGATTAAACTCAGTACATAAATTAATACAATATGATTCTCAGTAACTTAAAAAATATTTTGATATAGCGATTTCACAAAATCGAGAATATAGCACGGAATATTAATCTAATTATATATTAAAATAAAAATATTTGCAATATTATCCTAGTTAAAACTATAATTGAAAGGCAAACAAAAGACAAACATGTGTACTGAAAAGTTGGACAAAAAACAATATGGTATGGGCTTGAAAGTTGTGTTGTGTCACTTAATGTACAAGACTCTAACAAATGGTATTCAGAACAATATTCTAGTGTTACTATCGTGCGATTAGAAACGTAACATATTGTTATCATACCCAGAGAATCTGAGAATCGTATATGCCTTAGTGAGGATACATGTATGGGGTGAATGTGCGCATGGACGTGTACTAGGAAGAGAATGGTGACCAGGTACTAGTCTGACGGGGACGTCAGGAATTTAAGTACGGGAGCTTGTTACACCTCGGAATCAAATATAGTTTTGGGTGGGGGATAGTTGATTAGTCTCATCTTGATTAGTGAATAAAAATTGGAGTTAATTAAATTGACCAGTACATTAACTACTAGTAACAACTACATTTAAGCTTTTTTCAGAACAATATATTGTGACCTGACAGTTAGGCTGTACCAGTTTATATCTTAAACTTTAGTAATTCTAACTTTCATGCATTTACTATTAAATATGTGACTAATCAACTAACTCGTCCCCTTTTTCTTCCACTATATTTGGTTCGAGGTATAACAAGTGGTATGGATGGAGGCACATATTGTTCACACTTGAATGAAAAGAACAAAATAAAATAATAGTGAACATATGCACATGCGAATGACTTTGAACAGAGTATATGCACTTGGCTATTATATTCTTTTGACCACTTGACATGTGTATGCACATGCGAATGACTTTGAACAGAGTACATGCACTTGGCTATTATATTCTTTTGACCACTTGACATGTGTATATTAGGTATGGAGATGCTAAAGACGAGACAAAAGTGAAATAAGGACGATAGGCTATTCATGGCAGTTCCAAGTTGAAGGTTTTTGGATCCAGAAAATTAAAAAAAAGGCATGCAATTAATTAACGGCTGGTGAAACTCAGCTTATAAAAACCAGCCAAGAAATCCAGCCCCCGCTTCAAAGGACAAAACGAAATGCAAAAGAGAAGACAAAAGTAAAATAAGGGCGATAGATAGGCTATTCACGGCAGCTCCAAGTTGAAGGTTTTTGGATCCAGAAAATAAAAAATAAGGCATGCAATTAATTCACGGTTGGTGAAACTCAGCTTATAAATACCAGCCAGCTTCAAAGGCCAAAAACACCAACAGCGGGAATTAGAAAATTTTCACTTGTGAGTGATGTGTAGATCTTTTTGAGTAGTAGAATTTTGATATACAAATTCACAGGCTTTAGTTGAGAGTTGATACTCGAAAAAAGCAACCATCAAACACAGCTGCACAGAAACGGAAGAAGGGAAGCTCCATATATTTGTAACTTTTTCATTCACTCTTTTGCTTATATTTTTAGGGAAAACACGACGAGTTTGAGCATGTCCAAAATACGACCTAATAATATTATTTCCGCCCTTTCAGTATTCTCTTTGTTTTTCATATATTGTTTTTGACTGTTTTACGTATATACAATTTATTGTTGCTAAATATTATTTCAAAATATTAATGTTATATATTGTTTATTTAATTTTATATATTGTTTACGGCCTTTGTGTACTGCTTTATCATCTCGTGTAGCATCATTTCCCATATTTTTATTATGACTCGTGAGTGAGTAACACATTTGTAGGATGGTGTAATTGGGTTTATTATTTTTATGTGAGTTTTTGGATGCATAAAATATTGGATTAAGTATTTTAAGTTGTTTTTCAAGGTTTCCTATATTTGATATTTAGATTGCATTTAAAAATAAAAGTTTAAATATAACGGTTAAAAGTAACCAACCGATACGGTAGGAGGCAGATCTTAGCCACCTGTATTAGTAAGGGGACTTGGAGGTTTAGGAAGTGGTTCCGGGACTTAGTCGGTAATGACATAGGATTGGAATCTTAAAGTTGATTACGGTTAGACAGGTTTAGTATGTTTGCGATCTTTGACGAGCTTGAAGAGCTAATTTAGGGAGAAGCTTGCGGATGTAGTCGGAGTTTTTTCATCTCTTACGGTCTAGCAGAGATAAACAACCATATGACTTATAATGAACTAAAAATAAATAAAAAATAGTGATCGTAACATTAATTCTAAACCCAGTTTCATTGTCCTGCTCATTCTATCTCATTCATATCCACATATATATTTTTGTTTTCAATTATATTTTATTTACTTTTATTTCTATTTTAAACAGCCGAGAATCCCTCTGTTACACTCTGGTTCCATTTTCGACCTGAGCTGCAATGGTCGTCTATCCTTAATTTTTATTAAGGATATACTACACTAAAATAGTATTAAAAGAGAAGATAAATACACAAAATAATAAAAATTAAGCATCTAAATTTTTTTATTATATTTATTTTTATTTTTATTTTTCTCGATACTATGACGACGCTAGACCCGATGCTCTCAAATAACTAAACCGGAAAGCTGAGGAAACGGAAAACAAGGACGAGTATGAAACTCAGTAAATAACGTTAAAATATTAATATAATAAAATAAAATAAGTAAATAAATAAATATTAAAGGAATAAACAATCAAAATATTTTATTGTAAAGGTTGATTTTTTTTATTTCGGGATATTTGTTTTTATAATTTTAGCTTTCACATATACATACATAGTAGATCATGCCTCCTGATTTCGAGTACTCCACAACTACAAATCATTCTGAGCTCGTTATTGGATTATTGGGCGGTACTAGCATCAAGCTATTAAGTACGACCAAGCACCTTTCACAAATCAACGGCCTTATCTTTCACCTGCTAAGTGTGATTGTATTGACCTTAACTATATTTGTTTTTCTCAAACATCACATCATATCCTATAAAATATTTATTTCTCAAAAATATATTGTTATTATTATAAAATATTAGATAAATTTCACCGTAAGTCACTCAACTTTCATAAAATGACGAAATAGGTCACAGAACTTTCAATTGTCCCTAATAGATCACTCAATTTTTTATTTGCCCAAATTAGATCACCCGATTAATTTGTCATCCATTTATTGACATAATTGATACGTGTATGACACATTATTTCTAATTTAAGCAGTCCAAGTCATCGTCAACTTATAACTCAAATAATCATCTCAAGTTTACCAAAATCACGAGGTCATCTAAATTTATAATTATTTCACCGCAG
The DNA here is from genome assembly GCA_024447665.1 of Juncus inflexus. Lineage (NCBI taxonomy): Eukaryota > Viridiplantae > Streptophyta > Magnoliopsida > Poales > Juncaceae > Juncus > Juncus inflexus. Next base: position 10,276,539 of record JAJHPC010000014.1, on the reverse strand, counting down.
GTTACTTAATTTTGAAAATTTATCATTAATGGTCATTGAACTTTTACAATGTATCACACGAAGTCACTCAACTTCAAAATTATATCACGGGATGTCACTCAACTTTAAAAATATATCATAAGAGGTCACTTAACTTTATAAATATATCACAGTGAGCTACTCAACTTTAAAAATATGTCACTAGAGTTCACTATCTTTAATTATATATTGATTTTAATTTGTTGCGATGATTATAGTTCATGTGAGACTTATTCTTTCTCTGAAGTTAGCAAAAGCAAAATAGTTATAAATATCATTTTCATGAAATATAAAAAAATATTACAAAATAAATATAAAAAAGTATATCACTTACAAAATATTATAAAAAAAATCAGAAAAATACTTTTCCGAAAACATTTTCAAAAAAACTATCTTCTATTTTTTTTTAAATTATGCTTCAAAAAAAAAATTATAAACAAATACTTTTTTATAAAAGTATTTTATAAAATACTTTCATTTTTTAAAAAAGTATTTTTAAATATTTCATTTTTATAAAATACTTTAATTTTTATAAAAAGTATTTTGAAACGTAATTTTTTTAAAAATGAAAAATGTTTCCTTGAATAAATATTCTTTTCTAAAAATATTTTTGGAAAGTTATTTTTCTGAATTTTTTTTATAATTTATTTAAAAATGATATAAAATATAAAGTATTTTTGGAAAAATATTGTTCCGTATTTTATAAAAAAATATTTTGTAACTATTTCATTTTTGCTAAAATGATGTAATTAATATTTAAAGAAAAAAAGTCTCACATGAACTATAATCGTCTCAACAAATTAAAACCAACATATAATTAAAGGTAGTGACCTCTGGTGACATATTTCTAAAGTTGAGTGATGCACTGTGATATATTTGTAAAATTGAGTAACCTCGTATGATATATTTTTAAAATTGAGTGACCTCCTATGATGTAAATTTAAAGTTGAGTGATCTCATGTGATACATTGTAAAAGTTGAACGACCTTTGGTGGTAAATTTTCAAAGTTGAGTTATCTGCAGTGAAATAATTGTAAAATTAGATGATTTCTTGTGATTTTGGAAAACTTGAAATGATTATTTGAGTTATAAGTCAGTGATGACGTAGACTGCTTAAATCAACGATGACGTGTCATACATGTATCAATTCCGTCAATAAACGAATGAAAAATTAACCGGGTGATCTAATTTGAACAAATCAAAAGTTGAATGACATATTAGAGACAATTGAAAATTAGTTGACTTATTTGGTCATTTTATGAAAATTGAGTAACTTACGGTAAAATTTACCTTAAAATATTATATTTTCATATTTATGAAAATATTTGATTTACTTTCGGTGACGGCAGAGATAAGAACCAGGAGAGAAAAAGAGAGAAATACGAAAGGACCAAACATCTATTCAACGCTATTAATAGTTATTTTTAATAGTCACCCTTTATGACACCTACATAACTAAAGACAGTTTTTTTCCCGATGAAAAAAAGCCCATAGGCTAACTATTGACATTTTTTCACCCATAATTATATATAACTAACTAATTAAATATTAAGTTTATTATTTTAACTAATTTGCAATTTAACTCCGGACTTCTAGAATAACACAAAAATTTACATATAAATACTACAAAATTTCAATTTTACCAAAATACTCTTAATAAAATTTTGGGATATAACACCCTCCATATTTTGTTTACTAAATTTTGAGTGATACAAACCTAAAACGTTTGTCCTAATGCATAAATTTACCTATTGGGTTTTTATTCTAGTTTTTGGTATCCAATTTTCTTGTGGGTTCCACTCTACTTATTACGTCTACCAATTAATGTGAATTTATAGATTTATAAATCGTCTAATATAAACCTCTCGTGACGACCACGAGACGATCAATAATGAATCATTTATAAAGTATCAGTAAACTGCAATATATGGAAACTAATGATAAAAATATGGAGACCTATATATTGAATATACACACACAGAGACACACACACTCTCTATAGTCTCTTGCTTGAGCTTATAAGTTGAATTTAATTACAGTTTGAGAACTCAACTTCTATGCCAAAACAATGCTTCTGCTATCAGCAACGCTTCTAGCTCTTGCATCTGCAACATCGCTACTTGGATGCCCCTCAAATTGTGGTGATATTATTATTCCATACCCATTTGGTATTGGTACGGGTTGTTACCGAGACGGGTTTGAGATCACTTGTGACACGACTGACAAAAATAACATTTTTCCGACTCTAGCCGGTACGAGCATACATATTCTTGATCTATCTTTAGAGCTCAGTGAGGTTCGCGTGGAGTTTCCTATTGGTTGGCAGTGCTTCAATGAATCAGGACTTGAGGATTCCTTCTTGCCAGAAGTCAATTTTAATCCGAAGGGTGTGTACAGGTAATTAAGAACTGAACTAGCTTTTTCAAATGAAAAAATATATATTTATTTTTTAACAGAGAGGAACCAAACTCACAACCTTTGCTTTACTGTATTTTGCCCTCTATCAACTGAGCTATGAGCTATCGGCTCGAATAAGAAATGCTTTTGTAACAAATAATAAGAAAATAGTACATGCAAGTTCACAAAATTAAGGTGCATTTCAGATTTGAACCCTCAACTTCTAATATTTCAACTAAGATACCACACCAATATGTTAGGAGATCATTTAAAAGAAATTCTCTGTTTATTCCAATTTAATCAGAACTAGATTCATTGAATTACCATGATTAGTTTATGTAATAGTTATTGATTTTTCTTATTTTATTGATTGAAAAAATCATAATAATATTCAGTTTGAAACCTATTATTTAGTGCTAGTGAAATATAATTTCCAGCATTTTGTATTATATGAATGGTCTGTAGCTAATTAGGCAAAGGATAATGAGTTACGGTATGTTTTTTTTATAATACTGGCTTGTAATGAACTGATTTTAAATATTAATCTCTAAATATAGGATCTCAAACACCCACAACCAATTTGTGGTAATCGGATGCAACTCACTCGCTTGGATTCGAAGCAAGAAAGACGGTAATGGGGTCTATTCATACAGTTACTACACCGGCTGCTTGTCATACTGCAACAACTCAAAAAGTGTTACAGGCGGTAAAAAAAGAAAGAAAAAAAAAATATATATATATTACTTACTTACTGAAATTCAGTCTCCATTATGACGAAAACTCATTTAGCGATTTTTGAACAGAAAGTTCTTGCTCCGGCATTGGTTGTTGTCAAGTTGCAATCCCTTCAGGTCTAACTGACAACTCAGTGAACTTTGGAGGATATCCTCACGACGGTGATTTACTATCTTATAGCCCATGCAGCTACGCATTCTTGGTTGATAAGGACTGGTTTAGATTTGGTAAATCAAACTTGACCATGTCTAAGAACACGACAACTCCAGTCTTGCTCGATTGGGCATTTAGAGAGGCGAATAGTTGTGCAGAGGCGCAATTAGACTCAAAAATATATGGATGTCGCAGTAAAAATAGTTTGTGCTACGATTCGAGTAATGGACCCGGATATCTTTGTACTTGTTCTAAGGGGTACGGAGGTAACCCTTACCGTGTGAATGGATGTGTAGGTGAGATCAATTACTACAATCTTTAGTTGTTTTTTTATCAAAACTTTATATTATATTAAGTATGCATGCATATTTCCTTTAATTGCTGAATTAGCATACTTGATTAATTATGCAGATATAGATGAGTGCAAGTTACCTAATTTGTATCGCTGCAATGGAATTTGCCATAACAAACCAGGTTCTTATGATTGTATGTGCCCACAAGGCAAATATGGCGAGCCATTCAATGGTTCATGTATCCCCACAGTTACACTTGGGACACGGCTTGCAATAGGTACGCAATTTCCACTTGTTCGCTTCTTTTACCTTGTAGTAAGAAATGCAACATTAAGTTACCAAATCCAAAATGCAACATTAACTTACATTGTAGCTCAAATATAGAAAATTCTAGAATAATCCCAAAATGTCAAAAATCTTGCAAATATCTACATTCTAGAAATATATACCATATTATAAGGATACGCTCCGGAAATATCTAAGATCTAGACCTCTCTATCTTCTAATATAATTAATAGAGGATGCTAGTCATCAATTTATATCAAGCCACAAAGCCGTATCGGATTCAGAACACATCAAGTCAAAAATCAAGTCCTCTAAAACGGAGTGACTGTGTTAGATAATTGAAGGTTCTATGATTAAGAAATAGTAGGGTTGTAATCTTAAAAGTTAGATATATAATTGAGTAGTAGTTGTGCACTGTAAGATTATTTGACTTGTTTAATAAAGAAAGTTAATTAAATTTCATCTCTCTACTCAAGACAATATATTTCACTTGGTATTAATCATCTTACGGAAAATCCATTCAATTAACACTAGATTTAATTTCGAATTTTAGGTATCAGCGTTGGCTTGGTGATTGTGCTAGTCATTATCTTTGCAGTACTTTATATATGCCAAAAAAGACGCCTCCAAAGGGAAAGAGATGCATTTTTCAAGAAAAATGGCGGATTTATATTATACGAGAAACTCATTTCAAGGGAAGTCGAGACAATGAAGATCTTCACGAGAGAAGATTTGGTGAAAATCACAAACAACTACGAAACAATTATTGGGCGCGGTGGACGAGGCAAAGTCTACAAAGGCCTTCTAGAGGACAACCGCACGGTTGCGGTTAAAACATCCATCATAGTTGGTGAGAGTGAGAAAGAGGAATTTGTGACTGAAATGATTATATTATCTCAGGTTAATCACAAAAATATCGTTCGACTCTTTGGTTGTTGCTTAGAGGTAGAAGTTCCAATGCTTGCTTATGAGTTCATCTCTAACGGAACTCTTTATGGCTTTCTTCATGCTAATCAATCACGTATAGATTTGGAAACTCGCATACGTATTGGTGTTGAGTCGGCAGAAGCCCTTGCATATTTGCATTACTCGACTGCTCGTTGTATCCTCCATGGAGACGTTAAATCCGCTAATATTCTCCTAAATGAAACTTTCACGGTAAAAGTTTCTGATTTTGGTACATCAAGGTTCCTCTCAATGAACGTTACACAATTTGCCACGTTGGTTCAAGGAACTTATGGATATCTTGACCCGGAGTTCTTACAGAATCAACAATTAACTGAAAAAAGTGACGTGTATAGTTTTGGAGTTGTTTTGTTGGAACTTTTGACTAGAAAAAAAGCATTGTACGGGGAAAGAGAAAAGAAATGTCTTGCACTAGCTTTTGTTTCTGCAATGAAAGAAAACAATATCACAAACATGTCGGATCCTGATATTGCTACAGAAGATTGTGACTTGGACCTTCTTAAAGAAGTTGGTAAACTTGCAGTGGAATGTTTAGCGTTGAGTCGTCATGAGAGACCGACAATGACAGAAGTGGCAGAACGATTGCGAAAAGTTCAAAAAACTTTACGACAAAGTATTAAAGCAACGCAGGAGTCATTTCTTCAGCCAAGTAATTCTTTTTCGGGACAAGGGTTAGATCACGTTCGAAGTGAGACCATATGATGGACTTTCTAAATGTATAATTAATTATGTACTTTTATTAGAAACCCTCGATGGTGAAGATGTTATTGATTGTGAACCCGTTTGGAATTGTGTGATGCAGAAATGGAAATTGATAATTTAAGATTGTAAATCAATTGTAATATGTGATGTGATCATGGGATTTGGTTGATTTAAGATTTTAGGTATAATTTGTTCTTTGAACTATAAAATGTATTTTTTTTCAACTCTTAAATATTGTTAATTTATATCTTTTACAAAAAAATCAATAGGTGAATATTAAATTGTATTTTTTTCAAATGTAAATATTAAATTGTATTAAATCTAAGAAAGATGGATTCAGTATATAGTTTTTGGATACTTGGAAGTATTAGAGATTGGATTTAGAAACTTGATGAAACTGCTATGAGTGTTCCTAGAGTGATAATTATTTATATTTTGCCCTTGAATTTTCCAATTAGATATGTTCATGATCTCAGTTGTTCAATCAAATCTAAGTCGAGAAAGAAATAATTTGATGGCGAGAGACAAGAATTGAACCAGCAGCACATATTACTGTTTTGAATGAGGGGAAGGATCGAAGCCATTGCTGTAACAATTTGACCTGAGACAACAATTTAAATCACTTGACTTTAGAAGGGACTAAATGGGACAAAGGTCGATTTCAGGTGTTTTTTTGGACCCAGTGCCACTTTTCAAAATGGAGCCACAAAATTGAGAAGTTAAAGGAAGAAAGATAGAATAAATGAAATAAGACTGGATCCGCAGTCACGATTTCAGGATGACGGATGAGTGCTAGGATCGGCGAAAGGTCTAGGTAAAGAGATTCTAAGGACTCGATACTTTTATCACAAATCTATTTTGTTAGTTTGTTGGCTCTTAACTTATTGTTGGTTTTGACGGAGAGGGGTCTCGTCCTCGAATAGTGAATATATTTTCCATAGAGAGTCACCATACCTAGTTCTCTGAAATGTGTAGCTCAAAAGGAAATTTGTCCGTCAAAAGACGTCGAATCTTCACAAAATATGGAACCTAAAAGCGCCACTACGAATAAATGTTTGATGTGGAGACTTCTGGAAAACTCTGGATACCGTAAAAAATGAAACCTGGCAGGAGATAAGAAAGTTCTCCATATTTGCTTTCCATGACTTATTTCCATAAGTGACAATTGGAATTGAAAATATATTTATTTCCTTATATTTGTATTTTTATGTATTAGGTGTTAATTGGAGCAGTAATTCTTTGGGTTATTTCCTTGTATTAGCTATGACTATTCTATAAATAGAGGGGTAGTGGTAGAGTTTTATTCATTCCAACAACCACAAACAATTATATTGTATTTCTCTTTCCTCCAAGTATTAAGAGAGGTTGAGTGTCGTGACCGTGATTTTTACCCTTTAGGATTTCCACGTAAAAAATATATTTTTGTTCTTGCGTCTTGCTTTCTGTGTTTGCTATTGCGTCTCGGTTCCTAACAAGTGGTACCATAGCCAAGGTTCGAAGAAAATTCCCTTTGGGTGCGAACGAGGAGGCGATACGTATACGGGCAATGGATGAGAGCAAGGTGTCGGTGGGTCCGTTCGACGGGCGAGACTTCAGTTATTGGAAGATGCAAATAGAAGCGTTGCTCTGCCAGAAGGATCTAGAAGATGCGCTACTCGAAACGAAGCCAGAAGGGATCACCGCTGATGCATGGAAGAAGATGAACCGCAAGGCGTTGAGCTACATACAATTGTCCTTAGCCAAGAACGTGGCGTTCAACGTGGTGAAGGAGACGATGGGTTTTGGAATCATGAAGGTGCTATCCAACACGTACGAGAAGCCGTCTTCATTAAACAAGCTGCATCTGATGCGCCGTCTTTTCTATCTAAAGATGGCGGAAGGTGGATCTGTAGCCGAGCATCTGAACTCTTTTCAGGTTATTTCAAACCAGTTAGACTCGTTTAAATTGAACCTGGGTGAAGAGACGAAGGCTCTTATGTTGTTATCATCATTGCCGGAAAGCTGGTCGACGACAGTAGACATTATCGGCGGCAAGGAGGATCTGACTTTTGAGGAGGTACAAGACCGTATCCTGAAAGAGGATATTCGGCGAAGGGAGCGGAGCGAAACCTCGGGTTCCATGAGTTCAGCCTTGAATGTGGAGAGTCAAGGTCATGGAGGTCAGAGAAACAACAACTATGGACGATCCAAGTCGAGAGGTCGCAGCGAGTTAGAGTGTTGGAACTGTGGCAGAAAGGGCCACATGAAACGGGACTGCAAATCCCCGAGAAAGGAGAAATGGGCGAAAACAAGTTCCGCAAATGCAGCCACTGAGGAGAATTCAGATGATGTCCTAGTTCTATGCATCGAAAGCCCTATCGATTCATGGATTCTGGATTCAGGCGCATCCTTCCACTCTACCTCACAGAAAGATAAGTTTTTGAATTTTAAATCTGGAGAATTTGGAAAAGTTTACTTAGCGGATGGAAAAACGCTATGCATATCGGGCATGAGCGATGTCCAAATAAAATCGAGTAACGGATTTAGATGGACTTTGCGGGGAGTTCGATATATTCCGGGTTTAAAGAAGAACTTGATAACCATTGGGCAAATGGATAGTGAGGGGTACAAAACCGTGTTTGGGAACGGGTTGTGGAAGATTGTAAATGGTGCCATGGTTGTGGCGAAGGGTACAAAAATAGGAACTTTTTATCTCACGGAAAACAAGGGAGATTTGTTAGCGGTTCCGGGGTCAACAACCGAGCCGATATTGTGTCATAATCAGCTCGGTAATGTTAGTCACAAAGGACTGCAAGTGCTGGCTTCAAAGGATTTGTTACCCAAGGTGAAATCGGTAGAAACCGGTTTCTGTGAGAACTGCGTAATCGGCAAGGAAAAACGGGTTAGTTTTTTGACTGTCGGACGAGAACTCAAGACGGGGAAGCTAGACTTGGTGCAGAGCGATCTGTGGGGACCAGCTCCGGTCCAAGGCGGGTCACGCTACTATAAGGATAGGTCAAATGACGAATCTGAGGACTACCATGAGGCGGTAGAGACGGGAGATTCTGTCAAGTGGGAGCGTGCGATGAGAGATGAGATCGAGTCTCTCTGAAAGAACAAGACTTGGGTATTGACCCGGTTACCAGATGGTAAGAAGGCGCTACAAAATAAGTGGGTTTATCGGGTAAAGGATGAACCAGATGGCAGCAAGCGATACAAGGCAAGATTGGTAGTAAAGGGGTTCTTACAGAAAGAGGGAGTTGACTACACAGAGGGTATTCTCGCCGGTGGTGAAGCTAACAACCGTTCGTACGGTGTTAAGTATTGTAGCGGCCGAAGATTTGCACCTCGAGCAGATGGATGTCAAGACGGCATTTCTCCATGGCGATTTGGAGGAAGACATCTATATAGTGCAGCCTGAAGGCTTCGAGACCCCGGCAAAGGAGGGTCTAGTGTGCAAGCTTGAGAAAAGCTTGTACGGTCTAAAACAGGATCCCAGGCAGTTGACCAAGGAAGTCCCTATCGACAAACTGAGGTTGTGCACTGCCTCAGTGGGGTTGGTCGAGTGAGCCAAGTGGGAGCATGTCGCCGGGCTGAAGGAAGATACAGGAGAAAGGAGAATGGATTCAATACAAATGATTTATGTCATTGTGAAGTCTCCAAGTGGGAGATTGTTTGGTATGGAGACTTCTGGAAAACTCTGGATACCGTAAAAAAGGAAACCCGGCAGGAGGTAAGAAAGTTCTCCATATTTGCTCTCCATGACTTATTTCCATAAGTGACAATTGGAATTGAAAATGTATTTATTTCCTTATATTTGTATTTCCATGTATTAGGTGTTAATTGGAGCAGTAATTCTTTGGGTTATTTCCTTGTATTAGTTATGACTATTCTATAAATAGAGGGGTAGTGGTAGAGTTTTATTCGTTCCAACAACCACAAATAATTATATTGTATTTCTCTTTCCTCCAAGTATTAAGAGAGGTTGAGTGTTGGCGACCGTGGTTTTTACCATTTAGGATTTCCACGTAAAAAATATATTTTTGTTCTTGCGTCTTGTTTTCTGTGTTTACTGTTGCGTCTCGGTTCCTAACAATAAAGACATTCGCATAGCTTGCATTCAAAAATAATATCAGAACTATAAATAATCTAGCAAGAGGTGGCAAGTCACTCACTAATAAATACTCCCAATGCAACTCCAACTCGGAATTGGTATCACACCTGTTCCAATCCTGTGATAACTGACTCCGAACTTGGAACCTCCTCCAAAGACACAACCCGGGAACTATATACATCACTTTTGACAAGTTCTTTAGCTCACTCGGAAATGCAAGAAAGAAGAACCCAAATACATTATTCTCTCTTGTATTCTACTTCCACGTTTGGAAAGAAAGATATAATAAAATATTCTCGAATGTTTCACTATCCGCAGATATGTTAGCTGCTATACCCAAACCCATTTTTGACCCGAGATATAACGGCCGTATATTCTTGAGAATATACAACACTAAAATCGTATTACACACTACAACAATATCACCAACCAACAACATTTTCAAATGCCACCAAACACACATTTTAATGCCGTTGTTACATTCACAAGCATTGAGCTTATATGTTGTCTAGGTAGCACTCGCTAAAAATAACAGTGACATTTTTTCAAATCCCATCAAAGACATGCTTGAGAGCATTTAAAATTCTGGCCAATATAAGTTTCATTCAACAACATTAACAAAAGTCACATACAATAACAAATAATGCACTTGTAAATCCCGCCTAATGACGGGCTATTGCAATGGTGACATTTCAAAATGCATGAATTATACAAAGAACATTTACAAATGATATGAAACACACAATATAAAACATACATATTTATAATTACAAATAGCATGAAAATCAAATATATTAAATATTATATCAAATACAAAAATTAGAATCACAACAAATTTAGGTATTTATAAATGAAAATATACTTTGTATACAATTCCATCAACAATAACAAAGATAAGTAACACAAATATAATATGTCTATAATATCAAAATCTTAAACTAGAAAAACATAAACCAAAATAAAAAAATCACTTGATGCATCTTACCTCTGTAAGGGTGTTTCCTACTAATCAACCATTAAGCTGGACAAATCATACGCTTAAGACACCAACCCCAACTTCTCTACCTGAAAATATTATGATAATTATGAAAAATTATGAGAATTATGGAAACTAAGGTCATTAAAAAACTAATCACCAATGAACTTTTAGAAGCAAAAGCTAGTAATTTAATTCAAATTTTCTGAAAAAGAAAATAAATTATATTATTATCATCCTAAAAAACAAATATATTCCCTTTGTTCCATATTATACATAATTGGTGTCTCAACCTAAAAGTCTAGGAAACAATTACTTACCAGCCAATATTGCGCTTGTACCAGTACATACCTAACAGGTATGCTATCAGAGATCAGAATATCCAATGCTAGCTATCTTGTGTGTATAAAAGGTCACATTCATTCAACAAAAAGTTAAAGGTTTACCCTTTATATAAGTCCTAATTTACTGCTCATCCCATTACTCCACTTATGGAACTTGAGACAAACACAATGCTCAGGTCTTACCTTATGCTCAGTATTGTCTCTCTAACGCAAAAGTTCAATACCAGATACCATCTTTAAGAAAAGAAAAAAAAAAGATTAAGATTACTGTGAGGAAAATAAATAATCTTGAATTTCAAATGAGTGTATGCATTTTTTTTAATACTTGAGCAAAATTAATGGAGATAATCACCTACTCAAAGCATGACTGGACACAGTCATCAGGGTCTTCAAAATCGCAAACCACCTTGCATCGCTTCAGTAGAGCCAGTTCCATTTCACCGTACCTGGTTTACAAGATTCTCTGGATTTACAGCCTATGATTCAAAAATAAAAGTTAGTATTATTGTATAGCTGTAAATTTGTTCCCCTTGTAATGAGGGAGATATATTTGAGCTTCCTGATGAACTAGGACTGAAATATATACATGGTCATGCTCAAAATAGATTAACAAAGAGTAGAATTTATTCAATTTAATTCTCGATCAACAAAGAGTCTTTGATCAAACTCAAGGATAATATGTTTCCATGCCTTGTGATCAAGATATATATATCATAGAACAAAAGGAATAAGTAAACGTCTATTCAGATAGGTTAATGATCGTTGTTCATATCATTTAACATGGGTGTCATGACGCCGGTCTTGAGGCCACTCATGAGTTACAGTCTTTAGAAGATCGTTGTCAGTGCTAAATAATACCAACACGGTCACACAGTGAACTCCATTTATTCAAGAAAGAAAATACCTCAAAAATAGTTATACATGTGATGTATGAACTGATGGACGAACGAATCAAACATGAGATATTTGAGAAAAACAAAATTAGTATAGATCTATTCGAAGTGATGTCAGATCCTTTTGAACTCAACTGATCTGATTAGGGTTTTCAGTTTAGAAAACTAAGCAGTCGTTCACTTCCCTCTCTAGTATAGATGGGGGGGCATCCCCCTTGTATTATATAACTGTTTTCAAGACTACAGCATGCCGAAATATACAAATAGAGTGAGTGTTTTCTGAGGGTTATTTTCGGAAAGTATTTCCGGATTCTTCTAGCGAAGTCCGGCAATTTTGTCTGTCTGAAGTTCACGTGGATACGAGTAGAGATCTCCTGCTTTGGAGATTAGTGAGCGATCAAGTTCTTCATCCCTAGGAAGAGTAAGGAGGTATGCGGAGTCGAGCTTCAAAAGCAAGGAAGGAGAAGGTTGCAAGACGATCCAAGGTATAAATTTTAATATGTAATCTCGTACCTTTATTTCCTTTGCGATGATCCTAGGTTTCGCTGCGCATGTACCGTACATGGCTACAGGTTCCCCAACATTGATACCGGAGCGTGAGTTAAGGAAATAATGTCGATTATATTCAAAAGTTTATTAAATTCTAGTAAAATAATTATTAGGGTTTTATGAAATTTTTTTTCAAAACATCACGAAAATAGTTTTTAGGAAAGATCATATTGGATATTATGATTTCTTGGATTTTTAAAAAATAGTTTTTCGAAATATGTTTTCGAAATGAAACTAAAAAGGAAAGAACTGGCCAAATCCGTTCAAACAGTCTTGATGATCCGTTTGAACGGAAGTAGCGCATTTTTATATCTGGCGATTGTTTCGTTTGAACGGATGTCTGACCCATTCGAACTGATATCTGCTAGAAATCAAGGAAGCCCTAATTTGTATTTTACAAAGATTTTGAATATAAATATGATATGGGCCTTAGATATGGGATTGTTATGTGATGTAATCTTGATGTGTGAATGCTTATAATTTTATTTTAATATCTATGAGAATCGGTGAGTTGTCCAAAGTTGTAATTTACTTTTGTTGCAATTGGTTAGTTGTTAGGATAGATGTTATATCAAGAGTACGCGGCAAGACAAGGATCTTGGCGTAATCTTCAGAAGATGGCATTGGATCTTTGCACGCACACAACGAATGATTCGTTGAATATTACAGTTATAGTTTGGAGATAGATCTAGGATTAGGAACTTCATGATCGCTCGTGAGGAATAGGCTCATACTATATTTAACATAGTTTCTGTGATGTTTATATTTATAAATCTAAACAAAATCCTTCAGAATATTAAGTAAGGAAGTATCTCCCATGTCACTGTAACTCTCGATACTCAAACAGTCTTCCACGTGGGTCATACCGGAGCTGGGCATGTGGGGGATTGTCTTTGAAATGGGTTACGCGGGAAGTAGTAACCAGCATAGATCATGCATGAGCTGAGTGTGATGGAGACTGTTATGCTGATACTCATTTATGGCTATACTTAACTGAGCAAGCAAATCAGACTTATGATCAGGGCATAAGATGAGATAACACACCGAGTATAAGGTAATCATCTCATTAAAGGCAAGAGTTGAATAAAATGCAGTTGGAAGTGTTCCTACCTAAATAGTTAAGCATTGAGGAATTGTGCCGGAGCACACTTAATGCTCAATGAAATATGGATCATGACTCACTATAAAACTTCATGTACTTGAAGTTTCCGAATCAGTAGTATTGAAGGTGGTTGATTTTAAGAAAATAGTCGGAGCACAATATATTATTTAAAATTAGGACAATCCCAATTTTAAATAATAAACTTTATATTACATATGAAACTTGTAGAATGAGTTCGAGATTTTTGAACTTGTGAGCTATCCTTGAGATGGATATGCTCGATGGCACAAATTTCCATGAATGGTTCAGGATTCAGAGAATTATTCTCAAGAGTAAAGAAAAGTTGTCTTGGGTTTTCTTGAGCGTTCTTGACGCATGGATTCAAGATTCAAGAATTCAAGAAACCCAAAAGAAACAGATCAGTGAAATACGATTAAGTCAAAGAAAAACAAGAACTTAACGTTCATACCTATCGGATCAAGAATTGATCCGATCTCGAACTTGAAGCGGCAGAGACTTTCTTCTTCTTTTGCACAAATCTGTAACGATTACCGATTTCCACTACATACACCCGTTTGTTTAAAATCGCCTCCAATCATTTCTCCAACTGGAAGGACTCACAACCAATTTGATTCTCAATCAAATCGATTCTCCAAAATGACTTTTACAAATTCAACCGAATCAATAAGATGTCACGAATCATTTCGTCCTCTATCGGTATCCAAACGGAACAACCCCTTTAAATGGATGAAGAAAAGATATGCTAGTCTCCGTTCTTCACGTTTTGAATCACAGAAAATTCCAAAGAGAAATTCGGAATTTTGTCTCTTTTCTCTTTCTCTCTCTTTTCTCTAACAAAATGGAATGTGAATTATTAATGACATAAACTGAAATCTAAGAGCCTTTTGGGTATATATAGTCCACCTTTTCAAAGAGGAGTCTTTGTTCATTTAATCATATGTACTTAGTTACTATGTAAACATATGTGTAACACATCTTATAAAATAAGATGTAGGATTATATGTTGCAATAACTATATATCCTCTCCTATAGTATAGACTTTCGCGAGGTACAATGAATTTCTGTGACTGGAATCTCTGTCTTGACCAGAACGAACTTCTCACCAAAAGGTTCGAAGATCGAAGGCGTGGTTCGATCGAGAGTCTCTTTGTCAGAAATGAAGGTCGAGAGTATGAAGCCACCCCCATAATGTTGATCCAAAATACATTTGCGATCGGGTTTTCGGGTGAGGCAAGCTAATCGTCGTGGGGAACTAACTGTGTATATTTGAACGGTTGTTCTTTGTGTGTGACCCTATAGATTTACTTAATGTTGACAACAATCACAACTGATTATAAATCATGAGCGGACTCTAGGAAGCCATCATGACTACCCAATTTAAGTGAATATCGATGATTCGATCCAAACCTATATGTGGTCCTTGTATTGTATTCCTTTGTTACACGATATCTATATCAACCGTAAGGCATGGATTGTGTTGAGCTTCTGTAGTATGATAGCGTTTCTTGATCCCGAATTTGATGGAACCATGAATGATATTAATAACTCCTTATTAATTCATTCGAGCACGGCCGTGCATTTTCTCTTCAATCAAACTCATCAAGAGGCCTTAAGATATCTCTCTCATTTACGAGAGCAATAAATCCTATCTTGATCTATCTCATTCCTCCATATGTTTCTTTATGTACCTAATCATAACCCTTATGGTTACCCTGTTAAAGGTAGCATTAGATTATGTTAAAGTACATAATTCCATATGTAGGAAGCCGAGATAATCTCAAGTCTAAAGATAAAAATACTATTGATGAGACATACCAATGACACGAACCATGTGGTATTCTCCTAGTGGGTTAATCCAATATATGTTCTCCAACATATATCTATGTTAATGATTTAGTAATACTTACTCATGATCAGTAAAATATGACCGTCAATCAACTAATATAGTGATGTACATTTATAGCTTATATACTTAAATAAATATATTGTATATGATTCCGCAAGTATATTTGTCTCCAAAAATATTATATAAATGATTAGGGATGGTTTAGAATAAGTTTTTCATACTATTCTATAGTTTTACTATCATAATCACATATTATGATGATACAAAACTGAATAACACATTCAAGGTTTATTTTAAATCAAAAGAACAAAATAACCAATACGTACTTTATTAAATATCTCTAAACAAATACAAAGTTTGATTCACACAACAGATATAACTAGGTCTCATTTACAAATGCCTAGGGCATAAAACCAACAAATGCCTAGGTCTCATTTAAGGCACCCATCCCAAATCCACTACCTTCGACCGCTTCTAGAATCGATCGAGACACTTACCAGAAGTGTCTTGATGACTCTGATAAAATAACTTTGATGATTTTAGAAGGAATGAAACTTAAGCTTCAGAAGCAAATTGGTTTCATGGATGCCTATGATATGATCAAGGGGCTTAAGAAAATATTCCGAAAGCAGGCTATAATTCCTCACTACAAGGTCACCAAGTTATTTCTCAAGAGCAAGATGGCTCAGGGTTCCTCTGTGGATACTCACTTATTCAAGATGAGAAATCACATTGACTACTTAGAGAGACTTCGTTCGCCTATTCCGAGGTAATTCGTGGAAACTTGATTCTTGGATTTCTTCCTCCGAGCTTTAATTTATTCATCACTAAATATCATAAGCATCAGATAGAGAAGACGATCACGAAATTGCATAGGATGCTTAACTGGTCGGAGAGGGACATAGAGGCAAAAGTTGTCTTTGAAGCCCTCAGGATTGAAAGGGAAAGAAAATCGAGAAGACAGGCCAGATGGGAGCACCTGATCAAGAGTGCATATAAAGTGTTGCATGAACTTGAGGAATCCGAGGAAGTGATAGCATGCTTTATGCATGATCACTGGAGAGGAGGATATAAGATGTATTCCTCTTTCTAATTCTTTACTTGAATATTGGATATCCATTGTAATTCTCACATTTTCAATGTGCAAGGTATTGCTAAGAAGTAGAAGATTAGCTAGAGGAAAAATCAACCTACGAGTGGGGGATGAAGCAAGAGTTGTGTTGGGGAATCCATAGCCATGTACGTTATATGCGCAGCGGAACCTATGGATTTAACCCGCCCTAGGATCTACGTTAAGGGAATAAAAGTATGAGATTAACCATTAAATTTTATACCTCGGAACTTCCTAATCCACAAGATGAAGAACGGGTGTAGGTCTTAACTATTCTGACTGGCAACCGTCTCCTTCCTAAAGCTCGGCTCGCGAAACTCCTTCCTGATGCTCAGCTCGAAGAACTCCTTCTTGAATCTCGGCTCACGAAACTCTTTTCTAAAGCTCAGCTCGAGAAGTTCCTTCTTCTCCTAGGGATGAAGATAGATCGCTCGCAAGTTCTCAAGATAGAGAACCTCTACTCGTATCCACGCGAACTTCAGACGTAAGGAATAACCGGACTTGGCTAACTTTCTCTCTCTTTTCTGTATAATAGACGGCCTCTAAGGTTTCTGAGTTGTGTGCAGAATAAAGGGACTATGTCCTTCTATTCATACTAGCGAGAGAGGTGAACGATTGCTCAATTACCATAACTAAAACCCTAATATGCGCCTATTCCGTTGCCAACGGAACTCTTCCGTTGCCAACGGAATAGGTATTTTCATAATAAAATACTTGGCAGCTAAGGTTATTATAGTTTCCATATATATTCCGTTGGGAACGGAACTATTCCATTGCCAACGGAATGTCACTATTTCGTTCAATAAATTATCCAATAATTGATTATTTCATTCACCAATTCATACATCATATGTATAACTGTTTTGAGGCATATTCATCCCGTACGAATGGAGCTCATTGTGTAACCATGTAGGTTCCATTTAACGCTGGCAACGATCTTCTAAAGATTGTAAGTCATGAGTAACCTCTAGACTGATGTCATGACTACCCATGTTAAATGAAATGATCAGCGATCATAAACCTATCTGAATAGACTTTTTCTTATTCCTTTTGTTCTACGATATACGCCTTGATCACAAGGCATGGTAATATATCATCCTTGAGTTTGATCAAAGTCTCTTTCCTGATCGAGAATTAGACTGAGTAAATACAAAATGATATTAACAACACATGTTAATCCATTTTGAGCATGGCCATGCATTTCCTTCAGTCCTAATTCATCAGGGGGCCCCGAGATATCTCTCTCTTAATGAGAGGAACAAATCCCATTTTGGTCACTCACATTCCTCGTCATGATTCGGTGCATACCTAATGATCATCCCATTACGGATGACGTAGGATCATATTAAAGTATGCAGTTCCACATACAAGAATCTATGGTGACCTCAGGTCATAGGAACAAGCATACTATTCATATGAGAATCATTAATGACATATACCATGCATATTCTCATAGTGTGGTCGGTCTAGTATGCGTTCTCTAACTACCTATATTCCAGGCTTGAGATCTCTACGTCCATGATCAGCAGAACATGATCATCCAGCCTGCGAATATACTAGTGTGGATATGTAGCTTCTTACCTGAAGTATGTCTATCTCTATAAACATCCTACATATCACTAGGGACAGTTTAGAATGTCATTCGTTGGTTCATAGTTCTACTATCAGAATCACGTATTCTGATGACGTGAACCCGAAGTGTCATTCTTGGTTGATATAAGATTTACATTCACAACCCATACACACAGATATATAAGAAACAACCTTTATTGAATAAATAATAATGTCTTAATACATAATCCATTTCTTAGTACAAATACATTTAGCCTAGAGCACTAATCCTATATACTCCCACTTGCACTAGGCCAATTATAAGCATCTTATGCCCATAGACCTAACATGACCTTCATGTTTCGCTTGCGGGAGTGGTTTAGTTAATGGATCGGACGATGGCACTCTACACATTATAACATCACCCCTTTGTATGATCTCTCTGATCAGATGGATGCGTTGCAGTATGTGCTTGGACTTTTGGTGAGATCTCGGTTCCTTTGCTTGTGCGATCGCTCCATTGTTGTCACAATATAGATCCACTGGGTTCCGAGATGCTCGGAACTACTCTTAGCTCCTCCAAAAAGTTCTTTATCCAAATAGCTTCTTTAGCCGCTTCTGCAACGGCTATATACTCTGCTTCCGTTGAAGAATCTGCTACAGTACATTGCTTGGAACTCTTCCATATCACTGCGCCTCCATTTAGGCAAAATAAATAACCTGATTGCAATCGGAAATCATCTGAGTCTGTCTGGAAACTTGCGTCGGTGTAAGCCTTATAACGAGCTCGCCTTCCTAACCTCCATAGACTAGAAACAGGTCCTTAGTTCTTCGTAAGTACTTAAGGATTCTTTTAACAGCTATCTAGTGACTTTCACCTGGAATTACACTGAAACCTGCTTGTTGTGCTCAACGAGTATGATATATCTGGCCTAGTACATATCATGGCATACATGATAGATCCTATAGCCAAAGCATACGGGATCTTCGTTCCTGCTCACTTGTAGGACACTGTGTCTTACAGAGAGAAATGCCATGTGACAAGGGCAAAAATCCTTTCTTGGATTCTTGCATTCTGAACCGTTTCATGACCTTGTCTATGTATGTACTTTGACTCAGACCTATAACCCTTCTAGATCTATCTCTATAGATTCTGATTCCTAACACGTAGGAGGCTTCTCCTATGTCTTTCGTCGAGAAATTATCTCCCAACCATTTCTTGAAGTTCAATAATGTTGGGATGTCATTTCCCATGAATAATATGTCATCTACTTAAAGCACCAGGAATACTGCCGTGTTCCCACTGAACTTCGTGTAAACACAAGGCTCACCTTCACTTTTGGTAAAACCAAAACTTTTGATGACTTCATCAAAACGAAGGTTCCAAATTCGAGATGCTTGCTTCAATCCATAGATGGATTTCTGAAGCTTGCAAACCTTACGAGAATTCTTAGGATCGACAAAACCCTCGGGTTGCATCATATGCACGTCCTCGGTCAGATTTCCATTTAGGAAAGATATTTTGACATCCATTTGCCATATTTCATAGTCATAATATTCTGCTATGGCTAATAGAATTCTGATGGATTTAAGCATAGCTACAGGTGAGAAAGTTTCGTCATAGTCAATACCATGAACTTGTTTGAAACCTTTCGACACAAGCCTTGCTTTTTAGGTTTGTACCTTTCCATCCACGTCAGTCTTTTTCTTAAAGACCCACTTACATCCGATGGTCTTCAAGCCTTCCGATCAATCAAGTTCCTAACTTGATTGTCTTGCATGGACTGCATCTCGGCTCTCATGGCCTCTAACCATTTCTAAGAGTCGGGACTCTTCATAGCATCTTGGTAGGACGTGGGTTTATCATCTATGAATGCCACATCATCATCATTAGACACGAGAAATCCGTATCTCTCGGGCTCATGACAAATCCTACTAGATCTACTATCTCTCGGGCTCACCAACTCCTTGAGAGCTTGTTTGTTCCTCCATCATAGGTTCTGCAACTATAGGTGGGTCTCGAATTTCTTCGAGTTGTACTTTTCTCCCACTGCTTCTCATAGAGACAAACTCTCTTTCCAAGAAGGCTCCATTGCGAGCAACAAACACTTTGTTCTCTGATGGGTGGTAAAAGTAATATCATTTAGTTTCCTTAGGATATCCCACAAATAGGCACTTGTCAGATTTGGGTCCGAGTTTATCGGGAAACTGATGTTTGACATAAGTCTCACATCCCCAAATTTTAAGAAAAGACAACTTGGGACTTTTTCCCGTCCACATCTCATATGGCGTCTTTTGAACCTCTTTGGATGGAATCATGTTCAGTATGAATGCGGCAGTTTCAAGAGAGTAACCCCAGAAAGACATTGAAAGACTCGTTTGACTCATCATCGATCGAACCATATCCAATAAGATTCGATTCCTCCTTTCGGATACTCCCTTCCACTGAGGAGTTCCTGGAGGAGTCAGTTGTGAAACTATTCCACATTCTCTGAGATGATCCTCGAATTTCTGACTCAGATATTCACCTCCTCGATCAGATCGAAGTGTTATAATCTTTTTGCCAAGTGGATTCTGTACTTCATTCTTAAATTCTTTGAACACTTCACAGGATTCAGACTTGTGCTTCATTAAGTACAGATATCTATATCTACTGAAGTCGTCCGTGAAACTTATGAAGTACCAATACCCGCCTCTAGCTGGCGTACTCATTGGTCCACATATATTAGTATGTACGAGTTCTAATAAGTCATTGACCCTTTCACCAATAATTGTGAAGGGTTTCTTAGTCATCTTGCCAAGTAAATAAGACTCGCACGTCTCAAATGATTCCAAATCAAATGAGTCTAAAAGTCCATGAGAGTGGAGTTTAGAAATGCGTTTCTCATTTATATGGACTAAGCGACAATGCCATGTCCTATTTGAGTCATTTGGTTTGAATCGTTTAGTGTTAATGTTATATATGAACTTATAATTCTTTTTCTTAAGATCTAGCTGATGGTGTTATGCACTAGGCCAAAGTGTTTGTGACCTGGATGATGGATTGTAATAACAAACATAATATTTATTCTAAGATATTTCATATAATATGTGCGTATAGGTTATTTTAATATAATTAAAATAGACCATGAATATGCAATTCAGCTTTATGTCATCAAAGTACGTGACTTTCATAGTAAAATTATAAAGTATTATGAATGTTATTCTAAATCGTCCCTGATCATTTATAGGATATTTCTCGAGACAAATATACTTGCGGATACATATAAATATATATTTATATACAAGCTATAAATGTACACCATTATATTAGTTAATTGATGATCATGTTTTACTGGTCATGGATAAATAGTTATGAAGTCATTAACATAGGTATATATTAGAGAACATATACTGGACTGACCCGCCATAAGAATGTTGCATGTTTTATGTCATTAGCGATTCTTGTAACATAAAATATTTATAGTCCTTTGACCTAAGATTGTCTTGGTTCCCAACATAAGTAATTTTATACTTTAACATAATCTAACACTGCCTTTAACCGGATAGTCATAACGGTTATGATTACGTATTTAATGAATCATGTAGAGGGATGAGTGCAATCAAGACGGGATTTGTTCCTCTCATAAATGAGAGAGTTATCTTTAGGCCCCTTGATGAATTGAACTGAAGAAATGTATGGCCATACTCAAATGAATTAATAAGAGTTATTAATGTCATTTGTTCTTGTTCAGTTTAATTCGGGATCAAGAAATATTAATTCGATTAATATAAGGATGGCGTATTATATGCCTTATGATCGATATAGATATCGTGTGACAAAGGGACTAAATACGTGATTGTTGATTAGGTAAATCGGATCACCGATATTCACTTAAATTGGGTAGTCATGATGGCCTGCTAGAGTCCGCTCATGATTTATAGACTGTCAAGTCTATTGCCAGCATTAAGTGAACCTACAGGGTCACACATAAAGAACAAACTGAAATGGGCGTAGAAAATTCTAGCGACTTATATGATGAGTTGCATAAGAATGTCACAAAATATATTGTCATCTTATGTGATAAGATGTGATATATATATATATATATATATATATATATATATATATATATATATATATATATATAAAGACTATGAGCCCAAAAGATCATATAATCTACAAGAGTCTAGATGATGGCATATGGATAATGATGAATGATGTCATACACATCTTTTAGTGTGAAGAGACATGAGTCTTCACCTCTATATAAGGACATAGAAGGCTCCAAATTCACAAGACAACACATCATTCTCTCTCATTATTTCTCATTCTCTTTTGTGAGACAAAAAAGAGAAAATATACTTTCTAATTTGTATGACAAAATTATGAAAGGGTACTTTCTTTTTGTATGACAAAAATGAAAAAGTGTGATTATATGAGAAGAATTATATACATTTTTTGTGAGATAAAATAGGAAGAAGAAAAAGATTTTTCTTGTGCAAGAGGAGAATAACTTACTAGCATATATATTGTTCTTCTTCTCGTTTTAAGAAGTTTGTTCGTGTGGACACCGGCAGACGCGTTCGTACTTTCGGCGCTTGTGATCTATTCGGCCTAAGAAGATGAGAACGGTTTGATGAGAGTTTTGGTGGAGACCGATTGTGTGTGCGGTAGATGACTTCCGCACGATCCGACCTAGACGCCCTACACGGACGGAAAATCTGTTAGGACGGTAACCGGTTTAGAGGCGCATGGACAACACGTATGGTTTGAGCGTCACGGATTAAGCGAAATCTGAAAGGTATCTTTAAGATTTATTTCTTTGATTTAACCGATACGCACGGATCCTCGGAATGGGTTTTGGACGAATATTTTTGTTTTCCGTTGCGTTATGCACGTTCGAGACCCAACAGTGGTATCAGAGCGACGTACGTGTTTCGGTTAAATTGAGACGGTATATATGAGATATATACTATTTAGATACCATTTATACTTTTGAATTATAATTATGAGGCTTGCATATAGAGTTTTCAAGTGTTGAATATTCTTAATCGTAAGGATGCGAAGGTTTGGGGATTCATGAAAAGGTACATAAGATATATCATCTATATGAAAGAGTTCATATAATGATTAATTCATGCAAGGTCATTAGTCTGTTTTGAAGAGATTATACGATGGTTAAGTTTGTTTCATCTGGTCGTGTCTCATTCGAAGAGATTATACGTTGGAATCCCCTCATATAGATGCAAGAAAGAGAAGATGATTCAAAAGTTGTATCAAAAGGCTTAAACCTAAAGGTTGCGAGAAAGAGTTGTGACCAATGTGTGCGACTAACGGGTGCGACCAACAGATATGACCAAAAGTTATGTCCAAGAGATGCGATCAAAAGATGCGATGAATGGATGTGATCCAGAAGTTGTGTCCAAAAGATGCTGCCAAGAGATGCGATCCAAAGGTTGAGTCCAAGAGTTGCGACCAACGGGTGCGACCAAGTATGCGATCCAAATGTCATATCCAAGAGTTGCGTCAAAGAGGTGCGACCAAAGGATATGATCCAAAGGTTGCGAGCAAAAGTTGTGACCAACAGGAGCGACTAACAGATGCGAGCAACAGATGTGACCAAAAGTTATGTCCAAGAGATGCGATCAAAAGATGCGATGAATGGATGTGATCCAGAAGTTGTGTCCAAAAGATGCTGCCAAGAGATGCGATCCAAGAGTTGCGTCAAAGAGGTGCGATCAAAGGATATGATCCAAAGGTTGCGAGCAAGAGTTGTGACCAACAGGTGCGACTAACCGGTGCGACCAACAGATGCAACCAAGAGTTATATTCAAGAGATGCGATCAAAAGATGCGATTAATGGATGTGATCCAGAAGTTGTGTCCAAAAGATGCCGCCAAGAGATGCGATCCAAAGGTTGAGTCTAAGAGTTGCGACCGACGGGTGCAACCAAGTATGCGATCCAAATGTCACATCCAAGGGATGCATCAAAAGGTTGTGCCTAAAGAGTTGCGGCCAATGAGTGCGACTAAAGGTTATGACTAAAAGGTCCGACTAACGGGTGCAGTCAAAGGGTGTGACTAAAGGGTGTGACCAATGGATGTGATCCAAATGTCACATCCAAAAGACGCGACGAAAGGTTGCGACCAACGGATGCCACCAAGAGGTGCGACCAACGGGTGTGACCAACGGACGTAATCGACAAGCGTAACCAATAGGTATGACCGAAAAGGTGCAATCACAAGAGTTGTGACCTCTTGAATGGTTGTGTCTTCATGAATGGGTGCATATCATGAATTGCCTTTTTCTAAAATGGTGGATGTGATGCATTATTTCATGAAAAGGTGCATGTGATGCATTATTTCATGAAAAGTTGCATGTGATGCATTGAATTTATGAAAAGATGCATATGATGAATTAATGTGTAGAAAAATATGTGTTGACAAAATTGACTAGGTGTTGACCATGTTTACAGTTGACTGTTGACCCACTGTGTTGACTTTGGACTATGTTGACTACACTAATTTATCCCTTGACTGTTGACCATTGAATTGGTCAAAAGTTGATCATGACCTAGTCAAAATGTTGACCATTGACTGGTGATCTTATCAAATGTTGATCGTTGACCTAGTCAAATGTTGACCAAATCAAATATTGATTTTTAACTTGTCAAATATTGACAATGATGACCGTGCCCCGAATTCGCATTCATAAGCCTTATATATATATATATATATATATATATATATATATATATATATATATATATATATATATATATATATATATATATATATATATATATATATATATATTATAAATCGTTAAATAATCGAAACATAATATGATTATGTTTATATTTGATATATTTGTTGATACGTGTTGATATAATGAAAGAGTTCATTAGGCATAACACATCCATCATGGAGATGAAGGAGTTCATCGTCCATCATGAATACATCATTAAGATGACAAGTTCATTTTTAACCACACATCATGGTGATGAAAGAGTTCATCGATTTCTATACATGCAGATAAGATTTTCATATACAATCAAAGAAAATTTCATGCAGATGAAATATATATTAGGAAATCTTTATGTTAGTTCATAAAGATCAAGGCCATGATATATCATCGTTATTATCTTTATTCTATTGGTACATGTGATGTTCTTTGAAGACTGAATAATAACATATAATATTAAATTGAAAATCTCTTTAAATAATATTAAGTTATGAAATGTCTTTCATAAGTCTAAATCTCTCGATACTCTGATTGACCCTGCATAGGTCATGACAAAGCTGGGTATGTAGGGAAAATCTTAGGAGGAGAGAATGCGGAAAATGGGAGCCAACATAGGTCATGCCAAAGCTGTGTGTGTTGTGTACTATTTTGCCGATGATTAGACATGGTTTGATTTAACTTGGCTATCAAGTCGGCCTTGGGCTCGGAGCATACGATAGGATATATATGTCGGGCATATGATGCTTATCCTATGTTGTTCAAGAGTTGTATGAGATACAATTAGAATTATTCCTACCTAAATAAGTTAAGTTCTGGGCAATGAGCCAAAGCTCACTTAGGACTTAATTGAAATATGGATCTTGTCTCACTATGAAACTTCATGGATTGAAAGTTTCCGAATCAATTCGATTGAGGATTATTGATTTGATTAAAAATAGTGGGAGTCATTATATGAAATATTTAAAGAATAATAGACTTTGCATATTATTCAAATCGAATAGTATATCTATTTATGTCTCACGATAGGTCTTTGAGAAGGACATATAGCATAAGATGCTTATAATCGTTAAATTGAACATGGACAAGTTTTGGCAATAATGTTCTCGTGCTTAAAAGGAACGTAAAAAGTACTCCTAAAGATAAGGGCAAGATGTTGCCGGGGCTTCGGCCTTAGGCAAAAAATTAGTATTTTTCACAATGAACGGTTCATGGAAAGAGACAATAGTCTCTCAAGAAGATATGAAAAGGGAAAGGAAGGGTAGTGTGACTACTGCTTCAAGTATTCTTGTTATAGAAATTAACTTGTCTATTTTACATCATGTGTATTAGATACACGATGTGAATCACACATTTGTGAAAATGTACTGACTAAGTTGTAGACTATTGAGTAAATATGATGTTAACATATGAGTGACAAATGTAGTAAAAGTCATTGTATTTTCTCAAGTAAGTCATTTATTTACATTGTCTTTTTGGACTTATCGCCGACATAAATAATTGTTATTTAATATCGACAATAAATTTAGTATTATATATAGTTCGATTTTAACTATGAATGGTCATTAATTTATTATTGAGAATAATAATTTCACTATTCACAAAGGTAATTTTTCTTTGGAAATTTCCGAATAGAAAAATTATCTTATGTGTTATATCGAACAAGATAATTATAAGTTCATCTATAACATTAATATTAAGAATTTAAATCTAGCATTGTCGCTTGGTCTACTTAAATAAGATGGACATTTATTAAATCCATTAAGATGGATTTTCAAAGTCATTTGATTTTGAATCATTTGAAACATGTGTAACTTATTTATTAGACAATATGACATATATGTCTTTCACAAAGTAAGGTGAAAGAAAGTTATTTATTGGCTCTCATACATAGTGATATATGTTCATCAATGAATGAAGGTGCTAGAGAAAATTACTTTATCGCTTTATTGAACCAATAAATTTTAATATTTTTTAAAGTTCAAAATTTACAAATAATGAAGTAGAAAATAAAACTTAGCTTCGAAAAATCAAATTTCTTTGATGAGATCGAGGAGTCGAGAACCAAGTGTTTGATCATCATGATAACGATACCGAACTTTATTAGATATAGTTCGACCATGATGAGTCAAATATATCTTCTATTTATTTTGAGGTTACGTTCTTATTGCGTTCATACGGAATATAATTCCATCTAAAGCGGTTGTAAAATACTCCATATGCGATATGGACTGGTAGGTGTATCAGATTATCTTTTTATCAAGATTTGTGATACTTAATTGAAGTATCATGCATCTAATTGGATTAATGCTTGTTTGTGTATATCCTAAGAAAAGTAAAGGATATTTACTTCTATAACTAATATGAGAACAAAGTGTTTGTTACTCGAAAATTATATCTCTTTGGAAGAAGTGTTTCCACAAGAATTAGTGGGAGTAAATTTGAAAAGTTCAAATTCCACATATTGACTGTAATGCTCAGATGGAACTTTATTCAGATTTCAACTAGTGGTTGAGTCTGTAATTAATAAACTAGACTGTCAAGATGTTGAAGAGTCTGAGTATATAACATAAGTGTATCCAAGTAGATCTATTAGAATTTAACGCAGGCCGGAAATATATAGATTTTTCGTGTCTAATGATAAAAATTCATACTCATAGATGATGAGTTCACATTCTACTAATAGAATATGATCAATCAAGGCTCTAATGGTTAGAGACTTTGAAAGTTGAGATGTAATCCATGTCAGACAATCAAGTTTGGAATTTGATTGATCCATCAGATGGAAACACGATTTTAAAAGGAAGACCGACATGGATAATGTGCAAATATATCATGCATGATTTGTGATTAAGAGAAAATCATAGTATAGACTATGATAATATATTTCCAAGTCATCATGCTAATATATTTCAGAATTTTCTTGGGCATATATTCATAGTACGAAAGATGCCAAGTGGATGTCAAGACATTGTTTCTTAATAGAAACACATGAAAGTATGTATATGATACAACTTGAGAGTTCTGCCTATACTAAGAATTTTGAAAAGAGTTTGCAAGTTGCATAAATTCATTTATGAATTAAAGCAAACATCTCTAGGTGAATATTTATTATTTGATGAAATAACCAAACAGTTTGGTTTTATCAAAAATTAGAGATAAATCTTATGTTGACAAGAAATTCAGTGGGAACATAATTACATGTGATGTGAATTAAGTGTAACAAGCACATATAAGTTTAATCTTAGTGAAAGTCACTAAATAATAATCAAGAGTATGATTATATACTTGAGAAGGATAAAGTATATTCTTCTTAGATTATGGTGGACATAAAAATATGCAAAGTATTTGCATATGATAATGTTTGATAATCCATTTAAGAACCCAATCCGCAAATGATGGTGATCATGTTAGGTCAACTGGTATGTGATACCACGTAGATCAATGAGTATGAGATACTTGGCTGATTTGGCCTAGTGCAAGTGGGAGATTGATGGTGTTATGGCCAAGGCCAAAGTGTTTGTAACCTAGATGATGGATTGTAATAACAAACATAATATTTATTCGAAGATATTTCATATAATATGTGCATGTAGGTTATTTTAATATATTTAAAATAGACCATGAATATGCAATCCAGCTTTATGTCATCAAAGTGCGTGATTTTGATAGTAAAACTATAAAGTGTTATGAATGCTATTCTAAATCGTTCATGATCATTTATAGGATATTTGTCGAGACAAATATACTTGCGGATACATATAAATATATATTTATATACAAGCTATAAATGTACACCAATATATTAGTTGATTGATGATCATGTTTTACTGATCATGGATAAATAGTTATCAAGTCATTAACATAGGTATATGTTAGAGACCATATACTGGACTGGCCCGCCATAAGAATGCTGCATGTTTTATGTCATTAGCGATTCTCATAACATAAAGTATTTATAGTTCTTTGACCTGAGATTGTCTTGGTTCCCAACATGAGTAATTTTATACTTTAACATAATCTAACACTACCTTTAACCGGATAGTCATAATGGTTATGATTACGTATTTAATAAATCATGTAAAGGGATGAGTGCAATCAAGACGAGATTTGTTCCTCTCATAAATGAGAGAGTTATCTTTAGGCCTCTTGATGAATTGAACCGAAGAAATGTATGGCCATACTCAAATAAATTAATAAGAGTTATTAATGTCATTTGTACTTGTTCAGTTTAATTCAGGATCAAGAAATATTAATTCGATTAATATAAGGATGGCGTATTACATGCCTTATGATTGATATAGATATCGTGTGAAAAAGGGACTAAATACGTGATTGTTGATTAGGTAAATCAGATCACCGATATTCACTTAAATTGGGTAGTCATGATGGCTTGCTAGAGTCCGCTCATGATTTATAGACTGTCAAGTCTATTGCCAACATTAAGTGAACCTACGGGGACACACATAAAGATAAACTGAAACGGGCGCAGCAAATCCGAGCAACTTATATGATGTGTTGCATAAGAATATCACAAAATATATTGTCATCTTATGTGATAAGATGTGATATATATAAAGACTATGAGCACAAAAGATCATGTAATCTAGAAGAGTCTAGATGATGGCATATGGATAATGATGAATGACATCATACACATCTTTTAGTGTGAAGAGACATGAGTCTTCACCTCTATTTAAGGACATAGAGGGCTCCAAATTCACAAGACAACACATCATTCTCTCTCATTATTTCTCATTCTCTTTTGTGAGACAAAAGAGAGAAAATATACTTTCTAGTTTGTATGACAAAATTATGAAAGGGTGCTTTCTTTTTGTATGACAAAAATGAAAGAGTGTGATTATATGAGAGGAATTATATACATCTTTTGTGAGATAAAATAAGAAGAAGAAACAGAGTTTTCTTGTGCACGAGGAGAATAACTTACTAGCATATATATTGTTCTTCTTCCCGTTTTAAGAAGTTTGTTCGTGTGGACACGGGTAGAGGCGTACTTTCGGCGCTTGCGATCTATTCGGCCTAAGAAGATGAGAACGGTTTGTCGAGAGTTTTGGTGGAGACCGATTGTGTATGCGGTAGATGACTTCCGCACGATCCAACCTAGACGCCCTAGACGGACGAAAAATCGGTTAGGACGGTAACCGGTTTAGAGGCGCATGGACAACACGTATGGTTTGAGCGTCACGGATTAAGTGTAATCAGAAAGGTATCTTTAAGATTTATTTCTTTGATTTAACCGATACGCACGGATCCTCGGAATGGGTTTTGGATGAATATTTTTTTTTTACTCTGCGTTATGCACGTCCGAGACCCAACACTAGCACGTAAAAGCCTCTTTCTAATAGTACATTTCCATAGAAAATATTATCTTTTAAGATAGAACAATTATTATTCTCAATAACAAATTTATAACCATCCAAAGCAAGACTAGAAATAGAAATAATATTTCTGCTCATAGCAGGTACAAAATAACAATTAGTAAGTACTAATACAAGTCAACTAGGCAAAGTCAATAAATAAGTTCCTACTGCTAATGCAGCAACTCTTGCTCCATTTCCCACACGCAGGTCGACTTCGCCCTTAGCTAATCTTGTACTCCTTTGTAGTCCCTGCACATCATTACAAATGTGAGTACCACATCCTGTATTCAATACCCAAGATTTAGGAGTAAGTGAATTAGTTTCAATAACAAAAATACATGAAGAGGTAGTCACATTACCCTTCTTGATTTCGTCCTGATAGAGTTTGCAGTTTCTCTTCCAATGGCCAACCTTGTTGCAATGGAAGCAAACTCCCTCTTTGTCTTTCTTGATCTTAGGTTTAGGCAACACTTTGCCTTTACCCTTGCTCTTGTTCCCGGTCTTCTTACCCTTCTTCTTGTGAACTATTAGAACATCTTTGACAACATTTGTCTTCATGTCCTCCTGTGCGTTCTTAAACATCCCATGCAACTCGGTGATGGATTTCTCCATCTGATGCATATTATAGTTCATGATGAATTGCTTAAAACTAGGAGGTAACGGCCCGAGAATTATGTCAAGAGCCAATTCTCTGGGCATAGCTAAACCAAGTCTCTCCAATTGATCAAGATAGCTCTTCATCTTGAGTACATGAGCACTCACAGATGAACCTCCAGCCATCTTCGTGTCAGTCAGAGAGACGGTCGCTTTATAGCGCTCAACTCTAGCCTGCTCTTGGAATATTTCCTTGAGAGTTACGATCATATCGTAAGCACCCATGTCCTCTGTTTGCTTCTGAAGCTCGGAGGTCATGGTCGCTAGCATGAGACAAGCTATCTCCGTGTCATCCTTAACGTATTTAGCATATGCTTCTCGGGCAGCCCTTGTGGCTCCCTGTTCTGGTTCCTCTGGGTAAGCCTCTTCTATGACATATAGTATATTGTCAGCCTTGAGAACAATTCTCAGATTTCTAAACCAGTCAAGGAAGTTAGACCCATTGAGCTTATCCTTCTCAAGGATAGATCGAAAATTCAACCTAGTTGAATTATTATTTGTCACTATTCTACAAGTTAAAATGTAAAGTGTCATTATTATTCATTCATTGGGGTTGTTTTGTTTTGGTGTTTCTTATATTGTACTCCCACTATTTTTCTTTAAATCAACCACCTTCAGTAGTATTGATTCGGAAACTTCATATGAATGAGGTTTCATAGTGAGTCAAGATCCGTATTTCATAGAGTATTAAGTGCACTTTGGCGCAACCCTCAATACACAACTATTTAGGTAGGAACACTTCCAATTGTATCATATACAACTCTTTCCTTTTATGGAATGAGCATCATATGCCCGATGTATTATTCCATCCTGTGCCCTGAGCCCAAGTCCGACTTGCTTGCTCAGTTAAGTTTAACCATATATGATTATCAGCGAAATAGAGTCCAGCACACTCAGCTTTGGCATGACCCATGCTGGGGGCCATTTCCCGCATACCCTCCTTTACAAAGACAATCCTCCATATGCTCAGCTTTGGCATGACCCACATAGAAAACTGTGTAAGTACCGAGGGTTTCAGTGACATGGGGGGCACTTTCTTACTTAACATTTTGAAAGATTTTGTTTTAGATTTATAAATATAAACATCACAAAAACTAAGTTAAATATGGTATGAGCATAATCCTCACGAGCGATCATGAGGTTTCTAATTCTAGATCTATCTCTAGATTGCAGAAGTAATCTTCAACGAACCCTTCGTTATGTGTGCGAAGATCCAATGTCATCTTCCGAAGATTGTGCCAAGATCTCTTGCCTTGAAGTCTTGAAATAATATCTATCCTAACCAATGTTACAGAATGCGCTAGGCGCTAGTCGGGCGGTCGGAACCATCGAGGATTAATCGGGGATTAATCGGAGATTAATCGGAACTAGGCGGATTTATATTTTTTATTATTTTTATAAATTATATATTAATTAGTAACGGTTTTTTTAAAGAACCGTTACAGTTTAGTAACGGTTTTTTAATATTAGTAACGGTTGTTTAAATTTGGTAACGGTTTTTTAAATTCTGTAATGATTTGGACTTCTTTGTAATTTGTAACGGTTAATTCAAAAAAACCGTTACTAATTACATATTAGTAACGGTTTTCATCAAAGAACCGTTACGGAATGTATGCATATTTGTAACGGTTCTTTCGTGAAAACCGTTACTAATTACACTTTAGTAACGGTTTTTATCAAAGAACCGTTACGAGAACGGTTTATTACATATTGTATGCATTTTGTAACGGTTCTTTCGTGAAAACCGTTACTAATTACACTTTAGTAACGGTTTTTATCAAAGAACCGTTACTGAACCGACAATATATCGTAACGGTTTATTACAGATTGTATGCATTTTGTAACGGTTCTTTCATTAAAACCGTTACAGATCTATATGTATTTTTTTTTTTTTTTTTTTTGCATTGTGTGTTTTAAATTTATTATAACATCCAAACCAAACCGAAGTACAAAATATAACATTAACACAACATCCGAGTCCGGACAAACCACAAAATATAGTCCAAATAATGAAACAAACATACTAAAATGTCCAGTACAATCCGAATAATAAAACAACACATAAAAAGTAAGAAACTTAACTTAAAAATCATACTCATCCTCAATAGTTGTTGAAGTGGGTACATTTGATGAAACCCTAACTTCATCTGTGTCAAAATCAAACTCATCTTCGTTCATCTCTACTTCAGAATCACTCGAATCAAATTCTTCATCTTAATCTCCCTCCTACTAGTTTCAGTCTCATTATAATTTTCGTCAAGTCCGGGAACTAACCAAATCCCTGAGAAAACCATAATTCCATCCAACGTCTCTTGAACCTCTTTTCAAATTGGCGTCTGATACCGGTTCGGATGCGGATGCAACCGCAGGAGCGGATGCGGGGGGTGGACAATTAGCCATAGTTGCTGGAGTTGCACCGGTACTAGCCATAGATGAACTAGAACTAGAAGCCATATGAAAAACCTAATTATAAAACAACAAAAATCGATACCCTAATTAAACCGATTCGGCAGCGATGGCGGAGGAGCTGGACGCGGCGGCGGCGGCGGCGGCGGCGGCTGGTTGCGGCAGGAGGAAGAAGAAGAACAGAAGATTGGCGGCAGGTTTCTTACAGAGAGGAAGGAGTCGAAGGACCGAAGGAGGAAGAAGAAGAACGAAATATCTCGCGGAAGAAAGAAGAGAGAAGGAAAGGGGAAAAAATGAAGAAAAGAGTTGTAACGGTTAATTCATAAAAACCGTTACTAATTAACTCTTAGTAACGGTTTTCATCAAAGAACCGTTACGGCACTGCCAATATCCGTAACGGTTTTTTTCCTAAAAACCGTTACGGATATATATTTGTAACGGTTCTTTCGTAAAAACCGTCACAGATCTATATTTGTAACGGTTCTTTCATATAAACCGTTATAGATTGTATCATTTTGTAACGGTTCTTTCATATAAACCGTTACAGATTGTATCCATTTTTGTAACGGTTTTTTCATAAAAACCGTTACAGATCTATTTTTGTAACGGTTCTCTCGTATAAACCGTTACAGATTGGGCGGGTCTGGGCGGTCTGGGCGGGTCTGGGCGGACGCTGGGCGGACAAAACGCACAGAAGGCCGACTAGCATAATTTCTGGGCGTTTTGCGGCCGCCTGGACCGCATTTTAGAACCTTGATCCTAACAACTATCATATTGCTAGAAAATGTAATTTACAAATTTGGACAACTCACAGGTTGCCATAATTACAACTTTGGACAACTCACTGGTTGCCATAGATATTAAATAAAATTACAAGCATTCACACACAAGATTACATCACAGAACAATATTTGTATATTTAAATTCCATGTATAAAAAAATTAGGGTTTGTCGCAAAATCTACATTATTCCGTTGGGAACGGAACTGTTTCGTTCGAAACGGAACTATTCCGTTCTCAATAGAAATATTCCGTTCTCAACAGAGACCTGCTGAAAATTCGTAATTTCTTTTGTTTTAGTTCCGTTTCTAAAACGGATTTCGAAAAACTATTTTTCGAAACTCCAGGAAATCATAATATCCAATATTATATTCCTAGAAACTATTTCCGTGATGTTTTGAAATAATATTTTCAAAACCCTAAAATTTATTATACTCGAATTTACTAAATTTTAAATATGTAATCGACGATTATTTCCTTAACGAACGCTCTGATAACACTGTTGCGAAATCCATAGCCATGTACGTTACATACGCAACGGAACCTATGGATTTAACCCGCGCTAGGATCTACGTTAAGGGAATAAAAGTGATACCTTGAATCTTACTGATCTGGGAGATGAAGAATGGAGGTAGGTCTGAACTATTCTGACTCTCATCCAAAGAAGTTTGTCTTCTTCCCACCTACATATTCCTAGAAGATCGCGGTCTGCAAGACCGAAGGGAGCAAGGTACCAAGGCTCACAAATACCGAGTCTACACAGAGGATACTTATCTTCTCACCTCTTAGGCTGTTTGGACGTGGCCTTCGTGAACCTGTTTAGTCAATCCACAAGTGGTGTTCAAATCCATGTCTATTCAGATTTTTGTACACTTCTTTTCGTTTTTCCATTGTGAGTCCTTTATTATTTCCATTTTTTTAATCTGGTCAATTAGTATGGTTAATTAGTATTATTTGCATACTTAGGTCATGTTGCATGCATGCATATAATTAGAATAAATATTTTGTTGTTATGGACCTGTTATTTAATTACATAACTATATATATTTTTAAAAACTAATTTGTGTAATGATAAATATTTTTATTTAACATGAATAGAAAAAGATTATATTTAACAAACAAATAAGTTAGAATACGGTATGATGATGTTATTTTATTATATAATATTATGACTAATTAATTTTAGTATTTTATTATATCTTATTTATTCGATGATACAAAACCAAGGGTTTTTGGAAATCTGAGAAACAAAAATATTGTTTTCCTAAAATCTGGAATTTATAAAATTGGGACTGGGAATACTGTTTATAAGAGAATCTAGAATTTCGTGTACTCTTCTAAAAGCTGGAATTTCAATTCGGATTTATTAAGAAAATTTGTTTTAATCATATCTTTTTAACCGTAACTTTAAATTTCGCAAATAAATAGTCTATTTATACGTTTTTGGGCATTATGAACTCATTGGTAATATTAGTTTTTGCATTTAAGGTCCAGGAAATATTTTTTCGTAAATAGTCAGATTAAGTGAGCATGTGGTTCGAAGTTCGAGATCGATTAGTAATAAGTATTAATTAAATAATTAGATTCGCGTGAGGAGGAGTTCATACTAGAAGAAGACCAAGAAGTTGAAAGAGTTGCGTAGGAAGCTCAAGAGTTTGTAGAACCCGAAGATTTCGCGCGAGAGTTTGCTAGTTGCATTTATTCAGGTAAGGTTTTGTCCTCATATACTTTTTTCCTTTGACTATATTTGTTCTTCCGTACAAATATTATATATATTATAAGTAACTATAATGATAGTAATATTTAATCTAGAATTTCTATTTTTGAGATAGAGCTTAAATGGCTCAAATTAATATTTTTAGTAATATGAGAATTTAAAGAAATATTTAAAGATATTTTTGAGTAAGATACGGGATATAGTGAGATGTGTGATAATTATGAGGATGCAGCCGTACTTGGTAAAGCGAAACCAGGGCCGCTGATTCACATAGGTGAGGAGCTGTACTTAGTAGAGAGAAACTAGGGCCGCCGATCACCCAATAACGAGCTCGGAAAGACTTGTATCTGTGCGCGTACTCGATGCCACAGAGCATGATCTAGTATGTGTTCTGTGTGTGGAAGTTGAAAGTGAAATAAGATAATATCCCGAAATAAGTTTTTTTAACAATTATTATATAATTATTATACTAAATTATATTTATGACTTTTGGTTACTTGATTTTATATTAAACTCAATATATTCTATTCTATCTTTTTGGTATATACGGCTGGGCCTCTTTTCATACCTTACTGAGTCAGTACTCATCCTTATATTTATTTTGTGTCCAGGTTTGGATCATTAGCTTGGGGTTGCGGGTGGAGAGACGTCACAATTTTAATAACATTTAGTTTAATAATGATTATGAAATAAATGAGAACTCTAAAGTCTCAATTTTGTTTTTGTTGTGAAATTTAATAAATGTAATTTGGAGATTATTTTGAATTATGTGGATGTTTGTTTAAATGTCTTTTTGGTGGTTATTAAATTGCAGTTCTTTATTTGGGTCAGGGGTGTAACAAACAACGATTATTTTCAAGGTAAACAAAATAGAAAGGGAAAAAAATATAGCTTGAAAATTACCTAGACCACACATACTAAATATTACAAAATCATGCAATGCAAGCGTTACAACTACCACTAACTTCATGCCATTTTTGCGTACATGTATTATGAATGGGTATTTCATGCTATTGGTAAGGATAATTATTAGAATAATTATAATCATAACGAAGCACAAAGCTAATGACATGATTTATATTTCTTTTTTGTATTAAGATATTTATTTATTTTCTATATAGCGATTTTTAGCCATGAGGTTTATGAGTAATGTGAAAACCTAGATAATGTCAAAATATAACTTTTACACATATGAAAAATGTGCAAACATGATCGGGTGATCACGCCAAAATCACAACCTTCGTGCAGTACGATAGTCAGCCACTCTTATCTTTTTCTTTCCGTCATACTTTTTTTCTCTAACACGATATTTATATTCTGTTATTGGTTGATTATATATTTGTTATATATATATATATATCTATGTGAGTGCATCTAAAATACATACCTATGCACAATCCAATTTTTGCTTCCAAAATTTAAAATTTGGACCCTTGGATTTAAGATTCGTGCAAACAAATGATGAAACGGGGATCAAGTACTCCGTCCGTTTCACCTTCCCATTTTGTTTCCCTCTCCACTTCTTCATCTCTTTCTCTGCACGAAATAAAATGGTGCTCTTTCTTTATTAGAAGAGTGTCCTTGATGGGGGACGCAACCAGTTTCTCATGTTCTAGATCAGCTAGCAAGCCTATTTGTGCTTCATGCTCTTCAACATATTTATGTCTGTTCTTTTTGATGTTCAGTGTAGGAGGTGTGAGGATAAGTACATTAAATAATTTAACAGGTTATTTTCTCCTTGCGCTTCTTCTTAATCCCTGTTTAGCATTAGATTTAGAGGTAGGTTTGTTCAGTTTGGAAGAAGAGGCCAGTGCCTTTTGCTTTCGTATCTCTTTAGTAGGTTTGTCCTTCGGTGTTTTGTTTCTTACATCATTGTTTTTAAAGGATTTTTTTTAATCAGATTTTGGTGATGGAGTAATGTTTGTTTATTTTTCTTTTTAATAGTTTTTGCTATTATTTTTTTGTAACAGAGAAATGATAGGCAGAGATAGAGATTTGGATTTGTTTTGATTTTTCTTTGATCTTTGAATGAGAGATGGAATAGGTGCAATGATAATACCCTATCCATTCCTTCTTTGTTGTTGAATGATTAGGAGAAATTAGTGAGTGTTTTGTGTTGTTTGTTGGTTGAGATTGAAAGAGATCTATTGTAAGTTCATGTTCTATCGCTTCGTCTAGATTTCTTTTTTCATGCATCGCAGGAATCAATTGAATGGAGTACCACACGAAGAGGTCGCGGTCGTGAGCTGGAGGGGCGAACAATCTGGAAGGACGATCAATATGGAAGGTGAAAAGATATTTTCTTGGGAACTTACCAAAAGAGAAACTAACCCCCTTACCCAATAATTATCATTTATGACAATCCACTACACCACTCGATGATTCACCTTGCGACAATCGTCTAATAGCAATAGTATAAATAGGCACCTCCCACATAAACTCTAAACCTTAAATCCATCTTCTTCTAAGACCTAAAAACCTCGATTCCCAATTAAAATCTTTGAGAAAGACAATGTCGGGAAAGAAAGATATCACCGTCGCTGTGGAGAAGAAGAGGAAGAATCTCATCAAGGAAGAATCAAGCATAGTCGGAGCACGGTGAAAGACTCCGCCGGTAGGATCTGCATAACCACCCCCTGCCCAGAAGGCGAGGTGCAATGAAGATCAAGGGGATTAGGAAAGACCTATCTTGATGGAGGACTTCCTCATCATTGAATACCCTCAGCAGTAATTCGGCATGCAGTATTTCGACATAGGCATGCCGATACCCCTGACTGAAGAAGAAGCAAAGGGAAAAGAAACTTAAAAAACTAAACTAAATACTAAAACATCGGGTTGCCTCCCAAGGTAGCGCTTATTTAAGGTCGCGAGCCTGACCACCTGATTAGAGTGAACTAGCAACTCCGGTAAGCCGATTCACGACATTCTTCTTAGATGAACAATCCGTTCTCGCGGAGTCTGTGCTTTGTCCGGCAACAAATCTTCTTTTTCGTGCTGGGTCATTCTCTAGACTATGCTCTTCGGCATGTATCCATCTCACTCCATGAATCTCAAATTTTACCTTTGCATCAATTTGAACCAATTCGCCATCCTTGCCCTTTTGTTTATCTTCTTGTTGATGTATTTGATCGCCGAATAATCAGTGCAAGTGGCGACGTTTGATCCGAGTAGGTAGGATTCGAATATTTCTAATGCGTGAACGAGACGAACCTCATGTAGTATCTTGGCCCATCCATCAATGCTTTACTCCCGTAGAGGACTAGATATGGATTTTGTTCCTCCTCTAGAAAAATATACCCCTATTGCTCTCTTGGCAACAATAGTCACAAGGTCATAGGGCATGAAGACTATCACGGGGTTCAGATCCTTGATATCTCGAAAGTGGTTCATCCCCAGACCAGTTAGCTTTACGATTAGATAGTCATCAGATCCTATGAACTTATACGTGAGATCCAAAGGTAGCGGCTCTAGTTTTCTAGAAAGCCCAAAGTCCTCATTTATCACTATGCAGATTGGGCAGAGATCGATGGGAATATCTAGGTCGTATGTCCCGTACGTTAGTTCCCTCCAGTTTTCTCGCCTGCTTCCCTCAGGTCTAGGGACTCAATTTGGTGGTTCGTCCGATTCTTCCGGTTCTGGTCATTCTCTTACATCGCATAACTTTGGTTCGTCAGGTTTGTGCTCTTTGGATTTGTCAATCATGCTTTGTCCTCATGTGTTTGGTTCGTTCTCTGGGGATTCGTCTTCTTCGGATTTTTTCTCATTACTCATCCCTCGACCTCCGTAATCAACGTTCAAGCTTTGCCTTCACATGTCGGGTTTGCCCGGTCCCCTTGGCTTGTCTTGTGATACTTGTGTGGTCTCATGGAGTTCTTTATGAAGTTAAACTCTAACTTTTCCTCCCCCAATTTGAATGATAAATGCTCCCTTCTTCACATCAATTATTGCGCCAGCGATCGCTATGAAAGGTCTTCCTATCATGATTGGGCATCTGTGGTCGACTTCCATTTTTACCACCATGAAATCTACCGGGATGTGAGTCTCTCCTATTTTTACCGATATATCTTCCACTATCCCATCCAGATATCTCACTCATTTGTCCGTCATGGTTAGGGTCATCATTGTCTCTTCTGTATCTCTGATACCTAGCCTCTTATAAACATACAATGACATCAGGCTTATGCTCGCTCCTAAAGCCCACAATGCTCAATCGAATCGCTCCTTGCCGATGTAGCCAGATATGGAGAAACTGTCAGGATCCTTCAGTTTTTTAGGCTGCTTGTTCTGTATGATCGCGCTACATTGGTTTGTTAGCGCGGCATTCTCAAAATCTTCAATCTTCCTTTTGTTGGACATGATCTCTTTAAGTGTGTATATATGTGAAGGCTTCGTCAGGACTTCGGCGATCCTTGTGATCTACCGAACTAGTATGTGATTGGCTAGCCATCTTGGAAAATATGGGGGTGGCTTGTATGGATTCGGGACCGGTTGTTATCACGGGTTCAGTCAGTTTTTCCCCTTTGTTGTTGTTTGTCGTGGGATGTGGATTCACCGTGCCTTCGTTTAGTACCGTGGGTTTCGGTGGTGAAGCTTCAAGATTGTGGTGTAGAGACTATGGGTTGTCGCTGGTTAGTCACAACTCTTTCCATTACCGGCCCTAGATATGTTCGTCCACTTCTTAGAGACATCACAATATCCCTTCTAGCTGGAATGAACTGCTCGCCAATTGCGTAATCTACATCTCCAGCACCTTGTTATGCGAGGTTAGTGAGTCCCATCATTCTTGCTAACTTCTGCAATTGATTGTTCATTTCTTGGACATGGACCCGAAATTCAACGGAAACTTTAGCTTTCACCATAATATTTGTTAGCATAGAATAAAGCTCGTACTTTGGCTGTTGTACCTTTAATTTGGTGCGATGGTTTGGGGTCAACCTCACTGATTACTCTTATAAGACAGGTTTGGATTCCTCCATTTATTGTTGTTGTTATAAGGCGTATTGTTATATGTGGATGTATACAGATTTATAGCATTGACTTCTTCACTTTATTCATGAATCAATATACAGTTATTACCATCATGTCCTATTAGACGTCATACAAAATATGTGGAATTGGAACTGTTTACCTGACTCACGGTCATGGCTTCTGCTTCCCTCGCTTAGGTGAAGTCGTCGAACATCTTGTTGAGCGCGTCCAGTTTCACTTCTAATAGGGTAGAGCTATTTACCGTGTCAATTCCTTACATCTATGATTGTTGCTCGTTATTGCAGCTTTGATAATTCACCTACATTCCATCTATGAATGCTAGTACTTCCGTGAGAGTCTTCATCATGAGCTACCCTCTAGTAGCCGTGTCTATGTTCCTCTTTGATGTATCGTTCAACCCGTTATAGAAGGTATGAATTAGGAGCCACTCTTTGAGTCCATGGGGTGGGAAAGCCCTCAACATGTCCTTGAAATGCTCCCAAGATTTTTATAGAGATTCTGATTGTCTTTGGCTGAAGCTCATGATTTGGCTTCGGTAATGTGCGGTTTTGCTCGACGGGAAGAAGTTGTTGAGAAAGGTCCCGACCAGCCGGTTCTAATTGCCAATTGAATTACTTGGTAGTGCATGAAGCCGTGATCGTGCCTTGTCTCATAATGAGAATGGGAATAATCATAGTCTGATTGCGTCT
The DNA here is from genome assembly GCA_024447665.1 of Juncus inflexus. Lineage (NCBI taxonomy): Eukaryota > Viridiplantae > Streptophyta > Magnoliopsida > Poales > Juncaceae > Juncus > Juncus inflexus. The sequence continues at coordinate 10,235,165 of JAJHPC010000014.1, read as the reverse complement.
GGGTTGACTCTGTTCAGTTTAAGGGTGTTACAACACTCTTGAAATATCGACAGGTGCTATTTCGGATCTTTGGAGGGTAAACTTCCAAACAGATTTTGTTGAACTATGTTTGTTAGAGCCTAGTACATTAACTGGCCCAACCCAACTTTCAGGCCCACACCATATTGTCCTGAAAAAGACTTAAGCTTGGTTGGTGCTAGTAGTTAATGTTAGTAGTATGCCCTAGGCCAATGTATTTATGACCTAGATGTATGGATTGTGTTAAACAAACATTGTTTTATTTAGAGATATTTTATATAATAAATTCGTATTGGTTATTTTATTCTTATTACTAAAATGAACCTTGAATATGATATTCAGCTTTATATCATCAAAGTATGCGACTTTGATAGTAAAACTATAAAGTATTATGAATGATATTCTAAACTGTCCCTGATCATTCATAGGATGTTTGTGAGACAAACATACTTTATGATAAGCTATAAATGTACATCAGTATGTTAGTTGACTGATGGTCACATTTTACTGATCTTGAATAAGAGTTATTAAGTCATTAATATAAGTATATGTTAGAGACCATATACTGGATTGACCCACCGTGAGAATACTACATGGTTCGTGTCATTAATTATTCTCAGTAAAGAATGTATCTGTAATCCTTAGACTTGAGATTATCTCAGTTTCCTACATGAGAAATTTTATACTTCAATATAATCTAACATCGTCTTTAACCGGGCGGTCATAAAGATTATAATTAGGTATATAATGAATTATGCGGAGGAAAGAGTTTAATTAAGATAGGATTTGTTCCTCTCATAAATTGAGAGAGATATCTTTAGACCTCTTGATGATTTGATTGAAGAAACGCACGGCCGTGCTCAAGTGAATTAATAAAGAGTTATTAATGTCATTTCATGTTCAATCAAATTCGGTGTCAAGAAATATTTATCGACGAACATAAGGTTGACACATACCATGCCTTATGGATGATATAGATATCGTGTAACAAAGGGATATAATGCATGACATAAATTAGGTTTGATCGAATCATCTATATTTGCTTAATTTGGGTAATCATGATGTCTTGCTAGAGGCCGCTCATGATTTATAATCCGTTGTGATTATTGCCAACATTAAGTAAACCTACAGGGTCACACACAAAGAACAACTATTGAGATGTACACAGAAAAATCATAAGTTATGTGATAAGTTGTATGGAGAGCTACATAGTCAAGTGACACATCAAATCCTACATCTTATATGATAAGGTGTGTTGCATATATGGTTACATAGTTACCATGCACATAGGATATGAAACTTATGGACTATGTAGGCACAAGAGACACCCCAAAATCAGATTAAGGATTATAATATTTTCGTCCAAATTTTGTGAGACAAAAAGGAGAGAAAAATCTGAAAATTATTCTCTTGTTATTTCTGTGAGAGAAATGAAGAACGGATACTAGCATATATCGTTCTTTATCCGTTCAAAGGGGTTGTTCGTGTGGATACCGGTAGAGGACGAAGCGAAGTGCGGCGTCTTTGTGATTCGGGTTGAAACCGTGGTTTTGTTTGGAGAATCGGTTTGTTTGGAGAATCGGTTTGCTTGGAGAATCCGTTCGTTTGGAGATCGGTTTGTTAGACCGGTTAGGCGAAACATACAAAGGATCGGTTTGGAAACCGGTTTGGAATCGGGCAAAGAAAAGCGTCAACCAAATTCGCTTTTGATCATCACGGATTAAGCGTAATCCAAAGGTACAAAGTTATGAACTTTTCTTTGATTTAATTCTAATTCACGGATCCTTCTTTTGGGTTTCGAATTCGATTTTGTTTCGTTTTGTATTTTCCGCTGCGTTATGAATGGAAGAAACCCAACAGTGGTATCAGAGCCAAGTGAATTCCAATTAAATTAAGACGGATAAACCATTTTTCGAAATATTTCTTTTCATTTTGAGGCGTTGTTTTTCAATTTTTGAATTTTGGTCATGAACGGTTGTAATTTCATGAAAGGGTGCGACTTCATGAAAGGGTGCATGTGATGTCTCTTGATCATGAACGGTTGCAATTTCATGAAAGGGTGCGACTTCATGAAAGGGTGCATGTGATGTCTCTTGATCATGAACGGTTGCAATTTCATGAAAGGGTGCGACTTCATGAAAGGGTGTATGTGATGTCTCTTGATCATGACCGGTTGCAATTTCATGAAAGGGTGCGACTTCATGAAAGGGTGCATGTGATGTATCTTGATCATGAACGGTTGCGATTTCATGAAAGGATGCGACTTCATGAAAAGGTGCATGTGATGTATCTTGATCATGAAAGGTTGCGATTTCATGAAAGGATGTGACTTCATGAAAGGGTGCATGTGATGTATCTTGATTATGAAAGGTTGCGACATGATTGAAAGGGTGCTTTGGATATGTCATGAAGGGATGCATGTGATGTATCATAACCTTAGGATGGGTGTCTAAATTTTATGAAAAGGTGAGAAACTACGTATATGATACACTAAATAAATTTCGAAAGGATGTATTCAACACATCAAGTTTTTTAAAGAAATTTTGAGTTTCGGCACCGTATAAAATAAAATTTGTTCAGGGGCGCTGCCCCTTGAAACCCTGCAGGGGCTCGGCCCCTTGACCCCGCAAGGAGTTCATCAATGCCTTGTGGTTGAATGTATCTTAGGAAATGATCTTAATGATTAGCTCGTTTAGATCACCAAGGCCATGTTATATCATATCATATTTATTTTATCTGTGCATGTGATGTTCTGTGATGAAATACATGATAAACTAAAACAACAAAACAAAAGATTAAAAATAACAATCCCTCATATAATATTGAATCATAGAAATGCCTCCCATGTATCTATACTTATTATCCCTTCGATCATGCAAAATTTGGGTATGCCAAAGCATAGTGAATTAGCATAATCTTAGGGTGATAAGAAGCGAGAAATGGTGATTCTCGATATTTAGACATGGTTAGATTCAACTGAACTATCAAGTCAGACTTGGGTTCGGGGCATATGATAGGATGCATACGCCGAGCATATGATGCTCATCCTATGGATTAAACGAGAGTTGTATGCGATACAATTGGAAACGTTCCTACCTAAATAATCAGGTTCTAGGCGATGAGCCAAAGCTCACTTGGAACTTGATGAAATATGGATCTTGGCCCACTATGAAATTTAAAGTTAAAATTTCCGAATCAATACATTTGAGGGTTATTGATTTGAATAAAATAGTGGGAGTTAAAATTATATTAAAATATCTCAAATCACATATTAATATAAACCTGCATTTAATTCTGTGTAGAAAATGGCAACAAACAACACATCAACTTTAACATTGCGATCCGTCCTTGAGAAGGACAAGCTCAATGGGAAAAACTTCCTGGACTGACATCGGAATTTGAGAATTGTTCTCAAACAAGAAAGGAAGAACTATGTCCTTGAAAGGTCCATTCCTAACCAGCCTGCTGCTGATGCTGATCAAGAAGTGATAAACACTTATGCCAAGCATACAAGCGACTCTAATGATGTGACATGTCTCATGTTAGCCACCATGGATGCCGATCTTCAAAAGCAGTTTGAAAATTTAGAGGCATTTCCAATGTTGGCACAGCTCAAGGAAATGTTCCAAGAGCAAGCTAGAAATGAGAGGTATAATGCACATTGTGCATTAGCAAGTTGTAAGATGGTTCCCAACTCCTCGGTGAGTGCTCATATTCTGAAAATGAAAGGGTATCTTGATCAACTTGAGAAACTAGGGGCAAAGGTTGGCAATGAGATGGCTACCAATTTGATCCTTAGGTCTCTTCCTCCGAATTTCAAGCCATTTATAATGAAATATAATATGCATAACATGGATAAGAGTATCACGGAGTTGCACGGCATGCTGAAGAACTTCAAGGGGACTATGAAGACAAATGTTGTCAACGATGTTCTCTTGATTCAGAAAGGCAAGGGTCAAAAGAGAAAATTCAAGGGCAAAGTCAAAGGAAAAGGTAAGGGCAAGGTGTTGTCGGAACCTAAGAACAAGAAACCCAAGGAGGGTGTTTGTTTCTTCTGCAACAAACCAGGCCATTGGAAAAGAAATTGCCAGGCATACTTGGAGGATCTAAAGAAGAAGAAGAAGAGTAGTGAGACTACTACTTCAGGTATTAATGTTATTGAAATTAATTTATCTACTTCTTCATCTTGGGTATTAGATACCGGATGCGGTACTCACATTTGTAATAATGTGCAGGGGCTGCAAAGGAGTAGAAGATTAGCGAAAGGTGAAGTGGACCTGCGGGTGGGAAATGGAGCAAGAGTTGCTGCATTAGCCGTGGGCATTTATTTATTATCTTTACCTCCTGGACTTGTAATAAATTTAAATAATTGCTACTATGTACCTACTGTGAACAGGAATATTGTATCTGTGTCGAGATTGGTTTTGGATGGTTTTAAGTTTGTTATTGAGAATAATAACTTTACCATAAGTAAAGAAAATATTTTCTATGCGAATGGTCAATTAGAAAATGGTCTTTATGTTTTAAATCTTGATCATGAACATTACAAGTCTATCTATAGCATTAATACAAAGAGATTTAAATCTAATGTTTTGAATCCGACATATTTCTGGCATTGTCGTTTAGGACACATAAATGAGAAACGCATTTCTAAACTCCACCAATATGGACTTTTAGACTCATTTGATTTAGAATCATTTGGGACGTGCGAATCTTGTTTATTAGGTAAGATGACAAAGACTCCTTTCACAAAGAGAGGTGAGAGGGCAAGTGAGTTATTGGATCTCATACATACAGATGTATGTGGACCAATGAGCACACCAGCTAGAGGTGGTTTTCGATACTTCATTACTTTTACTGATGACTTAAGTAGATATGGATATGTTTACTTAATGAAACATAAATCCGAATCTTTTGAATTGTTCAAAGTTTTCAAAAATGAAGTAGAAAACCAGCTAGGTAAGAAAATAAAAGCACTTCGATCAGATCGAGGTGGCGAATATTTAAGCCTAGAGTTTGACAATCATCTTAAAGATTGTGGAATAGTTTCACAACTTACTCCTCCTGGAACACCTCAATGGAATGGTGTCTCGAAAAGAAGAAACCGAACTTTACTAGATATGGTCCGGTCTATGATGAGTCAAACAGATCTTCCGATATCCTTTTGGGGTTATGCCATTGAGACTGCCGCGTTCATACTAAACAGAATTCCATCAAAAGTCTGTTCAAAAGACTCCATATGAGATATGGACTGGGAGGAGTCCCACATTGTCTTTTCTAAAGATTTGGGGTTGTGAAGCTTATGTGAAGCGTCAAATTTCTGACAAGTTAACACCGAAATCTGATAAATGCTTATTTGTGGGATATCGTAAAGAAACTAAAGGATATTACTTTTACAACCCATCTGAGAACAAAGTGTTTGTTGCTCAAAATGGTTTCTTTTTGGAAAGAGAATTTATTTCTAAAGGAACTAGTGGGAATAAAGTACATCTTGAAGTAATTCAAGATCCACTAATTAGCAATGAACAGCCATTGGAAGATCCACATGTCTCTTCAAGAGTTGACGAGTCCGGTCTTGAAACACAAGATACTCCTCGTAGATCTGGTAGAGTTCGTCATGAGCCCGAGAGATATGGATTTCTCGTGACTGATGATAGAAATGTGGCTCTCATAGATGATGAACCCACATCTTACCAAGAAGCTATAAAGGATCCTGATTCTCATAAATGGTTAGAAGCCATGAAAACTGAGATGCATTCCATGTACGATAATCAAGTTTGGAACCTAATTGATTCACCTGAAGCTTCTAAGACCATTGGGTGTAAATGGGTTTTCAAAAAGAAAACTGACATGGACGGAAATGTGCATACCTATAAAGCGAGACTTGTTGCGAAAGGTTTCCGACAAACTCATGGTATAGACTATGACGAAACTTTCTCACCAGTTGTCATGCTGAAATCGATTAGAATTCTGCTTGCCATAGCTGCATATTATGACTATGAGATATGGCAAATGGATGTCAAAACAGCTTTTCTTAATGGAAATTTACTCGAGGATGTATATATAACACAACCCGAGGGTTTTGTTGATCCTAAGAATTCTGATAAGGTCTGCAAATTGCAGCGATCCATTTACGGATTAAAGCAAGCATCTCGGAGTTGGAATCTTCATTTTGATGAAGTAATCAAAGGTTTTGGTTTTATCAAAAATGAAGATGAACCTTGTGTTTACAAGAGGGTTAGTGGGAGCGCAATAGTTTTTCTAGTACTTTATGTAGATGATATATTACTCATTGGAAATGACATTCCGACTTTAACAAATGTGAAGACATTTTTAGGAAAGTCTTTTGCAATGAAGGACCTAGGAGATGCCGCTTATATACTCGGCATTAAGATCTATAGAGATAGATCTAAAAGGCTCATAGGTCTAAGTCAAAGTCAAAGTACCTATATTGACAAAGTGTTGACACGATTTCGAATGGATGATTCGAAAAGAGGTTTTATACCTATGTCACATGGCATAAAATTGAATAAGACTCAACGTCCTGCTAATCAGGAAGAACGAAATCGCATGAATAAAATCCCATATGCTTCGGCTATTGGATCTATCATGTATGCCATGCTTTGTACTAGACCAGATGTATCATATGCATTAAGTGCAACTAGCAGATATCAATCTGATCCCGGTGAAAGTCACTGGACAACAGTCAAGAATATTCTGAAGTACTTGAGAAGAACTAAGGATTCATTCTTGGTTTATGGAGGATTTGAAAGTGAGCTAGTTGTAACAGGTTACACGGACTCAAGCTTTCAAACCGACAATGATGATTTTAGATCGCAATCTGGTTATGTGTTTTGTTTGAATGGAGGTGCAATAAGTTGGAAAAGTTCCAAATAGGACACTGTAGCGGATTCTACGACAGAAGCGGAGTACATAGCAGCTTCAGAAGCAGCTAAGGAAGCAGTTTGGATGAAGAAGTTCATTGAAGAACTCGGTGTGGTTCCTAGTATCGCAAATCCTGTGGATCTTTATTGTGACAACAATGGGGCAATCGCGCAAGCAAAGGAACCAAGATCGCATCAGAGAACCAAACACATACTTCGACGTTTCCATTTGATCAGGGAGATCATTGCAAGAGGAGATATTAAAATATGCAGAGTTGATGGTGATGATAAAGTTGCCGATCCGTTGACAAAACCACTTTCTCAAGCAAAGCATGAGGGTCATGCTAGGTCGATGGGTATTAGATACTTGTTAGATCCGGCCTAGTGCAAGTGGGAGATTGTTAGTAGTATGCCCTAGGCCAATGTATTTGAGACCTAGATGTATGGATTGTGTTAAACAAACATTGTTTTATTTAGAGATATTTTATATAATAAATGCGTATTGGTTATTTTATTCTTATTACTAAAATGAACCTTGAATATGATATTCAGCTTTATATCATCAAAGTATGTGACTTTGATAGTAAAACTATAAAGTATTGTGAATGATATTCTAAACTGTCCCTGATCATTCATAGGATGTTTGTGAGACAAACATACTTTATGATAAGCTATAAATGTACATCAGTATGTTAGTTGACCGATGGTCATGTTTTACTGATCATAAATAAGAGTTATTAAGTCATTAACATAAGTATATGTTAGAGACCATATACTGGATTGACCCACCGTGAGAATACTACATGGTTCGTGTCATTAGTTATTCTCAGTAAAGAATGTATCTGTAATCCTTAGACTTGAGATTATCTCAGTTTCCTACATGAGAAATTTTATACTTCAATATAATCTAACATCGTCTTTAACCGGGCGGTCATAAAGATTATAATTAGGTATATAATGAATTATGCGGAGGAAAGAGTTTAATTAAGATAGGATTTGTTCCTCTCATAAATTGAGAGAGATATCTTTAGACCTCTTGATGATTTGATTGAAGAAACGCACGGCCGTGCTCAAGTGAATTAATAAAGAGTTATTAATGTCATTTCATGTTCAATCAAATTCGGTGTCAAGAAATATTTATCGACGAACATAAGGTTGACACATACCATGCCTTATGGATGATATAGATATCGTGTAACAAAGGGATATAATGCATGACATAAATTAGGTTTGATCGAATCATCTATATTTGCTTAATTTGGGTAATCATGATGTCTTACTAGAGGCCGCTCATGATTTATAATCCGTTGTGATTATTGCCAACATTAAGTAAACCTACAGGGTCACACACAAAGAACAACTATTGAGATGTACACAGAAAAATCATAAGTTATGTGATAAGTTGTATGGAGAGCTACATAGTCAAGTGACACATCCAATCCTACATCTTATATGATAAGGTGTGTTGCATATATGGTTACATAGTTACCATGCACATAGGATATGAAACTTATGGACTATGTAGGCACAAGAGACACCCCAAAATCAGATTAAGGATTATAATATTTTCGTCCAAATTTTGTGAGACAAAAAGGAGAGAAAAATCTGAAAATTATTCTCTTGTTATTTCTGTGAGAGAAATGAAGAACGGATACTAGCATATATCGTTCTTTATCCGTTCAAAGGGGTTGTTCGTGTGGATACCGGTAGAGGACGAAGCGAAGTGCGGCGTCTTTGTGATTCGGGTTGAAATCGTGGTTTTGTTTGGAGAATCGGTTTGTTTGGAGAATCGGTTTGCTTGGAAAATCCGTTCGTTTGGAGATCGGTTTGTTAGACCGGTTAGGCGAAACATACAAAGGATCGGTTTGGAAACCGGTTTGGAATCGGGCAAAGAAAAGCGTCAACTAAATTCGCTTTTGATCATCACAGATTAAGCGTAATCCGAATATACAAAGTTATGAACTTTTCTTTGATTTAGTTGTAATTCACAGATCCTTCTTTTGGGTTTCGAATTCGATTTTGTTTCGTTTTATATTTTCCGCTGCGTTATGAATGGAAGAAACCCAACAGTTAATGCACTAGCCTATATAAGAAACTCCAATTTTCATTCACTACTCAAGGTGGGACTAATCAACTAGCCCTCCTGTTCCACTATTTGGTTCCGGGGTGTAACAAAAGTGGAACATGGGGGCTAGTTGATTAGTCCCACCTTGAGTAGTGAATGAAAATTGGAGTTACTTAAATAGGCTAGTGCATTAACTACTATCACCAATTAATCTTAAGCTTTTTTCAAGACAATATAGTGTGGGTCTGAAGGTTGGGCTGGGCCAGTTAATGTATTAGGCTCTAACAGTTTCAATTATAAGATGGTGGAGGAACCGAAAATTAATTAAGGATAACTGTCATAAATTTAATTCCGCTAATTGACAGAAGCTTTACAAATTTATTACGAGTCTAGCAAAACAACCATTCCCAGGAAGATAAATATATTGGATGAAGTTTATTTATTATGAACTGAAATTTTTTTATTTTAAATTAAATGCTTCTTTCCTAGCACGAGTGGTTCGAAAGTAGAAACTTAAGCATCGATGATATCTTGATACGTGCAGAGATGAACAATTTGTTACATGAATCTAAAACAAATTACAACTTGACCGCAAACGACTCATTTTGATAAAGACATCACCGTGAGTAATACCGAAAGACGAAGATGCACCAATGACCTTGCTACTATGGTAAAATGGAGTCAACAAACTCATATTTATCAGAAAACAATTTGTAATAATGAAAATTAATTTTCTTTTAACATAATTCGCCAAAATATATATTGTAATAAGATAACAAATGTTATTCATTCAAATGCATGTAGAGAAAAGAAAATTATTTAAAAGGTGTTAGTGCATGTTATCGTTGATAAAATAATAGCTCAAGCACAAGTTTCTGAGACTAGAGAGAGGGTATATGTATACAAAGAAAGAGGGTGTTTTCCATTTGTACCCTGTACTTCCTAAAAAAATCAGGCATATATATATACACACACTTCTCCAATATGGACTGGATAGTAATTCTTAGGTATTTAGAGTGATAGGGATTCAGAGTAAAGCTAGTGAAGGTGAAGAAATTGCTAAAAAAATAAATTAAAGAATTGATTTGATATTGTGTTTCGGCTTTCTTGTTCAATTTTCTTTTTTACTAATTTTTCTAGGGCAAGAAGAATGGACAGGACAAGCTGGCCATAAACTTTCTGTTATGACTTTTCAAAATTGATTCGGCCTACGGGCATCAGTCAAAAAAAAAGGACTTGTGATTCAAGTCTGAGCTGTGTAGTGTGGCTTCCACACGGTCCACAAAATGGGTTTAATTATATTTTTCTAGGCTTAGTTATGTTTTATTATGTATTGAAGGTTCTGGACTCTAGAGATAAATGAACGAACGCACAACGAAATCAACCCAATACAAATCCCGCCCACAGTTTTATCAAACAACAACGTAGGTAAAATAATAGTCAATTTAAGTTTTAACAAAAGTTTATGTATTTAGTTATTTATCTATTTATCCAACTCAAACTAACGTCATGGTAGAAAATAGTGTTGTTATATTCTCCATTTTAAAAAGACATCACATGGTTTGTTATTTCATTTTTCAACAGATTTGTTATTTCATTAATAAATTAAGATACATCACATGGTTGAAGGTTTTCCGTAAGATCATTTCTTTTAGTTCGTAAAATGGATGAATACATTTCATTCGAAATGGAAAGGGTGAATAATTTGGGTCTTCTCTCACTTTTTAAATTAGTGGCATATCATGTTAGTGGATTTAATTTAAGCTTCCTTCCATTACTATTTTTTTTTTTTTTTTGGAAGGTTCAAGTACTATTTTTTACAATTATTTCTTAAAAAAGAAATAATTGTAGAAAATAGTACTTTTAATCTAAACTAGCAAGGATCTCAGCCTGTTGCGCGAAATATTCATATCACTATATCATCATAATATTCGCATAAAAGCATTTAATAAAATAGCAATATACTTTTCCAATGTATTTTCTAATGGCGCCAAAAGTGGTGCCCCTGTATGTTTGTAACATACAAAACTCACTGGTGATTAAATCAAGAGTATATACCAAAAAAACATCATGATATAAGATGTATTGATCTACAAACCCAACTCATAATTCATAACCATGTCTTGTAACAGTCTCCAATATAATACCAAGAACAAATGTATTGATCTTCAAAGCCAACTCATTATTCAAAACCATGTCTTGTAACAGTATGCCCAGAAAAAGAGCCACAACAATAAAAATGATTTCATATTAATGTATTCGTTTCTTTTTTTTCAGTAGAGAAATTCAAGTTGCATTTCTTCTTTGTATTAATATTATAAGAAAGTTACAAAGTTGTAGTATAGGAAAACCTGTACTACTGGACATTACAACTCAACAAGGTTGACAAAATTTCAACCATCTACTAGTTTCCTGAGCTGCCTGAATCGCCAATGTCTCTGGACTTTTTTTCCGCGTTGGTGAAGACCCTCGCGTTACGCTCCTTCCACACCGTCCTTTCTGTCGCCGCCCATAAGTTGTCCCACTTCTGTTGTTGGTCTTTTGGGAGCATTCTTCTGTTTGGTTTCCATGATTGTATCATGTCTCCTACTACCCTCAATTTGATAGGTGCCAATGTTTTCCTTTCCACTAATCTCCATAGTGATTTTGTGAAGGAGCAGTTTTGTAGAAGGTGGTCCAAATGGTTTCTGATACCCTATTGCATAGGATGCATGACGAAATATGTGGCCAACCTTTTTTTTTCTAAGAGATCTGCTGTATTGATTCTGTTGTGGAAGGCCAGCCAAAGAAAGAACCTTACTTTCAGGGGTGCTTTTATTTTCCACATTGCACCTTGCCATTGGTTGCGTATCCTGGCTCTCTCATGAACTTGTGCTTTTATTTTCCACATTGCACCTTAATGTATTCATTTCATAAGATACAATATAAAACATGTTATAAATGTATTTATTTCATAAGATATAACATAACACATGTTCCATATGTCAAGAGGCTATGTGACCATGTTTGTTATTGTAATTCTATGGAACTTAGTAGTCAGGGCAAATGTCATTTTGGTTTTTGATCGATCGGTAGACTCATTTTATTTGGTAGCTTGAAATAATCTTTCTTGATGTCTAGCAACAACAAAATCAACTGATTATGATGTTCAAAAGATTTTTTTTTTTTTCAAATATATAAAATATTATGTGTTGTCTTTAATATCTGAAACATGAAACCACTTTTTTCCTGACACACTCAATTACATAAATTTAAATAAATAATGATTACAGATTGTCGGCCTTGATTCAATTTATGGAACAAGTTGTACAAAATATTGATAAACTTGGAAGCCAAAATATATTTTTGGATTCTCGGTATTTTATTTGATACGGGATTTTTTTTCATTAAAAGTAATAAAAAACAGCCGGTTTTAAGTACCAGGCTCCAAGATTCCTAGTCCCCTTTTCAAAAGAGCTCCCCTGTTGGCCTCTAATTTTCAAGCATACTTCATCCAGAGTGATGCTTGCATTTGAGTTGAAGACACCTTTTCCGTACACTCTCTCCTAAAATGAGAAGGCGGTATCGTTTCCGCTTTCTATGTTTATAGCAGTAGATTATTTATTTTTATGAAACAAAAAGAGAATAAATAATTCATTAATTATCTAGATCTGATAATTAAATTTGCATCTATTTGTCCACAAGAGAAAAAATACTAATTAATTAACTGCAAATCAATTTCCCCACTGTTGTCTGGCCCGAATTTTCTTTCAATCTTTGACCTAACCCTAATTTGTCTGAGATGGAACAAGATAAGAACAAAACTTCATCACCAATGCAATGTCGGATTTTTCTTTGAACATATGCCTTCACATGATTTTGTCCTGATATTTCGTCTAAAAAGAATCTTCATATTTATAAAAAAAGAATAATATTTTTAGTACTCATAAGTTTTATTTTAAAAAATTTACTACTCACAAGCTATAAGAGGAAAAGGTTGCCACATTTTAGCCTCAAATTTTTAGAAAAAACTTCAAATTTCACTAATTGCAAATTATTACACCCCAACTATGTGCATAAATTCAGCCTCAAAACACAATCATGCAAATCAAACAAGCATAAACCAAAGAGATACACATCACAGTACAAAACTTTTCTGTTGATTAAATGCAAATCAATGAAAAAAGCATCTTAATTACCCAAAAAATTAGTACAATACAGCCACATACAGAGGAATCATATATTTAATCTGATTTTACTGAAACAGTATCAAACTTCACTGATTGTGTATTATGAAACCTAATTATATGTATAAAATTCACTCTCATAGCACGACAGTGCAACAAAGAGACAAATAAAACAAGGCTAATGTATAAAGTAAAGAGATACACATCATATAACCAAATTTTCCTTTGAACAAATGCAAATTAATAAAGAAAACTTATCTTAATTGACCAAAAAATTAGTAGATTTCAGATAATTAGACATCTAACATAGACAAGAGAGATATCAGACATCTAACATAGACAAAAAAGAGAAAGGGATCAAACTTTCAAAATGCGTAAAACATTAATTGCTCATGGAACTAAACGATTCGTTTTACTTTAAAACTAATCTGATATACTTAATTAGGCATTATCACAATTAAAGGTTTCAATCACGAATAACGAAAATAATAAAAAAACCCTAGAGAGAGAGAGAGAGAGAGAGAGAGAGAGAGAGGAGGGAGGGAGAGAGAAAATACTTCTTAAACATGAATGAAAAAGATGCTAGAGAAATAAAAACCTCAAGGGGCTAAATGGCAGAACAGAAATAAATGGTCTGAGAATGTGACAAGGGTGGGCTTCACTAACTTTTGAGCTTGTACTTCTCTATTTAATATTTTGTTACTTCTTGTTTCTACTTAAAATACATTTTATTTAAGGGGTAAGTCACACCATTAACCCCCTACTCTTAGATTTTATTTATATTTCAGTTTCATTCCAGGATTATTGATTTTTATTTCAAATCATGTACTTTATAAAATATGAATTAGTCACTATGTTAATGGAATAAAATGACATTTTTGTCCGAAAGGTAGTAAATTCATGGTTTGTCAAAAATAATAATCTCTTATTCAGTCTTTGAGTTAACTTTCTCAATAGCTACATAAAACATATGTTGAAACTACTATTCCACGATAATTCCACATAAGCCGTGTTGTGCAGTATAGTGACAAGACCGTAATTATTGGTCAAAGCTTGCCAGATCAAGAGCTTAAGTACTCACGCTTAAGTACTCATGAACATTAAGAAGAGGTCTAAAGTTCGAATTCCAATGAATACATTTAGCATTATTTAGCATGTCTTTCAATCTATTAATAATGAATTTGAACCTAAAAAAAGACAGTGATTACCGGGAACTCTCATCTACTTCAGCTCATTAGTTTGTTGCACTTGGACCAATGAGTACCGGACCAACTTAAACTCGACAATTTTCTAAATATGAAACTAACTAGCTCTTACTTCTTAATATCGAAGTGAAGTATATTTGTGATTCATTTTGTTGGGGAATCCATAGCCATATACGTTACATGCATAGCGGAACCTATGGATTCAATCCCCCTAGGATCTACGTTAAGGGAATAAAAGTACGAGATTAGCTATTAAAACTTATACCTCGGATCTTCCTGATCAGCGAGACGAAGAACAGATGTAGGTCTGAACTTTTCTGACTTGCAACATTCTTCTTCCTGAATCTCGACTCACGAACCTCCTTCCTTCTCCTAGGGATGAAGATCGATCGCTCGCACGTTCTCAAGATAGAGAACCTCTACTCGTATCCACGCGAATTCCAGACGCACGGAATAACCGGCTCGGCTAGACAAGTCCGGATATACTTTCCGAAAATCTCTCAAAACTTTCTCTCTTTTCTGTGTAATAGACGGCCTCTAAGGCTACTTAATTGTGTGTTGAATAGACAGACTCTGCCGTTCTATTTATACTAGAGAGAGAGGTGAACGATTGCTCAGTTACCATAACTAAAAACCCTAATCTACGCCTATTCCGTTGTCAACGGAACTATTTTTATTTCGTTGCCAACGGAATAGGTATTTCCATAACGGAATACTTGGCAGCTAAGGTTATTACAGTTTCCATATATATTCCGTTGGGAACGGAACTATTCCGTTGCCAACGGAATGGCACTATTTTTGTCAATCAATTATCCAATAATTGATTATTTCGTTCACCAATTTATACATCATATGTATAACTGTTTTGAGGCATATTCATCCCGTACGAATGGAGTTCATTGTGTGACCGTGTAGGTTCCATTTAACACTGGCAATGATCTTCTAAAAATCGTAAGTCATGAGTAACCTCTAGACTGATGTCATGACTACCCATGTTAAATGAAATGATCAGCGATCATAAACCTATCTGAATAAACGTTTGCTTGTTCCTTTTGTTCTACGATATATGTTTTGATCACAAGGCATGGAAGTATGTCATCCTTGAGTTTAATCAAAGTCTCTTTCCTGATCGAGAATTAGACTGAGTAAATACAAAATGATATTAACAACACATGTTAATCCATTTTGAGCATGGCCATGCATTTCCTTCAGTCCTAGTTCATTAGGGGGCCCAGCGATATTTCCCTCATGACGAGAGGAACAAATCTCATCTAGGTAACTAATATTCCTCGTCATGATTCAGTGCATACCTAATGATGACCCTAATGATCATCCCATTACGGATGACGTAGGATCATATTAAAGTATGCAGTTCCACATGCAAAAATTCATGGTGACCTCAGATCGTAGGAACAAGTACACTATTCATATGAGAATCACTAATGACATATATCATGCATATTCTCATAATGTGGTCAGTCCAGTACGTGTTCTCTAACACGTACCTATATTCCAGACTTGACATCTCTATGTCCGTGATCAGCAGAACATGATCATCCAGCCTGCGAATCTACTAGTATGGATATGTAGCTTCTTACCTAAAGTATGTCTATCTCTATAAACATCCTACATATCACTAGGGACAGTTTAGAATGTCATTCGTTGTTTCACAGTTCTACTATCAGAATCACGTATTCTGATGACGTGAACCTGAAGTGTCATTCTTAGTTGATATAAGATTTACATTGACAACCCATATACACAGATATATAAGAACCAATCTTTATTGAATAAATAATAATGTCTTAATATATAATCCATTTCCTAGCACAAATACATTTGGCCTAGAGCACTAATCCTACAGTCTCCTACCTGCACTAGGCCAACTCTAAGCATCTTATGCCCATAGACCTAACATGACCCTCATGCTTCGTTTGCGGGAGTGGTTTAGTTAATGGATCGGCGACATTGTCGTCCAATGGCACTCTACACATTTTAACATCACCCCTTTGTATGATCTCTCTGATTAGATGGAAGCGTCGCAGTATGTGCTTGGACTTTTGGTGAGATCTCGGTTCCTTTGCTTGTGCGATCGCTCCATTGTTGTCACAATATAGATTCATTGGTTCTTAGATGCTCGGAACTACTCTAAGCACCTCCAAAAGGTTCTTTATCCAAACAGCTTCTTTAGCCGCTTCTGCAGCGGCTATATACTCTGCTTCCGTTGAAGAATATGCTACAGTACATTGCTTAAAACTCTTCCATGTCACTGCGCCTCCATTTAGGCAAAATAAATAACCTGATTGCGATCTAAAGTCATCTGAGTCTGTCCGGAAGCTTGCGTCGGTGTAGCCCTTTAGAACCAGCTCGTCTTCCATACCTCCATAGACTAGGAACATGTCCTTAGTTCTTCGTAAGTACTTAATGATTCTTTTAACAGCTATCCAGTGACTTTCACCTGGATTAGACTGAAACCTGCTTGTTGCGCTCAATGAGTATGACACATCTGGTCTAGTACATATCATGGCATACATGATAGATCCTATAGCCGAAGCATATGGGATCTTATTCATGCGTCTTCATTCCTACTCACTTGTTGGACACTATGTCTTACTGAGAGAAACACCATGTGACAAGGGCAAAATTCATTTCTTGGATTCTTGCATTCTGAACCGTTTCATGACCTTATCTATGTATGTACTTTGGCTCAGACATATAAGCCTTCTAGATCTATCTCTATATATCTTTATTCCTAGCATGTAGGAGGCTTCTTCTAGATCTTTCATCGAGAAATTATCTCCCAACCATTTCTTGACGTTCAATAATGTTGGTACGTCATTTCCCATGAGTAATATGTCATCTACGTAAAGCACCAGGAATACTAGCGTGCTCCCACTGAACTTCATGTAAACACAAGGCTCACCTTCACTTTTGGTAAAACCAAAACTTTTGATGACTTCATTAAAACGGAGATTTCAGCTTCGAGACGCTTGCTTCAATCTATAGATGAATTTTTGAATCTTGCAAACCTTACCAGAATTCTTAGGATCGACAAAACCCTCGGGCTACATCATATGCACGTCCTCGGTCAGATTTCCATTTAGGAAAGCTGTTTTGACATCCATTTGCCATATTTTATAGTCATAATATGTTGCTATGGCTAATAGAATTATGATGAATTTAGGCATAGCTACAGGTGAGAAAGTTTCGTCATAGTCAATACCATGAACTTGTTTGAAATATTTCGCCACGAGTCTTGCTTTGTAGGTTTGTACCTTTCCGTCCACGTCAGTCTTCTTTTTGAAGACCCACTTACATCCGATGGTCTTCAAGCCTTCGGATGGGTCAATCAAATTCCAAACTTGATTGTCTTACATGTATTGCATCTCGGCTCTCATAGCCTCTAACCATTTCTGAAAGTCAGGACTCTTCATAGCATCTTGGTAGGACGTGGGTTCATCATCTATGAATGTCACATCATCATCGTTAGACACGAGAAATCTGTATCACTCGGGTTCATGACGAATCCTACTTGATCTATGAATCTGTTGTGTTTCAAGCTCGCCAACTCTTTGAGAGCTTGTTTGGTCTTCCGTCACAGGTTCTATAACTATAGATGAGTCTCGAATTTCTTCAAGTTGTACTTTACTCCCACTTCTTCTCATGGAGACAAATTCTCTTTCTAAGAAAGCACAATTGCGGGCAACAAACACTTTGTTTTCCGATGGGAGGTAAAAGTAATATCTTCTTGTCTCTTTAGGATATCCCACGAACAGACACTTATCAGATTTGGGTCCGAGCTTATCGGAAGCTTGACGTTTGACATAAGCCTCACATCCCCAAATCTTAAGAAAAGATAACTTGGGGCTACTCCCCGTCCATATCTCATATGGTGTCTTTTGAATCGCCTTTGATGGAATTTTGTTCAGTATGAATACAGCTGTCTCAAGAGCACAACCCCAGAAAGACGTTGAAAGATTCGTTTGACTCATCATCGATCGAACCATATCCAATAAGGTTCGATTCCTCCTTTCCGACACTCCATTCCATTGAGGAGTTCCTAGAGGAGTCAGTTGTGAAAATATTCCAAATTCTCTGAGATGATCCTCAAATTTCTGACTTAGATTTTGCCTCCTCGATCAAATCGAAGTGCTTTAATCTTCTTTCCAAGTTGATTTTGTATTTCATTCTTAAATTCCTTAAACACTTCAAAGGATTCAGACTTGTGCTTCATTAGGTAGACATAACCATATCTACTGAAGTCGTCCGTGAAAGTTATGAAATAACGATACCCACCTCTAGCCGGCGTACTCATTGGTCCACATACATCAGTATGTATGAGTTCTAATAAGTCATTGACCCTTTCACCAACTTTTGTGAAGGATTTCTTAGTCATCTTGCCAAGTAAACAAGACTCGCACGTCTCAAATTATTCCAAATCAAATGAGTCTAAAAGTTCATGAGAGTGAAGTTTAGAAATGCATTTCTCATTTATATGGCCTAAGCGATAGTGCTAGAGGTATGTTGTATTTGATTCATTCGGTTTAAATCGTTTAGTGTTAATGTTATATATGGACTATAATTCTCTTTCTTAAGATCTAGCACGTAAAGACCTCTTTCTAATAGAACATTTCCATAGAAAAGATTATCCTTTAAAATAGAACAATTATTATTCTCAATAACAAATTTATAACCATCCAAAGCCATACTAGAAATAGAAATAATATTTCCGCTCATAGCAGGTACAAAATAACAATTATTAAGTACTATTACAAGTCCACTAGGCAAACTCAATAAATAAGTTCCTACGGCTAATGCAGCAACTCTTGCTCCATTTCTCACACGCAGGGTCGATTTCGCTCTTAGCTAATCTTCTACTCCTTTGTAGTCCCTTCACATCATTACAAATGTGAGTACCACATCCGGTATCCAATACCCAAGATTTAGGAGTAAGTGAATTAGTTTTAATAACAAAAATACCTAAAGCGATAGTCACACTACCCTTCTTGATTTCGTCCTGATAGAGTTTGCAATTTCTTTTCCAATGGCCAACCTTGTTGCAATGGAATCAAACTCCCTCTTTATCTTTCTTGATCTTAGATTTGGACAACATCTTGCCTTTACCCTTGCCCTTGTTCCCGGTCTTCTTACCCTTCTTCTTGTGAACCATTAAGACGTCTTTGACAACATTTGTCTTCATGTCCTCCTATGTGTTCTTAAGCATCCCATGCAACTCGGTGATGGATTTCTCCATATGATGCATGTTATAGTTCATGATGAATTGCTTAAAATTAGGAGGCAACGCCGCCGAGAATTATGTCAACAGCCAATTCTCTAGGCATAGCTGAACCAAGCCTCTCCAATTGATTAAGATAGCTCTTCATCTTGAGTACATGAGCACTCACATATGAACCTTCAACCATCTTCGTGTCAGTCAGAGAGACGGTCGCTTTGTAGCTATCAACTCTAGCCTGCTCTTAGAACATTTCCTTGAGAGTTACGATCATATCGTAAGCACCCCATGTCCTCTAGTTGCTTCTGAAGCTCGGAGGTCATGATCGCTAGCATGAGACAAGCTATCTCTGTGTCGTCTTTGATGTATTTAGCATACGCATCTCGGGCAGCCCTTCTAGCTCTCTATTCTGGTTCCTCTCGGTAAGTCTCTTCTATGACATATAGTTTATTGTCAGCCTTGAGAATAATTCTCAGGTTTCTAAACTACAAGCATTCACACACAAGATTACATCACAGAACAATCACAGATCTAAAACTCATACCATATTTGTAAATTTAAATTCCATGTATAACAAAAATTAGGGTTTCTCGCAAAATCAGCATTATTCCGTTGGAAACGGAAATATTCCGTTCTCAATGGAATAACGCTGAAAAATCATGAATTTCCTGCTTTATTTCGTTCTCAACGGAATTATTCCGTTGGGAACGGAGATGTGCTGGAAATTCATTTTTCCTTTTGTTTTAGTTCCGTTTCCAAAACAGATTTCGAAAAACTATTTTTCGAAACTCTAGAAAATCATAATATTCAATATTATATTCCTAGAAACTATTTCCGTGATGTTTTAAAATAATATTTTCAAAACCCTAAAATTTATTTTACTAGAATTTCATAAATTTTAAATATATAATCGATGATTATTTCCTTAACGAACACTCTAATGCCACTGTTGGGGAATCCATAGCTATGTACATTACATGCGCAGTGGAACCTATGAATTCAACTCGCCCTAGGATCTACGTTAAGTGAATAAAAGTACGAGATTAGCTATTAAAATTTATACCTCGGATCTTCCTGATCCGCGAAACGAAGAACGGATGTAGGTCTGAACTTTTCTAATTTGCAACCTTCTTCTTCCTAGGGATGAAGCTCAACTCGCAAACCTCCTTGCTTCTCCTAGGGATGAAGATCGATCGCTCGGAAGTTCTCAAGATAGAGAACCTTTACTCGTATCCACGCGAACTCCAGACGCACAGAATAACCGGCTCGAATAGACAAGTCTGGATATACTTTCCGAAAATCTCTCAAAACTTTCTCTCTTTTTTCTGTGTAATAGACGGCCTCTAAGACTACTGAATTATATGTTGAATAGACAGACTGTCATTCTATTTATACTAGAGAGAGACGCGAACGATTGCTCAGTTACCATAACTAAAAACCGTAATCTGCGCCTATTTCGTTGCCAACGGAATAGGTATTTTCATAACGGAATACTTGGCAGATAAGTTTAATACGGTTTCCATATATATTCCGTTGCCAAGGGAATGGCACTGTTTTTGTTCAATCAATTATCCAATAATTGATTATTTCGCTCACCAATTTATACATCATATGTATAACTGTTTTGAGCCATATTCATCCCGTACGAATGGAGTTCATTGCGTGACCGTGTAGGTTCCATTTAACGCTGGCAATGATCTTCGAAAGATCGTAAGTCATGCGTAACCTCTAGACTGATGTTATGACCACACATATTAAATGAAATGATCAGCGATCATAAACCTATCTGAATAAACGTTTGCTTATTCCTTTTGTTCTACGATATATGTCTTGATCACAAGGCATGGAAGTATGTCATCCTTGAGTTTGATCAAAGTCTCTTTCCTGATCGAGAATTAGACTGAGTAAATACAAAATGATATTAACAACACATGTTAATCCATTTTGAGCATGGCCATGCATTTCCTTCAGTCCTAGTTCATTAGGGGGCCCAGAGATATTTCCCTCATGACGAGAGGAACAAATCCCATCTAGGTCACTAACATTCCTCGTCATGATTCAGTGCATACCTAATGATGACCCTAATGATCATCCCATTACGTATGACGTAGGATCATATTCAAGTATGCAGTTCCACATGCAGGAATCCATGGTGACCTCTGGTCGTAGGAACAAGCACACTATTCATATGAGAATCACTAATGACATATACCATGCATATTCTTATAGTGTGGTCAGTCCAGTACGTGTTCTCTAACACGTACCTATATTCCATACTTGACATCTCTATGTCCATGATCAACAGAACATGATTATCGAGCCTGCGAATATAATAGTGTGGATATGTAGCTTCTTATCTGAAGTATGTCTATCTCTATAAACATGCTACATATCACTAGGGACAGTTTAGAATGTCATTTGTTAGTTCATAGTTCTACTATCAGAATCACGTATTCTGATGACGTAAAGCCGAAGTGTCATTCTTGGTTGATATAAGATTTACATTGACAACCCATACACACAGATAGATAAGAAACAACTTTTATTAAATAAATAATAATGTCTGAATACATAATCTATTTCCTAGCACAAATATATTTGGCCTAGGGCACTAATCCTATACATCTCTATGCTTTTGAAAAGACAAAAGTTATCTTTATTCAATTATCTTACTCATGAAAACGCTTTTATTTCATTCTCTAACCACCTTTCTAGATCATTTAGGCATCTATTGGATGTCCTTGAATTGAGATTCAGACAAGGAGATTGGGATTTTGGTTTGCAACAATATTTAAAGGCTCCTTGTGGTTAGAAATGGAAAACAAAAAGTACATTGATTAATCAAGTTAAATTGCAACTACTAATATTTAATGGACTGTAGTCATGTACTTCAATAATTTTAGTGTGAATGACTAATATTTATATGAGTGTCTAAGTGGGGTCATGCCAAATGTGTTGTAAGAAAGTTTTTTTTTTCTTGCAACCCATGGCATTGAGAATGTCATAATGTCGAAAATATTTACTGAGACATCATATGTATGTATCTAAAGTTTAACATAAAAAATGTACATGCGGAAGTTCATTTAATAGTACAATTACACATCATCATACCCCTTCCAAAATATGATATACCATATTGTTCCAAACATATTTAAGTATCAAATTGACACATAAAGTGAAATTGGCAATTATGTGTTAAATACATTAAAAGGCGTGTAGCACTAATTAAAAACATAATATGAGATGCGAGTAGCACAACTTGAACGGGTATGCCAGGGGACCGGAAATTTCTTCTCTCTAATATTTAGTCTTGTATAAAAGTTTGAGGGGTACATATGTCGAAGCTTTTTTCACGAAACCCTAATAATACATTATATACTACTCATTCAAGTACTCATAATTTTACAATATATCTAGATTTCCATATAAAATAAAGGCGAGTGGAGACAATGTGTACTACTTTATATTATTCATTTTCTAAAAACATTTTAATTCAAGCACTCATAAGTGCTTGTTGTATGGGAGGAGACAATGCGTACTCCCATGTATTTTATAAGGAAACCTAGATATATTCTAATTTTGGAAAATGAATGTATATTAGTATAAGGACTTCTCAATTATAAACTAGTATTTAGTATTTTAGAAAACCTTTGTTAGCTTAATTTTGTTTTGTATGGTTAGCTTAGATATGAAGTTGAAATTGTTGTGAAGATGCAAGTTTTAATTCAATACTGAAGTAAACAAGTTCGAAAGCAAGTTACTTTCTCAAAATTTATGAAGTAGACTTCTTTAGGAGAGACCTGCATGATGAGTGATAGCTAAAATATTTGTAGGTCATATTTGATTTTTATTCCATTATTAAGAAATCTTGATACATGTTTATTATGCTTTTTCCTACAGGTACGGATCTCATATCGCAAAGGGTGATAGACTTTATAAATAATTTACATTGAAACTTATATCTTATTCATAAATTTTGAGAACTAGTATTGTAAAACAAATTTTAGGAAACTATATTCGCTATGTCACATATGACGTCTGTCATAGTTAAGATGTATAGTCTCTTAAACTAATCCGCGTTACCTTTTTCTATCAATTTTCTTAACTTTTTATAGTTTATTCAAGATAAACCATAATGATAATTTGAACTCAAACTTTGAATTGACAATTTCTTAAAATATAAGATTAATAAACTCTTCTCACAAAAATAAAATGAATTACTATTACACTATTCTCTTAATTAAGGCATGGATTTAGATCCTGCTGTAATTGTTTCAGTAGATAATTTAGATATTTCTCAACTGAATGATATAAATTTGGGATAAATACAAGACATTCGGAATTTGGTTTCCACCAATATCAAAAAGACTCTTTGTTGCAAATAAGAAAAATACATTGATTGATCAAGGCAAATTGCAGCTAATAGATTCCTTTTATTAATTGAATGTGGTCATGTACTCAAACATTATAGTGTGAATTAACCGGAGATATTCACACCACAAGTACCTGATTATCTTTTCTTAATTGAATTTAGTCATGTGCTCAATCACATAAGTGTGAATTAACTAGAGGTATTCACACCTAAGTGATTATGTATGTGTGAGGCCAATTGTGTTTTAAACTACCTTTTTTTTCTTGATTTCTCTTATTCTTCATTGAAATAAGTTGAGAAATATTATCATGAGATATTATATAATAAAATATCAGATTTTTTTTTTCATTTATTTTTTTAATTGAAGAACGAAATACTATTTTATTTATTTATTATTATTAGTTGGAAATATAATATGAAAATATGTAGTAGGATTGCAAAGTTAAAAGTTTAACGCCTGTAGAGATTAAAAAAAAAAAAGGGAACTTCCCAATTAACATATGCATGATAATAAATCTTCTCTATTCATATAAAAGCAAAAAAAAATATTAATTTAGATTGCAACCCACACCATAAAGATTTAACTAAAAATAAATAAAAAGTCAAACCTTGGAGTGGCATTGCTCCAAAGGGATTCGGTACGGACTGGTACTCTTCAAAACACATGTTGAAGTGTGGAAAACTGAATCAATTATCTTAATGGAAGTAATTACCTTGAAAGATTTGAAGGTCATATTTGCAAAATATACATTCCTTGATACCGTAAACCTGATTTGAGGGACCTATTAGCAAAATACACATTCCTTTGATGCCCTAACGCTGATTTGAATGGCCTATTAGCATAAAGTCCATTGCTTTGATGCTCAAAAGCTGATTATGAAACCCTCTTTAATGGACCCAATTGATCTGGCCTAATAGAATCAATTTTCAGAAAAACATAACAAATCATTAGAATTGAAACTATTTTCAACAATTAAAGGAAAAATAGTATCATACTCTATACTATTCTGTTGTAATAAATACATATATAACACAAGGGTCCAACAAAAAATATTCAAACAGGTAAACTAAGTTTAACTTCTGAACTATTATAATTTGAAAAAAAAATGAAAACTTATGATAATACATTTGTTTCAAAAATAAAAAATAAAATCCAAATTATATATGAATCAGCATTATGAAGTGCAGGAATATAAAATAGGACCCATTTAAACACAAATGGTTCCTTACTAAAAAAACAGAGAATTTGGAATGTTAATATCGACTTGCTCCAAAAATAGTGATTGGAATTCCTGATTTTTAGCAAAACTGAGAATTGAATTCTTATTACTAGAAATATATGGTACCCAAAAACTACTAATTTACCGATTTGTCTTTATTCTGGAACTTTACAGCCTTCAAAAATTCACCAGGGGAAGACAAATTCATTTGAGGATAAACTAAACCACAAATACAATAATAAAAATCACTATTTCAAATGAAAATGCAACAATAAAAGATACTATTTCCCTAAAATTTGCAGGTCCGCCAAATTAGGCCAAGTAAGACATAATTGACTAAATTAGCGTTATATGTACTGTGGACCTTGAATTTTTTGACTGTGCATGAATAATTAGGACACTGTTTAGTTTTTAGTTTTCAATTAGACAGAATTAATATAGTGAAAATCATAAGATAACTTCTTGAGAGTAGCAGTAGTGTTCTCTTTTTCACAATTAGGCTCCATTGCATTAGAATGCTAAATTGATTAGAAGGAAATTACAAACAATATAGCAAATTGGAATCTGAAATTTAATACACAAAAGAAAAGATTAAAAAAAAAGCAGCTTTCTGAACCTGTCAACAAATTTGGACAGAAAACCAATCATGCCAAGTGGATGCACGAAACCAAGAAACAAATTAATCCAAAAACATCAAACAGGAAACTGGGCGAAAATCAAAATCCAATGCAAGAACAAAATCTTAACGGATAATGAAAATCAAGCAAATTGATTTATAAAAAAAATCAACCAATTTGTGTAAATTTTTCTTTTGAGGAAACCAAATTGGGTAAAATAAATCAACCTATTGTCCAAAAGAATTAAAATAGAATCAAACTTTGTACATGAAACTACACATTTAGGTACCTTGACGTGGGATATGAGGCTCTTCACTCTACGAGCTGCTCCTTCGTACGTTCTGATCAGATCACAATCAAGATCCAATCAATCCATTGAGAGAGAGAGAGATGGCAGAGTGCGAAAATGGAAGAGAGAGAGACTATAAAAGATGGATAAACGTTTGATGAATTAATATAGAATTAATGACCCGGTATAGTTAGACCAAATATTTGATATTTATTTAGGTCTACAGTAGACCCGGAGCATACAAATATGTGACTTGTTTGATAAGAATAAGATATTAGTGCAAGCTATTTGTATTTTTTTTTTATTCATAGATGAAAATTTGAAAAATAAATAATTTCCATTTTTTAATTAGTTACAAAATGAAGATTATATTTAGCATTTTTCATGTCCTATTTTGCTATTCGTGTTTTTTATTTTATTTACTTATAGATTATTTTAGTTTGCTTCATGAGTCGTCTCATTTTTTCGAAAAAATTGGTTTTGTTTTTTCAACTTCGCTAGTATAATTATTTTTTTTCAATTACAAAAAAGTTTTTTTTGTGATTTTCCAAAAGTAGTATTTATGTATAAATTATGCTTATTTTAACTTAAAAAGCAATATTGTTTGTAAGCTTACACCAAATAGGAGGTTAGTTTTGAAATATTAATTAGTAATTACTAAAATTGTTCTAACCACTGTTAACTTCTTAATATATTTATATCTTATAAATAAATTTTGAGAACTAATATCGTAAAAAAATTTAGAACTATATCCGCTTTGTCGCATATGGCGTCTGTGATACTTGAGGTTTACCATTATCTTAAGTCAATTTCGATAACTTCTTTCGTAAATTATATTAACTCCGTATAGTCTACTCACATAAACGAAAATGGTAACTTGAACTCTAACTTTAAATTTGCGATCATTTCAAATATAATATCAATAAACTCTTCCTCCGCGAGATAGAAGAGAAGCGTACTCATAACTTAGTTCTTCGTTGTTTTGTGCTAGTGAAAGAGCACAAACTACTTTTTGTCATTTCTCTTACATAAGACATGAATTCAGTTCCTTCTTTAACTACTTTCCTATATAATTTAGTATTTCTCAACTGAATAATATAAATTTATGATTAGTTCAAGACATTTGGGATTTGGTTTCCACCAGTATCTAAGCCTCTTGTTGGTTGCAAATGAGAAAAATACATTGATTGATCGAGGCAAAATTGCAGCTAATAGATTTCCTTTTATTGGTCGTACTCCAATCAGTTTAGTGTGAATTAACTAGAGATGTTCACACCACAATTAAGTGATTTTCTTTTCGTAATTGAATATGGTCATGTACTCAATCTTTTTAAGTGTGAATTAACTAGAGATATTCACACCATAGTTAAGTAATTTTCTTTTCTTAATTGAATATGGTCATATTCTCAAATCATTTAAATGTGAATTAACTACATGTATTCACACTTGAATGCTTATGTAGGTGTGATGCGAATTGTGTTTTAAACTACTTTTTACTTCATTTTTTTTCTCTTTTGTTAATTGGAAATACGTTGAGAACTATTATAATGAGATATTATAAAAAAAATATTTTATCATTTATTATTTGAGTTGAAGAACGAAAGATTATTTTATTTATTTGTTATTATGAATTGAAAATATAATATGAAAAAAAATCTAATAGGATGGCAAAGTTAAACGTTAACTCTTGTAGAGGTACATCTTACTGTAGAGAGATTTAAAAAATAATCTAAAAATATAAGGGTAATTAAAAATGTTCAGAAAATTTAGGATGTTTTTGAGAAACTTTCAAATTAACATATGTGTGATAATTAATCTTTTCTATTCACAATTCACATAAAAGCCCAAAAAAAAAATAGATTGCAACGCATGCAATAGAGAATACCAATTTAGCATTTTTTTTGTTGAGACATCATTCAAAATTTAACAAAATAAAAAGACAAACCTTGGGCTAGCATTGCTTCAAAAGGATTCAGTACGAACTGGTACGACACTCTTCAATACACAGCTTGAAGTCTGCATAATTGAATCAAACAAAACATAATTATGTAATTTATATAAAAAATAATAATTGAATTACAATGGTGCGGATGAAATAATTACCTTAGAAGAAATGGTGGCAGAAGAGACATGAAGTTGTGAGCATTGGATAATTTGAATTGGAAGGTCTATTTGCAAAAATATATATTGCTTTGATGCTCAAAGTTGATATAAAGGGCCTATTAGCAAAAATTCTATTGTTTTGTTGCTCCAAAGCTCTGATTTTGAAACTCTCTTAAATTGGCCTAATAGAATCAGATTTGGCTCTGGAAAACGTATAACAAATCATTAGAATTTTGAAAAAATAAAAAAAAAAAAAAGTATTCAATAAAAACAGAGAATTTGAGATTTAACATATACTCGTTCCAAAAAACTAGGATTTGAATTCCTGATTTTTAACTAAACTGAGAATTGAAGTCTTATTACTAGAAACATATGGTACTGAAAAAACAGGAATTAGTGTACCGATTTGTCTTTAAATCCAAAATTGAATTCTTTATTTATTCAGAACTTTACAGACTTCAAAATTCATCCGGGGAAGAGAAATTCATTTGAGGCTAAATTAAGTCACAAATGCAATAATAAAAGTTACTATTACAAAAGAAAATGCAACAATAAAAGTTACTTTTTCTATAAAAAATGTATATGCACCAAATTAGGCTAAATTAAGTCCTAACTGAGCATCAAATTTTGAATATATGCACAATTGATCTTGATTTTTGTGATTACACATGAATAATTAGGCCTCCATTTAGTTTTTCTTGTTCAATTAGACAGAATTAATAGAGTGAAAATCGAAAGATAACGTTTTGAGAGTATCAGTAACGTTCTCTTTTCTGCAATCAGACTTTAGGTGCAATCTTCAATAGAATTCCAAATTGATTAGAAGGAAATTACGATCAATACAACATATTGTATCTGAAATTTAACATACAAAAGAAAAGATTAAAAAGCACACCACATCTGAACTTCTTAGCGAATTTGGACTTCTCAGCGAATTTGTACAGAGAACCAATCACACTGAGTGGATTCTGCAATTATAAAAATCCAGCACGAAACCAAGAAACGAAAATCCCAAAACATCAAATAGGAAACTGGACGAAAATCAAAATCCAATGCAAGAACAAAATCCTAACAGAAAATCAAAATCAACCAAATTGATTTATCAAAACAAAAATCAACCAATTTGTGTAAATTTCATTTTGCGTAAACCAA
Source organism: Juncus inflexus (assembly GCA_024447665.1). Lineage (NCBI taxonomy): Eukaryota > Viridiplantae > Streptophyta > Magnoliopsida > Poales > Juncaceae > Juncus > Juncus inflexus. The sequence goes on along the minus strand of JAJHPC010000014.1, from coordinate 10,205,841 downwards.
ATTGTGCAAAATAAACAAACATATCGTCCAAAAGAATTAAAACAGAATCGGACTTTGTACATGAAGCGAGAGATTTAGGCACCTTGACGACAGTGGGAAACGAGAATCTTCCCGTTCAGTCCTCCATCGTACGCCAATCGATCAGAGAGAGAGAAAGAGAAATAGAGAGAAATGGCAGAGCGCGAAAGGTGACGGAAACGAGAGAAAACGTTCGATGAATTAGGATTATTTAGGAAGGGAGATATAGGCCCGGTGTACTGCAGACCGATCAGCTAATTGAACAGTCTGGATTTTCTGCTTCTGCGGCGCTGGACAAGATTTTTTTTTTTTTTTTTTTTTGTCTTGAAAAAAGATTTTACTCCAAAATTCATTATACAATCAAATTCATAAAAAGATCTTGTGATGGATCTAATTTGTAGTTTCATAAAACACCTCAAACAAGACATTATATTCTCTACGACCTATATTTTAATTTTCTATTTAATAAAGCACATACTTTAATTTATAGAGCCATTTGTTTTGTCTTTTCTTTTTCCTACACCCCAATATTAATTATCCTACAGCCCCGCCCATTAATTATTTTTTGAGGTCTTGCTTCAATTTTTCTCTCTTATCACTATGTTGGTTGGGTATGCTTTAATAGATATTTTCTTGTTTTGGGCCTCGAATATTTTAGAGGCTCTTATCTACGGCCTTGCTTGCCTTCCTAGAAATAAAATGATTTTTTTTAATACCATTTTATTTTCAAAAATAAACCAGCAAATACCACTTCTTTCAAAATAATGTGTTATCTACCATTTTCGTCACTACTAGTGGCGGTACAGATATTGTTCGGCCACTAGTAGTGGTGGAACATGTGGATTTTATAATTTTTCAAAAACTGAGGTTAATTAATGAAAAAAACGTGTTCCACCACCGCTACTGGCGAAACAGAAATGAAAAAAAAATTCTGAAAAAAAATTAATTTTTTCTCAGGAATTTTTTTATCATGTCAGTGTTTTCCTCCACTACTTATGGCGGAACATAATTTTTTTACACTAATAACCCCATTTACCAGGCAAATGAGAAATTTTTGAAAAAACTAAAAAACCACATGTTCCGTCATTACTAGCGGCGGAACAACATCTGTTCCGTCACTAGTAATAACGGAAATAGTAGTTATTTCATTATTTTCAAAATAGTAATAAGTATTGGTTTATTTTTAAAAAAAATTGTATATAAAAAAAAAATCAAATAAAATACGTGTCACAAATAAAATAAGAAAGAACTCGAATAATGTGAACTCATCGGTGGCCGATGAGATACATGTTATGGCTACCGGATAATATCCGTATCCAAATCGTACCGTATCCGCAAAATATCCATATCCGAATAAAAATATCAGTATCCGACGGATACGGATACGGATAAGGATAATTTATACGGATATGGATACGGATATAGTATCTATTTTATGATGCGGATAAGGATACGGATACGGATATTGATAATATTTCTATTCGGATATCCATTTTTATGAGACCCAATTTAGTTATTTATATTCATTAAATATTAATTTCCTTTTATGTCACAGCCATAAATTCCATATACCTCTCTAATCTTTCCTCTTATTTGAAAACAATTTCCAGATTTCCTTTTTTTTCAAGCCAGCCATTCAATTAGAAATATATTTTATTTTCCTCTATGTCTAACGAAACCCTAGCCTCCAAATTACTAAACATTTAACGATTTGTTCTCTCTCTCAAGATCAAGGAATCATTATTTTGTCTACAAATCAAGTGAGGTTAGATATTTAATAATCATGCTTTTTTAATTATATTACGCAATTTAATTAATGACAACTGGGGACGAATATGATTGTTTGGTAATAGACAACTGGGGACGCTATAAAAATTTTAAAATATCTATGAAACAAGTATTTAGTAGTTTCTTCAATTAGAAACAAATGGTGTATGTGTTAAGAAAATGATTGAGCGACTCAATGAAAGTGAAACATTTGTTTGTAATTGAGGGTTGTTTCATGTGCGGTGTCCAACACATATTATTAATTTAGTTGTGCAAGATGGGGTAAAAAGGATAAAGAGCGCGGTTGATGGTATACGCGAAATTGTGTTAAAAGTAAATAACTCTTCTTTGTTGTTTGCCAGTGAGAAAGGTCTGGACTTAAAGAAGGGTCTTTCAACAGATGTTTGTACTCAGTGGAACTCCACTTATATGATGCTGAGAGATGCATTATACTTCCGAGATGCATTTAAAAGAATGCATTTTAGCAATCCTTTGAAGTACTCCAATTTTCCTACCAATCAAGAATTGGATGAGGCAAATGCCTTATGTAAATGTTTACGAAATTTTTTTATGGCCACCGAGCTTCTTTTGGGTACATCATATCCAACTTTCAACTTATTTTTTAAAACTTTTTGTGAATTTAAATTACGAATTGAAACATGGTGTAAGAATGAAAATCCAACCATTATTCAAATGGCCACCTCAATGAAAGAAAAATTTGATAAGTATTGGAATCAATCAAATACAGTATTGGCTATTGCTTCTTTTTTGGATCCTCGATACAAGATGGTGTTGATTGAATATTATTACCCCCAACTTTATGATAATTGTGGTAGGAAAGAATCGGAAGAATTGTATAAAGTAATAAAGAATTTACATTCGGAATATACATCAAAGTTTCGAAATAGTGTAGATCATGTGGATCAACCAGGTAGTATTCGCGTTCCCATTGGTAATTCGGGTTATGGTAAAAAACGATGATGATGATGATGATGATGATATGGAGAATAATTTGGTTCAATTTATGAGGGAGAGAAGTCAACCGACTTCTTTCAAGTCTGACTTGAACAACTACATGGAGAGACGCCCTTCTTCTTTATCGGAAAATTTTGATATACTTTCCTGGTGGAAAACAGAAGGAAAAGAATATCCTATTTTATCAAGAATTGCACGTAATGTGTTAGCTATACCGGTTTCTATAGTTGCATCTGAGTCAGCTTTTAGCACGGGTGGCCGAATAGTTGACCCTTATAGAAGTAGATTGGACTCGGAGATTATCGAAGCGTTGATTTGCATACAAGATTGGATTAAAGGGAATAGAAAAGGTAATGTTCTTCAAACATTGAAGGAAGATGATGAATATGTCTGTGAACAGTAGGATGGATAATTTTTTGGAGTAGTTTTTATAGTATGACTATTGGAATAAAGACATTTTGTTTGTTTTGGCTAAAATATTTGGACTAGTTATAATTTTATTTGTAGTACGGCTACAATTAAATTAGTGATATTTTTGTTTTAGTACGGTTATTATATTAAAATTAATGGTATTTCTTTGTAGTTTGACTATGTAGAACAAATGAACAATGATATATCTAGTACAATTACTTGGTTAATTTTTTTTTCTTTTAATAGTTATATTTATATAGCAATTTTCTAAGCTACTTATTAAAATATCCGTTTTAACAATCCGAAATGAGTCCGTATTCGTATCCGAGATATCCGAACCGTATCCATATCCGTTTAAGATCCGAACCGTATCCGTATCCTTATTCGAATCCGAAAAAAAATATGGATACGGATATGGTAAGAGCACTATCACACAGATACAATAAAATTCGATAGAATTGCTATAAAAAGCAACACGGCAATGGAAGGAAAAGTCACGGTGAATCATTCCTTCCCCGCCAGGTAGGTAGAAACTAAAAAAAATGAAATAGTATTCTTCCAAATAATTAAGTTCCATAGAATTACAATAACAAAGATTACTTCATAGCCTCTTAACATATGGGAATAAGTATCTTTTCATCTAATTGGAATGATAGCTTTGTGATGTCATATAAGTCAACATTAATTTTCTCCACCATCTTATGAAATTACTTTTTTTGTAGTAACATGTGTTCTGTGTATTTAGAATACAATAAACTTAAGAGCTATCTTAAATAGAGTTAAGTCAGAACTTTTGCATTATCATGAAAATGTTCTGTAGTAAAAATGCCTTACGTAAGCTTGTCCTCACTCGTTTGATGTGAATAATGAGTATGATCAATTCAAAAGTA